>JAQQAF010000008.1:38623327-39988215 GCA_029747655.1 Ensete ventricosum | reverse complement strand
GGGGTTTTGGTTTAGGTACACATTTGACTTTGGTCCCTCAAGAAAAGCTCTACCTAATTTAACTAAAGGCATTTGGTTGTTTATGGTTCCTTTAGGGACCCAAATCAACTTATGTGTGCTATACTTTCTAAATAGACATCTATAGGTAAAATATTCATATCTACCATAAAATTTACAATTGCTTCTAGGCGAAGAATGTAATGTGGTACGAAGATAGTTGGTTTTTTATGAGTATTTCTCATAAAGCCAATACCTTCCTTATGAACATGGTCATTATTGGGGAGGATCATGTTTAGAGATTTATTGCCTATTTTAAACTTTTCTAAAGTTTATTGTAGTATAATAATTTCCTTTTTAATTGCCACTAATAAGACGCTTCATGCATGTCTTTTATTTTACTGGTAAGTAATGCATGTTCCTTCTTAGTAATTTATAACTTTTGCTAAGCTTTTTAAATTCACCAAATAATTCATGAAATTCATTTAACAACTCATCAAAAATAAAGGAGACCTTAGAAGAATCACTTACCTCATCATGGATAGCTATGAGCATGTAGTTCATCACTTCTTAGTTATCTTCTTGATCTTCAGACTGCCCCGGCTTCTTGCATTTATAGCAAGAAGTTGTATCTATTTAAGTTTATTTTTTATATTTTTTATTAATTTTTATTAATTTATTTGGTTCTTTTATCATAAATTTAAATTATGTTATTCTTAGTGCTAAGTCCTTCCTATTTTTTAGAAGGTGTTCATCTTTGGTTCTTAGGAAAATGTTCTTCTTGTTCTTTGGAAGGTGTTCTTTAAGTTTATCATTGTGAGTTATTTTATTTATTTATTATTCCTTTAATTTAGTTGTGCTTTCGTGTGTGACTTCTAAAGTAGAAACCTGATTAAACTTGTTTTTATCTAAAGCGTAAAATAAAACATTCATAGGTTTAGCATTTAATGAAAACATATATCTTTCATGATCATTCCAATCATATATAAGATTAGATGACTTCTAAAATCCATTTTTGACGATGTTCTCATTGAACATAGAAGGACGTGTAATGTATTGACCCTCATTAATACCAAAAGAAGTCATTAACTCACTTGAGTATTAATCCAATTAAGTAAAACTTGGCTCTAATACTAACTGTTAGGATCAAGTTGGCACTAAGAGGGGGGGTGAATTAGTACAAGTGCAAATAAGAAATCAGAAGCATTTCTTTTGGAATTCGTTGAAATCAAGTACGTGAGTGATTTAAACTTAAGACCGAAAGAATATTGATTTAGCTAAGTAATGCTAAAATAAAAGACAAGGATAGAAAGCTCACAAATTTATAGTGGTTCGGCCAAAAGCTTAACCTACGTTAACTTTTTGAGTCCATCTTCGTCGAGATCCATCGGTGTCCACTAATGATCTTCTTCTACGGGTAAAGATCAAAACTCCTTATACTTTTCTCCTTTTTCAGGCTCAAGAGAACAACTTTTACGCTCTCTTTTTCACAAGTTTAGGAAAGACACCTTTACAACCTTTAACTCTTCCCTTAACCTCACTTTACACTTGAAGCACACAAGGGAAGCTTACAATTTTTATAGAATTTTGCCCACTTTTCTTTCTACTTTCTTGCTCTTTTATTACTCTTCTAAGCAAGAAAACTTGGGGGTCTTTATAGACCCCAATTTTGGCTTCAAATTGGAGCTAAAATTCAAAACTTTCTATAAAAACGGGGGTACGGGCGGTACTACCACCGGCGCTGGTAGTACTGTCGTCGAAAGTGCCTCGAAAACAAGGGCAACGGCTGTACTACTATTAGAAATCACAAAAACTATACTTTTTGTATAGTTTTTATACCCAACTTGTATCTTCTATTGACCCCTTTCTAGGTCAACAAAATGAGCTCAACCTGAGCTCAAATCCAACCTAAAGTGGATCAGGTTGT
The DNA here is from genome assembly GCA_029747655.1 of Ensete ventricosum. NCBI lineage: Eukaryota > Viridiplantae > Streptophyta > Magnoliopsida > Zingiberales > Musaceae > Ensete > Ensete ventricosum. Next base: position 39,986,291 of record JAQQAF010000008.1, on the reverse strand, counting down.
CTCTCATTGAGTTAATTTAGATTTCTCTAAATCTAACTCAATTATGACTAAAACCACACGATGCTAACTATTATATTAAAGCACACGAATACAATCATTCTTGTTGTCCAACATACCAATTGATCCTCGGAACTCTCGGCGAACTTCCCGGCATCCTACGATGAACTACTAGCGAGCTCTTGATCATCTTCTGAAAAACTCCTGATGTATTCCCGGCAATCTCTGATCACCTTCGGCGAGCTCCTAGCGAACTCCCGGTAAACCCCCGATCACCTTCGACGAGCTTCCGACAATCTTCCGACGAGTTCCCATTGCATCGTCTAAACCTCGGCCCGATATCCAAACTTGACTCAAGCTCAACATTAGATTGTATTATCTTTTCATCATCGTAGTTAATTCTGCATCACTCATCTGTAACACACAGGTTAGATCATAAACCCATCAATTGATTTTATCATCAAAATATGAGATTCAACACTTAGGGCATATTCTTGTTTCTTGGTCTTCCAAGAAATAAATTTTGGTTGCATTATCTACAGTCGAAGCTAAGTACATAACAACTAATGCATGTTGTGTACAAGTCATTTAGATAAAAAATAACTTAAAAGATTATGAAATTCGCTTGAAAAATATTCATATTAAATGATAATACTAGTGCTATATATTTAACTAAAAATCTCATTCAACACTCAAGAACTAAACATATTGACATTAAGCATCACTTTATTAGAGAGCATGTGAATAATCATGATATATCTTTGGAATTTATTGATATAAAACATTAATTAGTTGATATCTTCACCAAGCCATTAAATGAGAATAATTTAACTTTATTAGAAGAGAGTTAGAAAGGTTAAACCATTCAATTGCATGATTTACTATTTTTTAGATTATTAAGACTTTTCATGAAATTTACATAAGATGAATTTAAATATAATGAGAAGCTCTTATATTTTTCTAGGATTTCTTGGCTTTTTGAGCTCTCATTCGAAATGATTCTTTCCTCTTGACATTTACAAAAGAAAAAAATGTGATTCAAATTTTATTGTGTGAGAAGATTCATAAGCTCTCCTTTGAATCATCTCTCTTAAGAAACAATATTTAATTCATGGATCTTTGATTTTTTTTATACTTGATTTTTGGATCTTTGATCCCACCATTTCTTCTTTTCTATCTTATTTACAAAGGGGGGAGAAAAAAAATTTGATGTGACATTCGTGATGTATAAATTTATTCTTTTTAATTTATAAAGGGAGAAAAATGAATTAAATTTTATCTTTAGTCTTCTTCTTATTTTACTAAGGGAATGGACTAACTTCCTCTCTTTATTGCTAAATGTTATGATAAATATTTAAAAAAAATTATTTAAATATAATTGAGTATTTCTCCTTTTTATTGATGATAAAGGTGGAGAAATGATATAATTGATGATATAAGAAAGATATTTGTTTTGAAATCTTTGAAATATTTGAAATTTTTATGTGATACCAAGAAGATGAATGTTGTCTTAAAAATTTTATCATGTATAGTATTATGATGGATAATATAAAGTGAATGTTTAAAATGTTTATTATATGAAACATATTGGTTGAAATCATTTATCATGTGATACTAAGAAGATGAGTACTTTGAAAATTTTATCATGTATGGTATTATGAATGGTTAAATTGTAAAAAAATCAATATTGTCAAAATGCTATACTTTAATTCAAAAGTGATTTCTTTTGAATTCAAGTTTGCTCTATTTATCTATGATATACACATAATAGGAGTTAAGGTTAACTCCACCATCAATTAGTTGTCATCATCAAAAAGGGAGAGATTGTTGAATCTCAGATTTTGATGATGAAATCAGTTAATAGGTTTTATGATCTAACATGTGTGTTAGAGATGAGTAATACAAGATTAACTATGATGGTGAAAATATAATATAATCTAATGTTAGGCCGAAGTCAAAGTTCGAGGGGTTCGCACGATGCAGTGGGAACTCACCGAGGGATCGTCGGAAGCTCGCCGAGGGTGATTGGAGGCTTGCTGGGAGTTTGCTAGGAGCTCACCGAAGGTGATTAGGAGTACGCTATGAGTTTGCCGAAAGATGATCGAGAGACTTGTCGGGAGTTTCATCGGAGGATGCCGAGAAGTTTGCTAGGAGTTTGGAAGATCAATTGATGTGCCAGATAACAAGAATGATTATAATTGTATCTTAGTATGTTATAGTTAGCATTGTGTGTTTTGAGTCCTAATTGAGTTAGATTTGAAGAAATTCAAATTCACTCAATGAAATGCAACTAAATCCACTTTGGGTTGGATTTAAGCTTAGATTGAGCTCATTTTGTTGACTTGGAAATGAGTCACTATGAGGTACAAGTCAGGTATATAAAAAGTACTGAAAGTATTATTTTTAGGATTCCCGATGATAGTATCATTGGTGTTGGAGATAGTACCGCCCGTACCTAATTTTTTTCGAGAAAGATTAAATTTTGACTCCATTTTCTAAAGTCAATTGGGGTCTATAAATATCTCAAGTATTCTTGTATTGGATACAAGAAAGTGGTTGTAATCTTGGTAAAAATTGTGTAAAACTTTAGAGCTTCTTTTGAGTGCTACAAAGTGCAAAGAGATTTTAAGAGAAGAAAGAAAAATTGTAAAAGTTCTTCTTTGAAAATAAGAAAAGTGTAAGGGGTTTTGATCTTCGCCCGTGAAGAAGATCATTAGTGGACACCAGCAAGCCTCAACAAAGGAGGACTAGGAAAGTTGATGTAGGTCAAGTTTTTGGACGAATCACTATAAAATTGTGAGCCTACTTTTGATTGCTTTTTATTTTAACATTCCATAGTTAAATCGAGATTCTTCATTCGGTCTTAGGTTTAATCGCTCACTTACTTACTTTCAATAAATTTCAAGAAACACTTTCAATTTCTTTTTTTACTTTAATTAAATTTTTTGAAACAAGTAATCTATTTACACTTACACTAATTCACCCCCCTCTTAGTTTCAACTCGATCATAACAAAAATAATTCAAGATATAGTTAAATTCTCAAAATTGATGTTCAATTATATTAAGGCCTCACAAATATTACCTAAAAATTCATTTGTAAATGGTTTAGACAAAAATTATAAAAATGAACTTATTTTTGGAGCAATTACACTATTTTAAACATTGTCTAAAAATAATGTAATATCTCTATCTTCTTTAATGCCCTATACGAAATAGCAATGTTAGCAACATACACAATTTATATTGATGTTAATATGAATTAAACAATTAAATTATAATATTTTTTTAATTTTAATGCATATTTGCACTATTAGATTTGCCAAATACTTCAAAAATAATGCTTAATTCCATTAGAATATCAAAAAAATACCACATATAATTCTTTTAAAATTGATTTAGCTTATACATTATTAGAATTTTTTTATCTTAAGAGCGAGTACATTGTTTAATATAATACAATTGAAAAACAGTGAAATGATATGTCTTCTCTCCTTGTCTAATGTTACCAACAAATGACTTATAATAATAGTTAATATAAATATAATCATATTGAAGAAGGCATAGATGTGTTCATTTTTATACATAATATTTTATATATTTTTATTGTTAATTTAACGATTTGTGGATGCAAAAAAGAGTGTTGAGGAATGAACAAAAGAGAATGTTAAAAATGTGTTAAAGAATGAAGAAGTGCAAATATATTTTCAATCTTTCATGTAGGATGCAGAAGACGATGTAATGTTTTTGTTTTCGAAATGATGTGGATTTTATGATTGTATCAATTTTAATATTAACGTTTGGATAAAATGATGTGAATTTTGTGATTGTATTATCTTTAATATTGATATGGACTTTTGATTATTAAAATTCTGGTAGTTTTGAAATTATTAAAAGTTGATATGTTATCGTGAAAATTATTATTGACAATTTTAGTTGATAGTCTATCACTAATGTCTTTTATTTTAGTCTGTGACAAAAGTGATAGGCTCCCTTTTCATCGTTTGGACTCCATTTGGGTCCTTTTCTTCGCTTTCTTGTCAACCTAACCTGAAGCAAAATTACATCAATCAATTTTTAGGGACAAGAAAAGATGTGATTAAGAAAAAAAGATACATAATGCTAGAAATCTGCGGTAGTCAGCGTCTTTAAATGCAATTGATAAATTAACTTCTTCGAGCATTTTGCGGGAAAAAATAATTTAAAATCAAAGCCACTACATGACGCGGTTAAAATTAAAAAGAGAGGCCTTCCAATCGAGAAGTCGATAAATGCTCGAATTTATTCATAGAAATAATACGCGTTTTGCCCAAAAAATTTCCTTGCCACACACGTGTCTTATCCGATGACGCTCCAGGGTGTGGCCCCGCATCTCATTGCCCATCGCCCCTCCTTCCGCGCGGCCCCACTTTCTTCGTCCAATAAGCAAAAGGGTTGGTCAGGCGAGTAAACGCAAGGAGGGCAGAGAGATGGACATCTTCCCTGACATAATTGGTGGGTCCACGACTCCTCCCGCCCATCGTCGTCGCCGTCTTGGAAGGGGGTATTCTGGCGGTAAAAATAATAATAGAAATTAGTTTCATTACCACGCGTCGGAGGATAATTGGTGGATGGATGATAGCATGGTCCGGCATGGCGTGCATGCTCCCAATCACATCACATGCATCTCTGTTTTCCCGCGCTAAAACGGAGGGCGATCCCTCCAACTATAAAAGGAGGCGAGAGAAAGGGAGGGAAACAAAGCGGAAGAGCGAGACGGAGATAGAGATCAGAAGAGAGATAAAGCAGGGTTTTGTAAGTCTCCTTTCCCAAAACCCTAGCCTCGATCCACCGCCGCTGCCGCGCTTTCCCGGCTGGATCTGACGATTTCCGGTGGGCTCCCATTCCTGGATCGACAGACTCGAGTTCAGAAGGGAGTAATTTTGGCGGAGATCTTTTGGTTTCTATAAGTCCTTTCCTTGGACCTCTCTCCGTTCCGAGATTTTGAGAAATGAGATGGTTGGTCGATTAGGGTTTCGGAGGGTAGGGTTTTGAATTGATGAGATCTACTGCTGCTTTACGGATGGAGGACATGAAGCCATCGATTGCTTCACTCGCAGATGACGACGGCACTATGGAAGCTCGGTTTGCTGATCTCTGCAAGGTTTGGTTTAGTCGTGTTACATTTGTTTGTTTCACCTGTTGTTCTTTGATCTGTTGTATTATAATCTGTAATTCCCCTGCTTTCTATGTGTGAATAGAGCAAGCTGAGTCTCGATGAGAGCATGTTGAGGCAGGCAATGGTTTTATTCAAAGAAAGTAGGCACGTTCTCTTGGCAAATATGTCGGCAATTGGAAGTGGATTGGTAATGCATCTTCTTTTAGACTTTTATCCGGGGTTCGTTTGGACCAAGATGGAGTTTCAAAATTGATGCCTTTGCTCTTTGTTCCCAAGCCTGAGGAGATCGAGAGGTTATGGTCTGCATTCATTCTGTACTGTGTCACAAAGCTGAGCAAGGCGAGATCTAAGCAAGAGAAGGAAGAAAATAGTGTTTCGCTCTGTCAGATATTGAGAGCATTTAAGCTGAAGTTAGCTTTCTTTTTCTTCCTCAACGTTCTTCTTGCAGCGTTTCTTGGGTTTGTTTGGCTGAATTTCTGCTTTGTATTTGTAGTGTTGTGGAGTTTTTTAAAGAAATGCCACAGTTTTGTCTCAAGGCTGGCTACATTCTAAGTGGTTTATATGGTTCGGAATGGGAGAAGAAGCTTGAGGTACTGGAAAAATCAGTTACCAATAGTTATTAACTCCACAAACCAACTCATTATTGACTCCTGCCTATTTTTCTCTCTGAATAGCTAAAGGAGTTACAAGCAAACATTGTTCACTTGAGTCTTCTAAGCAGGTATTTGCTGCACTTTGTTGATTTGTTTTACAACCTACAGCTACTAGGTTGTCCAGTCCTGTGTTCCAAGACTGAACTGTTAGAATAGCATTTTCTGTGCAACAAGATGGGTTCCTTTTGCACTCGGATGGGTTAATATTGTCATACTATTGGAAATTTTTGCATGCTGAAGGACCAACACTAGGATCAGAATGACAAATCTATGCAATGAGAGTTTCACTGTAATCCAATTGTATTTGCTACTTTATCAGTTGGTATAGTCTGCACAAGGCTGAACAGTTTTACATAAGCTTTTTTCACCAGTATTTTTTTTGTAAATGACATTCTCTGTTAGTGGATCTTGTTTCTTGGTAACACAATTCAACTTTTTTGGCAACAGAAAATGATAGGTAAAATAAGCACTGTTATGTGCATGACATTTTGTATTTAAAATTGATTATTAAAGCAACGGAAAAGGAAAAGAAAATTTGAACCCTTGGGATTTTTATCTGTGCCTAATCATTATGTACTATTGACAAAGAAACAAACTTGCAACTAATCCTAGAACTTACAGTATCTTCTTTAGTTTCTTGGAAATGGCTTGTGTGGTATATGTCAGAAAAACTTTAGGCTATTGCTTTGCTAAAATCATCACTTGCCAACATAAGATGTTGGATCCAATCTAATCCTGCTAAAACATTTAGAGGATGCTGATTCTTTTATAAACTGTAGGAATTATAAATGCATCTCTGTACAACTTCCAAAATTATGCTTTCATTGCCAAATGAATCCCCAGCTTGGTTGAGAGCACTGGTGCTAACAGAGCATTGCATTTCTCTTTTCACTGTGTGCCAAAACAAATAAGGATGTCAAAATGAAAGTTGAAGTCATAATGACCCATTTTGTCGTTCTTCCTCAACTATCATTGTTCATTGGTCCAATACATTGTCAGTATGTTGATTGGTAATTAAATAAATGGTTGTGTTTGCGAGGAATGAAGAACTTGAGAGTCTACAAATGAAACTCATCAGGTGATGGAGCATTCATTGAGGAAGCTTAAACTTCTCATTGTTGGAGGGAGGACACAACTAGTTATGTTGATATTCATTTGTTGACACTATATTAGATGTATGCAGTAGGATCAGTTTCTATACTATTAAGTGATGAACATTTTGTTCTGAGATAAAGTTAGGACTTTTTGGTCTAGTCTTAATGCTTCATATAGCTTACACCCTACCAATGTTAATTAGATAAACTATAAGCAAGCTTTGACAACAGTGTTTCATTTTAGGATTCAACATTTAATCTGGAACTTGAGTTTTTTATTATTTATTCTTTATTGGTTTTTTTTTGTAACATGAAAGAAGTCTGAATCACCTATCAGATACCAGTAATAAATACAGAATATGGATTTTTTTTAATATGGCAATTTGTAGCTCCATGTTCCTTATATAAGTTGCTAAAATCTGACACTAATATTAGACTTTCCTTCCAAGGATATCCTCCCTGCCCTTTCTTTTTCATGTCTAACTGCATGGTTGTGAAAGTTTTGGATTATTATCATGTCTAACTTAATTAAGCTCAATTACCAGTTGAAATGGAAGTATTTAAGCATGAACATTTAATGCCTGACATGGTTAAAGAACCCATTTGTGAAATGTTGAACGGGTTTGAACTGACTTTATCGTTTTTTTAATGTTGTGCCATAATTGTTATTATTGATTGTAATTACTTCTGTTTTTTTGGGTATAACTAAGTTTGTCATGATGGTCCTGAACATGTGCTTCATCAGGTACTATAAACGGGCATACGAAGAACTGTTCTTGCAAAATGATGCAAAAAGCAGTCAAGATTCAGCAGTGTCTTGTGTTAAGGATTATGTTTCCGACTTCCATCGATTTGGATGGTTGTTATTTCTAGCTCTCCGTATCCATGCATTCAGTCGCTTCAAGGATCTAGTGACTTGTACTAATGGATTAGTTTCCATACTGGTTAGTCTTTGTAGTGTTTTCTTTTCTCTTTTTCCCTATATAGTTAGATGCATATATTATCCATGTTAGGCAATAGACCATGCATACAAGATGCTCTAGGGAGCTGAAAACCAACATGTGGAAAAGGAGTCAGATGCTCACCTTCCGTCTGCCTGGATGGAGCATTAGTCTCTGTAATGTTACCTCACTAGGCATATAGCTTAAATCATCTGTTATGTTATGGTCAATGGAACCATTTGACTTAATTTTCAAGTTACTCATTGTCATTATTCTTTTATAGGCTGTACTTATCCTCCATGTTCCTGTGCGCTTTAGGAAATTCGTTGTTCAAGATTCCCCAATTTTTGGTACCAACATTTTATTTCATCTCTAATTTTGATGCTAGTCTTTTAAGTTTCATTTCCCATATTCATGTTGTTAATACATGACATTTAATATGGTTACCATACTTTCTTCAGCTAAAAAAACAGGCAAGGGTGTCAACCTTCTAGCTTCTCTGTGTGACAAATATGATGCGTCGGAGGACGAACTAAGAAGAGTGATGGAAATGGTAAATAGCTTGATAGTGAATATTTTGAAGAAAAACCCATGCTCAGTTTCGGATGGCAAAAAGGAAAATCTATCTCACATTGACACAGGTTTTAAGTCAACTTTATGTTTCCTGTTATGCTTTTTAAATAATTGTGTCAGAAGAAATTAATCAGTATCATTTGTTTTATAGATGGTCTGACATATTTTGAAGATCTCATGGAGGAAAAATCGTTACAGTCAAGTATAGTTATCTTGGAGAAAGATTATGATGATGCAATTCTTAAAGGTGAACTAGATGAGCGTATGTTTGTTAACGATGATGACAGTCTTCTTGGCAGTGGAAGTTTGTCTGGAGGTGCTGTTAACATTTGTGGAACAAAGGTAAAGATGTAACCTTGAAAATTATGTCCGTTCCTTGGTCTTAGGTCTTCCTTTCCATTGATGTATGTTATGTAAATGTAGCGGAAGTATGATGCGATAACTTCCCCAGCAAAGTCTATCACAAGTCCGATGTCTCCACCATGTTCTCCTGGATCACCATTAAAAGGAAGTCTTATTGGGATCTCTAGGATAGCTCCTGCTACACCAGTTAGCACTGCGATGACTACTGCAAAATGGCTTCGAAGCATTATATCTCCTCTTCCTTCAAGGCCTTCATCAGAGCTTCTACGATTCCTTTCATCTTGTGACAGAGATGTAACCAGTGATGTCATTCAAAGGGCCAGCATAATACTTGGTGCCATTTTTCCATGCACTTCTTTTGGAGAGCGGTGTGTTTCAGTAAGTATGCAAAATGCTGCTCGGATGGATAGTATTTGGGCTGAGCAGAGAAAGTCAGAGGCACTTAAGTTATACTACAGGGTTTTGGAGGCAATGTGTAGAGCAGAGTCTCAGATACTGAATGGAAACAACCTTACTTCTCTGTTATCAAATGAACGGTTTCATCGCTGCATGCTTGCTTGTTCAGCTGAACTGGTTTTGACTACACATAAAACAGTTACTTTGATGTTTCCTGCTGTTCTGGAGAGAACTGGCATAACTGCTTTTGATTTGAGCAAGGTCATAGAAAGTTTTGTTCGTCATGAAGAAACTCTTCCACGTGAGTTAAAAAGACATTTAAATTCGTTGGAAGAGAGGCTATTAGAAAGCATGGCATGGGAAAAAGGTTCATCAATGTACAATACCTTGATAGTAGCAAGACCAGCTCTCTCTGCAGAAATAAATCGTTTAGGACTGTTAGCAGAACCAATGCCCTCTCTTGATGCTATTGCTGGGAGCTATAATGTTTCTGCTGCAGTCTTGTCTCTGCCTTTTCAAAAGCAGGAACATTCACCAGGTATACAAGATAGCCACTTGTTAATGGTTGAATTCTATTATTTATTTTCTTTGTTGGGGAAAAATACATTTTACTGGTTGGTTTCCAAATGATATTTTGACTTTGCAGGTTTACAAGAGTTGATCCAAAACTAGCAAAGTGACATTCTTAGGAGGCCAAGCATATATTTTATTTAGTCATTAGATCACAATGCTAAACCCTTTATCTATTTTTGCTTTTGTAATTTGCATTTCAGTTACATAATTCCTTTTGACATCACAAAGTTTAGTTGATGGCCGTTGAATAATATCGGATTTTTGGTTTACATTTATGCTTTATATAATGCTATCAACAGATGAGAGTTCTTTTCTTTAACTTTAGCAAAGCTGTACGTCAATTTCTGAATGTCAATGTGACATTAAACACATCAAATTCACTTATAGTTTCCTGATATAAACAAGATTACACTATATATTTATTAAGGACTTGAAACTAAGAATCTTTATCATCTCCATTTTGTTAATTTCTTATTTTTGGAAAATTATGCATTACATTTTCATGATCACCATATTTTTGTGATAACAATAATTTTAGGCCTCTAAACCACTTTTGTTCCAATATTGAAGTTTTTTTTCCTTTTCTTTGCAATGTCTAACTATTGTCAAGAGTCTCTTCTCTTGTGCATATCTCAAACCATAGCCACTGGATGAGCATCTTGTTTAAATGTCCCGCCAATTCCTTGGAAACACTTTTTCCCTTTACTCAGTTATATCTCATCATTGGCGATTCCATTGTTACTGAGTGCTGAACTGAATTGCTGTTGACTGACTTGATATTTACAGATCAAAATGGAGATACCATATCTCCTAAGAAAGCATGCAATGACTATCGAAATGTGTTAGTGGAGCGCAATTTCCTAGCATCACCAGTTAAGGATCGTGCATTTAACAGTCCTAAATCAAAATTACCTCCTCTTCAGTCTGCTTTTGCCAGGTTGATGCCTTTCCTTTGATATTTGAAAATTTTGTTATTATCAAAATCCTGATGAGATTTGGATCTGAAATCTATCCACAGTCCAACCAGGCCCAGTCCCACAGGAGGAGGGGAAACTTGTGCTGAAACAGGAACCAACATTTTCTTTAATAAGGTAAAGCTTGAGTCTTGCATAAACGGTGATAGATATATGAATTGATGCTCAGACCACTGAGATGACTCGTCTGTTTTTCTAATTATGTTGTTTTCCTGTGTGCTTTATAGATTGTGAAGCTGGCAGCTATCAGAATCAAAAGCTTAAGCGAAAGGCTTCAGCTGTCTCAGCAAATATTGGAACGTGTGTATTGTCTCATTCAACAGATTCTCACTCATAGAACTGCTCTTTTTTTCAATCGACATATCGATCAATTAATCCTTTGTAGCTTTTATGGGGTTGCTAAGGTATCTCTTTTATGCTTAGAAGTTCCTCATTTATTGCTTGTGACAGTCACTTCAAGGTTATGTTTTCATCCACAGATTTCTCAACTCAGTCTAACATTTAAGGAGATCATTTATAACTACAGAAAGCAACCGCAATGTAAACCTCAAGTTTTTCGCAGCGTTTTTGTTCACTGGCCATCGACAAGCCGAAATGGAGTAATAATTTTGAATTTACTTCTTTAAACTTAAGCCTTGTATTATATCTCATGCTGACATTATATGCAAACAGAAAACAGGAGAGGAGCATGTTGATATCATTACCTTTTACAATGAGGTATTCATTCCCTCGGTTAAGCCATTATTGGTGGAATTAGGACCTGGTGGTGTGAATAATAGAAGTAACCGATCTCCTGAAGACAAGATTAGTTCTGACTGTGGGTTAATGTTTTTTTTACTAATACTATGTTGCATATAACATTGCATGTGGTTTTTGAATTAATATCTTTTCCTGATAAAACAGGCCAAATTCCAGGTTCACCTAGGATACCCCCATTTCCAAATCTTCCAGACATGTCTCCAAAGAAAGTTTCTGCTGTTCATAATGTTTATGTATCTCCTCTGCGATCGACAAAGGTATGTAGTTTTGTTCAATCTTCATGTCAGTTTCATTTTCATTATTATCCACTGAAGAGTAGTCATGTTAGTCCGCTTTTTAGTGAGAAGCCTTGTTTCTTCAGAGGCTAGACATGATATCTAGAAATTTATCTCGATGTTTTTTGAATTGAACATATTGATTGAAATTAGCAATCAAGTTGTTGTTTTAACTGCAATTGGAGCAAAAGGACTTTGGATAACAGAAACAGAGAAACAGTGTGCTTTTTAATAAAGTTTTTATTCATACATTCCAATAGGATGTCTCCTCAGAGACATTAGAGAGAAATAAAGTCTATTTAAGCAGAGAAAAAGAAGAGATGCGGCTTAAAAAAAGATTTATTAATTGCATCCATGTGGCAGCAGCACATTCTCTTTTTAGTTAGATTAAATATGTTATTTTTCCTACTATAGGAACTTTGTGATGAAAATAAAAGGAAATATAGCCAAGAGATCTATATCCGACACTATGTAGTTTCAGTTTAATCTTATTGACTCTAGAAGGCCAATTGCCTGCCCTTTTTAATAGCCACTTCCAGATACTGTCCTAACCTTGCAGGGGCATGTAGCCTTATAATAACCAACACTATGCAGTTTGTCAGTTTGATCTTATACAGATTCTAGAAGGCCAATTGCCTGCCTTTTTTAATAGCCACTTCCAGATACTGTCCTAACCTTGCAGGGGCATGTAGCCTTATAATAACTGACACTATGTAGTTTGTCAGTTTGATCTTATATGACTGCCTGCCCTTTTTAATAGCCACTTCCAGGTACTGTCCTAACCTTGCTGGGGCATGTCGCCTTATAGTAACCATAAAATAAGCTCTGCCAAAATGTAAGTAATTTTTAACCATTATTGTAGATGTCAAGCTTTATGCCACTAGGACATGTCGACCATAAATCCACACCATATTTTAATTGCTATTTCTACTGTGTCATGCCAATCTGGCAACTAATGTGTTTTTCATGAATTTAGTATATAAGCAATCATCATCTGTAGCATTTATCTTATACAGATTCAAAACTGAAAAGAAAAAAGTTTACATTTGAAGAAGCTTGTTGCATGATGAACATGTCAATCCTTTGAGTCAATCATATTCCTGCTAAGATAAGAACGAGTTTCATCTGAGAACAACCAGCTGTAGTTTATTCAGAGGCTCTAAAGCGAGCATATTTTCTTTGTTGAAATCAGTAGAAGAGTTCATATCCAACACTAGCTGAAATGAGTGATTTTATCTGAAATAAGAGGAAGGTTAAAGGAAAGGAATAACATTTTGGAAAAAAATTTCTTGCTCTTGATAGACTTGAACAACTGGAAATAGTTCATGTGAAAGGCCTCAATGATTGAAACTTTGAAGCTTGTGTGCTATCAATGTTTGCCTTTCAGGTCTTTCATATTCTTCATTTCCTAATGTGTGCTATCTTAATGCTACTAATTCCACTTTCTCACTTGAAATGCTGTGACTTCTCAAAAGGCCCTGACATCCATAAATAGTATGTGTACGAAAGGCAGCATGAATTACAGCATTTTTGTTTCTAACTGCCTGGCAATCATTGATGTGTGTTTTTTGTTTTAGGTGATTCATATTTCTGAAAAAAGTCATCTCTAATCGATTTATTAGCTGTAAGGTCTGGCATCTTAAAATAAAATGTCTTTTATTCCACCTTCGTGATAGAGCGAGTTGAAAGACTCCCTACTATTAAAACAATAGTTGGATTCCATCGCCAGGGTCCAGATTCTAGAGCCAGAATTTCCATATCGCTCTCCACTTGTCTCTGAAAAATGTCTTGAGGCTTTTTCACAAGCAAGTTATAAGACGTGTCATCTTGCTGAAGTCCTGAAGGGGTAAGCAGGGGTGAACTTGCAACTCATTTATGAGGGAAAGAAAACCCTAGTATATCCATCACTGCATCATTCTCATAAAGAACTTGCAAAGCAGGTTTCATGTACTAATAACACCTGTGCAGACAGTACTAATTGTGTAAACTTGAATAAATCCTAAAAGAGTTTGCTTGTGTGCCTGAAGGATGGTTATTGCAGGTTGAAGATACTAGTCAAATCTGAACAGAGCTACACGTGTCATTCTTTCACCTTCTGTTGTGTTTTTTATGGTTCTGTTCATAGGCTCTTTTTTTAATGTCACTCCCATAAAAAAAAAGTTACTTTAATTTCCGTTTACATTGCTGTCCTCTCAATCTCGTTTTTTTTGGAAAGTCTTGGAAACTAGGAATATAGACAGCTTTCATGTGCTGCTAACAACCAGCATGATATATATATATATATGTGTGTGTGTGTGTGCTTCTCACTTATTTATGCTGAAGCCATATTCAATATTTCCAGATGGATACTTTGCTTTCACCAAGCTCCAAGAGTTACTATGCATGTGTTGGTGAAAGCACTCATGCTTATCAGAGCCCCTCAAAAGATCTGTCAGCCATCAATAACCGTCTAAATGGGTATCTAAATTTGTTTTAAAAGCTTTTGTTGCATTTTCAGCAATATTGTAATTCCTATGGTGTGCTTTATAAATTTCTGCAGTGGAAGGAAGGTCAGTGGCAGGCTTAATTTTGATATGGTGAGTGATTTTGTCGTAGCTGGTACTCTCCAGGATAGCAATTCTGCCTCTTCAAGCACTGCTGCTCCTACCACAACAAGTGTTGTTGCAAAAGCTGGGCAACCTGAGCCCTAATTGCTTAATGTAACTTGCTAACTAATTTATTCTAACCTGCCACTTCCTGATGTGTCTTACTTCATATGCCTTGTCCGTACATGAGATATCTTGGGGGTCTGATGCGAGCAGTAGAATGCTGTAGAGTAAAACAATATGGTGCCCCTGAAGCCCCCATTTGCTGAATGTTGTTGAATCTTTATGTCACTGTCATCCGCCTTAATAAGTATATGCTTGTTGCTGAGTGGTGTTCATATGATCAGGGTAAATGAATCCTGTTAATTATTCAAAGTTCAGAATTGCTTCATTGTGCGCTTACAAACCAGTACATATTAGGTCAGTTTTATCCCTAGCAATGCAGACATTACTGTTGTATTTCATAGTTAAAAGATATTTTATCATTGTTCGTCCTTATCTTTTTCTAATACAACATTACTGCAGCACTGGATATTTGTTTGGGTTGGTTATGTGATTTTGTTTTGTCAGATTTGGGCCTGGATTTGCTATGTGAATCCCAAGACCAACTCTTGTCCGAAGAATGCATGAATCCATGTAATAGTAATTGCCAGTCACTAGATGTACAGTAGTTGTTCCTGTATCAATCGTTGGATGGACAGTGAGACTGCACTGAGAAGATGGCTTGACCAATCGAGCAGCTAGCTACATCTATACACTAACCCATGCATTTCATTCATTATATGCTTATCGTTTTCCTGTTACATGAAGTGAGATAAGAATTGTTTGCATTTGTAATTGACTAAGCCTAGTCGTGATCCAGGTTGAAACAGGAAAAACAATTCACGGTGGGCTTCACATGTTCAGAAAGGACCTATAAATCGGTTACATAAGATGAGTCAATTTAAAATGCGCTCCCGTTAACGAAATCTTATTAAATGATTTGGGATAAGGTTAGCTTCTTGACTCGATGATTGGAGAGGGATGTTTTTGCGATGGCCACTATTCCCAGCATTGGCGATGACTGTGGCTATTAGGGCCATAAAGATGGTAGCTAGCTGGTGAGGTAGGTACCTTGCAATTTCACATGACCTCGGATCCGAACCTAATTTATTACGTAGTTATATGCACACAAATCTAGTTTAAGTGGGTTGAATAGGCACGAATATTAAAAAAAGAAAAGAAAAATAAACCCATTACCACCCACAGTGATAACCTATATAGGTATCCTAAAGCCATCCCAAGCTCAAATTCAACCGACTATCATCCATTACGTCGACCATAAGGAAGATTAAACTCTAAAATCTTTGAAATTTATTCGTGATGAAGAGGGAATTAAAATCGAGAATTTTATGGTACTTTTCACATCATATCTTACAATTCTTAAACGAGTCATGAGTGTCTACGTAAATAACTATGAGAGTTATCTATATTGTTGGATATAAATATCCTAACTAAAAGAGTGTGTCGGTTCTCTGTCATAAAAGTTAGTGTTTCGGATTAATAAATAGGAAAGTACTGAAGAAAGAGACCTGCAACCATTTCCTTTAGTCTCTAAATTTTTGTTCTTTTCAATAAATAAAAAAAAAACTGCAATCCAAGTTATATAATCTCTTTGGGAATTTTATCGTGTATGTTCTCACTGGATTATTTTTGTTGACGTGTACCAGCAGATGAAACAGACATTCAGAATCTCTTATGAATTAAGAGGATCAAAGCACTCTAATAAATTATCACCATATTCTTGGCTTTTTTATATATATAGTTGAAAACAGCTGAGGTTGGATCATCCCAATTGGATCAAACAAAAGAGAACATGCTAGTAGCGATCTGTGATGAAATCAATCTTAAGACGACATTTCTGATCCGTGATTAATAATCATAAGTCGGTCTAACGTCAAATCAATTTGGTTCCAAATTATGTCTGACATGACATCCATTGCATGTAGAAAAGGTGGAGAAATTGCTAGACAATTTCCAAATAAATCATGTCGATATCCCAACACGTTGTCAATTCAAGCATCACATATGATTTATTTATGATATCCATGAACTTATCTAATTAATGGTCCTTTGTCGCGAAAACAGGGAAAAAAAAATTTCTTATCATAGCATTAATGATCGCAGTGGAGTTGTGATGACCACAAATTCATAGGAGAATCATCGGCTAAGGTACAGCCACGGAATCGACAGCTGCCCGCCCCTCTTCCCACCCGTTCCACATTGCAGCAAATATAAAGTCGTGGTTATAGAACGTTGGACGACTTTATAGTGGTTAGGGAGGCCGTCAATTTGTAGATGACGCCCACAGCTCGCTTTTATGTATCGTGACTTGACCTGTCTAATTCGTCTTTGTCAATGTGGCCGTCATCAAGAAACATTAATGCGGAAAGGGGGATCCATCAGGGTTGACGATGACTCCAACCTGGTATTTGGCTTAGGTAGGGATTGAAGCTAAAATTTACCTTTATAAATCGGAGTCATATCTATGATGAGATTGTCGATGATGATGATGTTTCCACAATCTAAAAATCGTATATAAAAAAATATACAACATGGCACTCACTATATTATGAAAATAAAAAATAATATGACAGTGACTCTGACCACAGTATGTAAGATGCAATATAATAATATAATAAAAATCAATCATAAAAGAAAGAAATAGTTTTTTTTTTGGAGTTCAATTCCCATCTAACCAAATGCGATTCAAAATGCATTTTTTTTGCAAAGCGTCTCTCTCTGTCACAATGATCAGTCAGTCATGCAGGGTGAGATTACACCCGTCACTTGTCAACTCGTACAGGTACAGTTATCCATCGCCATTTGCCCAGTTTCGCACTTTCTCGGTGGATTCGGAGAACTCAGGAAGAACAACGCTAATGGATGACTGACCTGCCGACACCACTCAGCTTAGAGAGGAAGCAGAATGCAGCCGTGGAAGAGTGCAGGCAATTGATTCACCTTATGTGAGGGAATGGGATTTGTTTTACTACAAGTATATAAATTAATACTGAATTAACATTTTGGATGGAATTATATCTGTTCGTAACCTATCCAGGCTAAACATCCGTTGATCTTTTATATGAAATGACACTGACAGAAAAATAAAGATTTAGATAAGTGGACGTCTAATGAAGATTAAAAACAAACTAACAAAATCACACATAAAAAAAAAAAATAGTGAGAGTTGGATGTTGTTTCTAGTTGAATTCTCACCCTACAAAATAGACATGCACAATCATTGAGAGGACGATAGTACGAACAAGAATGCCGACAGATTCGAAAAAGGAAACGTCGAAAAGCAAGTATTGTGATTTTATCAGTTTGGAAATCCATACCTGCCTACCACAATTTATCGATTTGGAATCAGCTTAACATACCATTGGGGTAGAGATGAAGGATAAACGGTGCCGGGGTGATAAGTATATATATATATATATATATATATATATATATATATATATATATATATATTTGGATCCGTGATGTTTATTGACATTGGATATAAGGAATCTTAATGTGTAAAGGATTTTTTTTTTTGTAATGGAAAAAAATCTTAAAAATTAGAATTTTATTATTAAATAAATTTTTATGAAGAAAAATCTTAAAAATTATGATCTTTATTATTCTATAAAATATCTCATATATCTCTAGGTTTTAATAAGGGAGCAAACATGAGAAATAACCCCCCGTATTTTCTCTCTAGGGGAAAAGAAAATATGTGAAATATATATATATATATATATGAGATTGTCAAGCCACACTAAACCTATCGATCCTTAAGTATATATTTTGATAGCTAATTTCTAGAATTTATTTTAATTTTCAAATCTTCTCCCCCTCCTAGGTAAAGTGATATCAGAACTCAAAAGCGACAGTGATAAAAAAATTCTTTATAGAAGGCATCAAGCAGATAAAATACTCATTAAGAAAAAGATTTTTGGGATTGATAAATATTTTTAAAATTCTAGAGTCCTTGCCCATGGAGGACAAGAATTTTTAAATATAAAAACAATTCAAAAATTAGAATTTTATTATTTTATAATTACCTAATGTATTTTTAGGATTTAATGAGAGATAATATGTGAGAAAATACCTTGAGTACTCTTGGATTTTTCTAGATGGTTTAAGGGATAATTTTTCTTGATTTAGAGTAAGATGAAAAACTATGGGTGAAACCAACGAAGATAACAAAGTTGGAGAACGACGAGGCCGAGAAGAGCATAAAGTCACTTCGGAAAAATTTAAAAAAAAATTAGAAGATATTTTTATTATATTAAATATCTAATATCTACTGGGATGTTGGCCCTTTAACTTAACCCATAAGTGAACGAGTAACGATTAAAACCTAGGAATTTTACAGATAAATCACCCAAAGACAGAAGCGTTAAAAAAATGTATACATTACAGCATAACTATCCGTACGTATTCCAGATTAAACAAATTTGTATGACATACTTAATCCTTTAATAGATAAAGACACGGCCATGGGTCTGCAGAAAGTAAGATCGCAAGGGCCCGGACCAGCATCGAAGTTCCTTCCACAATAGAGAGAGAGAGAGAGAGAGAGAGCATTGAAGGCTTCTTTAGTCGGTCAAGAAAGAAGATAGCATTAAAGGCTTCTTCGGTCAGTCAAACTGGGCATCACGTCATCTTTAACACGTGGCTCCTCCAATTATGCAGCATGTCATCTTTTAGCGCTTGCTCGCTCCATGTTGCTGCCACACCGCATGCACCTCAAGCTTTGCTCTCTCTCTATATATGGATATGCTGTCAATACCTCTCCTCCATCCGAACACCACAAAGAGGCTTCAAGAGAAGGCCAAAAAGGAGAGATGGAATCTGAGCAGATTAAGACTTCAGTCCGTGGTGGCGGCAATAACGCCGATAACAGTGAGAAGGAGAAGAAAAAGATGGCGCTGATGAGGGTCTTCGTCGAGCGTCAAGATCCAGATGCCAAGGTATCTTATTTTTCTCTCTCCTCGTCTCTTCTCGACTGTTTGGTGTTCTTGGCTATCCATCTTTGGTAGCCTCCTCGATGATCCTGGTGGTGCCTTCGTTTCATGCACGACCGGTTTCCGGTTCTCATCAGCATCATCACCACCACGAATTCTACCATCTAATTACTACTGGTTTCGGAACACACTGTCGGTGGAAGACTAGTTAGATGACGAGATAATGTAGTAAAGATAGATGGTTGGAAGAAACATACAAGTCGAGGAGGAGGAGGAAGAAGAACGAGATTCTGAAAAAACAAAGCATTCAACTTTGACAAAATTGCAAATTAAGCTAATATCCTCCTCAGCATTAATTATGGTGAATCGCTTGCGTGTTTTCAGGGGTATACAACATATTAGATCCAAAATCTTGCATATGTAAGTAAGAGGCACTTATCACAAACGCTTTGCGTGTGGAGCTTTTTGGCATTATGTCAGGAACTCTACTTGCCATTACTTTGGTGGTTGAACTAACAGCGGAGTTGGTTCCACCAAAAGGTGAGACTATCAACATAATTATGTTGGTTGAGTGTTAGAAGTCAGATAGATATGTGCAGCGCATCATGTACCGCACGGATGTGAATCAAGACAAGGGCCCACTTACTTGGCTAGCAACTTTAATTGCACTTGAAAATATGACTTCGTAGGAATACCTGCCTCGTACAAAATATTCTTGCGTGTATTCTTCTCAATTTAGGTTCACTATATAAAACCTTGTGTGTATGTCTTTAGAGCGTTGTCAAGATCAGGATACCATAATTAATTAATGCTGAGAAATAGATACTATAGTATCAATTTCTTTGGGTGAGGATAGTAGCCTGGTTTGCACGGGCGGCTTACAAAAGCACATTGTTCTACTAATATCAATTTGTTGCTCCCAAGTCTAATAATCATCCAGTGGCTCAACGTGTCTTCGTCGCCGAAGACTAAACCGACATCCAAACATCTATTTGGATGAAAATTGTATTTACTTGCTTGGTTGCTACACGCAGGAGGTAGACAACCTGACGCTCCGAAGGTTCTTGTGCGCGCGCGATCTAGACATCGAGAAGGCCTCTGCCATGTTCTTGAAGTATCTCAAGTGGAAGAAGACCGCGGTGCCAAATGGTTTCATCTCGGAGAAGGAAATCCAGAATGAGCTGACTCAGACCAAGGTTTTCATGCAAGGACGGGACAAGGCAGGCCGCCGGATAGGGGTCGTCTTCGGTGCAAAACATTTCTACGCCACACGAGAGATGGACGAATTCAAACGTAAGTAGTAATTCGATTATGGAACTCACATGATATCCAAATTAAGTATACTTTCCAAGAAAGACTATGCTGATCGATAAGATCATGGCACAAGGATCTCACGCATGCTTCGGTTTGCTTGAAATCTCAGGTCTCGTGGTTTATGTCCTTGACAAACTGTGCGCCAGGTAATTTTCCCACGTCCTACGGTAGTACTATCGCGCTGTTCCCTCAAATAAAAAGACTGACGTGAGTTGGAATCGGGAAAAGTTTTTGACTTGCATAGGTTCATAGAGCTCAACATCTGACCGAAAGCAAATGAAGTCCTGCGATATAATACCAGCGTTTTGTTTTCTTGCTCACAAATTGCTGATGGCCATAATTATTTACAGTATGCCTGGTGGTCAAGAGAAGTTCGTCGGCATTGTGGATCTGCAAGGATGGGGTTACTCCAACTGCGACATCAGGGGATACATCGCAGCTCTCGATATCATGCAGGTCAGTCTCACAATCGCTGCAACCAGTCCTCGCATCCAAATCCGTATGAGATACTACACTGACATTTCATACGAAGGATTTCCTGAAAATTACATAAACACGTAATCGATCCCGATCTCTTCGTATAGATCGAGTCTTGGATGTTTCTTGTTTGAGAACACGTGCAATATGGTCATGTTTTTGAGTTGCCATCCGCAGAACTACTATCCAGAAAGGCTAGGCAAGGCTTATTTGGTCCATGTACCGTATCTTTTCATGAAGGCGTGGAAGATCATATACCCATTCATCGACAACAACACCAGGAAAAAGGTGGATCTAATTCCAATGTTCATTCAAGCATCGATTTGGATAGTTGTGTGACAACACTTATTATTACTTGAAAATGTAGTAGTATTATGCTCTTGAGCAACGTGACATAACTTTTCAACAGCAAAAAGGAAGACACTCATGAAGTTTTTGTGATGATGAACTGCAGATCGTGTTCGTGGAGAACAAGAACCTGAAAGCTACTCTGATGGAGGACATCGACGAGAGCCAGATTCCACAGACGTACGGCGGAGAACTTTCGCTGGTTCCCATTGAGAAGTCAACCATGTAGGGCGTTGGAGTCAACTCGAGCTCTCTTGCTAATTCCAAGTCAAAATAACCCGAGATGCCAATTTCTTTTCCAAACAAACTTCAGGTTAATGTCAAGAACGCGTCATCCATCTAATTTGCAGGCCCAACGGTAGGCCACACAATAATTTGTATCACTTTATTCTGGATTTGGGGATCATGGCTTTTCCAACGAATCTAACCAGATGACCCTCTCATGGACTCGCCAAGAAAGCACTAATTAATCACTCGATATTTGGTTTCTTTAAGCGACATCCGCATTAACCCCTCGAGGCAATTGCATAAGCTTCTTTACGCAAACCGTCATTAACCAACGTAAAGTAACTTAAACATTCATCACATCGCTCCTTTTTAGACATACGAAATGCAACTTTTGCTTGGCTTAAAGCCCCCATCTTAAAACAACAGGCAAGATTGGACCAACTATATAAATAATAACAGCGAAGGGCAATTTACTTTGGAAAACATGAAGCCTCGAAGAGCATCGAGACAATTAAATAGTGAATGAATTGGAGGACTTACCTATTTCGATACATAAACATGTTTATGCCAAATTTGTATTTACAGAAACCTATTTAGATTAGTGGTAGAACCCCAACCCCAAAGGTTTTTATCTGATATCAATTGATAGAACCCTATCATAAAAGAGAAAGATGGAGAGGGAGATAATCGATCTTTTCGAGGGATCGGGCCTTCTAGATCGGTTCGAGTGGATCTGACTCCAGGGTTTTGCTTTTGACTAAAATTAATATTCTTCATTGATTAATTTTATGAATCATGCTAATCTTCGACTCTTAACTAATTTGATAAACTTCTAACTGAAAATAATAACTGACTTCATCCTATCCGAAGATAAAAATCAACCATAACCAACTCATAACAGACTCGATTTGGCTCACTCGACTCATAACTAACTTCAATTGGACAGACTAACATGACTCAACTCAATTTAATCATGAATGGATGGACCCGACTTAGCTAGGGTCCTAACAGACCCACCCACTTCAAATCAGCCTTGCCCTCAAGGCTGAGCAGTATCAAATTTTAAGAGCACTTCAATATTTACCACGTATCACGACTCTTTGATTGATTAAATAGGGTCTCCACTTGGTGTAAGTGATGGTTTGGTCTTCTTGTGTAGTTGTCATAGTAGTCTTCTGGAGAATCCTTTTCATCTGATGGCTAGTGGTAGTACCATGTCTTCTTTTGAGTATCGCAACTTTGAAGTCTTCCTGGGGTATCAAAAAGAAATCGATAAATAGTTATTTTACCTTTGAACACCTTTTATCATAAATTAGGATTTGCCCATTAGCAATCTTATCTTCAGATTTGGCATAACCTTTGTGATCAGACTCTACATTATTAATTTTTGATTCCTCCTTAGCTGGTTCAATCAAGTTTGTCATAGCCTTTATATTCGGATTCCACATTATCAGTTTTTATTTTCTCCTTAATTGGCTCAACTGTCAGAAGCTACTCTTGTTTGCGATTGTCTAGGTTGACAACATTAAAGTCCTATCTATTGAAGCTTCTGTTTCGATGAGTATCCATAATGATTTTTTCTTCATGCTTATTGGCGAATTATATGACTGCTATCATGGTGCGAGGATGGCAAGTTTTAACTTCGCACTGAATCTCGGGATTAAGTCCCTTAATAAATTTTCTCACCAACTGTATCTCAGATCAATCTCGGGTTTGGTTCGACAAGCACTCAAATATGCTCTGATACTTATGTATTGTGGAAGTCTAGTGGATTTTGGCAAGTTGTCCATTAATGTTCTTATATTCTGATGGCACGAAGTGAATCAAGAGCTCTCTCTTGAACTGTCCCCACGAAGGGACTCTATCACGTATAAATCATACTATTGGATTACATCACCTTCGAGTTGTGTGGAAGCTATATCCACCATGGATTCTTTCGAAGTCCTATGAAAACATAAAAATTTTTTAACACGTGAGATCCAACCGATTGGGTCTTCATTTTCTCATCTAGGAAACTCTTGTCTTGCCCTTGATCATATTTTTCATATCTGTTCCCTTTAAGATTGAAACTTTCAGTATGTTGAGATTTGTTGGGACTCTCTGATCGACTTCTTCTAATTTCACGGAGAAGCTCTTGAAATCCATCTTCCATGCTTTAAACCTCGCATCAAGTGCATCATCTGTAGTCATCGTATAAGATTGTAGATCAGTGATGTTCAGTTCTTTTTTTCTGCTGTCGAGTCAGGGGCATGAGCGTCATAGGGGAGGGAGGGGCAACGGTTGCTGTAGAGGGAGATGGCGTGATTGGAAGTGACTACGACAGCAAGCAAATAAAGCAACAATTGAAGAAGAGGTAGTGGCGGGGTTCCTTGTTGGAGATGCTAACAACAAGAAGGGGCAGCAGTGGCAACAAGGTGAAGCGGTGGCAGCAAGGTGAAGCGGTGGCAACAAGGAGGTGCAGCGGCAGGGGCGCGTTTGAAAGCGGTTGCAACAGCGAGGGTAGCAGCGGCAAGAGAGGAGGCAGTGGTGTCGTGAGGAGCAGAGGTGGCCTCGATGGCAGAGGAGAGCGCAGCCGAGGAGGAGGTTGCGGCGGCTGCAACGGTAAAGGAAGCAAGGTGCATGCGCTGTAGAGGGGGGCGACAGTGGCTGTGAGGGAAGATGGCAGCGGCTGTTCGGCGGTGATGAAGAAGAGGAGATCAAGGTTACGGTAGAGGAGGGCTTGGCTGTGATAGAAGCTTTGGAGGCTGGGAGCAGAAGGCAGGTGCAGTAGGAGAGCGATAGTGTGACTTGGTGCGGGTAGTGAGAGAAGGAAGGGAGATGACAGAGATGGTCGACGACGGTGGCAGGGAGGAGAGGAACAGAGGTGGTCGGTGAAGGAAGAGGTGACCGAGGGAGAGGGCAGCAGCGACGTGCGACTGCTGTGGCAGGAAAGGAAGATTACAATAGTGGCAGGTAGTGACTTTTTGAGTTTTTTCGTTTGAGGATAACTAAATTACAGTAGTAGTAAGGTAGATTTACTAAAACCTGATGTAATTCTTTGGGGAGATTGAAGGATGATCTGTAATAGTGGAGACGACGGCATAAGTCGATGATGATCTAAGCAATTATGAGAATTTCTTGGGAGATGGATGAAGTTGATGGGCGGCTCTAGAAGGTCAGCGAAGCTCCAAGGAACACTGCTCTGATACCAAGTGTTAGAACCCTTACAAATTCTAAGCTTGGGGTAATCTCTATAGGAGATCGGCCTCCTTGGAACTCTATAGGGGTTCCTCCCACCTTGGGTTGCTGCATAATGGCTGAAAGTAAATTGATCTATTGATGATAAAAGAGTCATGGCTACATGAGTCCATATAAGGACTCAAAACCCTAACTCATAATAAGACTCATACTCTTAGAAGACTCTCTCTCATCACAAACTCCTAACCCCTAGCCAACTCCTAACCATGATGTGGTTGGCAGCTATAGGGGTCTCCAACTCCTAATTATTTTTTTTATTCAACCCTAGAGAGAGTCCTAACTAAATGGATCTCTCCTCTCCTAACCCTAGCCGACCTCTCCTAAGAGGAGGGAGGCGGCTAGAAGACCCCCTCTTCATAAGGACTCTTCCTTTAACCCTAGCCGACCACTTCTTCAATAGGGGTGGCGGCTAGTTTATGGTTTATTACATACATGACTCAGTTAACTCTGACCCATATCCAACTCCAACTCATTACCAGACTTCAATTTAGTTGAATCCTAATCCTACTAGGATTTATGCTAATTTATTATAATGGACTCAAATCTCCTCCTAACTGACCTAATGTCAAGTCTAGGTGGCCAACAAGACTTAATCTAAGGACTCGACTCAATTGATTAAGACCTGACTCAGCTAGGGTCCTAACAATCTACATAGGCAAATAAATCAAAGTTTTTAGACTTAGGATACCATAATCCTCAATTAAAAGTTCTTTTTAAATATCTAAATATTCGTTTAACTGTCTTAAAATGGAAATGCTTAGGATTGGATTGAAATGTTGCACACAATCCAAAAGTAAATAGTATGTCAGGTCTAGTTGTAGTTAAATACAATACCTATCATTCCTCTATATGTTTTTTGATCAAAATTTTCACCTTTATTATCCAAGTCTAATTTCGTAGAAGTGATCATGGGTGTATTTATGGCCTTAGTATTGTCCATACCAAAATGTTTTAAGTTATACTTGATTTGACTAATAAATATATCATTATTTAATTATTTTATTTATGATCTTAAGAAAAAAAGTTAATTCATCCATTAAGCTCATTTCAAATTCTTGGCTCATACAATTGGTAAAAGATTCACAAAAAGATTCATTTGTAGAATAAAAAATAATATCATCCATATAAATTTGAATAACAAGAAAATTATTTTGAAAATGCTTAAAAAATAATATGTTATCAACCTTGCCTTTCAAAAAAATTATTTGAAATAAGGAAAGAGCTAAGTCTTTCATACCAAGCCCTAGGGGTTTGTTTCAACCTAAAAAGAGTCTTAGATAATTTAAAAACATGATTAGAAAAAAGACCAATTTCAAAACCAGGGGGTTGTTCAACATAAACTTCTTTGGAAATGAAACCATTAAGAAAATCACTTTTGGCATCCATTTGAAATAACTTAAAATTCTTGAAAGAGGCAAAGACAATGAGCATCCTTATGGCTTCAAGTCTAGCCACAGGAGCGAAGGTCTCTTCATAATCGATCCCTTCTTCTTAGTTGAAACCTTGACCACTAATCCAGCCTTATTTTTAACTATGATACCATTTACATCTTGCTTGTTTCTAAAGACCCATTTAGTACCAATCACTAAATGGTCACTAAAGTCTAAGGACAAGCCCTATACCTTATTTCTCTCAAATTGGTTCAACTCTTCATGCATTGTAATAACTCAAGAGTCATCTCTTGGGGCTTCATCAATGCATTTTGGTTCAATTTGAGATAGAAATGTGACGTTATCACAAATTTTTTTAAAAGAAGAATGAGTATGAATACCTTTTGATGTATCTCTTATTATAAGCTCCTTAAGATGAGCATTTACATCTATTCCTTGGGTAAGGACTTAGAAGTATATTCATCCAAGTTGCTTTTAGGAGGATTTTAATTCAAATTCAAAATGCTAAAATCAAAATCATCATCAAAATTAATTTTCTTAAATTTAAAAATCTTATTAAAAAATGACATGAATAGATTCCTCAATTACTAACATTCTTCTATTTAGAAATGATAGTCCTCACAAATTAGTTTGGGTTCCTAAGGAAACAACAAACAATAGAAAACTATTAGATAAGAAAGACAAAGTTCTTCATATAGGTCCAAATGTAAAATAGGTACCTAAATCTTTCTTATAGGTTTGTCACCAAACTAAGGCTAGGAGTAAAATGAAATGGTATCTTGATAGTGGAGCTCAAGCCATTTGATTTGAGATCTAACTTACTTATCAAGCTCTCTAGCCAAAATGTCAAAAATAAGAAAAATTATTTGAATCAAGATGTTTGAAACTTAATGATCTTTGTTTCTATTATAACAAATCTTTTTATTAAAAATATTCATGATTATATAATTAATCTTGACAATACATAGCTAGAGCATACTAGTATGAAAATGAATTAGAACTAAAGAATCTTAGTCACTGTTAATGAAAAATATTTACATTAAAATTATGAAAATGAGATTTTGATTTTGATTGAATAATAGGTTCGAAATTATTAGCTTGGATGTTGGTTTAAATGCAAAGGCTATTGTTAAATGATTTAAATGTTATGGTATTTTTTACTAAGTTAGCTTATAAATATCATATTGAATGATTGATTTAAATGGTTGAATAGTTGTTAAGATTGAATGTGTGTTGTTAAATGATAGATTACTTTTGAATTTGAACATGAAATAAATAAAAATTTAGAAATGAGTTTGTCAACTCGTTGCACTATGTGTAAAAGAGTTACACTCATTTAAAAGTTGAAATTGAGATAGGTTAAATTTTTGCTTTGAAGATGTTTAATCATTTGATGTGTTATAGTAATGACCTTGATGATTCCTTTTGAAATGATATTTAGTTTTCGGTCTTAATAGAAAATTCATTGATTTAAAAATTATTCTTGAAATAAATAACTAAAAAAGAGGATAATTCTTCTTGAAAATATTTATCCTATCAATCCTTCAACAAGAGACAAATTGATACCATTATTATTGATAACTACAAAAATGAATTAGAAAACTTTAGCTATTTTCTTTTGGAAAATAATCTATGTTGTCTTTATTGAAATCTTTCAAAAAGCGATTATTGATGATGATTTTGGATGTGTTTTCAAATGATTTTGTTTTAAAAAAGGATTGATGAATCTACTCTACCTTTTTGACATCTTAGTGACTTCATAATTTAAATCATGATCTTGACATCTTAAGAAATCAAAACTTGAAATCATTATATAAATCATGTTCATTCAAAGAAGTTTCATATATATATAAATCAAGATCTTATATTTTTTTCTTTCTTAAAATTAACTCATGATCTTGATATTTATAATTTGCTATTTTTATGAATGAAGACTCTTCTTAGATCTCTTAAAATTTCATTTTATCATCTAAGAGGAGATTTATTAAATCATATTTTTTGGTATTCATGAATTTCTTTTGAGATTAATATCTTTCTTGACATGATTCATTTTATAACTCATGAATGATATAACTTATCATCAAAATTATTATTTCTTAAATTTGTGATAAGTTGAAAAGAGATTTATTTTATCATGAACATTTTCTTGATTCCGTGACTTTATCCTTTA
Source organism: Ensete ventricosum (assembly GCA_029747655.1). Lineage (NCBI taxonomy): Eukaryota > Viridiplantae > Streptophyta > Magnoliopsida > Zingiberales > Musaceae > Ensete > Ensete ventricosum. The sequence goes on along the minus strand of JAQQAF010000008.1, from coordinate 39,957,790 downwards.
TGGAATCATGTTTAATCTCTATGATTTTCTCTTTTTAATAAAAGAGAAATTTATGATCTTGATAATTATAATTGAGATTTTTATCAAGACCTTTCTTCTATTTTATTAAAAAGACTTATCTAAATGACTTGGATATTATCTTGAATGAATTAAGAGTATCTAATCCCCTAAGACTCATTTTCATTATTTACAAAGAAAAAGGGGAGAGATTTATAAAAAAAATCATGTCTTTTCGTACTTAAATATTTGATTTGATTTTTAATAACATGATCTCTTTGTACTTATGGGCGTAATTTGAATTTGGATGTTAAGAAGAAATTATGCAATCATATTTCCTTCTTGACAATGATAAAAAGTGGGAGATAAAATTATCAATATGATTAAAAACAAATTGGATATGATAACATTGAATGAGAAATAATTTGCTTAGAAGAAAATTTAGAATTTTAAATTTTCTAAATACATGCGAAATGTATAATTCAAAATTTGAGCTTGATTTACTATCATATTGTCATTTGGATTTCTTGGACTTTATAAATTGTACTTCTTATCAAAATTTACATGCATGATTTGCTACATTGCTTGAAATTTGCATAAGATAAATTAAATTGTATTGGTAGCTCTTGATTTTTTCTTGGATTTTTGGAATTTATATCTATAAAATTTATATCTATAAAATTAATTATTTTGTGATATGATGTTTTTCACTTCTATTCCTTATTTCTACCTTCTTGTTTTTAAAAGGGAAGAAAATTTACATGAAGATGCTGATTTGCTATTTTATGGGTCTATTTGCTACATTTGCTTGAAATTTACATGAGATGATTTTAAATGCATGAGTAGCTCTTAAATTTTTTAGTCTTCCTCGATTTCTTGGATCTTTGATCTCATCTTTAAAATAATCATTTCAAAATTTACATTTATAAGATTGAGGTTGAGAGCTAGGAATGCTAAACCATGAGAATGCTTAAATTGCTTGATTTGCAACTCTTGTTTGAAATGAAATGAATTAAATTGAATGGGTAGTTCTTAACTTTTAAATTTCAGAATTTACAATATTAAGTTTTATTTTTATGATATGCTGTTTTTCACTCCCCTCCCTTGTTTCTTCTTTTATTTAAAGAAAGGGAAGATAAATTTTCATAAGAAAATTATGATTTTATCCTATTTTATTAAGGGGGAGCAATACAAAATTTATTTTATAAAAATATAAAAACTTTGACACATGTTGAAATTATGTATCATAAAATTACTTACTTGTTATTTCACCTCTTTTTGATGATGACAAAGGGAGAGAAATAGCTAATTGATGACACAAAAATGATACATACATGTTAAAGGAAAAAAAATTCATGAGAAAATTATTGCTCATATCCTATTTTACTAAGGGGGAGCAATGACACATGTACCTTGAAATCATTAGCTCTACATTTCACCCTTTTGTTAATGACAAAGGGGGAGAAATATGTATTAATGACATATGTAAGAAAATTTTAACATGGGCTTTTCTCTTTGTTTATTGATAAACAAAAGGGAGAATTGATTAATGACTTAAGAGAAGATTTTCAAATATATGACTGATGCATAATTTGAAATTCTATATACCTTGAAAATATTTGATGAGTTGATTACTTCAATTTTTATTGAAATTTATGGTATATCATTGCAAATGGATGTTATGATACTTGAATTCAAGAGTTGTTGGATCTCTTGAATTTAAGTTTTTCCTTATTTGAATTAATGACATGGATTTAGGGGGAGTAAGGTTTAACTCCCATCATCAATTGATTGTCATTATAAAAAAGGAGGAGATTGTTGAATCTCGGATTTTAATGATGAAATCAATTGATGAGTTATTGATCTAACAAGTGTGTTAAGTTGATTGATGTAGGTTAACTACGACAGAAAAATAATTACAATCAGAGGTTTGGCTAAAGTCAAGTCCAGGCATCGAGCTGGAGTGAGGTCGATGCGGTTGGGAACTCGCTTGAAGTATGCCGGGAGCTTGCTAGGATAACGCAAGGGAGTTCACCGGAAGAATCTGAGACTCACCGGAAGATTGTCAAGGGTAGTCGAAAAGCTTACTGAGAGTTGGGAAGGTCTTGAAGTGGATTTGTTGGCCATGTTGATTGTAATTAATTGTTATAGTTAACATCATTGAGGTTAAGTTCTGTTTGAGTTAGATTTGGAAGAGATCCAAATTAACTTAAGTGAGGCAAATCGGGTCCACTTTGGAGAGTGGATTGAGCTCAGGTCGAGCTCAATTGGTTGATCTGAAAATTGGTCAATAGGAGGTACAAGTCGGGATTAGAAAAGTGAAGGGAATCACTTTTTTGAAAATTCTGACGATTGTACCGCCGATGAGTGCTTAGGTTTCCTGGCAGCAGGCGACGGTTGTACCACCCAGGCCGGTGATTGTATTGCCGTCGACCAAGGTTTTGGGCAGTTGGGCGGTTGGACCATCCAGGCCAACGGTTGAACCGCCCATACCTTGTTTTCAGGATAGCTTTCGACGGTTGTATCGCCGACGCTAGCAGTTGTACCGCTCATACCCAAATTTTTTAGATATGTTTGAATTTTTGCTCCAAATTCTGAAGCCAATTGGGGCCTATAAATACCTCAAGCTTTCTTACATTTTAAACAATAATTTTTTTGGGTTAGAAATTCTATGAAAAATTACATGCAAGATTTGTAAGAAAAAGAAAAGGGGTAAGGCAGAGAGGAAAGTCTTGTAATACTTATAGATCTCCCTTGTAATGTTGTAAGGTTCATCTCGTAAGCCTGGTAAAAGGAGAGAGGAAGCTATAAGGGTTTGATCTTGTCGAAATATATAAATAAGCTTCTGTTTTTCCTTCTTCACTTTCTGAAAACAAAGGTTTTTAAACGAGCACGATTTATCTTACACGAAAGCAAAAGTTTTGATTATGCATGTTCTTATATGAAGCTTTCCTTTAGCATGATCATAACTTAGTTTTGTTCAATAAGCTTATTGCTCACGAAACGCTTCCGATTTTCGGTTTTGCTATAAATGAAAAGTTTTTTTAAAACCGTGACATTTTACACTTGTACTAATTCACACACTCCCCCCCCACCCCCCCTTCTTAGTGCCAATTGATCCTAAGAAGTAGAAAAGCACACTTTGTCACAAATTTTTTTTAATATCAATAGTATACATTATTATTATTTCTTAAGGAAATCAAAGATTTATTTTTGTGTGGTATTTCAATTATACAAGCATTAGATTCAAATTTAATAATATATCTTTTATCACATAATTGACTAATGCTTAATAGATTATGTTTCAAAGCATCAACTAATAGCACATCTTCAATCAAAATATTTGATTTGTAACCTATGGTTTCTTTCCTAATGATTTTTCCCTTGTTATTGTCTCCGAAGGTGACAACTCTTTCATTTAGGCTAGTGAGCTTAGAAAAATAAGTTGGATCTCGGTCATGTATCTTGAGCATCTACTATCAAGGTACCATTTTGTGCTCCTAGCTTTTGTTTGGAGACAAACCTACAAGAAAGGTGATTTGTTAGGAGCTACAGAACTGAACTGGTCACGGGACAATCACTGAACCGGGATTCCCGAGTTGAATCTGTGTTTGCGACTCGATCATAAGCAGGATTTGAAAGCTTTATTTGAAGCGAAAGTCGAAGTCAAAGCAAGATGTTCAATAAAACAAGTTAAGTCGATTCATAAAGTGTAGTTGAAGTTTCATCTATTAAAGAAGCTGCGCCAGGAGGAAATTATCATTAGTCTTGCCTTGTTAGTAAGTGAAGTCTTATAGGCATTAATTGATTCCTTTATTATAAGCATAAGTATTGAAGTTACTAGCGGTCGTTTGGTAGTTAGCCCTAGAAGAAGAAAAGGTAAATACAGATGTGAGATAAGGGGAGGTAGCCTCAGAGATAGGAAAGAGAAATAGCACTAGGTTTTGCAATAGGGTAGAGAGAACTTGACTAATTCAGGTACCCATTTGACTTTAGGTCCCTCATGAAAAGCTCTACCTTTAACTAAGGGCATTGTGTTGTTTATGGTTCCTTTAAGAACTTGATAGGACTCCAGTAGGTTGAGTCCTAATCTCCCTAGAAGTAGTCAATAAAACCCTGCTAGGTTGTAATAAATTCACTCATATCTTATAAAGAAGTATGGCTAGGGTTAAGATTAGCCCTTAGGACTTAGTGACCGTCGCCCCCTTACTGGGTTGGTTGGCTAGGGTTTCCCCCTGCTTAGGTCGGCTATAGAGCCAACCTAGTCGCCTCCTGTTCCTATTAAGGCAGGTTGGCTATAGGAGGGGCAAAGAGATAATTTTACTTAGGCAAACACCCCCTTAGGCTAGGGTTTTTATCCCTATATAATAATGTAGTTGCCCCCTCTCTTGAATCAAGTAATTATCAATTTTATTTTAGTCTTGTGCTGAGTGTAGGAGGGAGGAACCCCTATAGCGTTCCAAGGGTTGATCCCCCTCAAGGATCAAAATCTATAGAGCTCCTTCTGGGGTTCTATCATCTGATATCAGAGCAGCGATCTTGCTGCCCCTATAGCCATCTCAGCCGCCTCCACCTTCCCAAGCAATTCCCACAATTGCTGCGACACGCGCCTCCACCTTCCACCCCAATTGTAGATCAAATCAATCTGCCGCTGCCCCCCTGCGTTTGATCTGGAGATCTGGTATATTTTTATCACCCACACCTCTTTAATACTACAAAATCCTTTACCTTACACGTTGAAGAAGTTTTCCCAAAAGTTTCCTTGCTGCAAAATTTTACCGTCGCAAACGTTATCATCGTTGCGAAGGCGAAACGCTGTAGAAATTTTTAGCCGATTGTTGCTTCTTAAAACTGAACTTTTAATCATCCTTTTTGGCTGAAACTTTTATACAATTTCATAGATCATCTTATAGTGTTGCGATTCTGGATACGGACTTATAGTGCTACGATTCTTCATTGCACAGTACTGAAATTTTATAACGTAGAATCTGCCTTTCGTCTATTGGCCTCTTGAAACCAAACTTTTTGTTCATCTTTTTTGGCCAAAATTTTTATGCAATTCCAAAGATCAACTTAGCTTTCATCTGAGATTGATTTCTTGAAAAATTCCTTCTGGAACTGGTTTTCTTGTGCAGTCTTTTGCCATTATGTAATTTTGGAATTTTATGATGAAGGATCTGCCTTTCATCTTTTGCCCTATTTCCCTACTATTATGCTACCAAAATTTGGTCAAACTATTTACTGGTATTAACAACATCTAAACCAAGGGTTTCTGCATAATTTTCTTGAATTTTCCTCTGGAATTTACTTTGAGAAGTCATCGTTTCTCCGACGTAAAACTAGTTCAGCAGGACAACACATCGCAACACCTTTTTTCGCTGAATTCTATCAGATTTGAGTGCTATTTTTTGTGAGATTTTGGACTCTCTTTTCCTCATCTCAAAACCCTACCATCCTCACCAAAAAATGCTTCCAAATCTTACCATAAACCAAACCCAAACAGCCATCCCAATCAGCCCTAATCGCAGCCTACTTCCTTATCGATCCACTTACCTTTTTAGCCAACTTTTCTTACCAAGACACCTACCTTTGCTGCCATCTATCCCAAATCTAAAATCTATTTCCCTAACCTTCATCTACTGCTATCATAACCCTAAAACCACACTAATTCATAGCCTAAACTCCACAAAACTGCAGCCCCAAATCGCACCCAAAACAACCACAAACCGCACCTAAAAACCGAAGCCTTCGGTCCATCAACATTTCAACCGCCAAATCTCTGTTATCCCTTTAACCGCAGCATGCATCTTTCACTGCCTAACGCTACCAACAGCAACCTCTTGCTACCATCCTCCTTGATCGCAGCCAATAGCGATTACATCGCAGCCCGCAATAATCATTTTCTGCCAACTATCTTGATCGCAGCCAGCAACAAATTGAACACAACAGTAGTCGTCTCTCACTCCATACCACTATTCCCCTCCTCCGCAACAGCCATGTACATTGCTGCCCCGTCTTCCTACTATTGTAGTCGCACCCTTGCTGCAACCGATGCCACCTGCAGTCATGAAGTCACACCGCAGTCGCAGCCGACGTGCTGCTGCCCTCTTCTTCCTTCGCCATCGTTGCTGCCTTCCAACTCAGCTCTCTTGGCTACCATCTTCCGATAAATATCAGCCACCTAAAAAATCACAACCTAGATGACATTGTAGCCTCAATATTGCAGCATCACCGAAGGACCGCAGCCGACGTTACTGCTGTCATTTTCTTCCTCCACCATTACTATTGTCGTTGGTTGCCATCCTCCACTTGGAGACTTGACCACCATAGCCCCGACATTACTGTCATTGTTGCCTTCAACCTGAAGATTACAGGTACACTCTTTAATCGATTTGATTTGACAGGTTGGAGATCCTTACGTCATGGCATCAGTGAGCTTATTCGAAGCCAAATTGGAGGCTCTTGAGACACGTATGGATGTTAAATTACATGCTCTCTTTGAGGAGTTTAGATTGGGCCGATCACCAAGCCCAATAAGATCACAACGCGGTGAAAATTTGGATTGTGAAAAGAACCTTAGCAAAGAACTAGCGATGATCTGTCAAACCTCCACCATCCAAGAGTACCAAACCAGGTTTGAAAGGTTATCTAATCAAATTTATGATTGGTCTGAAAATAGATATTGAGGACTTTTATTGAGGGCTTGAAGCCGGAGATTCAGGAAGAAGTTAAAGCGCGACAGCCGTACACACTTAAGACAACCATCTCCTTTGCGTGACATCAAGAGGAGCGATTGAACTATGAAGCTTGGAAGACTAGAGTTGCTCCTCGACTAGTGGTACCAAAGCTTTCACCTCCTCCTATTATCAATTGATCCCCTCATTGACGCCGGGGAGCACACATAAATTCATGAGCAGTAAGGTTGCTGCCCACTTAATGCTCCAAAAAGAAGATTATAATAGGTTCGAAGTCAAGGTAGCTAACGGCCAAATTCTGAAGTGCAACCAGAAGTGCCTGCGGGTAAAACTGATCCTACAGGAGCAAGACATAGCTGCTGATTTTTCCCTCCTCCCTCTTAATGGTTTTGATATAGTGCTTGGAATTGATTGGTTGTCCACGATTGGAGATATTTTATGGAATTTTTTGAAGCTAACAATGAAATTTTTCACAAAAGGAAAGTAAGTGATTCTACGAGGGAGCCCAGCGACTACAACCACAACACTACACCTGGAGGGGGTACCAAAAGAAGAATCCAGTGGTTTTTCAATTCAAATTCAAGAGTTTCATGAGATTGAAGATAAAAACCCCTCCCACAGCTTGCTGAATTTTTGGGCGTCTCCACCCAACCGAGCCGACTACCTCCTCTGAAGCTGGCCGACCCCCTTATGCTGAACAGGTCAAAACTTCTACTAGTTGTTGCTCGACCAGATTGCTTTATACAACCTTATAAGGTCAAAGATAAAAGGGTCGTCCAAGAGATGACAAAGACAGATTATTCGGCCATGCTTATTTTCCGCTATGACATGTCCCTACATGATTTTCCACGGAGATAAGCTACTTTTAAAGTGTTACATCCTGTTGAACTCACCATGGTTCCTGATGCAGCACTTCCAGATCTCAGGTGACTTCCATGATTTTCCCTAGGATCAGACCATGATGCTTAAAGACTTCCTTGATGATGACATCCGATCTACGACCCAAGACTACGAGAAATTGAGCCCCTCCAGTGACAAAATCAGAAAAGGGGAAAGATCATTTGTAGGACTCAATGAAGCATAAACATCACCCCTTTCATTATAAAGAAAGATGTACCACCTTAGTCGAGTGGAACTATAGCCCTCACGACCACGATATTATCCACACCAAATCGTGGCCAGCTTTTATTATTGGAGTAGACACATCCAGAGTGGGGGTTAGCACCATCCTCATGCAAGATGGTCAACACATGAAGAAGTGAAAATGAGCCCCGAAAAATCACCACTCCTACCCACCTTAGACTCAGATCGGGCTCAGACCACTAGAGATTTTATTAGAGGACAACCCTCACTCCAAAAGAAGGCACGACTACTATTACAGAGCAACCACGTGGCAACCCATGTAAGGAAGAAACTTCCCCTTGACAAACGCCGGAGCAGAGGAAAGTTTCCTGAGAAAGATCAAGTCCCCCTTCATCTCTAGCTCCACCATCATGAAATTCAAGCCTCAAGAAAGTGGTCTCCCTATTTCTTTGGGCCTTGCAAAATTGAGGATCACATTAGGGCCTTAACCTAAAGATCAGATCCGTGCACCATATTAAAATTACAGTTGATCCTCCAAGTATCCCACCTCAAATGAAAATTTAAAGACGACGACTCAGCTCAAGTTCTTCCAACTAACACCCAAGCTGATGAGGAGCTGAAGACCCAGTTCCCTGAGTTCATGGAACTTCTGCATTGAGGACAAGGCTGATTTTAAGAGGGTGGGTTTGATAGAACTCCGACAGGGTTGAGTCCTAATCTACATAGAAACAGTCAATAAAACTCTGCTAGATTGTAATAAAGCCACTCCTATTTTATAAAGGAGTATGACTAGGGTTTAGATTAGCCCTTAGGGCTTAGTGGCCGCCACCCCCTTACTGGGTTGGTTGGCTAGGGTTTCCCCCTGCTTAGGTCGGCTATAGAGCCAACCTAGTCACCCCCCTGTTCCTGTTAAGGCAGGTTGGCTATAGAAGAGGCAAAGAGGTAATTTTACTTAGGCAAGCACCCCCTAAGGCTAGGGTTTTGATCCTTATATAATAATGTAGCCGCCCCCTCTCTTGAATCAAGTAATTATCAATTTTATTTCAGCCTTGTGCCGAGTCTAGGAGGGAGGAACCCATATAGCATTCCAAGGTTTGATCCCCCTCAAGGATCAAAATCTATAGAGCTCATTCTGGGGTTCTATTAGAACCCAAATCAATTTATGTGGACTATACTTTCTAAATGAATACTTATAGGTAAAATATCCTAGTCTACCACAAAAATTACATTTAAGTTTAGGTGAAGAGTTTAATGTCGGTCCTCTAACGAAGATAGTAAGTTTTTGTTGAGTATTGCCCACAAAGCCAATATCTTCTTTCCTATGAACATGACCCTTATTTGCAAGGATCATGTTTAGAGATTTATTCCCTATTTTAATTTTTTCTAAAGTTTACTGCAGTATGATATTTTCCTTTCTAAGTTCCTATAGTGTTCTACATTTAGTGTAAGAATTATGTTCTGTAAATGCTTCATACATTTTTCGAGTTTACTAGTTAGTGATACATGTTCCTTCTTAAGTAATTTATAGGGTTTTGTTAATCTCTTTAAATTCATCAAAATTATTAATAAAATATATTTAATAATTCATCAAAAGTAAATGAAACATTGAAAGATTTACTTATGTAACATCACTTAGTCTCACAATGAAAAAGGTGAGAATATATGAATGCCTTATAAGGGTTGATGAGTGTAACTACTAATACTCCTAGCTCGAGCATTTTGGCCAATGGTTGGGCCAAACTGAAACTATCAGAATAGTTAGCTCATCAATCTGGGTCGTGAGTTGGAGAGAGTGTAACACCCCTTAGTCCCCATATTGGAAAAGTTGAAATTAATGCCTTATAAGAGTTGATGAGTATACTACTAATAACTCTCAGGATATTTTAGTTAATGGTTGGGGCCAAACTAAGGCTATCAGGATAGTTAGCTCACCAATCCAAGTTGTTGATAATTTACCTCGTCATGGATGGTCATGAGCAGTGTGATAACTTTTTCTTTTAGTGTTGTCTTCTTTATCTTAGCTTGAATCATCCCATATTGTTGAGAATGCCTTCTTGTTTGACACCTTTTTCTTCAACTATGGGCATTTACTTTTGAAATGCGCTAGCTTCTTATATTTAAAACATATTATATTATTCATTTTGAGTTTATTTTTATTTTTATGATTTTTATTTTTTTTATAATTTTTTAAGTTTTCTTGTTAGTAGTGTAATATCATTGTCCTCATCCCTTGAGGTTTCACTTTAGGAGTCATCTACTATTTTCAATGCCAAGTCATTCATGTTATTTGAAATGTGTTCTTTAGTTCTGAAGGCAATGTCCTTCCTCTTCTTTAGGTGTTCTTCAAGTTCATCATGAGCTTTGTAGCTCATTTTATAAGTCATCAGAGACCCAATTAGTTCTTCAAGAGGTAAATTGTTCAAGTCTTTGGCCTTTTGTATATCATTTACTTTCGAGTCCCAAATTTTAGGTAAAGATCTCAAGATTTTATTAATAAGTTCAAGATTAGAATAAACTTTACTAAAAAATTTAAAACTATTAATGACATCAGTAAAGCAGGTATATATGTTACCAATAGTCTCACTTGGTCTCATTTTAAATAATTCATAGTTATGTACAAGAAGATTTATTTTTGATTCCTTTACCCTACTTGTGCCTTTGTGTGTGACTTCTAAAGTGTGCTAAATATCATAAGCTAAATCACAAGTAGAAACTCGATTAAACTCATTTTTATCTAAAGCATAAAATAAATCATTCATAGCTTTGGCATTTAATGAAAACATTGTTTTTTCATGATCATTCTAATAATTTATTAGATTGGATGACTTCTGAAAATTATTTTCATCAATATTCCTTAATTCAAAATCCATCAAAATAAAAAATATATGTATTCTAGTTTTTCAATATGTATAATCAATCCCATTGAACATGAGAGGATGTGTGATAAAGTGTCCCTCGTTTATGCCAAAAGAAGTCATTAACTTACTTGGGAGTTAATCCAGTCGAGTGTAACCTAGATCTGATACCAACTATTAGGACCGAGTTGGCACTAAGAGGGGGGGGGGGGGGGGGGGGGGGGGGGGGGAGGAGTGAATTGGTGCAAGTGTTTTAAGAAACTTGGTTTGAAAAATATACTTGAGTAAATACTGAAATTAGAAGCATTTCTTTTATAATTCATTGAAATAAAATACATGAGCGATTTAAACTTAAGACCGAAAGAAAAAATCTCGATCTAGTTGAGGAATGTTAAAGTAAAAAACAAGGAAAAAAGACTCACAATTTATAGTGGTTCGACCAAAAGCTTGACCTACGTCCACTTTCGAAGTTCTTCGTCGAGGCTCGTCGGTGTCCACTAATGATCTTCTTGCACGTTGTGAAGATCAAACCCTTTACACTTCTCTCCTTTTCACAGGTTCAAGAGAGGAACCTTTATAAATTTTTTTCTCTTCCATTAGACTCACTTTACACTTTGAAGCACTCAAGGGAAGCTCTCAAATTTTACACAACTTTTAACCAAGATTACGATCACTTTTCTTACTCTTATCACTTTCTTACTCTCCATTGGAAGAATACTTGGGGTATCTATAGACCCCAATTGACTTCAAAAAATGAAGCAAAAATGCAACCAATCTCACAAATCTTGGGTACGAGTGGTACTAATATCAGGTGCTAACGGTACTACCACCAAAGTGCCTCAAATATAGAGACGATGATGGTACTATCGCACCTAGGTGGTACTACCGCTAGGAATATTGAAAACTATACTTTTTGTATAATTTTTATACCCAACTTGAACCTCCTATTGACCCCTTTGTAGGTCAACGAAATGAGCTTAAGTTGAGCTTAAATCTAACTCGAAGTGGACCCGATTGTTTCAAATTGAGTTAATGTGGATTACTCCAAATCTAATTTAATTAGGACTCACTTACGATGCTAACTACGACACATTATACAATTACAATCATTTGTAATCGACATGTGAATCGATCTTCCTAACTCCCAACGAACTTCCCGGCATCCTCTGGCGAACTTCCAGCGAGTCTCTCGATCATCTTCTTGCAAACTCCCGGTATGGTCCCAACGAGCTTCTCGATCACCTTCGGTGAACTCCTGGTGAACTCTCGGTGAGCTCCCACAACATCGTCTGAACCTCAGCCCGATGCTCAAACTTAACTCCGACCCAATATTTGATTATAATGCCTTTTCACCATCGTAGTTAATCCTGCATCACTTTCTCTAACACATAAGTTTGATCATAAAATCTATCAATTAATTTCATTATCAAAAACTAAGATTCAACAAACTGGATAGCAAAAGTCGCAGTTCACAGTGGTTGCATAGTAAGATACGGGAACATAGTCACATGCCATGATGATCGTGGAGGTCGTTGGTCGACGCATGTGCATAGTTGTGCGATTGGGGGCGCTCGATTAACGACGCACTATTAAGGTGTTCCACCGATGAGCAATGCGATGGCACGACGCAATAACCAACGAGGTTGTCGGTCGACGATGTAAGGAAAGCTACCCCATTGCGGGTGGTGGATGGCCACTACTGACCCACACACGTGGGCATGGCGGAACATACGATAGTGACGACGACTACGAGGGTAGCAGACATGAGGCTTTCTTATTAAAATTAGATTTTATCTTTATAAATTCATTTAATTTTAATTTATGCCATTTTGATAATTTTACACTTCAGAAATAAAAAACTTTCATTATATATCCTAAGAAAAACTATAGTTTTACCTTATAAAAATTATTTTTTAAAAATAGATTATTAATTATAAAATAATTGATTAACTTTATTTTAATTAAATAATTTTTGACCGGGCTAAATCATGATTATATTTTAACTGTTTGATTGAGATCCTAATTAAATAATTGATTAACCGAGATCCTTAGGCAGTAACTCTGATGCAACTCATCAAAGAGGGCAAGGCACGATGATTTTGGGTCCAGGAGGGACTCATCTATACCAAGGGGAACAGAGTTTATGTTCCGCGAGCGGATAACTTGAGGCGTGAACTCCTGAAAGAGTGTCACGATTCCCTTTGGGCTGGACATCCGGGTATCCACTGAACAATGGCTCTCGTGGAGAGGGTCTTCTATTGGCCGAACATGGGGACAGATGTGGAGGAATATGTTCGAACATGCCTTACTTGTCAACAGGACAAGGTAGAGCAGCAGAAGCCAGTGGGACTTTTGGAGCCGCTGCCCGTACCAGAAAGGCCTTGGGAGAGCATTTCCTTGGACTTCATATCAAGCTTGCCCGCAGTAGGGGGACTTGGATCGATACTCGTGGTAGTTGATCGATTTTCGAAGTATGCAACATTTATTGTTGCACCCCTACATTGCTCAGCGGAGGAGGCGGCTAAGTTGATGATGAAGAATGTGGTGAAGTTTTGGGGAGTGCCACACAACATCATTAGTGATCAAGATTCTCGATTCTTGGGACGATTCTGGACCGAGTTGTTCAAGTTGTTGGGATCTAAGTTATACTTCTCCACAAGCCTCCACCCCCAAACGGATGGCCAAACAAAAAGAATCAACTCGCTCTTGGAGCGATATCTGCGGCACTACGTAAGTGCCAACCAACGAGATTGGGTGAAGCTGTTGGACATAGCCCAATTCTCCTATAACTTACAGCGGAGCTCTGCATCAAACAAGAGCCCATTTGAGATTATTACGGGACAACAGCCATCAACTCCTCACACCCTGGTTATTGGCTATACATGGAGTAGCCCATCAGCCTATCATTTTGCAAAGGAATGACATCACAATGCATATATTGTGCGGGCTTACTTGGAGAAGGCGGCCAAGAAGATGAAGAAGTGGGCAGACTTGGGGAGGCGACCACAAGAGTTTAAAGTTGACGACATGGTGTTGGTGAAGCTCCAACCAGCATCACTCCAGTTCTTTAGGCACAGAGTGCACAAAGGATTGGTGCGCAAATATGAAGGGCCTTTCCCAATCATCAGCAGGGTAGACAATGTCTCATACAAGTTGCAACTGCCTACATGGTTCAGAATTCATAACGTCTTCCATGCGAGCAACTTGAAAGCCTACCACTCAGATCCGCAAGATGATTCTCGAAATGTTCTAACTCGACTACCCCCCACCAGAGCCTCTTACGAGAAGCGAGTTTAAACTATTCTGGCGGATCGCAAGATAAAGCTACCTAATGGAGCACAGCAAATTGAGTACTTGGTTAAGTGGCAAAAGCTTCCTCAAGTAGAAGCCAGTTGGGAGCCAGAAGATGTCCTACGACATCAAGAAGCTCGCGTCAAAGCCTACCAACAAGCGTCGATGAGGGTGTTGGCAGTTTAAGTGGGGGGAGAATGTCACGAACGGACGTCGTTTAACCGCAACATCTTCGCTTCGTGAACCATTCGTTGCTTTTTCTTACTTGTACATATGTTTGGCAGCTTGTTTTGCCTTGAGTTTATGTGTTTTTACCTAAGAAATGTGAGCGAAAGTAGTGTAGAAGGCTGCAGAACGGTCATTCGTTGCACAGAGTCAAAACAGCCCTATTTTTGGGTCTTTTTCGTGTTCCACAGCAACCTTTCTGAGCGGTGAGAAATGTTAGTCATTTCAGCACCTTGGAACCCCCCGGGTGGCACCGGGCTAGATGGGGCTCCGGGTATATGTCGGGTGTAGGCGTTCATCAGCAATTGAACTTCTCTTACGTCCGATACCTTGGGAACTGTCGTTTGCGGACTTACGACCGTTCCTACAACCCTCCAAAGTCCTATTTCGCTCTCTTTCTCTCTTCTCTCAGCTGCACTCAAGGTGTTCGACAAATTGCTTGTATAGCTTTCCGCTTTGTGAGACGTCGGGACGTGTCCGTCGCTCGCTTCTAAACTAATCAACTTCTTCTTTGCAAGTCCTACGGGACCTTAAGAGGTTGTAAGAGGGCTGACCCTGTGCGGACAGATAACGCTTTGGGCGTTTCGTGACTTAGGCAATCCCAGCTAAGTCCAGAACAGTGGGCAAGATTGCTTCACGACTTAGGCAATTTCAGCTAAGTCTTCGGGAGGGCCGCAAGGGTGCCGCACGGCTTAGGCAAATTCAACTAAGCCCGTGACAGTTCTTAAGGGTCTTGCTGGCCTTCCTTTTCTTTTTGGTCTCACCAATATAAAGAACTGACTTCTCCTTCTTGATGACACTCTCAGCTTCCCTCAACATATTGAGGAGCTCAGGGAGAGTCACCTCAAACTTGTTCATCTAAAGTTAATAATGAACTATGAAAAGGAATCTGATAGGGATTGAAGTATAAGATCAACACACAGGTTATCTATCGTCTAGGACTATCTATATACTTCACAAAGCGAGCGTTCTCATCCTCGCTTATCCTTTCCTCCAGTGTGGGCATAATCATGTTAAGGACATATACGATTTTCTCCGCAGTGAGAACAATTCTCAAATTACGGAGCCAATCCGTGTAGTTTGGACTAGTGAGGCGATTGGTATCAAGTATGCCATATAGGGGTTTTGCAAGCGACAAGCAAGATATAGCATAAATTAAATAACATGCAGATTTTATAGAAAATACTAATTAAGATATGGACTTCTATCTTAATGTACTCCCACTATTTTCCTAACGAATCATGCGACACCCTCGACACGTGAGACGAAAGTCTCTGACAGACTCTTAGTGGGGATCGGGATCCAATTGGCATCTTAGTGCAATTTTGAGGGACTCGACCAACTACATTAAGCCCAAAAGGTAGACAACTCCTTGTGATTCTCGTCATGTTCAGCCTCCGAATCAAGTTTAGTTAAGTCATCACCATCATTACAAGATGAGTTTGATTCGATGGATATGCTCTCAACTACTCGACCAAGTCATACCATGTCCTCAGGTCACCAGTGACATATATATGTCATAGGCAAGAACTCGATCAAGTAGATAGGTGAGCCTCGAGTGACTCGACCAACTCAACCTATGTCGGGATTCAATTTCTTCCTATAACGATAGAAGGCCACATGGGTCAATCTTATTGCCTTACGCTTACCGACTTAATATTATCGTAGGAGGGTTTTTTTGTTTTCTGTTGGTCTCCTAATATGTCGTGTCACACACATACATATTTAATATATATATCTACATCACATGTAAATATATATATACATATATCTAGTAGATGTATAACACATCACCATGCAAGCCACACCGGATGATCATGAGCCGTCACCTAATATGATTAAGCCCAAGCCAATAGGCCTAATCACTCACAACAGGATCTATGTGTGCATCGGCGTATCTCCATGCCTTGTGATTATTAATCTCGTCATCATCGGTTTCGTCGGATCGTCGCATCACCATGCGTTGTAATCTCCCACCACGACATCGTGGGTCCTGCTGTCACCTCCACGCTCCCGCTGTGCCGCTTCATGTAATTATAAATAATCACAGGCACGTAGGCCCAACAATAAACGAGAAAAACGTAGGCTCGCAGGCCCCAATGATAATAATAATCATAATTACACATATCACAACACTTGGCTCATGATCATCCATCCACATCATACATCACATGTACATCACAATTACACATATCACAACACTTGCCTTTGAAGGTTGGCTATCAATTCTGATAACCAGCTGTATCAGATTTGGAACTTTCCGAACCTGTAAGTATGGCGTTAAAGAAAGGAGTACTCATACAAGGCATCCTTGGTGTCTCAGGTCTAAGAACCAGATACACAACTAGGACAATGGAATTACTGTCTAACATTAGGTATCATTAACCATATAACATTCCATAAGCGGATCAATCAGTGAACTCATTCTCTAATGAGCACCTGTACTATATTCTTAGTGTCTCCACACAAGTGGCTATGAGACCAGCCGCCTTCATCATATAGACGAGTATATAGTAAACCGATCAATCCAGTTATCTCAATGTCCCTCTTGAGTAACCTATGACCGAAATTATTTAGGATCTATGTTTAAAGGTGATTCAATCTCATTATCGTGATCTCATCACGATCTGATTCCCATTACACAGAACCAATGACATCACAGTATATATGCTACAGATAATATATTATGAGAATATGTCAATATTAATCATAAGCCAAAATATCACACAGCGTGTCACACGTGCCATCACTCACGTGATTGGCTTGCAGGGCACTTGTAACCAGCAGAAGATAAACCCGATCTCCTACTGAAAACTCCCTTTCGCTTCGATGTGTGTCGGCTTGTTGCTTCATTCTGGCTTGAGCGACAAAGAGGTTATCTTTCAGCAGTGGTAGGAGTTTGTCCCTATCAATTAAATTTTGGTCGACCTGATCCACTTTAGCCGCACCAAATATATACTTTGGAATTAGGGGCCGGTCAACCATACAATGCCCCATATGGGGTACATTTTGTAGATGAGTGATATGTAGTGTTGTACCACCATTCGGCCCAAGCGAGCCACTTCGTCCACCCCTTTGGTCGATCACTAGCGGAGCACCGAAGGTATGTCTCCATTCACCTATTCACTACCTCTGTTTGGTCATCTGTCTAGGGGCGGCATGCTGTGCTCATCTTTAGTTTGGTGCCCTGTAGTTGAAATAACTCAGTCCAAAATTTACTTATGAAAACCCTGCCATGGTCACTCATAATGGACCTTGGCATCCAATGCAGTTTAACAATATTTTTAATGAAAATACGAGCAATGCTAGCAGTAGTGTAGGGATGTCGCACAACATAGAAATGGACATATTTCGTCAATCAATCAACCACCACAAGGATTATGCTTTTACCTTGGGAAGGTAGCAGCCCCTCGATGAAATCCATAGAGATGTCGATCCATATTGAGTCCGGTATGGGTAGAGGTTGTAACTTCCCCGGACTTGCCACCGTTTTATCCTTTTGCTGTTGACATACATCACATTATGCTACATATTCAGAAATAAATTTTTTCATCCCTCTCCAATAAAATTTTGCTTCACTCTTTTGTAGGTTCTCAAAAATCCAGAGTGTCCTGCTGAAGGCATGGAGGGCATTTCATGCATGATGACTTTGATGTAAGGAGAGTCAGTACAAGCACAATGCGATCTTTGTAGCGAAGATCCCTCAAATCCCAAGTGTAGGGGGCTATTGCACTTGGATCCTTCTCTAATTTTTCTATGATGTTGCTGGTCTCTGGATCCTTCTTTTATTCCTCCCTAATGTCCTCGAGGAAGCCGGTGGAAGGAAGGGAGATGACTGCAATTTTGGCTTGTTTGGGTAGCCGAGAGAGTGCATCTGTAACAATGTTTTTTTTTCCTTTTTATAAATAATCTCATAATCAAATCTGAGAGGTTTGATTACCCATTTTTACTGCTCAGGGGATGATATCTTCTGCTCCAAAAAGTACTTGAGGCTTAGGTGATCGATTTTAATCTGGAAGCATCGACCGATCAGGTAGGATCTCTACATTATTATGACGTGCACAATGGCAAGCATCTCCTTATCATATATTGACATTTAATGATGGGAGGGAGATAAGGCCTTGCTGGTATATGGGTGTGGTCGACCATCTTGCATTAGAACGGCTCCAACTGACTTTAGATGTGTCGGCCTCAATGATGAAGGGTCGGTTGAAATCTGGTAGCGCTAGTACCGGTGTTGTCGTCATGGTTGCCTTAAGTTTGTTGAAGGCAGTAGATGCTTTATCCGACCATAGAAAAATATCATTTTTCAGTAGAGAGGTGAGTGGTGCACTGATCTTCCCATAATCCTTCACAAACTTTCGATAGTAGCCTATTAGTCCAAGGAACCCATGTAGCAATTTCAGATTTGTAGGTTTTGGCTAGCCTTGCATTGCCTCAATTTTTGTCAGGTTGACTGTCACTCCTTCTGATATTATGTGCCCAAGGTACTCTACTTTTTGTTGGAGGAAGCTGCATTTTGATTATTTAACAAAAAGAGTGTTCTCCCGAAGGATCATTAGAACAAATCACAAGTGCTGAAAATGAATCTCAAGAGTAGGGCTATAAATGAGAATATCGTCAAAAAACACTAGCACAAATTTATGTAGAAAGCTCCAAAAAATATCGATGATTAGACTTTGGAAGGTGGAAGGAGCATTAGTGAGTCTAAAATGCATTACCAAGAATTCATAATGTCCGTTGTGTATTCAAAATGCTATTTTTGGAATGCCTTTTGTACATACCCAAATTTGATGGTACCCGGATTGAAGGTTCAATTTTATGAATACTCGGGCTCCTTTTAATTCATCCAAGAGTTTATCCACTACTGGTATTGGGTACTTGTCCTTGACGGTGATGCCATTTAATGCTTGGTAGTCGATGCACATCCGCCAAGTTCCATCCTTCTTGCGCACTAGCAACGTCGACGACGAATAGGGGCTGCAGCTTGGCCGAATCACCCCTGTGTCAAGCATCTCTTTTACAATATTTTCAATCTCATCCTTCTGGAGGTGAGGATAGTGATACGGCCGAGAGTTCGCTGGTGGTTTGTCCGGAAGAATTAGAATTATGTGATCATGTTGTCGAGTAGGAGGAAGACCACGCGGTTCAGCAAAAAATCAGCGAATTCAGCAAGCAATTGGGTGAGGTTTTGATCTTCAATTTTCATATTCTTCTCCTTTGATTGCTATTCGAGATGCATCAGAAAACCACCATGTGCCTTTTGTAGGACTTTCTTCATTCGTTGCGTCGAAACGGTGGAGATGTAGCTTCCATGCTTGCCACATAGGGTGACCTGGCTGCCTTTGTAATATAATTTCATAATCAATTTAGAAAAGTTCCAGGAGATGTCACCTAGCATCGTTAGCCACACTATGCGAGCACGATACAAGGACCCTAGCAGGGTTGGGTCCTAATCACCCTAGAAGTAGTCAATAAAAACTTTGTGAGATTTGTAATAAAACCCCACCTAGTCACCTCTATCCTATAAAGAGGTGTGGCTAGGGTTTATTTTGGGGCCTTAGGACTTACTGGCTGCCACCCCCCTTTAATGGGCTGGTCGGCCAGGGTTTCTAGTAGTTATAGGCGGTCATGAAGCCATCTTAGCCGCCGCCCATTCCTATTAAGGCAGGGCGACTATAGGAGGGGCAATGAGATAATTTTACTTAGGCAACAACCCCTTAGGGTTAGGGTTTTGAAGCTTATATAAGTTTGCAGCCTCCTCCTCTTGGGAATCAAGTAAGATCAATTCAATTTCAGCCTTGTTGGCTGACCCTAGGAGGGAGAAACCGCTATAGTGTTCCAAGGGTTGATCCCTCTCAAAGATCAAATCCTACAGAGCTCCTTTTAGGGTTCTATCATATGATATCATAGCCATATTCTTGTTGATAGTTATAGGTGCCCTAGAAGCCAATCACGCGAGTGATGGCACGTGTGACATCCTGTGTGCTCTTTTTGCTTATGATTAATATTAACATATTCTCACATTATATTATCTGTTGCATATATATTGTGATGTCCTTGGTTCTGTGTAATGGGAATTGGATCATGATGAGATCACGATAATGAGATCGATTCACCTTTAAACATAGATCCTAAATAATCCCGGTCATAGGTTACTCGAGAGGGACATCGAGATAACCGGACAGACCGGTGTACTATATACCCGTCTATATGATGGAGGTGGCTGGTCTCATAGCCACTTGTGTGGAGACACTAAGGATATAGTACAGGTGCTCATTAGAGAATGAGTTCAATGATTAATCTGCTTACGGAATACTGTATGGTTAATGATACCTAATGTCAGATAGCGATTCCATAGTCCTAGTTGCTTATCTGGTCCTTAGACTTGAGACACCAAGGATACCTTGCATGAGTACTCCTTTCTTTGATGCCAGAATTATAGGTTTGGAAAGTTCCAGATCTGGTACAGTTGGTTATTGGGATTGGTAGACAACCTTACGAAGGCAATTAAGTGTCAATAGAGGATCATCCACTCTCGATTTCATGAGAAGAATATCCCATGTGCTTGCTTAGACAAATCCCTAGCCAGGGTCATTCGGATTGAGAAAGAAAGAGTTCTCCGGGAGAATCAGATTAGAGCGAGACTATGATGGATTTTGTATGTGACCTGACAATACCATGTCCAATATACGGTCTCTATGATATTAGTTGGATGAGGGATTATAGATACACGATAACTGAGGACAAACATGTTCTATGGATTTGATTCACCTTGTACCGTTTGGGGACTATGGCATAGTGGCCTAGTACGTCCATAGTCGATGAGTCAAGTGAATTATTATAGGGATAATAATTCACTATATCAAAAGGAGTTGAGTGACTCACGGCCAACTCTGTATCAGGCCTAGAGGGTCACACATATATGGTGGATGCTTCAGCGAATAGAGGATTGGATGATCCAATTAGCTCCTATTCTCATTAGATGAGACTCTATGTTGATGGGCTCCTTGATTAAAGCCCAATTAGAGGCCTAAGGAGATTATTGGATTGAGATCCAATAATACAAGGTTAGTGGGTAATTGGATGGAGATCCAATACCCACTAAGTCAAGAGCCCTAGGATTTTTGGTGGCTCTCTATAACTAGGAGAGGAGACTCATGGTTGATAGGCTTTAGCCACCACCTACTATTCTCCTCCCTCCCTCTGCGCAAGAGTTGTGAGATCAGATTGGGGGAGTTTTGCTGCAGAGATCCATCGTGTGTATATCGCTAGAGAGGAGGACGCTTGACCACCTTCATCTTCTCCATCCGGATATGGAATACAGAGATATACGATCTCCCTAGGTAAAATCAATCTCTCACACATCGTGATTTTATCGGTTTTTACATTTTTCTCGTGACCCCAATCTTTTTTTATGACGATTTAATCTACGTAGGAAACCAATTTTTTATTTTTGATTTTCGTTGCACATGTGATGCACCCGCCGAGGTTTCCCAACAGTGGTATCAAAGCCAAGGTTTTCATGCGAAAGATTGGTTTTAAAATATGTGTGATGAGATTGAATCGCGTAGAATCGTTCTGAGCGTTCTTACTGCGTTTTCGCAGTGAAGGCAGCAAGGAGGAGGGGCGGCCAGCCACAACTAGCCCCCATGCAGGGCCGGCCACCCACGGCCAGGGCCAGCCCGCAAGGGAGGCCAGCGCCGCTCGCAGAGGCAGCAAGTTGCAAGGGAGGCTGGCGTCGCTCCCAAGGGCAGTAGCCCGTAGGGGTCAGCTGCAGGGCACCCGCAAGGGGCTGTCGCCAGCAGGGGTGGCGGTGCCGGCCATAGGGGTGGCCGCCCCTTGGCAGGGTGGCTGCTAATGGGCAAGGGCAACAGCGGTGACGGTGGCACAAATGGGGCAAGAGGGGTTAGGGCATCCTTTTGAGAAAAGGATGATCCTGCCCCTTTAAATTTTAAAAATTCTGAGGATTGTCCTCGTGTTCAGAATTCAAAAAACGCTCTCAATAATTTTAAAAATTTCGAGGACTGTCCTCTCATCAGAATTACAAAAATACCCTTAATAATTCTAGAAATTTTAAGCATATCCTGATTTCCAAAAAAATAATTAATTAAATAGTTTAATTAATTATTATATATATCTAGTAACCCTACATATGATATGATGTACATGTGATGTATGATGTGGATGGATGATCATGAGCCAAGTGTTGTGATGTGTGTAATTATGATTATTATTATTATTGGGGCCTGCGAGCCTACGTTCTTCTCATTTATTGTTGGGCCTGTGTGCCTGTGATTATTTGTAATTACATTGAGAGACACAGCGGGAGCGTGGAGGTGACAGCAGGACCCACGATGCCGTGGCGGGACATCACGACGCATGGTGCTGCGACGATCCAACGGAATCGATGATGACGAGATCAACAATCACAGGGCATGGAGATGCGCCAATGCACACATAAATCCTATTGTGAGTGATTAGGCTCATTGGCTTGGGCTTAATCATATTATGTAACGGCTCATGATCATTCGGTGTGGCTTGCATATGTGATGTGTTATACACCTACTAGATATATGTATATATATATATATATATATATATATATATATATATATATATATATATATATATATATATATATATATATATATATATATATATATATATATATATATATATATATATATATATATTTGCATGCGATGTAGATATATATTAAGTATGTATGTATGTGATACAACATATTAGGAGATCGATACAAAAACCCCTCCTAAGATAATATTAAGTCGGTAAGCGTGAGGCAATAAGATTGACCCACGTGGCCTTCCATCATTATAGGGAGAAATTGAATCATGACATAGGTTGAGTTTGTCGAGTCCCTCGAGGCTCACCTATCTACGTGATCGAGATCTTGCCTATGACATAGAGATGTCATCGGTGACCTGAGGACATGGTATGCTTGGTCGAGTCCCTCGAGGGCATATCATCGAATCAGACTCTTGTAACGATGGTGATGACTTAATTGAACGTCATGGTTGGTCGAGTCCCTCGAGACTATGATGATTCAGAGGTCGAACATGACTGGAATCACAAGGAGTTGTGATCGGCAAGAGTTGCCTACATTTTGGGCTTAGTATAATTGGTCGAGTCCCTCGAGGTTGTATTAAGACACCAATTGGATCCCGATCCCCATTAGGAGTCTGCCGGAGACTTCTATCTCACATATCGAGGGTGTCGCGTGATTCGCTAAGAAAATAGTGGGAGTACATTAAGATAGAAGTCCATATCTTAATTAGTATTTTTTATAAAATCTACATGTTATTTATTTTTTGCTATATCTTGTTTGTCGCTTGCAAAACCTCTATGTGGCATACTTGATGCCAACCACCTCATTGGTTCAAAGGCTCCACAATTTGAGAATTATTTTCACGAAAGAGGAAAAAAATCCTATATGTCCTTAATACGATTGTGCCCACGCTGGAGGAAAGACAAGCGAGGATGAGATCACTCGCTTTGTGAAGTATAAAGAAAGTCCTAAAGGATAACCTGTATGTTGTTCTTATACTTCAGTCCCTACCAGATTCTTTTTCATGATTCATTATTAACTTTAATATGAACAAGTTTGAGGTGACTCTACCTGAGCTCCTCAATATGTTGAGGGAAGCTAAGAGTACCATCAAGAAAGAGAAGTCAGTTCTCTATATTGGTGAGACG
Source organism: Ensete ventricosum (assembly GCA_029747655.1). Taxonomy (NCBI): domain Eukaryota; kingdom Viridiplantae; phylum Streptophyta; class Magnoliopsida; order Zingiberales; family Musaceae; genus Ensete; species Ensete ventricosum. The sequence continues at coordinate 39,933,927 of JAQQAF010000008.1, read as the reverse complement.
AATTGGAAAAGGAAGGCTAACAAGACCCTTAAGAAGGGCAAGGGCAAAGAAAGACCAAATAAGGCAAAGGTTGCCTAGAAAGACCCGGCAAAGGACAAAGGACGGTGCTTCCACTACGGCCAAGATGGGCATTGGAAGAGGAATTGTAAGGACTACCTTGCAGAGAAGGCAAAACAGAAGCTTAAAGAAGCTTCAGGTATATTCATGATCGGTCTTCACTTGTCAGATTTTCATGATAACATATGGGTATTGTATACCAGGAGTGCTTATCATATCTACAATTCGTTGTAAGTTCTGGCAAGACCTAGGAGATTGGCTAGAGGCAAGATGAACCTCAAGATGGGCAATGGAGCAAGAGTTGCTACAGTTGCCGTTGGGGAGGTCACCCTACATCTGCCTAGTGGAGCTATCATTGCATTGGATGCATGCTATTTTATTCTCTCTATTATCAAAATTATGGATGATAAGATCATTACTAGAGGGACCCTTGTAAATGGCTTATATGTGTTAGATACTTCTCCACACATCATGAATATAAATATGTCTAAGAGGAAAAGAGATGAGGTGAATAATGCAAACCTATGACATTATAGGCTAGATCATATACATAAGGGAATGATTCAAAAGTTGCTGAAAGATAAATACTTAGATCCATTTGATTATGAATTATATGCAACTTGCGAACCTTACCTTCGTGGAAAGATAACCAACTCTCCTTTTAGTGGAACTGGAGAGAGAGCCACCGAGTTATTGGAACTCATACATAGTGATGTATGTGATCCCATGTTGACTCAGACTATAGGTGGTTACTCATACTTCATTACATTCATTGATGATTTCTCTAGGTATGGACACATGTACTTAATGAAGTACAAATCTGAGGCCTTCGAGAAATTCAAGGAATATAAGAATAAGGTAGAGAACCAAATTAGAAAGAGTATTAAGACTTTTCGATCAGATCAAGGAGGAGAGTACTTAAGTACAGAGTTCACCCATTTCCTCTGGGACAATGGGATTCTATTTCAGTGGACACCTCCTTATACACCTCAACTCAATGGTATATCAGAAAGGAGGAATCGATGCTATTAGACATGGTGCGGTCCATGATGAGTTTCACTGACCTACTTGTCTCATTTGGGGTACGCCCTGAGACTTCAGCTTACCTTCTGAACAGAGTTCCATCAAAGTCGGTAGTGTCTACACCATATGAGATATGGAAAGGAAAGAGGCCCGATCTTAAGATTATTAAGATTTGGGGCTGTCCTGCCTACATTAGAAGACACAACCCCGATAAGTTAGAATCAAGGACAGAATGGTGCACATTCGTGGGATACCCAAAGGAAACTTGTGGGTATTATTTCTATCATCCCGAGGATCGAAATGACTTTGTTGCCAAGAGAGCTGTGTTCCTTGAGAAGGAACACATTCTTGGTGGAAACAGTAGGAGTGAGATAGAATTGAGTGAGGTTGGAGAACGTAGCTCAAGCACCATTCCAGAGCCCGAGTCTGTTCAGGTACCTAACACATAAATTCCAATTTTACATAGGTCTAGTAGAGTATCTCACCCTCCTGAAAGATATGTGGGATATATCAGTGGAGATGACTCTCAGGATGTTGATCCTCAGACCAACGAGGAGGCTATTATGAGTATAGACTTCGGAAAGTGGCAAGAAGCTATGAATTCTAAGATGAATTCCATGTACTCTAACAAGGTTTGGAACCTTATGGATGCACTTGAGGGTATTGTACCCATCAGCTACAAATGGATCTTCAAGAAGAAGATCGGAGTGGATTGAAAGGTAGAGACCTATAAAGCAAGGCTGGTAGCTAAAGGATATCGTCAAAGACAAGGAGCACATGCTTAAGTCCATTAGAATTATTTTGGCCATTGCAGCACACTATGACTATGAGATATGTCAGATAGAATTATTCCTCAATGGTAACCTCGAGGAGGAGGTGTATATGATACAGCCAGAGGGATTCGTATCCAAAGAGAGTCCAGATAAAGTATGCAGGTTGATTAGATCCATTTATGGATTTAAGCAAGCTTCCCAAAATTGGAACATAAGATTTGATGAGGTGATAAGATCTTATGACTTCGTTAAGAACGAAGATGAGGCTTGTGTATACAGGAAGGTAAGTGGAAGCGCTATCACCTTCTTAGTGCTATATGTGGATGACATCTAATCATTGGAAATGATGTAGGAATGCTCTCCACAAGGCTTGGCTATTTAGAAACTTCTCCATTAAAGACTTAGGGGAAGCATCATATATTTTAGGGATCCTGATATATAGAGATAGATCCAAGAGGATGCTTGGCTTGTTCCAGTCTAGGTACATAGACTCAATTGTCAAAAGGTTTGGCATGGAGAATTCCAAGAGATGTCTCATACTGATGAGACATGAAATATCACTTTCTAGGAGTATGTCCCCAAAGACTCCTGAAGAAAGGGCAGACATGGATAAAATACCTTATGCCTTAGCGATAGGGTCTATCATGTATGTGATGTTATGTACCAGGCCTGATATAGCACATACTCTGAGTGTCACGAGCAGGTATCAGGCAGACCCAAGTTTAGAACACTGGAAGGCAGTAAAGTGTATCCTTAAGTACTTGAGAAGCACTAAGGATCTTTTACTGGTATATGGAGAAGGTAACCTCTAGGTTGAGGGCTACACAAACTCGAGTTTTCAGTCTGACATTAATGATAGCAAGCTAAATTCAGGGTTAATTTTCACCCTGAATGGAGGAGCAGTAAGCTGGAAGAGTTCCAAGCAAGATACTACTACTGACTCGATCATAGAGGCAGAATATATTGCTATAGCAGAAGCAACAAAGGAAGGGGTATGGATGAAGAAGTTCATCAAGGATTTGAGAGTCATACCAAGCAACGTGGAGCTAACTCCCATATATTGTGATAGCGACAAGGTGATAACTCTAACAAGGGAACCCATGTCTCATCAGAATTGTTCTGAGGAGGTTCCATCTAATTAGAGCGATTATGACCCGAGAAGATATTGCAATGTAAAGAGTTCCCTCCGAAGATAACATTGCAGATCCACTAACGAAGCCACTGGCTCAGATTGTATTTGAGCGTCACAAGTCTGATGGGGATCAGACACATAGGTGATTGGCTTTAGGTTAAGTGAGAGATTGCTAGTTACAGGTGCCCTGCAAGCCAATCACGTGAGTGATGGCATGTGTGATACACTGTGTAATCTTTTTACTTATGATTAATATTGGCATATTCTAATATTATATTATCTGTTGCATATATATTGTGATGTCCTTGGTTCTGTGCAATGGGACTCGGATCGTGATGAGATCACGATAATGAGATCGATTCACCTTTAAACACAGATCCTAAATAATCTCAGTCATAGGTTACTCGAGAGGGACATCGAGATAACCAGACAGACTGGTGTACTATATACCCGTCTATATGATGGAGGCGACTGGTCTCATAGCCACTTGTGTGGAGACACTAAGGATATAATACAGGTGCTTATTAGAGAATGAGTTCACTGATTGATCCGCTTATGGAATGCTATATGGTTAATGATACCTAATGTCAGACAGTGATTTCATAGTCCCAGTTGTGTATCTGGCCCTTAGACTTGAGACACCAAGGATGTCTTGTATGAGTAATCCTTTCTTTGATGCTAGACTTACAGGTTTGGAAAGTTTCAAATATGGTACAATTGGTTATCGAGATTGGTAGCCAACCTTACGAAGACAATTAAGTGTCAATAGAAGATCATCCACTCTCGGTATCATGAGAGGATATCCCATATGTGCTTGCTCAGACAAATCCCTGGCCAGGGTTATCCGGATTGAGAGAGAAAGAGTTCTTCGGGAGAATCCGATTAGAGCGAGACAATGACAGATTTCGTATGTGACCTGACAGTACCATATCCAATATATGGTCTCTGGGATATTAATTGGATGAGGGATTATAGATACACGGTAATTGAGGATAGACAGGTCTGATGGATTTGATCCCCCTGTACCGTCTGGGGACTATGATGTAGTGGCCTAGTACGTCCATAGTCGATGAGCCGAGTGAATTATTATGGGGATAATAATTCACTATATCAGAAGGAGTTTTGATGGGAGTGTCTCATGACCAGCTCGATATCGAGCCTAGAGGGTCACACACATATGGTGGATGCTTCAGCGAATAGAGGTTTGGATGAAGATCCAATTAGCCCATATTCTCATTAGATGAGACTCTATGTTGATGGGCTCTTTGATTAAGGCCCAATTAGAGGCATAAAAAGATTATTGGAAAGAGATCCAATAATGCAAGGTTAGTGGGTAACTGGATGGAGATCCAATACCCACTAAGGCAAGAGCCCTAGGGTTTTTGGTGGCTCTCTATAAATAGGAGAGGAGACTCATGGTTGATAGGCTATAGCTTTAGCCACCACCTCCTATTCTCCTCCCTCCCTCTGCACAAGAGTTGCGAGATCAGATTGGAGGAGTTTCGATGCAAAGATCCATCGTGTGGATACCGCTAGAGAGGAGGACGCTTGACCTCCTTCATCTTCTCTATCCGGATCTAGAATACAGGGATATACGATCTCCCTAGGTAAAATCAATCTTTCATACATATGGTTTTATTGGTTTTTACGTTTTTCTCGTGACCCCAATCTTTTACACAACGATTTGATCTGCGTGGGAAATCAATTTTTTATTTTTGATTTTCGCTTCGCATGTGATGCACCCGCTGAGGTTTCCCAACACTTGCTGCTCCTACTGCCATCTCTGCCGCCTCCACCCATCCAAGCAATTCCTATAATTGCTACAAGATGTGCCTTTATCTTCCACTCCAAGCCGCAAATCAATCAGTCTGCCGCTGCCCCCCTACGTTTGAATTGGAGATCCGGTAAAATTCTACCACCCACAGCTTATTACTACTACTAAAAATCCTTACATTTACACATTGAAGAATCTTTTCCATCTTTCCTCACTGCAAATTTCTACTGTCGCAATCGTGATCATCGTTGCGAAGGGGAAATGCTGTAGAAATGTTTAGCCGTCAGTTTGCTTCTTGAAACCAGTTTATTGCTCATATATTGTGGATGAAATTTTTACACAATCTCATAGATCAACTTAGCTTTCATAAAAGATTGATCTCTGAAAAAAAATCTTTCTAAAACCGATCTTATTGTGCTGCAATTCATCCTCGCATATTGTTGGATTTTTACGATGAAGAATCTACCTTCTATCTTTGCATCTATTTTCCTATCATTACACTGCCAAAATTTTAACAATCTTAATTACTGCTATTTCTCACATCTGAGCCAAGGTTTTACTGTCAAATTTCTATATATTTTCCTTAGATTTTCTATGAAATTTACTTCGAGAATTTGTTGTTTCTCTGACGTAAATTCTGTTTGGTATGACAGCACATACGCAGAAAGCACCCTTTTTGTTGAATTTCATCAGGTTTGTGGCTATCTCTCTCGGTTTCTTAGACTCTCTCCTTCTTATCTTCAATCCCTACCGTCACCACCCAAAAAACCCTACTAAACCGTAGCCACAAATCGATCCAAATCAGCCCCCAAAAATAGCCCTAACCGTGACCTTCCTCTCCACCGACACCCACCTTACCGGCCACCTTTTCCCCAAAAAATTCTCATGCCCTTAACTCAATAACAAAAGAAAGACCTTAACATCACAGATCTAAAGGCCTATACCATGGCATCAGAGGAGGCCCTTAATGTCAAGTTTGAAGCCTTTGAGACCCGCATGGTGGAGGAAATTCGGACTATCTTCGCCAAACACAGCATGGGCCGACCACCGAGCCCAAGAAAATCATAGTAAGGGGAAACTTCAAATCGGAAAGAAGAATCCCAGGAGTGAGGAGGCACTATAACCGATCCATATAATCTACGCATAAGGGTAGACTTCCCTAGATGGGAAGAACGAGACCCAATCGATTGGATCTCACGTGTGGAGCACTACTTCCGTTTCCACTACACCGCTGATGCTTCCATGGTGGAGATTGCAGCCATCCATCTTAAAGGGGATGTGATTCAATGGTTTAATTGGTTCAAGCATACCCATGGAGGCCCTACCTGGTGGCAATTTAAGGAGAGATTATTGAACTGCTTCGGACCGACCGAATTTGAGAACATCGACGAACAATTGGTGAAGATTCGACAAACCACCACTATACAAGAGTACCAAACAAGGTTTAAGCAATTATCTAACCAAACTTGTGACTAGTCTGAAAAGTAACTTTTAGGAACTTTCATTGAGGGCTTAAAGCCGGAGATACGAGGAGAAGTGAAGGCGCAACAATCCTACACCCTTATGGCGGCTATTTCCTTTGCGTGGCTACAAGAAGAACGATTGAACCATGAAGCCCAAAGGACTAGGGTCACTCCCCAACCAGCAATGCTGAAGCCTCCACCGCCCTCTATTGCCATCTGATCCCCTGCACCCAAAAAATTGACAAGAGACGAGCTTCGGGAGCGATCTGCCAAGGGGTTGTGTTGGCACTGCGATGAACCATGGAGCTACAAACATCGCTGCAAAAAGGGGCGGCTTCTTATAAAAGAATTAGTAAAAGATGAGGACATGAAACCATCTGAATAAAGCCTTGAACCCGAAGACGAATCCATGGAGGAAGAGCCCCAATCGACCAATTTTACTATGCATGTGCTAGCTAGCTACTCCAACCCGTAGACGATGAAAGTGGGAGGACTTCTCAAGCAACAACCCATCACCGTTCTAATAGATATGAGAAGCACAAATAACTTCCTTAACAGCAAGGTTGCTGCTCATATGATACTTCAAATTGAAGGTTGCAATAAGTTTTACGTAAAGGTCGCCAACGACCAGATTCTTAAGTGCAATAAATTACTTTTACAAGACCAAGAGATTGTAGCCGACTTCTTCCTCCTACATATTGATGACTATGAAGCCATGCTCAAAATTGAATGACTCACAACATTAGGAGACATATTTTGAAATTTCTCTAAGTTGATTATGAAGTTTTATTGTAAAGGCAGACATGTCACCTTACGAGGCAAGCGCGGGAGCCATATCTCCATCGTTTTGATGCAGTGGATGGAGAAAGTTTTGCACAAGACATATGACGATTTTTTGATGCATATCCAACATCCATCAGAGGAGAAAAAGTGCAAATTGCAGATCCTAAGCTTGCCCAGTTACTCGATGAATTCGTCGATATTTTCGTCGAGCCGCGTGGACTTCCCCCTACCCGACAACATGATCACCGCATCCCTATACACCAGCCAAACCTGCAGCAAACTCAAGGTCATACCACTATCCTCACTTGCAGAAGGACGAGATTGAGAACATCATTAAGGATATACTCAACACCGGAGTAATTCGACCAAGCTGCAGCCCCTACTCCTCGCCGGTGTTGCTAGTGTGCAAGAAGGATGGTATGTGGCGGATGTGCATTGACTACTGGGCTTTGAATGCCATCACCGTCAAAGATAAATATCCTATACCAGTAGTAGCTAAGCTCTTGGAGAAACTAAAGGGAGCTTAAGTCTTCACTAAATTGGATCTCTGTTCCGGGTACCATCAGATTCAGGTATACGCTGAAGATGTTCTGAAAATGGCATTCCATACATATAACAGCCATTACGAATTTTTGGTAATACCCTTCGAACTTACGAATGCTCCTTCTATTGGGAAACCTGTAACCAACACCTTCTACTTTCTAAAGCTTGATGAACGACATTTTCCGAAGGTTTTTATGCAAATTTGTGATGGTATTCTTTGATGACATTCTCATTTATAGCCCTATACTTGATATACGTTTTTAGCACTTATGAATTGTTCTAATAGTTCTTCGGGAGAATACCCTCTATGTTAAACAATCAAAGTGTAGCTTTTTATAGCGTAAAGTGGAGTACCTTGGGTACATTATATCAAAAAATAGAGTGATGATAGACCCAACATAGATCAAAGCAATGCAAGGATGGTCGAGACCTATGAACGTAAAATCGTTGCACGACTTCCTTGTACTTACGGGCTACTACCGGATAAGATAGAATAGGAAATCTGAATAAGATAGAATAGGAAATCCATATAAGATAGAAGCAATGAAAGGATGGTTGAGACCTATGAATTAGTTCATGCTTAAATTTTTCTTTCTAAAGCAAAAGCTTTTCGAATAAGATAAAATAAAAAATCTGAAGCTTTTCATTTTAATAAAACAAGCGAGTAATTAAAAGTAAGTTGCTAAGAAAACTAGAAAGATAATCACATTTGAGGAAAAGAACTTATCGTCTTGCTTTCAAGGAGTTTAGTTAAATTGGAAGCATCAGTAGAACAACATTCAAGCAATGCAAGTATGAAACACTTACAATTTTATAGTGGTTCGGCGCCAACGACCTACGTCCACTTCTGAGTCCTCCTTCTTGAGGCACTCCGACTTCCACTATCAATCTTCTTTGGTTGAAGATTAAACCCTTACACTTGCTTATAATGGAGACTTAAGAAAAACTTTCTATCTCTAAGCTTTCTCTCCTCCATTTTCTTTTTCTTTACAAATCACTCATAATTTCTTTTGCCAGAATTTAATTGCCCAAAAGTATTTCTCAGTTATTCTAAGAATGCAAGAATACTTGGGGTATTTATAGACCCCAAGTGGCTTCAGAAATTGGAGCCAAAAATCAAACATACCTAGAAAAATGGGGTACGGGCGATTTACCCGTCGACTTGGGCGGTTCACCCACCGTCAGTCGCTGGCCACCATTGTATTCTATGGTGCGGGTGGTTTAACCACCACCTGGGCGATTGACCTGCCAAAAGTTACTGACTGCCACCCGAATTTTGTGGTACAGGCGGTCCAACCGCTGCTCATCGGCGGTTTACCCGTCGAAATTTTCGTAAAAGTGGTTCCCTCTACTTTTCAAACTCCGGCTTTGACTTATTGTTGACTAACTCCTTGGTCAACTGATTGAGCTTAACCTAAGCTCAACCAAACCTAGTAGTGGATCCAGTTACCTTATTGAGTTGATTTGGATTCCTTCCAAATCCAACTCAAATTGGACTCACTTTCTAACTACGACTCAATGATTACAACTCTTAATGACCATAAGCTTAATTACGACCTAACTTCCACCAATCCAGTAACCTCTAACATACTTGCGGTAAGTCTTCTGATCTTCTCCCCGGTGATCTCCCGGCATGTTCCTAGCGAGCTTCCCGATCCCTTCGGTGAATCTCCTAGCGAACTCCGGACGAAACCCACCGCATCGTCCGAACCCCGGCCCGATGCTCAAGCTTAATCTTTGCCCATTATCTGGTTGTAACTTCATTGATCCTATCATAGTTAGACCTGCAATTCTTTCTCTAACACACATATTAGATAAACACACATCAATTGATCTCATCATCAAAATTTGAGATTTAACAATCTCCCCCTTTTTGATTCCCCTTTTTGATGATGCAATCAATTGATGACGGGAGTTATTCCTAACTCCTTCTAAATTTATGCCATCATATAAAAGATTTAATTTCAAGAGAGTCACATCCTCTTGAATTCAAGTAAATCAACGCAATAAGAGTTTCAAGCAAATAACCTTTCAAGTATTCAACTTTTCAAAAGTTTTCAAGGATTGTCATGAAGTTGAAGTATTTGACAATTTTCCCTCAAGTCATCAAGCATTGAAAATTTTCAAGTTATCAAGCATACATTTCTCAATAAATTTCATACATTTAAAATATTTGAAAAATAATCTCTAGATATCAACCATACTTTTCTTAATAAATCTCATAAATTTGAAACATTTAAAAAAATAATCTCTAGTCATCAACCATACTTTTCTCCCCCTTTGTCATAAAAAAAAGGCGAAGGGTAGGGTTATAAAAGAGTCATCATGAATTTTTCTTTTAAAGCAAAAGAGTTTTTACTCTCCCCTTTATAAAATACAAGAGTCATCATGAATTTTTCTTTTTCTTGTAAGGAAAGAAAATAGAGGAGGAGTTGTAAAACATCGTTGAATTATAGCTCTCAATAAGATAATCATCTCAAAAATCCGAGAGATAAAGAAAAAAACTCATGCATTAAGGATTTCTCATGTAATTTTTCCAAGTAAACATCATCATAAAGATAAATAGCTCAATTTCATGAATTCAAATATTTTCATGATTTACCATTCTAAGTTCTCTTCTAATAAAATCAAATTGTTCTTCATTTAAGGTTTTGTAAAAATATCTGCTAATTGATGCTTAGTATCAATAAATTCTAACACGAATAAGTTTACAACATAAACTATTTAAAGATGCTTGTAAGTAGCAAAAGTTTATTAACAAGTAGGTTAATGCCACAGGAAGGTGCAAATAAAAAAGGAATGCATCATGAGTGTGTGATTAGTACAAAATATCAAGTTCTACTGAATACAATCACTCAAAAGTGGTTCTCTCCACTTTTCGAACTCCGACTTTGACTTAATGTTGACCAGCTCCTTGGTCAACTGATTGAGCTCAACCAAACCCAGTAGTGGATCTGGTTGCCTTATTGAGTTAATTTGGATTCCTTCCAAATCCAACTTAAATTGGACTCACTTTCTAACTACGACTCAATGATTACAACTCTTAATGACCACAAGCTTATTTATGACTTAACTTCTGCCAATCTGGTAACCTTCGGTATACTTGCGGTAAGTCTTCTGCTCTTCTCCCCGGTGATCTCTCGACGTGTTTCCAGTGAGCTTCCCGATCCCTTCAGCGAATCTCCTAGCGAATTCCTGGTGAAACCCACCGCATCGTCCGAACCCCGGCCCGATGCTCAAGCTTGATCTTGGCCCATTATCTGGTTGTAACTCCATTGATCCTGTCATAGTTAGACATGTAATTCTTTCTCTAACACACATCAATTGATCTCATCATCAAAATCTGAGATTTAATAGGATTGACATCTCCATGGACTTCATCGAAGGGCTGCCACCATCTCAAGGTGAAGTACGATCTTTGTGGTGGTAGATCGCTTAACAAAATATGCTCATTTCTGTGCTGTGAGACACCCTTATACGGCTGCCAGTATTGCTCAACTCTTCGTTGAAAATATTGTTAAACTGCATAGAATACCAAGGTCAATTGTGAGTGACCGTGATCGAGTATTTACAAGCAAATTATGGACCGAATTATTTCAATTATGGGGCACCCAACTCAAGATGAGCACAACCTATCATCCATAGACGGATGGCCAAACAAAAGTGGTGAATAGATGCTTAGAGACTTATCTACCGTTCTTCACCAGTGATCGGCCAAAAGAGTGGACAAAGTGGCTTCCTTGGGCCGAATGGTGATACAACACGACCTATCATTCATTCACCAAATGTACCCCCTATGAGGCATTGTATGGTTAATACCTAAGTATATAATTGGTATGACCAAAGTAGACCAAGTCGACCAAAGTTTAATTGATAGGGACAAGTTCCTACAATTGCTGAAGGATAACTTATCTGCCGCTCAAGCCCGCATGAAGCAACAAGCCGACACTCATCGAAGCGAGTGGAAATTTTTGGTAGGAGATTGGGTCTACCTTCACCTACAACCAAACAAGCAATTGTCCATCAACACAAGAGCTTTGATAAAGTTATCTCCTTGATTCTATGGACCATATCAGATCACGGAGCGTATTGAAGCTATGGCATATAGATTGAAGCTATCAGAAGGCGCTAAGATCCATCCTGTCTTCCATGTGTCCTGTTTGAAGCCCAAACTAGGAGAACATGAGTTGGCCCAGACCTAGTAGCCGAGCACCACAGATGATGGTGAAATTCAAGCCCAACCAGAAACAAAACTTAATCGAAGAATTGTGATGCGTCGCCGACGCCCTTCAACTGAAGTATTAGTGCATTGGAACAACTTACTACCTTAAGATGTCATATGTGAGTCTTATGAGGAGCTGAAGACTCAATTCCCAGAATTAACAGACCCTTAGCCTTGAGTACAAGACTGATTCAAAGAGGACGGGCTTAATAGCAGGGTTGGGTCCTAATCACCATAAAAGTAGTCAATAAAAACTCTGTGAGATTTGTAATAAAACCCCACCTAGTCACTTCTATCCTATAAAGAGGTGTGGGGATTTATTTTGGGAACCTTAGGGCTTACTGGCTACTGCCTCCTTTACTGAGTTGGTCGGCCAGGGTTTCTAGCAGGTATAGGCGGCCATAGAGCCATCTTAGCCATTGCCCATCCCTATTAAGGCAGGGCAGCTATAGGAGGGAAAAGGGGGTAATTTTACTTAGGCAACTCCCCCTTAGGGTTAGGGTTTTGAGTCCTATATAAGCTTGTAGCATCCTCCTCTTTCGAATCAAGTAAGATCAATTCTATTTCAGCCTTGTTGGTGACCCTCGGAGGGAGGAACCCCTATAGTGTTCCAGGGGTTGATCCCCCTCAAAGATCAAATCTTATATAGCTCCTTCTGAGGTTCTATCACATGGCTTCATAATCGTTAATAGGTAGGAGGAAGAAGTCAACAATGATTTCTTGGTCTTGTAGTAGTAGTTTCACCCGTGAGCACCTTTGGTCGTATTTGAGGATTTGACCGTCGACGACCTTTACGTCGAACTTGTTACAACCTTCGATATGAAGTGTCATACGAGCATCAACCTTACTATTTAGGATATTATTAGTGATGCATGTGTCGATAAGAATAGTGATCGACTGCTATTTGAGAAGGCCTCCAACTTTCATCGTTTGCGGATTAGAGTAGCTGGCTAGCGCGTGTACCGTAAAGTCGATCAATTGGGCCTCTTCTTCCGTAACTTCTTCTTCATGTTTGAGGCTCTCTTCTGATGGTTCAATGACTTCTTCTTCCACTGGTTCAATCATGACAAGTCACCCCTTCTTGCAGCGACGTTCGCGGCTCCACAGCTCATCGTAGTGCCAACACAAACCCTTCGCAGATCGCTCTCGAAGCTCTTCTCTCGTCAATTTTTTGGGTGTGGGGGCTCAGATAACAATAGAGGGGGTTGAGGGCTTTGATATTACTAGTCGGGGAGTGACCCTAGTCCTCCCGGCTTCGTGGTTCAATCGCTCCTCTTGAAGTCTCACAAAATAGATGGTCGTCATAAGCATGTACGGTTATCGCGCTTTAACTTCTCCGCGGATCTTTGGCTTCAAGCCCTTAATAAAAGTTCTCAATAGTTGTTTCTTGGACCAAACATGAGTTTGATTAGATAATCTTTCAAACCTTGTTTCTTGGGTCGTAGAGGTTTGTCGGATCTTTGCTAATTGGCCATCGACATTCTCATACTCGGTTGGTCTGAAGTGGATCGACAACCCTTCTTTGAATTGCCACCATGAGAGGCCTCCATGGGTGTGTTCAAACCAATCAAACCATTGTATAACATCTCATTCAAGATGAATAGCTGTAATTTCCACCATAGAAGCATCCGCGGTTTGGTGGAACCGAAAATAATGCTCCACGCGCGAGATCCAACTAATCAAGTCTCCTTCTTCCCATCTAGGGAAGTCCACCCTCATGCGTTGATTATAGGGGTCAGTCATAGATGAATAACTAATGCATGCATGACTTAAGAATTGATAAGTTTATTATATATTTTTATATTTATTATATATTTACAAAGTCAACATTAACATGAATAATAAAATTAAAATCATTAGATTTTAAATACCATAGTCTCAAAGATGGTGTTCCTTTTAATTAATTATTTTTTTTGCAACCTTAAAGTGATACGATTTAGGATTTGATTGAAACTAGCACAAATACCCACAACTAAGCATAATATCAGGTTTAGTAGTAATAAGATATAATAAACATCTAATTATGTCTCTATGGTCTTTTGATCAAAAGATTTACCATCATTTTCAATGTCCAAATTTGTAGATGTGCTTATTGATATATTGATCGTCTTATAATTTTTCATGTTAAATCTTTTAAGTAGGTACTGAGTGTACTTAATTTAACTAATCAAATTTTATTATTAGATTATTTAATTTATAAACCTAAGAAAAATATTAATTTATGCAACAAGCTTATTTGAAATTTTTGACTCATATTCTTGACAAATGATTCAAAAAATAATATCATTAATGTAAAGTTAAAAATAAGAATATCATCATTAAATTATTTAATAAATAATATGATGTTGATTTTATCTTTTAAAAAAATATTTTGATTTAAAAAGGAGCTAAGTCTCTTATACCAAACTTTAAGAGCATGTTTTAACCCGTAGAGAGTCTTAGATAGTTTATAAATATAATTTAAATAAAAGATTATTTTTAAATTCTAGTGGTTGTATTAGAACCCTAGTGGATTCTAAGCTTGGGGATTATCACTATAGGGGATCGGCCTCCTTGGAACTCTATAGGGGTTCCCTCCTCCAAATTTCTGCTCAAAAGATGTAAAAAATACTCTTCTATTCATGATAAAAAGTGGATGATTATAAGGATATTTATAGGCCTTCTAACCCTAATTCCTAAGAGGACTCATACTTCAAGACTCTTATTTTCAATCAACTCCTAAAGCAACTCTTAATGCATCTCTAAGTCTAACTTCCAATCGACCCATCTAGGGGTGGCCGGTTGCTTATTGTTTCCTATTCCTACTCTAACTTAATCCCCTTCTCAACCAACCCCTCTTTAACTAGGATAACGGGTGGTTAATTAGGGTAACATGCATCCTACTCTTTCCTTAAAATATTTTCCTCCCATATAATCCTAACCTAGTCGGCCTCCTTGCTTCTTTATTAGGGTCGGCTAGATAGGATTTACATGAATACCCTTAGAATTTTACATAATTATCATCTTTAATGAAACTAAATTAGGACTCCCCTAGTTAGAGTCCTAATAGACTCGCCCTCTTTAATGAAACTAAATTAGGACTCCTCTAACTAGAGTCCTAACAGATCCACCCTATTCAAATCAGTCTTTTCCTCGAGGCTAATGCTCCATGAATTCTAGAAATTTGATTTTTAAATTGTCATAGTTTTCCAAAGTGGCCTCTTTTTCTGGAAGGTTTGCCTACTATACTAGCACTTCAGTAGTGGGTCGCCATCGTCGTGTCATGATCCTTCGGTCAATAATAGCACTCGCCTGAGTCTGGAGCTCTCCTTGGGCAATCATATTAGGTAGATGTCTTTGAACTATCTCGTTCTATCCTAATTTGAGCTTTAAGCATGACACATGGAAGACTGGATGAATTCGGGAGTCGACGGGTAGGTCCAATCTGTATACTACTGCCTCGACACGCTCCATAATTTGGTAAGGTCCATAGAACCGAGGTGAAAGCTTCATGGATGCTCTAGTCTGGACCGATGTTTGCTTGTATGGTTGGAGCCGTAGAAATACCCAATCTTCCATGGAAAATTCTCTTTCAACTTTATGTTGATCATATTATCGTTTTATCCTTGCTTAAGTTGTAGTGAAATTTTCTTTTAATAGCTTCAATATTTTATCTTTGTCCTGTAGTTTCCTGTCTACTTGTTCTATTTTAGAGGTGCCTAGTACATATTTTGCGATTACAAGAGAAGGTCAGCCATACATAGCCTCACAGGGTGTAATTTTTATGGATGAATGATAAGTTGTATTATACTATCATTCGGCCCAAGGAAGCCACTTTGTCCACTCTTTTGGCCTATCACTGGCGAAATATCTAAACACATGTTCACCACTTCAGTCTGGCCGTCGGTTTGTGGGTGTTATATTATGCTCATCTTCAATTTAGTGCCCTACAGATGGAATAATTCTGTCCAGAATTTACTCGTGAAGACCCAATCACGATCACTTACAATAGATCTTGGCATCCTATGTAATTTTATAATATTTTTCATAAATATTCGGGCAATGCTAGAAGTAGTGTAGGGATTACAAATTGCACAAAAGTGAGCATACTTTGTAAGGCGATCAACAACAATAGGAATCATACATTTTTCTTATGATGAGGGTAGCCCTTCGATGAAATCCACTGATATATCGGTCCATATCGTGTCCGGGATGGGTAGAGGTTGTAGCTTTATGAGGCTTGCCACTATTTCGCCTTTATGTCGTTGGCATACATCACATTGTGCCATAAATTTAGCAATAATATTTTTCATCCCTTCTCAATAAAAATTTTGTTTAATTCTCTTATAGATTCTAAGAAACTCGGAATGCCCGGCCATGGGTGTGGAGTGCATCTCTTGAAGGATGGTTTTTATGCAGTTAGAATTTGGCGCAAGCACAATGCGTCCCTTATAGCGTTGGTCTTTTGAGTCCCAACTGTAATGAGCAACGAAACCTAGTTCTTCCTCCAATTTCTTTATGATCTTGCTAGTTCCTGGATCATCTTGCCATGCTCTCCTAATGTCCTCAAGGAAGTTGCTGGTCGGAAGTGAAATGGCTGAAAATTCAGCTTGCTCGAGTAGTCGTAAAAGCGCATCTGCAACAACATTCTCTTTCCCCTTTTTATAAATTATTTCATAATCATACTCAAGAAGCTTTGTTACCCATTTTTGCTATCCGGGGAAGGATATCTTTTTCTCCATAAAATATTTTAGGCTCTTGTAGTTGATGCACATTTGGCACGTTCCGTCCTTCTTTCGAACGAGGGGCACCGATGAGGAGTTGGGTTTGCAACTTGGCCGAAAGACTTGTTTCGAGCATCCCCTTTATAATCCTTTCTATTTTATCTTTCTGAAGATAAGGATACGGATATGACCAAGTGTTTGCTAGAGATTTTCTCAGAAGAACTGAGAGGCGATGATCATGCTGGCGACTAGGAGGTAGGCTACACGGTTCATCAAATACATCCGAAAAGTCAGCAAGCAAGGGAAGTAGATTTGGGTCTTCAACTTCAGTTGCCTCCCCCTTGGATTGTTGCTCAAGTTGTACCAAGAATCTGCTGCATGTTTTGTGTGATACTTTCTCCATTCATCGTGTGCAAATTGTTGATATGTCGCTCCCCCATTTGTCATGCAGTACCACCTATTTTCCCTGGTTGTAAAAATTCATGATTAATTTCAAAAAATTCTAGAAAACATCACATGATGTCATCAGTCATTCGATGCCAAGCACGGCCTCACAATCATCAAGTGGGAGGAGGAAAAAATCTATAATTATCTCTTGATCCTGCACCCGCAGGCACCTGCGATCACACTTCAAAATTCGTCTGTTGGTGAACTTAACATCAAACCTGCTGCAATCCTCAATAGGTAAGGCCATCCGAACAACAACCTTATTGTTCATAAAATTATTAGTGCTCCCGGTGTCAATTGTTGCTTTATAGGTCCTCCCACTTTCATTATATGTGGGTTTGCGTAGCCGGTAAGAGCATGCATCGTAATATCAACCGGCTACTATTCATCATCCGTGACCTCTTCCTCATGCTCTTGGACCTCCTCCTCCATATTTTCAATGGGTTTAATTAGTAAGAGGTGCCCCTTTTTGCAGCGATGGTCGCGGCTCCACGATTCATCACAATGCCAACAATGACCCTTTGCCGATCTGTCGTGTAGTTCTTTTTTTGTCAATTTTTTGGCAGCGAAGGATGGCTAGGAATAGGAGGTTTATATGCCATGGCCTAAGAGTGGTCCTCATCCTTCAAGCGTCTTGGTTGAGCCATTCCTCTTATATTCGGGCGAAAGAAATTGCAGCAGCTACGATACGGGGCTACCGCACCTTAACCTCCCATTTTATCTCTGGCTTGAGTCCCTCGATGAAGGTACTAATTATCGGTCAGTCCAATCATGAGCAAGGTAGGATAGCCTCTCAAACTTGGTTTGGTACCTTGAATTGTAGAGGTTTGTTGGATTTTTGTGAGTTGGCCGTCAATATTTTCGTACTCCATAGGTCCGAAGCAGTTTAACAGTGTATTTTTAAATTGATTCCATTCAGAGCTTCATGATTATATTCTAGCCAATTGTACAATTGGATTGCATCACCTTCAAGGTGGATGACAGTGATTTCCACCATAGCATCGTCCGACGTTCGGTAGTAGCGGAGGTAATGTTTGGCGTGCGAGATCCACCCCGCCGGGTCTCCTTCTTCCTAACATGGGAAGTCCACTATCATGCATGGCTGAAGCATGTCCGAAGGTTGTCCCTCCTTCTCTATAGGCCTCTCTGAACTCTCTCCTCACTGAGATTTGGTTGGACTCAATGGTTGTCCAATTTTGAACTCTGTGAATAAAGCGCGCAGTTTGTCCTCCAAGCGCGATTCGAGCCGCGATTCAAGTTGAGATTCCAATGCTTCAAACTTGGCATCAATTGAATCTTAGGAAGCTATAGCATATGCTTGTAGATCAGATATTTCCTTGTATTTTCTCTGTTGACGGGTCAATGGCATGGGTGGTAGAAGATTCGGATAATCGGTTGGTGATAGAAGGGTTCGACTGCAATGAGTTTCTATTTTGGGCTACAATTTTTGGGGGTATTAGGGTTATAAAAATAGGTTATGATGGCTGCGTCTTAAGGCTAGAGGGATGCCCTAAAGACATCTTGGGTGGTAGCAGTAAGATGGTTGAGTTTCAATGGGTTAAGAAGAAGAAGAAAGACAAAGGTGTTGCAGTAGATTTTTCGTCGAAAAAATTCCAACAGTGAAGACGTAATTTTTTTTAGAAATTTTGAACAAAAATTTGAGTGAAACTTAAGGGGAATCTACTGGTAAGGAAGAGGTAGTGCCGTCCAAAATTATTTGAAAATAAATAACAGCAATAGGTTCAGCAAAATCAAAGATCACGAAGAAGTACAGTAGCATATTTTTACGTCTAAACTACAGCAACTTGGATGTAAAAAATGAGTAGGTTATCTTGATGATTTCTCAACAAAACTAAAGGAAGATCTACGGTTAAGAAGTTATAAATCCGTGGTAGAAATTTTATAGAAATTTGATCAGTAAAAATATAGCAACAAATCAAATAGTAAAGGGTGTGCGATATAATTTTCGTTGTAAAGATGAAAACTTTACAATGCAAAGTTTGTGTAATAGAAATGAAATATTTTATATTTATTGAATAGGGATAACTAAATTACAACAACAGTAAGGTAGGAAACTAGAACTTGTTACAATTCACGGGGAGATCAAAGGATGATCTACGGTAGTGGAGAAGATGACAAAATTTGGTGATGATCTTCAAGAAATTGTGGGAATTGCTTTGGACGACTATAAGGTGCTGATGGATGGTTGTGGAAGGGCAGCGAGACGCCAAGAATGCTGCTCTAATACAAAGTGTTAGAACTATAGTGGATTCTAAGCTTGGGGGTGATCACTATAAGGGATCGGCCTCCTTGAAACTCTATAGGGGTTCCCTCGTCCAAATTACTGCTCAAAGGTTGTAAAAAATACTCTTCTATTCATGATAAAAAGTAGAGGATTCCAAGGCTATTTATAGGCCTTCTAACCTTAATTCTTAAGAGGACTCCTACTTCAAGACTCATATTTTCAATCAACTCCTAAAGCAACTCCTAATACATCTCTAAGTCTAACTTCCAACCAGCCCATCTAGGGATGGCTGGTTACTTATTATTTCCAATTCCTACTCTAACTTAATTCCCTCCTCAACCAACCCCTCTTTAACTAGGAGGGATGGTTAATTAAGGTAATATGCATCCTACTCTTTCCTTAAAATATCTTCCTCCCATCTAATCCTAACCTAGTCGGCCTCCTTGCTTCTTTATTAGGGGTCTACTATATAGGATTTATATAAATACCCTTAGGATTTTGCATAATTATCCTTTTTAATGAAACTAAATTAGGACTCCCCTAGCCAGAGTCCTAACAGGTTGTTTGACGTAAACTTCTTATGAAATAAAATCATTAGTAAAAATACTTTTGACATCCATTTGAAATAAGTTAAAAATTTTCAAATAAGCATAGACGAGTATTCTTATAGCTTCAAATCTAGTAAAAGTGAATGTTTCTTTATAATCTATATTATCTTCTTTGTTAAAACCTTTAAACACTAATTTGGTCTTGTTTCAAATGATGATACATTATTTATCTTGCTTATTCTTGAAGACTCATTTAGTGTCAATTAAAAGATTATCACTAGGTTTAGGAACAAGTATCTAAATTTTATTTCTTTCAGACTAATTAAGCTCTTTTGACATCATTGAGAACTATGAATCATCCTTAAGAGCATTATTTATGTATTTAGGCTCAATTTAATATAAAAATAATATTTACATAAATATTATTTAAAAAATAGCTAGTTTGAACACCTTTTGATGTTTTTAATAATTACCACCTTAGTATATGCACATGCAAACTTTCATTCCTTCGACAAGGATCCTTTGGAAGTAGCTATATCTAAGTTGCTTTGGGTAGTAGAAGCACTATTCAATTTTAATTTTTTTATGTTCAAAACAATTATCATCAAAATTAATTTTTTTTATTTGAGGAGATCCATAAAAAAATGAATAGATTCTTTAACAACTAAAAATCTTTTGTTCAAAACTCTATAAGCTTTAGAAATAGAATATCCAAGAAAAATATCTTCATTGGATTTAACATTAAAATTTTCTATGATATCCCTATTATTTAAAATAATATATTTAGAATAAATTTTTTAAAATATTGGATATTTTATTATTCCAAAAATTATTAAGAGTTTTAGATAAGCTGTATTAATAGCTTTGACTAAAAAATATTTAGATAAGCTAAGTTCAATGAGCATGGCCATAGTCATTTCTTGTAAACTCATATTATTTATCTAAATAACATTATTTTCTTGTAAGCTTCTTAAAGTGGAGAAGTTATAACCATATGCATTTGAATTATAATAAATAGTCTTGAAACTTATGAGCTTTAAATGTATCGAAATGAACACTATGAATAGATAAAATCATAAGATCTTTTTTTATTTTAGACTTATTTGCCAAACTTGATAACATATTTAAAGCAATCATTTCTATATATCAAAAAGTATATTCAAATGTATCTATTATAGTCATCAATAATCACAATTGTAATCTATTATCTCCTAAACTTGTGATATACGTAGTTTTTGGAATTGAAACTACCCTTTATATACATCTCTAATTGACATGCATCACAAATATTATTCTTAATAAATATAGGCATTCCTCATACAAATTCTTTAGCTATAATTTAATTAATTAATTTCATACTAGCATATCATAGTCTTCTATATCAAAGTCATACATCATCATTCAAAGTCAAAAATCAAGTTACATTATAAAAGTCATCAAGATCCATAGTGTAAATGTTATCACTTCTTAAATCAATCAAAAAGATATTTTTATTATGTCTACAATATAAGCATGCAATTTCAATTTAAATTTATATATTTTATCATAAAGTTAGCTAATACTTATTGAGTTATATTTCAAATCATCTACCAAAGACACATCTTCGAAAGGCTAGATTTGTTATCAATATTTCTAATACCAATGATTTTTTCCTTTATTGTTATCTCGGAATATATTGTATCATTCATTTTGGCTAATAAGATTTAAGAAGTTTATAAAATCCTTGGTCATATGCCTTCAGCATCCATCATCAATATATCATTTTTGCTCTAGCTCTTGTTTGGAGACATATTTTAAAAAAGTGAGAGTTGATTTCAATACTTATTTAACTTTGGGTCATTTATTATTAGATCTATCCTTTTTTGGTTTTTATCTTTAAAGTATTTATATTTCCTTTAAGAACTTGATGACTATTTTGTTGGTTATAGATCCCTTACAAGCCAATCACGTGAGTGATGACACTTGTGACACGCTCCATAATTTTTTTGCTTATTATTATTATTAGCATATTCTCACTTTATCTTACCTGTTACATATACTATGATGTCTTTAAATTTATGCAATAAGAATCAAATCGTAATGAGATCATGATAATGAGATTGATTGACCATTAAACATAAATCCTAAATAATCTCGGTTATATGTTACTCAAGATGGACATTCAGATAATCGAATAAACTAATGTACTATATACTCGTCCATATGATGGAGACAGTTGATCTTATATCTGCTCGTGTGGGGACACTAAGGGTATATTATAAGTGCTCATTGGAGAATGAATTCACTGATTGATCTGCTTACAGAATGCTAGATGGTTAATAATACCTTATATCGGATAGCGATTTCGTAGTCTCAGTTGTGTGTCTGGTCCTTAGACTAAGAAACCAATGATGCCTTGTTTAAGTAATACTTTCTTTGACGTCGGACTTATAAGTTTCAGATCTGATACAACCGGTCATCAAGATTAGTCACCAATCTTACGAAGGTAATTGAGTGTCAATAGAGGATGGATGGTATCACAAGAGGAATATCTTGTGTGTTCTTGCTCAAACAAATCCTTGCCCAGGGTCGTTCTGATAGAGAGAGAAAGAGTTCTCTGAGAGAATCCGTTTAGAGTGAGACTCGGATGGATTCTGTTTGAGGCCTGACAGTACCATGATCAATATACAATCAATAGGATATTAGATAAGTGAAGGACTATAGATATACGGTAACTATGGATATACAAGTCAAATGGATTATATCTCGATGTACCGTCTGACGACTATGATATTGTGGCTGAGTACGTCCATAGTCGATAAGTTGAGTGAATTGTTATGGGATAACAATTCACTAAGTCAAAAGGAGTTCTGAGCTAGAAAGAGTTCAGACATGTGCAACTCATGGCCAGCTCGGTATTGGGCCTAAAAGGTCAACACATGATGGATGTTGTAACGAGTAGAGGAATGGATATGAGTTATCCAATAAGCTCATATTTTATTGGATAATACCCAATATTAATATATTCCTTAGATGAGGCACAATTAGAGGTAAACTGAGATTATTGGGTAGAGATTCAATAATCCAAGTAGTGAGGCTAATTGGATAAAGATTCAATACCAACTGAGGCAGGATCCATTAGGGTTTAAAGAGTCTCTCTATAAATAAGAGGCAGGGGTAGCCAAGAAAGATGATAGGCTACATCTTTGGTCGCACCCTCTAATTCTCCCCCCTCCCTTCTCTTCTCAACCGACCACCCTTCTCTTTACTACGTGAGGACAGTGAAGAAAGCAGGGGTGATGCTTGCGGAGGCATCACCTATGGGCATAGTGCCCGCGGGCAGAGGCAGCGCCTGCCCATAGGTAGGGCGGTCGCCTATAGTGCACAACGATGCTACATGAGTAGGGGCGACGATGGTCACCCACTAGTAGGTGACAGAAGGGGATTAAGGTTTTTTTTCGGTAAAATGATGATTCCACAACTCAAAATTTAAGAAATTTTGAGATATATCCTTTTTTAATTTTAAAAATACCCTTAACAAATCTAGAAATTCTAAGTATATCCATTTTTTTAAAAATATTAGTTAATAAAAATTTTAATCAACTATTATTATTATTTATCTAGTAGTTCATTATAATGATGTATACATGTGATGTATGATGTGTTGATAGGACCCTAACAGGGTCAAGTCCATTGATTCATAATTAATTCAAGTTGAGTCATGTTAGTCTGTTTAGTCGGAGTCAGTTATGGGTCGGGTGAGCCCAATCGAGTCAGTTATGAATTGATTGGAGTTTGTTATTATCTTCTGATATGACCCAATTAGTTGATCATAAATCTACCAAGGACCCTTTTGTTATTCATGAAGGACCGATAATAAGAGCTAAAGCTAAAAAGATGAAAGAAGCTATAACTTGTTTATTGGAAGGCATTTGGAAGGAACATGCTGGTCAAGATTTGGTCAAAGTCCTATGGATACAATAAGAGCCAAAAAGGTCAACGTGATTCAAATAAGTCTATACCATGAAGAGAAAGTCAAGCCTTGAAGAAATTAGGAAATTTAATCTATTTTTTTAAGAATAAAGGTCATTCAGCCATGATGACCATATTTGGAATTGTGGATAATTTTATTTTAGATTTTTCAAGGCAAAATTCATGAATGATCTACATTCATGAATTGGGAATATTAATATTATTTAATATATTTAATTAGTTCATTCTCTTTATACCTTGTCTTGCTCTATATAAACAAGACTGACTCTCTTTGTAAAGAACATCTTAGAGAAATATAATCATCTTCCAATACCGATAAGTGTTTGTTTTTTAGTTATTGTATGAACTTTGGAACTTATCAAGCTTTTCTGCTTGTGGCGTTCAAAAACCCTAAATCTTTTCTTTCCCTTTTAGCTTATCAAACTTTTTAGTTTGTAGCATTTATGGGAATCAAAGTGTTATTCTAATCTTTTATCATTTTTCTCTTTGATAAAGTGATTAGAAGAGTTCCTCTTACTTCAATCTTGAATGATTTGTCTTATTTTAATTCATTGGAAGGTGTCAATTTACATTCCATATGTATCATAGCTCCTTAGCTATTAGGGTGTATGGTTGCTGACTTGATTATTTCCACCATTTGGTATCTGGCTCAAGTTTGAGGTATGCATATCCATTTATTTGCTATCTTTTAGTTTTTCCTTTTCTCTTAAGTATCATAGCTATAATTATTGTTCTTCCTTCATTGTTGTGCTTTTATTCTTCTTCTTTGTTTATCCATAATTTATAGTATAAAAAGAAAAAAAAAAGAAAACAAAATCAGAAAGTAAAAAAAAGAGAGAGTAAAGCAAAGGACAAAAGAAAAAAAGAGAAAAAATCAAAAAGAAAAAGAGAGAAAATCAAAGGTAAAAAAAAGAAAAGATCTTTTTTGGTAAGTAAAAGATCATAATCGTGGATTCAAGAAATTTTTGCATATTACATAATTCAATCTTATTTAATTCTTGTTCCGATTTGGAAATCTCTCTTCAATTCTAGAATTTTTTTTCTATTCATTTGATATTTCAATTCTAATTCTTGAATGATTGAAGTGTAATTAATACATATACCTTTAAATTGGCCTTTTTTTTTACTTTCATACCTACCCAATTTCACTATTATTGAACTGTTGTAATCTGAATTATTTGTTTAGGTACCTTAGTTCATCTAAGAACAAAACAAGAGAGGTAAAAGGCAAGAGTGGTGAGAGAAAAGCCAAATCTTGAGTGAGACACTTAAGAGAGTATTGGTGAGGTTGTTCTAATTTTATCTTTCAGGTTTTAACATGTCTAAAGAAAAAAAAAATGAGTTCTATATCAAATGATCTTTTGGTTCAAATAATACAGCAACAATTTGAACCTATGTTCAAAATAATAGAAAATGTAAGAGATCGTCTAGAAAGTTATGATGATGCAATTAGTAGATTACATGGAGGACCACAACGTGGGAGACAATCAACCTTTGTCAATGATGAATATGATGGAGTAGAAGACATGGATAATGACCAAGTTACTCTAAGTGGTCAATAAGTTAATCCTAGGAGACAAACTAGGAGAGGAAGTTTTGATGGTGTGGATAGAAACGTTAGCAGTATCAAATTGAAAATTCCTTCTTTTCAAGGGAAGAATATTCCAGATGACTATTTGGAGTGGGAATGAAAAGTGGAGTTGATCTTTGAATGCCATAACTACTTCAAAGAAAAAAAAGGTAAAATTAGCCACTATTGAATTTTGTGATTATGCTATTGTTTGGTGGGATCAATTGTGTAAAGACAAGCAAAGAAATGATGAAAAGCCCGTAGAGACATGGTTGGAGATGAAACAAATCTTGAGGAGAAGATTTGTCCCTAGCCATTAATTACTATAAGGATTTGCATCAACAGCTGCAAACTTTGACACAAGGTTCCATGAGTGTTGAGGAATATCACAAGGAGATGGAGATAACCATGATAAGGGCTAACGTGGAGAAAGACCATGAGGCCACCATGGCTCGATTCTTGAGTGGATTAAACAAGAACATTGCTGATCTTGTGGAGTTACAACACTATGTGGAGATTGAGGACATGGTAAATATGGCCATGTGTTAGGACTCTAGCTAGGGGAGTCCTAATTTGGTTTCATGGAAGAGGACAATCATATAAAATCTAAGGGGCATTCATGTAAATCCTATCTAGCTGATCCCTATTAAGGAAAGTAAGGAGACCAGCTAGGTTCGGATTAGTTGAGGAAGATATTTAAGGGGAGAGTAAGATGCATGTTACTTTAATTAACCACTCCTTATCCTAGTTAAAGAGGGGTTAGTTGAGGAGGGGTTAAATTAGAATAGGATTAGGAAATAATAAAGCAACCGGCCACCCCTAAATGGACCGATTGGTGGTTGGACTTAGAGTTGGTTTAGAAGTTGCTTTAGGAGTTGGTTGGGGGTAGGAGTCTTGAAGTAGGAGTAATCTTAGGAACTAGGAATTGAAGGCTTATAAATAGCCTTGTAATCATCCAATTTTTATCATGAATAGATCAATCTTTCTTCAGCCAATGACTTGAATACCAAGGAGGGAGGAACCCCTATAGAGTTCCAAGGAGGCCGATCCCCTATAGAGATCACCCCAAGCTTAAAATTTATAAGTGTTCTAACACTTGGTATTAGAGCAGCGTTCTTGACATCTTGCTGCCCTTCCACAGCCATCCATCAGGCCCCCATAGCCGTCCAAAGCAATTCTCACAATTGCTTGAAGATCGTCACCAAATTTCATCATCATCTCCACTACCGCAGATCATCCTTTGATCTCCCCGTGAATTGCAACAGGTTCTAGTTTCCTACCTTACTACTGATGCAATTTAGTTATCCCTATTTTAAAAATATATAAAAATTTAAGAATATCAATGGTACAATTGGCTTGAATACAACCATGGGGTTCCGACATGGATATAATTCAAGTACACGCTGCTGAACCACTTTGGGCCGACCAAGTATGAGAATATCAATGAACAGCTTACCAAGATCCGACAAACCTCCACGATCCAAGAATACCAAACCAAGTTTGAGGAATTATCTTACTTTACTTATAATTGGTCTGACAAACAATTATTATGGATGTTCATCGAAGGACTCAAGACAGAAATTAAAGGAGAGGTTAAAGCGCGACAGCCCCCCATTGTGAAGACTGCAATCTCTTTCGCCTGAATCCAAGAGGAATGGCTAAACCAAGATGCTCGAAGGATGAGAACTACTCCTAGACCAACAACATATAAACCTTCAGCACCCCCTGCTCCCAGTCGTGCTTCGCTGCCAAAGAAATTGATGAGAGAAGAACTTCGCGATAGATCGGCGAAGGGCCTTTGTTAGCATTGCAATGAACTTTGGAGCCGCAACCATCATCACAAAAAAGGGAAGCTTTCCATGATAGAACCTATAGAAGAATATGAAGAAGATAACCTTAAACCTGAGGAGGAGAACACGAAGGAGGACCCACGGTCGGCCGATTGCATGACTCATACTCTAGCCAACCATGTAAACCCGCAAGCAATAAAAGTTGAAGAATCTCTTAAGCAGCAGTCGGTCACCATCCTCATC
Organism: Ensete ventricosum; assembly: GCA_029747655.1. Lineage (NCBI taxonomy): Eukaryota > Viridiplantae > Streptophyta > Magnoliopsida > Zingiberales > Musaceae > Ensete > Ensete ventricosum. The sequence goes on along the minus strand of JAQQAF010000008.1, from coordinate 39,906,639 downwards.
AAGACCAGGAGCCCCAATGACCTTATGAATAGTAAAGTAAAGCAGGTGACCTTACACAGGACATGTGGGAGCGAAGAAAAGACACTATGCTTGAAGAAGTTTGCTACCTCCATCGAACCGAGCTGATTTCATCCTACCAGACTGCACAACCTCCATATGCTGAACTTAAAGGAGGAACCACTAGCATATATTCGGCTCTATTGCTGTCCACATCCTTAGAGAGTCGAAGCTAAAAGGAGTATCCATGAGATACAGGAGACACAGATCATTCGGCCATGACCTTCCCTTGCAACGACACTTTATCTCCAAAAGCTTTGTCTCTTTGTCTGCAGGGATAAGCTCTTCCTGAAGTGCCACATCCAGCTGAACCAACTATGGCTTTTGATGTAGGACTCCCATATCTCGGGCTTCTTCTACTACCTCTCCCAAGAGTGGACTATGCTGTTCGAAGTCTTCCCTATTGACGATCGTAAGAAGATCAAGTCCCTCCAGCAACAGTACTAGCATGAAATCTATGATTGGATGAAGATCAAAATTCTAAAGGAATAAGAGGAAGACATCCACACGTCCACCATCTATGGGGCCTTCACAACCACAATGCCATCTATATCAGTCTTAGTATTACCAGATCGAAATAAGGTGTTTGAAATTGGAGCAGACAAAATAGGAGTTGAGATCGGCACCACCCTCTTGTTAGTTGGCCGACATTTAATCCGCACTAAGGCTCTCCCTACATTTCACCCGATGCTTCTGATATATAAAGGGATACTAATACTACTAAATTTAAAGTCTGGTATGATACAGGTCAGCAGTATAATGGAGAGATAAAACATGCTCGGTAAAATTATAGGTCCTACCCTCCTCGAACTCAGAATGGGCTCACACCACTAGGAACCTTATCAAAGGGCAGCAATTATTCCAAAAGAAGGCTCAGTTACTATTTAAGAACAACCAAGTTGCAGCCCATGAAAAAAAGAAACAGCCTCCCGATAAATATCGAAGCAGAAGAAAGTTTATTGTTGAAGATCGAGTTTTCCTTTATCTCCAGCCCTACCAGCAGAAAATTTGAGCCTCAAGGAAGTGGTCCCCCTACTACTTTGGCCCTTGTAAAATTGAAGATCATAATGGAGTCATGACTTATGGATCAAATCAGTATACTAATTTAAAAATATAATTGATCTTCCAAGTATCTCACTGCAAATGGATGTTTATAAAGGATGACTCAACCCAGATCCATCCACCTGATATCCCAATTGATGAGGAGGTTCAAGTTCAACTGATGATCGCATGGGATTGTAGGATCGTGATGCATCACCGTCCAAATACTACTACCCTTGATGGAGAGATACAAGATAATGCTGGACCGTCGGACCACAGTGCGCCTACCGTAGATACTGTAAGGAAGCTTCAAGGAGAAATGTAGATCGAGACCCAAAGTTCATGGAGCCTCAGCCTTGAGGACAAGGCTGATTTGAAGAGGGCGGGTCTGTTAGGACTCTAGATAGGGGAGTTCTAATTTAGTTTCATGGAAGAGGGCAATCATATAAAATCTAAGGGGTATTTATGTAAATCATATCTAGCCAATCCCTATTAAGGAAAGTAAGGAGGCCGGCTAGGTTAAGATTAGTTGAGAAAGATATTTAAGGGGAGAGTAAGATGCATGTTACCTTAATTAACCACCTCTTATCCTAGTTAAAGAGAGGTTGGTTGAGAAGGGTTAAATTAGAATAGGATTAGGAAACAATAAAGCAATCGGCCACCCGTGGATGGACCGGTTGGTGGTTGGACTTAGAGTTGCATTAGAACTTGCTTTAGGAGTTGGTTGAGGGTAGGAGTCTTGAAGTAGGAGCCCTCTTAGGAATTAGGAATTGAAGGCCTATAAATAGCCTTGTAATCATCCATTTTTTATCATAAATAAATCAATCTTTCTTCAGCCAATGGCTTGAATACCAAGGAGGGAGGAACCCCTATAGAGTTCCAAGGAGGCCGATCCCCTATAGAGATCACCCCAAGCTTAGAATCCACAAGGGTTCTAACACCATGAAGATTGAGAGGCAACTCAAAAGAAAAGGCACAAGGTGTGATTTCAAAACCTTATTCGGTTTCTTCTTCTTGGAAATTGAATTGGAGTAAAAAGGATGATAAACCCATTGTTAAGCCTAAATTTGGTGAAACTAAAGGCAAAAATGAATTAGGCAACAAGGGTAGAGACGAGAATCAACCGAATCAAACTAGAGGCATTAAGTGTTTTAAGTGCCTTGGGCATGAACATGTGGCACATGAATGTCCTAATAAGAGAGTTATGATCATAAAGGATAGGATTGTAAAATTTAAAAGTGAGAGAGATGATGATGATGACCCTCATCATTAGAGGATGCTAGTAATGTAGAGTATGCTAAAGGTGAAATTTTAGTTGTTCAACACACACTTAGTTTGCAAAAAAAAATGATGAATATAGTGAACAACATGAGAATCTGTTTCACACTTATTGTTTGATTGCTAACAAGTTATGTAACATGATTGTTAATAGTGGAAGTTGTACAAATGTGGCAAGTACCTTGCTCGTGGAAAAACTTAAATTATCTACTATCAAACATCCAAAACCTTACAAGTTACAATGGTTGAATGATAGTGGTGTGTGGTGAAGGTAAATTAGTGAGTGTTAGTGATAGAACCCTAGAATGAGCTCTATAGATTTTGATCCTTGAGGGGGATCAACCCTTGGAACGCTATAGGGGTTCCTCCCTCCTAGACTCGGCACAAGGCTGAAATAAAATTGATAATTGCTTAATAAAAGAGAGGGAGCGACTACATCATTATATAGGGTTGCAAACCCTAGCCCATGGGGTGCTTTCCTAACTAAAATTACCCTTTTGCCCCTTTTATAGCCTACCTGCCTTAGAGGGAATATGTGGCGGCTAGGTTGGCATTGTAGCCAACCTAAGCAAGGGGAAACCCTAGCCGACTAGCCCAGTAAAAGGGGCGATGACCACGAAGCCCTAAGGCCCCAAAATAAATCCTAGCCACACTTCTTTATAGGATAGAAGTGACTAGGTGGGATTTTATTACAATCTCACAGGGTTCTTATTGATTACTTCTAAGTGATTAGGACTCAACCCTATTGGAGTCCTATCAAACCTGCCCTCTATAAATCAGCCTTGTCCTCAAGGCTGAGGTTCCATAAGCTCCTCATATGATTCTCATGCTATCATCAACTGAACTTTGGCCTCCTCATTAGATGGGGTGTTAGTTGGAAGGATTTGGGCTGAGTCATCTTTTTTAAATTTCCATTTGTGGTGAGATACCTAGCGGATCAACTATAATCTTGATCTGGTGCGCGAATCTGATCTTCAGGTTATGGACACAATGTGATCCCCAATTTTGCAAGGCCCAAAGAAATAGGAAGACCACTTCATTAAGGCTCGAGTTTCCTATTGATCGGGTTGGAGGTGTAGAAAAACTCGATCTTCAATTTTTCGTCCATTCTGAAGTTTGTCGGGAGGTCGTTTCTTCTTTGCATGTGTTGTCATTTGGTTAGTTTTTAATGATAGTCAATCTTTCTTTTGGAATGGTGACTGCCCTCTAGTATGGTTCAGGATGATGAGAGCCCAATCTGGCATGAGCATGAATTGTAATTCTTCTAGTTGTACTCCTCTTTCGTGTCATGGACCTGTATCCAACCATATTTTAAATTTGGTAGTAATTAGTATCTCCTATAAAAACCTCGTGTAGAGTGTGGGAGAAGCATCGGTGTAAATTAGGAGTCGACCATCTTGCATAAGAATAGCCCCAATTCCAACTCTTGACGCGTCGGCCTTAATGACAAAAGTGCTAGGATCGACATCGTTGTCATGGCAGCCTTGAGTCATTCGAAGGCTGTAGAAGCTTGTTTCAACCACAAGAAAAAGCCTTTCTTCAGTAGGGACATGAGCGGGGCACTAATCTTTCCATAATCTCTCACAAATTTACGGTAGTAGCCCGTGAGTCCAAGGAAGCCGCTTAGCGATTTTACGTTTGTAGGTTTCGGACATCCTTGCATTGCCTCGATCTTCGTCGAGTCTACCGCTATTCCATCCTCTGATATAATGTGCCCAAGATACTCCACTTTACGCTGTAAGAAGTTGCGCTTTGACTATGTAACATAAAGAGTATTCTCCCGAAAAATCGTTAGAACAGTTCGTAAGTGCTGAAAATGTGTATCAAGCGTAGGGCTATAAATGAGAATATCATCAAAGAACACCAATACGAACTTGCGTAGAAAACTCCGGAAGATATCATTCATTAGGCTCGGGAAAGTAGAAGGAGCATTCGTAAGTCCGAAAGGCATTACTAGAAACTCGTAGTAGCCGTTATGTGTGCGGAATGCAGTTTTTGGAACATCTTCAATACATACCTGAATCTGATGATAACCGGAATGGAGATCTAATTTAATGAAGACTCAGGCTTATTTTAATTCATCCAAGAGCTCATCTATGACTGGTATAGGATATTTGTCCTTGACGATAATAGTGTTCAAGGCTCAATAATCAATGCACATTCGTCATGTACCATCCTTCTTGCGCACTAGCAACACCAGTGAAGAATAAGGGCTGCAACTCTATCGAATCACCCCGGTGTCAAGCATCTCTTTGACGATGTTCTCGATCTTGTCATGTTAAGATACTCCACTTTACGCTACAAGAAGTTACACTTTGACTGTTTAACATAAAGAGTATTCTCCCGAAGAATCATTAGAATAGTTCATAAGTGCTGAAAATGTATATCAAGTGTGGGGCTATAAATGAGAATATCATCAAAGAACACCAATACTAACTTGCGTAGTAAACTTCGGAAGATATCATTCATTACGCTTGGGAAAGTATGAGCATTCATAAGTCCGAAAGGCATTACCATCTCACAGGGCGGTGGCCACTGAGCCCTAAGGCCCCAAAATAAACCATAGCCACACTTCTTTATATGATAGAAGTGACTAGGTGGGGTTTTATTACAATCTCACATGGTTCTTATTGATTACTTCTAAGTGATTATGACTCAACCCTGCTGGAGTCCTATCAGTTAGTTTCTTTCTCAATTGGTTGATATAAGGATGAAGTTTAGTGTGATGTGGTACCTATGTATGCTGGTCACTTGTTGTTGGGGAGACTATGACAATATGATCAAAGGGTAACACATGATGGGTTTAAGAATTGTTATTCTTTGATCATGGATGGACATAAATATCAACTTGGACCTTTACCTCCAAAGACCATTTTTGAAGACCAAATGCGCATAAAACAACAGTATGAGGAGCTTGAATCTTCATTAACCAAAACTTTAGGGAGGGACCAAGAAAGAGAGAGAAAAAATATGAGTTGAATGGTAAAAACAAGAGTGTTAGGAAACACAAAGGGAGAGAAAACAAGGAAGACCTGAGCAAAAGAAAATTGAGTGCTTATGCTAAAATGAGTGATGTAAAGAAAGTCTTAACCATGAGGCAATTGTACTTATGTACAAGGACATTTTGATTGCGTCTAATGAAATTAATAAAAATTTGCCTAGTGTTATTGTTGATCTTTTGCAAGAAAATGATGATCTCTTTCCCGAAAAAGTTCCCAATGTTTTGCCACCAATTAGAGGAATTGAGCATCAAATAGATTTCATTCCAGGTGCAAGCATACCAAACAAGCCAGCATATAGATGCAACCCCAAAGAGACCAAGGAAATCCAAAAGCAAGTAAGTGAGCTTATGAAAAAGGGTTATGTGCGAGAAAGTATGAGTCCATATGCAGTTCTTGTTTTGTTGGTGCCAAAAAAAGATAGATCTTGGAGAATGTATGCTGATTGCAGACCCATCAACAAAATCACGATAAAGTATCGACATCCTATTCCTATGTTAGATGACATGTTGGATAAATTGTATGATTCTTGTGTGTTTTCAAAAATTGAGTTCAAATCTGGATATCATCAAATAAGAATGCATGAGGTGATGAATGTAAAATTATTTTCAAAACTAAACATGGTTTATAGGAATGGTTGGTGATGCATTTTGGCCTAACTAACGTACCTAGTACTTTCATGAGATTGATGAACCATGTTTTACGTGCTTACATTGGAAAGTTATCGTCGTTTAAATTGATGATATACTTGTGTATAGCAAAAGTTTGGATGATCATGCAACACATTTAAAAGATGTTTTTGATGTGCTTAAGAAAGAAAAGTTATATGCTAATCTATAGAAATGCACTTTTTGTACTAATGAAATTAATTTTCTTGGTTATGTTGTTAATGATAAAGGAATACATGTTGATCAAGAAAAAGTGAAAATAATTAGAGAATGGCCAAAACCCACTAGTGTTAGTAACCTTAGAAGTTTTCATGGTCTTGCTAGCTTTTATAGAAGATTCATTAAGGATGTTTCTACAATTACTACATCATTAACTTAATGCATAAAAAAGAATATGAAATTAGGTGGGGTAAAGAATAAGATGATGCTTTTAATTTGTTTAAAGACAAACTTAGTTCAACACCTTTGCTTGCTTTACCTAACTTTGCTAAAACTTTTGAGATTGAGTGTGATGCGAGTGGGATAGGTATTGGAGGAGTCTTAATGCAAGAAGGTAGACCCATTGCATTCTTTAGTGAGAAGCTAAGTGGAGCATGTCTTAACTACCCGACATATGACAAGGAGATTTGCGCTTTAGTAAGAGTGTTAAAGACATGGCAACACTATCTTTGGTACAAAGAATTCATTATACATACCGATCATGAATCCTTGAAATATCCTAAAGGAAAAAAGGAAAGCTAAGTCACATGCATGCAAAATGGGTGGAGTTTATTAAATCCTTTCCATATATCATCAAGTACAAACAAGGTAAGAAAAATGTAGTTGCCGATACTCTTTCTGGAAGGTATGCTCTAATTTCTAAACTTGATGCAAAATTATTGGGTTTTAAGTATATTAAAGATTTATATAATTCTGACCATGATTGTGCTATTGTTTATGGGGCATGTGATAAAGGGGGTTTTGACAATTTTTTCAAGCATGATGGTTTTCATTTCAAAGAAAACAAGTTGTGTATTCCTCAATATTCAATGAGAGAATTACTTGTGAGAGAGTCACATGGTGGAGGTTTAATGGGGAATTTTAGGATTAAAAACTTTAGATGTGTTAAATGATCTTTTTTTTTGCCACATATGAAAAGAGATGTTGAGAGATTGTGTGAGAAATGCATTACTAATAAATAAGCTAAATCTAAAGTAATGCCTCATGGGTTGTATACTCCTCTTCCTATACCTAGTGAACCTTGGGTTGATATATCCATGGACTTTGTTTTCGATTTCCCTAAGTCAAAAGGAGGGAGAGATTCTATTTTTATTGTTGTTGATAGGTTTAGCAAGATGGAATATTTCATTCCTTGCCACAAAATAGATGATGCAACATATGTTGCAGGGTTGTTCTTTAAAGAAATTGTGAGATTATATAGAATTCCAAGGACAATTGTGAGTGATAAAGATGTGAAATTCCTTAGCTACTTATGAAAAATAATTTGGAGCAAGTTGGATACAAGGCTGTTGTATTCAACCACTTGTCATCCACAAATAGATGGACAAATAGAGATAGTAAATAGAACTTTATTAATGCTTTTGAGTGCCATAATTCAAAGGATTTGAAGAATTAGGAGGAATGTTTGCCACATGTCGAGTTTACTTATAACAGAAGTGTGCATGCTACAACAAACCATTCCCCATTTGAAGTTATGTACGGGTTCAATCCATTAACTCCTATGGATTTGCTATCGTTACCTTTGGAAAAGGCTAATTTGGATAGTAAGCAAAAAGCTGATTTTGTCAAAGCATTGAATGAAAGAGTCTGGACACAAATTGAAAAAGAAAACTCTATAATATGAGAAACAACATAACAAAGGCCAAAAGCAAGTAGTATTTGAACCTGGTGATTGAGTTTGGCTACACTTGAGGAAGGAAATATTTCCTAGCCAAAAGAAGTCTAAACTAATGCCAAGAGGAGATGGTCTATTTCGAGAACTTCAAAGAATCAATGACAATGCATACAAGCTAGAACTACCAGGTGAGTATGGCAATATTAGTGTAACCTTTAATGTTTTTGATTTATCTTTGTTTGATGTAGGCAATGAAGGCGCTAATTCGAGAACGAATCCTTTCAAGGAAAGGGGGAAAGATATGACCCAATTAGTTGATCATAAATCTGGCAAGGCCCCTTTTTTTATTTATGAAGGACCGATAATAAGAGCTAAAGCTAAAAAGATGAAAGAAATCATAACTTGTTCATTGGAAGGCATTTGGAAGGAAAAAGCTGGTCAAGATTTGGTCAAAGTCCTATGGATGCAAGAAGAGCCAAAAAAGGTCAACGTGATTCAGATAAGTCCATACCTTGAAGAGAAAGTCCAGCCTTGAAGGAATTAGGAAATTTAATCTATTTTTTGATGAATAAAGGCCATTCAGCCATGATGGACCATGAAATTATGGATAATTTTATTTTTAGATTTTTTTAAGGCAGAGTTCATGAATGATCTTCATTCATGAATTGAGAATATGAATGTTATTTAATATATTTAATTAGTTCATTCTTTTTGTAACTTGTCTTGCTCTATATAAATAAGGCTGACTCTCTTTGTAAAGAATAGCTTAGAGAAATATAATCATCTTCCAACACCGGTGAGTATTTGTTTTTAAGTTATTGTATAAACTTTGAAACTTATCAAGCTTTTCTGCTTGTAGCGTTCGAAAATTCTAAATCTTTACTTTCCTTTTTAACTTATCAATCTTTTTAGTTTGTGGCATTTATGGGAATCAAAATATTGTTCTAATCATTTATCATTTTTCTCTTTAATAAAGTGATTAGAATAGCTCATCTTACTTCAATCTTGAACGATCCGTCTTGTTTCAATTCGTTGGAGAGTGTCAATTTGTATTCCATATGCATCATAGCTCTTTAGCTATTGGGGTGTATGGTTGCTGGGTTGATGATTTCTGAGTTGATGATTTTCACCATCTTCAGTTAGGATGGAGTCAGTTATTATTTTCAGTTAGGAGTTTATCAATTAGTTAAGAGTCCAAGTTTAGTGTGACTCTGAGTCCAAGCTTAGAGGGACTCTTGGTAGCACACTATAAATAATGGTGTAAACTCTTTCATGAAGCAATCAATGAAAAAGTATGTGTTTTAGCCAATAGATAAAACCCTAGAAGGTAGATCCCCTCGAAGTGATTTAGGAGGCCTGATCCCCTCGAAGTGATCATTTATCTCACTTTTCTATCTCCATCCATGATAGAATCCTACGGGGTTCTATCAATTAGTATCAGAGCAGCGATCCTCGTCATTCCTATTGTGAATCCGTAGCCACTCCCCTTGCCATCTGCCATCGTTGCCAACCTCCCCCCACCTTTCTCCCCTCATCTGCTGCCTTCAACCTACGCAATCGCAGTTGCTGTAGCCGTTGTTGTTGCCTTATCTCCATCCGCTCTTACCCTCTCCTACATCAGCTGCACCCAATGCCCAACACCCCTGCTGCCCTCACCTTATTCTTTCCCCTACAATCTTGTTGTTGCTGCTCGTTCCCCATAGCTGCTGTCCCTTCCCTCCTTGCTACCAGCATCTCGAGCAAGAAGGGAACACAATCGTTGCCTTCCTCCTCCTCAATTGTAGCCTTATCCGCACTAAATTGCATCTTTGTTGCCTCCTTCTTCCTCCCCTGCCACTGTCGCTACCTAGCCGCCATGTTCCTCCCCTCGCTGCCAGCACCCTCTCCCCTACTACTGCCCACCACCACCTATCGTTACTGTCGCCGCTGTCATCACTCTCATCTGCTTCCGTTAGTTCCATCTAAGATCAATGATGTTGCCCAGCATCGCCATCTCCAGCCTTCTACTGCCTACAGCCACGCCACTAATCGCTCCCTCCTCTGCTACTGTCACTTCCTCCTCGGCCACTGCTTCTCCTATTTCACGCTGCCCTCTTCTTCCTCCACCGTCGCCGCTACTTCCCGCTGCCCAACCACGTCGATGGCGCCCCCATCTCCTCGGCTGCCATCCTCCACCTACGCAGCAACAAACCTGTCGCCACCATCATCCCCACGCCGACGTCGCCACAATCGTTGCATCCCTCTGCAACCCACGGTTGGCACCTGCATCTTATCACCACCATCACTGCTTACTCCGCTGCAGAGTCTCGTCGGACCCCCTATCACTGCCCTCATTTTCTTTCTCTTCTTCCCTTTGTCGTTGTCATGCTTCTGCCACAACTGCCACTGCCGATCACACCCGCCTTCTTCTTCCCTCTGCAATGGCCGTGTTTTTGCTGCAAGCACCACCGCTGATCATGCCAACTTTGCCGCCCTTCTTCTTCCCTCTACCGTAGTCGTGCTTCTACCACAACCGTCGTACCGATCGTGCTACCACTACTACCCTTCTTCCGTCGCCCGACGCCACCATCGCGACCGCTGCTCTTCCCCATCTCCCTCTACAGCAACTATTGCCCCTCCTTGTCATTGCTATTGCCTCCCACTGCAATGCACAACCTTCCTCTATCGTAGCACTGGTCGTCGCATATAGCAGCATTGTCGCTGCTGCCTCTGACTACAATGCACATCCCTCGATGATCTTGCAGCATCACCGTAGCCACCCTCTCTCATCACTTTACCATCATTGCTGCCATCAATCTCAAGATCGCAGCCGCTCCCGCTCATCCTCTTGTTGCCACTACTGCCATCAATCTCTACCATCTCTAATCAACCTATTTGGCATATTGGTGATTCCTATACCGACAATCTTATTGCGGCCAAGTCCTACTATATCTACGATGCAAACTCATATGCCTGACTCAACAACAAAAAAAAGAATTGAACATCACTGATCTACAATCCTACATGATAGCTATGGATGATACACTAGATGCAAGGTTTAAAGCCTTCGAGGCATGCATAGAAGACAGATTGCAAGAACTCCTCGGTAAATTCAGAAGAAGTCGATCAGAGAGCCCCAACGAAACTCAACATGGTGAAAGTTTCAATCTTAAGGGGAGTCCCTCTGAAAAGTATGATTATGGGTAGGACGCAAGATACCCACGCATGAGGGTGGAGTTTCCCAGATGGGAAGATGGACCCAATCAGTTGGATCTCACGTGCTAAATTTTTTTTTCATTTTCATAAGACTTCGGAGAAATCTAAGGTGGAGATAATCTCTATTCAACTTAAAGGAGACGCAATCCAGTAGTACGATTGGTATGAACACACTCACGAAGAACACTCATGGGAGCAATTCAAAAGTGGGCTTCTGATTCGCTTCGGATCATCAGAGTATGAGAACATGAATGGACAACTCGCCAAAATCCGTCAGACTTCCACCGTACAGGAGTACCAGAGCAGATTTAGGCACCTTTCAAATCAAACTCGAGATTGGTCTGAAAAACAACTACTATGAACATTTATTGAAAGGCTCAATCCGGAGATTCGGTGCGATATTAAGGCTCGCCAAGCTCGTACCGTGATGGTTACCGTATCATTTGCTCACATATATGAAGAAAAGCTCAACATGGACAATCATAGAAATAAAAGCATAAACCAACCAACAACAAGCAAGCCGACAACCCCACCTACCTCCACTCAAAATCCTCGAAGACATACCAGAGAAGAGCTCCAAGAAAGATCAGCAAAAGGGTTTTGCTGGCATTATGATGAAAAGTGGAGTAAAAGACATCAATGCAAATAGGGCCATCTTCTTATGATTGAACCAATTAAGGAAGAACAAGAAAATGATGATGTGGACTCTGATCAAGAAGGTATGGATTTTGATAAAGGTATTGGACCTATCTTACATACAGTGCATGCATTAGCTGGTTAATCTAACTCACAAACTATGAAATTTGAAGGAATTTTGAAACAACTTATTACTATTTTAATCAATACTGGTAACACTAACAATTTCATGAACAGAAAGCTTGTTGACCAATTGGCCTATCACATTGAAGACTGTGACAAATTTGAAGTCATGTTAATGGATGAATTCTAACTTGTAATAATAAGTGCTCAAAAATCAAACTAATGGTATAGGGCCAAAAACTACGAGTTGATTTCTTTCTGATAACCTTGGAGGACTTCGAAATAGTGTTTGGAATTGAATGGTTGTTGACCCTGAGTGATATCACCTAAAATCGTTCTAAACTGATTATGAAGTTTTTTATTAATGGAAAGCAGGTGATCCTCAAAGGAAGACATGGAAGTAAGATCACAACTGCTAGTAACTATCGGATGGAGAATGTTCCTTATAAGACTACAATGACTACTGCACCAGAAGGCCAACTCATTGCTTACACCAAGTGGAGATCCTATTTAATTGATCGAAAGGTTATGATGCATGGGAAATATCTTGGACCGAAGTACTTCCGAATTTTGTTACTACTTAGCCTGGAGGACAATACTGATCTGAAGAGGGCGGGTCTGATAGGACCCTTGGGTCCACTGATTCATAATTAATTCAAGTTGAGTCATGTTAGTCTATTTAGTCGGAGTCAGTTATGAGTCGGGTGAGCCCAATCGAGTCAGTTATGAGTTGGTTGGAGTTGGTTATTATCTTCAGTTAGGATGGAGTCAGTTATTATTTTCAGTTAAGAGTCTATTAATTAGTTAAGAGTCTAAGTTTAGTAGGACTTTGAGTCCAACCTTAGAGGGACTCTTAGTAACACACTATAAATAATGGTGTAAACACTTTCATAAAGCAATCAATGAAGAAGTATGTGTTTTAGCCAATAGGCAAAAACCCTAGGAGGTAGATTCCCTCGAAGTGATCTAGGAGGCCTGATCCCCTCAGAGTAATCGTTTATCCCCCTTTTCTATCTCCATCCACGATAGAATCCTGTGGGGTTCTATCATGTGTGTATGTGTGATTATTATTATAATTAGGGCTTGTGAGCCTATGATTTTTCTCATTTATTTTTAAGCCTGCATGCCTGTGATTATGTTGTAATTACACAAAAAGATGTGATAGGAGCATGGAACTACTAGCGGGACCCATTAGGGAGATGCACCAAGATGCCGATTGAACTGATAATGATGAAATGGATTATCACAAGGCATGAAGATGCGTCAATGCACACATAGATCATCAGGTGAGTGATTGGGCCCACTAGCTCAGGTCAGATCTCATTAAGCTATGTGATCCATGATCATCCGATAAGATTATGCATATGTGATATGTGATTATATATATATATATATATATATATATATATATATATATATATATATATATATATATATATATATATATATATATATATATATATATATATATATATATTTGCATGTGATGTAGATTTATATTAAATATGTATGTGTGTGACACATCATATTAGGAGACCAAATCAAAGCCCCCTCCTACAATAATATTAAGTCGATAAACGTGAGGCAATTAGATTGACATACGTGGCCTTCCATTGTTATAGGAAGAAATTGAATCCTAACATAGATTGAGTTGGTCGAGTCCCTCGAGGCTCACCTATTTTTACGATTTGAGATCTTACCTATGACATAGAGATGTCATTGGTGGCCTGCGGACATGGTATGCTTGGTCGAGTCCTTCGATGGTATATCATCAAATCAGACTTATCTTGTTCTGATGGTGATGACTTAACTGAACATCATGGTTGGTCGAATCCCTTGAGGCTATAATGGTTTGGAGGTCGAACATGATAGGAATCACAAGAAGTTGTGATTAGTAATAGTTACCTACCGTTTTGGGCTTAGTTTGATTGGTCGAGTCTCCTGAGATTACACTAAGACGTCGATTGGATCTCGATCCTCACTAGAAGTATGCGGAGACATTCTTTTCACATGCCGAGGGTATCATGTGATTCATTAGAAAAATAGTGGGACTAGATTAAGTTAAAAGTTCATACCTTAATTGTTTACTTTTCTACAAAATCTGCATGTTATTCATTTATGCTACATCTTTGCTTGTCAGAAATATGTCGCTTGTAAACCTCTAAGTGGCATACTTAATGCCAACTGCCTCAGTGGTCTAAACTATATAAATTGGCTCCGTAACCTGAGAATTATTCTTACAATGGAGAAAATTGCATATATCCTTGACATGATTTTGTCCACACTAGAGAAAGGGGTAAGTGAGGATGAGATCGCTTGTTACGTGAAGTATATAGACCATTCCACTCTGACTAAATGCTATATGTTAGTGTTAGAACCCTTACGGATTCTAAGCTTAGGTTGATCTCTATAGGGGATCGACCTTCTTGGAACCCTATAGGGGTTCCTCCCTCCTTGGTTTTATGCACAAAGGTTGAAAAAATATTAATCTATTGATGATGAAAAGTGGCTGATTACAAGGCTATTTATAGGGCTTCTAAACCCTAACTCCTAACAGGACTCCTACTTCTAACAACTCCAACTCTAAGAAGCAACTCCTACTTCATCTCTAAGAAGCAACTCCTATTACAACTCTAAGAAGCAACTCCTAGCCGGCCGCAACTAGGGGTGGCCGATGGTTAGGACTCATAATCCTCCTCTACTTTAGCCCTAATCCTTCTCTACTTTAATCTCTCACCCTAGCCGACCCCTTTATTTATAGTAGGGGGTGGCTAGCTAAGGTTTACATAAGCCCAATGTCTAACCCAAGACCCCAACATAACTAGCCCCTTTATCTATTAATAGGGTCAGCTTTTTTCATGTGTGCTCTCTTAATAAATTTAAAATTAGGACTTCATTACTATAGGCCTAACAGATCCGCCCTCTTCAAATCAGCCTTATCCTCAAGGCCGAGCTCCATGTCTCTAGGTTTTGATCTGCAACTCATGACGAGGCTCCCTCGTGGCCCCTATAGTAGGCACATCTTGCTCATGCGGTCCAGCATTAGTAGTAGTGACTAGACGGTGATGTGTCATGATCCTATAATCCTATGCAATCATCAGCTGAATCTGGGCCTCCTCATCAACTTGGGTGTTAGGTGGATATATCTGGGCTGAGTCATCCTCTCTAAACTTCCATTTGCAGTGATATTCCTAGAGGATCAATTGTAATTTTGAATTAGTGTGTCAATCTGATCCACAAGTTATGACTCCAATGTGATCTCCAATTTTGTAGGGTCCAAATAAACTTGGAGACCACTTCTGTGAGGCTCGAGTCTTCATAAATTCCTGTTGGTAGGGATGAAGATGAAGGAAGATTCAATCTTTAATAGCAAACTTCCTTCTACTCCAGCGTTTGTCAGGTGACTATTTCTTTCTTGTGTGGGTTGGCGTGTGGTTGTTCTTTAATGGTAGCCAGGCTTTCCTTTGTGATGGTGGTTGCCCTCTAGTAGAGTCCATGGTAAGATGAGCCCGATCTGAGTTTAGAGGGAGTAGAAGATGTAATTTTTCATGACATGATTTTATCTCCTCTTTGTGTTGTTGTCCTATATCATACCAAGCCACAACTTTAGCATTAGTTAGCATTTCCTCGTCGTAGATTGATAGCTTCAGGTGGGATGGGGAGAGGGCTTTGCTAATGTTGGCTAGGGGTTGGCCATCGTGCATGTGAATAACATAAATTTCAGCACCTGATGCGTCAATCACAAACACTTTATCGAAGTCGGATAAAGCTAGCACCGGCAAAGAGTAGAGGCAGCAACTTGGCCGGATGACCCCAATTTCAAGCATCTCATTTTTAATCCTCTCTATTTCAGCTTTCTGGAGGTGATGATAGTGATATAGCCAAGTGTTCACTAGTGGTTTGCCTGGAAGAATTGAAATTTGATTATCATACCGGGGGGTAGAATGATAGAACCCTAGATGAAGCTCTATAGTTTTTTACCCTTGAGGGGAATCAACCCTTGGAATGCTATAAGGGTTCCTCCCTCCTAGATTTAGCACAAGGCTGAAATAAAATTGATAATTATCTGATTCAAGACGGGGGGTGGCTACATCTTTAAATAGGGATCAAAACCTAGCCTAAGGGGGTGCTTGCCTAAGTAGAATTAATTACCCCTTTGCCCCTCCTATAGCCAACCTATCTTAATAGGAACAGGAGGCGGCTAAGTGGCTCTATAGCGGACCTAAGCAAGGGGAAACCCTAGCCGACCAACCTAGTAAGGGGTGTGGCGGCTACTAAGCCCTAAGCGCTAATCTAGACCCTAGCCATACCTCTTTATAAGATAGGAGTGACTTTATTACAATCTAACAGGGTTTTTATTAACTAGTACTAAGATGATTAGAACAAAACCCAACTGGAGTCCTATCAAGTCAGCCCTCTTTAAATCAGTCTTGTCCTTAAGGCTGAGGGTCCATAAACTCTAGAAACTGGATCTTTAACTCCTCATATGACTCTCATGATATCATTAACTGAACTTTCATATGCCTCCTCATCAGCTGGGGTGTTAGTTGGAAGGATTTGGGCTGTCATCTTCTTTAAATTTCCATTTGAGGTGGGATACTTAGCGGATCAACTATAATTTTGATCTGGTGCACGAATTTGATCCCCAGGTTAGGGCCCCAATGTGATCCTTAATTTTGTAAGGCCCAAAGAAATAGGGATACCACTTCATTAAGGCTCGAGTTTCCTACTGATCGGGCTAGAGGTGTAGAAAATTTTGATCTTCAATTTTTTGTCCATTCTGAAGTTTGTCGGGAGGCCATTTCTTCTTTGTGTGTGCTGCCATATGGTTAGTATTTAGCGATAGTCAATCTTTCTTCAAGAATGGTGACTGCCTTATGATATGGTTCAGGATGATGAGAGCCCAATCTGGCGTGAGCATGGATTACAATTCTTCTAGTTTTACTCCTCTTTCGTGTCATGGACCTGTATCTAACCATATTTTAAATTTGGTAGTAATTAGTATATCCTATAAAAATCTCATATGAAGTGTGGGGGAAGTCTCGGTGTAAATTAGGAGTCGACCATCTTGCATAAGAAGAGCCCCAATTCCAATTCTTGATGCATCAACCTGAATGACAAAAGTGCGATCGAAATCGGGCAGCACTAGGACCGACGTCATCATCATGACTGCCTTGAGTCGTTCGAATGTTGCGGAGGCTTTATCCGACTGAAATAAAATTGATAATTATTTGATTCAAGAGGGGGGAGCTACATCTTTAAATAGGGATCAAAACCCTAGCCTAAGGGGGTGCTTGCCTAAGTAGAATTACCCCTTTGCCCCTCCTATAGCCAACCTGCCTTAATAGGAACAAGAGGCAGCTAAGTGGCTCTATAGCCGACCTAAGCAGGGGGAAACCCTAGCCGACCAACCCAGTAAGGGGTGTGGCAGCTACTAAGTCCTAAGGGCTAATCTAGACCCTAGTCATACTCCTTTATAAGATAGGAGTGACTTTATTATAATCTAACAGAGTTTTTATTTACTAGTACTAAGATGATTAGGACTCAACCTGCTGGAGTCCTATCATAGAAGGAAGGCTGCGTGCTTCAACGAAGACATCTGAAAAATCTGTTATTGTACCTTTATCTTTCTTCTTCTCCTTAACCCACCAAAACCTAACTATCTTGCGGCCACCACCTAAGATATCTTTAGGGCATCCCTTTAGCCTTAAGACAGAACCATCGTAACTTATTTTCATAACCCAAATAGCACCCAAAATCGTAGCCCAAAACAGTGACCTATCACAGCCTATCGATGCAGAATTTTGCAGCACTACCTTTCAGTGTTTTTGTTGCACCTATATCTAATTCTTACTGAAATTGTTGTTGTCACCCATGTCATCTTTAGGACACCCCTCTAGTCTTAAGATGCAGCCATCATATCCTATTTCTAGAATCTGCAGCCAACTCCATCTGCAGCCTAAACAGTGGTCTTCTGCAGCCACTGAACCTTCCACTGATCCTTACCCTTCACAGCCACCAATTCTACAAAACCGGTCATCAACAGCAACCCTAAGTCATCCCTCTAAGCCTAAACCTCTTTACAGCCCCTACAGCAGCCCTAAATCACAGCCCCAATAGCACCCAGAAAAAATAGCAACCTGTCAGCCCCAAACCGTAGCCATCTACCCATTATCCACCATCCCTTTCGGTCACCAAACCACCTAACCATTCTATACCACTAACCCAATAGCAGGAGAGGGACATTGGCATCTCAGATCTGGAGGCACACACAATGGCATCTCAAGGTTCAATGATGTCAAGTTGGAGGCATTTGAATCACGCATGGTGAGTTCGATGGGATGTAATACTTTAGAAATAGCTTATCTCTGGAGAAAAGGATGTAGGGATGTGTCGTAGCAGGAAATAAGCATGGCCGAATAATCTGTCTCTATCATCTCTTCCTTTTATTTTCGACCTTCTGAGGTTTTAGGAAGCAATCTGGTCGAGCAACAACTGGTAGAAGTTTTGGCCTGTTCAGCATAGGATGGTCGGACAGCTCATGAAACCCTTTAATTTGAATTGGAAAACCACTGATTTTTTCTTTTGGTACCCCCTCCAAGTGTTGTGTTGTGGTTGTAGTCACTGGGCTCCCTCGTAGAATCACCTGCTTTCCTTTTCTGAAAAATTTCATGGTTAGCTTTGAAAAATTTCAGAAAACATCTCTAATCGTGGACAACCAATCAATGCCAAGCACTATATCAAAACCATCAAGAGGGAGGAGGAAAAAATCAGCAACTACGTCTTGCTCCTATATAATCAGTTTTACCCGCGGGCACTTCTGGTTGCACTTCAGAATTTGGCCGTTAGCTACCTTGACTTTGAACCCATTGTAATCTTCTTTTTGGAGCATTAAGTGGGCAGCAACCATATTGCTCATGAATTTGTGTGTGCTCCCGGCGTCGATGAGGATGATGATGGACTACTGCTCAAGAAACCCTTCGATCTTCAATGTTTGCATGTTGATGTAGCTGGCTAAGGTAGGGACCGTGCGGGTGGCCAGTTGTGGTGTATCCTTCTCCTTGGGCTCGAGAGTCGTATCTTCAAGTTTGGGTTCTTCAGTGAGCGCAATCATCAGCGGTGTCTCCTTTTTACATTTGTGTTCTAGGCTCCATAGTTTATCACAACACCCACATAGGCCCTTTGTCAATCTGTCATGAAAGTCTTCTCTTATTAATTTCTATGGCTGAGGGGGTCGGTTGATAATAGGAGGAGGTGAAAGCTTTGGTGTCACTGGTCGGGGAGCAACTCTAGTCTTCTGAGCTTTATAGTTCAATCGCTCCTCTTGATGTCGTGCAAAGAAGATGGCTGCCTTAAGTGTGTACGGTTGTCGCGCTTTAACTTCTTGAATCTCCGGCTTTAAGCCCTCAATAAAAGTCCTTAATATCTATTTTTCAGACCAATCATAAGTTTGATTAGATAACCTTTCAAACCTGGTTTGGTACTCTTGGATGGTGGAGGTTTGACGGATCATCGCTAGTTCTTCGCTAAGGTTCTTTTTACAATCCAAATTTACACTGCATTATGATCTTATTAGGCTCGGTGATCGGCCCTATCTAAACTCCTTAAAGAGAGCACGTAATTTAACATCCATACGCGTCTCAAGAGCCTCCAATTTGGCTTCGTATAAGCCCACCGAAGTCATGACTAAGGATCTCCAACCTGTCAAATCAAACTGATTAAAAAGTGTAGCTGCAATCTTCAGGCTGAAGGCAGCAATGGCAGCGATGTCAGGGCTGCAGTGGTGAAGTCTCCAAGTGGAGGATGGCAGCCAAGGGTAGCAGCAACAGTGGAGGAAGAAAATGGCAGCAGTAACGTCGGCTACGGTCCTTCGATGATGCTGCAATGTTGATGCTGCAATGTCATCGAGACTATGATTTTTTAGATGGCTGATATTTGTCAGAAGATGGCAGCCAAGAGATCTGAGTTGGAAGGCAGTAGCAATGGCAGAGGAAGAAGAGGGCAACCGCAACGTCGGCTGCGGCTGCGGTGTGACTTCGTGGCTGCAGGTGGCGTCGGTTGTAGCAAGAGTGCGGCTGCAATAGGAGGAAGACGGGACAGCGATGTACACGGTTGTTGCGGAGGAGGGCAGCAGTGATATGGAGCTATGGTGTTCAATTTGTTGCTATCTGCAATCAAGATAGTTAGCAGCGAACGATTGTTACGGGCTGCGATGTAAATAGATTGCAGTGAAAGATCGCTACTGGTAGCTTTTTGCAGCAAGGATCGTTGTTGGCTGTGATCAAGGAGGATGGCAGCAAGAGGTCGTTGTTGGTAGTGTTGGGTAGTGAAAGATGCATGTTGCGGTTGAAGGGACAAGGGAGATTGGGTGGCTAAAAGGTTGGTGGACCGAAGGCTTCGGTTTTTTAGTGCAGTTTGTAGTTGTTTTGGATGCGATTTGGGGTTGTGATTTTGTGGAGTTTAGGCTACAAATTGGTGTGGTTTTAGGGCTGTGATAGCAGTAGATTAAGGTTAGGAAAATAGATTTTAGATCTGGGATAGATGGCAGCAAACGTAGGTGCCTCGGTAAGGAAAGTTGGCTAAAAAGGTTAGTGGATCGATAAGGAAGTAGGCTGATTTGGGTGGCTGATTTGGGGGGCTATTTGGATTCGGTTTAGGGTAATATTTGGAAGAGTTTTTAGTGAGGATGGTAGGGTTTAGAGATGAGGAAAAGAGAGTTCAAAATCTCACAAAAAAATAGCACTCAAATCTGATAGAATTCAGTGAAAAGAAGTACTGCAATGTGCTATCCTGCTGAACCGATTTTTACGTCATAGAAACGATGACTTCTCAACATAAATTCCAGAGGAAAGTTCAAGGAAATTATACAGAAACACTTGGTTTAGATGTTGTCAATACCAATAGAAACTTTGACGAAATTTTGGCAGCATAACAGTAGGGAAATAGGGCAAAAGATGCAAGGCAGATTCCTTCATCGTAAAATTCCAGAACTACTGATGGTGAAAGATCGTACAAGAAAACTTGTTCTAGAAGGATTTTCTTCATGAAACTAAATCCAAATGAAAGCCAACTTGATCTTGAGAATTGTGTAAAAATTTTGGCCAGAAAGGATGAACAAAAGTTTGGTTTCAAGTAGCAACAATCAACTGAAAATTTCTGTAGTGTTTCGCCTTCGCAATGATGATAACGTTTGCGACGGTAAAAATTTACAGCAAGGAAACTTTGGAAAACTTCTCCCATATATAATATGAAGGATCTTGCAGTATTGAAGAGGTGTGAGTTATAAAAATATACCAAAATTCTAGATCAAACATAGGGGGCAGCGGCAGACTGATTTGATCTACTGTTGGGGTGGAAGATGGATGGAGGCGATGTCAAAAGCAATTGTGGGAATTGCTTGGAAGATGGAGGCGTTGATGATGGCTACAGGGGCAGCAAGATCGCTGCTCTGATACCAGATGATAGAACCCCCGAAGGAGCTCTATAGGATTTGACTCTTGAGGGGGATCAACACTTGGAAAGCTGTAGGGGTTCCTCCCTCCTAGACTCGACACAAGACTGAAATAAAATAGATGATTGCTTAATTCAAGAGGGGGGGGCGGGGGGGGCTACATCTTTAAATAGGGATCAAAATCCTAGCCTAAGGGGGTGCTTGCCTAAGTAGAATTATCCCTTTACCCCTCCTATAGCCAACCTGCCTTAATAGGAACAAGAGGCAGCTAAGTGGCTCTATAGCCGACCTAAGCAGGGGGAAACCCTAGCCGACCAACCTAGTAAGAGGTGTGGCGGCTACTAAGCCCTAAGGGCTAATCTAGACCCTAGTCATACCCCTTTATAAGATAGGAGTGGCTTTATTACAATCTAACAGGGTTTTTATTGACTAGTACTAAGATGATTAGGACTCAACCCTACTGGAGTCCTATCAGAATCTTCGCCAATTGTCCATCGATGTTGTCAAAATCGATTGTCCTGAAGTGATTTAATAGTCCTTCCTTGAATCGCTACCAAGAGAGACCTCCATAGGTGTGCTCAAATTAGTTAAACCACTGAATAGCATCTCTCTCGAGATGGATGGCAGTAATCTCCACCCTTGTAGCATCGATGGTTCGGTAGAACCGAAAATAGCGCTCCACGTGCGTGATCCATCCAATCATGTCTCTTTCTTCCCATCTAGGGAAGTCAACCTTCATGCGTGAATTGTTTGGATCAGGGATGATGTGACCATGCTCTTGAGAATCATCTCGCCGATCTGAAGTTTCTCCTTGTTGCGATTTCTTTGGGTAAGGTGGTCGGCCCATGCTTAATTCGACGAAAAGGGATCGCATCTTCTCCTCCATGCAGCTTTCAAAGGCTTCAAACTTGGCATTAATGGCATCCTCCAATGCCATGGTGTAGGCCTCTAGATCTGTAATGTTGAGGTCCTTTTTCTGTTGTCATGTTAGGGGCATGAGAGGTTTTGAGGAGAGGTGGCCGGTTAGGTAGGTGGATCAGTTTTAATGGAAGTAGGCTGTGGTTCAGGGCTGATTTGGGTGGTTGTTTGGGTTTGGTTTAGGGTGCGGTTTGAAGGGGTTCTTGGTGAGGATTGTAGGGTTTGTATATGAGAAAAAGAGAGTCCAAAAACCCATAAAAGATAGCACTTAAATCTGATGAAATTCGACAAAGAAAGGTGCTGCGATGTGTTGTCCTGCCGAACAGATTTTACATTGGAGAAACAATGAATTCTAGATGTAAATCTCAGAAGAAAACTTGAGGAAAATATGCAAAAATCCTCGATTCAGATGTGGTCAATATCAGTAAAACGTTTGATAAAATTTTAGCATAGTAATGATAAGAAACTAAGGAAAAAGAAGGAAGGTAGATTCTTCATCGTAAAATTTCAACACTGCACGACGAAGAATTGAAGCACAATAAAAGTGGTTTCAGAAGGAGTTTTTTCTAGAGATTAATCTTAGATGAAAGCTAAGATGATCAATGAAATTATGTAAAAGTTTCAACCAAAAACAAGAAGCAATAAACTGGTTTCAAGAGGCAAATAGGTGGCTGAAAATTTCTGCAGTGTTTCACTTTCGCAACCACGATAACATTTGCGATAATCGAATTTTGTGGCAATGAAGTATGGGAAAACTCTTCAACATGTAAGGTAGGGAATTTATAGTATTGAAGAGGCGTGGGTGATGAAAATATACCAGATCTCCAGTTTAAACGCAGGGGGCAACAGCAGATTGATTTGATCTACGACATGGGTGGAAGGTGGAGGCGCGTGTCGCAGTAATTGTGGAAATTTCTCAGGAATGTGGGGGCGGTAGAGATGGCAGCAAGGGCAGCAGAAATACTACTCTGATACCAGATGATAGAACCTTAGAAGGAGCTCTATAGATTTTGATCTCTAAGGGGGATCAACCCTTGGAACACTATAGGGGTTCCTCCCTCCTAGAATTCGACACAAGGCTGAATAAAAGATTGATCTTACTTAATAAAAGAGAGGAGGCGGCCACATCATTATATAGGGTTCTAAACCCTAGCCCATGGGGTGATTACCTAAGTAAAATTACCCTTTTGCCCTCCTATAATCGACCTAGCTAAGGGAAACCCTGGCCAACCACCTAATAAAGGGGGCGATGGCCACTAAGCCCTAAGGCCCCAATCTAAACCCTAGCCACACTTATTTTAGGATAGAAGTGGCTAGGTGGGATTTTATTACAATCCCATATTTTATTTTCTAGGGTGATTAGGACTCAACCCTACTGGAGTCCTATCAGCAAATTCATGTAATACCCCAAGAAAATTTGTGGGTACTATTTCTATTATCCCAAGGACCAGAAGGCCTTTGTTGCTAAGAGTGCAATATTCCTTGAGAAGGAACACATTCTTGGTGGAAATAGTGGGAGCGTGATAGAGTAGAGAGAGGTTAGAGAACCTAGCACAAGCACCACTCTAGAGGCCGAGTCTGTTCAGGTACATAACACAAAAGTTCTAACTTTGCACAAGTCTAGCAGAGTATCTCATCCTCCTGAAATATATGTGGGACATATTAGTGGTGATGACACTTAGGATATTCATCCTCAAACCTACAAGAAGGCTATTATGAGTATAAACTTTTGGAAATGGTAAGAAGCCATGAATTCTGAGATGGATTCTATATACTCCAATAAAGTTTAGAATACTATTGATGCACCTAAGTGTATGTTAGACTCTAGCTAGGGAGTCCGTATTTAGTTTTATTGAAAAGGGCAAACATATAAATCCTAAGGGTATTCATGTAAATCATATCTAGTCAACCCCTATTAAAGAGGTGAGGAGGTCGGCTAAGTTATGATTAGTTTAGAGGAAGATATTTTGAGGGAAGAATAAGATACATATCACCCTAATTAACCATCCCTTATCCAAGTTAAAGTAGGGTTGGTTGAGGAGGGGTTAAGTTAGAATATGATTAGGATTAGTTTGGAGGTTGCTTCTTAAAGTTGGAGTTGGAGTTGTTGGAAGTAGGAGTTGCTTCTTAGAGTTCGAGTAGGAGTTGTTAGGAGGAGTCTTAAGTCGGAATCCTATTAGGAGTTGAGGTTTAGAAACCCTATAAATATCTTATATTCTCCCCTCTTTCATTATCAATAGATCAATTATCTTTCAGTCATAGCGCAGGAAAACCAAGGAGGGAGGAACCCCTATAGAGTTCTATGGAGGCCAATCCCCTATAGAGATCACCCCAAGCTTAGAATCTGCATGGGTTCTAACACTTGGTATCAGAGCAACGTTCTTGACATCTCACTACCCTTCCACAGCCATCCATCACCCCCGATAGCCGTCCAAAGCAATTCCCACAATTGGTTGAAGATCGTCACCAAATTTTATCGTCATCTCCACTATCGTAGATCATCCTTTGATCTCCCCATGAATTACTACAGGTTCTTGTTTCCTACCTTACTACTGCTACAATTTAGTTATCCATGTTCAAAATCCAAAAAAATTCATTCCTATCAGCGTAACATTTTACTGATTCAATCTCTACAAAATTTTTACAATGGCTTTAGCACTTCCTAACTTCATATTTCCCTTTGGTTTTGTTGAAAAATTATCAACATAACTTGTTGGTCTTTTACGTCTAAACGGCAATACTTTAGACGTAAAAATCTGCTGTAGTACCTTTCCGTGATCTTTGATTTGCCAAACCTTTTGATGTCATTTTCTTCCATAAAATTTTTGTTGGCATTACCTTTCCCTTACTAGCATATTCTCCTTGATTTTTACTTGAATCCTTGCTGGAAAAAAAAATCTCATCTCTACTGCTGAAGTCTTTTAACGAAAAAATTCTACCGCAGCACCTTCTCGCAATCTTTGATCTTGCCAAATCTTTTACTAGCGTAATTTTTCATAAAATTTTTGACAGCATTACCTTTCCCTTGCTAGTGGATTCCTATTAAGTTTTACTTGATTCCTTGTTACAAACTGCTGCAAAAAAATTTGACTGTACTACTGAAATCTTTTGCTGAAAAAAATTCTACAGCAACACCTTCTTGCAATCATTGATTTTGCCATGACTTTTGCTGTCATTTCTTTCCACAAAATTTTTGATGACATTATCTCTCCTTTACTAGTAGATTCCCCTTAGGTTGCACTCAAATTTTGGCTATGAATTTCTAGAAAAAATTACGTCTTCACTGTTGGAATTTTTTCGACAAAAAATCTACTGCACCTTTGTCTTTCTTCATCTTTTGAACCCACCGAAACCCAACCATCTTGCTACCACCACCCAAGACATCTTTAGGACATCCCTTTAGCGTTAAGATGCAACCATCATAACTAATTTTTATAACCCAAACAACACCCAAAATCGTAGCCCAAAATAGCGACCTATCGCAGCCTATCAACGTAGAATTCTACAGCACTACCTTTCGGTGTTTTTTGCTTCACCCATATCTGATCCTTACCGAAATTATTGCTACCACCCATATTATCTTTAGGACACCCCTCTAGCCTTAAGATGCAACCATCATAACCTATTTCCAGAATCCACAACCAACTCAAATCGTAGACTAAACAGCGGTCTTCCGCAGCTACCGAACCTTCCACTGATCCTTACCCTCCGTAGCCACCAATCCCGGTTGCTACCATTAACAGTAATCCTAAGCCATCCCTCTAATCCTAAACCTCTTTACAGCCCCTATAATAGTTGTAAATCATAGCCCCAACAGCACAAAAAAAAAATAGAACCTGTCAGCCCCAAACCGTAGCCATCTACCCATTATCCACCATCCCTTTCGGTCACCAAACCACCCAACCGTTCCATACCACTGACCCAATAGCAGGAGAGGGACATTGGCATCTCAGATCTGGAGGCACACGCAATGGCATATCAAGGTTCAATCGATGCCAAGTTGGAGGCATTTGAATCACGCATAGAGGACAGATTGCGTGCCTTATTCGCCGAATTCGGATTAAGCTGATCTTTCTGAGCCCAATAAAATTCCAGCAAGGTGAAAGTTCAAAGAGACCTCTCAGAAAGAAAGAATGAGCCACCAATATAAGGCAACCATGCATGAGGGTGGACTTCCCACGATGAGAAGAAGGAGACCCGACGGGATGGATTTCGTGGGCCGAACGTTACTTCCATCATCACCAAACACCGGAGGATTCCATGGTGGACACCACTGTCATCCACCTTGAATGAGATGTTATATGATGGTACAATTGGCTTGAACACAACTATGGGGCTCTGATGTGGATACAATTCAAGTATACGCTGCTGAATTACTTTGGGCCAATCAAGCACGAGAATATCAACGGATAACTTGCCAAGATCCGACAAACCTCCATGATCCAAGAATACCAGACCAGGTTTAAGAATTATGTTACTTTGCTCATGATTGGTCAGACAGACAATTATTAGGGACATTCATTGAAGGATTTAAGCTAGAAATTAAAGGAGAGGTTAAAGCACGGTAGCCCCTCACCGTGACAGCCGCAATCTCTTTCTCCCGAATACAAGAGGAATGGTTGAACCAAGATGCTCGAAGGATGAGAACCACTCTTAGACCAGTAGCATACAAACCTCCCTCTACTCCCAGCCATTCTTTGTTGCCAAAAAAATTGACGAGAGAAGAGCTACGTGATAGATTGGCGAAGGACCTTTGTTGGCATTGCAACGAACTTTGGAGCCGCAACCATCGCTGCAAAAAAGGGGAGTTTTCCATGATAAAATTTATTAAAGAATCTGAAGAAGAGGTCCAGGAACCTGAGGAGGAGAACACGAAAGAGGACCAGCAGCCGGCCAATTGCACAACTCATGCTTTAGCTGGCCATGCGAACCCGCAAGCGGCAAAAGTTGAAGAATCCTTTAAGTAGTAACCCGTTACCGTCCTCACCAACAATCTTATGAATGGCAAGGGAGAACAAGTGACCTTATGCGAGAAACATGGGAGCGAAGTAATGACGATCTCGACACAACGCTTACATAAACTTGTTGAAATTTCAAGCACCTCCACCAAACCAAGCCGACTACTTCCTACCAAGCTATACAATCTTCATATGTTGATCTTGCAGGAGGAACCACTAACACATATTCGGCCATATTGCTGTCAACATCCTTAAAGGGCCGAAGCTAAAAGGATTGTTCAGGAGACACAAGAGACACAGATCATTCGACCACGACCTTCCCTTGTAAGAACACTTTATCTCCAAAAGCTTTACCTCTTTGTCTGCAAGTATAAACTCTTCCTGAAGTGCCACATCCAACCGAACCAGCTATGGCTTCTGTAGCACTCCTAGATTTTGGGCTACTTCCATGATTTCTCTAAGGAGTGGATCATAATGCTCAAAGTCTTCCCTGATGATGACCACTGATCCACGGCCCATGACCGCAAGAAGATTGAGACCCTCCAGCGACAATACTGGCATAGAATCTGTGACACCAAACTTTATTGGATGGAGATCAAAATTCTAAAGGAATAGGAGAAAGGCATCCACACGTCTACCATCTATAGGATCCTTACAGTCATGATACCATCTACATCAGTGCTAGTTTTACCCGACTTCGACAAAGTATTTATTAGTGATGCATCAGGAGCTAGAAATTATGTTATCCACATGTAAGATGGCCAACCCCTAGCCTACATCAGCAAAGCCCTCACTCCAAATCACCTGAAGCTACCAATCAACGAGGAGGGAATGATAACTTTTGCTGAATTTGTGGCTTAGTATGATACAAGACAATAGCACGAAGAGGAGATGAAAGTAAGTCCTGAAAAATTACAGCTTCTGCTTCCTCCTACTCATAAAGCTCACCCTACCATGGACTTTACTAGAAGGTAGCTACCATCACAGAAGAAGGTCTGACTATCATTAAAAAATAACTATACGCCAGCTCGCACAAGAAAGAAATAGCCGCCTGACAAACGTCGGAGTAGAAGGAAGTTTATTATTAAAGATCGAGTATTTCTCCATATTCATCCCTACCAGCAGGAATTTATGAAGAT
Organism: Ensete ventricosum; assembly: GCA_029747655.1. Lineage (NCBI taxonomy): Eukaryota > Viridiplantae > Streptophyta > Magnoliopsida > Zingiberales > Musaceae > Ensete > Ensete ventricosum. Next base: position 39,878,342 of record JAQQAF010000008.1, on the reverse strand, counting down.
TCGAGCCTCACGGAAGTGGCCTCCTAGTTTCTTTGGTCCCTACAAAATTGGAGATCACATTAGAGCCATAACTTGTGATCAGATCAGTATACTAATTTAAAATTACAATTGATCTTGCATGAATCTCACCGCAAATGGAAGTTTAGAGAGGATTACTTAGCCCAGATCTATCCACCAAACACCCAAGTTTTATATGGAGGCCCAAATTCAGCTATGATTGCATGAGATCGTAGGATCGTGACACATCACCATCCAGTCACTACTACTAATGTTGGACCACAGGAGCATGTGCGCCTATCATAGGGACCACGAGGGAGTCTCATGAGGAGTTACAGATCAAGACCCAAAGATGTGGAGCTCAGCCTTGAGGACAAGGCTGATTTGAAGAGGGTGAGTCTGTTAGGACTCTAGCTAGGGGAGTCCTAATTTAGTTTTATTGAAGAGGGCAAACATATAAATCCTAAGGGTATTCATGTAAATCCTATCTAGCCGACCCTTATTAAAGAGGTGAGGAGGCCGGCTATGTTAGGATTAGTTTGGAGGAAGATATTTTGAGGGAAGAATAAGATACATTCACCCTAATTAACCACCCCTTGTCCTAGTTAAAGTGGGGTCGGTTGAGGAGGGGTTCAGTTAGAATAGGATTATGATTAGTTTGGAGCTTGCTTCTTAAAGTTGGAGTTGGAGTTGTTGGAAGTAGGAGTTGCTTCTTAGAGTTGGAGTAGGAGTTGTTAGGAGGAGTCTTAAGTAGGAATCCTATTAGGAGTTGGGGTTTAGAAGCCCTATAAATAGCCTTGTATGCTCTCCTCTTTCATTATCAATAGATCAATTATCTTTTAGTTATAGTGCAGGAAAACCAAGGAGGGAGGAACCCCTATAGAGTTTCATGGAGGTTAATCCCCTATAGAGATCACCCCAAGCTTAGAATCTGTAAGGGTTCTAAAAGTGTCTTGTACCTATTGGTTGCAAGTAGATCTTCAAGAAGAAGATCGAAGTAGATAGAAAGGTACAGACCTATAAGATACGATTAGTGGCCAGAGGGTATCGTCAAAGGAAAGGAGTTGACTATAATGAATCCTTCTCACCCGCAGCCATGTTAAAATTCATTAGAATTCTTTTGGCTATTACAACATATTAGGACTATGAGATCTGGCAGATATATGTAAAAATCATATTCCTCCATAACATCCTCAATGAGGTGTATATGATATAGCTTGAGGGATTTATTTCGAAGGAGAGTTCAGATAAAGTGTGCAGGTTGCTCAGGTGCATCTATGGACTAAAGCAAGCTTTCCGAAGTTGGAACATAAGATTTGATGAGGCAAATAGATCTTATGACTTTGTTAAGAATGAAGATAAGCATTGTGTGTACAGAAAGGTAAGTGGGAGCACTATCACCTTCTTGGTGCTATATGTGGATGACATCATGATCAGTGTGAATGATGTAGGAATGCTCTCCACAGTTAAGGCTTGGCTATTTAGACATTTTTTCATGAAGGACTTAGGGGAAGCATCCTATATCTTGGGGATTCAGATCTCTAGATATAGATTTAAAAGGATGTTTGGCATGTCTTAGTCCAGGTATATAGACTCCATTGTCAAAAAAATTTGCATGAAAATTTTCAAAAGATGTCTCACACCGATGAGACAGGAAATATCACTTTATAGGAGTATGTCCTCAAAGACTCATGAAGAAAGGGCAAACATGTATATAATGCCCTATACCTCTAAAAAAGGGTCTATCATGTATACTATGCTATGTACTAGGCTTGATATTATGCATGCTCTAAGTGTTATGAGTATGTATCAGGTGGATCCAAGTTTAGAACTCTAAAAGGTAGTAAAGTGCATCCTTAAGTACTTGAGAAAGACTAAGGATCTTTTATTGGTATACGAAGGAGATAGCCTCCGAATTGAGGGCTACACGGACTCGAGTTTACAGTGATATCGATAATAGCAAGTCAAACTCATAGTATATCCCTAAAGACTCATAAAGAAATGGCAGAAATTGATAAGATATCTTATGCCTCTGTGATAGGGTCTATCATGTATGTCATGCTATGTATCAGGCCTAATATTACGCATACTCTGAATGTCACGAGTAGGTATCTAGCAGATCCAGGTTTAGAACACTATAAGGCAGTAAAATGCATCTTTAAGTACTTGAGAATGACTAAGAATCTGTTACTAGTATGTAAGGAGGTAGCCTCCAGGTTGACAACTACACAGACTCGAGTTTTCAATCTGATATCGATGATAGCAAGTCAGACTCAATGTATATCTTCACCATGAATAGAGAAGCAGTAAGCTAAAAAAGTTTCAAGAAAGATATTACTACTAACTTGACCACAGAGGCATAGTACATTGTTGTGGCAGAAGCAATAAAGGGAGGAGTCTAGATGAAGATGTTAATTACATATTTAGGAGTCATAATACACAACAAGAAGTCGATTCTCATATACTCTGACAACTATGAGGCGATTACTTAAGTACAAGAACCCAGGTATCATTAAAAGTCCAAGCATATTCTGAGAAGGTTCCACTTGATTAGAGAGATCGTAGCCTATAGAGATGTAGCAATAGAAATAGTTGCATCTAAAGATGACATTGCAAATCCACTGAGGAAGTCATAGTCTCAAATTATATTTGAGCATCACAAGGGTTTGATGGAGATCAGACATGTAGGTGATTAGCTTTAGGTCAAGTGGGAGATTGCTAGTTATAAGTTTCTTACAAGCCAATCACGTGAGTGATGATACGTGTGATACGATGTGTGATCATTTTGCTTATTATTATTATTAGCATATTCTCAAATTATGTTGTCTGTTGTATATATTGTGATGTCCTTAGATCTATGCAATAAGAATCAGATCGTGATAAGATCACGATAATATGAGCGATTCACCTTTAAACACATCATAAATTATCCTAGTCATAGGTTACTCGAGAGGGACATCGAGATAACTGGACATATTGGTATATTGTATACTCGTCTATATGATGGAGGCTTGGTCTCATAGCCGCTCGTGTTGAGACACTAAGGTTATATAGTATAGGTGCTTATTGGAGAATGAGTTTATTGATTAATCCGTTTATAAAATGCTAGATGTTTAATGATACTTGATGTCATACAGTGATTCTGTAGTCTCAGTTGTGTGTCTGGTCCTAGACTTGAGACACAAATGATGTCTTATTTGAGTACTCCTTTCTTTCATGTTGGACTTATAGGTCTGGAAGTTTCAAATCTAGTACAACCAGTTATCAGGATTGGTAGCCAACCTTACGTAGGCAATTGAGTATCAATAGAGGATCGTCCACTTTTGGTATCTCAAGAGGAATATCCTGTTGAATCCTAAATTTTGATGATGAAATCAATTGATGAATTTATTGACTAATATACTTTTAAGATAAGTGACGCAGGAAGGATTTCGATCACGGACGTGAACCATCATAAGGTAAATTGTCAAAGCAAGAGAATAAGACATTAGGCTAGAGGAGTATCATGTCAAAGATTGGATATCAGGCCAGAGGATTGGTCGATGTGTTAAAGGATGGACGTCGTACCATGAGTTTGGGCATCGGGCCGGAAGGATCGGGTATTGTGCCAAAAGATCAGATGTTGTGGGAAATCAACATGTTGATAAATTGGGCAATACGTCAAAGGAAAGGATAATTATTGGAGATTCGGACGAAGTGTCGGATGATTAGATGACATGTGAGATGCTGGACAATATGTTGATTCCTTCGTGAGTCCTAGATATGTGATTGAGTGGTTAAGTCTTTATTATGGTTGTTTAGAGTCGAATGTATTGAGTTGAAATAATGCCAACTTGATTCGGAGCCCATTAGGCCTGAACTAAGGCTGATTGGGCCTGATAAAAGGCCAATTAAATGATGTGGAAGTGACCTGGGTGGTGGTACCACCCAGCTAGCCAACAAGCATAATTTGTGTCTTTTCCAGCTTTTCGACGTGGTACCGCCACCAATCGACAATGGTACTGATAGGACCCTAGCAGGGTCAGGTCCTAGTCTACTGATCGATCCGCTAATTGGGCCCTATTGGTCGACATAGTCTAGACATTGAGTCGGCTAGGAGCTGATTTGAATAAACGGGCCCAAATCCTAGTTAGAGTTGGATTCGACTAAAATATGAGTCCTAGTAGAAGTAGGAGTTCCATTCCCAGTAGGACTCTTAGTTGGAGTCCAGGGTTATGGGTCTCTTCATGGAACCCTATAAATAAGCATGTAATTCTTCTTTTTGCAGCCAATGAAAGATTGATTCTCATTTTCAGCCTTGTGGCCGTAACTCTAGGAGGGTCAATCTCCTATAGAGATCAAGGAGGGTCGATCCCCTACAGAGATCGATAATCCCCGATAGAAACATTTGGGTTCCTATTATCTGGTATCAGAGTAGCATTATTGGCATCTCACTGTTCATCTACTCCACCGTCGCCCTACTATCCTATTGCTGCCGTGATAGGACTCCAGCAGGGTTGAGTCCTAATCATTTCAGTAGAAGTCAATAAAAACTCTACTAAATTGTAATAAAGTCTCTTCTATCTTATAAAGGAGTATGACTAGGGTTTGGATTAGCCCTTAGGGCTTAGAAGCCGCCGCCCCCCTTACTGGGCAAGTCGGCTAGGGTTTCCCCCTGCTTAGGTCGGCTATAGAGCCAACCTAGCCTCCCCTTATTCCTATTAAGGCAGGATAGCTATAGGAGGGGCAAAAGGGTAATTCTACTTAGGCAAGCACCCCCTTAGGCTAGGGTTTTAATCCCTATTTAAGATGTAGCCGCCCCCCTCTTTTAAGCAAGCAATTATCAATTTTATTTCAGCCTTATGCCGAGTCTAGGAGGGAGGAACCCCTATACCGTTCCAAGGGTTGAACCCCCTCAAGGATCAAAATCTATAGAGCTTCTTCTGGGGTTCTTATCATCTAGTATTAGAGCCGCATTCCTACTACCCTATAGCCATCTCAGCCACCTCCACCTTCCCAAGCAATTCCCATAATTGCTACAACACGCGCCACCACCTTCCACCCCAATAGCAGATCAAATCAGTCTGCCGCTGCCCCCTGCATTTGATCTGGAATTCTGGTATATTTTTATAACCCACGCCTCTTCAATACTACAAGATCATATTATACATGGGAGAAGTTTTCCAAAGTTTCCTTGCTACAAATTTTTACCGTCGCAAACATTAACATCATTGCAAAGGTGAAACACTGCAGAAATTTTCAGCCGATTGTTGCTACTTGAAACTGAACTTTTGTTCATCCTTTCTGACCAAAATTTTTACACAATTCTCAATATCAAGTTGGCTTTCATCTGGATTTAATTTCATGAAAAAACTCCTTCTGGAACCAGTTTTCTTGTATGATCTTTCACCATCATGCAGTTTTGAAATTTTACGACAAAGGAATCTGCCTTGCAACTTTTGCCCTATTTCCCTATTGTTATGATGCCAAAATTTCGTCAAAGTTTCTACTGGTATTGACAACATCTAAACCAAGGGTTTCTATATAATTTCCTTAAACTTTCCTCTAGAATTTATGTTGAGAAGTCATCATTTCTCCGACGTAAAAACCGGTTCAGCAGGACAGCACATCGCAGCACTTCTTTTCACCGAATTCTATCATATTTGAGTGCTATTTTTTGTGGGATTTTGGACTCTCTTTTCCTCGTCTCCAAACCCTACATCCTCACCAAAAACCCTTCCAAATATTACCCTAAACCAAATCCAAATAGCCCCCCAATCCAGCCACCCAAATCAGCCTATTCCTATCCAAACCAATTCACCATCCAACCGGCCACCCTATTTCCCAAAACTCTCATGCCACTAACCCAACAACAAAAGAAAGATCTTAATATTAAAGATCTATAGGCATACACCATAGCATCAGAGGAGGCCATCAACGCCAAGTTTGAAGCCTTTAAAAGCCGCATGGAGGAGAAGATGCGATCCTTATTCGCCTAATTCAGCATAGGCCGACCTTCAAGCCCGAGGAAGTCACACCATGGAAAGACTTCAGATCGACGAAATGATCCTCAAGAGTATAGATACATCACCTCTGATCCCAATAGTCCATGCATGAAGGTTGACTTCCCAAGATGGGAAGAAGGAGACCCGATCGGATGGATCTCGCGCGCGGAGCGCTATTTTCGGTTCTACCGAACTGCCAATGCCACATAGGTGGAGATTGCTGCCATTCACCTCAAGGGAGATGTTATTCAGTGGTTCAATTGGTTTGAACATGCCCATCGAGGACTCTCTTTGCAGCGGTTCAAGGAAGGGTTTCTAAACCGCTTCAGTCCGAATTAATTTTGGCAACATCGACGAACAATTGGCAAAGATTCGTCAAACCTCTACAATACAAGATTACCAAACAAGGTTTGAGCATTTATCTAACCAAACTGAAGATTGGTTTGAGAAACAACTTTTATGTACTTTCATTGAGGGCCTAAAGTCAGAAATCCGAGGAGAAGTAAAAGCACGACAATCGTACACTCTTATGGCAGTAATTTCCTTCACGCGTATCTAGGAAGAACGATTGAACCATGAGGCATGAAGGATAAGGATCGCTCCCCGACCAGTCGTGCCGAGGCCTACTGCCCCCTCTATTGTCATTCGAGCCCCCACACCAAGAAAATTGATAAGAGATGAGCTTCGCGAACGATCGGCCAAAGGATTGTGTTGGCATTGCGACGAATCGTAGAGCCGCGAACATCGCTACAAAAAGGGTCGGCTCCTCATGATTGAACCACTGGAGGCTGAGGACAGTGAGCCATCTGAAGAAGGCTTTGAACCCAAAGAGGAAGCCATGGAGGAAGAGCCCCAACCGGCCCACTACGCAGTGCATGCATTGGCCGGCTATTCCAACCCGCAGACGATGAAAGTTGGAGGACTTCTAAAGCAACAACCCATCACCATTCTCATCGACACGGGTAGCGCAAATAACTTTCTCAATAGTAAGGTTGCTGCATATTTGGCACTTCAAATCAAAGGATGTAACAAGTTCGACGTAAAGGTCGCCGACGGCCGAATTCTCAATTGTGACCAACGGTGCTCACGGCAGAAGCTATTCCTCCAAGACCAAGAAGTGGTAGCCGATTTCTTCCTCCTACCCATTGATGATTATGAAGTCGTGCTTGGGATTGAATAGCTCACAACGCTAGGTGATATCTCTTGAAATTTTTCTAAATTAATTATGAAATTTTATTGCAAAGGGAGACAGGTCACATTGCAAGGCAAGCGCGGGAGCCATATCTCCACCGTTTCGACGCAACGGATGGAGAAAGTTTTGCACAAAGTGTATGGAGGATTTTTTATGCATATCCAGCAGCCATCTAAGGGGGAGAATATATAAATTTCAGATCCTAAGCTTGCCCTCTTGCTGGATGAATTCGTGGACATTTTCACGGAGGCGCGTGAGCTACCCCTAACCGGTCGCATGACCACCGTATTACTATTCTGTAGGGCAAACCTCCAACAAATTTGCGTCTGTATCACTACCCTCACTTCTAGAAGGATGAGATTGAGAACATTGTCAAAGAGATGCTTGACACGGGGGTGATCCAACCGAGTTGCAACCCTTATTCTTCACCGGTGTTGCTAGTTCGCAACAAGGATGGTACATGGTGGATGTGCATTGATTATCGGGCCTTGAACGCTATCGCCGTCAAGGACAATATCCTATACCTATCGTAGATGAGCTCTTGGATGAATTAAAAGAAGCCTGAGTCTTTGCTAAACTGGATCTCTGTTTCGGTTATCACCAGATTCGGGTATGCACTGAAGATATTTCGAAAACTACATTCTGCACGCGTAACGGCCACTACGAGTTTCTAGTAATGCCTTTCAGACTTACAAATGCTCCTTCTACTTTCCAAAGCCTGATGAATGACATCTTCCAAAGTTTTCTACGTAAGTTCGTATTGGTGTTCTTTAATGATATTCTCATTTATACCCCTACGCTTGATATACATTTTTAGCACTTACGAACTGTTCTAACGATTCTTCAGGAGAATACTCTTTATATTAAATAATCAAAGTACAGTTTCTTATAGCTAAAGTGGAGTATCTTGGGCACATTATATCAGAGGATAGAGTAGTGGTAGACCCGATGAAGATCGAGGCAATGCAAGGATGGCCGAAACCTACAAACATAAAATCGCTCTGCGGCTTCCTTAGACTCACAAGCTACTACCGGAAATTTATGAAAGATTACGATAGGATCAGTGCCTCGCTCACATCCTTACTGAAGAAAGACTCCTTATGGTTGGAACAAGCTTCTACAGCCTTTGAACTACTCAAGGTTGCCATGACGATGGCGCCAGTCCTAGCGCTGCCTGATTTCAGCCGCACCTTCGTGATCGAGGCCAACGCGTCCGGAGTTGGGATTGGAGCTATTCTAATGTAAGATAGCTGACCTCTCGCTTACACCAGCAAGGCTTTGTCTCCCTCACACTTACAAATGTCAGTATATGATAAAGAAATGTTTGCCATTGTACACGTCGTCATAAAGTGGAGACCCTACCTGATCGGTCAGCGCTCCAGATTAAGACGGACCACCGAAGTCTTAAGTATTTCTTGGAGCAGAAAATATCTTCCCTGGAGCAACAACGTTGTGTAACTAAATTTCTCGACTTTGATTATGAAATTAATTATCGAAAAGGAAAAGAGAATGTTGTTGCAGATGCTCTATCTCGGCTCCCGGGGCAAGCCAAAATTTCAGCCATCTCCCTTCCCACCACCGACTTCCTCAAACACATTAGGGAGGATTGGAAGAATGATCCAGAAGTCCAAAGCATCATAGAAAAATTGGAGAAGGATCTGGATTCCGTAGGGCACTACACGTGGGACTCGAAGGACTTACGCTACAAAGATCGAATAGTTGTTGTTCCTTCTTCTCCTCACATCCAAGTTATTTTGCATGAAATGCACTCTTCACCTTCGGTAGGGCACTCTAGATTTATGAGGATTTCTAGAAGAGTGAAGTAAAACTTCTTTTGGAAGGGCATAAAAAAATCAATTTATGACTATGTATCCAAATGTGATGTATGTCAGTGGCAAAAAGGTGAAACAGTGGCAAGTCCCGATAAACTACAGCCGCTACCTATACCGGATTCGACTTGGACGGACATCTCTATGGATTTCGTCGAAGGACTACCACTATCTCAAGGTAAAAGCATGATCTTTATGGTGGTAGATCGCCTAACTAAATATGCTCATTTTTGTGCTGCGAGACATCCCTATACTGCTGCCACTATTGCTCAGATTTTTGTGGAAAATATTATGAAATTGCATGGGATGCCAAGGTCAATAGTGAGCGACCGAGACAGGGTCAAGTAAATTTTGGACCGAGCTCTTCCATCTACAGGGCACTCAATTGAAGTTGAGCACAGCCTATCATCCATAGACAGACGGCCAAACAGAAGTGGTGAACAGATGTCTCGAGACTTACTTATGATGCTTCACCAACGACCGACCCAAAGAGTGGACAAGATGGCTTCCCTGGGCCGAATGGTGGTACAACACAACTTTTCATTCTTCGACTAAATGTATCCCTTACGAGGTACTGTATGGCAGACCGCCCCTTGTAATTCCCAGATATGTACTTGGTTCAGCCAAAGTGGATCAGGTCGACCAATACCTAATTAATAGGGATAAACTGCTACAGTTGCTGAAGGACAACCTAACTGTCGCTCACGCCCACATGAAGCAACAAGCAGACAATCACTGGAGTGAGCGAGAATTTTCAGTAGGGGATTGGGTCTACCTTTGCCTACAACCATACAAGCAGCTATCCATCAACACCAGAGCATCGATGAAACTATCTCTATGATTTTATAGACCATATCAGATTTTGGAACGCATTGGGGCCATGGCATACCGACTTAAACTTCCAGATGATGCCAAAATTCATCCTATCTTCCACGTATCCCTACTGAAGCCGATATTGGGTGAACATGAACTGGCTTAGACTCAGCTGCCGAGCACTACAATTGAAGGTGAAATCCAAGCCCAACCTGAAGCTATACTTGATCGAAAAATTATGATGCATCGACGACGCCCCTCAACTGAAGTGCTTGTGAAGTGGAATAACTTACCATCTGAAGATGCAACATGGGAGTCACACGAGGAGCTGAAGACCCGATTCCCATAGTTTATGGATCCTCAACCTTGAGGACAAGGCTGATTCTAATAGGACGAACTTGATAGGACTCCAGTAGGGTTGAGTCCTAATCATTTCAGTAGAAGTCAATAAAAACTCTGCTAGATTGTAATAAAGCCTCTCGTATCTTATAAAGGAGTATGACTAGGGTTTGGATTAGCCCTTAGGGCTTAGTAGCCGCCGCCCCCCTTACTTGGTAAGTCGGCCAGGGTTTCCCCCTGCTTAGGTCAGCTATAGAGCCAACCTAGCCACCCCTTGTTCCTATTAAGGTAGGATGGCTATAGGAGGGGCAAAAGGGTAATTTCACTTAGGTAAGCACCCCCTTAGGCTAGGGTTTTGATCCCTATTTAAGATGTAGCCGCCCCCTATTTTAAGTAAGTAATTATCAATTTTATTTCAGCCTTGTGCCGAGTCTAGGAAGGATGAACCCCTATAGCATTCCAAGGGTTGATCCCCCTCAAGGATCAAAATATATAGAGCTCCTTCTGGGGTTCGTATCATGCCACCACCTTCATCTTCTGTTGCTGCCACCACCAGCAACATTTATCGCATCCATCTAACCTTAGATTGTTGTCGCTGCGACCACCTTTACCCCTTGTTGTCGCCACCTGCAACTCCAGTTTGCACTCATTGACTTCCATCTCTTGGTGCCGCCACCCTCATCTCCTATTGCTGCCACCACCAGTGACATTTTATTGCAGCCATCTAACCCTAGATTGCTACCGTCGTCGCCACCTTCACCCTTGTTGTCGCCACCACCAGTAGAAATTTACCGTAGCCATCTAACCTTATATTGTTGTTGCTACCTCCTCCTCCCTTCCTGTTATTGTCGCCAACACCATCTAGTACAAATCTCATGCCCCTGACTCGACAACTGAAGGAGTTGAACATCACAGATCTTTAATCTTACATAATGGCCTCAGATGATGCTCTTGACGCAAGGTTTGAAGCCTTCGAGGCTCGCATGAAGGATAGATTGTGAGCATTCTTCCATGAATTCAGAATAGGCTGATCGGAGAGCCCAAATAGATCTCAGCGTAGAGAAAGTTTAGATCGTAAAGAGAACCAATCTGAGAAGGGTGATCAAGTGCAGGACTTCAATACCCATGCATGAGGGTGGAGTTCCCTAGATAGAAAGAATGAGACCCAACCAAATGGATCTCGCATGTTAAAAGGTTCTTCCATTTCCATAAGACTCTAGAAGGATCTACGGTGGACATCGCCATCATACACCTCGAGGGAGATGTTATTCAGTGGTATGATTGATTCAAGCACACACATGAGGTACCCACGTGGAGGCAATTCAAAAGCAGACTGCTGATCTATTTTGGACCATCGAAGTAAGAGAAAACAGATGGCCAACTTGCAAAGATTCGTCAAACCTCTACCGTGCAAGAATATCAAACCAGGTTTGAACATCTCTCAAATCAAACTCATGATTAATCTGAAAAGTAATTGTTATGAACATTCATCGAAGGACTTCAACCGGAGATCCTATGTGAAGTTAAGGCCCATCAACCGTATACCTTGATGGATGCCATCTCCCGCACCCATATCCAAGAAGAAAAGCTTAACATTGATGCCCGAAGGACCAAGATCGTGCATAGACTAGTAGCCATCAAACCATTAGCCTCCCCTACTGCCAACCGAACTCCTATGATAAAGAAGCTTACTTGAGAAGAACTTCGAGAGAGATCGACTAAAGGGCTATGTTGGCACTATGACAAAGTGGAGAAAAGATCATCGCTGTAAAAGAGGGAGACTTTTGATGATTGAACCAATTAAAGACCCAGAACCCGAGGACATAGATCTTGAACCCAAGGAGGAAGAAGCCGAACCGGTCATCAGCACGGTCCATGCCCTAGCCGACTATGCCAACCCTCAAACGATGAAGATTAAAAGATTCCTCAAGCACCAACTGGTCATAATAATAATCGACACCGGAAGCACCAACAATTTCATGGACAACATGGTTGTTGCCCGATTAACCTACCAAGTTGAAGATTGCAACAAGTTCGATGTGAAGGAAGTAGATGGTCGAACCCTATCTTGCGACCACAACCGTAGGTGAAACTGATCATGTAGGGCCAAGAGATAATCATAGACTTTTTCTTGTTGTCATTGGAAGACTATGAAGTGGTGCTCGGCATTGAGTGGCTAATGACTATGTGATGTTTCCTGAAACTTCTCTAAACTCCTTATGAAGTTTTTCATTGATGGGAAATAGGTGATCCTGAGAGGCAAACGCGGGGGCAAGGTTTCCACTGTTACGAGTCAAAGGATGGAAATGGTGTTGCACAAGACACATACCGATTTCTTAATCCAATTGCAAGGGCTACAACTTTACGAACCGATGATGCAAGAAGACCCTACTCTCTCCGCCATGCTTGTTGAATTTGTTGACATGTTTCTGAACTGAAAGGACTTCCCCCTGCTCGGCTGCATGACCACCGAATTCTCATCTTGCCGAGAAAAGCTCCAGCAAACATTTGGCCACTTGAGAAGGCTGAGATAGAGCGGATCGTCCAAGAGATGCTGGAAACAGGGATCATCAAGCCAAGTGTCAACCCCTACTCTTCACCGGTCATCCTGATATGGAAGAAGGATGGATCATGTGATAGAACCCCAGAAGGAGCTCTATAGATTTTGATCCTTGAGGGGGATCAACCCTTGGAACATTGTAGGGGTTCCTCCCTCCTAGACTCGGCACAAGGCTGAAATAAAATTGATAATTGTCTGATTCAAGAGGGGGGGTGGCTACATCTTTAAATAGGGATCAAAACCCTAGCCTAAGGGGGTGCTTGCCTAAGTAGAATTATCCTTTTTCCCCTCCTATAGCCAACCTGCCTTAAGAGGAACAGGAGGCGGCTAAGTGGCTATATAGCCGACCTAAGCAGGGGGAAACCCTAGCCGACCAACCCAGTAAGGGGTGTGGCGGCTACTAAGCCCTAAGGGCTAATCTAGACCCTAGTCATACTCCTTTAAAAGATAGAAGTGGCTTTATTACAATCTAATAGGGTTTTTATTGACTAGTACTAAGATGATTAGGACTCAACCCTATTGAAGTCCTATCAAGTCCGCCCTCTTCAGATCAGCCTTGTCCTCAAGGCTGAGGGTCCATAAACTCTGTAAACTGTATCTTCAACTCCTCATGTGACTCTCATGCTATCAGTAACTGAACTTTGGCCTCCTCATCAGCTGGGGTGTTAGTTGGAAGGATTTGGGCTGAGTCATCTGCTTTAAATTTCTATTTGAGGTGGGATACCTGGCGAATCAACTGTAATCTTGATCTGGTGCGTGAATTTGATCTCCAGGTTAGGGCCCCAATGTGATCCTCAATTTTGCAAGGCCCAAATAAATAGGGAGATCACTTCATTAAGGCTCGAGTTTCCTGTTGATCGGGCTAGAGGTGTAGAAAAACTCGATCTTCAATTTTTTGTCCATTCTGAAGTTTGTCGGGAGGTCGTTTCTTCTTTGCATGTGTTATCATATGGTAAGTCTTTAGTGATAGTCAATCTTTCTTCTGGAATGGTGACTGCCCTCTGGTATGGTTCAGGATGATGAGAGCACAATCTAGCGTGAGTATGGATTGCAATTCTTGTAGTTTTACTCCTCTTTCGTGCCATGGACCTGTATCCAACTATATTTTAAATTTGGTAGTAATTAGTATCTCTTGTAAAAACCTCGTATGGAGTGTGGGGGAAGTCTCGATGTAAATTAGGAGTCGGCCATCTTGCATAAGAATAGCCCCAATTCCAACTCCTGACGCATCGGCCTCAATGACAAAAGTACGGCCAAAATCGGGCAGCACTAGGACCGACTTCATTGTCATGGCTGCCTTGAGTCGTTTGAAGGCTGTAGAGGCTTTATCCGACCATAAGAAGGAGTCTTTCTTTAGTAAGGACATGAGTGGAGCACTGATCTTGTCATAATCTTTCATAAAATTTTGGTAGTAGTCCTTGAGTCCAAGGAAACCGTGTAGTGATTGTACGTTTGTAGCTCTCGGCCATCCTTGCATTGCCTCGATCTTTGTCGGGTCCACCGCCACTCCATCATTTGATATAATGTGCCCAAGATACTCTACTTTACGCTATAAGAAGCCACACTTTGACTGTTTAACATAAAGATCATTCTCCCGGAGAATCGTTAGAATAATTCATAAGTGCTGAAAATGTATATCAAGCATAGGGCTATAAATGAGAATATTATCAAAGAATACCAATATGAACTTACATAAAAAACTCCAGAAGATATCATTCATTAGGCTTTGGAAAGTAGAAGGAGCATTCATAAGTCCGAAAGGCATTACCAGAAACTCATAGTGGTCGTTATGCGTACGGAATGCAGTTTTCAGAATATCTTCAATGCATACCCGAATTTGATGGTATCCGGATCGGAGATCCAATTTAGTGAAGACTCAGGCTCCTTTTAATTCATCCAAGAGTTCATCTACAAATGGGACAGGATATTTATCCTTGACGGTGATGGCCTTTAGAGCCCGGTAGTCAACGCACATTCGCCACGTACCATCTTTGTTGCTCACTAGCAACACCGGTGAGGAGTAAGGGCTGCAACTCAGTCGAATCACCCCGGTGTCAAGCATCTCTTTAACAATGTTCTTGATCTCAGCCTTTTACAAGTGAGGATAGTGCTACGGTCGTAAATTTGCTAGAGGTTTGCCTAGCAAAATAGGAGGACTGTGGTGGTCATGCGGCCGGTTAGGGGGCAGCCCGCGCGGCTCCAAGAAAACATCTGTGAATTCTTTCAGGCAAAGGGCAAGCTTAGGATCTGAGTTTTGTACATTCTCCCCCGTAGATGGTGCTGAATATGCATCAAGAATCTACCATGTGCTTTGTGCAAAACTTTCTCCATTCGTTGCGACGAAACGGTGGGAATTTGGCTCCCGTGCTTGCCTCGTAACTTGACCTATCTCCCTTTGTAATAAAATTTCATGATTAATTTAAAAAAAATCCAGGAGATATTACCTAGTGTTGTGAGCCGATCCTGAGTACAGCTTCATAATCATCAATGGGTAGGAGGAAGAAATCAGTTTAACTCGTGGGCACCATTGGTCGTAATTAAAGATTCGACCGTCGGCGACCTTTACGTCGAACTTGTTGCAACCTTCGATTTGAAGCAGTAAACATGCAGCAACCTTACTATTGAGGAAGTTCTTGGTGCTGCCCGTGTCGATGAGAATGGTGATGGATTGTTGTTTTATAAGTCCTCCAACTTTCATCATCTGCGGGTTAGAGTAGCCGGCCAATGCGTGCACTGCGTAGTCGGCCAGTTGGGACTCTTCCTCCATGGCTTCTTCTTTAGGTTCAAGGGCTTCTTCAGATGCTTCATTATCCTCATCCTCTGTTGGTTCAATCACGAGGAGCCGGCCCTTTTTGCCGTGATGTTTGCGGCTTCACGGTTTGTCACAATGCCAACACAACCCCTTAGCCAATCATTCGCGAAGCTCGTCTCTTGTCATCTTTTTTGGTGCAGGGGCTTGGATGGCAGTAGAGGGGGCAGTAGGCCTTGACATGGCTGGTCGGGGAGCAACCCTTGTCCTTCGTACCTCGTGGTTTAATTATTCTTCCTGGATACGTGTGAAGGAAATCACTGCCATAGGAGTGTACGGTTGTCGCATCTTTACTTCTCGGATCTCCGGCTTTAGGGCCTCGATAAAAGTACCTAAAAGTTATTTCTCAGATCAATTCTTAGTTTGGTTAGATAAACGCTTAAACCTTGTTTGGTATTCTTATATTGTAGAGGTTTGACGAATCTTTGCCAATTGTCCGTCGATGTTGTCGAAATCAGTTGGTTCAAAGCAGTTTAGTAGTCCTTCCTTGAATCGCTGCCAAGAGAGTCTTCCTTGGGTGTGCTCAAAGCAATTAAATTACTGAATAGCATCTCCCTTGAAGTTGATGGTAGCAATCTCCAACCGTGTGGTGTCGGCAGTTCGGTATAACCGAAAATAGCACTCCGCGCGCGAGATCCACCCGATCGGGTCTCCTTCCCATCTAGGGAAGTCAACCTTCATAAATGGATTATTGAGATCAGAGGTGATGTGGCCATGTTCTTGAGGATCGTCTCACTGATCTGAAGTTTCTCCGTGTTGTGATTTCCTCGGGCTCGACGGTCGGCCAATGCTGAATTCGGCGAAAAGGGATCGCATCTTCTCTTCCATGCGGTTTTCAAAGGCTTCAAGCTTTGCATCGATAACCTCCTCTAATGCCATAGTATATACACCTCTAGATCAGTAATATTGAGATCTTTATTTTGTTGTCGGGTTAGTGGCATGGGAATTTAGAAAACGGGGTGACCGGTTGGAAGGTGAATCGGTTTGGATGGAAGTATGCTGCGGTTTAGGGTAGATTTGGGGGGCTGTTTGGTTTCAGTTTAGGGTAGGGTTTTGAAGGGTTTTTGGTGAGGATGGTAGGGTTATGAGATGAGTAAAAGAGAGTCCAAAATCTTACAAAAAAATAGCACTCAAATCTGATAGAATTCAGCAAAAAAAGTGATGCGATGTGCTGTCCTGCTGAACTTGCTTTACGTCAGAGAAATGATGACTTCTTGACGTAAATTCCATAGGAAAGTTTAAGAAAATTATGCAGAAACCCTTGGATCAGATGTTGTTAATACCAGTAAAATGTTTGATGAAATTTTGGCAGCATAACAGCAGGGAAATAGGGCAAAAGACGAAAGACAAATTCCAGAACTGCGTGATGGTCAAAGATTGCACAAGAAAACCAGTTTCAGAAGGAGTTTTTTCAAGAAATAAAATCCAAATGAAAGCCAACTTGATCTTGAGAATTGTGTAAAAATTTCAGCCAGAAAGGAGAAGGAATAAGCTGGTTTCAAGAGGCAAAATCACGGCTGAAAATTTCTGCAGTGTTCCACCTTTGTAACAACGATAACGTTTGTGATAAACGAAATTTGCAGAGGATAAAATTTGGGGAAAATCTTCAACGTGTAAAGTAAGGAATCTTGCAGTATTGAAGAGGCGTGGATGATAAAAATATCAAATTTCTAGATCAAACGCAGGTGGCAGCGGCAGATTGATTTGATCTGCGACTGGGGTGAAAGGTTGTGGCACGTGTCACGACAATTGTGAAAATTATTTGGGAAGGTGGTGGCGGTTGAGATGGTTACAGGAGTAGCAAGATCGCTGCTCTGATACCAAATGATAGAACCTCAGAAGGAGCTCTATAGATTTTGATCCTTGAGGGAGATCAACCCTTGAAACGCTATAGGGGTTCCTCCCTCCTAGACTCAGCACAAGGCTGAAATAAAATTGATAATTGCTTGATTCAAGAGGGGGGGTGGCTACATCTTTAAATAGGGATCAAAACTCTAGCCTAAGGGGGTGATTGCCTAAGTAGAATTACTCCTTTGCCCCTCCTATAGCCAACGCTTTAATAGGAACAGGAGGCGGGTAAGTGGCTCTATAACTGACCTAAGCAGGGGGAAACCCGAGCCGACCAACCCAGTAAGGGGTGTGGCGGCTACTAAGCCCTAAGGGCTAATCTAGACCCTAGTCATACTCCTTTATAAAATAGAAGTGACTTTATTATAATCTAACAGGGTTTTCATTGACTAGTACTAAGATGATTAGGACTCAACCCTGCTAGAGTCCTATCATCATGATGGATGCGCATGCATTACCGGACCCTCAACAACATCACAGTGAAGGACAAATACCCAACCCCTATGGTGGACGAATTGCTTGATGATCTGAAGAGAGCCCAGCTCTTCACCAAGTTGGATTTGCGATCTGGATACCATCAGATCGTGGTGCAAGGAGAGAACATATCAAAGACCGCTTTCCGGATGCACAATAGGCACTACGAATTCATGGTAATGTCTTTCGGCCTAACCAATGCCCCTTCTACCTTTCAAAGCCTCATGAATGACATCTTTCAGGTTTACCTCCGTAACTTCGTTTTGGTCTTTTTCGATGATATTTTGATTTATAGCTCCTCCTTCGAGAGCCATATCTCTCACTTGTGGATTGTATTGATGACTCTACGAGAACATTCCCTTTTTGTCAAAAAGTCGAAGTGCAGTTTTATGAAGAGCAAGGTTGAATACCGTGGGCATATCATCTCAAAGGAAGAAGTGGCAGTTGATCCTTCGAAGATTGAAGCGATGTAAGGCTAGTCACCGCTGAAAACAATCAAAGCTTTGCGGGGATTTCTAGGGCTGACAGGCTACTACCGAAAGTTCGTGAAGAACTACAACAAGATCAGTGCTCCCCTCACAGTGTTACTGAAGAATGATGCCTTCCAGTGGTTGGAGGAAGAAACCAAAGCCTTCAATGCCCTAAAGGCTGCAATGATGTCTACACCGGTGCTAGCCCTACTCGACTTCGACAAGGTGTTCGTGATCGAATCTGACACATCGAGAGTCAGAATTGGTGTTGTACTACTGCAAGAAGGTCGACCACTAGCATACACCAACAAGGCTCTCTCCCTAACACATCTAAAATTATCATTTTATGATAAAGAGATGCTAGCCATCGTGCATGCGGTTACAAAGTGGAGACCTTACCTGATCGGCCGATGATTCTAAATCAAGACTGACCATAAGAGCTTGAAATATTTCGTGGAGCAAAAGATTTCCTCCCCTGAGCAGCAAAAATGGATAACAAAATTGCTGGGATTTGACTATAAAACTGTTTACAAAATGGAGAAGGATAATGTGGTTGTAGATGCGCTTTCTCACTTCCTCGAGCATGCTGAATTGCCATCCATCTCCCTCCCAGTTTGTGACCTCTTGGAAGACATCAGGAAGGAGTGGCAAGGCGATCTAGAGACCCAGGGGATCATCAAAAAAGTGGAGTACCTGGGTTCAATTGTGTACTAAAGTTGGGACTCGAAAGATCTACAGTGCAAGGGCTGAATTGTGTTGGTGCCTTACTCCTCTCACCAAACAACCATCCTATAGGAGTTACACTCATCACCTACGGTTGAACATTCAGGATTTCTTCATAACTACAAAAGAATTCACCAAATTTTCTATTGGAAGGGCATGAAGAATATCATGTAGAATTTATGGCTCGATGCGTGATAGAACCCGGAGGTTACTATTGGGAATAACTAATCTTTGTAGGGGATCGGCCCTTCTTAATCTCTATAGGGGAATGACCCTCTTTGATCTCTATAGGGGATCGGCCATCCTAGGGTTTCGTCTGCAAGGATGAAAGGAAATTTAATTCTTCATTATTTTCCAAAGAGAAATTACATGAGTATTTATAGGGTTCATGAAGAGACCCCCTTAGGACTCCTAATTAGAGTCCTACTAGGAATAGAACTCTAACTCCAACTCCTAATCCTAATCAAAATCCAATTCAGTCAAATCTTAATCCCACTAGGATTTGGGCTATTTTATTCAAATCAACTCCTACCCAACTCAATATCATGTCTAGGTTAGCCAACAGAGACAAATCTATGGACTCGACTCAATAGACTAGGACTCGACACAGCTATAGTCCTATTAGATCCGTCCTCTTTAAATTAGCCTTGTCCTTAAGACTAAGCCTCCATGAACTCTGGGAACTTCAACTTTAATTCGTTATAGGACTCCCATGAAGCATCCTCAACAGGCAATTGGGTCCATTGCACCAACATTTCAATTGAGGGGCATGTCACGAGCTTACATTCCAGTATGGTAGCTGACTGAACTTGGACCTCTCCATCAGTCGAGATGTTAAGAAGGTGGCTCTGGGCTGATTCATCCTCTCCAAGCCTCAACTCTAGCATGACATGTGGAAGACTGAAAGAATTCTGGAATCTGCGGGTAGATCCAATCTATAAGCCACGGCTCCACCACAATTTTGTAGGATATGAAGAAATGGGGAGACCACTTCCTCAAGGCTCAAGACTTCAGGGATTTTTACTGGTAGGGCTGAAGGCAAAGGAAGACTCAATCTCCAACAATAAACTTCCTTTTGCTCATGCGTTTATCAATAATTTCATCCTACTATTTCATTCTTGCTTAGGTGGCCGAGAGGTTATTCTTCAATAGTCTTTCCTTGAGATGATGGAAACTCCTCGATGAAGTCCATGGAAATGTCAGTCCAAGCTGAGTCCAAAGTGGGTGGGGCTATGATATTCCCAGACTTGGTGTCGTCTCTCCTACAAACTTCTTTTCGCTCCTGCACTTGTTCGGTGGCTGTTTTATTCTTGCTTGGGCTGCTATGTGATCATTCTTCAATAGCTGCAAAACTTTCACTTGAGATATTGGCAGCCCCTCAGTGAAGTCTATGGAGAAATCAGTCCAAGCTAAGTCTAGAATTGGTGGAGCCTGTAATTTTCTCCGGCTTACTATCGTCTCTCCTGTAAACTTCTTTTTGCTCCTGCATTTGTCTGGTGGCCGTTTCATTCTTGCTTGGGCTGTAATGTGATTATTCTTTAATGGCTACAAAACTTTCCCTTGAGATGTTGGCAGTCCCTTGGTGAAGTCTGTGGAGATGTCGGTCCAAGCTGAGTCTGGAATGGGTGGAGGCTGCAATTTTCTCGGGCTAGCTACCATCTCTCCTTTGTCCCGTCGGTAAGTGTTACACCGAGCCACAAATTCAGCAATGGTCTTTTTCATGCATTTCCAGTAAAAGGTTTGCAAATTCTCTTATATGTTTGAAGAAATCTAGAGTGTCCAGCCACCGGTGATGAGCGCATCTCCTCTAGGATGGTGGTTTGGCAAGAGGAGTTGGGCACCAACACCATTCGGCACTTGTATCGCAGGTCCTTCGAGTCTCAACTGTAGTGTGCTATTGAGCCTAGTTCCTCCTTTAATTTCATGATGATCTCCTGGGTATCTCCTTCATGATGTCTTCCATGAGGTCACAAATCAGAGAGTTGACTATAATTTCTGCATGCTTGAGTAGGCGGGAAAGCGCATCAGCAAGTTATCCTTCCCCTTTTTATAAACAATTTCATAATCAAATTTCAGTAATATTGTTACCCATTTTTGATATCTGGGGGAGGAAATCTTTTGCTCGACTAGGGTTTCCCCCTGCTTAGGTCGGCTATAGAGCCAACTTAGCCACCCCCTGTTCCTATTAAGGCAGGTCGACTATAAGAAGGGCAAAGGGGTAATTTTACTTAGGCAAGCACCCCCTTAGGCTAGGGTTTTGATCCCTATTTAAAGATGTAGTAGCACCCCTCTTGAATGAAGCAATCATCAATTTTATTTCAGTCTTGTGTCGAGTCTAGGAGGGAGGAACCCCTATAGCGTTCCAAGGGTTGATCCCTCTCAAGGGTCAAAATCTATAAAGCTCCTTCTGGGGTTCTATCAACTTTCCAAACTTGTAAGTCTCGTGTCAAAGAGAGGAGTACTCAAACAAAGCATCTTTGGTGTCTCAAGTACCAGATACACAACTGGGACTACAAAATCACTGTATGATGTTAGGTATCATTAACCATATAACAATTTGTAAGCGGATCAATCAGTGAACTCATTCTCCAATGAACACATGTATTGTATCCGTAGTGTCTCCACACAAGTGGCTATAAGTCCAACCGACTCCATCATATGGATGGGTATACAGCACACTGGTCTATCTGGTTATCTCAATGTCCCTCTCGAGCAATCTATGATCGGGATTATTTAGGATCTATGTTTAAAGGTGAATCGATCTTATTATCGTGATCTCATCATGATCTAATTCCCACTGCACAGAACCAAGGATATCACAACATATATATTCAACATATAATATAATGTGAGAATATACCAATAAATAATAATAATAATGCAAAGAGACTGTGTAGCTTGTCACACGTGCCATCACTCATGTGATTGGCTTGTAGGGCACTTGTAACCAGCAATCTCCTACTCGACCTAAAGCCAATCACCAATAAGTCTGATCCCCATCAGACCCCTATGATGCTCAAATCTGAGCCAATGGCTTTGTTAGTGGATCTGCAATGTTATCTTCGGATGGAACTCTTTCCCTTACTATATCTTTCCAGGTTATGATCTCTCTAATCAACTTGAACCTCCTCATAACACTTCTGATAAGACCTGGGTTCCGTTGTTAGAGCTATTGTCTTATTAATATCGTAATATATGGGAATCGGCTCCATACTGCTTGATACAACTCCCAAATCTCTAATGAACTTCTTCATCTACAACCATTCCTTTGCTGCTTCTGCTGTAGCAATGTATTACGCCTCTGTGGTCGAGTCAGTAGTAGTATCTTACTTGAAACTGTTCCAGCTTACTGCTCCTTCATTTAGGGTGAAAACATACCCTGAGTTCGACTTGCTATCTTCAATATCGTACTGAAAACTTGAGTCCATGTAGCCCTCAACCTAGAGGCTACCTTCTTCATATACCAATAAAAGATCCTTAGTCCTTCTCAAGTACTTAAGGATACACTTTACTGCCTTCCAGTATTCCAAACCTAGATCCGCCTGATACCTTCTTGTGACACTCAGAGCACGCACTATATCAGGCCTGGTACATAGCATAGCATACATGATAGAACCTATCGTTGAGGCATAGGGTATCTTATCCATGTCTTACCTTTCTTCAGGAGTCTTTGATTACATATTCCTAAAAAGTGATATTTTGTGTCTCATCGATATGAGACCTCTATTGGAATTCTTCTATTAGGACTCTAGCTAGGGGAGTCCTAATTTAGTTTCATTAAAGAGGGTAATTATGTAAATCCTAAGGGTAGTTATGTAAATTCAAAAGGCATTCATGTAAATCCTATCTAGCTGGCCCCTATTAAGGAAAGTAAGGAGGCTAGCTAGGTTAGGATTAGTTGAGGAAGATATTTAAGGGTAGAATAATATGCAAGTTACCTTAATTAACCACCCCTTATCCTAGTTAAAGAGGGATTGGTTAAGAAGGGGATTAAGTTAGGAAAGGGTTAGGAAAACAATAAGCAACCGGCCACCCCTAGTTAGGCCGGTTAGAAGTTAGAATTAGAGGTGCATTAGGAGTTGCTCAAAGGTAGGAGTCTTGAAGTAGGAGTCCTCTTAGGAATTAGGGATTGAAGGCCTATAAATAGCCTTGTAATCATCCACTTTTTATCATGAATAGATCAATCTTTCTTTAGCCAATGGCTTGAGTACCAAGGAGGGAGGAACCCCTATAGAGTTCCAAGGAGGTCGATCCCCTATAGAGATCACCCCAAGCTTAGAATTCGTAAGTGTTCTAACATTTAGTATCAGAGCAGCATTCTTGGCATCTCGCTGCCCTTCCACAGCCATCCATCAGCCCCCCACAGCCATCCAAAGTAATTCCCACAATTGCTTGAAGATCGTCACCGAATTTCGCCATCATCTCCACCACTGCAGATCATCCCTTGATCTACCCATGAATTGCAACAAGTTCTGATTTTCTACCTAGCTACTATAATTTAGTTATCCTTAATCCAAAACCCCAAAAAAATTATTCTCATATTGCTGCATAAACTTTTCGTCATAAAGTTTCTATCTTTACGATGAAAGTTACGTCACAGAATTCCAGCCGCACACCTCTTACTGTTTGATTTGCTGATGTGTTTTTACTGATTGAATTACTACGAAATTTCTATCACGGCTTTATAACTTCCTATCCTTGGATCTCCCTTTGGTGTCATCGAAAAATCGACAAGATAACCTGCTCATCTTTTATGTCCAAGTTGTTGTACTTTAGACGTAAAAATCTGTTGATGCACTTCTTCGTGATCTTTGATTTTGTTGAACTATTGATTTTCTTTCTTTCCATGAAATTTATATCAACATTACTTCTTACTTACCAGTAGATCCCCCTTGAGTTTCGCTCAGATTTTCATTGGAAATTTCTAGAAAAAATTACATCTTCACTGCTGGATTTTTTTATGAAAAATCCGATGTTGCACCTTTGTCTTTCTTCTTCTCCTTAACCCACCGAAACCCAACTAACTTGCTGCCACCACCCAAGACGTCTTTAGGGCATCCCTTTAGCCTTAAGATGCAACCCTCATAACCTATTTTCCTTACCCTAACAGCACCTAAAACTGTAGCCAAAACAGTGACCTATCGCAGCCTATCAACGCAGAATTCTACAGCACTACCTTTCAATGTTTTTGCTGCACTCATATTTGATCATTACCAAAATTGTTGTTGCCACCCATATCATCTTTAGGGCACTCCTATACCCTTAAGACACCGCCATCATAGCCTTTTTTTGATTTACATAACCAACCCAAACCGTAACCCAAACAATGATCTTCCACAGCCACCGAACCTTCCATCGATCCTTATCTTCCGCAGCCACCGAACCTTGCTAAACCGGTTATTGCCCCAATAGCAACCCAAAACCTTCCTTTCCAACCTCAAACCACTGCTACAAAAATCCTTTGCAGCCTCCACAGCACCCTCAAATTGTAGCACCAACAGTAACCTAAACCGCAAGCTATCAACCCTAAACCACAACCTTGATCCGTCACCAATTTGGCCACCAATCCGTACCAAACTAGTTGCTGCCATTAACAGCAATCCTAATCCAACCTTCTAACCCTAAACCTCTATCATCGAACCACCCTTACAGCCTCTGCAAAGGCCCCAAACAGCAGCATCAACAGCACCCTCTTTGCCAAAAAATTTGCTGCACTACCTTCGGTACTACTTGTTGCATCCACACCCAATTCCTACCAAATCCATTGTTGTCATCAATAGCAACCCTAACCCATTCCTTTAACCTTAAACCTCAGCCATTATACCCCCTATATGATCCCTACAGTAGCCCTAAATCATAGCCCCAGCAGCAACCAAAAATAGCAACCTTTCAGCCCCAAACCGTAGTCATCTACCCTTGATCCACCACCTCTTTTTACCATCAATCCACCAAACCATTTTATATCACTGACCCAACAAGAGGAGAAGGATATTGACATCTCAGATCTGGAGGCACACGCAATGGTATCTCAAGGTTCAATCGATGCCAAGTTGGAAGCATTTGAATCACGCGTGGAGGACAGATTGCGTGCCTTATTCGTCGAATTCGGATTGGGCCGATCTCCAAGCCCAACAAAATTCCAGCAAAGTGCAAGTTCAGAGAGGTCTCTCAAGAAGAAAGTACGAGCCACTGATATGAGGCAGTCACGCATGAGGGTGGACTTCCCTAGATGGGAAGAAGGAGACCCGATGGGATGGATTTCGCGTGTCGAACGTTACTTCTATCATCACCAAACACCGAAGGATTCCATGGTGGACACCGCTATCATCCACCTTGAAGGAGATGCTATACGATGGTACAATTGGCTTAAATACTACCATGGGGCTCCAACATGGATACAGTTCAAGTACGCACAATTGAACCACTTTGGGCCAATTAAGTACGAGAATATCAACGAACAACTTGCCAAGATCTGACAAACCTCCACGATCCAAGAATACCAAACCAGGTTTGAGAAATTATCTTACTTTGCTCGTGATTGGTCTGACAGATAATTATTAGGGATGTTCATCGAAGGACTCAAGCCAGAAATTAAAGGAGAGGTTAAATCGCGATAGCCCCACTGTGAAGGCTGCAATCTCTTTCGCCGAAATCCAAGAGGAACAGCTGAACCAAGATGCTCGAAGGATAAGAACTACTCCTAGACCAGCAACATATAAACCTTCAGCACCCCCTGCTCCCAGTCATGTTTCGCTGCCAAAGAAATTGACGAGAAAAAAACTTCACGATAGATCGTCGAAGGGCCTTTGTTGGCATTGCAATGAACTTTGGAGCCACAACCATCACTGTAAAAAAGGGAAGCTTTCCATGGTATAACCTATAGAAAATCTGAAGAAAGATGACCTTGAACCTGAGGAGGAGAACACGAATGAGGACCCATAGTCGGCCGATTGCATGACTCACACTCTAGCTGGCCATGTAAACCTGCAAGCAATAAAAGTTGAAGAATCTCTTAAGCAGCAGTTGGTCACCATCCTCATCAAGACCAGGAGCCGCAATGACCTTATGAATGGCAAAGCATGTGACCTTACACGGGAAATGTGGGAGTGAAGAAAAGACACAACGCGTAAAGAAGTTTGCTACCTCCACCGAACCGAGCTGATTTCATCCTACCATAATGCACGACCTCCATATGCTGATCTTATAGGAAGAACCACCAACACATATTCGGCTCTATTATTGTCCACATCCTCAGAGGGCCGAAGATAAAAGGATTATCCAGGAGACGTAGGAGACACAGATCATTCGACCACGACCCTCCCTTACAACGACACTTTATCTCCAAAAGTTTTACCTCTTTGTTTGCACGGATAAGCTCTTCCTTAAGTCCCACGTCCAACTGAACCAGCTATGGCTTTTGATGCGATACTCCCAGATCTCGGGCTACTTCTACTACCTCTCCCAGGAGTGGACTATGTTATTCGAAGTCTTCCCTATTGACGATCGTAAGAAGATCAGGTCCCTCCAGCAATAGTACCAGTGTAGAATCTATTATTGGATGGAGATCAAAATTCTAAAGGAACAGGAGGAAGGCATCCACACGTCAACCATCTACGGGGCCTCCACAGTCATGATGCCAGCTATATCGGTCTTAGCATTACCATATCGAAATAATGTGTTTGATATTAGAGGAGACGAAATAGGAGTTGAGATCGGCACCACCGTCTTGCAAGTTGACGACACCTAATCTGCACTAAGGCTCTTACTACATTTCACACGATGCCTCTGATCCATAAAGGGATACTAATTACTACTAAATTTGAAGTCTGACATGATACAGGTCAACAGCACAAAAGAAAGATGAAAATAGGCTCGGTAAAATTATAGCTCCTAACCTCCTCGGACTCAGAATAGGCTTACACCACCAGGGACATTATCAAAGAGCAGCAATTATTCCAAAAGAAGGCTCAGTTACTATTAAAGAACAACTAAGTGGTAGCCCATGCAAGAAAGAAATAGTCCCCCGACAAATACGAAAGCAGAAGAAAGTTTACTGTTGAATATCAAGTTTCCCTTCATCTTCAGCCCTACAGTAGAAAATTCGAGCCTCAAGGAAGTGGTCCCCCTGCTACTTTGGCCCATGCAAAATTGGGGATCACAATAGAGTCGTGACTTATGGATCAGATCAGTACATTAATTTAAATATATAATTGATCCTACAAGTATCTTATCGTAAATGGAAGTTTAGAGAAGACAACTTGGCCCTGACTTATCCACCCGACACCCAAGTTGATGAGGAGGCACAAATTCAACTAATGATTGCATGGGATACGGGATCGCGACACATCATCGTCCAATCACTACTGTTGATGTTGGACCACAGGAATAGGATGTGTTTACTATAGGGCCAGGAGGGACCCTTATGAGGAGTTACAGATCACGATCCAGAGATATGGAGCTCAGCCTTGAGGACAAGGCTGATTTGAAGAGGGGCGGATCTATTAAGACTCTAGTTAGGGGAGACCTAATTTAGTTTCATTAAAGAGGATAATTATGTAAATCCTAAGGGCAATTATGTAAATCCTAAGAGCATTCATGTAAATCCTATTTAGCCGACCCCTATTAAGGAAAGTAAGGAGGCCAACTAGGTTAGGATTAGTTGAGGAAGATATTTGAGAGTAGAATAAGATGCAAGTTACCTTAATTAACCACCCCTTATCCTAGTTAAAGAGGGGTTGGTTAAGAAGGAGATTAA
Organism: Ensete ventricosum; assembly: GCA_029747655.1. NCBI lineage: Eukaryota > Viridiplantae > Streptophyta > Magnoliopsida > Zingiberales > Musaceae > Ensete > Ensete ventricosum. The sequence goes on along the minus strand of JAQQAF010000008.1, from coordinate 39,850,549 downwards.
GTTAGAAAAGGGTTAGGAAAACAATAAGCAACCGGCCACCCCTAGTTAGGCCGATTGGAAGTTAGAAATAGAGATGCATTAGGAGTTGCTTAAAGGATGAGTCTTGAAGTAGGAGTCCTCTTAGGAATTAGGGATTGAAGACCTATAAATAGCCTTGTAATCATCTATTTTTTATTATGAATAGATCAATCTTTCTTTAGCCAATGGCTTGAGTACCAAGGAGGGAGGAACCCCTATAAAATTCCAAGGAGGCCGATCCCCTATAGAGATCACCCCAAGCTTAGAATCTGCAAGGGTTCTAATATCTTCATGTCAAACCTTTTGACAATAGAGTCTATGTACCTAGACTGAGACAAGCAAAGCATCCTCTTATATCTATCTTTATAGATCTGGATCCCCAAAATATAGGATGCTTCCCCTAAATCCTTCATGGAGAAGTTTATGGATAACCAAGGCTTTATTATGGAAAACATTCCTACATCATTCTCAATTATTAGAATGTCATCTAGATACAACACCAAGAAGGTGATAGCGCTCACACTTACCTTTCTATACACACAAGGGTCATCTTTGTTCTTAACGAAGTCATAAGATTTGATTGCCTCATCAAATCTTATGTTCTAACTTAGTGAGGCTTGCTTCAGTCGATATATGGACCTGAGCAACCTTTACAATTTATTTGGACTCTCGCTGGATACGAATCCCTTTGGTTGTATCATATACATCTCCCCCTCGAGGTTTTCATTGAGGAATGCAGTTTTCACATCCATCTGCTAGATCTCATAGTCATAGTAGCTGCAATAGCCAAAAGAATTTTAATGGATTTAAGCATAGCTATGGGTGAAAATGTTTTGTTATAGTCAACTCCTTGCCTTTAACGATATCCTTTAGCTACTAGCCTTACCTTGTAGGTCTGCACCTTTTCATCCACTCTGATCTTCTTCTTGAAGTTTTATTTGCAACGATGGGTACGATACCCTCAAGTGCATTCATAATATTTTAAACCTTGTTGGAGTACATGAAATCCATCTCAAAATTCATGGCTTCTTGTTATTTTCTGGAGTCTATACTCATAATAGCCTCCTCATATGTCTACATACCTGAACAGACTCGGACTAGAATGGTGCTTGAGCTAGGTTCTTACTTAAGGAACATAGCTCTCTTAGCAACAAAGACCTTCTGATCCTTGGGATGATAGAAATAATATCTCGAAGTCTCCTTAGGGTATCCCATGAACTTGATCTTAAAATGGTTAGGACAACCCCAAATCCTAACCATTTTAAGATCAAGCTTCTTTCCTTTCCATATGTGGTGTAGATAACTCATCATGGACCACACCATATCCGAACTTCATCAAGTACACATGTCCACACCTAGAGAAATTATCAGTGAATGTAATGAAGTATGAGTATCCGACTATAGCCTAAGTCGATATGGGACCATATATATCACTATGTATGAGTTCCAGTAGCTCAGTGGCTCGTCTTCTTTCCATGAAGGCAAGGTTCCCAAGTTGCATATCACTCATAGTCAAATAGATCTAAGTATTCATCCTTTAGCAACCTTTGAATTTTTCCCTCATGGATATGACCAAGCCTACAATCCTACAGGTATACATTGTTCACCTCATCTTGTTACCTCTTGGACGTATTTACATTCACGATGTGTGGGAAAGTGTCTAACACATAAAAGTCATTTATCAAAGTCTTTATAATGATGATCTTATCATCCAGAATTATGGAACAACTATTATTCTCAAAAACTAATTTATATCTACTAATTGTCAAACAAGAAATGGAAATAATATTTTTGATAATAGAAGGAATAAATTAGCATGCATCCAATGGAATGATAGCTTCACCAGGCAAATGTAGGGTGACCTCCCCAATGGTAACTGCAGCAACTCTTGCTCTATTGCCCATCTTGAGGTCTATCTCGCCTATAGCTAATCTCCTAGGTCTTGCCAGAACCTGTAATAAATTATAGATATGATAAGCACTCCCGGTATCCAATACCCAAGTGTTATCATGAAAATTTGATAAGTGGAAACTGATCATGAATATACCTTAGGCTTCTCCAAACTTCTGTTTCACCTTATCTGCAATGTAATCCTTACAGTTCCTCTTCTAGTTCTCATCTTTGTTGTAGTGGAAGCACTGTCATTTGTCCTTTGTCGGGTCTTTCTTGCCAACTTTTGTCTTACCCAGTCTTTCTTTGCCCTTGCCCTTATTAAGGGTCTTAGTGGTCTTCCTTTTCTTTTTAGTCTTACCAATATAAAGATCTGACTTCTCCTTTTTTATAGCACTCTCAACTTCCCTCAACATATTAAGGAGCTTAGAGAGAGTCACCTCAAACTTGCTCTTGTTAAAATTCATGATGAAGTAAGAAAAATAATCTAGCAAGGACTAAAGTATAAGATCAATACATAAGTTATCATCTAGGACTATTTATAGACCTATGAGTTTCTCGATCCACTCTATCATCTTTAGGACATGGTTCTGAACTGATGCCTCTTTTATCATCCTGGCTCAGAAGAGACTTTTGGATATCTCATATCCTTGAGTTCTTCTATGTTCCTCAAACAACTGGTGGAGATAAAAAGGATAAAATTGGCATATATGCTTTCATGTTGTCTTTGTAACTCAGGAGTCATGGAGGCCAACTATAGCATTTTGCCAACGTGAAATCATCTATATACTTCATATAGCGAGTGATCTCATCCTCGTTTGCCCCTTCCTCCAGCGTGGGCACAATCGTATTAAGGATATATATGATTTTCTTCATTATGATTTGGACTAGTGAGGCGGTTGGCATCAAGTATGCCACGTAAGGGGTTTATGAGCAACATGTTTCTGATAAACAAGATATAGCATAAATAAATAATATACAGATTTTTATAAAAAAATAACTAAGATATGGACTTTTATCTTAATTTACTCGCACTAATTATTTTTGGCGAATCACGTGACACCCTCAGCACGTAAAGCAGAAGTGGGATCAGGATCCAATTGGCGTCTTAGTGTAATCTCGAGAGACTCGACCAATTATACTAAGCCCAAAAGGTAGGCAACTCTTACGAATCATAACTCTTTATGATTCCCATCATGTTCAGCCTCCGAATTATCATGGTCTCGACTGCTCAACCAACCATGAAGTTCAGTTAAGTCATCACCATCGTTACAAGATGAGTCTGATTTGATGATTTACCCTCGAGGGACTCGCCCAAGTATACAATGTCCTCAGGTCATCGATGACATCTATATGTCATAGACAAGATCTCGATCACGTAGATAGGTGAGCCTCAAGGGACTCAACCAATTCAACCTATGTCGTGATTTAATTTCTTCCTATAAAGATGGAAGGCCACGTGGGTCAATTTTATTACCTCACGCTCATTGGCTTAATATTATGGTAGGAGGGGTTTTTATTTTGTATTGATCTCCTAATATATCGTGTCACACACATACATATTTAATATATATCTACATCACATGTAAATATATATATATATATAACACATATCACATATGCAAGCCACTCTGGATGATTATGAGTTGTCACCTAATATTAAGCCCAAGCCAATGGACCCAATCACTCACAATAGGATCTATGTATGCATCAGCACATCTCCATGTCATGTGATCGTTAATCTCGTCATCATCGGTTCCGTCGGATCCTCGCTGCATCACCATGCATCAAGATCTCTCGTCATGGCATCATAGGTCCTGCTGTCACCTCCATGCTCCCGCTGTGCCTCTCCATGTAATTACAAAATAATCACAAGTACACAGGCTCAACAATAAATGAGAAAAATGGAGGCTCGTAAGCCCCAATAATAATAATACTTACATATACATACGTCACATCACATGGCTCATGATCATATTATACATCACATATACATATCACCATGTAAGATTACTAGATAACAAATAATTAATTAAACTATTTAATTAATTGTTTTTATGGAATTTGGGACATGTTAGGATTTTCTAAAATTGTTAAGGGCATTTTTCAAATTCTAGACAACAGGACAGATCTTATAATTCCTTAAATTCTGAGGGGCAAAATCATCCTTTTGTCATAAAAAAGAAAACCCTAACCCTTTGCCCCTTCCAGCGACCGCCGCCGTCGCCCCTGCGCAGCGGTGGTGTTGCGCGCCGCTGGCGACTACCACGGTCCTCGAGCGGGCGACGTCACTTTTCACGGCCACTGGCTTGCAGGCGGCCCACCCACTAGCGTTGTGCTCGTAGGCACCGCCTACGTTGGCGGCCTTGGTCGTAGGCAGCCTGCCCGCGGGGCGATGCCCGTAGGCGGCCCTTGCCGCAGTTGGTCGCCCTTGCAGGGGGCTTGGCCGTAGGTGGCCATCCTTGCAAGCAGCCTAGCCACCCCTGCAAGCTGCCAGCCTATAGGTGGCAACCCCTCGCCCGTAGGCAGCACTACCTTCACTGCCAATCGCTGCAACAAATGCGTAGAACAATTCTACACGATTTAATCTCATCACACATAGTTTAAAATCAATCTTTTGCATGAACAACCTTCTCTTTGATACACATCAAAATCATCGTGCAAAGATTGGTACACATAAAAAGCCACAAAATTGGAGAATAGGAAGGGACAACTAAAGGTGCAAATAACAAATAATTAATTAAACTATTTAATTAATTATTTTTATGGAATTTGGGACATGTTAGGATTTTCTAAAATTGTTAAGGGCATTTTTCAAATTCTAGACAACATGACAGATCTTATAATTCCTTAAATTCTAAGGGGCAAAATCATCATTTTGTCATAAAAAAGAAAACCCTAACCCTTTGCCCCTTCCAGCGACCGCCGCCGTCGCCCCTGCGCAGCGGTGGTGTTGCGCGCCGCTGGCGACTACCACGGTCCTCGAGCGGGCGACGTCACTTTGCACGGCCACTGGCCTGCAGGCGGCCCACCCACTAGCGTTGTGCTCGTAGGCACCGCCTACGTTGGCGGCCTTGGTCGTAGGTAGCCTGCCCGTGGGGCTATGCCCGTAGGCGGCCCTTGCCGCAGTTGGTCGCCCTTGCAGGGGGCTTGGCCGTAGGTGGCCACCCTTGCAAGCAGCCTAGCCACCCCAGCAAGCTGCCAGCCCATAGGTGGCAACCCCTCGCCCGTAGGCAACACTACCTTCACTGCCAATCGCTGCAACAAATGCATAGAACAATTCTACACGATTCAATCTCATCACACATAGCTTAAAATCAATCTTTTGCATGAACAACCTTCTCTTTGATACACATCAAAATCATCGTGCAAAGATTGGTACACATAAAAAGCCACAAAATTGGAGAATAGGAGGGGACAACTAATAGTTCCTGTTGCACACCCACCCACTAGCGTTGTGCTCGTAGGCACCGCCTACGTTGGCGGCCTTGGTCGTAGGTAGCCTGCCCGTGGGGCTATGCCCGTAGGCGGCCCTTGCCGCAGTTGGTCGCCCTTGCAGGGGGCTTGGCCGTAGGTGGCCACCCTTGCAAGCAGCCTAGCCACCCCTGCAAGCTGCCAGCCCATAGGTGGCAACCCCTTGCCCGTAGGCAGCACTACCTTCACTGCCAATCGCTGCAACAAATGCATAGAACAATTCTACACGATTCAATCTCATCACACATAGTTTAAAATCAATCTTTTGCATGAACAACCTTCTCTTTGATACACATCAAAATCATCGTGCAAAGATTGGTACACATAAAAAGCCACAAAATTGGAGAATAGGAGGGGACAACTAATAGTTCCTGTTGCACACCCTAATAGTTATTGCTTTAGTGGGTATTGGATCTCATTATGATTTAATTCCTGTTGCACAGAACCAAGGACACTTTTGTCGTGACACGGGTTGTCATAACCTCGGTTAATGAGCTAACTATCTTGATAGCTTCAATTTAGCCCAACCACTAGCCAAAAATGCTCAAGTTGGGAGTTATCAATAGTACACTCATCAACCCTTATAAGGCATTCATATGTTCCCACTTTTTCAATATGGGACTAATGGGTGTTACATTACCGCCTTATGAAATACGCCCACTTTTGTGCTATCCAAAATCCTTACACTACCACTAGCATTGCTTAGATTTTTGTGGAGAATATAGCTAAATTTCATGGGATACTTCACTCTATTGTAAGTGATCGTGACAAGGTTTTCACCATCAAGTTTTAGACTGAGCTTTTTTAGTTATAGGGTACACAGTTGAAGATGAGCACAACTAATCATCCCTAAACTGACGGCCAAATAGAGGTGGTGAACAAGTGCTTGGAGAATTACCTAAGATGCACCATTAGTGACATGGAGAAAGAGCGGACTAAATGGCTTTCCTAGGCCGAATGGTGGTACAATATAACATATCATTTATCCACCAAATGTACTTTGTTTGAAGCTGTCTATGGTCGGCCCCCTCCAGCAATCACCAAATATGTGGTCAGCACATCAAAATTGGATAATGTAGATAGAGAATTGATTGTCAGGGATAAAATTTTGTAGCTATTGAAGGATAACCTCATGGGAGCCCAAGCAAGAATAAAATAATAGGCTAACAAAAACAGGAGCGAAAGGGAGTTTGGTATTAAAGATTGGGTCTTCCTTCCCCTTCAGCCCTACAAGCAAACATCCATAAAGATTCGGGCCCCAATGAAGTTGTCTCCCTGCTTCTTCAGACCTTACAAAATTTTGGAGTGCAATGGAGTTGTGGCTTACAGATTGGACTTACCCGCAGACTCCAAAATACATCTGGTCTTCCACGGGTCATGCCTCAAATTGAAGCTAAGATAATATGAATCAGCCCAGAGCCATCTACCCAACATCTCTGATGATGGAGAGGCCCAGGTTCAGTCGGAGTCCACATTGGACCATAGGAATATGATGCACCGCAGACCCCCTTCAACTGAAGCACTGGTAAAGTTGACCAATTTGCTTGCTAAGGATGCTACGTGGAAGTCCTATTAAGAATTAAAGATAAAGTTCTTAGAGATCATAGAGGCACAACCTTGAGGACAAGGCTGATTTGAATAGAATGGGTCTGATGAGACCTTAGTAGGGTCGAGTCCTAGTCTACTGAGTTGAGTCCACTGATTAGGCCCTGTTGGCCGACCTAGTTCAAACATTGAGTCAGCTATGAGTTGATTTAAATAAACATGCCTAAATCCTAGTTGGAGTTGGATTTGGTTGAAGTAGGAGTCATAGTAGAAGTAGGAGTTCTATTCCTAATATGACTCTTAGTTGGAGTCCAGGTTTCGAGAGTCTCTTTATGGAACCCTATAAATAATTCTTCTTTTCATAGCTAGTGAAAGATTGATTCTTATTTTTAGTCTTATAGCTGAAACCCTAGGAGGTTCGATCCCCTATAGAGATCAAGAAGGGCGATCCCCTACAGAGATCAATTAACCTCGTTAGAAACCTTTGGGTTCCTATTAGGTACCGCCACCAGCCGATGGTGGTACCACCTAATGATAATGGTATCATCTAGGCTGACAATAGTACTGTCAGAGTCTAGATTCCCGAGCTCTGTTCAACGGTAGTACCGCCTGGTGTCGTGGTGGTACCGCTAGTGCCTCGAAAAATCGAGGATTTAAAATTTTGGTTTCAATTTTAAAGTTATTGAGGGTCTATAAATACCTCACCCATTCTTATTTGATGAAGCATGAATAAAGGGTGAAAAAGAAAGAATTCTCGATGTTAAAGTGTTGTGAACATATGAAAAAGTTTGAGTCTCTTCCTCCTTGAGTTTAGCGGTTATTCAAAGGAGGTGTGAGGTCTTATGTGAAAGAGTTTTTAAAAGTTCTCTCTCGATCCTAATAATAAGGGCAGTTTTTAAAGGTTCATATTCTTGTTCAAACTTTTTCAAATCATATCTTTTTGCGATAGCACCCCCCCCCCCCCCCCCCCAACTAACCAACAGTGGTACTGTCTAGGCCAATAGCCGTTATTTTAAGGAGGTGTGAGGTCTTTTTGTGACTGAACCCTAGGAGGGTCGATCCCCTATAGAGATCAAGAAGGGCGATCTCCTACAGAGATCAATTAACCTCGTTAGAAACCTTTGGGTTCCCATTAGGTACCACCACCAGCAGATGGTGGTACCACTTAACGACGATGGTATCATCTAGGCCGACGATAGTACCACCAGAGCAAAGATTCCTCAGCTCTGTTCGATGGTAGTATCACCCGATGCCGGTGGTGGTACCGCTAGTACTTCAAAAAATTGAGAATTTAAAATTTTGGCTCCAATTTTGAAGTCATTGAGAGTTTATAAATATCTCACTCATTCTTGCTTGATGAAGAATGAATAAGGGATGAAAAGAGAAAGAATTCTCGATATTAGAGTGTTATAAACTCTTGAAAAAGTTTGAGTCTCTTCCTCCTTGAGTTTAGCGATTATTCCAAGGAGGTGTGAGGTCTTATGTGAAAGAGTTTTTAAAGGTTCTCTCTTAAGCCTGGTAAAAGGAGAATGGTTGTAACAAGGGTAATTTTTAAATGTTCATATTCTTGTTCAAACTTTTTCAAATCATATCTTTTTGCGATAGCACTAATTTAGCTCCCACCCAACTCCTCCTCTTAGTGCCATTACGATCTTGACAGTTGGTATTATAGTCAAGTTCTCTCAGTTGGATTAACACCCAAGTGAGTTTTAATATCTTTTTTCGGCATTCACGAGGGTCACTCTCTCACTTGTCCTCCTATGTTCAATGGGATGGACTACACTTACTAGAAAACATGAATGAGAATTTTTTTGATTTATTATATCGTTGAAAGTGGTTTTCAAAAAAAAAATTTATCCAATGAATAAATGGAATCATTTTGAAAAGAAAACAATGTGCTTTGTTTTCTGATAGGGCCCGTAGAAGTAAGGCGATAGCTTCATGGATGCTCTAATATAGACATACGTCAGTTTGTAGGGCTGGGGCTGAAGGAAAACTTAATCTCCCATCGAGAATTCCCTGTCGCTTTTGCGCATGTCATATTGCTGCTTCATCCTTGCTTGGGCCATCGAAAGATTATCCTTTATTAATTTCAAAACTTGATCCCTGTCCATGAGTTTTCTGTCCATTTGGTCTACTTTGGCTAAGTCAATTATATATTTTGAGATTACAAGGGGTGATCGGCTATACACTACTTCATAAGGAGTACATGTAGTGGAAGAATGATAAGTCATATTATACCACCACTCGGCGCAAGGGAGCCACTTCATCCATTCCTTTGGCTAGAAACTAGTGAAGCATCTGAGGTATGTCTCCAAGCACCTGTTCACCACTTTAGTCTAGTCATCGATCTGAGGATGGTATGTTGTGCTCATCTTTAATTTGGTACCCTGCATTTAGAAAAGTCATGTCCAAAATTTACCGGTGAAGACCCTGTTATGATCTCACAATAGATCTAGGCATCTCATATAATTTTACAATATTATCCATAAAAATCCGAGCAATGCTAGTGGTGGTATAAGGGTTGCAAACGGTACAAAAGTGGGCATACTTAGTGAGATGATCGACCACAATGAGATGGTTCATTTTCCTTGAGATGGGGGCAGTCCTTCGATGAAGTCCATCAATACATCAGTCCACACTAAGTCTGGTATAGGTAGAGGTTGCAGCTTCCTTGGGCTTGCCACTGTTTCGCTTTATGTCGTTGGCATGTGTCGTATCACGTTAGAAATTTAGCAATAGTGTTCTTCATCCCTTTCCAATAAAAGTTTTGTTTAATCCTCTTATAAGTTCGTAGGAATCTAGAGTTGTTAGGATCAATTGACACTAAGATGGGGGGTGAATTCTCGTTTTAATGAAAAAAAAATCGAGTAAAGCAATTCAATCTTATGGAGAAATGCTAAGCTTCTTGTTAAAGATGACTTGGGAAAGAACAAGCAAATCCGAATAACGAGATAGGTAATGTCATAAATTAAGTGCTTGATTTCAAAACATTGCTTTCAAAACGTAAATAAAATCAGAAGCGTAAATAGAAAAGTAGTGAGCAAAACAAGCAAAGAGAACTCATAGTGTTATAGTGGTTCAGCACCAACCAGCCTACGTCCACTCCCGAGTCGTCCTCCTTGAGGCACACCGACATCCACTATCGATCTTCTTTAGGTGAAGACCAAACCCTTACAATCTTACAAGGGAGACAAGATTACAACTCTTTGATCACTCCCTTACCCTCTTTTCTCTTTCTTACAATTCACGCAAGTTTTTCATAAAATTTATCCCCCAAAAGTATTGTATGAAATGCAAGAAAACTTGGGGTATTTATAGGCCCCAAATGGCTTCAGAATTTGGAGCCAAAATTCAAACATACCCGAAATATCCAAGAATGGCCAGTTCACCCACCGGCGACGTCGGTTAAACCATCGAAAGCACCCTGATTCCAGGGTATGAGCGGTTCAGCCACCGACCTAGGCAGTTTCTCGCCGTCAACCGCCCGAAAACCTAGGCAACGATGATACAACCGCCACTCACTGGTGGTTTACCCGTCATAATCTCTGAAAAAGTGGTTCCCTCCACTTTTTAAATTTTAACTTGAACCTAATGTTGACCAATTCTTTGGTCAACTAATTGAGCTCAATCTCAATCAAACCCCTAATAGTGGACCTGGTTGCCTCATTGAGTTGATTTGGATTTCTTCCAAATCTAACTCAATTAGGACTCAATCTCTAACTATGCCTCAATGATTACGACCATAATGACCATCAAGCTTAAACACGACCTAACTCTTGCCAATCCGGCAGCCTCTAGCATTCTTCCAGCAAGTCTTACGGTCTTCTTCCGGCGATCTCCTGGTGTGTTCCTAGCGAGCTTTCTGATCCCTTCGGTGAACTCTTAATGAACTCCCGACGATATCCCACTACATCATCCAAACCTTGGGTCAATGCCCAAGCTTGATCCTAGCCCATCATCTGGTTGTAACTCAATTGCTCCATCGTGGTTAAACCTGCACGATGCTAACTATAACTTAATTAATTACAATCAATATGGCCACAAATCCACTTCAAGACATTCCCAACTCCCGATAAGCCTTTCAGCTACCCCCGACAATCTTACGGCAAGTCTCGGTCTTCTTCCGGCAAACTCCCTTGCGCCATCCTGGCATGCTCCCGATGCACTCTAGGAAAGTTCCCAATCGCATCAACTGAACGTCGGCCCGATGCCTGGACTTGACTTTGGCCAAACCTCTTATTGTAATAATCTCTCTGTCATAGTTAATCTTGCATCAATCAACTCTAACAACCTTGTTAGATCAAGCATTCATCAATTGATTTCATTATCAAAATTTGAGATTCAACAGGAGTGCCCCACCGCTGGTGTGGAATGCATCTCTTGTAGGATGATCTTTATGCAAGGTGAATTCTGTACTAGTATTATGTGTCTCTTATAGCGTAAGTCATTCGAATCACAACTGAAGTGTGCCACGGAGCCTAGTTCTTCTTCTATTTTTTTGATGGTTTCCTTTACTTCGAGATCCCCCACCATTCTTTCCTGGTATCTTCGAGGAAATAGCTAATCGGAAGAGAGATGGTCGAAATTTCAGCTTGCTCAGGTAATCGGGAGAGCGCATCTGCAGCCACATTCTCTTCCCCCTTTTTATAAGTGATTTCATAATCATATCCGAGAAGTTTTATTACCCATTTTTGTTGTTCGAGGGATGATATCTTTTGTTCCAAAAAGTATTTGAGGCTCTTGCAGTCAGTTTTTTTTTAAAGCGTCGACCGATCAGGTAAGGTCTCTAATTTATCATCGCGTGCACGATCGTGAGCATCTCCTTGTCATAGATGGACATCTTCATATGGGAAGGAGATAATGTCTTACTGGTATAGGCGAGGGGTCGGCCTTCTTGCATAAGGATGGCGTCGATCCCAACTCCCAATACATTTGCTTCAATGATGAACATCTTGTCAAAGTCAGGTAGTGCTAGCACGGGTGTAGACGTCATTGTTGCCATAAGAGCGTCGAAAACAGCGGAGGCTTTGTCCAACCACTGAAAAGTATCTTTTTTCAGCAAGGATGTGAGAGGGGCATTGATCTTTCCATAATCCTTGATGAACTTGCGATAGTAGCCCATCAATCCGAGAAATCTACAATGCCTTTACGTTCTTAGGTGTCGGCCAGCTTTTCATTGCCTTAATCTTTGAAGGGTCCACGACTATACCTTCCTCTGAGATGATATGCTCAAGATACTACACCTTCTATTGATGAAAGTCATATTTCGATTGTTTAACAAAAAGAGTATGCTCTCAAAGAATCGTAAAAATAAGTCATAAGTGGTGGAGGTGACTTTCAAGCGAAGGGCTGTAAAAAAGGATGTTGTCAAAGAAAACCAGCATGAAATTACCAAGAAAACTCTGGAAAATATTGTTCATGAGGCTCTGGAAGGTGGAAGGAGCATTGGTGAGACCGAAGGGCATTACCAAAAATTCATAGTGGTCATTGTGCGTCCGAAAAGCGGTCTTCGTTATGTCATCTTCGTGTACCTAAATTTGATGATATCTGGACCACAAATCCAGCTTCATAAAGACTTGTGCTCCCTTTAATTCATCAAGTAATTCATCCACTATGTGAATAGGGTACTTATCATTGAATGTTATGTCGTTGACGGCTCGGTAGTCTACACACATTTGCCACATAGCGTCTTTCTTGCATACAAGGAGCACCAGTGAAGAATAAGGGCTGCAACTTAGTCGAATGATCCCTGTTTCGAGCATCTCCTATACAATCTTCTCTATTTTGACCTTCTTAAGGTGAGGATAGTGATACAGCCAAGTATTTGCCGGTAGTTTGCCTGGTAGAATCAGAATCCAGTGGTCATGCAGTCGGGTATAGGGTAGACTGCGCGGTTCGGCGAAGACGTTTGAAAATTCAGTAAGCAATTGGAGAAGGTTTGCGTCTTCAATTTTCGTTGGTTCCCTCATATGTTGTTACTGAAGTTGCATTAGGAAGCCGTTGTACACTTTTTGTAAAACTTTCTCCATGGCATTGAAATCATCTTCATGTTGCTCCTGCTTTTCCCGCATATGATCACATGTTTCCCTTTGCTGAAAATTTTCAAAATTAACTTCAAAAATTTTCAGGAAACATCACATAGTGTAATCAGCCATTCGATATCGAGCACCACCTTATAATCATCGAGTGGGAGGAGGAAGAAGTCAGCAATGATTTCCTGGTCTTGCAGCATCAACTTCACGCGCGTGCATCTTTGATCACACTTCAAAATTCAACTGTCGGTGACCTTGACATTGAACCTGCTATAATCTTCAATATGAAGTGCCATCCGGGCAACAACCTTGTTGTTCATGAAATTATTGGTGCTTCCGATATCGATGAGGACGGTGATTGGTTTGCATAACCGGCAAGAGCATGCATTGTATAATCGACCAGTTGTGGATCTTCCTCCGTGAACTCCTCCTCGTGCTCAAGGTCCTCCTCTTCATGTTCTAAATCATCGATGGGTTCAATCAGAAGAAGTTGTCCCCTCTTGCAGTGATGGTCGTAGCTCCACGGTTTGTCACAATGCCAACATAGGCCCCTTGCAGATCTGTCGTAAAGTTCATCTCTTATCAATTTCTCTGGCTGAGAGGGACGACTGGAATCGGATGGTGCTAGAGGTTTGTACACTGCTGGTCGTGGTGTGGTTCTCGCCCTTTGAACATCTTAGTTAAGTCGCTCTTCTAGGATTCAGGCGAAGGAAATTGTGGCTGTCAAGGTATAGGGTTGTCGCGCCTTTACTTCTCCTCCTATCTCCTATTTTAGTCCTTCGATGAATGTCACACTTTTTTGGGTTTTGGATTTAGGATAACTAAATTGCAATAGTAGTAAGGTAGATTACCAGAATCTAATGTAATTTTTATGGGCACTATAGGGGTGATCTATGGTAGTGATGATAACGGTGGAGTTGGTGATGATCTTAGCAATTATGGGAATTGCTTGGGTGGCAGGATGAAGAAGCACCAAGGAACACTGCCCTGATACCAAGTGTTAAAACCCTTATGGATTTTAAGCTTGGGGGGTTGATCTCTATAAGGGATCTGCCCTCCTGGAACGCTATAGGGGTTCCCTCCTCTAAGGTATTCAGCACAAGGTTGAAGAAAGATTGATCTATTCATAATGAAAAGGGTGTGGCTACAAGTGTTTATATAGGGTCTCAATACCCTAACTGATAATAGGACTCCTACTTTTAATATACTCCATCTCCTAACCAACTCCTAACTTGTAGCCGACTTCTACTAAATGTGTGGCTGACAGCTAAGACTCCGACTCAAATTAAATTCCTCCCTAACCCTAGATGAACTCTTCAATTAAAAGGAGTGGTTTAGGGTTACACAACTCATGACTCATGTGACTTAATACATTTGGGGTCTGACTCAGCTAGGGTCCTAACAAAGTAGGATCTTTAATGACTTATAAAATAACTTATAAAGCACATGATGAATAAAAAGTAAACCTTCTAAAAAACAGGAAGGATATTGCACTAAGAACCAAAGAAGATGCCTCCAGCGAAAGCTAAAGTGATGATGAAGATGGCATAGAACTCCTTACAAAAAGACTTCAAAAATTCATGAAAAGAAACAAAACTTATAAGAATAAAACTGAACCTAAAAATGATACTATAATATGTTATGAATGCAAGAAGCCATGGCACTTCAAAAATGAGTGTCCACAACTGAAAAGAAATTATCGATCCAAAAGAAGAAGAAAGCATTCAAGGCAATGTGGGATGCATTAAGTGCATTTGAAGACGAAATCAATAAAGATGACATGGCGAACTATGCATTGATGGCCTTCATTTTCTTATGATGGTGAACTATGAATGAGATATATGACTTACTTTATGCATTTCATGATTTATTTGATGAGCTTAAAAAAGTTAGTAAGAAATATAAATTATTAAAAAAGGATCATGTATCTCTCTAATGAATTTGATAAAATTGAAAAATAAGCATGACAATTGTATGTTAACATCTTGCACAAAATGTGAAGAGTTAGATTCATTTTAAAAAATATTATTACAACAAACTTTAAAAAAATTAAAATTAAAAATAAATCATTAAACATAATTCTTGCTGAACAATGTGGTGGATGTAGAGAGGAAGGTATTAGATTTATAAATAATGATATACATCAAAAGCCAACTAGATTCGTAAAAGGATCTACACTATATAATCCCTTAAAGATAAATATAATTTTATGAAAAATTTGGTCATTATGATTGTACTTGCTTTTTCAATAAATATAGCTCTCATAAATTAGTTTGGGTTCCTAAAGAAATATTCAATGATTTGATGTCAAAAGTCAAGAGAGGTAGATCTAACCATGAAAGACCCAAATTTAATTGGGTAGCTAGAGCAAACCCTTCTTTCTTGTAGATATGTCTCCATCGAGAGCTAGAAGTAAAAGATGGTATCTTAATAGTAGATGCTCAAGGCACATAACCGGGGATCCAATATAATTTGCAAAGCTCACTAGCCAAAATAGGCGATATGTCATCTTCAGAGATAACAACAAAGGAAAGATTATCGACATTTGAAAATTTAGTAACAAATCGAATCTTTTGATTAAAGATACTCCTTTAGTAGATGATTTTCATGACGAAACTTATTTTTTGATTTTAAACAATGATGCATGGTTTTGACATCGGAGATTAAGATATGTAAGTACGAAATTAATCTCACAATTATTGAATCTCGGATTTTGATGATGAAATTAATTGATGGGTTTTATTATCTAACATATATGTTACATATGAATGATGCAGGATTAACTACGACAAGGTAATACAATCAGATGTTGGGCCGAGGTCAAGTACGGGCATCGAGCCGGGGTTCGGACGGTATAGTGGGAACTCATCGGGAGATCACCAGAAGCTCGCCAAAGGTATCGGGGGCTTGCTGGGAGTTCGCCGAGAGCTCGCTGAAGGTATCGGGGGCTTGCCAGGAGTTCATTAGAAGCTCACCGAAGGTAATCGAGAGCTTGTCGAGAATATGTCGGGGGTTCTCCAGAAGATGACTGAGACTCATCGGGAGTTCATTGGAGGTTACCAGGAAGATCGCTGAGAGTTGGGAAGGTCACTTGACACATTGGTCAAATTGATTGTATTTGTATGTCTTAGTATGTCATAGTTAGCACCAGTTTGGTTTAGAGTCCAAATTGAGCTAGATTTGGAAGGAATCCAAATTAACTCAATGTGACACAACCGGGTCCACTTTCGGTTGGATTTGAGCTCATTTTATTGACCTAGAAAGGGGTCAATAGGAGATACGAGTCGGGTATGTAAAAGTATAAAAAAAGTAGCTTTTACAGGATTCTCGACGATAGTGCCGCTGGTGAGCGGTGGTAGTATCACCCAGGTCGACGGTTGAACCGTCATCGCTCTATTTCCATGGTGCTTTTGGAAAGCTCTGAATTTTCGCTCCAATCTGAAGACAGTTGGGGTCTATAAATACCCCAAGTTTTCTTGCTTGGAGAAGAAGGGTGGTGAACGAAAAAGTGAAAAAAATTATGGTGAAAGTGTTGTAAAAATTTGAGAGCTTTCCTTGTGAGCTACAAGTGATAAGAGAGACTAAGAGAAGTGAAATACTTGTAAGGTTCCTCTCCTGAACCTATGAAAAGGAGAGTGAGAAGTATAAGGGTTTGGTCTTCACTCGAAGAAGATCAATAGTGGACACCGACGAGCCTCGACGAAGAGGACTCGGAAGTGGACGTAGGCCAAGTTGTGGCCGAACCACTATAAACTCTAAGCGTCTCTTAACTTTCCTTTTTGAATTTACATGTTCTTACTCGAGCTTTCTTTAAGCAAGATCATAACTTGACATCGTTCAATAGTTTAATTGATCACTTACTCAACTTAAATGAAATACTTTCGATCTCGATTTTACTTCAAATAATATTTTCTTTAAACCGTGATTTCAACACTTGCACTAATTCACCCCCCCCCCCCCCCTACTCTTAGTGTTAATTGATCCTAATAGTTGGTATCAGAGTCACATTATATCATTGGATTAACACTCAAGTTGGTAAATGGCTTATTATGGCATTAACAAGAGTCAATGCATCAAAAGTCCTCCTAT
This sequence comes from Ensete ventricosum, assembly GCA_029747655.1. Classification (NCBI taxonomy): domain Eukaryota; kingdom Viridiplantae; phylum Streptophyta; class Magnoliopsida; order Zingiberales; family Musaceae; genus Ensete; species Ensete ventricosum. The sequence continues at coordinate 39,833,498 of JAQQAF010000008.1, read as the reverse complement.
GTTCAATGGGATGAATTATACTTATTGGAAAATTAGAATGTGTATTTTTTTTTATTTCTATGGATTTTGATTTATGGCACATCATTGAGAATGGTCTTAAAAAGTCTTCCAAACAAATAAACGAATGGAATGATTTGAAAGAGAATACTTTTTCTTTAAATGTAAAAGCAATGAAGCGCCATGCGATGAACACAAGAAGCCAAGTCACTTTAAAGCTGAGGAACACAATCGAGAAGTGGAGAATTTCACGCTCGTGGCTAACACATGAGGTAAGTAACTCAACTAATGTCTCATTTACATTCGATGAATTATTAAATATTTTTTATGAGCTTTATGACAAATTTAGAAATATTAGCAAATCCTATAAATTTCTTAAGGAAAATCATACATCACTAGTTTGTAGATTTGAAAACATGTATGAGCATCAACATCATATATTTATTGCTCTAAATGTGAGCCATTAGAGGTAGTTAAAAAGGAAAAGATTATATTAAAATAAACTTTAGAAAAATTTAAAATAGAGAATAAATTTTTAAACATGATCCTTGTAAATAAGGGTTATGATCATAAGAAAGAAGGTATAGGTTTTGGGGGCAATCACCAATAAAAGCCAACTATGTTCGTTAAAGGATTCATGTTAAACTCTTCATTTAAGATTAGATGTAACTTTTATGGTACATTAGGACATATAACTTATAATTATTCATTTAGAAAATATAGTCCCCATAAATTAATTTGGGTTCCTAAATGAACCAGAAACACTCTCAAGCCATTTGAGAAAATGGGAAGAACCTTTTATGAGAGACTCAAACTCAAATGGTTACCTAAACCAAAACCCACCATCTTGTAGAGTTGTCTCCTAACAAGGCTAGGAGAAAAAAGGAATGATATCTTGACAGTGGATGTTCAAGCCATATGACTTGAGATCTAACTCACTTATCAAGAAAATGACAAAAATAAGAAAAATTATTTGAATTGAGATGATTAAAACTTAATGATCTTTGTTTCGATTATAATAAACTTATTTATTAAAAATGGTTCATGGATATACAACTAATCTTGATGATGCATAAGTAGAGTATGCTAGTACAAAAATGAATTAGAGAACTTTAGCTATTTAAAAAAATAATAATCTTTGTTGCCTTCATTGAAATTTCCTGAAAATGAATTTGATAATGATTTTGGATATGTTTTCAAATGATTTTTTTATGAAAGAGATTAATGAATCTAGTCAACTTTATTGATATTTCTCGATTTTGATAATTTGATAACTTAAACCATGATCTTGACATCTTAAGAAATTGAAACTTGAAATCCTTATATATATTAAGTTCGTTAAAAAATAATTATATAAATAAATCATAATTTATCTTTTCGGAAAAATAACTTGAAAGTCTTCTTATGAATCATATTCTTGACAACTTGAAGGTTCCTATATATAAATCAAGATTTCTATCTTTTTTTTCTTTTCAATTAATTCATGATCTTGATATTTATAATTTGATATTTTTATAAATGAATACTCTTCTTATTTGATCTCTTAAGATTTCTAAAGCCTTGAATCTTATCTAAGAAGAGATTTGACAAAATAAATTATGTCTTTTGATATTCATGATTTAATAATAATATCATTTAAGACATGATTATTTATGACTTTCTTCTTAGTATAACTTATCACCAAATTAATATCTCTCAAAATTGTGATGAGTTAAAAATTAAATGAGAATTTTCTTATCGTGAACATTCCCTTGACTTCTAGACTTGTCACATCCTTAAATCAAATTTCCTCTATGATTTATTATTTTGCTAAAAATGAGATTTATGATTTTGACAATTATAATTTAAGATTTTTTAATCAAGATTGTTTAGATCTCATAAAATTTCTTGTTAGGAGAGTTATTCAATTAAATCATGTCCTTTAGCACTTAAAGATTTGATTTTTTATCTTTAATGATATGATCCCTTTGTACTTATGGTCATAAAGAAAACATGTCATCATAATAATTTTTTACAATAAAAAGGCTGAGATAAAATTATTAATTTGGTTACAAAAAAATAGATATAAAAATCTTCTAACATTGGATGAGGAGCTATTTGCTTAAAAGAAAATTATGAATTTTAAATATATAAGATTTGCATGATTTGATTTCTATTGGAATTTTAAATGCATAAGATTTTTGATTACTTATATTGAAATTCATAAACAAAAAAGGAGGGGCAAATTTATTAAATTATGTCTTTTGATACTTAAATATTTGATTTTTCATCTTTAATGGCATGATCCTCTTGTACTTTTAGGTGTAATTAGAATATGGATGTAAAAGAAAAATTATACCATCATATTCCTTTTTAACAATCATAAAGAGACATAAAATTAATATCTTAACAACCAAGCCATTAAATGAAGAATAATTTGACTTTATTAGAAGAGAGCTAGAAATGTTAACCCATTCAAATGCATAATTTACTATTTGTTAGATTTTTTAAATTATTTGAAATTTACATAAGATGAATGCATAAGTGGAACTTGGATTTCGTAGATTTTTAAGCTCATCTTTGAAATAATCTTTTCAGAATTTATGTTTATAAGATTGAGATTAAAAGATTTTCATGGTGAAGTGATCTTTGTTTTCACACCCCCTCATCGTTTCTTCTTATATTTTATTCACAAAGGGATAGAAAACTTTTTAATGAGAAAATTATATCTTTCATCCTATTTTTCTAAGAGAGAGCAATGAAATAAATTTGGCCAAAATTCTTATTGACCCCCGTACTATGCCTCAAAATCAAAGTCACCCCCCGTACTTTAAAACTCGTCTAAGTAACGTCCCGTACTATACCTCAAAATCAAAGTCACCCCCGTACTTTAAAACTTGTCTAAGTTACCTCGTACTATGCCTCAAAATTAAAATTACCTCCATATTTTAAAACTCGTCTAAGTGACTCCTTGTACAACGATATTGCATCAAAGTGACCCCCTTTGTTAGAAATAAGGTTATGTCATTAGGTAAAAATAATAATTTAAGGGATTATTTATCAATAAAATAATTTAAAACATAAAAAAGCACACATATTTTTGCCTTTAATTTATTTATTAATAAAATTATAGAAATCATAAATCTTAAGTAAAGAAAAAATAGAAAGGCTGAAAGACAGTGGAAAGATGAACAAACTAATCCCGAAGAAAAAACAAGAAAGGTAGAAAGATAACAGAAAGGCGAACAAACTAACGCCAACAGAGATTGATGAAGAAAGGCAGAGATCAGAGTTACAAAAAAGAACACTGATAGAGGTTGGAGAAGAAAAAAATAGAACTAAAGCTTTGGGACTATTTAGTTGTAATTCTCAATTAAAAATAATCCCCTAATTTATTTTACCTAATGGCGTAACCTTATTTCTAACAAAGGGGGCCACTTTGATACGAAATCATAGTATGGGGGGTCACTTAGATGAGTTTTAAAGTATAAAGGGTAACTTTGATTTTGAGACATAGTACGGGGGGGTCACTTAGATAAGTTTTAAGGTACGGGGGGTGACTTTGATTTTGAGGCATAGTATGTGGGGTCACTTAGATTAGTTTAAAAGTATGGGGGTGACTTTGATGTGAAATCATAGTACATGGGGTCACTTAGATGAGTTTTAAAATACGGGAGATGACTTTGATTTTAAGGCATAGTACGGGGGGTCAATAAGAATTTTGACCAATAAATTTTCATATATTGAATGTGATCAATACTTCTCATTGTTAATAACAAATGGGGAGAAACTTGAAATATGATGAACATTTGTTATGAAATTATTTGCTTAATATTTCAACTTTTTGTTGATGATAAAGGGGGAGAAAAGATATATTGATGATAAATATAGAATATTAATTAAAAAAAATGGCAAAATGGGTATTTCTCCTTTTTTGTTGATAACAAAGGGGGAAAAATAATTGGTGACTTAAGGGGGGGAATTAATGATTGATGACTTAAGAGGGAGAATTTGAAATTGATGCATGAATGGTGTTTCACGATAAATGGATATATGTTTTTGAAAATCTTTGATATATTGATGGCTGATGACTTAAGAGAAAAAATTATTTGAAATTAATGTTGTTTCATAATGTATGAATGTATGTCTTAAGAATCTTTGATATATTGATGGTTGATGAATTAAGGGGGAAAAGTGTTGTATAGATATATGTTTTGAAAATTTTATAATATTTATGAATGATATTGTGCTTGAATTCAAAAGTGTTTGGTTTTTTTGAATTCAAGTTTGTTTTATCTTATAGAGTTTATATAGGGGGAGTTAAGGTTAACTCTTATCATTAATTGATTGTCATCATCAAAAAGGAGGAGATTGTTGAATCTCGAAGTTTGATGATGAAGTCAATTGATGTGTTTTATTATCTAACTTGTGTATTAGAGATGAATGATGTAAGATTAACTACGACAAGGTAATACAATCAAATGTTAGACCAGAGTCAAGTTCGAGCATCGGGCCCGGGTACGAACAATGTAGTGGGAACTCACCGGGAGATCACCAAAAGGTTGCCAAAGGTATCGGGGGCTTGTTGGAAGTTCATTGGGAGCTTGCCAGAAATACGTCGAGGGTTCGCTAGAAGATGACCGAGACTCATCGGGAGTTCACCAAAGGTTACCGGGAAGATCGTCGGGAGTTAAGAAGGTCACTTGATATGTTGGTCAAATTGATTATATTTATATGCCTTAGTATGTCGTAGTTAGCATTAGTTTGGTTTAGAGTCCAAATTGAGTAAGATTTGAAAGGAATCCAAATTAACTCAATATGAGGCAACCAGGTCCACTTTAGGTTGGATTTGAGCTCAAGTTGAGCTCATTTTATTAACCTAGAAAGGGGTCAACATGAGCTATGTGTTTGGTACACAAAAGTATGGAAAAAAGTAGCTTTTATGGTTAGTACTATTGGTGGGCAATCGTAGTACTGCCCAGGTTGGTGGTTGTACCATCGTCACCCTATTTTCAGGGTGCTTTCAGCGGTAGTACCACTCGTACCCCAATTTTACAAAAAGTTTTAAATTTTGGCTCCAATTTGAAGTCAATTAGGGTCTATAAATATCTTAAATTTTCTTGCTTGGAGAAGAAGGGTGGTGAATGAAAAAGTGAGAAAAATTATGGTGAAAGTATTGTAAAAATTTGAGAGCTTCCCTTATGAGCTAAAGTGATAAGAGAGACTAAGGGAAGTGACATACTTGTAAGATTCCTCTCCTGAACCTGTGAAAAGGAGAGTGAGAAGTGTAAGAGTTTGGTCTTCACCCGAAGAAGATCAATAGTGGACACCGACGGGTCTCGATAAAGAGGACTCGGAAGTGGACATAGGCAAAGTTGTGGCCGAACCACTATAAACTCTAAGCATCTCTTAACTTTTCTTTTTGAATTTATATGTTAAACAATATCATAACTTGGCATCATTCAATAGTTTAATTGTTCACTTACCTTGAATGAAATGCTTTCGATCTCAGTTTTACTTCAAACTAATTTTTCTTTAAATTGTGATTTCAACACTTGTACAAATTCACCCCCCACCCCTCTTAGTGCCAATTAATACTAACAATTTGGAATTAAAGAAGTTTAGTTATTAATAATCCATATTATTATCAATGAATTTTTTAAAAGTAAGAAAAATGATTTTGAAGATGATTTCAAATTTGATTAGATTTTTTTTCTAAAAGGAATCATGATCTTTCACTTGACTTCTTAATATTCTTGGTTTAAGATCTATCTCATATGAATCACGATATTTTAATAATTATTCTCCTATAACTCTTTTTAGTATTTATTAAGAAGGAGATTTGTTAAAACAAATCATGATATTGACTTTTGAATATTTATAACTTAAGATTTATTTTATATGAATCAAGATTTTTTACTATTTATTCTCCTATAATTCTTATTGTTATTTACAAAAAAGGTAATTTATCTAGTGAATTATAATCTTAAATTCTCTATATTTATATCTTGAGATTTATTTTTGAATCAAGATCTTTTATTATTTATTCTCCTATAATTTTTTTCTTTCTTTTTACTAAAGAGGATATTTATCTCATTGGATCATTATCTTGATTTCAAATACATGAATGATGTAAGACTTATGACTCCTTTATATTAATAACCTTCATTGGCACATCGATGTAAATAAAGAGAAGTAGCACCGTGATAAAATGATATTCTTATCTTCTTTTTTATAATGATAAAAAAGGAGAGAAAAATAGTGGCTTACTCTTTTTTTTTCCTCCTTTTATTGATGACAAAGGGAGAGAAGTAATGGTAACTTTTTGATGATGTAGCACGGATATACATGTTAAGTTTGATGAAAGTAACTTATGATATATGTTTGAAATGTACAACCATGGATATGATGTGAAATTATATATATGATTCTTATAATAATCAATATTGAAAGTTGATATGATTTATGATTAAAATTATTTTGACTTGAATTTAAAGAGTTGAAAGGTTATCATATTTTCATTAAAAATCCAAGTTCATTATGGAATACAAGCAGGGGGAGTTTAGTTAAAACTCCATGATCAATTAGTTATCATCATAAAAAAGAAGGGTGATTGTTGAATCCCAAATTTTGATGATGAAACTAACTGATAAATTTATGGACTATATACTTTTAAGATAAGTGATGTAGGAAAGACTTTGATCACGGACATGAAGTATCACAGGGCAAATTATCGAAGCAATAAAATCAGACATTAAGCCGAAGGAGTATCATGTTAGAGATTGAGTGTTAGGCTAGAGGATTGGTTGACGTGCCGAAGGATGGACTTCGTGCCATGAGTTCAGGCATCAGGCCGAAAGAATTAAGTATTACGCCAAAAGATTGGATGTTGTGAGAAGTTAATATGCCAATAGATCAGGTGATATATTGAAGGAAAGGATGATTTGTTGGAGGTTCAAATGAAATGCCAGATGATTAGATGACATGCTGAAATGCTGGACAACATGTTGATTACTTTATGATTGTGCCAGATATATGACTGAGTGGTTCAGTCTTGATCATGATCGTTTAGAGTCGAATTAAGCTGGTATTGGGCTGAAACCATGCAAACTTAATTCGGAGCATATTAGGCTTGAACCAAGGTTGAATTGGACTTGATGAAAGGTCAATTCAGTGACTTGGGTGATGGTACCACCAGGTCCAGGCAATGGTACTGCCCACAGTCGAAACTATTCTTTTCCAGGCTTTCTGATGGTGGTTCCACTATGAGCGAGCTATTGTACCGCCTGAAGGAAAGGATGATACATCGGAGGATCGAACGAAGCACCGGATGATCAAATGATTTGTTGGAGTGCTGGACAACATGCTGATTGCTTCGTGATTGTGCTAAATATATGATTGAGTGGTTAAGTCTTGATTATAATCGTTTAGAGTCGAATTAAGCTTGTATTGAATCGAAACCAAGCCAACTTGATTCAATGCCCATTGGGCCTGTATCAGGGCTGAATTAGGCCTGATGAAAGGCTAATTCAATGACTTGGAAATGAATTGGGCGATGGTTCCACTAGGTCTAGGCGATGGTACCACCCAAACAACCCGAAAGCATAGTTTGCGTATTCAACTTAAATGAAATGCTTCTGATTTTTTGTTTTACTTCAAATGAAATTTTCTTTAAGCTGAGATTTCAACACTTGTACTAATTCACCCGTCACCCCCCCTCCTCTTAGTGCTAATTGATCCTAATAGTTAGGGCCCAGATTTTCAGGCTCTATTCAATGGTAATATCGCTCAATATCGGTGGTGGTACCGCTAGTACCTTAAATAATTAGGGATTTAAAATTTTGGTTCCAATTTTGAAGTCATTAAGGGTCTATGAAATGTCTCATCCATTCTTTCTTGATGAAGCACGAATAAGGGTAAAAAAGGGTGAAAAGAGAAAGAATTCTCGAGATTAAAGTATTATAAACTCTTGAAATAGTTTAAGTCTCTTGCTCCTTGAGTTTAGCCATTATTCTAAGAGAGTGTGAGGTCTTGTGTCAAAGAGTTTGTAAAGGTTCTCTCCTAAGCCTAGTAAAAGGAGAAGGGTTGTAACAAGGGTGGTTGATCTTCACCCATTAGAAAGAAGATCGGTAGTAAAACCCAAGCCTCAAGAGAAGAGGAATCGGGAGTGGCGTAGGTCGAGACAACCGAACCACTATAAATCAGTTTACATTTCCTTTCTTACTTTTCCCTTGTTATTGCTATCTGATTTACTTTACTCACTATTTCTATTCACATTTCAAGTTAAATGTATTTCTGATTTATATTATTATTCAATTTTTTTCAAATCAGAATTTTTTGTGATACCACTAATCCCCTCCCCCCCCCCCCCCCCCCCCCCCCCCCCCCCCTCCCCTCCTGTGCCATAACAATCCTAACATATCTCGTGCATTCTTACTTAAATAAATCTCTGGTCAAGGTTGTTCAGATTGAGAGAAAAGTTCTTCAAGAGAATCTTATTAGAGCGAGACTCGAACGGATTTTGTATGAGGCCTGACAGTATCATACCCAATATACGATCTATGAGATATTAGATGGATGAGGGACTATAAATACATGATAATTATGGACAAACAGGTCTAATAAATTAGATCTCCCTGTATTGTCTGAGGATTATGACGTGAGTTGAGTGAATTGTTATGATATAACAATTCATTGAGTCAGAAGGAGTTATAGAGTCAAAAAGAGTTCTAACAGGTGCAACTCACAACCAACTCAGTATTGGGCCTAGAGGGTCGCACACATATCGTGGATGTTGCAACGAGTAGAGGATTGAATATGAGTTATCCAATAAGTCCATATTTCATTAGATGAGACCTAGTATTAATGGATTCCTTGGATGAGGCCCAATTAGAGGCAAATTGAGATTATTGGATAGAGATCTAATAATCCAAGTGATGAGGGTAATTGGATAGAGATCCAATACCCATCATGCAAGATCTATTAGGGTTTAAAGAGGCTCTCTATAAATATGAGACAAGGATAACTAAGAAAGGGGATAAGCTGCACCTTTGGCTGCCCCCTCCTATTATCCTTAGCCTTATCTCCTTCTTAGGCGACAGATCTTGGATAGGGAGATCCCGTAGTGATCTTTAGAGCATCGTCGTAGCATCCACCATGTGGATAACGCTATAGAGGATAACATCTGACCTCCTTCATCCTTTCTTTTGAATTTAGTTTTTCAGTGATATACTAGGTAAAATATTTAACACGTGTTACATAGTATTTCGGGTTTATGATTTTTCACACATCAATCATTGCACGACGACATGATAAACGTGGAGACCTTTTTGTTTTATTTTTTTGCTACACATGTGATGCTTCTAATAAGGTTTCCCAACATATTTTTCTTAGGGGAGCATGAGTTGTTAGGATCGTAATGGCACTAAGAGCGGGGAAGTGAATTAGTGCTATATCAAATTTAACAGATTTTAAAAGTTTGATCGATAAATTCGTATTGAAAATATGATTAGCAAAAAGAGCGAGTAAGGGTTGCAAGTAAGTAAATCAGTATGCAACAACAAATTAAGGTATGAGAAAAAATGCAAACCAATTTATAGTGGTTCGATCGTCCCGACCTACATCTACTCATGTTTTCTCTTCCCTCGAGGCCATTGACTTTCAATATTGATCTTCCAACGGATGAAGATCAACTACCCTTATTACGATTTTTCTCCTTTTAACACGCTTAGGAGAGAACCTCTACACTTACTCTTTTACAAGAGACCTCACACCTCCTACAACTTAGAATCACTTCTAAACTCAAGGAGGAGGAAAAGTCTCAACTAATGCTCAAAGAGAGAGTTACAAACTTCATCACTTGTTTCTTTCTCCAATCCAAGCTTTAATGAGGAAATTTAAAGCCCCAAATGGCTTTAAAATGGAACAAAAAATTTAAATCACCAAATAGTAATCAAACTATGATACCATAATGACACTTAGAGTGTGGGGGTGAATTAGTACTATAATAATTTATAAATGACTTTAAATTTGATAAAAAAAATATGTATCGATAACAAACTTAACCATGTACTGAGTGCGAGTAAAGTGAATGATAATAAATAAGTAATCATGATCAATAGTCATAAGTAAGAGAAGGAAAGCAAACCGATTTATAGTGGTTCAATTTTTCTAACTTATGTCTATGTGTGATTCCTCTTCTCTTAAGGCTATAGACTTTCATTACTGATCTTGATTTCAATAGGTAAAGATCAATAAGCCTTTATAATATTTCTTCTTTTTTGAGCTTACGAGAGAACCTCCATACTCATATTTTTATAAGAGACCTCTCACCTACTACTATTATATATCACAATCAAACTCAAAAGAAGTAAGAGACTCAAATAAAACTTAAAGAGATAGCCACAATACTTAATGAACTAAGAAATTTAAATCCCAAGTGGGGTATTTATAGGCCTCAAAAGATTAAAAAATAGAGCTAAAAATTTAAATCCTCAAAATTTCAGGGTATAGGTAGACCATTGATACTAGACGATACTCGCTAGTCATAAGTGCCCTGCAAGCCAATTATGTGAGTGATGACACGTATGATATATTATATATTTCTTCATTATTAATATTATGATATTTTCTCACTTTATATTATTGTTGGATTAATATATTATGATGTCCTTAGATCTATGCAATATGAATTGAATCATGATGAGATCATGATAATAAGATCAATTCGTCTTTAAGTACATATTGCTGGTTACAAGTGCCCTACAAGCCAATCATATGAGTGATGGCACGTGTGACACGCTGTGTGATCTTTTTGCTTATGATTAATATTAGTATATTCTCATATTATCTGTTACATATATATGGTGATATCCTTGGTTCTGTGCAATGAGAGTCGGATCGTGATGAGATTAAGATAATGAGATCGATTCACCTTTAAACACAGATCCTAAATAATCCCGATCATAGGTTACCCAAGAGGAACATTGAGATAACCGGAGAAATCAGTGTACTATATACTCGTCCATATGATGGAGGCGGTTGGTCTTATACTCACTTGTGTGGAGACACTAAGGATATAGTATATGTGCTTATTGGAGAGTGAGTTCACTGATTAATCCACTTATAGAATGTTGTATGGTTAATGATACTTAATGTCAGACAGTAATTCCATAGTCTTAGTTGTGTATCTGGTCTTTAGACTTGAGACACTAAGGATGTCTTGTATGAGTACTCCTTTCTTTGACGTCATACTTATAGGTTTGGAAAGCTCCAAATCTAGTACAACTAGTTATCGGGATTGGTAGCCAACCTTACAAAATCAATTGAGTGTCAATAGAGGATCATTCACTCTCGGTATCATAAGAGGAATATCTCATATGTGCTTGCTCAGACAAATCTCTTGCCAGAGTCATTCGGATTAAGTGAGAAAAGAGTTCTCCGAGAGAATCTGATTAGAGCGAGACTATGAAGGATTATGTATATGGCCTGACAGTACCATGTCCAATATACGGTCTTTGAGATATTAGTTGGATGAGGAATTATGGATACATGATAACTATGGACAGACAGGTCTGATGGATTCGACCCCCTGTACCGTTTGGGGACTATGGCGTAGTGGCCTAGTATGTCCATAGTCGATGAGTCGAGTGAATTATTATGGGGATAATAATTCACTATATCAAAAGTAGTTCTGATGAGAGTGACTCACGACTAGCTCGGTATCGGGCCTAGAGAGTCACACACATATGGTGGATGCTTCAGCGAATAGAGGATTGGATGAAGATCCAATTAGCCCCTATTCTCATTAGATGAGACTCTATGTTGATGGACTCCTTGATTAAGGCCCAATTAGAGGCCTAAGGAGATTCTTGGATAGAGATCCAATAATGCAATGTTACTGGGTAATTGGATGGAGATCCAATACCTACTAAGGCAGGAGCCTTAGGGTTTTTGGTGGTTCTCTATAAATCGGAGGGGAGACTCATGGTTGATAGGCTGCAGCTTTAGCCACCACCTCCTATTCTCCTCCCTCCCTCTGTGCAAGAGTTGCGAGATCATATTGGAGGAGTTTCGCTATAGAGATCCATCGTGTGGATACCACTAGAGAAGAGGATGCTTGACCTCCTTCATCTTCTCCATTCGGATCTGGAATACAAGGATATACGATCTCCCTAGGTAAAATTAATCTCTCACATATCGTGATTTTATCGATTTTTACATTTTTCTCGCGATCCCAATCTTTTGCACGATGATTTGATCTGCATGAGAAACCAATTTTTTGTTTTGATTTTCGCTGCATATGTGATGCTCCCATTGAGGTTTCCCAACACATATCCCACATAATACCGATCATATGTTACTTGAGAGGGACATTGAGATAGTTGGATAAACCGGTGTGCTATATACCCATCTATATAAGAAGGTAGCTAATCTCAAGCTGCTTGTGTGGGGATGCTAGGAATATAGAGCAGATGCTCATTAGAGAATAAGTTCACTAATTGATCTACTTATAGAATTGAATGGTTAATAATACATGATCATCAAATAATGTTTTTATAATCCTAGTTATGTGCTTGATCCTTAGGCTTGAGACACCAATGATATATTTTTTGAGTACTCCATTCCTTGATACCGAGCTTATGGGTTTGAAAATTTCAGATTTAATATAATTGGTTATTGGGAATGACAACCAACCTTACGAAGATAATTGAATATCAATATATGATTATCCACTCTCAGTATTATGAGAGGAATATCTCATATATTCTTACTCAAGTAAATCCCTAGCTAAGGACATTCAGATTGAGAGAGAAAGAGTTCTTCAGGAGAATCCAATTAGAGTGAGACTCTAATGGATTATCTATGGGGCATGGTAGTGCTATGCCCAATATACGATGTGTAGGATATTAGTTGGATGAGAGACTATATGTATATGGTACCTAAGGGCAAATAGGTCCAATGGATTTGATCACCTTATATCATCTTAGGACTATGGTATAGTGGTTTAGTACATTCATAGTCGATGAGTTGAGTGAATTATCATGAAATAATAATTCACTAAGTCGAAAGAGTTCTAAGTCAAAAGGAGTTATGATAGATACAACTCATAGCCAGGCCAGTATTGAGCCTAGAGGGTCACACACATTGGTGGATGTCATGACGATTAGAGGATTAGATATAAGATATCTGATAGTCCCTATTTTATTGGATATCCAACAAGCCCATGTTTTATTGAAGTATTTGGGTGGGACCTAATAAGAGCAAATATTGATTATTTGATATATATCTAATAATCTAAGAGGCTTAGAGTAATAGGATAAAGATCCAATATCCAATAGTGTAGGATCCATTAGGGTTAAGTTGATAGTAACCTCTATAAATAGGAGAGAGACCAAAGAGTCATACATTAAACCCTTTGGCCACCTCGTATTCTCCTCCCTCCCTCTCCTCCTTAGATGTCAGCACTATTTTGTGGTGCATGAGGACAATAAGAAGGGGTTGGCCCTTCTTGATTGTTGATGTGAGGTGATGTGCAAAAGCTATGAGGATTTGCACCATGAAAGGAAGGGTGTTGGCGCTTCATCTGTCATGTAGATTATCGCTAGAGAGGATAACACCTGGCCTCATTCATCCATGGATTATACAGTTTTTCTATTTCACGAGTTTTTCGCTTTCAATCATCGCACGACAATCAAATAAGATATTTTTGGAAAACTAATTTAGTTTTAATATTCTATAGTGCACATGTGATTTTCCTTTTGAGGTTTCCTAATAATACTATTATCATACTTGGAACCCTAGAAGTAAGCATTAGTGCAAAGGCGAAGCCATAAATATGGACTCTCGAGGTTCTACAATTATAAAATTTGAATTATGGGTGGTATTACCATCGACGTAGGCAATACTATCTTTAATAAAGCATAAATAATGTTTTTTGGTAATTTAGGTGGGACTATCACTTTGGTTTGATGATACCATCATCTGTAATAGTTTTAGCCCACTTGTTTAGCTTTCTAACAGGCCTAATTAGATCAAACTTCAAGTCTAATAACTTTAAAAATAAATTGACTCTATTTAAGTTAAATACCGACCCAAATTGGTCTAATTAAGATATTAACAAATCAACTACTCATGCACATCTTTAAAGCTTTAGGTACATTGTTCATTCTTCTAGTATATTGTTTGATCTTTCGATATTTCGATTAGACTTCTGACACATTGTTTTATCATTTGGCATACCATTCAATCCTTCAACATGTTGACCATGGCATGATATCGAATCTTCCAATGCGATATATGATCTTTCATATTGAACCTCTAGCATAAAAAATGTTCTTTGATATATTGACCAATCTTGTAGTTGGACATATGATTTTTTATACGATAATCTTGCAACACAATGTCTAATTATTTTGCTTGATATTAGATGATTCGATGGTCTGAATCTATTATCAAATATTTCTTGTGTCATTTATCTCAATAGTACATTAGTCCATCAAAAATCTAGGTTTTAATGTAACTAACATAAAAATAAAAATAATCATACAATATTACAAAATAATTAATTTATATTATCTAATAAAATAATTATGAAATAAATTAATAAAATATTAAATATTAAAACGATGTAAGATGTATGTAACTAGTACATAACTTATTATTTATTTTTTAAATTAATTTATATATTATTTTAGTGAATATATATTAGCATATTATTTTATATAGTACTATATTGGCACAAAAATATTATAATATATATTTATGCTATTTTTTGTATATTTGATTAACTTTAATTTCATTATTATTTATTATTGTTAATATTATAATGTTAACTTAAACTGATTTGAAAACTGAATAGAACGAACCGGAGGAAAAATGTGATAGAACATTGAGGACATTTTGTAAGAAAAACTAAAATATGAGCACTAAGAAAAATCTAAAATAGAGAGCTTTTATAGGGAGTTGGCCAATATGTATAATATATGATATATTTAATGTATATATTATATATATAATATATGATATATTTAATGTATATATTATATATATAATATAAATAGAGAACGTCTTAAAATCTTATAATTTTATCTTGTTGTTCTCTAGTAGTAGAGGATTCATGAATTTTAAATACATGATCCATTATATATAAGGCTTTTAAATAGATCTCTCATATTTTGTATTAACAGTATAAATGAAGTAGTATGTAAGTCGACTTAGATATCATTTAATCTCTTAATTATATGTATCATTATAAATAGTATTTTAGGTTAAGATTCATTTTCATTCCTATCATTTTGTTACCACTTAAATCCTTATGATTTAATTATCTCTAAAAAACTCATATATTTTAAAAAATATAGTATATAAGACTCTTTCATGAAGTTTGAATTAACAGATGTTATAATTTAATTACGTGTATGTTGACTCATAATAAATTATTAATATAATGATATATATTATTTAAATTAAAAAAGATCTATTTTAACTAATCTTATTTTGATAATAAACCACTAATCTTATGATTTTTTTAGTATATAAAATATTTTTTATATTTTTAAAAATATAATATATAAGTTAATCACACTAAGTCTAAATAATACTTCAAATAATTGTTAATGCAGAGAGAACTTTTCAATACTTTTCTAAATTTATAAAAAATCATTTTCATCCAAGAAGACAGATCTTACAAACTAGCGAAACTTCTTATTTTGCAAGCACCTGGTCGCGGTTGTCATACTTTCCTTTGTTGACAAGTAGTCAAACTAATTTTACAAGATGCACTGTCAAATCAGAAAGTAATATACAAGATGAACTTTAGTCTCTAGAATACCCTTGGCATGACCTAATATAATTTTACAAATATTTACTGAATCCTCATAATAACCTTGACATGGTTCAACATAGTTTTTAAATATTAGATAAAATAAATAGATTTAAAATTCAATAGAAATTAGCTCAGATAAAAAATAAAAATTCAAATATGTATCCTTAATTTATGAACAAGAATAAATAAATAAAAATAATTACATTTTTTGAATAAAATTATAATATTTTGAAAAACAATAATAAACCTAAACAAATATATTGTAATCGTTGAATTAAATTGATTCACGTATGAACGTAGATTAACAAAAAAAAAAAGAAGAAGAGTATCTACATGTCATGTCAGGAATATTCTAGAGATTATGAAAAATATGAAATATCTCTTAGAAACATATAAGAGGGCAGCACTTCCCAAGAAAATAATCAAAAGAGTGTTTATGAAAATTCACCATCTCTCTCTCTCTCTCTCTCTCTATATATATATACTTTGACAACTAAGCCTAAAGTTTTTTTAGCCAAAAGGTTTGGACTATCGGTTTAGAGAGACTTTAGATCGATTTGAACTGAAATGATTCATGCTGATTTAATACAATTTTTATTTAAAAACACCTATAAAGTGACTGCTATAGTATACGATTTTGCTATCCTTGTATTGATGCTGATATCGATAAAGAAGTAAAAAAACTTATCTTTTGTCACTTTCTTATTTGTTGTTGTTTTTTGTCTTTTCATTTGTTCCTTGTATTTTTTTCTTTCTTTTTGAATCAATAATGGAAAAAATAACATGTAAATATATTATGATAGTTTTTACCATTTCTTTTTAATAATTATTTAGATAAGATAAAATACATATATATTACATATTTATGAATATTATGGTATTTAAAGTATCTTTGTTATTATTAAATCTATGAATTTATCAACAAACATGGCATTTATCCAAAATTTTCATCCAATATAAATTGAAAGTCGACAGATTATAAACTGAAAGACGGCAGTTTATATATATATATATATATATATAAACTAAAAATTGGCAGGTGACAGTGTACTTTAAAAATCACACTCCGTATTCTATAAATCGAAAAGATAGTCAATAAATAAAGTCCAGTTCCCCGCTTTCCATTTCCGCTTCCCGCTCTCCCGTCTCGAGTTTGCCCCACTGCCACATTTTGGCACGTATGGTGTGTTACGTATCCTCTGTCTTAACACACACAAACCCGACTCCCTCCGGAGGCTCAACCCCGTTCCCTCTATTGCCCCCCTCTCGAGCTTTGTTGCTCCAATCCAAATTAATCGAATTCTTCCTCTCCTCCAAGTCTCCCTCTCGATCCAATTCCCCTCTTCCGTTCGATTCACCGTATAGTTCGCTCCATCTATTCAGACGTTCGATTTTCTTTTGATTTATACTGAAACCCTAGCTGGATTTATCGCTCCGAGGTGAGAGTTCACTTTTACGTTTATTTTCGTTTTTACCTTGTAATGGATCCTAAATTGCTGGTGTTCAGATGGTCGGCGACGCGGGGGAGTGCGTCCCGGTGGCTCTGTCGTTGGCGCCGACAGTGGCCCCGACCACCGGGGAAGCTGCACCTCCGGAGGTCTCTCCCGCGGCCAAGGCGTCAAGGAGGTGTAGCGCTAGGTACAAGGGCAAGCAGCGCCCTTACTTTGGTACGAAGCGCCCGGATACGGCTCCGAAGAAGGAAATCGTAAAGAAGAGGGCCAGAATGGACCTTGGCCTGATGCAAGCTTCTACAAGTGATGTTAATGGTGTTCTTGGTGAGGTTAGTGCTGATGGTGAAGTTGGCTGCCATGACCAGCAAAACGGAGAGCTTAAGAGTGGTTATGTCCTGGTCAAGGAAACTCTGAGGGCTTTTAACAGTCACTACCTTCACTTCGTTCAGGTTCGCTTTCTCCTGAACCAAGTACAGTGTGATGATAAATTAATTTTTATTAATAGGTGTAAATTTGAAATGAATATCATAATTTACTGCTAAAGAACTGCAGCATGTTTAAAAGAATGTATGGAGAACCAGAAAGGCAATAGTGGTTAGTTTCTGCCTTGGGCAACATTGTCCTGTTTTGAGCTTTTTCTTGGAGCTTTTCTGGGAGATGTTTTGGTACTGACAAAATGTGATTACTAAAATGCTCACATACTAAGAAAAATAAAATAAAATCATTTTTGGCTGAACATTGATGGGTGTTTCTTGGTAAGTCTTTTGAGGTTTTTTCATTTTGTTGATTGAGTCGTTTTGAATTACATGAACAATACATTCATTCTTTGGGATATTGAACTTAAGTTGGAAGTCTTCACTATATCTAAATGAAAGGTATGGTTAAAGAGACATGCATTCTAGCTGGAAGTATGCTGACCAAATTGGTGTCACTGTTACATCCAACTTTGCATAGGAATGGAAGTAAAATGAATTTACATGTAAAACTTTGGGATAGCCAAATTGTTTTTCTTTATGAGCATTTTTTTAATATGATAATGATATTTTGAGAAGTGAATCTTAATTTTGTATGAAATCTGAGAGGTGCCCCTGGTCATATCATGAATTATTAAGTAGGCGAATTATGGAAACTTCAGAACTCCAGTCATAATTTTGCATTTGTATAGAATGAATTATGTTTCTTTGTGTACACAAGTATTCCATTATAGAAACGATATCGCCCAGATGTTTTTTACATGTCCAGAAACTATGCATGCTGCTGGCAATCTAGTTTGTCAAATGTATAATACTACAGGCAAATTGATGCCTTTGGAAGTCCTGATTACTTACTGATCACTTTTTGTAAATCATTTCAGCACTAACTGATACATACAGAAGATTTCCTTGCTAAGAGATGTTTTGTATGAGACCATGGAACAAATATGCACATTAGTTACATCAATAAGAAAATTGTCCTTGCTTTTTCCAAGTGGCAAGCCTAAATGAAATAAAAAGTTTCACTTGCGAATCTACATGTCATTGCAATCATAGAAAGCTGGATGTACTTAAACAGGCATTGATTTCTCTCGGACGAGAAATTTCATGAATAGCATGAGAATGTTTGTGATGTACCAAATAAAATTGTTTATACCTTGCGAAGATAGGAACTTCCTGTCAACCATGTGTGATTTGTTATATGTCAAGCAACCTGGGTCTATAATAGTTGATGGTATTCTCTTGCATCTGGTATCTCAGTGTTCTCTTCTTTTATACTACAGGAGGAGGAGCAGAGGGTTAAGCAAGTTGAAGCTAAACTGTTGGAACATCCTAAAGATTCAAAAAAGAAGGTGGGCCTCAACTAATAACTATGTTGATTCTATATTGCAGTTGTGCTGTTAATCAACACTATGGATTTGCTAAAAATTAAAAGTGCCATGTTCTCAAAATGGTCTTGCAATTTAAAATTAGTTTAGGTTATGCCTAGTTTGTGATTATTGTTCCATGTGATTAATACTTTATGAAGCAATGTTCTACCTCTATGTAACTAATATTGTATTTAATTGATGTTTGTGTAGGCTGTGGGTTATACTGAAGGGGAAGTAAAACGAGCTTCTAAACGACCTGATCTCAAGGCAATTTCAAGGGCAAGTGTTTCAGTCTTCTAAATAAGTATATAAACTAGTTTTATCGAAGTTAAGCTCCAACAACTTGTGAAATCTTTATTATAGTTCTGCTTGGGTTGGTACATCTTGGAAACCCACTAAATACGCATGATGAATCTAAGAAAACTTGAAGTAGATTATTGTCGGAAGTTGCTTATTTTCTTTTTGGTATCAAATGTGGACCACACTTTAAAGATCATGGAAAAGAATTCTTCTTCATTCACTTGATTGTTGCTTATTTTCTTTTTGGTATCAAATGTGGACCACACTTTAAAGATCATAGAAAAGAATTCTTCTTCATTCACTTGATTGTTGGAAGCTTATAGGATTTATAGATTACACAGTTACACATATTGACAAACTAATTATATAAATCAGTAAACTAAGTTTGGGAACTAATCTCCATAATATCAAGAATTGATTTCCTCAAAATCCAAAATGTAATTTCCACAATAAGGAAACCATAAAAAAGATTCTACATAATCTTTATAAATTAGGAAAATGTTTACACGAAAATAAACAAAATGGGAAGTATTTTAAAATCAATTAACACTATCGAAGTTGGTGAGTAAATATTTTCTATTCCTGCTACCAATGTCTTGAAAGGAGTGACTTGGAAGATCCTTAGTCATGGTAACAGCAAGTTATCTATATATTAATACATAGGGAATACATTATTAATTTATTAATTCCTACATTATGCTTTGACATGTTTTGTTTGATCTTGTTGAACTGGATTATAAGTGATGCTGATAGTTGATTTATTATTATAATATAATTTCATATATCTTTTCTGCTTTATTCCCAAACCGTAAGGATTATTGATAATAGGTCATAAAGATCATGTATCATGGCTCTGGATTCTACTTCTACACTAGATCAAAGTATCGAACAACTACTCACCGCCTTTTTCGATATCTGAAACAGTACAATAGCCAGAAATTCTTTGGTCAATTATGAGTCCAACCCAATTTGTATCAATGTAAAAACTCAATTGCTCGTTTATTCTAAATAGGATTCCTTTTCCTTGGAGTGAACTTTACATAAGAGAATGTATGAATTGGCTTCCGTTGCATTAGTAATATCAAACCTCGTGTGAGACAAATAAATGATTCTCAAATAAGTCTTTGAAAACCCCTTCTCTATTGTCGTATCTTCTACATCTCATGGTTTGTGATTTTGCTCAATAGGTGTATTAGCTATTTTGCATCTAAAACTTCCTGCTTTTAGAAGGTCAATGTTATATTTTGCTGACATAAAAGTTCCTTTTTGTGAGTTGCCTCGTACCTTAGACATGCTTGAGCTTTCGTAAATTTTTGATGTCAAACTCTTTGATTAGTTTATCTTGAAGTTTTTCCGTTCCTTCAGGGTCACTACCGTTAACAATTATCTCATCAACATATACAATCAATGTTGACATTTTATTAGTTGGTGATCATTTGATAAAAAAGAGTATAATTGACTTTAGTGAAATTTTATATCTCCCATTGCTTTTTCAAATCTATCATGTTCAAGGAGATTGTTTTTGCCCATCAATCTGTAGAGATTGTTATTTCAAAATCCTTCATTAAATTCTAAAGGTGCTATGTAGATTTCTTCCTTTAGATCACCATGTATAAAGCACTTATAACATCAAATTGTTGCAAAAACCAATTAAGGTTAACTGATAAAGATAATAAATAATGTAGATATGTGTGCATCTTTGCCACTGTAGCAATGGTTTCTTGGTAGTCTACCCCATATGTTAAGTACAGTTGGCATCCACAAGGCTACCCTTCTACCTTTCCAGACAATCATCAACTTTAAATTTTACAATGAAGATTCACCTACACGATGGGTTCTTTCATTAGGAATTCTGTTCAACACATTTCGTTTCCAATATACTCGTTTCTTCTCACATGACTTCTCTCCAATTCTTATCTCTATATACCTGTTGGACTGTTTTGGAATTCCAATTGGGAATAGATTTATAAGAGTTCTTTGGTTTGAAGATAATTTATCAAATGAGATGAAATTGAAGACAGGATGTTGGGTGCATTTTATTGTTCCCTTATGGCAATTGGTAGATTTTGGTCCTCAAAATCTGATGAGTGATTTTTTTATTTGTATGGGTTCCTTAGATTCTATAAACAATAAAGATAAAGGATAGGGACTAAAATTAAATTCAGTATCTTTTAATCACTTGGATCCTTGGACATGTTCAGGTAATGCACGAAAATAATATTTATCTCATCCTCATTTATAGAATTAAGGTTGGGTCAATAATTTAAATAGGTGCTTGGGCACTTGCCTCGTCTCGCCCGAGCGCCTCATGTGTAGACTAGGAGGCACGCTTTAACGAGGCGCCACCTAGGCACTTGCCCGAACCCAGGCGTTGGGCGCTTCAGGCGAACGTTCGGTTCAATTAAGAGAACCGAACCAGACTTTTGGTTCAATAACATCGTTTCTTACCTCATTCACGCCCGCGCGACCCCTAGCGAACCCTATCGCTTCTTTTGCCTTTGCCGTCGATGCTTTCTACCACCGCCTCCGTCGTAGACGTAGTAGATTGAGCCTTCCTCTGTCGTCGACGAAGGAGTTCGACGGGCCCCGTAGCTTCCTTCCGCTATCGCTCTATGTGCAGTTCCTTCCACTGTCGAGGGAGAGGATCGCAAGTTCCCCTGCCACTGACGGACACCTTTTGGAGCTTTTGTCGTTGCCGTCGCTGTTGTCTGCAGCTTTTGTTCTTGCCACCATCGCTGTCTGCAGCTTCAACCGTTGTCGCCACTGTTATCTGTAGCTTTCGCCGTTGCCGCCACTGTTGTCAGCTGCTTTTGCCGTTGCCACTGCCACTGTCTGCAGCTTCCCTCGTTGCTGCTGCTGCTGTTCACATCTTCTGCCGTTGCTGTCGGCTTGCTGCTGCTGTCCACAGCTTCCGCCGCCACTGCTGTTGCTGCTGCCATTTGCAGCTTCCGCCGCTGTGGTTGCTACTGTCTGCAGCTTCAGTCGCTGTCGCTGGTGCTGTCCGCAGCTTCCGCCGCTGCTGCTGTCGTTCGCAGCGCTATCGCAACTGTCTTAAATTAATCCTTCATCGTTATTGCTGCCAGCTTCTTATTGTTGCCTTCTCCTCCGTTACCGTTAACATTTTTTCTCCCCTTTGACTACTATTAACAGTAAGTAATATATTGTTAACAATATATTTTTAATTTAATATCATATTTTTATTTAAAATAATTATATTTTTAAATTATATTATATATTTTTTATATTTTAATATTTCAGGGCACGTTGCTTTGCTCGGGTGAGCGCCTAGAGCCTCGGGCATTTTGGGACCTTGGCGCCTAACACTTTTTAAATTACTGGATTGGGTAGTTGTTGGAACCATAGAAAAGGTTAATAGTGCCTGAAACAAAAAGATTAAGGTTTAAAGTTTGAAACTCATGGATTCCTATTGAATGGAAAGAAAATTAGTGAAAAAATATTGATTTTTAGCAAAAGTATCATCTATAACAGTGTACAATTTCTTTGACGTAGGATGTTAACACTTATCATCCTATAGTTTTGTGTGGAGAAATAAGCAAGGAAGACATATTTAAGGGTGAGGATCAAGTTTACCATAATCTTGAGAATGAATATGAACAAAAAGATACAATTAAATATCTTGGTTGAGAAGTCACTAAAGCCATGAAAGTAAAGAAAAAACTTTGGGAGAAAAGTAACTGTAGCTTTATGTTCTAAAACTTTAAAGAATAGTTGATTTATTAAATAAGTAGCAATTAGTATTGCTTCTTCCCAATATGCCTTAGGCACATTTTTTTTCTGATAGAATAATGTGTGTGTTACCTCAATAAGACAAATAATCTTCCTTTCAGCTACATTTTATTGGGGGTATCCATAGATGATGATTTGTGTATTATTTTTTTCATTTTTTGGATAAAAAGAATGATTCAAATGTTCTCTTTGTTATTTGTATATACACTTTTGATCCAAACACCAAACTAAGTTAAAATCATTTTATAAAATATAATGATTTACAGAATTAGCATAAATTTACTTTTCAAGAGATAAAGCCATTGCACTTAATAATAATTATCGTTGAAGGAATTAAACCAACTACTTCGATAATATTTGAGATACATAAAGATTCCAAGCATCGATATGAATTAATAAAAAAATATGAGATGATTTTTTGTTTCTCAATGGAAAGAAAACATGGTGGTGTTTGGTCAGTTAACAAACATCATAGTAAAAATCATTAACATTGATGGTAAATAGTAAAGCCCCTTATTAGTCTGAAAGGTGGATGTCTGGGATGCATATGAGTCCAGTTGTGGACTATAGTAAATGAAAATTTTGTTGAAAGATAAATTGATGGTAAACATTTTGTTCATTACTATTGCTTAATTCAGATAATAAAGCCCCTTATTAGTCTGAAAGTCAGTTTGGGTGAATAAGTCTGAAAGTCGTTTCAGTTTTCAAGTCATTAATTGGACTATTGTTAGTTAGTTGTACATAAAATCTTGTTTATTGAGGATCAATTATGTGCAAAATTAGCAATGTTTGTCATGATATCCTATTGAGTTTTTTTTGTCAGTCTGTCAAAATGAGCTTTCTTTTTTTTTTCTGAAAGTGGTATGCCTCTGGTACCTTTGTTATATTAGAAACCTATTTTTTCATAAAGTCCTTCTCCCTAAAGGTTCTCAATACTGTTTAAACTTTAAAGGACAGACATTGGGGAGTTAGAAAGTATAGGATGCCTTTTCTTTTATTCTAGGAGACATATTGTGAGTTGACTTAGTGGTATTTGTTTATTGCATCAAGGGGTTTAAAGACATATTATGAGTCGACTTAGTGGCCTATTTGTTTATGCATCAAGGGGTTTATTCTTTTCTAAAAAACAGTGATGCATCTGTTCATTTGAGTACAAACTTTCTTCCTTGACACTGGCCTTTAACATCTTTTCTTTCTTTTATTTATATTTCTTTTTGTGTTCTCTTGTTTGCACCATTGAAATAAATTCAACAATCCTTTTATTTAGTTTAAATATGTTCCATATTAACCAATCATGATTAAGTTTCATTAGTGTGTGTCAGTAAGTTTGATAAGTTGATCAACTGCATGGCTGTAACACTTGCTCTATAATAGCAAATCAGAAGGCTTGATGAGAAAGAAATTAGTAATGATGATCTTATTTGTTGTTGTGTCCATGGATATATCTAGTCATCCCCTCTTATTGGCTGGGCTGTGTGGGAAATGGGATAATTCTATCTTTCATAGTCTTTTCTACAAAACAATAGGTTTTTTGTGATCATATGATACAGCTTTCATATGAGTTCTTTGTCAGAATTGATGCATCAATCTTTTTATAATTGAAATTTTAGTTGGGATAATCTTACACTGCATAATATTTTCTGAGAAACAGTAGATCATTTAACATACATGATAAAGCTCTCTGTCAATTTATCAGAATTGATGCATGCATTTTGAAAATTGTTAATGCCCTGACACACTTATATAAGTTATGTATAAGTAAATAACTATGCATGTTCTCATATGTGAAATTTTATTTGAAGGTATTGTTTTGCTGGATGATAATCGTTGCTTCTATGCACCGATTTATGATGATTTTAAAAATTATTCAGTATCATGGGTTGAGAGGATATTGATTTTGGTTTGTAATCATCATAGTTTAAATTTTTTTGTTTAATTTCTTCAAAAACTTTGTTTGCCAGATGATTGAAAATGGATCAGTTCTCTGTCATGAGAAAAGGATTGGTCATCTTCCAGGTCAGTTATTCCAAGTTTGAGTATCTTTTGATAGGTTGCATTTGGTGCTGATATCTATCCATGTCTTATTTTTAAATATTTTTTTGTTATGCTCTTTTATTCATCTTGGTAAATGCACATGATAGGATATGTTACTAAGCTTATCTAGTATGTCCTGTTGTGTTTTGGTAGGTATTGATGTTGGACAACAATTCTATTCACGCGCTGAAATGGTGGTTTTAGGTGTTCATAGCCACTGGCTAAATGGAATTGACTACTTGGGAGGCTCTTATGCCAAACAGGTAAATTATATGATATCCTTATTGACTTGTGGATGTTCTTATCAAATTCTTAATCATTTTTTTATGAATTATGTCCTATTTGTTTATTGCATTTAAATATAACAACATAAAAGTCATTAGGCTTAATTTCCCAACAATTTTAGGTGGCTACATTTATCTTTCTTTGCCACTGAACTTTGTTTAGGCAGTATAAATAGTAAACCTAAGAGTCATTACTTATCTATATATTATTTCTACTGAAATTTATCTACAATTCTTTCTACTTCTCCTTGTACAACTAAGTTTACTCATGTTATCGTGGCATCTTTATTTCTCTTTTGGATGTACTCAGACCATTATAACTGTTTTTTTTTATCATTTGTTGGATGTAAATGTTCATGAATATAGACATTTCTTTATCCTATTCTCCAGTAGCAGTAAACAACTACCTTGGCGTTCTCAAATTTGCAACATTAATTTATCATATATGTTTCTAACTCAAGGATTGCGGAACCACCCAAAACGGCACATAGTTAGATTGTAACTATACCTAATATTATGTCCAAAATTCTTGATTGGCCTTATAAGTTCATTTAATCAAATTTTCAATTCATTAAACAGTTAATAAATGTAATAAACTCCTGATGTCCTCTTTCACTTAATCATTTCATATCAATTCTATGAATAATATCTTCATCTATCTCTCTGTCCTACTGAATAATCTTTATAAAATTTCTTAAACCTTTAAAACTTTTTTCCATCATGTTTTGTGAATTTAAATGACATAAAGATGATAATGACCAATATAGTTAATTTCTATTCATTATAACATAATAAAGTCTCTTATGTGACAGAAGTGATGGCCATTATCAAATCTCAACTGTCCTTCAAACAGAACTGTCTTGTGTTATGCCTTAGATCGATGTTTTAAATTGTTTAATAGTGCTGTATCTATTATGGCAGAATAGTTCTCTGAAGCAAGGTTTGACTTACCGGTTCGTACCGGTATACTGAGTTCATCTCGGTACCAGTATGGTACTAGTACTGGGTGGTACGCACAGTGCATACCATCATGTATATTAAAATATAATATAAATATTTTATAATATAATATTATATAATATAATATTAATATATTAGAAAAAGATAAAAAGAGGTGACGTCACCTCGATCTTTCTCCCCGCGTGGGAGAAAAAAACGCCCGCGACCCGAGGGTGGCGATTGCGCGCGAGCGGCAACGGCGCACGGGCGAGGACTGCGCGCGGGCGATAGGTATTCTTTTTCTCCTCTTTTCTATTTTTTTTCTTCTTTTTCCTCTTCTTCTTCTTCTTCCCTTTTTCTCGCTCAATCGACCGTCGGCAGTCGATTTCTCCCTCAATCGACCGTCGTCGGTCGATTTCTTTCTCAATCGACCGTCGGCGGTCGATTTCTCCCTTCAATCGATCGTCGACGGCCGAAATCGACTGTCGACGGTAGATTTTTTGCGGAACCGCCCGGTAGCGGGCAGTTCGCGTACCGGCAACCTAGCGGACCGGTATGTACCGCCCGGTATGTCGAAATTGCAAACCTTGCTCTGAAGTATCTTCTTTATAACATATTCCATAAAATTGGCTTTTTGAGACATGCTTCACTTAGTTTACAAAATAAGTGGATAGTCATCATTGATTTTTATTTTGGTCTTCTATTACCATGAATCAAGATTCTTTACATAAATGGATAGTCATCATTGATTTTTATTTTTAATGTAGCAAGAACAATACAAGGGTTATATTTTAATTTTAGTCTTCAATTACCATGAATTAAGATTCTTTAGATAGATGGATAGTCATCATTGATTTTTATTTTTAATGTGGCAGGAACAATACAAGGGTTATACTTTTCCACTTGCTGTATGCATTGTGTTGTCAGGCATGTATGAAGATGACAGTGATAATGCCGAAGATATTGTGTACACTGGTCAGGGTGGACACGATTTACTTGGTAGTAAGCAGCAAATTCGGGATCAAAAGTTGGAACGTGGTAATTTGGCATTAAAGGTTTGTTTGATAGCACTTTTCTAGTTGCTTTGTGCTAAATATGTGAAGATGAATTGAAGTTGCTGACTCTAATCTTAAGAGAAATACACTAATCACTAATCACTAATCACCCTTAATTCTTCCTAATTATGGAATAATTATTTAATTATGTCAAATGATAAAAAAAAAACATAATAAGAACATAACTACCTTTAATTGGAGAGGATTTTCACTAAATCTAGATTTCTAATCCCTCCAATTGAAGGGTTTGATTTGTGCTAATAGCTTATTAAGAAGTTTAATCGTGTTAAGAGTGACAAAGAGATTGGGAATGAGAGTTTGTGAGATGGGGAGGACATATAAGCTGTTGAAACCATGGTGTGGTCAATTTGATTGTTGAACCCAAATTTACATGTGATTTGATTGGTAAAATCAAAGTTCGATCATTATCAACCATTAAGTTGGTAATGTTTGAGTTTCAATTGTATCAGGCAGGGGCCATACCACTCGATATGCACCCTGTTTCCTGGGTTCCTCCACCCGAAGAGGCATTGGGCCGGCCGATTTGTAGCACTTGTATCATACTGTTACTCGGTCGGGGTGGGGGGGGGGGGGGGGGGGAGTGTGTTCATGCCTCATGGTCCCTACTAATGGTGGAACTCCTGTGCTATTTGATTATATCATCAACTTTAGCATTACAGGAATGAGACTCCTAAATCTTGAAGTAACCAATGTAACCAAAGCAATTCTGATGTAGTATTAGCAAGAGCCTGATATTATGCTTTGGTACTTAAACGAGCAACAACACTATGTTTTTTACTCATCCAGAAAATCAAAGAATCATAAAGAAAAAAGAAACAATATCTGGTAGTAGATCGTCTATCAGTGGGATTCACTTGCCTGATCAACATCTGAGTGAGTATACACAAAGCACTAGGGATGCCTCAATTAAAAAATGAAAGCCATTAAAATTGTTCTTTTTATGTATTGTAAGATTTTTAGTACAACATAATGAACACACTAAGGCGTCAACATAAATTGGTTAACAAAATAAACTGCATATGATATATCCGAACGTGTAACGGTGAGATAAACAATATTATCAACAAGTTAACGAAGAATTGCATCTTTTAAAGGCTCTCCTTTTGTGGCACATAATCTTTGGTTCAATACGTGTGTCTGTGACTTTATTGTCAGAACAAAGAATTTTAGTCATTTGAGAAAATTCAATTTATATCATTTTGGAAAAAGTTTTATATGTATCAAGTAACTCAAATCGGTTATGCATCAAATAAATCTATGTAAACGTGTGAAATCATCAACAAAGATGATAAAATAATAAGATCCACCCATAGTGGGTACCTAGGAGATGGACCTCATGCATCAAAATAAACTAAATCAAATGGTGTAGAAGCAAAGGAATTACTAATAGGAAATGGAAGGGCAATGTGTTTTCCCATTTGACAAGACATACATTCAAAATGACAAGAAGAAACCAAACCCAATTGACCAATATTGATTAAAGGTCTCAGTCGAGAAAGTGAAGTATGTGCTAACCGAGAATGCCAAAGACCCAATGGAGCATGTTTCATAATTTTCTAAGTGGATGCAGCAGCTATATAAGGAATATGAAGTTGAGTGAGGAATAACAAATATCCAGCTTCACGGTCTGTCCCAACAACCAGACCAGTTTGTGGATCTTGCATATTACAACCAGTAAAGAAAAAATGAACGTCAAATCCTAGGTCACATAATTTATCATCTGACGATAGGTTTAATTAAAGTTGAGGAACAAAATATGTATTTGAGATTGGAAATAAAAATTGAGCTTATCTGACTTAAATTGTTGACCCATTAGTAGTGTGAATATTAAATGCAGGAGTTCTAAAAGAGAATATTAAAGAATCTGATTCATATAATTTGCACAAGTAGAATCAAGAAGCCAAGTAGTGTTACTTGACATGTCAGGAATTATAAAGGCAGAATGAAGTGATATACGTGAAACCTTGTGGACTATAGCTTTAACATCTGTAGCAGAAAGTGTTGGGTTAATGGAGGAAGACTTGATAGTTGCAGTTGCAGCAATCTTTCTAGCAAGTTTATGACATTCTTAAATTGTCTGTCCAATCTTACGACAATACCTTGCAAATTGGTCTTTTCTATTCTCCATTCAAGTTACTCATAGCAATGGACGAGGCGAAGGGTGGAGAACTCCTAGATGGGTTCTGAGAAACTAGGAAGAGAAGTTGTGCCACGACCATTTTGGCAATCTTGTTGGAGATGGGGCCGTTGATGAACGCGATGTGCTCCTTGAGGAGGTGGGAGAAGACGTTGTACGAGTGCTCGCCATGCTTGTTTGAGGGGATCTAGGGAGGGAAGACTTTTGCTGTTGAAGGAGGAATTCTGGACTTATGTTGAGGAGAACTACAACTAAAGAGAATGGCGATCAGACTTTTACCCCCGTGGAAGAAGACTAGTCCGTGGAAGAAGACCAAATATATGAGAAAGTGCAACGATCTGTTTACGTGATCTTGACATAATTGGATAACGATGGTTCTGACAGAATGTAGAGGAAAGAGCGACGGAGCAAAAAGGGGCATGCAAAGGGCAGCAACAACGACAGCAAGGGTAGCAACAGGTAGAAGTAGGAGGCGGAGATTGGATGCGGCAGATTTGGAAGGTCGTGATAGATGTGGAAGGTCGACTGTGATGGGGAGGTTGTTTGTTACTCAAGGGCATTGGTTGTTGATGGTGAAGATCGGAGATCAAGGGGGATCCACATTGATCATTGAGGGAGGGCCTTTGCTTAGCAATCGATCGACGAAGAAGACAACAAATATACGAGATCGGAGAGGTGAATGATGAGTTGTATGATTTTCAGTCGATAGGAAGAGGGGGAGCAGAGATGTTCATCGAGGAGAACATAGCTGCATTGTTAGAGCAAATCAGAGGGAGGGTTGCGATTGGGTGTCATTAGACCTGTCGTTGAAAGGATACAATGAGGGACCCATAGCAGCCTTTGGGAGAGAGCAAAGTGCAGCGAGCGACGATGATCATGTCCTTTGCCTTGCGGCAGTGGGTCGTCGAAAGGAATCTAATTTAGGGACGGACAAAATTGCAGCAGCGGTAGCGGTGTCACTGACCCTTGGACGAGCAGAATCGTGGCAGTAAATAGCGATTGGAGGAACTTGATTGAGGGATGTGCAGTGATGGAGGGTTGCGGTTTGGCGATATTGTTTGATGGTGAAATCAACGAATCGAGAACAGGCGACAACGATTGGAAAGCTACATTGGAGGCGGAAGTATCTGACGAGATTCGATTGTGCTCACTGACGGAGGGTTGCGACAGTTGTGAATAAACTGAAAGGATCAGAATAAAGGGAAGGATCAAAATAGAAGCTCGGATATCATGAAAAAGTGAAAGGAGGAAGAAGAAACATATATTTTATTTTTGTTTATTCTGTATACATCACAACCCTATTTATAGGATGAAAGTCGATCAAATTAATCTCATAAATTGAGAACTCAAGGGATGTCACATCCCTCTTTTATGGTAGGAATCTGGGAAAACATATGGCGATCATATCAAGGGATTTGAGATCCCTTTACATAGTAATTTCGACAACATTCATATCCAAAGTCCTTTAGTCTTAGTTAGTTTATGTACTAATAATAGTAATAGGATCATAAGTATAGTTGGCGCAAGAAGATCTATAGGTATCATAATTGCAGTTACAAGTCAATTTGTTTATTTTTGATGCCATTTCATTGAAATGAAATAAATCCAAGAGAGTGAGATGAGAAGAGGAAAAGAATGAAGCAAGTTTAAGTGAGCACAAGAAATATCACGGTTTTGTGTGTTCTTATAAAGCACAATTTTTTCTCCGTCCTTGAAGACCCTTAGTGGATCTGCCTAAAATATGGTCATTGGCTACTGATTTACGAAGATTTTCTTATTCCTTGCCTTCTGTAGATTTGAGTAGGTGAAGACAAAATATGTTTGTAAGAGAAATTATAAAAAATACTTAACATACGTTAAAACTACTTGAGTGGCTTAGATGATTCAAAATGATGATATATTATAAAAATTATTGGTAAAAACTCTTTATGCTTTCGCCTGGAATAGCAGTTGTTCTTGTCTATACGCACCGGATTATATTTAAGGTATTTTTCTTCTATGAAAAA
Organism: Ensete ventricosum; assembly: GCA_029747655.1. Classification (NCBI taxonomy): domain Eukaryota; kingdom Viridiplantae; phylum Streptophyta; class Magnoliopsida; order Zingiberales; family Musaceae; genus Ensete; species Ensete ventricosum. The sequence goes on along the minus strand of JAQQAF010000008.1, from coordinate 39,801,879 downwards.
TATAGTTTGAATCATTATATAGATTATCAGTGGCGTTTCTGCTATCGCAACCTGCCAAACACAATTTTACAGTAACTGTATGCTAAACTTTGGACTTCAAAGAATGATGTAATAAGCATTTTTTTTTATCTATATGCTTTTGCATATATATATTATTTTCTAGTTTCAGAGAATGATTTACCTCTTTCTCTGTGCAGAATAGCTGTGATTGTGGTTCACCTGTTAGGGTTGTTCGTGGGCATGAATCACAAAACAGTTACTGTGGAAAAGTTTACACATATGATGGTTTATATAAGGTTTGTTTTGGAAGTATGTTTTAGCATTTAATTTCTTTTTAATGATTCTGCATGTTCAGGTTGCTTTTTGCCTAGTTGGTGAATGTAATGTCTTACTAGTTGTATAGTCTAATATGCAGAATAAGCATATGGTTTCTTTTGAAGCTTATTTTGCAACATATTGAGCATCTTGTTCCATATAGAATATTATTTTCTTGTGGAATCTTTTATTACCATTGACATTTTTTTGTATCATGGCCAATTCTTTAATTTTATTTTGTAAATATTGTGTTTATAAGACAGAAATGAACTCTGTTAGAACTTGTACAAGCATTGCTACATTAACCGAAACCTGTCTTTATCAACCAAAAACCACAATTTTTTTAATTGATATACTTTGTGATCAATATCACCTTGACTCCTGCATGTGATACCTATTATTTGTTGAGCATGTTCCATGATGTAGGTGAAATATGTCACTCTTGGATTTTTTATTTTTAACATAAAGTGATAGAGATGGATATTATTTTATTTTGATGCTTGTTATATGCCCATTTGTTTTTGGGTGATTCTTATTTTCATAGAAGTGCAAAGCAACTTGTAGTTTTATTACTTTGCATAATCTTGGTTGGGTTGAGATGAGTTGGTTTCTGATGGAGTCGTAAGGGTGCGTAGAACTCTCTTGAACCTGACTTGAGAAGCCTATGAGTTGAGGTTTTTTGACTAAGATCTGGCATACATATGTCGGTAGCTCTTGGGTTTGGTTGAGTTAGGATGACAAGTCAAATTTCACTTTATTCTTTAGGTAGAAAAAATCTAGATGAGTTGGGACCCATTCAACTATACTGTAGAGCATATTGCGTGACTTGAATCTGACCAACCTATCCACCAATCAACACTTCTCGACTTACATCAACTGATTAACCAACGAGTCATCTTAAACAAGTTTTGTTTTCGCTTGAGATTGGGTCAATGCAATGTGTTTGACATTCTCACCTTAACTCCTTGTTTAATTGACAATATCAGTTAATCTTTCCATGTGACTGTAGAGGAGTATTATATCTTTGCATTGTTAGATATTATGATAGAGTGATGCAGCCTGTTGGACTAGCAGTTTTTTGTCAATTAGACCAGCGTGGTTTCATGTCTGGTTGTGCCTTAGTTTTATTGTTTTATGTAATTTTGAGTTAACATAATGTAGATGATTTTATCCATAATTTCAATAATGTCAATTATATTCTACAAGTCAGATAAGTATTATATTTTAATAAAACCTTATAATATTTGTAGGCATTTATTGTTCAATAACAATAATCAAGGAGGGTGAGGCATTACCTTATGTATGATGTTCCTAAATAGCAAGGTTTGCCGTGCTACCCTGTATTGCCCGATACGGTGGTATGTATTGGTCCAATAGGGTATTGGTACGCGGATCGCCTTGTATCGGGCGGTACAGATTTAATATGTAATATAATATAATATAATATAAATATATATTAAAAAATAGAGAAAAAACGAGGCGTCACCTCGTCTTCCTGCGCGAGAGGTTGAGGCGTTGCCTCGTCTTCCCGTGCGGGGATGGGGCCGAGGCGCCACCTCGTCTTCCTGCGCGGGGATGAGGGTGAGGTGTTGCCTCGTCTTTCCGTGCGGGGATGAGACTGCGCCTCGTTAGCCTGTTGGAAGATGAGGCGTCACCTCGTCTTCTAGCTCGGGGACGAGACAGTGCCTTGTTTCTCTCGCCAGGCGAGGCTATGCCTTATTTTTTTAATATATATATATATTATATTATATTTAATAATTATATTATATAATATTATATTATAAAATATTATATTATATAATATAATATTATAAAATATTATATTATATTTTAATATATTGAGCGGTATGCATTGTGTATCGCTCGATATCGGGTATCGTACCATACCAATTAAATACCGGTATACTGGTACGGACCGATATGGCGAACCTTGCTAAATAGACCCACAATGATTTTGGTTATTGAACCAAAAATTATTACTAGTGTAATTTAGCTTTAGGTAGTCTAAATCTCTACCAACCTTAATTATCAAGTTTATTATTAGCCTTCAAGTTTTATAAAAGTTTGAATGAGAGTTTAAATGGTTTTTGATTAAAAATAGAAACTGTTCTTAATAAAAAATGAGAAATACTCATTTTTATCCACTTTCCCGAAATTTAGGTCTAAATATTTTGGAAAATTTTGTTATAGTTCTGTTCATTTACTGTGAAAGAATGACAATAACAAAGGATGAGATATTATCCCATTGCAATATTTTTTAATAGACTTATAATATTCTTAATTATTGAATCAAAACTAACTCTATTGAAGAACAATATAATTGAGTTTCAATCGATTCATATCCCCACCAATTTTAATTGTGAACTTGATTTTAAGTTTTGATGTTCTTAAAATGATTTGAATGAGAGATTGAGTAGATTAGATAAAAAATAGGAAGGTTTTGATACATTTCAAAATAAAAGATGAGAAATCCTTTTCTTTTCCACCTACCATAAATTTTGATCCTCATAAAGGGCATACAAGACTCCTGTCAATGCGGAATTTGGAGGAGGGTTGATATATGTAGCCTTACCTCTAAATATTATTTAGACGGATGGGTCTGTGATAAGGCTCATCCTCTTAAATTTTGATCCATATATTTTGGAAAATACTATAATATCTATATTCATTTATTATGTCATCCAATAAAAGAGATTTTGAATGGTTTGTTTCATTTGGGAAGATTTTATTGTATTTGAAAGTTAAGGATGGCAAATTTTATTATTTTTCCTCCTTTAGTATTAAATTTAGGTATATGAATATTAGAAAGACATGATAATATTTGTGTTTATATTGTGGAAGAAGAAAATAAAAGCAATGTTGAAGCATTTCAGTTTGGTTTAGCAGTGAATCGATTTGACTAAAAGAATTAGTCTAGGCTAGTATTGTCAACTGTTAGTGAGGATAATTTTGCCATGATAAAAGTATAGTTGTTCTTAATTTTTAATACACTTATATTAGGATATTGTATAACCATACCTATATCATGATAGTTTACACTCGTATTAGTATAGTTGCCATGACAGTATTACTGTAAAACTGGGCAGTATCCCTATAATGCTATTTCACACCCACACAATATTATTGTAAAACAGGGGGCAAAGAGTGCACCATCGGTCATGGAGAAAAGTGAAATGCCTCATAAATTGGGAGCAGAGATAAGATTTATGTCAAGCCTAGGTTTATGATTGCCACTTAAAGCTAAGATTTCATGTTGATTATATTGTGAAGACATGAGATATTTCTGTACAACCCTAGATAAATAACAATTAAAAGGATAATTTTGTATATTAAGAAATTAGTAGTTTGCTATGCTTTTATTTTATTCATATCCATATCATGATAGTTTGCTCTCATATTAGTATAGATGCCATGGCAATATTACTGCAAGGGTAGTATCCCTATCATTCTATTTTACACCCACACAATATTATTATAAAATAGGGGGCAAACAGTTGCACCAAAGGTTGTGGACAAAAGTGAAATGCCTCGTAGATTGGGAGCAAAGATAAGGTTTATGTCAAGCCTAGGTTTATGATGTGTACTTAAAGCTAAGATTTCTTGTTGATTATATTGAAAAGACATGAGATATTTCGATACAACTTATAGATAAATAACAATTAAAAGGATTATTTTGTATATTAAGAAATTAGTAGTTTGCTATGCTTTTATTTGATGCATCATCTTGGGAACCCTTTGGACCTAATATACCATCCTAGTGTATGTTAACTAATAAGTTATGTAAATCAAGATTTGCCATATCGGTCCATACTGGCGTACCAGTATCTGATCGGTATGGTAGGGTACCCGATATCGAGTGGTATGCACAGTGCATACCGCTCTGTCACAGACAAAAATATAAACAAGGTGTTCGATGTAATGCTCATATTTGTCCGTGTCTTTTGGTTTTTGTACATGCTTTGTACAACAAGTAGCGGGCTTGTAGTAGAGCTTGACAGCCCTAGTTTGGTTAGCTTTTATGGTCGATTTCGGCTTGTAAATGGGAGTCGTGTCATGTGGACACTTGTGGGATACGTTCGTAGGAGATTGAAGTGTGCAACAAGTTCAGCACGTTGCTAAGCCTTGAAGGGTGCACCGGGGGTTGTATTGGCGAAGAGTCGAAAAGAGGAAAGTCGCTCTAATTGGTGGGGGCTGTATTGAAGGGTGCAGTGGGGGCTGTATTGGCGGGGGTAGAACTATGCATAGATAGTTTAAGTAAAATGGAGTAGTCCAAGGGGATGGTGGTCTCCGAAACTTTTAGAGGGAAGAATGCAAAGAGGAAAGTCGCTCCAACAGGACAGATATCCAGGAGGGATAGGTCCTGGTTCTCCAGAAGGAGAATCATGTGCAACGGATCGTATATGTTGAGGAAGAGTAACTCAAGACAATCTCTGCAAAGCTCAACGGACCGACCAAGCAGCGAGGAGTCGTTGCATGATCTCGAATGAGGTAACGCATTGGTGGGTGCATTGTGAGATCAAGTGAGGGGTGACCATGACAACATCATACGAAGGCACACTTAGAGTCGATGTGGAAATCAAACTCAGCGGAGGGCTGACTCGTGGAATGGTGGGTGCGAGGGCCATCGTCAACTCAATGCAAAGCGAGAGGCGGAGCAACTTAGGTGGAACTTGGTGAAGTATCTAAGTTGCATGAAGGGAGTCGACGTTGAAGATGAAACATAGAGCGGAGGCACAGAGCTTTCCTTGGACAGAGGTTAAGGACAAGAACTCTTGTAGAGGCAAGAGTGAGTTCATGTCGTTCTATGGGTTCTTCATTCTGATGGGGCAGACTCATCTTGCATGGTACCAAAGACGAAGGGAGCTTCGAGGCACATGCACCTTGTCTCTGAGATGCATTTGACGGAGGAACTAAGGTGATTCAACTTGCAGAGGTGAAGTTGGGATCAGAAGGCCTTAACACGAGACAAGAGGACGCAGAGGCATGTACTCTTGAAGAATATGCCACAGTGCTGTCATTCGAGTTGTCATGAAGAAAGCAATGTGCAGCGGAGATTCTGCGGTGGGGGATAGAGACCCAGGATTGTGCATCAATTTTAGCGAAGTCGGGGGATGTCGAGAGCTACTAGGCGACGAACTGTCCTAGAACGATGCTTTGTCCTTGTGTGACCCGAGAATGGGTGGCTGAATGTGAATTGTCAAATGAGCGAACACAATCGGAGGCGGCGGAGGCCCTACGATGTGCTGGTAGAGGCCACACATGGAGAAATCGTAGTCGGGTTCATCACATAAATTTGATTGCAATGGAGATGTCACTAGGAGGCGACATGGTGCAGCTTATCGTGGTGGAATGGCTCGAGGCAATACAACACACGTGGGAGAAGTCCTGTGAGGGACGTGATCATGCAAAGGTATGATCAGGAGTTACTGGGAGCTCCACTTCGATAAACAAAACAACGACAAGGACTATGGATTCAAGGAGTGAATGCCATGGTATCACAGAGGCGGGTCTTCCGTGTATGCGTATTGAATTTTGCATCGAATGGAAGCCTTGGTCATCAACATATGAGGGCTGTGTACCACCGAGGGAGAATTCAGATTGCAAGTACCAGTGAGTCCCATGGGGGGGGGTCTTGACCATACTGAGGTATGATCGGAGCGGTTGTAGAGTTGGACTGCTTTAGTGCTCACATTTGCTTAAGGGAGCCCGACAAGTCAGAGGACAAGGCCGAGTAAGCGAACGCTGCTACCAAGGAAGCTAAAGAGAATAAAATCGACGCGAGCCCTGCAATAAGATGGCTGAGGCCATGCATGGGAGTTGCAGTCTGTCTTTCCATCGACCAAGGGAAACTGCTCAGAGAACACAGGGGTGTTGAAGCAGACGGTCGAAAGGGGTGAGGAAGCAACGACGAGTCCAGAGGGGCTCAGCTACCCAAAAGCGAAGCGTCGGTCAGAAAGGAGGTGGACTCGGAGGAGTGCCACAGTGCCACAGAGGCGGATCTACCGATCGCGAAGAAAGGGACGCAGATGCAAGGCAAGGGATAGTAGGACCATGGGCTTGGCAGCATTATGGTACCGCAGAAGCAGGACTTCCGTGGAGTCATCGATCTCTTGCTCTCATGGAGGGAGTGCATTGGTTGTTAAAGGGGTCGAGGAGGTGGAGAATTGATAGAACCCTAGATGAAGCTCTATAGATTTTGACCCTTGAGGGGGATCAACCCTTGGAACGCTGTAGGGGTTCCTCCCTAACCTAAATATGGATCAAACTCGGCACAAGGCTTAAATAAAATTGTTGATTGCTTGATTCAAGAGGGGGGGCGGCTACATCTTTAAATAGGGATCAAAACCCTAACCTAAGGGGGTGCTTGCCTAAGTAAAATTACCCCTTTGCCCCTCCTATAGCCGACCAGCCTTAGTAGGAACATGGGCCGGCTAAGTTGGCTTTATAGCCGACCTAAGCAGGGGGAAACCCTAGCCGACCAACCCAGTAAGGGTGACGGCGGTTACTAAGCCCTAAGGGCTTATTTAAACCTTAGCCATATTCCTTTATAAGATAAGAGTGGCTTTATTACAACAACCTAATAGGGTTTTTATTGATTACTACTAAGATGATTAGGACTCAACCCTGCTAGAGTCCTATCAAGTTCGCCCTCTTCAGATCAGTCTTGTCCTCAAGGCTGAGGGTCCATAAACTTTGGAAACTAGATCTTTAACTCTTTATGTGACTCCCATGTTGCATCTTCGGATGGTAAGTTAGTCCACTTTACAAGTACTTCGGTTGAAGGGTGTCGCCAGCGCATCATAATCCTCCGATCAAGTATAGCTTCAGGTTGGGCTTTGATTTCGCCATTATTGGTGGTGCTCGACAGTTGAGTCTGGGCCTTCTCATGTTCTCCCAACCTTAGCTTCAATAAGGATACGTGGAAGATGGGATGTATCTTAGCATCATATGGAAGCTTCAATATATATGTCACGGCCCTAACTCGGTCTAAGATTTGATATTGTCCATAAAATCGTGGAAACAACTTCATTGATGCTCTTGTGTTGATTGATAGTTCCTTGTATGGCTGGAGCCGAAGGTAGACCCAATCTCCCACTGCGAACTCCCGCTCACTCCGGTGGTTGTCTGCTTGTTGCTTCATGCGGGCTTGAGTGACATTCAAGTTGTCTTTCGGCAGCTGCAGCATTTTATCCCTATTAATCAAATTTTGGTCGATCTGATGTACTTTGGCCGAACCAAGCACATATCTGGGTATTATAGGGGTCGGTCGACCATATAATGCCTCATAAGGGATACATTTAGTTCATGAATAAAATGTCGTGTTGTACCACCATTCAGCCTAAGGAAGCCACCTTGTCCACTCTTTGGGCCGATCACTGGTGAAGCACCGTAGGTATGTCTCGAGGCATCTGTTCACCACTTCTGTTTGGTCGTCTGTCTGGGGATGATAGGCTGTGCTCATCTTTAACTGGGTGCCTTGTAGATAAAAGAGATCTGTCCAAAATTTACTTGTGAATACCCTGTCACGGTCGCTCACAATCGACCTTGGCATCCCATACAGTTTTACTATATGTTCCACAAAAAGTTGAGCAATATTAGCAGCAGTATAGGGATGTTTCACAGCACAGAAGTGAGCATACTTGGTTAGGCGATCTACCACCACAAAGATCGTGCTTTTACCTTGGGATAGTGGCAGCCCCTCGATGAAGTCCTTAGAAATGTCGGTCCATGCTGAGTCCGGTATGGGTAGTGGTTGTAGTTTCCTCGGACTTGCCACTGTTTCGCCTTTCTGCTACTGACATACATCATATTTGGATACATAATCATAAATTGATTTTTTCATGCCTTTTCAAAAGAAGTTTTGCTTCACCCTTTTGTAAGTCCTCAGAAATCCGGAGTGCCCTGCTGAGGGTGAAGAATGTATCTCGTGCAAAATAATTTGAATGCAAGAGGAAGAAGGAGCAATAACAATTCGGTCTTTGTAGCGCAAGTCCTTCGAATCCCACGAGTTGTGACCCATGGACCTCGGGTCCTTCTCTAACTTTTCTATGATGGCTCGGGCTTCTGGATCATTCTTCCTTTCCTCCCTAATATTGTCGAGGAAGTTTGTGGAGGGAAAGGAGATGGCTGGAATTTCGGGTTGTCCCGGTAGCCAAGATAGGGCATCTGCAATAACATTCTCTTTTCCTTTTCGGTAAGTAATTTCATAATCAAAACCAAGGAGTTTAGTTACCCTTTGTTGTTGCTCCGGGGAGGATATTTTCTGCTCCAAGAAATATTTAAGGCTTCGGTGGTCGGTCTTAATCTGGAAGCGTCGGCCAATCAGGTAGGGTCTCCACTTTGTAACTGCGTGTACGATGGCAAGCATTTCTTTGTCATACACGGACATTTTAAGATGCGAGGGAGATAAAACTTTGTTGGTGTAGGCAAGGGGTCGGCCATCTTGCATTAGAACAACCTCAATTCCAACTCCAGACGCGTCGGCCTCAATCACGAAAGTTCGGTTGAAATTGGGTAGCGCTAGGACCGGCGTCGTCGTCATGGCAGCCTTGAGTCTTTCAAAGGCTGCGGAGGCTTGATCCGACCATGAAAAGGAGTCCTTTTTGAGTAGGGACGTGAGTAGGGCACTGATCTTGTATAATCTTTCATGAACTTTCAGTAGTAGCTCGTGAGTCCAAGGAAGCCGCGTAGTGATTTTACGTTTGTAGGTCAGCCATCCTTACATTGCCTCGATTTTTGTTGGGTCTACTGCCACTCCCTCTTCTGATATAATGTGCCAAAGATACTCCACTTTAGGCTGTAAGAAGCTGCACTTTGACTGTCTAGCACTTTCTCAAAGAATGGTTAGAATAATTCGTAAGTGCTCAAAATGTATATCAAGCGTAGGGCTATAAATGAGAATATCATCAAAGAATACCAATACGAACTTGCGTAGAAACCTTCGGATGATGTCATTCATCAAGCTTTGAAAGGTAGAAGGAGCATTTGTAAGTCCAAAAGGCATTACCAAAAACTCGTAGTGGTCGTTATGCGTGTGGAATGCAGTTTTCGGAATATCTTCAGTGCATGCCCGAATTTGATGGTATCCGGATCGGAGATCCAATTTAGTGAAGTCTTGGGCTCCTTTTAATTCGTCCAAAAGTTCATCTACGATTGGGATAGGATATTTGTCCTTGACGGTGATGGCGCTTAGATCTCGGTAGTCAACACATATCAGCCACGTACCATCTTTCTTGCGCACTAGCAACACCGATGAGGAGTAAGGGTTGCAACTCGGTCGAATCACCCCGGTGTCAAGCATCTCTTTAACAATGTTCTCGATCTCGTCCTTCTGCAAGTGAGGATAGTGGTATGGTCGCAAATTTGCTGAAGGTTTGCCTGGCAAAATAGGAATGCGGTGGTCATGCGGCCGGTTAGGGGGCAACCCGCGTGGCTCCGAGAAAACATCCGCGAATTCGTCCAGCAAAAGGTCAAGCTTAGGATATGAGTTTTGTACATTCTCCCCCTTAGATGGTTGTTGGATATGCATCAAGAATCCACCATGTGCTTTGTGCAAAACTTTCTTCATTCGTTGCGACGAAACGGTGGAAATATGGGTCCCACGCTTGCCTTGTAATATGACTTGCCTCCCTTTGTAATAAAATTTCATGATTAATTTAGAAAAATTCCAAGAGATATCACCTAGCGTTATGAGCCATTCGATCCAGAGTACGGCTTCATAATCATCGATGGGTAGGAGGAAGAAATCAGCTACCACTTCTTGGTCTTGGAGGAGTAGTTTCACCCGCGGGCACCGTTTGTCGCAATTGAGGATTTGGCTGTCGGCGACCTTTACGTTGAATTTGTTGCAACCTTCGATTTGAAGCGCCAAATGTGCAGCAACCTTACTATTGAGGAAGTTATTTGTGTTGCTCGTGTCGATGAAAACGGTGATGGGTTGCTGTTTTAGAAGTCCTCCAACTTTCATGTGATGTTCTCTGCTCCACGGTTCATCACAATGTTCTCTGCTCTCTGCTCTCTGCTCCACGGTTATTTGCAGCGATGTTCTCTGCTCCACGGTTCATCACAATGCTAACACAATCTTTTGGTCGATCATTTACGAAGCTTATCTCTCGATAATTTTTTTGGTGTGGGGGCTCGGATAGCAGTAGAGGGGGCTGGAGGCCTCGGCATGGCTGGTCGGGGAGCGACCCTTGTCCTTCGTGTCTCTTGGTTCAATCGTTCTTCTTGAATACGCGTAAAGGAAATCGCCGCCATAAGAGTGTACGGTTGCCGCGCCTTTACTTCTCCTCGAATCTCCGGCTTTAGGCCCTCGATGAAAGTCCCTAAAAGTTATTTTTCATACCAATCCACAGTTTGATTAGATAAACGTTCAAACCTTGTTTGATATTCTTGTATTGTGGAGGTTTGACGAATCTTTGCCAATTGTCCATCGATGTTGTTGAAATCGGTTGGTCCGAAGCGGTTCAGTAGTCCTTCCTTGAATCGTTGCCAAGAGAGTTCTCCATGGTTGTTCTCAAACTAATTAAACCACTGAATAACATCTCCCTTGAGGTGGATGATAGCAATCTCCACCCGTGTGGCGTCGGCGATCGGTAGAATCGAAAATAGCGCTCCACGCACGTGATCCACCTGACGGGTCTCCTTCCCATCTAGGGAAGTCAACCTTCATGCGTGGATTGTTGAGATCAGAGGTGATGTGACCACGTTCTTGAGGATCGTCTCGCCGATTTGAAGTCTCTTTTTGCTGTGATTTCCTCGGGCTCGACGGTTGGCCAATGTTGAATTCGGTGAAAAGGGATTGCATCTTCTCTTCCATGCGGTTTTCAAAGTCTTCACGCTTTGCATCGATAGCCTCTCTGATGCCATAGTGTACGCCTCTAGATCTGTAATGGCGATAGAATCCTAATGGCGACCAAAACTATTGAAGACATGTTGCAAGTTGGGGTGAAATTTTGCTCTTTTCGAGCAAAACTTCTTATTTTCCGGAAGTTTGATAGCAGAGAGAAGGTGAATCATGGTAACTAACTCAATGCAAGAAGTGCAAACACTTCGAGTGCTTCGGAAGTGTGAGCAAAGAGAAGGCGAAGACTAGTAACCAACTCGATGCATGAAGTACAATCTTGAGGAGGTGAGTGAAGTCAAGTAACTTTGCCTTCTCAACTCCTAAGAGAATGGGCGAAACCGAGTATCCCAGTTCTTTTATTTATCTTGTAGAGGAGCTTTGTACAAGTTCAAAGACCATTCGAAGAAATCTAATGGAAGACAATAGTTGTCAAATTCTCACCATTGGTGATCGGTACTACTGAGAGTAGATTGTACGCTTTATTACCCAATCGAATATCAATTGAAAGCGGAATTGATGCGAACTTACTTGAAGTGACAACTAAGTTGAAGAAGAATTGATGGGCCATTTTTGTGAAGGAAGGACCTCAAAAGTTTCAAAGTCTGCGAGATGATGCTCGTTAGTAAGTTGAAGTGCATGGAGCATCAGAGTTCGACTACTCAACAACAGCGGCGGAGTGTAGTTGGGAGCCAAGAGGCGTGTTGTAGCCAAAGCAGAAGATTGAAGATTCAGCAAAAGGCGAGGAGATGTAGCGTCTGCAGCGGCTTCGACGAGGACGTCGAAGGAATAAGTGGGGGAGAATGTCACAGACAAAAATAAAATCAAGGTGTTCGACGTAATGCTCATGTTTGTACGTGTCTTTCGGTTTTTGTATAAGCTTTGTACAGCAAGTAGTGGGCTTGCAGTAGGCTTGGCAACCATAGTTTGGTTAGGTTTTATGGCCGATTTCGGCATGTAAATGAGAGTCGTGTCATGTGGACACTTGTGGGGACTTTGGTCTATAATGGACCCTAGGAGGTTTCGGGGGGGTTGACCTTTGCGGATGGACATACAAGGGTGTCGTACGACTTAGGTAAAATCATCTAAGTTTTTGACAGCTCGGTACATTAAAATACAACATAATATTTTATAATATAATATTATATAATCTAATATTAAATATAATATAATATATATAATAAGAAAAATAAGACATAGCCTTTACTCGTGGGAGAAATGAGGCAACGCCTCGCCCCCGCGGGAAGACTAGGTGGCGCCTCGTCCCTGAGCTGGAAAACGAGGCGACGCTTAGCCTTCCAGTAGGAGAACGAGGCGCTGTCTCGTCCCCACATGGGAGGACAACCTAGCGTCGTCCTCGCCCGCACGCCGTCGCCGCCCTTGGGTCGCCCGCGCGCCGTCGCCGCCCTTGGGTCGCCCGCTCGCCTTCACCGAGCCAGTGCCCTCGCCCGCTTTTACTCCAGAAAGATCTCATCGACGTCGCCCCTTTTCTTTTCTTTTTTAAATATATTAACTATATTAATATTATATTATATTATATATTTTATTTTAATATATCTGGTAGTATACACTGTATGTACCGCCTGTTACTTGTACCATATCGGTACCAACAATATGTTGGTACACCGGTACGGACCGGTAAGTCAAACCTTGGTTTAAAGTATTAAGGATGCATTGACTTATGGCTTGCTATGCTTTGCGCTTGTTATGAACACCTAAGTGCTTCTAGGTTCATAATTTAGTTGGTTTCGTAGTGTCGTTTTGTATTGATTAGCAGAGTCGTTCTAAGTGATCTAAAAAATTGGATTTGTTTAGTTTAATCGTTACCCATACCTCTAAAAGTCCATAGGATTTAACATGCCAAAGGAACAACAACAACAATAACAAAGTGGTAAGTCACAACTATTTGAGGTTGGCTACATCGATCTTTTGTCGTTATTGAGATCGGTAAAAAGTCATATAGTTTCTATTAAGATTATTTTTAGGTTTTCTTCTACCTTTACTCGTACTATTAATACTAGTTATTTCATCTCTTCTAACTATTGCATTGGGAGGTCTCTTCAGCAGATGCTCATACCATCTTAAACAATTTTCTCTCATCTTATTCTCTATCATAGTGATACATAGTTATTCATGAATAAAATTATTTTTTTTCTTATCTTTCTAGTAAGTCCACATATCCATCTTAATATTCTCATATTGACAACACAAACTTTTTGGATATATTTTTTTCTCGGTTTTCCGTTTCGAACTGTATCGCTCGATACGGGTGGTACGTACCGGTCCGACAGGATATCGATACGCGAATTGCTCGTTATGGGGTGGTACCGTCGAAATTGGAGTCTTTATTGATCTTTGTATCTTGTTGAATAATTGATTCAAGATACCTAAAGTTTTTACTGAAAGAGATTTCTTGTTTATTCAATTTAACTATATTCTCTTGTTTATTTTTATAATAACTAAAATTCTATTTTATATATTCTGTTTTAATCCTAACTAATCTAAAACCTTTAGTTTCTAAAGCTTGCCTCTGTACCTTAAGTTTATGATAATTACACTTAAGCTCAAATCAACTAAGACAATGTTGCCAGCAAATAACATACATCAGAGAGGTCTATTATGTAAGTGACTAGTAAGTTTATCGAACATCAATGTGAAAAGGCAGGGACTTAGTACGATTCCTTGGTGTAATCCTATGTTATTAGGAATTCACTAGACACACTTTCTATAGTTCTAACACTAGTAGCTATGTTATCGTACATATCAGTGATTGCAAAAGGCGTTCGGGCGTTTGCCTAAGCGCTCGGGTGAGGCGAGGTGAGGCGCGAGCACCTCGCTCAATCTCCAGGCGGAAGCGTGCCGCTTGGGCGCTCGCCTAAGCTTAGGCGTTGGGCGCTTCGGGCGAGCGCCCGAGTTAAACCAGGCGATCGAACCAGGTTTTTAGCTCTAGTTCGGTTGCATTCGCGTTAGTTGGTTCAATCGAACCAACTAACGCACCAATATCAACCTTGAATCCCTAATCCTACTCGTGAATTATGATTACGCCATCGAAATTTCTCTATTGTCGCTGTCGTTGCCTCTCTCCACTATCGTTGCTCTCCATCGTCGCTGCTACTGTCGCTGCTCTCTGTTGCCATCGCTGCTCTACGCTGCCACCATTGCTGTTGCTGCTCTCCGTCATCGTTAGTACTGTCACTTCTCTCCGTCGCTGTCGTTGCTCATCGTTGTCGTTGCCGCTACTCTCAGTAAGCAACTTTCGCTCTCGGTCAGTTGCCTCGTCTCGTCTCTACTATTAACAGTATACTATTAACTTATTGTTAGTATACTGTTAACTTATTGTTAACAATATACTATTTATAATTTTATATATTTATTAATTATGTTATATTTTTTTATATTTTCGTGCCTTGCTTCACTTGGGCGAGCGCCTAGTGGCTCGAGTGTTTTGGGATCCTAGCGCTTTTTGACGCCTAGCTTTTTTTAAATCACTAGTATATATCATTAATAACATCATTATAATTAGTGGATACACATTTATTTTCTAAATTTCAGCATAGTAAATCGTTATAAACCCTATCACAGGCTTTCTTTAAGTCAATAAAAACCATAAACAAATCTTTTTAGAATATTTTTTATTAATTATTTTAATAAATAAATAGCTTCTATGGTTGATCTTCTTGGCATAAAACAAAATTAATAAATAAATAGCTTCTACCCATATCTTACTTTCAATAACTTTTTTCTAAAGTTTCATATTATGTCTTATGATTTTAATTTCTCTACAATTTGAATAATTTTATATGCCATTCTTATTTTTTTAAATCGATACCATAAACACTTTCTTCATTCATAAGGCATCCTTTTGAATCTCATGATTTTGTTAAATACGATAGTTAACCAAGCTATTCGTTTACCCCTTAAATTTTTGTAGATCTCAATAGGGATATTATCAAGACGCACACTCTTTAGCTATTTTCATCTTCTTTGATGCATCTTTTATTTCATTAGCTTTAATTTTACAAATAAATCTATGATTATTAAATCTATCTCTATTATTTATGTTAAATCTAAGTCTTATGTGGAATGTTCATTAAATAATTTATAAAAATGATTTTCTTTATCTTATATTAATGTCGTTATCATTAACTAGTATTTTTTTGATATTTGTTTTTAATGCATCTAATATTACCTAAATCCTTACTTTCTTTCCCTAGTTTTAGTAACTCAATATATGTTTTTTTACCATCTTTAGTATCTAATTTATTATAAAT
Source organism: Ensete ventricosum (assembly GCA_029747655.1). NCBI lineage: Eukaryota > Viridiplantae > Streptophyta > Magnoliopsida > Zingiberales > Musaceae > Ensete > Ensete ventricosum. The sequence goes on along the minus strand of JAQQAF010000008.1, from coordinate 39,786,450 downwards.
GTACTAATTGCTTTTTTAAGCCTCCATTTTTAGAATCTTTGTCTTTTAAATTTTTTCTTATTTTTATAATTTTATCAATCTTTAAAAAATGTTCTTTTAGTAAAAATTATTTTTTAAACTTCCTCGCACCACTGCCAACTTTCTTAAGGTGACTATATTATTGTTAGTTTCATCAAGAATCTCATTTGTTAATCTCATAATTTTATTAGTCATCATAGTCTAAATAATATTAATATTATCCTCGTTTAAGTTCCAAGTCTCATCCCTTTTCATCTTATTCTTGAAGTATTTATGTTATCATCTTTAAAATTCCACCATCTAGTCTTAGTAATTTTTTATAATATTTTTCTTCTTCCATTTTTTTATAGTAGATATATAATACCATCAACATATCTTGATTTGTCAAATTTTTGCCATGTATAACTTTTTAATTTTTAGAAATAATTTATCTATCTTTTTAGTAAGAAAAAAGTATATTTGACTGCAAATGTGATCACTCTTATAAGTAATAAAATGTTTCTCTCTCTTTTTAAAGTGAGTATTTATAATTATAAAATCATATGATGTCGTAAAATTTAAAATCATACCACAATCTTTATTTCTTTTCTTATAACCAAAGCCCCCATGTATCATTTTATATTCGCCATATATGTACGTTCCCTATATGATCATTCAAATCTCCTCCAATTATAAGTTTTTCGGTTATAGGCATTACTTGAATGATATCATTTAAGTTTTCTAAAAATTCTTTTTTTGTTTGATCATCCAAGTCTATTGAGGGGCATAAACACTAATGACATTCAAAATATCTTGCCTTTTCACAAACTTTAGAACTATAATTCTATTTCCGAATCTTTTTACATCTACAATATTGTTCTTAAGATCCTTATCAATAATAATTTCTACACCATCTTTGTGTTTAATTTTTCCAGTATACCAAATTTTAAATTCGGTATTGTCAATCTATCTAGATTTTTCTCTTGCCCACTTAGTCTCTTGTAAGGAAATAATATTTATTCTTCTTTTGATTATAGTGTATCAATTCTAATCCCTTCCCTGAAAGTGTTCCTGTATTTCAAGTTGCTAACCTAACCATTTGTTCTTCAACTAACTTTGTTGCTCCTATTGGTCCAAAATAATGAGAGAACCATTGCTTATTTGGTACCATATCTAGGCACCGATGTGATGAGTTGCTTCCTAGTAACCTCCTAGCTTGTCGTTTGCAATTTGAGATACCTAGGTGGTGAGGGTATCTCACGTTACTTTCGGTTGGCGTCCTAGCTGTATACAAAAATCAGTTAAGATTTATATTCATGAGATCTGGTATAGTTTTACACTCGTTATCAGTGACCTAACGCAATCCTCCATCTTTTTTGTTGGTATATGGAGGAGGTAGCCTCCAGGTTGAGGGCTACATGAACTCGAGTTTCCAGTTCGACATCGATGATAGCAAGTCGAACTCAGGGTATGTCTTCACCCTGAATGGAATAGTAAGTTGAAAGAGTTCCAAGCAAGATACTACTGTTGACTCGACCATAGAGGCCGAGAATCATTGCTGCAGCAGAAGCAGCAAAGGAAGGGGTGTGGATAAAGAAGCTCATTAGGTATTTGGGAGTCGTCCCGAGCAGCATGGAGCCGATTCCCATATACTGTGACAATAACGGGGTGATCGCTCAAGCAAAGGAACCCAGGTCTTATCAGAAGTCCAAGCATGTTCTGAGGAGGTTCCACATGATAAGAGAAACCATAGCTCGAAAAGATGTAGCAATGCAAAGAGTTTCATCTGAAGATAATATTGCAAATCCAATGACAACCACTGGTTCAAACTATTTTTGAGCGTCATAGGTGTCTAATGGGGATCAGACACATAGGTGATTGGCTTTAGGTCAAGTGAGAGATTGTTGGTTGTAGGTGCCCTACAAGCCAATCACGTGAGTGATGGTACGTGTGACACGCTGTGCAGTCTTTTTGCATTATCATTATTGGCAAATTCTCACAATTATACCGTCTGTTGCATGTATATTGTGATGTTCTTGGATCTGTACAATGAGAATCGGATCGTGATGAGATCACGATAATGAGACATATTCACATTTAAACACAGATCCTAAATAATCCTGGTCATAGGTTACTCGAGAGGGACATCGAGATAACCGGACAGATCGGTGTATTGTATATCTGTTTATATGATGGAGGCGGTTGGTCTCATAGCCACTTGTGTGGGGACACTAAGGGTCCAGTATAGGTGCTCATTGGAGAATGAGTTTATTGATTGATCTGCTTACAGAATTCTAGTTGGCTAATAATACCTAACATCAAACAACGATTCTGTAGTCTCAGTTGTGTGTTTGGTCCTTAGACTTGAGACACCAAAGATGCCTTGTTCGAGTACTCTTTTCTTTGACGTTGGGCTTATAGGTCTGAAAAGTTTTAGATATGGTATAGCCGGTTATTGGGATTGGTAGCTAATCTTACAAAGACAATTGAGTGTTAATAAAGGATTATTCACTTTCGGTATCGTGAGAGGAATATCCCGTTTGTTATTGCTCGGACAAATCCTCGGTCAGGGTCGTTCGGATTGAGAGAGTTGTTTGGGAGAATCCGATTAGAGCGAGACTTGAACGGATTTCGTATGAGGCCTAACAGTACCATACCCAATATACGGTCTCTAGGATATTAGATGGATGATGGACTATAGATACACGTTAACTGAGGACAGATAGGTCTAATGGATTAAATCCCCTGTATTGTCTAGTGACTATGATATAGTGGCTTAGTACGTCCATAGTCAATGAGTCGAGTGAATTGTTATGAGATAATAATTTATTGAGTCAGAAGGAGTTTTGCCACGTAGGACTCATGGCTAGTTTGATATTGGGCCTAGAGGGTCACACATATGGTGGATGTTTCAGTGGGTAGAGGATTGGATATGAGTTATCCAATTAGTCCCTGTTCTCATTGGATGAGACTTGACATTGATGGATCCCTTGCATAAGGCCCAATTAGATGCCAATTGAGATTATTGGATAGAGTTCCAATAATCCTAAGAGTGAGGGTAATTGGATGGAGATCCAATACCCACTAAGGTAGGATCTACTAGGGTCTTTGGTGGCTCTTTATAAATAGGAGGTAGGGGCGACACAATAGTGATAGGTTGCACTATTGGCCGCCCCCTCTTATTCTCCTCTCTCCCTCATCTTCAGAGTCGACTAACCCTTCCCTGCTGCGAGAGGGCAACGAAGAAGATAGGTGATCTTCTTCCAAGAGTGCTGCAAGAAGGTGCACAATAGTTATGAATTTTTGGGCTGCGATTGGAGGAGCATCGCTGTAACGATCCATCGTGTGGATACCGTTAGAGAGGAGGATGTTTGACCTTCTTCATCCTCTTTATCTGGATTTGAAATTTCAGGGATATACGATCTCTCTAGTTAATCAATTTCTCACATATCGCAATTTTCAGTTTTGTAGGTTTTTCGCACACCAATCTTTGCACGACGACTTGATATACGTGGGAAACCTATTTTGTTTTATTTCTTCCGCTGCGCATTTGATGCTCCCGTTGGGTTTCACAACAAGGGCAACCTATTATTCATTCGTAGTCTTTGTTTTCATTGCTCACTATCTTTGTATACTCCGTTCGTCGTTGCAGCTTCACCTGTTGCCATTGGTAACCTCGTCCGCTTCATCCATCGCTATAGCTTCGTCCATCATCGTCGTTACCCTTATTTGCTTCATCTGTCATTGTAGCTTCGTTCGTTGCCCTCTCCATCTTCTTAGTGCTCTCTTTCTCTTTTTATGTGGATATGAAATCATGATAGCATATTCAATACTGCTAATCAAGGTTTTCTGTATAGCTCGAGTCGTTATGGTATTGGCAGTACATATTGGTCCGACAGGCGATCGAGACTTGGATCGTGCGGTTTTTGTTTTTTTTTTTTGGGGGGGGGGGGGGGGAGGGGTATACATCTCCTTGTATCAGGTGATATGTCTGAAATTGGACCATTATTGTATCGGTTGATAACCCAATCCCAACGGTCAATTTGACTGTCGGCATGCCCCTGTTGATATACCGGTACGGAGTGGTATGTGCCATACCGTTGGCCGGCTAGCATGTTCGGTCAGCGTGGGAAGTTGAACCTTGCTGCTAATATCATGAATTTTGGTTCTTGTATGGAGATAATTTAGAATTTGTCTTATTTCACTTGCATGGATTTTGATTTCCTAAATTCTTTGCTACTATAAAACTTTCTTAGACTAGTTGGTTCTTCTTCACCTGCTCTGATTTTTGGTTTGGCATTTATTCTGGTTGTTCAAATACTCTGTTGTCAACAGGTTGTAAAATACTGGGCTGAAAAAGGTGTCCGGGGGTTTACGGTATACAAATACAACTTGAAGAGGCTCGAGGGTCAGCCTTATCTGACAACTAACCAGGTCTTTCAACTGATTATGTGAACTAATATAGCATTTTATGTTATTGTTGCTTCTGTCTTCTTTGAGTCTTTTAGGGATAATGATGATTCCTCTATTCATGAGATATAAAATTATTTTCCCTATTCGAAGATTTTGAACATGGTTCGTCTGTACTTACAAAGAAATATCATTGCCTTTTATGATGTCGCCTTTTTGATTGAAAATCATAGTATATTAGAAAAAAAAAGTTAGACCTTTTCTGTTTCTTACCCTTGTAAGAGGTGAGAAAACTTATGTTAGTTATTGTCTTTAGCACTTTTTGTATCAAATATATTTCTAGGTTGGAAAAATAAATATTAAATATTTAACATGATGGTACAGAAGACATTGAGTGAAAGTGAAGGATACTAACAACTTTTGTAATGTTTATATTTTAATAACATATTGTCATATCAAGCAGGTCCATTGTTAAATTACTTTCCTAATATGTCCTTTTAATCAGATCCAACTGTAAATTCAACTTAAGGTTCATTCTATTTGAGTTTATAAAGTCCTAAGGTGAATCAGATTTATATTTTTCAAGATTCATGCAATCCAAACAGGATTGAAGATTCACATTATGTTTAATTTGGGATTTGGACTAACTTGCCAATAGTATATTAAGGGTCAAGTGAATTAGATGAATAAATTATTGTTACTTTTAATTGGTTTTTTAAAATTTCGTGCTTATTTTTTTGTTAAAGGTTGATATTATGTTACTAGGATTTGTTTTGTTATTGATTGGTTATTAGTGATTATTAGTCGCAATAGATGTTTTGTTTAAGTCTCTCTTGATCAAATTGTCTTGATGATATTTGTTTCCACGCCGCCACGTGATCCCCAAAAAATACTTTGTATATAGATAGCATGGTGTAACATCACCTGATGTGTGATTGGTTGGTTAGATAGGATGACATTGCAATTAACATCATTTACTTTTTTGGATAGTCTGAACTCTGAAGTTTGAGTGCTGTCTATGAATAGAAAAAAACTATTAGTATCTTTTCCAGCTTGTAGTATAATTTTTGGTTAATGAAAGTTGTCTCATCTGGTTTCTATTTTCTCTCATGTGCTTCCCTCGGTGCTTCTTATGCTTTTCCTTTCCTCTATGATATGCCCTTTTCTGCTTCCATTTGTTTTTCAATATGTTCATGATTTTTCCCATTATTGTGAGTGGGTCATGAAGAAGTTATGCATTGATTTTTTCTGGAATATCATAAAGATGACTCACCTGTCACTCTCAATGGGTTGTTCACTTTCTAGTTGGGCTCTTAGGATGCACTCTCTTTGTGGTTTAATTTGCTGGTTTAAATTGGACTAGCCCAGTAAGATTTTTGTTAAACCGAATAGCTTTTTGGTGTTGTTCAGTTGTAATCTGGATAAATTAATCATGTCGATTAAAAAAGAGTTCAGAAAGTTGTTTGAACCCATATCTCTGTAGTATTATATTAACTCAGGTTACCTGCATTGTGTCACCTTTACCCTGAACACAACTCTACTCCATTTCCCTATGCTGGATCCTCGAGTGGTTCTTTTGTTGGGTTTAGGAATTGCAAGGGATCCTTGTATGTCTGTCCTCGGAGTTCTTTGGATCATCTGGTCATGTGCTATGTCAGATACATAACCATAACCATCTGCTATGTGTTAAACCCGGTACACGTTGACAATGTTTATCACACTCTTAGATCCATGGCAAACTACTCAAGCAAGCTAGCTTTCTCTGATTAGGATCAGGCTAGGTATTCAAATTTTACCTCAAAGGCAATACAATGTATTTTGTTGCAAATGGAATTTGGATGGATTGTCATTACTAGAAATGGTATATAAAGTTGATATGCAATAATAATCTTATGCAGTTCTAGCCCATGAAATCCTACTTTCATGATTCTCTCAGTGTTACTAAATATTCTAAGGGCATGAAGGCAACAAAAATAGACCGAGGAGGTTTGATTAGAACATGGCAAATAAATAGAAAGATTAAAACTGAGTTGGTGGAGAAGGGAACTGATTTTTCTAAACCTGTGTTTCAATTCTATTTGATACCAGAGATCTGGAGAGAAGGTTCCATTAACCCTTAGTTTTCTGTCCTTTTATGCAATTAGTGTGAAGTAAATTGCTCCTTTTCTCTTCTTTCCTTTTCTCTTTATTTATATCTTTTTTCTTGTTTAGTGTGTACCCAACCGAAGAGTGGCAGTCCATACTCCATAAAATAGTCAAATAGGCTGTTTAGGTTTTATATACTCATAAATTACAAACTCTAAATACTTTACTCAAACAACTATAATTAGCTGTTATTTAGCCAGAAAGAAAGATTTCCTTTTAAGTTATGCATTTCTTTTAAATCCAAACTGGTACGCATTACAGAAATTTAGCAAAAAACTTATGAAACAACTTTAACTTACAAAATGGCTCTGAAACACTCATATCTGTAGATAGAAAAAAGCAATAAGAAAACTATATATGGATTTTAGAATGTTGCTTAAGTGATGCTTAGTGGCAGGAAAGGATATGTGCAACTGATCCCAGAAACTGTAGGCCTTTGATAACTTATTATTAATTTTTTATATTTTAGAGGCACCCTTGCAAATGATTAGTCCTAGATGAAGGTAGTAACCTTGCAAAGGAGCAATGCATACAGTCCTTTCTTTAATAGTAAAGAGGTTGTTTTTATGAATCAAACCCCTTACACAAGTTGCAAATATGCAACCTCACTGTTGACACAAAGTCTTGCCCTCAGTAGTTGAAACTGATCTAGTTTCAATTTTGAAATTCTATGTTTTTATGCATATTATTTTGAATAAAGTTTTTTGGACATGCTAGTCATTGTATTATGATACATATTGATTTCTTATAGTTATTATTATCTTATTGACTTAGAAAATAATTATTTAAAATTGTTACTAGAATCATGAGTGTTTCTTTTAATTTGTTATGGTGTACTGATTCGCTTGTTTCTTGTACCACATTTGGTTGATTGTCTCTTCCATCAGTGTGTTAATTTTTCCATCTCAAGTTATAACATCCAGTTTGGATCCAACTTCTAATGCTTTTTCAGTGACTTTTTAGTATAGAATTATGCTATTTAGGACATGGACATGCCGAGGATATGTGAATTTTAATATATATATATATATATTATTTAATTAACATAAGGTTTATAGTATTGATATTTAAGTTTTATAATAATACACTATGGTAAGATAGGCACCATTCCGAAATCGCATTGAAGTTGCTAAGCAACAGAGAGTTGAATGTGCATCATTTTTGGGCATGTCTTAACATAATTTTATGCCTACATTTTCCATCATAATGAAGCTAAAAATGAAAGTCATGTAGTGCTGTCATAGCAGGTTCGAGAAGTCGGTGACAAGGGTATGGCAAGCATGTTCAAGAATAGCTAGGGTGAATTCATGGGCACCTAATCTGATTCAGAATAGTTAAGCATATATATGCCAAAATTGGTTTTAACAAGTTAATCGGAATAAAAAGGAAGAAGCAGTAAAAAAAACCCAGGTTAAAAAAATAAAAAACCAAAACAAGTTAATAATCAAAATAGGCTTTCTTCTTTTATTTAGTAGTAAAAAAATAAACTAGTTAACATTTTACAAGCTAGCATCTTACCTTGCAACGCAACATGGCAAGAAGGCTTTGTTAGTGAGGAAGAAGCTTCATTAGACATTGTTGCAGAGGGCTTGAGGGCATGCGATGGCTATCGAATAGTGACGGACGTAGGTGGGACACTCGGGGCGGAGGGCCCGAGGGTGCATTACGACCATCGAGTACTGGTGGACATAGGTGGGGCATGGCGGGGCTAGGGGCACAACCGTTGAGGCCTAAGAATGCCGACGGGATGCAAGTGGGGCACAGGCTTCAATAGATGTCGATGGGAAACTGGATATCGATGGGACATGGTGGACTAGGGGGAACATATGCAGGGGGTAGAGGTTTGCTGAGGAAGAATGGTTTGCTCATGAGTTAGAGTAGAGGTGAGGGATGGTTGTTTGGGGGGCGCTTGGGGTGGGCCAGAGGCTTTGTTGGTGAGGAAGAAGGGTTTGCTCGGAGCTTTGTCGATGAGGAAGAAGGTGGATGTAGGTGTTATTTAATGTCGACAATTTGTTCATAATAGGCGAGACATCCTTGTTGAATCCATTGACAAACTAGTTTTCCAGGGATTTCATGCCTTCATCGCAGGTTAGCACGATGTGATGAGTAAATCCGTGTTCGACACGAGTAAATCTTGAGCAATGTTGTGTCTGACAAAAATAGAAAAAAATAAAAAAAAAGGCATAGATGGACATGTGTTTGATCGTGTCAGTGATGTGTCTGTGTTCGACATAGACACGTCCACCAAGTTGACGTGTTCGTGTTTCCCAGCAATTGGTTATGGCAGACATTATTTGTGTTAAAGTCATGTCAATTTTGGATTTGATAAAAAAATTCAATTTATCTTAAAATATCTAATTGTTTGATTATCTTTTGAATGGGTAATAAATACTGTGTCACTTTTGGTTAAATGCATTGTTGATTTTGGGTTTCAGGTACTGTCCATATTCCATACTGAAATCTCTCTCTCATCTTTGTTCTTGCTACCTATTTATTAAACCTTTCCTAAATTGCAGGTTTATTTTGGTCGAGCTCAAGCTCCTAGATCTATTACAGATCTGCGTGGGTACTATTCTTACACTACATTAATCTCTTGTCAACTAATAAAACATATTTATACTTAAAAGTGCCTGACAAAACAGGTGTTGGCTCGGTGCTATAAAGTTGCTTATAGATGATCTTTCATTTTCTAGACTTTGTGGATGTTGCTAAACTAACCAAATATATTAACTCTATGACTATAAAAATTCATGGATCATTATATCCTGGGATTGCTTATTTTCAAGGCATAATAAAAATGAAGTAATTTTTTCTTGGCTGACGTACTTTTGGCTGGAAGTACGACTGTAGTTCCTGGAGTTTTCATTTCTTCGGCTTTTCTATAAAGGCTTTCTTCTTAGATATAGTCCCTTTTTCGCTAAATTTCAAATAAAATGATAACATATGATAATATTGAGTGCCGCATAAACTGATTTTAGAGGTCTACTGTGAATGCCATGCATTACCAACTTATGAAGGCTTTGCTTTCAATATGCAATTAAATTTGGATGCTATATAGAACAGCCACTTATATGTCAAGCAAAAATGATTTGGACCCTTTTTTGACAAAAAAATATCTCCTCCATATTGGATGATTGCAGCTTCCTCCATGTTCATCCAAGAAATTGGCAAGCTAATCTTTTTTCCAACCAATTCTTGTTTCCAATCAATACCTAATCAGATATTCTTCTCAACTTTGTGTGATTTTTCCTTCTTGCGTTCTTTGATCCTCATCTGACCATATATTAGATAATACATCTTGCTTTGTTTACAAAAATAGTTTGATTAGTTCTCACATCAATCTTTGCAAGATGTGGCTTTCAAGACATTCTCAAAGAGTTAAAAAGTATTTGTCCATACTGTATACACAAAAGTGGTACTGTATGCATTATGCAATACCATGGTATGCAGCTGGGAAAAATATAAAGAACATGTTGGATCTGTAAGTGGGTGTTATTGCCGCTGGTATACCACATACTGGCACAGTATGGGCCATATTGACAGTATGTATTGGTTAATATAGTTGGTATAGGCTAGTGTTTAACTCCTTGGTCTTTCTTGTTAGATAGCTAGGCTTGCCACTTTAACCTAAGTTCTTATGTTCCTGGCGAAATCATGATCACCATAACCATCAGAGAGTTAGACTCTTATTCCAGAAAAGTCCAAATTTATAGGTTGAGATCAGTGCTTCATAAGAAATTTTTGTACAGAGAACGGGGTTTTGCTAAGGCTAGAGGAGACCTGTGTCTTGATTTTGACCATTCTTCGTATTGCTGTCCAGCACTGCTTATCATATGTTTGTTCCATATACGTGTAGTGCAAGCCCAAAGGTGTGAAAATGAGGAATTGAAAATAGCCTTTTTAATAACTCTGATGCCTTTTAATGGGTTTTTACGTTTTCTATGCACTATGTATCTAGTGAGATGAGAAGGGAATTGTTGGCATTTGACTGAATTATGTAAATAGCATAAGAGGTCTCATGGAGTATTAATTGTCACAAGTTATACTAAGAGTAGTAGTTTGTGTTTCTTAAAGGAAATGGTACTATTTTGGTTTAAGATGCAAAATTGATATGAGACTTCAATAAAATGTATACCGGATACAAGATGCAAGTTCTCTTCAATAAGCTTATGTTCCAAGCACCACATTTTGGAAACTTGGTCATCTTATCCTTTTATTGATTTCTATTGGTGTTTCCTATGGTGGTTCCTGTACTTTCTGTACACAATAACATCAAATCTTTGATGGTCTACTTAAAATTCCTTTCAAGATTGAGTAGTCTGATTGCTGTATTTTTTTCTCAAGTGGAATTAGGCTTTAATGAGCTTGATCTTATTTGGCAACAAGTATTATAGGTGTACTTAGTGGTGATGGAATCAAATACTGGTGTGTACAGATCAGACAAATTAAACATGTTTGTTGGTACACCATTTACTTGATATACTGACATTATAGCATTCTAAACATCTTTTTCACTAGTGACCGTGCACTCTATCACCCTATTTAGTGTTGATTTATAAAACAATGGGTTGTTGATTTATTGCTGTTGACTAATGACTGAATTATACGTGTACTCTATCACCCTATTAAGTGTGCACTGGTCTGATAAGTTTCAGTACGTGTGCTGAAGACTATATCTGATTCGATGCTTAAGGTTTACGTCAATTAGTGCAATAAGAAATTTTCATTGTCAGTTTTTTTCTTCTTTCTTTTCTTCCATGGCATGGTTGATACTTTTGTATGATCTAAGGAGCAAGGTTTGGATGATTAAACAATATGTATTGGGATTTCTTGAACCTTCTCCCACATCACCTGCAACATCTTTTCAATAAGGTCGTGTCCCATGTACAACAAATCAGCCTGGGTTGTTTGAAAAAAGAATTGCAAAATCGACTGGTTCAATATGGTTCGATCAGTATTCAAGGTTGAACCGCCAACCTATTACAAACAAAAATATAGACAGGGTGTTCGATGTAATGCTCATGTATGTCTATATCTTTCGTTTTTTGTTCATACTTTGTACAACAAGTAGCGAGCTAGCAGTAGGCTTAGCACTCCTAGTTTAGTTAGCTTTTGTAGCTGCTTTGGGTTTATAAATGAGAGTTGTGTCATGTAGATATTTGTGGGGATTTTAATTTATAATGGACCATGATCCTTTGTGTGTGACCATTCAGAGCTTGTGAAATCCATGGTTGTAATTTGCATTGGCTATAAAGTGTTTGTTGAAATGGTTGCTTGTGGACCCTGTGTGAAACGCTTTCTCTAATCCGTTTTCTCTTCTGTAGGTTCTAAGGGACTATAGGAGGTTTCAGGGAGGTTGACCTTTGCCGATGGACACATAAGGGTTCCGCATGACTTAGGCAAAATCAACTAATTTCGTAACATTTGGTATCAGAGCAGGACAAACACATATAGAAACACTTGCCATGCAAACGTGGAGGACCTAGCGGGGTTGTGTGGAGGGTAGCTAGCACACACGATTGTTTGGGGAAACAAATATTGAGATGTAGGGAATGGAGTCGCTCAGAGGAACAGTTCGAGGCAATACAACATATAAAGGAGAAGTTTAGTGAGGGATTTGATTATGCAGAGGTATGATTCTGATAGAACCCCAGAATGAGCTTTATAGATTTTGATCCTTGAGGGAGATCAACCCTTGGAACGCTGTAGGGGTTCCTCCCTCCTAAACTCGTCACAAGGCTGAAATAAAATTGATAATTGCTTGATAAAAGAGAAGGGGTGGCTACATCATTATATAGGGTTGCAAACCCTAGCCCATAGGGTGTTTGCCTAACTAAAATTACCCTTTTGCCCCTTTTATAGGTTACCTGCCTTAGAGGAAACAAGTGGCGGCTAGGTTGGCTCTGTAGCCGACCTAAGCAGGGGGAAACCCTAGCCGACTAGCCCAGTAAGGGGGCGGCGGCCACTAAGCCCTAAGGCCCCAAAATAAACCCTAACCACACCTCTTTATAGGATAGAAGTGACTAGGTGGGGTTTTATTACAATCTCACAGATTTCTTATTGATTACTTCTAAGTGATTAGGACTCAACCCTACTGGAGTCCTATCAAACCCGCCCTCTTCAAATCAGCCTTGTCCTCAAGGCTGAGATTCCATGAGCTCCTCATATGATTCTCATGCTATCATCAACTGAACTTTGGCCTCCTCATTAGCTGGGGTGTTAGTTGGAATATTTTGGGCTAAGTCATCTTCTTTAAATTTCTATTTGTGGTGGGATACTTGGCGGATCAATTGTAATCTTGATCTGGTGCGCGAATCTGATCTCCAGGTTAGGCCCCCAATTTTGCAAGGCCCAAAGAAATAGGGGGACCACTTCATTAAGGCTCGAGTTTCCTTCTGATCGTGCAGGTATAGAAAAATTTGATCTTCAATTTTTTGTCAATTTTGAAGTTTGTCGGAAGGTCGTTTCTTCCTTGCATCTGCTGTCATATGGTTAGTCTTTAGTGATAGCCAATCTTTCGTCTGGAATGGTGACTGCCCTCTAGTATGGTTCAGAATGATGAGAGCCCAATCTGGCGTGAGCATGAATTGCAATTCTTTTAGTTTTACTCCTTTTTCGTGCTATGGACCTGTATCTAATCATATTTTAAATTTGGTAATAATTAGTATCTCCTGTAAAAATCTTGTGTGGAGTGTGGGAGAAGCCTCGGTGTAAATTAGGAGTCGACCATCTTGTATAAGAATAGCCCCAATTCCAAATCCTGATGTGTCAGCCTCAATGACAAAAGTGCGGCTGAAATCAGGCAGTGCTAGGACCGGCGTCGTCGTCATGGCGGCCTTGAGTTGTTCGAAGGTTGTAGAAGCTTATTCCGACCACGAGAAGTCTTTCTTCAGTAGGGATGTGAGCAGGGCATTAATCTTTCCATAATCTTTCATAAATTTACGGTAGAAGCCACGCAGCGATTTTACGTTTGTAGGTTTCGGCCATCCTTGCATTGCCTCGATCTTCGTCGAGTCTACCGCCACTCCATCCTCTGATATAATGCGCCCAAGATACTCCACTTTATGCTATAAGAAGCTGCACTTTGACTGTTTAACATAAAGAGTATTCTCCCGAAGAATCGTTAGAATAGTTCGTAAGTGTTGAAAATGTATATCAAACATATGGTTATAAATGAGAATATCATCAAAGAACACCAATACGAACTTGCGTAGAAAACTCCAGAAGATGTCATTCATCAAGCTTGGGAAAGTAGGAGCATTCGTACGTCCGAAAGGCATTACCAGAAACTCGTAGTGGCCGTTATGTGTACGGAATGCAGTTTTCGGAACATCTTCAGTGCATACCCGAATCTGATGATAATCGGAACGGAGATCCAATTTAGTGAAGACTCGGGCTCCTTTTAATTCATCCAAGATCTTATCTATGACTGGTATAGGATATTTGTCCTTGACGGTGATAGCTTTCAAGGCTCGATAATCAATGCACATTCGTCATGCATCGTTCTTCTTGCGCACTAGCAACATCGGTGAAGCATAAGGGTTGCAACTCTGTCGAATCACCCTGGTGTCAAGCATCTCTTTGACGATGTTCTTGATCTCGCCCTTCTGCAAGTAAGGGTAGCGATACGGATGCAAATTTGCTGGAGATTTGCTCGGCAGAATAGGAATACGGTGGTCATGCGACCGGTTGTCGGGTAGCTCGCGCGGCTCCGTGAAAACATCCGCGAATTCGTCCAGCAAAAGGGCAAGCTTAGGATCTGAATTTTGTATATTCTCCCCCTTAGATAGTTGCTGGATATACATCAAAAATCCACCATGTGCTTTGTGCAAAACTTTCTCCATTCGTTGCGACGGAACGGTGAAAATTTGGCTCCCGCGCTTGCCGCGTAACATGACCTGTCTCCCTTTGCAATAAAATTTCATGATTAATTTAGAAAAATTTCAAGAGATATCACCTAGTGTTGTGAGCCATTTGATCCCGAGTACAGCTTCATAATCATCGATGGGTAGGAGGAAGAAATCAGCTACCACTTCTTGGTCTTGGAGTAGTTCCACCCACGGGCATCGTTGGTCGCAATTGAAGATTCGACCGTCGGCGACCTTTACATCGAACTTGTTGCAACTTTCGATTTGAAGCGCCAAACGTGCAACAACCTTACTGTTGAGGAAGTTATTTGTGCTACCCGTGTCGATGAGAACGGTGATGGGTTGTTGTTTTAGAAGTCCTCCAACTTTCATCGTCTGCGGGTTGGAGTAGCCGGCCAATGCATGCACTGCATAGTTGGCCGGTTGGGACTCTTCCTCCATGGCCTCTTCTTTAGGTTCATGGGCTTCTTCAGATGTTTCATTGTCCTCATCCTCTACTGGTTCAATCACGATGAGCCGCCCTTTTTGCAGCGATGTTTGCGGCTCCACCGTTCGTCGCAATGCCAACATAACTACTTGGCCGATCGTTCGTGAAGCTTGTCTCTTGTCAACTTTTTTGGTGCAGGGGCTTGGATGGCAGTAGAGGGGCAGTAGGCCTCGGTATGGCTGGTCGGGGAGCGACCCTTGTCCTTCGTACCTCGTGGTTCAATTGTTCTTCCTGGATACGCGCGAAGGAAATCGCCGCCATAAGAGTGTACGGTTGCCACGCCTTTATTTCTCGGATCTCCGGCTTTAGGCCCTCGATAAAAGTACCTAAAAATTATTTCTCAGACCAATTCTCAGTTTGGTTAGATAAACGCTCAAACCTTGTTTAGTATTCTTGTATTGTAGAGGTTTGACGAATCTTTGCTAATTGTCCATCGATGTTATTGAAATCGGTTGGTCTGAAGCGGCTTAGTAGTCCTTCCTTAAATCACTGCCAAGAGAGTCCTCCATGGTTGTGCTCAAACTAATTAAATCACTAAATAGCATCTCCCTCGAGGTGGATGGCAGCAATCTCCACCCGTGTGGCATCGGCGGTTCGGTAGAATCGAAAATAGCGCTCCGTGCGCGAGATCTATCCGATCGGGTCTCCTTCTTCCCATCTTGGGAAATCAACCTTCATGCGTGGATTGTTGGGATCAGAGGTGATGTGTCCATGCTCTTGAGGATTGTCTTGCCGATCTGAAGTCTCTCCATGGTGTGACTTCCTCGGGCTTGACGGTCGGCCAATGCTGAATTCGGCGAATAAGGATCACATCTTCTCCTCCATGCGGCTTTCAAATGCTTCAAACTTGGCATTGATGGCCTCCTCTGATGCCATAGTGTATGCCTCTAGATCTGTAATATTCAGATCTTTCTTTTGTTGTCGGGTTAGTGGCATGAGAATTTTGGAGAAGGGGTGGCCGGTTGGAAGGTGAATCGGTTTGGATGGGAGTAGGCTGCGGTTTAGGGCTGATTTGGGTGGTTGTTTGGTTTCGGTTTAGGGTAGGGTTTTGAAGGGTTTTTGGTGAGGATGGTAGGGTTTGGTGATGAGGAAAAGAGAGTCCGAAATCCCATAAAAAACAGCACTCAAATCCGATAGAATTCGACGAAAAGAAGTGTTACGATTTGCAGACCTGTCGAACAAATTTTACGTCTGAGAAACGATGACTTCTCGACGTAATTTCTAGAGGAAAGTTCAAGGAAATTATGCAGAAACCCTTGGTTTAGATGTTGGGAATACCAGTAAAAAGTTTGGCGAAATTTTGGCAATGTAACAGTAGGGAAATAGGGCAAATGACGAAAGGTAGATCCTTCGTCATAAAAATTCCAGAACTGCATGCTGGTGAAAGATTGCACAAGAAAACCGATTCCAGAAGGAATTTTTTCGAGAACTCAATCCTAGATAAAAGCCAAGTTGATCCTCGGGATTGTGTAAAAATTTCGATCAAAAAGGATGAATAAAAGTTCAGTTTCAAGTGGCAATAATCGGCTAAAAATTTCTGCAACGTTTCGCCTTCGTAACGATGATAACGTTTGTGACGGTAAAATTTTGCAGCAAGGAAACTTTTGGAAAATCGTCACCCACGTATAAGATAAAGGAATAGCAGTAGTAAAGGCGTGGGCTTTGGAGTTTTTACCAGATTTATGTTGTTGACACAAGGGACAGCAGCAGATTGATGGATCTGTGGCTTGGTGGGCGATGGTGGAGGCGACGTTAAAAGCAATTGTGGGAATTGCTTAGGAAGGTGGAGGCGGCTGAGATGGCTACAGGGCAGCAGGAATGCGGCTTTGATACCAGATGATAGAATCCCAGAAGGAGCTTTATAGATTTTGATCCTTGAGGGGGATCAACCCTTGGAACATTGTAAGGGTTCCTCCCTCCTAAACTCGGCACAAGGCTGAAATAAAATTGATAATTGCTTGATAAAAGAGAGGGGGCGGCTACATCATTATATAGGGTTGCAAACCCTAGCCCATGGGGTGATTGCCTACCTAAAATTACCCTTTTGTCCCTTCTGTAGCCTACTTGTCTTAGAGGAAACAGGTGGTGGCTAGGTTGGCTCTGTAGCCGACCTAAGCAGGGGGAAACCCTAGCCGACTAGCCCAGTAAAGGGGGCGGCGGCCACTAAGCTTTAAGGCCCCAAAATAAACCTTAGCCACACTTCTTTATAGGATAGAAGTGATTAGGTGGGGTTTTATTACAATCTCACAAGGTTCTTATTAATTACTTCTAATTGATTAGGACTCAATCCTGTTGGAGTCCTATCAGATTCAAAGCTGCTGGGAGCTCCACTTCAGTGAATAACACGACGACAAGAAGGGCTATGGATTCAAGGAGTGAATGCGGTGGTACCACAGAGGCGGGTCTTTCGTTTGCATCAAATTTTGCATCGGATGAAAGCCTTGATCATCAGCATATGGGGGCTATGTATCGTCAAGGGAGAATTCTGAGTGCAAGTACCAGCGAGTCCCATGAGGAGACTTGATCATGAAGAGGTATGATCAGAGCGGTTGGAGAGTTGGATTGCTTCAGTGCTCATATTCGCTTAATGGAGCTCGGCAAGTTAGAGGACAAGGTCGAGTAAGCGAATGTTGCTACCAAGGAAGCTAAGAAGAGCAGAAGCGGCGCAAGCCCTGCAACAGGATGTCGGAGGCCATGCATGAGAGTTGCAGTTTGTCTTTCTATCGACTAAGAGGAACTGCTTGGAGAACACAGAGGTGTTGAAGCAGGTGGTCGAAAGGGGCGAGGAAGCGACGACGAGTCTAAAGGGGATCAACTTCCCAAAAACTAAGCGTCGATCATAATGGAGGTGAACTCGGAGTGCCACAGTGCCATAGGGGCGGATCTATCGATCGTAAAAAAAAGTGACACAGATGCAAGGCAATAGATAGTAATGCCATGGGCTTGGCAACGACATGGTACCACAGAGGTGGGACTTCTGTGGAGTCACCGATCCCTTGCTCTCATGGAGGGAGAGCGTATTGGTCGTGAAAGGGATCAATGAGTTGGAGAATGCAGAGGTAAACTCCAAGTACCATGACAAGGCCGAAGGGCAGAGGCCAAGGAATTTCATATGACCGGTGTCAACGGATTTCTCATCAAGATAGCCGACAGTGGAGGATTTCGGGTTGATGCAAGAGTGCTCGACCAAGGAACAAAGTAGACAGTACGTGGTGTTGTACCTTTTCTACTCAAAGGAGTAGGCGACAAAGATGATGGAGAAGACGATACAATCTCAGAGGCATCCAAAACTATCAAAGACTTGCTCCAAGTTATGGTGAAATTTTGCTATTTTCGAGCAAAACTTATTGCATTCTAGAAGTTTGATGACAATGAGAAGGTGAATTGCAGTAGTTAACTCAATGTAAGGAGCAAACACTTCGAGTGCTTCAAAAGTGTGAGCAAAGAGCGGGCGAAGGTTAATAACCAGCTCGATGCATGAAGTATAACCTCGAGGAGGCGGGGAAGTCAAGTAACCTTTGCCTTCTCAACTCTTAAGAGAATGGGTGAAACCGATTACTCTAGTTCTCTTATTTATCCAGTAGAGGAGCTCTGTACAATCTCAAAGACCTTTCAAAGAAACATAATGGAAGATAATAGTTGTCAAATCCTCACCAATGGTGATCGATATTATTGAGAGTAGATTGTCCATTTCATTTTCTAACAGAATGTCCATCAAAATCCAAAGTGATGTAACCTACTTGGAAATGACAATATAATGGAAAAAGAATTGATGGGCAAATTTTGTAGAGGAAGGACCTTAAAAGAATTTCAAAGTTTGCCAGGTAATGCTCGTTGAAGCTCCAACAAGAATCCACCCAGTTTAAGCGGCATAATACGTTTGAGATAATGGCGCATAATAAGAAAGGTTTCTCCTTTTGTCAGAAGGTTTCACAGGAATCAACAAGGATCAGCACAACTAATCTGACCACACACCAGAGTCAGTCATTGGCGAGTTGAAGCATCGTGGCGGATCAAAGTTCGACTACTCAACAATAGCGACGAAGAGCAACTGGGAGTCAAGAGGCGTGTTGTAGCTAGAGCTAAAGATTTAAGATTCAATGAAAGGCGAGGAGATGCAACGTCTACAACGGCTTTGACGATGACATCGAAGGAATAAGTGGGAGAATGTCACTGACAAAAATATAAACAGGGTGTTCCATATAATGCTTATTTATGTTCGTGTCTTTTGGTCTTTGTTTATGTTTTGTACAACAAGTAGCGGGCTAACAGTAAGTTTGACAACCATAGTTTGGTTAGCCTTTGTGGCTGCTTTCGGCTTGTAAATAAGAGTTGTGTCACGTAGACACTTGTGGGGATTTCGATCTACAATAAACCATGATCCTTTGTGTGCGATCGTTTAGAGCTTGTGAAGTCTATGGTTGTAATTTGCATTGGCTATAAAGTGTTTGCTGAAATGATTTGCTTGTGGATCCCGTGTGAAACGTTTCTTTAACCCGTTTTCACTTTTGTAGGTCTTAAGGGACCATAGGAGGTGTTGGGGAGGTTGACGTTTGCCGACGGACATGCAAGGGTGCCACACGTCTTAGGCAAAACCAACTAAGTTCGTGACAGACCGGTTCACGGAACAGACCCAAATCAGGTTGTTTGGGTTGAGTCATCATATAATCTTATTCTCTTTTTACCTACCTAGGTCTGTGACATGACTCAGATATGGGGAATTTCAACCTCCCCATTCGTTGCATGCTTGTTGCATGTGGCTGCCCACATGTACACCTCCTCGCCCTCCGTGTCCATAGCCTCGTCCCTTCTTCTTCCTTCTTCTTCCTTCTTTTTCCTCCTTTGCCTCTGTTTCTTCTTCCTTCTCCTCTTCCTCCCCTTCTTCTTCTTCTTCTTCCATGTCTTTTCGTCTCTCTCCCCTTCCTCCAAATGTATGGACCAGACTGAAACCATTCTGATCCGACCATGGACCTCTTCCTCCCTTTGTTGCATGTGGCTGCCCACATGTACACCTCCTCGCCCTCCTTGTCCATAGCCTCGTCCCTTCTTCTTCCTTCTTTCTCCTCTTTTGCCTCTGTTTCTTCTTCCTTCTCTTCCTCCCCTTCTTCTTCTTCTTCTTCTTCTTCTTCTTCTTCCATGTCCTTTTCGTCTCCCTCCCCTTCCTCCAACTGTATGGACCAGACTGAAACCATTCTGATCCGACCATGGACCTGTGCACGGTATGCTGGACTGGTTCAGATCCATACTGGCCTGACCATGGACTGGCATGGCTCCGGTACCCAAAACATTAATACATGGTTTGTACTTTGAAATATGCCAATTGAACATGAATTAAGCAATCCGTGGTTAATTTTGTGCTGATTGATTGATCTCATCTGATCTAGGTCAATTCTGATCCACCTTGGATATTCCTAGTAATATAACCCCCTCACATTTTCTATTTTTTTTCTTTTCTTGGGTTGAGGGGGCCATAACAAGGAATATTTTTCTGCTAAATTTTCCTCCTTTCAGAATCGAGGCTTTTGTTTAGTTAGGACATATTGTGGATTATGTTTTTGTTCTTTGGCAAAATTGTCCTTCTATATGAGCCATCTTTATATGTGTGATCATGCATGGCTATTACCATGTGTAACCAACATTGTGCTCCTATTAATTATTTTCTATTATCATCCAATAGATGGAAAGTTGTATGTTGCTCTGATTTTAAGCACACTTAGTCATCAGTCTTGATGACTTTTGAGATCACTAATTTCTTATTCTCTTTTATCTATATTGTTTTTGCTGGAGGACTATTAATCCACAGGATGTTGCAACTTTGTCTAATCCTAAACCAACCCATTTTTTGTTCAGGCTGGTATGTGAAGACATTAGTGGAGGCCAGGAGAATATTCCTATTCCTGTCACTAATGTTGTAGATGATCCACCTGTACCACCAACAGGCAAGCTTTTTTTATCAGTTCCATCACATCATTCAAGTTGCAATTAATGGTTGATTCCAAGGAGGTTAATTCCAAAGAATGTCATATCATGCAGACTGGGCATATAATCGGACTGACACATATCAGATGGTACCAGTGTACGGTGTTGGTACACCTGTAGGTTCCTATTTAAAGAAGGGTCGAAAATGGCCCAAAATTAAAAATCCTATCTTAGAATTTTTTTTCTCCTAATTTCTTGGTATATAAATTATACTTAAAGATGAATAAAGTGTACCTAAGCCATAAATGAATAGCAATTTTAGTTATAAGGTTGAAAAATTGAATCTATGAATAAAATAAGCTGTGATTAACCCTAAATTATATCTAATGATCCCTAATTGGATCTAATGGTAAGAAAAAAAACACTAATAGCTCTAATTAGATTTTAATCAAATTAAATACAATAAGAATCATTAATCAACCAATAAGTTCATGATCATTCATAATCAAACAATGGAAAACACGGTGTAATTAGCCCAAAACACCCCCAATGGGGCCTAAACATAAGAGAATGGCACTAATTGGGCCTAAGCATAAGAGAATAACCTTAGTCACATTTAATCTTTGTAAATATACATTACTAAGCCTCTAAGTATATGAAATGTTAAACAAAACATAGACATAAAAAGCTAAACACCTTTAATTGGGGAAAAAATTCCATCGTATCCTGAGTTCTAATCCCTCTTTTATTTAAATCAAGAGGGTGATTTCGACTAACCGTTGGTTAGGAATTAAACAAGTGAGAGTGTGAGACATAGTGAGGATGAGATTTAGTGTGGGTGAGTGTAAGAGGGGAAAAGGAGGCCTTTTAAAGGGCTAGAATTGGGCCCAACAAAAGTCAATTTGATTGTTGGGACTTGGTTTATAGAATAGGAGATTGGTACCGTAGAAATTCGAATATTACCAACCTGTATATGTCAATCACGGTTGAGCTTTGGCTATCTTAGTTGTTATAGGGGTGTACCGATCGGCATGCCTACCCAACAACTATCCTTAATTGCATACCGCTCATAATGTGTTGGTTTGCATAACGGTGCCTGTTTTGTACCGTATTTGGCCCATGGGTAATT
The DNA here is from genome assembly GCA_029747655.1 of Ensete ventricosum. Lineage (NCBI taxonomy): Eukaryota > Viridiplantae > Streptophyta > Magnoliopsida > Zingiberales > Musaceae > Ensete > Ensete ventricosum. The sequence continues at coordinate 39,764,495 of JAQQAF010000008.1, read as the reverse complement.
CCTTATATTTTTTTATAGTGAAGAACTTCTATTCAGTTTTATTAATCATATATATATGACCCTTGTGGTTGTTGAATATCACCTTAATCATGACGTTGGTTGAGGCAATCTTTAAATGTTACGGAAGTGTTTATGCAATATATGAACCAAGGAATGCAATTCCGTCTGGACTGCTGCACACCAACCGGGTGTGATCTGGCACATGGACCAACCAATTTGGGACCCTTCTCATGGGTTTTCATTTTCATGCCTGGTATGCCCTGTGAACTCCTGTGAAGTTGGCTGTAAACTCCCCTTGAAAATTTGGCAAAATTCTCAAGGTGTTTGTCAGGTTGATCACAATAATTCTGATACAAAACTATTGAAACTAAACAAATTTAAGTATTGGAAGTTTTTTTTCTTAAATTAATGGTAATATGAGGATAGAACAATCTTCTTGGTACAGTTGATCTATACAACCACAAAAGATATCTTTTTATCACCTTTAGATTTAGAAAGGATCGTTAGTCAGTAAGGATCAAATAATTATCAATTCATGTGTTGACTGCACATTGGTGATATATCAATATTCACTTAGTTCTATAAAATGGTTCAAATGCACCTAGGTACCTTGCTATAGTGGATGGTCTTTTTTTAGTTTTAGACTCGAAAATGAACTGAATCGCACTTGTTCATAGAACCAATCCAAGAACATACTATCCTAAAATCATAAAAAAGAAAAAATCCACCAAAATTTTTATTAGAATTATGTTGTAGTAGAATTGTGAAAGTTCACTCAAAAATAAATTAAAATACATTCATTGACAGAAAATACCTTAAAACGTATCAAATTTGAGAATTATCTATCCTAAATTCATCATAAAATGAAAAGAATTTTATAATCCTTGTTAGAATCATGTTCTAGTAGAATTATGAAAGCTTAAGATGGTTTGGTTGAAGTTCTTTGTTGAGTTAGCCTCCATATTAGTGCTACACATCCCAACGTTGTGGGATCGAGTTGACACTTCGTGGTTGAGTTGTCAACCTCGTTAAAGGTCGTTTCCTTGTTGGACTTGGCTGTGCCATCATTATAGGATGGTTTGTAGCTGATTCGACTGTTTTGTCATCTTGTTGTTATTATAGGACACTTCTGAACCGATTCGGCCATCACTGTCATGGAATTCTTTTTTGTCAATCTGATTTCATCATCGCAGGATATTTTTTTGGCTAATTCGATTATAGCATTGTCTTGGAACTTGTCTTGTCTGATTTGATTGCATTGATGTCGGGGGATGTTTCTTGGTCAATTAGATCGTGTCTGTATCGAGGGATGTTTCTTAGTTGATTTGGTTATGTCGAGATCGTTCCTTGTTGATGGTGCTATATGCATTGCTTTTGATTCTAGCTTGTGTAATAAACAATCTGCTCGTGTGAACCATCATTGTTGCATTGGTTTTCTTGAAGCATGTTGCTTTAATTGTAGTACTTGATTAGATTAGATTAGATTTGATTCCTGAGGTCTCTTGATAACAGTACCTCATGGTTTGCATGCGTGGTCCAATTGTAAGGTGCCATGTTGGTTTGCAATTGAATTGTCAAGGATTGTAGAGATTGCAATCTCTGCATCCAATCTTTCTTTGCTAATCCCACTCCTATGTCGTTTGTCCAGATGAGTTGGTAGGATTAAAGTAACTGCAGTCTTTACTATTAATCTTCCTCGACCAATCCTGTGTTGCCATGTTGCTTGTCTAGAAGAACCTGTGGGCAAATGAAAGGTCTAGTGGTGAAGCCAAAGGTCACTTGATCCTATATATATAGGGCCTCTACCTTCAAGGCCCCTCAAAATATAATTCAAAACTAATTCTGACTCGATATAAGCTTAAAATTATGAACTCGAATTTGACTCAAAACGGCATCTGTGCAAAACAATTTACTACAGAATCCAAATTCATAGTGACTCGGACCATGTTAAACCTGTCCATTTATGTATGGTATTTGGATACCTACCAAAAAAAACAAAAAAGTCACTATAATAATCACAGAAATAATAAAACTTTGAGTTACTAAATTTAATCTAACCACCCCAGAAAATCTCGATATTATAATTGCAGCATATTGTGATTGATTGTTACCAGACATTCTTGTCACCCTCTTCATAATGTTGTTTAAAATGAAATTTAAAGTGAGTAAGAATTGTTGGGAATTAATTATTTTTTGTAGATTCTGGTGAACCTCATCCACTACTGTGAAGTAGTTATCTTTTAAGAATTGGCAGTTATGTGGCACTTGGACATTTTGATATATTAGCACCTTGAAAAGATAAGCCAATTTGGAAAAATTGACAAAATCCTAGTAGTTTTGGTAGAACAAGCAATTTGTTGGCTTAAATATCACTACCTTCATTACAGTTCAGCTTGGCATAGTTGAATGCCTTACTGTCACAGTACAGTTTGACCGAAGAGAATCCAACTGGCCTGCACAACAATCTTCAGTTCTTTTGATAGCTTAAGTTACTTTTGATGTCCAACATGATCTATGGTATTTATGTTATTGTTGTAGTTTAATGGTAAGTGAACTATGTGAAATAGTGTCTGAGATAGTAATTATGCTTGTTCAATGTGATGATTCATGCATTCTGCTCTAATGGTTTTTGCAATTGTCATGGCAGGTTTTCTATACCAAAAGTCAATGCAACTAGCAAAAAGTTTGAAGCTTCCTGCAAATTTTCTTGGCTGCCAATGTGAAGGGGACTGTACAAATCCTAGAACTTGTGCATGTGCCAGATTAAATGGATATGATTTCCCATATGTTCGAAGGGATGGTGGCAGGTGACAGTATATATTATCATCCTGTCATAATATTACAAAGAATTGAGATCACACTGGGTCTTGGTGCACATAGGCATTTTATCTAGCTTCTTCAACCTCATTATCTGGATGTGGTACTCAAGGATTTAAAAATCAGTCTGTTACAAGTTTTGAGAACCTACTAGACTAGTGTGGTACTGGTACACTAGATGGTATGTGCCGATCAGGATTTAAATTGGAGTACAATTTCGGATTCAGCAGTCAGTTGAACCAATACAATGCTGCTATCAATATATTGACTTGTAGAATTCCTATCAATGGACCTCTATGGTCTTATATCAGTCTTTGCTTAGACTGGTAAAGTTGGTATTCACCTAGTATGACCAGTATTCAAAACCTCGGTACCGGTATTGGGATGCATTTCTATACAATACTTGATTAGACCATAGGTACTGGTTAGTATGTACTCTGATCTGACTGAAATTTAAAATTTTGGTGACAGCAATAATAATGCGGGCTCCGAACCAGGATGCATTTCTATACAAGATTAGACCATAGGTACTGGTTAGAACGTACTCTGATCTGACTGAAATTTAAAATCTGGGTGACAGTAATGATAATGTGGGTTCCAAATATAATTGTTGTACTAATATTGGATTTAATTAGACAATCTGTTATTTAATAGATTCATTCTAGAAGTAAGAAAAAAATGATTGTGGAGGAAAAATGGACTTAAATTGAAGGAAGAACAAAGAGGTCTAGAGTTTGTGCTCCTATTCTCCCAACTGCAAACTGGAATTGGGGCATTTTTTTTCTTGTTTTTTTTGAAATTGGAGCTTCTAAGTGAATTCCAGCTTTGACGAATGTGTTATGAAAAATTGCAGAAGCCTAAGACTAAAGCATCTGCCTGTAACATTTTATGTTTATCATGACACCATAAAATGATTAGGGTAAGAGGCACTTGTGCTTATACATTCCAGCCCATTGTAAAGGATCTAAATCATTAATATCTATCTTAATTCCTTGGACATAGGAACTTCAAGATTGCCAAAATCAGTGTATCATGATTTCTTTATATTGTTGATAAAATCAAATTTCTACTATATGTTAAATTGCTTATTTCTTTCATATGTGATGTATTGGCTGGTATAAGGCCTCAAGTTGTTGGACAAGTCAAATGATGTTAAAAAATCCTGGAAGTACAAAACATATTCTTTAAAACATTTTCAGCCTGCATCAAGTGGATGGAAAAAATTATCTCTAATGAGATGTACAATGTTCTTTTTTTTGTTTAGTATATTAGTACAAATACATGCATGCATGCCTTGGAAATTATTTAGATTGAAATATTCCAGATTCTACATTTATGCATGAACGTTTTTTACGCTTCATCTGGTTTTGGTTTGATGGTGACATAAGGTACCTAAGTCAGATATATTATTGTTAGAGATTGTCTGTGGTTGATTGTGCTCAATGGAGTTGATCTTCAATTAAATCCTCCATTATTGATTTTGAGGTCCATAATGGAGGCCTTGGCCAATTTGAGAGAATTCTGGCTCAACTCTCATTATACACATATCTATTTGTGGTTGTATGTGCCTGGAACTAAGAGTGGCGTGAACTACTGCTGGAGAAGGATATTTTGAAAACAGATGAAATGGAATAGAGATTTTTTTAGTCTGTCTAGGGCCTTTTCTTGAAGAATCCAAAAACCGATATCATATCAACTCCAAGGTCTTAAACTGGGCATGCCTATCCGAAATCATATCGGGCATAAGATCTGTTCTGGATCCAAAAGAGGATCCACTAGGCTAATCTTAATACCTCTTCACCTTGATTCTTCATTCCTCTCTCACTTTAAACCCATTTCCCCCCCTATTCTTCACCAAACACTCCCAGTCTCACTTGCGAAACTTGATTTCTCTCATTCATATGAGGCTAATCTCAAGCAATTGAAGGTACATTTTCTGGAAATCATCTTGTTAGTGTGAAGCAAGTCGATATAATTAGTATTAGAGTCACAATTAGTGTTAAGCAAGTTTGATATAGTTATAGGCTGATGCCAAGGATTAATCTTAAGTGCTTATCTTTTGATTTTAATAGTGGTTTGAAATTACAAGCCCTGTATTGGATAGACTTCCGTGGTGCAAGTTGTTTGATGAAGACATTATTGTAACTAATGGAGATTTGTTTGTACTAATTCTCAATTTGAACTACATGACATGCCAGACACTGGTTTTAGACTAAGTAGGAACAAGGTTGAATATGCAGGGTGTAGCTTTAGCAATGCCAAGCTTTCAAACACCTTTAAGGTGATGAGAAATTTGCATGAGTAAACATTTAAGTATCATGGATATTGTTAATAGGGTTAAAGCGATATGATTGGAGAGGAGCATCATGAGTTTTGTGGATTGTCATATGCTTCTTACATTAGTGTCAACTATACTTATGGATTAGAATTTTTGTGTTTAAAATATAAATTGAGATAGGAGCGTATGGATACTTCATTACATATATTTATCTCATTGAAAATTTATCTGCATGTTAGTGTCTCATTTAATCACAGTCATACCGTCACATATGCAGGTCTAGTACTCTTAAGCAAGTGCGGAAGTTCTAAACTGGGCTTTAGGATATTTCTAGATTACCTAGATTTATACTGATGGATTGGTAAGATCCCACTTGCTGAGTATTTGCTCTGAAAAATGCACTTAAAATCAAGAAAAAATTAGGTGAATATTATGTAAATAATGAAAAATCACTGAAACAAGAATATCTTGGTCTAAGGAGCATTATTTGTGGTGTATATTAAATAGATTATATTGGTATGTGTGTACACATATGAGTTATAAGTAGGGATGATAAGTTATGACTGAAAAAAACATAAACTGGGATTTAAATGGCACCCCATGTTGTTCAAGAATTGTGATGCATTCCAATCCAATAGGATATAGATTATAATGGGTATTTGTGTATATACATACATATGAGTTATAAGTAGGGATGATAAGTCATGAGTGAATAAAACAGAAACTGGGATTTAAATGGCACTCCTCTCTGTTCAACGATTACGATGCATTCCAATCCAATAGGAGTTTAGTTCTAAATTGGTTTTATCAACTTTTGATTATATATCTTTTTGTCAGTAAACTTGAGAACTTTGTCCATTTTATATGTGGTAGAGTTAAGGTTGTTAAAACAAACAAGGGTGAATCTTATCCTATCCATGGTCTTAGATTGTTTTGTCCATTCTTTGATATAAGAATTGCTACTTTTATTAAAGAAATTATCATCTCATACTGTAAATATTTCAGGTATCTAATCTTTATTTGTAAACTAAACTATCTTAGACATTTTAAAGGACTGAATGGAATATGTTTAACGAGATTTTTTTAATTATAGAATTACATCAAGGTTTCTTTTGTAAGTTCTTAGCAGGGTTTGCCTTTTTGGGTATTAGACCTGTTTCAGCAATCTGTTGGAACGGTATGTATTGGTCTGTATCGATGTACTGATATATGGTACATCAGTATGTACCGGTGTTTCGACGAGAAAGAAAAAAAAGGTGAAGAGGAAGGGGTGGTGGAGGAACAAGGGAGGAAGGAGAAAGGAAGAAGGAAGAAGAAAGAAGAGAAGTGCAGCATTAGTGTACCTGGGAAGCAACGGCAGCGTCGAAGCGGAAGCGGCAACAGCAGCCTCACAGCAGCGTTGCTGTTGCATTGCAGTGGTGAAGAGGCAACAGCGAGAGCTGTGGCATCGTACGTGAGAAGAGAGCTCATGTTCGCAAGCCCTAATTTGCCTTTTTTTTCTTTTTTAATGTTGAAATGGACTGGGGCCCATCACCTTTTGGTTTTTTTTACTATTTTAATCGGTCGCCTGAAACGGGGGTGGTCTGCATGTCGGTCCATGTGTGGACCGGTATGTACTGCCCATACAATACCGTTTTGGGCAGTATAACAATCACAGGTTCTTAGCTTCTTAGATTGGTAATTAATCAATTATCTGCCTTCATGGATGTATTATTTACTGAGGAGTTTATACTGCTTGATGAGAATTTAATTGTCATTGGTAATTTAAATTTATTCAACGATGGGTCATGGTGCGTGTGATTGTCGCTTTAGCCTCCCAATAGACGTTGGAAGTAGATTTCATACTTCCCCACCCTCACGTCAAGGCCACATGACTAAGCACCACACACGAGGTCACAGAAGGGAGATGGATGCAGGAGAAGTGTCTGACATAGATGTGTCGCGTCCTAAAATAAATAAATACATAAACAAACACATGTTTGACACATGTCAGACCATGTCGACAATATATCGATGCCTACCAGGTGTCCGACATGGATGAGCCCACCAAGTTAACGTGCTTGTGCTTCCCAACTCTTTAAGCTATTATACAAAATATGGCAATATTATAATCCAAATAAAGATATATCAAGTATTAGAAGTATATAGCCAAAAATAGGACTATAAGTTAGAGTTTATTTCTAGGTAAAATGATAAATGTTATCTCTACATAATTTTTTGCACCATAATCCAAGATCACCTTAGCACTCTAGAATCATTATCTAATGACAACATCTCAAGTTTATGCTATCTTTTCATCCAGTGATTTAAATAGGCGTTCGCCTAAGCGCTCGGGCGAGGCAAGGCGAGGTGAGGCTCGAGCGCCTCGCTCGATCTCTAGGCAGCGCACTTCAAAGAGGCACCGCCTAGCGCTCGCCCGAGCCTAGGCGTCGGGCGCTTCGGGCAAGCACTTGGGTGAAACAAAACAAAGCGACAACTAACGCCTGGTTCGGTCGTTCGCGTTAGTTGGTTCAGTCGAACCAACTAGCGCATCAACATATACTTCAACCCTAATCTTCTCGTCTGGGATTACACCGCCGACATCTTGCCGTTGCCGCTGTCTTTGCCGTCGTCGCTGCTCTTCGCCACCTTGCTGCTGTTGCTTCTCTTCGCTGTCGTCACTGTAGTCGCTGGTCTTCACCACCGTTGCTGCAGTCGCTGCTCTTCACCGTTGTCGCTGCTGCCACTCGCCACCGTCGTTGCTGTCGCTCGCCGCCATCGCTGTCATTGCTATTCCTCTCGCTTTCGGTCAAGTTAGCTCGTCGTCTCGTTTCACTACTCTCCGCTGCCAACTTTCGCTCTCGGTCAACGCCTCACCTTGTCTCTACTCATTTCTACTGTTAACTTAGTATTAACAGTAAAGAACAATAAAAAATATGGTGTAACCCTATTGTCTTCCCAAGGAGACTTCTCGGGTAGTGAACACTCAAAAATATATAGTACACTGTTAACCTATTGTTAACAGTGTACTAAATATTATATATATATATATGTTATATATTATTTATATATTTATTAATTATATAATATATATATTTTATTTTAACGCCTCACTTTGCTCGGGCAAGCGCCTAGGCGAGCGCCCAGCGCCTCAGATGTTTTGGGACCCTGACGCCTAATGCTTTTTAAATCACTGTTTTCATCTCCAAATCATGACAAAATGTGAATTTTCCTTATCGAGATTAAAAATCCAATCTAATAAATATCATTCAGCTTTATAGTTCCAAGATCAATAGTAAAACTTCAAAACAATATAGCACCAAATGATTGCAAGGGTCGTTAAGTTCAAAGGCTAACTATCTAAAATCATTGTATTTTTCCTAATTAGATAGAAAACTTGCTTTCCCAAGGATTTCTGGACATGCTGACATAAATGGTCAAGACAGAGACATAATAATCCAAAGTTACACTCTTGTTTGATATTGAACATATGGAAGTAAATCAAAGTGAAAAATAAGTTCTCATCAAGAGAAAGAGCACACTTCAAACTAAAGAAGCACACATTACAAAGAGAAGGAAAACTATGACCACTCACCTAAAGGAACACAACTTATAACAACAATAATAACAATAACAACACTGGGTATTCAAACTATTTGGGGTCAGCTACATGATCTTTTCTCATCCTTTAACTTTATCTAACACAACATCTCTAATTAAATCAAGAGCATTCAAATATCTTTTAATTGTTTCTAGTCAAGTATTTGAATGTTTACCTCTACTTCTGATACCATTAGTATTAGTCAACTTACCTCATCTTATTATATTATCTATAGGTATCATTCAAACATGTTCATGGCATCTTCAACAATTCACCTCTTCATAAGGACCAATAAGAAAATGACGAACAAAAACATGTTTTATCCCTTTTTTTGGGTACCACCACATATGTACCTCAACGTTCCCAGTTATCTATGTAATTTTTTGAACATATTACATCTTTAACTGTCCAACACTTAGATCCATAAATCATGGCCTAACAACTATCTTATGGTTTTCAATTCAATCTACTTGGCCCATAATTATCACACAAAATCTGATGTTCCTCCCAATGTCAACCACCCAAATTTTTTTTCTTAAACAATGTCTTCATTTGTTGAATAAAAACAAAAGTTCAATGCACTTAAAGCTTTTACTTAATAGGAGTTTTTTATAGCTTCTTGTCCATCCATCTAAATTGCACCATCTTCTTCATCATTTTTATTGCCTACTCCTTTGAGTAGAAAATGTATAGCACCGTATAATGCCTACTTCGTTCTTGGTCGAGTACTCTTGCATCGACTTGAAGTCCTTTATTTTTGACTATTTGGATGAGAAGCTCGTTGACATTGTCTTACGAAGTTTCTTGGCCTCTGCACTTTAGCCTTGTCTTGGTACTTGGAGTTTGCCTTTGCATTCTCCACCTCCTCAGCCTCTTTCACGACCAAGCATCCTCTCTCCATAAGAGCAAGGGATCGATGACTTCACGGAAGTCTCACATCTGCGTTACCATGGTGTTGCTATGCCCATGGCCCTATTATTCGTCGCCTTGCATCTGTCTCTTTCATCGTGATCGATAGATTCGCCTCTGTGGCACTCATCCGAGTCTACCTCCATTCTAACCAATGCTTGGTTTTGGGTAGCTAAGTCTCACTGGATTTGTCATTTCCTTGCCCCTTTCGTCAACTTGCTTCAACACACAGTGTTCTCCGAGCAGTTCCCCTTGATCGATGGAAAGACTGATTGCAACTCACATGCATGGCCTCTGCTATAATGTTGTAGGGCTCGCACCGATTATGTCCTCTTTAGCTTCCTTGGTAGCAATGTTCGCTTACTCGAACTTGTCCTCTGACTTGTTGGGCTTCCTTAAGTGAATATGAGCTCTGGAGCAATCCAACTCTCTAGGCGCTCTGATCATACCTCTGTATGATCAAGCCCTACACATGGAATTCACTAGTACTTACACTTGGAATTTTCCTTCGGTGGTACACAACCTTCATATGCTGATGACCAATGTTTTTATCTGATACAAAATTCGATGCATGCACGGAAGACTTGCCTCTACGGTACCATGGCATTCACTCCTTAAATCTATAACCCTTCTTGTCGTTGTGTTGTTCACCTAAGTGTAGCATATTCTTCAACAGTACTTGCCTCTGCGTCCTCTTGCCTCGTGCCAAGGCCTTCTGACCTATCATAACCTCCGCAAGTTGAGTCACCTTTATTCCTTCATTAAATACTTCTTTTAGATAAGATTGTTGAACAAACTATGCATTGTTCTACTCCCGGGAACGCACTTGTTAGATTCCGACTCTTCGCCAATATAGCTCCCGCTGCATCCTTAAGGCCTAGTAACATGCTGAACTTGCTGCACACTTCAGCCTCCTACGAATGTATTCTTCCTATGTCGAAGAGAAAGTTTCATTGCTCTATTGCGCCGTGTTTCGGTCGCCTTGGGATGGCCATATATAGTCCATTTTTCGGATACAAGGCTTTGCATGAGTACCGAATTCTTCGAGTTAGCAATACCCCTCACCTCTATGAGTTATGCACAATTATTTTGGTCGCTGAGCAATCCATCCCACCTTACATAGTTTTATCCCTTGCTAAGTGCTCGACTTGCTTTGAGCATCGCCAAGTTTATTGCCAACTCAAGCTGTAGCTCAAACTCATCCATCCCAACCTTTGCACTACACGTTCTTCCTAGCTTGTTTGTCCTCGTGGTGCCTTTTATGCGAATGGTTGGCCATTTCTCTGAATGCTAATCTTGGATGCCCACTTTTCTGAGCGACTCCTTCCTTTACAATTCAACGCTCGATTCCCCTAAATAGTTGTGCATTCGGGCTGCCCTCAACACAGCTTGCTAGTCCCTTACGTTTGCATGCCAAGTGTTTTTAAGTGTGCTTGTCTCGGTTTGAGATTATCTGTCACAGGCTTAGTTGGTTTTGTCTAGGTCATGTGATACCCTTGCGTGTCTGTCCGTAAAGGGTTAATCTCCTTGAAACCTCTTATGGTCTCTTAAGGACTTACCAAAGAGAAGACGAGTTAAAGAAATCGTTTAACTTGGGATCTACAAGTAGTTATTTTAACAAACACTTGATAGGCACTGCAAATTACAAACATGAACTTAGTAAGCTCTGAATTATCGTGCAATAAAGGGTCCAAGGTTGTCCGTCGCGGCCCAAAGTCTCCACAAGTGCCCACATGACACTACTGCAAAACAAGACAGTGAACCAGCCCTAAACAATGCCCCAAAGGCCCATCTAGCCTTGTGTTACCCGGGTAGCTCCTGGGTGTTATACTGGTTGACACTTTGCACCACTCTACCGAGCTAAAAAACTTCCAAAATAGCTACTTGGATGGCTTATTTTTGGATAATTTTACTTTTGTGCGACGACTGCACACAATCTGTGTTCATAAGCTTGAAACGGTTACAAAAGTCAACCAAACTGGGGCTACCAAGCCTACTGCAAGTCCTTTACATGCTATGCAAAACATGAATAAAACCGAAAGACATGGACATGCATGAGCATTACATTGAACACTTTATTTATAGCTTTGTCTGTGACAATTTGTCGAGCCTCCCTAGATCCTGAGCCTTCCCGGTGCTTACCACCTTTGGATTCATTGGGTATACTTAGTAAATTTGAGCCTCTATGTCACACAAATACCTACACGTGGGTATTGTTAGAGTACAAATGAATTTACTACATCTCATCTATTAACTTAATCTTATAGATGAATTGAATTATGTAAAATTTGACAAATATGCATAGATTAATTTATGGTTTTTACTTGGTGTTGCATTTGGTCTAGACTCTGATTTCATTTATACTAAAGTTAAAGCCTTTGGGCTACTTAATCTTCCCACAGTTTATACTCTTTGATGTTAACCAAGGTTGATGTTTTCGAATCATATTGCTCAGTACAAGCGGTATGTATCGGTTCGTTCGTTGACTGGTACGTGGACCACTTGCTATTGGGTGGTACCATTGATTAGGGCTATTTTCGCCCTGTTACACTCCCGAAATCAGTCGATAATGGTTGATTTTGACCGTCACTGGCCGTTGTCGGGTGGTAACTTTGATTTTGACCATTGCGGTCGATTTTGGGTGGTATCAACCGAGGGAGAAAGAAAAAGAGAAGAAAATGGAGAACCTGGAGAGACGGTGGTGCTCTCCCGATCCCAATCCGTCGCCCGCGGGCTTCTTAGCGCTTTACGGGGAGAAGAAAATGACGCGTGGGCTTCTCGTCGAGGCTTAGCAGGGAGATTTCTTTTCTCCGTGTCGGCTTCTCGACGAGAAGACATTTCTTCTCCCCGCGCAGGGAGAAGAAATGGTCTTCCCACGTGGGGAGAAGGAACCTCGGCGACGTCACACTTTTTTTTATTTTTAACTTTATTATATATATATATATATATATATACACACACCAAGCGGTATGCTTGGGCTTACTGCTTGGTACTAGTGTACTGTACCGTACCGAGTTAACCTCGATACGTTGGTATGGTACAAAATTAACTATTACATTCTAACCATTATTTGTGTGTTCTTTTGTGCTCAAATTCTTGTAGTGTTGTTCCATCTGAATTCTGCAGTATTGTATACCCTGTTTAGTCTAAAATTGTTTCATAATATGCTTAGTGGAACTAAAAATTTGTTTTCTTTTTTCTTGTAGGCTTATTGAGGCTAAGGCTGTTGTTTTTGAATGTGGTCCAAATTGTAGATGCAGCCTTAGTTGTGTCAACAGAATATCTCAACAGGGACTTAAGTATCATTTAGAGGTGATGCTTAATTCATAAATGCCTTCATCTCATCTCAGTATTTGTTATTTCAAAGCTTACCATACTTTGTTCTTGTTGCTTGCGTCATATTACAGGTGTTCCGCATGCCAAAGAAAGGCTGGGGTGTTCGATCCTGGGATACTATTCCTTCTGGTGCTCCTATATGTGAATATACTGGGATTCTTACAAAGACAGATGAGATTGACAATGTAGAGGAGAACAACTATATTTTTGAAATTGACTGCCTGCAAACGATGAAGGGCCTTGATGGTCGAGAGGTGCTTATTGCAAAATGAGCAGTTTTACTTCAGTGAAAGTCTATTTTATAACAGAATCTTATACAAAATTGCTTGCCTGGGTAATTTAATCTTAAAACCTTTGTTGAGTATCTGCACACAAAGATACTCTTGAATACTTATTTATTCACTTATTCATGTCTCATAACAAATCTGTGGCAGCTGGAATAGATTAAACACAATATCACTGTCATTAGTACATGACAATCATGATTGTTTTCGACATGGGTTTTAAAGAAGAAAAATACTAACCTTACACATGAAGAATGTGAATCATTGTTGGATCCTGCACCAGAAGTTTCCAACATAATATTATAAAAGATATTTTGGAACATGTTACACTTCACCTGCAGTCATGTATGAAAATCTTTTTCAACAAAAGAAGCCACTTTGCTAGATGCTGATACTTTGTTTCTAAAGAGACTTTCCTAGTCTTTCACATAAAATTTCCTAGTCTTTCTTTCTAGAAGGACTTTTAAGGGGTCACCTTTGTCAAAATATAATTAGCATTTTTTGTTACAGCTTCTATATGAGATCAAGTTTCAAAATCATGTTAGAAAGCTCATATCCATTTTCTTTATGGTCCTCTACTGTACTCTTGCATAGTATGCTTGTTAACATGCCACTGATTAATAATAAACATTATTTTTTACTCAACTAGATATTGACTGTTGCTTGTGCAAGATCCTTACTCCAAACATCATGCAAACTTATACTGATGTCTTTTTGTGTTATGATTATCATAGTAGTTGGAATATTTCTCTCTTTGTTCTTAATTTTTAGGAATATTGAAGAAAAAATATAAGTGCCACAATAGATTGTGTTTTAATAATTTCTTCAATGTTACATATCAGAGCCTAGTAAATGCCCTATCATTAATTCTTTGTACACAATATCCCAAATGAATATTCAAGTTAACTTTCTCTAAGTATATTATAAATCTTGAAGTTAATGATCCTGATCAAGCATCAAGAGGTTTCTTCTTTAGCATTTAGTGATACTACCCTAGAAGGAAAACAAGTTCTTCTGACATTAAATTTAAGTGTTTCTATCCTTTGCTTATTTTGATGAAAGTTTTGGTAATTATTTTGTACTTGCATTAGTATCTTTTACGTGATAGGGTTGCTTCAATTACGAGTAGGACAATTTATTTGTTTTTGTCAATATTGCCTTTTGGCTTTGGCAACTTTTTAAGTACTTCAAATAGACTTTTAGTTGGGCAAAATTTAACATGATATCCATTATCACATTGGTTGGATTATAACTAATATGTTGGCTTACTTCCTGAGTAAGACTACCGTCATGTCATCGATAAATGATTGTCGCTAGAACAAATAATATGTTTTTATTTTTTGCATGCAACACTGATTTACAAGCTCTATTGTTATCTTTTTGTCCCAAGTAATATCCTTATTTTAGCTAGTGCCATAATTTCTTTGCAAGAAGAATTTAGTTAACCTAACTTGATGTATTTGATAGAGGCGGCCTGGAGATGTGTCTTTGCTCATCAACCTTGATGACAAGAAGTCAGAAGTGGCAGAGTATTGCATTGATGCAGGCTCAGTTGGCAATGTAGCAAGATTCATTAACCACAGTTGCCAACCAAATCTATTTGTCCAATGTATTTTAAACTCTCATCATGATATAAAAATGGCCAAAGTAATGTTGTTTGCTGCAGATACTATACCTCCTTTGCAGGTGATCCCCTCTTCATACTTTCCATTATTTTTTACATTGAGTTTCACTGTATACTTTAGTTGACATGACTATAAATGTGTGCTGCTATGATCTTGTCTTGTTAAACTAAGTGTCTCACTGTATACTTTGATGCTGGTATTCCTGTTAACTACCATTTTGCACAATAAAGGTCTATTTTAACTATAATCCAAATTATGGTAATAGTAAAAGGTTTAAAACAAGTAGAAAATGGAAGTTCCTACTAGTTTCCAGTTGCCACACAGAATTTCTAGCAGCTGGCCCTCCCCAGATCTTGCATAGGCAGAAGCATGGTTCACTGGAAGCCTGTCAAAATATTTTCCTTGACTCTATTTTTTATCAATTTGGATTTAGAATAAAAATATATTCAAAACATCTTGAACACCAAGAACTGATGCCACTTTATGGAGGTGATCCTCTTAAGTATATCTTGATGAATTGAATTCTACACACATTCTTTGTTCATAATTTTGCCACCAGGAGGGAAGGTCAGCTTGCATCCACTTGGTTGCCATTGTTGGTTTAGAATGTAATTACCCAGAACGAAGCATGCTCCATTTCATGGTGTGGCTGTGGGACTGAGTATGCCACTTATCTTGGTTTGTAGTAAATTAAGGCTAGCTGGGTTGTTCTCTGGATTTTCCTAGTTCTTGAAACCTTTTTATGGGTAGTCTATTGGATCATGTAAGTTATTTTGGCCTTACAATGTCATAGTTCTGTCTAATTAGGCAAAAGCCAATGATGTTAGAGATAGTTAAGCTTTGAACTTGATGATGTAAAAAAATTGCTATCATTTGGTGCTAATATTATTATGATATTTTGCTATTGATCTTGGAACTATAAAGCTGATTGGTATTTATTAGATTGGATTTTTAATCTCGATAATTAAAGTTGCATACTGTCATGATTTGGATATGAAAACATAGCATGAACTTAAGATGCTGTCACTGGATCATGATTCCAGAGGGGTAAGGTGATGTAGAGATAATATTTTTCTTTCTGACATACATAGTAACTTAATGGAATATTATTTAACCACTAATATTGTATAAGTTATAGAAATGCATAGTCAAATTAATGCATTTTAGATACACAAATTTGAAAGAAGAAAAGAAACAAAGGAAAAACATCAGAACAACTTAGTGGTTCTATCTTGTATTAAGAGTCGTATGTTGATTTGATTTGTGTCCTGCAGGAGCTCACATATGATTACGGCTATGCATTGGATAGTGTTGTAGGACCAGACGGAAGTGTTGTAAAATTGCCATGCCATTGTGGGGCGGTGGACTGTAGAAAGTGGCTGTACTAAACATTTGGGTGGACATTGGCCATATTGATGGTAACATGCCATTTAGATTTGTGCTGGGCAGTGCCCATCAATTCTTTTAGTAACGAATAAACTGCCTCTTTGGGTTTTCTGAAACAGGGTTTTGTTCATGAACTGACTGATTACCTTGGGACAGCGTGTATGTGTGAAATATTTGACAATGTATTGAGAAAGTTGACATTTATTCTAATCATAGTTATAAAATCTGAACCAGACTGACGGGTTGGACTGAATCTTTGTTAAGAAATATGTTTGAGTTGTTGTGGGCATTTAAGTGCTTTTATTGTAAGATTTGAAGGAAGAAAAGATCCTCGTGTATTCTTATTCTTTTGTTCTCCTCCAAGTGTCAACTCTATTTCTATTATGATTATCCCGGGTGGTTTCTTGAAAAAAGAAGTGCAGGTTTTACTGTATAAGCTTTTCTTTTTCCATTTTGCATGTAGAGTTCTCTTTTTATAAAATGATCAAAGTATCTTTGCAATAATAAGGTTGATACATCTGGAGATCCATTGAACCTAGAGTTCCATTATAGCCGATGTTTTGGAATTTGCAAAGCTTTTTTCTTTTCTTGTTTGCTTTTCTCACATTTACAGGAATGGCAATACCGAGGCACTTAATCTTGCCGTTTTTATTGCCGCTTTGATTCAGACCACTGATGAGGTTCAGAATTCAATTGACCTTTTGTTTGACAGCAATATTTTGCTGCAAACAAATTGTTTGCCTTTTTCCTTCTTAAAAAAAGGGGTTGGTTGATATTGATATGAAGAGTAAAATTCATTTATGGTGTTCTTTAATAAAATTGCATTGTTTTGGTTGAATAGCCAAAAACATTGCACTCATAAATATTATGAGGTTTTATAATCCATAGGTTAAGTAGGGGGAATTATCCTTTATTTCAAAATATGTTAAAACATTTTTATTTTTCATCCAAAAGACTCAAACTTAAGAAAATTATCAAATTACAAACCTGTAGCAATGATGATATTCAAGGTTGGTAAGTGCCAAGAACTAATAGATACTTAGTTATAGTGTTTTTAACTAATAAATTCATTTAAAAATATTGTAACATGATATTTGTTTTCTCCCTTTTTTATACTGTTTTTCTTTGACAATAAATGAACACAAATATTATAAAGTTTTTCAAAGTATAAAAAATTAAATTTAAGACTAAGTGAAAAAATATTGAAGATGTGTCATCTTTTATTTTAAAATGTCAATACCTTCCTAATTTTCTCAGTCAAAATTATTTAAGCTCTCAAATAAATCATATGTAAAACCCGAATGCCTATGACAATATTGATCCATGTATAAAATTATTGAGGATTTGAACTTATTGAATTTTGGTTATGGAGTTTTTTAACAAACTTACAATATTTTGACTACCAAGGTGATGTTCAACTCTTTAGTGTCATTGTTTCATTTTGCATGTAGAGAGTCATTCCTTGCAAAAACAAGGTAATAACCCTTTAGTAAAAACATAGTTGGTTCCGGTTGAAACCTAATTTGGACTGAATTATTTTTTTCAGCCATATCGAGCCATTGTTAAACCAGATTGGTTACGGTGATTTTAGATAGAGATATATTTGTTTTACTTCAGTAGCTAAATGTAAGTCTATTAAAAAACTTTAAAGTATTTACACGTAAATGTAAGGTTAGGGTAAAAAATATATATTTGTTATCATTTATCTTGAAATGTATCGATATCTATTGATTTCAATCCAAACGACTGAAATTCTTATACAAACCAGTTTCTAATACCTTTGAATATATAATTAAAATTGATAAAATGCTATTTGATGATATTTCATTGATTACCTGATGTCCCAATATCCATCCTTAATGATTGGATAAAAAAATGGTCTACTAAAGTTGTAAAAGAAATCAAAGCAAAGATCAAAAGACAACCTTATTTACGTGTGATAGACACAGATGCATTTAGGATTCTGAAGGATTATGTATGATGGGATTCTAAAATAGGAAAAAGAAAACCAAACAGTTGGTGTATTTACAATAGGAACGTGGAATGAAGTATACAATAATAATTCCTATTGATAAAATGAAGACTTTGTTTGGTAACTATCATCATTATGTTTGAGTTTCCGGAAGAATTATCAAACCAAAATTTCATTTGATCGTGGAGTTGCTAAAATGATCTTGCAACAATTTTTACTAGATGATAGATCTTTTTTTTTTTTTACTTCGGGTTTAACGTAAAATTCTTTGCAAGATTTTTTTTATCTCATGAATTTTGTGACCTCTGATAGAAAACTAATTACATTGAAAGAATCTTTAATGACTATTACTACCATAAGGAGTATAATAATGTAGAATTCAAGACATTTAACTCTTTTGATAAAATCAAGTTCTTTTCCTATTAAAAACAATTAAGGTCAAAGTTTTTATATTTTAAGGATTGAAGAACAATTTTTTCCACTAGAGAGGGGTAATCTATATACCCTCTGTTTTAGATGGGTTGGTCATAGAAATATGAAACTTTATTTCATCTTTAAATAAGAAGAAAATCAATCATTCTGCAAGGCTATATTCCTTGAAATAATGAGTATTCAAATTACTTTAATCATTAGAAGAATCATTGGTCATAAAAAAAATAAAGCTAATAAGAATAGAATCAATTATTCTACAGCACTGTAATTGTAAGAATAATAGTTGGCCATGATAACATAAAACTTATTTCATCTTTAAATAAGAAGAAAATCAATTATTCTACAAGACTATATTCCTTGAAATAATGAGTGTTCAAATTACTATAATTATTAGAACAATCGTATGGACTTTGCCTTCTCAAAATTCCACAATTAGAAATTATTAACCCTTAAAGATTTTGAATGCAATATAAAATCCTTATGTTTAAAAAAAGTAAGATTATTGTCTTGATTAAGACATATAATTCGTTGGTGTATTGTTAGATAAGTAATAGTAAGTGCACTGATTTAAAAAGCGTTATGCATCAAAAGACGTCAGGGTCCCAAAATGCCTGAGGTGCTAGGCGCTTGCTCAGGCGCTTGCCCGAGCGAAACGAGATGCTAAAATAAAAAATATACATAATATTAATTAATAAATATATAAAAATATTTAGTGCACAGTTAACAATAAGTTAATAGTGTACTATATATTTTTGAATGTTCACTACATGATAAGTCTGCTTGGGAAGATAATAGGGTTACACTAGATATTTTTAGTGTTCTTTGTTGTTAATTAACAGTATACTGTTAACACTAAGTTAGCAGTACACTGTTGATAATAAGTTAACAGTAGAGATGAGTAGAGACGAAGCGAGGCGTTGACCGAGAGCGAAAGTTGGTAGCGGAGAGTAGTAGAAATGAGGCAACGAGCTGACTTGACCAAGAGCGAGAGGAGCGACAGCGACAGCAGCGAGTGGCAGCAGCGACGACGGTGAAGAGCAGCGACAACGGTGAAGACCAGTGACGGCGGTGAAGACCAACGACTGCAGTGAAGACCAGCGATTGCAGTGAAGGCCAACGACTGCAGTGACAGCGGCGAAGAGAAGCAACAGCGACAAGGTGGCGAAGAACAGCGATGGTGGCGAAGACAGCGGCAGCGACAAGATGTCGACAACGTAATCCCAGATTAGAAGATTAGGGTTGAAGTATATGTTGCTGCTTTAGTTGGTTCGATTGAACCAACTAACGCGAACGACCAAACCAGGCTTACTCAAACCAACTAACGTGAACGATCGAACCAGGCTAAAAGCTTGGTTCAGTGGTCGCTTTGTTTTACCCAGGCGCTCGCCCGAAGCGCCCAGGCTGTCACGGACGGTCGTCGCTCAATTGCAACACCGTTGCTCAATGGACCGTCCGTCACTTTTGCTCCCTTGTATAGTTGTTTGGCAGCTTGTTTTGCCTTATTTTTAAGTGTTTTTGCCTAAGAAATGCAAACATAAACAATCTGGAAGGCTGCAGAACGACCGTTCAGTGTGCAGAATCAAAACTGCCCAGTTTTGGGTCATTTTCGTGTGTTGCGACAAGCTTTTTGAGCGGTATAAAATGCCAGCCATCTCAGCCCTCTGGAACCCCCCAGGTGGCACAGGGCTAGATGGAGCTTTGGGATAGTAGCCGGGCATAAGCACTCAAAAGAAATTGAAGTGTTTTACGTCCGACACCCTTGGGAACCATCGTTTGTGGACTTGCGACCATTCTTACAGCCCTCTAAAGTCATGTTTCGTTCTCTTTCTCTCTTTTTCTGTTGCATTCAAGGTGTTTGACAAATTGCTTGTAAGAGCTATCCGTTTTGTGAGACTTCGGGACTTGTCTGTCGCTCGTCTTCAAAACTAATCAACTTCTCTTTTTGCAGGTCCTCTAGGACCCGCACGAGGTTACAATTGGGCTGACCTTTTGCGGGCAAATACGCTTCGGTGTTTCATGATTGAGGCAATCCCAGCTAAGTCTGGAACATTGGGCAAAGGTTACTTCGCGACTTAGGCAATTCCAGCTAAGTCTACAGGTTTGCCGCAAGGGTGCCACACGGCTTAGGCAAATTCAGCTAAGTCTGTGACATTGTGGTATCAGAGCAGACAAGCAATTCGAACAAGCAAGTAAAGAGGATTCGTAATCTTGCCATGGCGAAGCACCGTAGTGAATCCAGCAAGATGGGGTAAGCCGAACCTTTGCCCCAAACAACTGCAAGTGGGCTGCAAGTGCAAACTCGCTCGCAAACTGCTTGAGCCACTCATAAGGAGCGCGACAGTGAACATGACGAGCGTGAAGTTGGGTACTCTCTGCAAGCGGAGGAGGCACAATTAGGTTTGCCAACTGGAAAAAAGAGCCACAAGGAGAGACTTTCAACGGTGGAAACCCGCCTCGATATTCTTGAAGCGAACTTGGAGGAACTCTATCAAGTCCAAGGAAGGCTCTTTGGGGTAGAGAGCTCACAAGAAAAAGCTAAATCTCGGATGGACAGGGTTGAGTCCCTGGCCGACCGACTAACGGAGGACACTAAAGACTCCGTACGACATCTACACGAAGTTATGGCAGAACTCACGGCTAAAGTGACGTTGCTCACTAGAACTATTAATGCGGGAGGGAACAATACCCGCGCTGCTCCACCACAAAGCTTTAGAGCACTAGAGCCGCATTGCTACGAGGGTGCTAGAGATGCGAAAGATCTTAAGAATTTTCTGTTTGACATGGAACAATATTTTCATGCTACGAGGCCCGATTCGGAGGAAACCAAAGTTTCTATAGCAACCATGTATTTGAATGGAGATGCAAAACTTTGGTGACGAACCCGTTGGAAAGATATCCAACAAAGTCGATGTCGAATGGATACATGGGAAGACTTGAAGCGCGAGTTGAGAACTCAATTTTTGCCTGAGAACACAGAGTTCGTCGTAAGAAGGAAACTGAGACAACTCCGCCAAAGTACTTCCATCTGAGACTATGTGAAGCAATTTTTGACACTGATGTTGGATATACAAGACATGTTCAAACAAGATAAACTATTCAGCTTCCTCGATGGCTTAAAGCCATGGGCACAACAAAAACTAAATCGGAGGAATGTCATCAACGTGGTCGGGGTAATTACAACCGCAGAAAGGCTAATTGATTTCATTTCTTCGGAGGACTTGGGAAAGAAGAAACAATCCTTGGGAAATCGCCCAGCAAAAGACTCTCGTGCAAAGGAGTCTGGGGGCGAATAGAAGAAAAAAAGTTTCCACAAGGGACCAAGCTCGAAAGGCAAAGCCCCAAAATCTGGTGAATGCTTCTTGTGTGGAGGACCACACATGGTGAGGGAGTGCCCGCAGAAGTAGGCACTCAACGCTTTAACGACATCAATACACCCCCACAAGTCGGACAAGGGTAAAGCCATCACCCTTAGTTCAAGCAGTTCTGAATCTAGCAGCGACAACGAGGAGTCGCAAGGACCCCGAATGGGAGCGATGTGTTTGTTGAATGCATTACGAGATCAAGTGGGGGAGAGAATAAAGACAAAGGCGCAGAAAGCAGCAAGTACTAAGCTGATGTATGTGGACATCAAGCTTAATGGTCGAACAACCCTAGCAATGGTGGACACCGGAGCTACCCATAACTTTATTGTCGATCGTGAAGCAAAACGACTTGGACTTATTTTGGAGAAGAACCCAAGTCGCATGAAGGCTGTGAACTCGGAGGCCAAGCAGATCTCCGGATTAGCAAAGGGGGTCCCTATCAAGATTGGAACGTGGAGCATGTGCACAAACATGATGGGTGCCATTGGATGACTTCTAAGTGATTCTTGAAATGGAGTTCATGCACGTGACGAAGTTAGTGCTGATGTTGTTCCTAAACTCTTTATGCCGAAAGGGAGGCGACGACCCCTACATAGTTTCAGTTTCTCAAGGGAGAACCAAGGACTCACAGTAAATATCGGCACTACAATTGAAGAAAGGGGTGCAAAAATGTAAATTAACTTTCATGGCTGCTGTGAAGCTGGAGCCACTTGACGGGGAGGCCATTCACGAACCTGCTGCAATGGCAAACGTTGTGAAGGAGTTCATAGATGTCATGCCACATGAGTTACCAAAGACTCTACCACCACGTAGAGGTGTGGATCATAACATCGAGTTGGAGCCGGTGTTAAGCCTCCAGCAAGACCACCCTACCGCACGACCCCTCCAGAGTTAGCAGAATTGAGGAAGCAGTTAGATGAACTACTAAGCGGTGGTCTCATCCACAGTTCAAAGGCACCATTCGGAGCTCCAGTTCTCTTTCAGAATAAACAAGATAGGAGCCTCCAATTATATGTCAACTATCGAGCATTGAACACAAGGAGTTTTTCTTTAGTAAGGACGTGAGCGGGGTACTGATCTTGCCATAATCTTTCACAAAATTTTGGTAGTAGCCCATGAGTCCAAGGAAACCATGTAGTGATTGTACGTTTGTAAGTCTCGGCCATCCTTGCATTGCCTCGATCTTTGTCAGGTCCACCGCCTCTCTATCCTCTGATATAATATGCCCAAGATACTCCACTTTACGCTGTAAGAAGTCACACTTTGACTGTTTAACATAAAGAGTATTCTCCCGAAGAATCGTTAGAACAGTTCGTAAGTGCTGAAAATGTATATCAAGCGTAGGGCTATAAATGAGAATATCATCAAAGAATACCAAAATAAACTTGCGTAGAAAACTCTGGAAGATATCATTCATCAGGCTTTGGAAAGTAGAAGGAGCATTCGTAAGTCCGAAAGGCATTACCAGAAACTCGTAGTGGCCATTATGCGTGCGGAATGTAATTTTAAGAATATTTTCAGTGCATACATGAATCTGATGGTATCCGGATCGGAGATCCAATTTAGTGAAGACTCGGACTCTATTTAATTCATCCAAGAGTTCATCATCTTTCTTGCGCACTAGCAACACCGATGAGGAGTAAGGGCTGTAACTCGGTCGAATCACCCCGGTGTCAAGCATCTCTTTAACAATGTTCTCGATCTCGTCCTTCTACAAGTGAGGATAGTGGTACGGTCATAAATTTGCTAGAGGTTTGCCTGGCAAAATAGGAATGTGGTGGTCATGTGGCCGGTTAGGGGGTAGCCCACACGGCTCCAAGAAAATATCTGCAAATTCATTCAAGCAAAGGGCAAGCTTAGGATCTGGGTTTTGTATGTTCTCCCTCGTAGATGGCTGCTGAATATGCATCAAGAATCCACCATGTGCTTTTTGTAAAACTTTCTCCATTCGTTGCGACGAAACGGTGGAAATTTGGCTCCCGTGCTTGCCTCGCAATGTGACCTATCTCACTTTACAATAAAATTTTATGATTAATTTAGAAAAATTCCAGGAGATATCACCTAGTGTTGTGAGCCATTTGATCCCGAGTACGACTTCATAATCATCGATGGGTAGGAGAAAGAAATTAGCTATCATTTCTTGGTCTTGGAGGAGTAGTTTCACCCGCGGGCACCGTTGGTCGCAATTAAAGATTCGGCTGTCGGTGACCTTTACGTCAAACCTGTTGCAACCTTCGATTTGAAGCGCCAAACGTGCAGCAACCTCACTATTGAGAAAGTTATTGGTGCTGCCCGTGTCAATGAGAATGGTGATGGGTTGCTGTTTTAGAAGTCCTCCAACTTTCATCATCTGCGAGTTGGAGTAGCCGGCCAATGCGTGCACTGTGTGGTCAACCGGTTGGGACTCTTCCTCCATGGCCTCTTCTTTAGGTTCAAGGGCTTCTTTAGATGTTTTATTATCCTCGTCCTCTGCTGGTTTAATCACAATGAGCCAGCCCTTTTTGTAGCGATGTTCGCGGCTCCACCGTCCGTCGCAATGCCAACACAACTCCTTGGCCGATCATTCGCAAAGCTTGTCTCTTGTCAACTTTTTTTGTGCAGGGCTTGGATGGCAGTAGGCCTCAGTATGGCTGGTCAAGGAGCGACCCTTGTCCTTCGTACCTCATGGTTCAATTGTTCTTCCTGGATACACGCGAAGGAAATCGCCACGCCTGTACTTCTCCTTGGATCTCCGGCTTTAGGCCCTCGTAAAAGTACCTAAAAATTATTTCTCAGACCAATTCACAGTTTGGTTAGATAAACACTCAAACCTTGTTTGGTATTCTTGTATTGTAGAGGTTTGACGAATCTTTGACAATTGTCCATCGATGTTATCCAAATCGGTTGGTCCGAAACGGCTTAGTAGTCCTTCCTTGAATCGCTGCCAAGAGAGTCCTTCATGGATGTATTCAAACCAATTAAACCGCTGAAATAGCATCTCCCTCGAGGTGGATGGCAGCAATCTCCACCCATGTGGCGTCGACGGTTCGATAGAATCGAAAATAGCGCTCTATGCGCGAGATCCACCCGATCGGGTCTCCTTCTTCCCATCTAGGGAAGTCAACCTTCATGCATGGATTATTGAGCTCAGAGGTGATATGGTCATGTTCTTGAGGATCGTCTCACCGATCTGAAGTTTCTCCGTGTTGTGATTTCCTCGGGCTCGACGGTCAGCTAATGCTGAATTCAGCGAAAATGGATTGCATCTTCTCTTTCATGCGATTTTCAAAGGCTTCAAGCTTTGCATCGATAGCCTCCTCTGTTGCCATATTATATGCATTTCGATCTGTAATATTGAGATCTTTTTTCTGTTGTCGGGTTAGTGACATGAGAATTTTGGAAAAGGGGGTGGCCGGTTGGAAGGTGAATCGGTTTGGATGGAAGTAGGCTACGGTTTAGGGCAGATTTGGGGGGCTATTTGGTTTTAGTTTAGGGTAGGGTTTTGAAGGGTTTTTGATGAGGATGGTAGGGTTTTGAGATGGGAAAAAAGAGTCTAAAATCTCACAAAAAATAGCACTCAAATCTGATAGAATTCGGCAAAAGTTGTGATGTGTTGTCCTACTAAACTAGTTTTATGTCGGAGAAACGATGACTTCTCAACGTAAATTCCAGAGGAAAGTTCAAGATAATCATACAGAAACCCTTGATTTAGATTGTTAATACCAGTAAAAAGTTTGACAAAATTTTGGCAGCATAACAGTAGGAAAATAGGGCAAAAGACGTAAGGCAGATTCCTTCGTCGTAAAATTCCAGAACTGCGTGATGGTCAAAGATTGCACAATAAAACCAGTTCCAGAAGGAGTTTTTTCAAGAAATTAAATCCATGAAAGCCAACTTGATCTTGAGAATTGTGTAAAAATTTCAGCCAGAAAGGAGAAGGAATAAGCCGGTTTCAAGAGGCAAAAACACGGATGAAAATTTCTACAGCGTTCCGCCTTCGTAACAATGATAACGTTTGCGACAAACGAAATTTACAGCGGATAAAATTTGGGAAAAAATTTTAACGTGTAAAGTAAGGAATCTTGCAGTACTAAAGAGGCATGGATGATAAAAAAAATACCAGATTTTCAGATCAAACGCAGGGGGCAAAGGACAGAATGATTTGATCTGCGGCTGGGATGGAAGGTGGAGGCACGTGTCACATCAATTATGGGAATTTCTTGGGAAGGTGGAGGCATGGATGACGGCTACAGGGGCAGCAAAATCACTGCTCTGATACCAGATGATAGAACCCCAGAAGGAGCTCTATAGATTTTGACCCTTGAGGGGGATCAACCCTTGGAACGCTATAGGGGTTCCTCCCTCCTAGATTCGGCACAAGGAACAAAGTGACAGTGAAGAATAAATATCTTATTCCACTCATCGCAGATTTGTTCGATCAATTGGGTAGGCCAAGTATTTCTCCAAACTCAACCTTCGATCGGGGTATCAGCAAGTGCGCATTGCATCGAATCGCCGGTGGTTCCATTCGGATGGACGAGTCAAAGGTGCAAGCTATGGCAGAATGGCGAATACCAAATAAGGTACCTGAGCTGAGATCCTTCCTTGGTTTTGTCAACTATTATCGACGCTTCATCTTTGGATATTCTGTTGGTTACAGGTGCCCTGCGAGCCAATCACATGAGTGATGGCATGTGTGACATGCTGTATGATCTTTTTGCTTATGATTAATAATGATATATTCTCATATTATATTATTTGTTATATATATATTGTGATATCCTTGGTTCTGTGCAATGGGAGTTGGATCATGATAAGATCACGATAATGAGATCGATTCACCTTTAAACACATCCTAAATAATCCCGATCATAGGTTACTCAAGACATTGAGATAACCGGACAGATCGGTGTACTATATACCCATCCATATGATGGAGGCGGCTGGTCTCATAACCACTTGTGTTGAGACACTAAGGATATAATACATGTGCTCATTAGAGAATGAGTTCACTGATTGATCCGCTTATGAAATGTTATATGGTTAATGATACCTAATGTCAGATAATGATTCTATAGTCTCAGTTACGTATCTGGTCCTTAGACTTGAGACACCAAGGATGTCTTGTATGAGTACTCCTTTCTTTGACGCCAAACTTACAGGTTTGGAAAGTTCCAGATCTGGTACAGCTGATTATCGGGATTGATAGCCAACTTTACGAAGGCAATTGAGTGTCAATAGAGGATCATCCACTCTCGGTATCACGAGAGGAATATCTCATATGTGCTTGTTCAGACAAATCCCTGGCCAGGGTCATTCGGATTGAGAGAGAAGGAGTTCTCCGGTAGAATCCGATTAAAGCAAGATAAACTGATTCTGTATGTGACCTGACAGTATCATGTCCAATATACGATCTCTGAGATATTATTTGGATGAGAGATTATAGATACATGGTAACTGTGGACAGACAGGTCCGTTGGATTTGATCCCCCCTGTACCGTCTAGGGACTATGGCGTAGTAGCATAGTACGTCCATAGTCGATGAGTCGAGTGAATTATTATGGGGATAATAATTCACTATATCAGAAGGAGTTCTGATATAAGTGACTCACAGCCAGCTCGGTATCGGGCCTAGAGGGTCACACATATGGTGGATGCTTCAGTGAATAGAGGATTGGATAGAGATCCAATTAGCCTCTATTCTCATTAGATGAGACCCTATGTTGATGGGCTCCTTGATTAAGGCCCAATTATAGGCCTAAGGATATTATTGGATAGAGATCCAATAATGTAAAGTTAGTGAGTTATTAGATGGAGATCCAATACCCACTAAGGAAGGAGCCCTAGGGTTTTGGTGGCTCTCTATAAATAGGAGGGGAGACTCATGGTTGATAGGCTGCAGCTTTAGCCACCACCTCCTATTCTCCTCCCTCTCTCTGAGCAAGAGTTGCAAGATTAGATTGGAGGAGTTTCACTGCAGAGATTCATCGTATGGATACTGCTAGAGAGGAGGACGCTCGACCTCCTTCATCTTCTCCATCTGGATTTGGAATACAGGGATATACGATCACCCTAGGTAAAATCAATCTCTCACACATCGCGGTTTTATCAATTTTTGTGTTTTTCTCGCGACCCTAATCTTTTGCACGATGATTTGATCTGCGTGGGAAACCGGTATTTTGTTTTGATTTTCGTTGCGCATGTGATGCACCCGCTAAGGTTTCCCAACAGTGGTATCAAAGCTAAGGTTTTCGTGCGAAAAATTAGTTTTAAACTGCGTGTGATGAGATTGAATCGCGTAGAACTATTTTACGCGCTTGTTGCAGCGATTGGCAACAAAAGTAGGCGCTGCCTGCGGGGGAGGGGCGGCCACCTGCATGTTGTCTGCATGCAGAGGTGGCTGGTCATGGCCAGGCCCCTTGCAGGGGCGGTCGGCCATGGCTTGGCTACCTGCAAGGGGCGGCCGGTTGTGGCCAAGGCCCCCTTCAAAGGGGCTATCGGCTATGGCCAGACCGCAGGGACAGTCGCCCGAGGGTGGTCGGTTACAGCGTGGCACCCGCAAGGGGCAGCCGACTGTGGGTTCGGCGCCCGCAGGAAGGTAGCCTGCAAGGGCGGCCGCCAGCAGGGGCGGCGCCCATGGAGGTGCCGGCCGCAGGGGTGGCCGCCCCTTGGCAGAGCGGTTGCCGGCGGGCAAGGGTAGCCACCGCCTGCGCAGGGGCAACAACGGCGGCAGCAGTGCAATGAGGGTGAAGGAGGCCTAGGGCATCTTTTTGAAAAAAAAACGATTAAGCCCCTCAGAATTTGAGTAATTCTAGCTTATAAAATTCCTAAAATGTCCTCAATAATTCTAAAAATTTTGATAACTGTTCTCTCTTCCATAATTATAAAAATGCCCTTGACAATTTTAAAAATTTTGAGCATGTCCTTATTTTCAGAAAAAATAATTAATAAAATAGTTTAATTAATTATTATATATATCTAGTAATCCTACATATGATGTGATGTACATGTGATGTATGATGTGGATGGATGATCATGAGTCATGTATTGTGATGTGTGTAATTGTGATTATTATTATTGGGGCCTACGAGTCTGTGTTTTTCTCGTTTATTGTTGAGTCTGTGTGCCTGTGATTATTTGTAATTACATGGAGAGGCGCAACGAGAGCGTGAAGGTTACAGTGGGACCCATGATGCCATGACAGGAGATGACGATGCATGGTGATACGATGATCCGACGGAACCGATAATGACGAGATCAACAATCACAGGGCATGGAGATGCGCCAATGCACACAGAGATCTTATTGTAAGTGATTAGGCCTATTAGCTCGAGTTTAATCATATTAGGTGACGGCTCATGATCATCTAGTATGGCTTGCATATGTGATGTGTTATACACCTACTAGATATATGTATATATATATATTTGTATGCGATGTAGATATATATTAAATATGTATGTGTGTGACACGACATATTAGGAGACCGATATGAAACAAAAACCCCTCCTACGATAATATAAAGTCAGTAAGCGTGAGGCAATAAGATTGACCCACGTGGCCTTCCATCGTTATAGGAAGAAATTGAATCACGACATAGGTTGAGTTGGTCGAGTCCCTCGAGGCTCACCTATCTACGTGATCGAGTTCTTGCTTATGACATAGAGATGTCACCGGTGACCTGAGGATATTGTATGCTTGGTCGAGTCCCTCGAGGGCATATCATCAAATCAGACTCATCTTGTAACGATGGTGATGACTTAACTGAATATCATGGTTGGTCGAGTCCCTCGAGACCATGATGATTCAGAGGCCGAACGTGACAGGAATCACAATGAGTTGTGATTGGCAAGAGTTGTCTACCTTTTGGGCTTAGTGTAATTGGTCGAGTCTCTCGAGGTTGCACTAAGATGCCAATTGGATCCCGATCCTACTAGGAGTCTGTCGGAGACTTCCATCTCACGTGTCGATGGTGTCACGTGATTCGCTAAGAAAATAGTGGGAGTACATTAAGATAGAAGTCCATATCTTAATTAGTATTTTCTGTAAAATCTGTATTATTATTTAATTTATGCTATATCTTATTTATCGCTTGCAAAACCCCTACATGGCATACTTGATGCCAACCACTTCATTGGTCCAAAAGCTCCGTAATTTGAGAATTATTCTCACGGAAGAGAAAATCGTATATGTCCTTAACATGATTATGCCCATGCTGGAGGAAAGGATAAGCGAGGATGAGATCGTTCGCTTTGTGAAGTATATAGATAGTCCTAGAGGATAACCTGTGTGTTGATCTTATACTTCAGTCCCTACCAGATTTCTTTTCTCACTTCATCATGAATTTTAACATGAACAAGTTTAGGGTGACTCTCCTTGAGCTCCTCAATATGTTGAGAGAAGCTGAGAGTACCATCAAGAAGGAGAAGCCAGCTCTCTATATTGGTGAGACCAAAAAGAAAAGGAAGGCCAGCAAGACCCTTAAGAAGTGCAAGGGCAAAGAAAGACCAGGTAAGGCAAAGGTTGCTAATACATACCCGGGAAAGGACAATAGACAATGCTTCCACTGTGGCCAAGACGGACATTGGAAGAGGAACTGCAAAGACTACCTTACAGAGAAGGCGAGACAGAAGCTTGGAGAAGCTTCAGGTATATTCATGATCAGTCTTCACTTGTCAGATTTTCATGATAACACATGGGTATTGGATACCGAGAGTGTTTATCATATTTGCAATTCATTGCAAGTTCTGGCAAGACCTAGGAGATTGGTTAGAGGTGAGATGGACCTCAAGATGGGCAATGGAGCAAGAGTTGCTATAGTTGCTGTTGGAGAGGTCACCCTACATCTGCGTGGTGGAGCTATTATTGCATTGGATGCATGCTATTTTGTTCTTTCTATTATCAAAAATATTATATCCATCTCTTGTTTGACAATAAGTGGATATAAATTAGTTTTTTAGAATAATAGTTCAATAATTATGGATGATGAGATCATCACTAGAGGGACCCTTATAAATGGTTTATATGTGTTAGACACTTCTTCACATATCATGAATATAAATATGTCTAAGAGGAAAATAGATGAGGTGACTAATGCATACCAATAACATTATAGGCTAGGTCATATACATGAGGGAAGAATTCAAAAGTTGATGAAAGATGGATACTTAGATCCATTTAACTATGAGTCATATGCAACTTGCGAACCTTGCCTTCATGGAAAAATGACCAACTCTCATTTTAGTGAAACTGGAGAGAGAGTCACTGAGTTATTAAAACTCATACATAGTGATGTATGTGGTCCCATGTCGACTCAAGCTATATGTGGTTACTCATACTTCATTACATTCACTGATGATTTCTCTAGGTATAGACATGCATACTTAATGAAGTATAAATCTGAAGCCTTTGAGAAATTCAGGGAATATAAGAATGAGATAGAGAATCAAATTGGAAAGAGTATTAAGATTCTTCGATCAGATCAAGGAGGAGAGTACTTGAGTACGGAGTTCACCCATTTTCTCAGGGACAATGAGATTCTATCCAAGTGGACACCTCCTTATACACCTCAGCTCAATGGTGTATCAGAAAGGAGGAATCGCATGTTGTCAGACATGGTGCGGTCCATGATAAGTTTCGTTGATCTACTTGTCTCATTCTGGGGGTACGCCCTAGAGACTACAGCTAACCTTCTGAACAGAGTTCCATCAAAATCGATAGTGTCTACACCATATGAGATATGGAAAGGAAAGAAGTCTAATCTTAAGGTAGTTAAGATTTGGGGTTGTCCTGCCCACGTTAGAAGATACAACCCCGATAAGTTGGAATCAATGACAGAATGGTGCACATTCGTGGGATACCCAAAGGAAACTTGTGGGTATTATTTCTATCACCCCGAGGACCGAAAGGTCTTTGTTGCCAAGAGAGCTATGTTCCTTGAGAAGGAATATATTCTTGGCGGAAATAATGGGAGCAAGATAGAATTGAGCAAGGTTGGAGAACATATCTCAAGCATCATTCCAAAGCCCGAGTCTATTCAGGCACCTAACACACAAGTTCCAACTTTACGTAGGTTTAGTAGAGTATCTCACCCTCTTGAAAGATATGTGGAACATATCAGTGGAGATGACTCTCAGGATGTTGATCCTCAGACCTACGAGGAGGCTATTATGAGTATAGACTCCGGGAAGTGGCAAGAAGCCATGAATTCTGAGATGGATTTCATGTACTCTAACAAGGTTTGGAACCTTGTGGATGCACCTGAGGGTATTGTACCCATCGGTTGTAAATGGATCTTCAAGAAGAAGATCGGAGTGGATGGAAATGTCTATAAAGCAAGGCTGGTAGCTAAAGGATATCGTCAAAGACAAGGAGTTGACTATGATGAAACCTTTTCACCTGTAACCATGCTTAAGTATATTAAAATTATTTTGACCATTGCAGTACACTATGACTATGAGATCTGGCAGATGGATGTCAAAACGACATTCCTCAATGGCAACCTTGAGGAGGATATATGATACAGCCATAGGGATTCATATCCAAATAGAGTCCAGATAAAGTGTGCAGGTTGCTTAGATCTATTTATGGATTGAAGCAAGCTTCCCGAAGTTGGAATATAAGATTTGATGAGGTGATCAGATCTTATGACTTTGTTAAGAATGAAGATAAGCCTTGTGTGTACAGGAAGGTAAGTGGGAGCGCTATCACCTTCTTGGTGTTATATGTGGATGACATCATAATCATTGGGAATGATGTAGGAATGCTCTCCACAGAAAAAACTTGGCTATCTAGAAACTTCTTCATGAAAGACTTAAGGGAAGCATCCTATATTTTAGGGATCCGGATCTATAGAGATAGATCCAAAAGGATGTTTGGCTTGTCCCAGTCTAGGTACATAGACTCCATTGTCAAAAGGTTTGACACGAAAAATTCGAAGAGATGTCTCATACCGATGAGACATGGAATATCACTTTCTAGGAGTATGTCCCCAAAGACTCCTGAAGAAAGGGCAGACATGAATAAGATATCTTATGCCTCAGCGATAGGGTCTATCATGTATGTGATGCTATGTACTAGGCCTGATATAGCACATGTTATGAGTGTCACGAGCAAGTATCAGGCAGATCCAGGTTTAGAACACTAGAATGCAGTAAAGTGTATCCTTATGTACTTGAGAAACACTAAGGATCTTTTACTGATATATGGTGAAGGTAGCCTCTAGGTTGAGGGCTACACAGACTCAAGTTTTCAGTCCGACATTGATGATAGCAAGTCGAATTCAGGGTTTATTTTCACCCTGAATGGAGGAGCAGTAAGCTGGAAGAGTTCCATGCAAGATACTACTGCTAACTCAACCACAGAGGAGGAATACATTGCTGCAGCAGAAGTAGCAAAGGAAGGGGTTTGGATGAAGAAGTTCATCAAGGATTTGGGAGTCATACCAAATAGCATGGAGCTAACTCCCATATATTGTGACAGCGACAGGGTGATAACTCTAACAAAGGAACTCAGGTCTCATCAGAATTGTTCTGAGGAGGTTCCATCTGATTAGAGCGATCATGACCCGAAAAGATATAGCAATGGAAAGAGTTCCATCCGAAGATAACATTGCAGATTCACTAACGAAGCCGCTGGCTCAGATTGTATTTGAACGTCACAGGGGTTTGATGGGGATCAGACACATAGGTGATTGGCTTTTGGTCAAGTGAGAGATTTCTGGTTACAGATGCCCTGCAAGCCAATCACGTGAGTGATGGCACGAGTGACACGCTGTATGATCTTTTTGCTTATGATTAATATTGGCATATTCTCACATTATATTATTTGTTACATATATATTGTGATGTCCTTAGTTCTGTACAATGGGAGTCGGATCGTGATGAGATCACAATAATGAGATCGATTCACCTTTAAACACAGATCCTAAATATTCCTGATCATATGTTACTCAAGAGGGACATTGAGATAACCGGACAGATCGATGTACTATATACCCGTCCATATGATGGAGGCGGCTGGTCTCATAGTCACTTGTGTGGAGACACTAAGGATATAGTACATGTGCTCATTAGAGAATGAGTTCACTGATTGATCCGCTTATGAAATGTTGTATGGTTAATGATACCTAATGTCAGATAACGATTATATAGTTCCAGTTGTGTATCTGGTCCTTAGACTTGAGACACCAAGGATGCCTTGTATGAGTACTCCTTTCTTTGACGCCAGACTTAAAGGTTTAGAAAGTTTCAGATCTGGTATAACTAGTTATCAGGATTGGTAGCCAACCTTACGAAGACAATTGAGTGTCAATAGAGGATCATCCACTCTCGGTATCACGAGAGGAATATCTCATATGTGCTTGCTCAGACAAATCCTTGGCCAGGGTCATTCGGATTGAGAGAGAAGGAGTTCTCCAATAGAATCCGATTAGAGCAAGACAAACTGATTTCGTATATGACCTGACAATACCATGTCTAATATATGGTCTCTGAGATATGATTTGAATGAGGGATTATAGATACATGGTAACTATGGACAGAAAAGTCCGATGGATTTGATCCCCCCTGTACCGTCTAGGGACTATGGTGTAGTGGTCTAGTACGTCCATAGTCGATGAGTCGAGTGAATTATTATGTGGATAATAATTCACTATATCAGAAGGAGTTCTGATGGGAGTGACTCACGGCCAACTCGGTATCGGGCCTAGAGGGTCACACACATATGGTGAATGCTTCAGCGAATAGAGGATTAGATGGAGATCCAATTAGCCCATATTCTCATTAGATGAGACCCTATGCTGATGGGCTCCTTGTAAGGTCCAATTATAGGCCTAAGGATATTATTGGATAGAGATCCAATAATACAAGGTTAGTGGGTTATTGGATGGAGATCCAATACCCACTAAGGAGCCCTAGGGTTTTGGTGGCTCTTTATAAATAAGAGGGAAAACTCATAGTTGATATGTTGCAGCTTTATTTCTCCTATTCTCCTCCCTCCCTCTGAGCAAGAGTTGTAAGATTAGATTGGAGGAGTTTCGCTGCAGAGATCCATCATGTGGATATCGCTAGAGAGGAGGACGCTTAACCTCCTTCATCTTTTTCATCTGGATATGGAATACAGGGATATATGATCTCCCTAAGTAAAATCAATCTCTCACACATCGCGGTTATATCGATTTTTGTGTTTTTCTCGTGACCCCAATCTTTTGCACGACGATTTGATCTGCGTGGGAAATTGGTATTTTGTTTTTATTTCCGCTTCGCATGTGATGCACCCGCTGAGGTTTCCCAACATATTCGAGACGTGCAGCTCCACTAACGGAGTTGCTAAAGAAGGAGCAGTCTTGGAGATAGTCGGACAAGTGTGAGACGGCTTTCCAAGATCTAAAGACTATTATTTCAAACTTAGCTGGAATTGCCTCAGTCATGAAACACCGAAACGTATTTGCCCGCAAAGGGTCAGCCCAAATACAACCTCGTGCGGGTCCCAAAGGACCTGCAAAAAGAGAAGTTGATTAGTTTTGAAGACGAGCGATGGACAAGTCTCGACGTCTCACAAAGTGGGTAGCTCTTATAAGCAATTTGTCAAACACCTTGAGTACAACAGAAAAAGAGAGAAAGAGAGAGAAACAGGACTTTAGAGGGCTGTAAGAATGATCGTAAGTCCACAAATGATGGTTCCCAATGGTGTCGAACGTAAAATACTTTAATTTCTTTTGAGTGCTCACGCCCAACTACTATCCTGAAGCCCCATCCAGCCCTGTGCCACCCCGGGGGGTTCCAGAGGGCTGAGATGGCTAATATTTCACGCCACTAAAAAAGTTTGTCGTAGCATGCGAAAATGGCCCAAAAATGGGCAGTTTTGGTTTTCCACACTAAACGGTCATTCTGTAGCCTTCCAAACTGTTTCTGCTTATATTTCTTAGGCAAAAACACTTAAAAACAAGGCAATGTTGGCTGCCAAACAATTATATAAGGGAGCAAAAGCGACCGACGGTCCGTTGAGTGATGGTGTTGCGGTTGAGTGACGATCATCTATGACATTCTCCCCCACTTAAACTATCAACGCCCTCGTTAACGCTTGCTGGTAGGCTTTGACGCGAGCTTCTTCATGTTGTAGGACATCTTCTGGTTCCCAACTAGCTTCTGTTCGGGGAAGCTTTTGCCACTTCACTAAGTACTCCGTTTGTTCTGCTCCATTGGATAACTTAGACTTTCGATCCGCTAGAATAGTCTCAACTCGCTTCTTATACGAGGCTCTGATGGGAGGTAGACGAGTTGAAATATTTCGTGAAGTATCTTGCGGATCTGAATGGTAGGCTTTCAAGTTGCTCGCATGGAAGATATTATGAATTTTGAGCAATGCCGACAATTGTAACTTGTAAGAGACATTGCCTACTCTGCTGATAATTGGGAAAGGTCTTTCATACTTGCGCATCAATCATTTGTGCACTTTGTGCCTAAAGAACTGGAGTGATGCTGGTTGGAGCTTTACCAACACTAAGTCACAAACTTTAAATTCTTGTGGTCGCCTTCCCAAGTCTGCCCACTTCTTTATCTTTTTGGCCGCCTTCTCCAAGTAGGCCCGAGCAATATCCGTATTTCGATGCTATTCCTTTGTAAAGTAGTATGCTGACAGGCTACTCCCCATATAACCAATAGCCAATGTGTGAGGAATCGATAACTATTATCCTGCGATGATCTCAAAGGGGCTCTTGTTGGACGCAGAGCTCCACGACAAGTTGTGGGAGAATTGGGCTATGTCCAACAGTTTCACCCAATCTCGTTGGTTGGCACTCATGTAGTGTTGAAGATATTGCTCCAAGAGCGAGTTGATTCTTTTTGTTTGACTGTTCGTTTGGGGGTACAGGCTTATGGAGAAGTATAACTTAGATCCCAACATCTTGAATAGCTCGATCTAGAATCATCCCAAAAACTGAGAATCTCGATCACTAATGATATTGTGTGGGACTCCCCAATACTTCACAACATTCTTCATCATCAACTTGGCCACCTCCTCTGCTGAACAATGTAGGGGTGTAGTGATGAACATTGCATAATTCGAAA
This sequence comes from Ensete ventricosum, assembly GCA_029747655.1. NCBI lineage: Eukaryota > Viridiplantae > Streptophyta > Magnoliopsida > Zingiberales > Musaceae > Ensete > Ensete ventricosum. The sequence continues at coordinate 39,727,467 of JAQQAF010000008.1, read as the reverse complement.
ATCGATTGACAACCATGAGTATCGATCCAAGTCCCCCTACTACAGGCAAGCTTGATATGAAGTCCAAGGAAATGCTCTCTCATGGCCTTTCTGGTACGGGCAACAGCTCCAAAAGCCCCATCGGCTTCCGCTTCTCTATTTTATTTTGTTGGCAAGTAAGGCAAGTTCGAACGTAATCCTCCATATCTGTCCCTATCTTTAGCCAATAGAAGGCCCTCTCCATGAGAGCCATTGTCCGATGAATGCCCGGATGTCCTGCCTAAAGGGAATCGTGACACTCTCTTAAGAGTTCACGCCTCAAGTTGTCTGCCCGTAGAACATAAATTATATTCTCTTTTGTCTAGATGAATACCTCTTGGACCAAAATCGTCGTGCCCCTCTTTGATGAGTTGTATCAAGGTTACTACTTGAGGATTACTGTACAGTCCATCCCTGATCCTGGAAAGAAAGTTGGAATGTAACTGACTTGCTTGGCCCCCACCTTCCAACTGTATAGCGTTCACCAGTTCTATTTTCCGACTCAATGCATCAGCCATGACATTTATCTTTTCGGGCTTGTACTCAATTATAGCTAAGTCTATAGGTTTGTCATAATGGTGCCACATGGCTTAGGCAAATTCATCTAAGTCCGTGACAAGACGGTGCCTCTTTGAAGCACTCGCTTGGAGATCGAGCGAGGCGGGCCTCGTCTGAGCGTTTAAGCGAGCGCTTGAGCACCTATTTAAATTACTGAGTAAATGTCAGGTATATTATAAATAAAAAAATTATAGTTTTAATATTAGCGGAGGGATCGGAGAAATGTGATCGTATACTCACCCTACAAACAAGGACAAAGATTGATTGCCTTAAGATTTTAACTAAACATATCTGATCTAATAGCTCGGAAGTTCCCACAACACCTAAATTAAAGAAAAAAAAGGACCCTGTTTACCAATTATAGAGAATTGGTATTCGTAATCAAAGTATCAATCAAATAATTCATGAGAGCATATATGTGGTCTTTTTTCTCTATACATAATTTTCTTTAGAACATAATTATGCTTTCGTGGAAAAGGGAAAGTGAAAAGAAAAGGACACCCCGTTGAGAATTAATGTTTCCATAATTTTCTTCATATTTTGGTATGTGACGGGTGCTCTTTAGAGGTAGAATGACTAATTCTGACGTTGATAAATAAACAAATTGATCCGAAATTAGTCAATACTACTATGATTTTTGGAAGTTGTTTCTTAGTTTTGTATGGAGTCCACAAAATCTTTTGATAATTAAACATTTTCTACCAAGTTTATTATATAAATTTTAAAATTTGAACTTCTACAACTTGTCAAACACCCCAAGGCGAAGAAATGTCATCCTTTTCTCTCTTTGAAAATTTAGGTTGAACATAAGTTTTGTTGTGGGATAATAAGTAAAGATGCATTACTCTCACCAAAAGAAAGAAAGGGCAAAAAAAAATAAATGAATGAATGGTATCAACCCTAATGCCCATTTATGTTATTTTGGGAGGTGATCTTTGGGGTTTTTAAGACATTGAACTTAAAAAAAAAACTCATTAAAAGTGCATTAAAAACAACGATAACGGGAACGTTCATTTTAGTCAACAAAATTACAGTCAAATCCATTTTTAACCTATGATGCAAAGCAAGGAATGCACATATTATATAAACGTCAATCATCGAGGATTTTAAAGCACATTTTAAATTTAATTTAAATTGTGCCTTGTTAAGATGATTTGTTTTGTTGTTTGACTATTTGTTGGTCGTCTGGCCTTATTAAAGCGATGGGTGTTGTACTGAAAAGTCAAGGCGCGAGAGTTGGTTGACTCACCTGCTTCTGTTAGGTCGCCGTTAAAATGGCAGACGGCGTCAACGGAGGAGGAGGAGGAGATGGCGGCTCTGCTTCTCGGCCGCACCGGCTCCCGCGGTGGACGCGGCGCGAGATCATGGTGCTGATAGAGGCGAAGCGGGCTGCGGAGGGTAGAGTAAAGGGCGCCCGCGGGCCCCGCTCGGCGGCGGGGGAGACGAAGTGGGACTGGGTGTCGGCCTACTGCCGGCGGAAGGGCGTGGACCGAGGGATGTCGCAGTGCCGGAAGCGGTGGAGCAATCTGGCGTGCGACTTCAAAAAGGTACGGGCGTGGGAGGGCGGGGAAGAGGCGGCGGCCGGTGAGTCCTTCTGGGCTATGAGGAACGAGTACCGGAGATACCGGCGGCTGCCTGGGTTCTTCGATAAGGAGGTCTTTGACATCCTTAACTGGACTGTGCGGAACGAGGTGGAGGCGGAGGAGGAGGCTGAGGTCAAGGTTCGCGACGGTGAGGAGGAAAACGAAAAAGAGGAAGACGGAGTGGAAGTGGAAGAGGAGGAGGCAGTGTTTGATAGCGGTCGGAATGCAGCGGATAATGGTTTGTTCTCCGATTGCGAGCACGAAAATGGGGTGGATGGGCAAGAGAGGCTGCCGCCGCCGATTGCGGTGACGCCAATATCAGGTAACTCGTTACTGGATCTAGTTAGATCAAAGTTTCAATCTTTCTGCAGCAAATAATTGGGGCTTATTACGTTTGAATTCAAGCTGTTGTTGAAAGACTAAACCTTTGTAACTGTTTCTGTTTATGCTGTTGCTTGATTTGATTCTCGATAAATTGTTTTGGTTTTGGATGCAGAGAGGAAGTTCGAGCCATTTCAACAGGAATTTTCGGATACAGGTATGTTATTGTTTTCACTTTAAATTGGAGACCTTTTGCGTTTGATACTTCTGTCTTTGGTATCCAATTCTGACTTGAAAGCTACCTACATAAGTATAACATGGAATAGCTACTTGATCATGGTTCACTTGATGGAATCAAATAGTTCTTATTTTATTCTGGTCCACCTACCCAGCTTTTTGCTCCTCCCTTGGGCTTCAAGGCATGATATCAGTATTTCATTCAGGTGTTTGTCATGCAACTGCAAAATTAAATTAGAAATTTTGGTGTATACGGAGGATTTTGAACTTTCGAGAGGTGGTTTCTTGGGGAGCATGGGAGGAAGATCCTCGTGTTTCGGAGGTAATAGAGATGGATTTGTGTAAAGGTTTTATTTTATAGTTGGAAAAGTTAAAGCGTAAGATATCCCAGTAGTTGTATTCTCCAAGTTGAATTTATCCTTGAGGTTTGATGGCTCACGTACCAGTTATAATTCAACAACAAGCTGGAATTTGGATCCTCATTCATTCCATATGAGTTATTAGGTGTCCCTTGAATAAGAATCAGAGCCAGTCTATAGGCTCCCAAAATTAGTACTAGAGGTGTATAAAACATAACTTCCTTGCAAGGTTTGCCTTATCGATCCATGCTGGTGTATTGACCAGTTGTCGATATGGTACATACTGAGGCATACTGACGTACTATATGTCGGTACGCTAGGGCATACGGATGGTACACCCAAAATCATCGAAAATAGCTCTAAAAATACCTGAAAAATGGAAAAGAAAGTTACATTACGATTTTTAAGTTGAAAATAAATATGAATTTAGTATAATTTTAGCAAAAATAATCTAAATTAGGAAAGAATAGTGACACATATCTCTTACGGACTTTGAAGAGTAGCTTTGTGGTATGTTCCAAACCATCCTTTCAATAATATTAAATTATCTACAAAGAAATAATTTAAATTATTAGATTTTTAAAAAAAATAACGTAAACTTTAAGATTCAAATCAATCAAGTAATCAACCGAATGATATACCTGATCCACCAAAAAGAATGATGGGACTTCACGAGCAGTGGATCGAGGTCCTTAATCCTATGTATATATATTAATTTGATATGTTTGTTGGACCCAATCTTGAAATTGATCCTACAACATAGTATACTAATACACCTATACTGATACACCATCTGCCATTAGTGCATTAATGTGGTGATGGTCCCTAGTCTGATCGTCGTGAATTACATGTGTCCGAGGCGGCTCTTGGGGCAAGTACAATTGTGGCATGTATTAGTGCAGAGCATGGAGAATAATGTTGGAACTTTTACTATTGCCACTGATCTGTTGCTCTGTATCATAAGATCGATCATTGTATTGTTGCTCAGAGAGCTTCGCTCTGTGTCTACGCCAGGTAGTCTCTATCGCATCTGCTCAAAATCATCTGTTGCCTTCCCCTTCCCCTTCCATGTATAAATTTGACGAGTACCTCATCAAGCTCCACGATCTAAATCTTTGGTGGCATGTGTAAAATACTGCTCCTCGGTCCATTCACCACCCTCAAATTGTGTAGACGGCACCATCAACTCTCTGACGTCACCGTGATCATCAGTCGAGGCACTGTTGTCCACATTGCTGTCATGTCTCTAGACTGAGTGGGTTGTTGAATGCGATTGATAAGGTGTTTTTTCGTCCGACTCGATGCTCTTTAATAGTGCAGCTAATGTTACTGCCTTCCATTTTGCCTTTGCCTTTGCATGTTGGGCGGATGGCTATGATGGTTGGGTGTCTCTAATTCCTCAAGTAGTCTAATTCGATGTTGTTCGGCTCATTTCGCCACGTTTTGATCGAGGGGTATCTTCCGCCTGCTAGGGATGTGCTTTTTCTTCTTCTAATGCCTCGGTGATTAAATGCGAAGGACGTCGAGGATCTCCCACTTTATCAAGTAAAGGATCCTCTTGGTTCTCCATTACTTCAGCTCTGAATCTGTGTTGTAGATGAGGCTAATGGGATCAATCTCTATTTCCTTTGGCTCCTTGTCCAGCTCGGTACATCGCGAATTTAGCCATATGTTATAGTGGATATATACCAGTTTATCCAACCATCTATACGATAGTCTATTGCGGACCTTCATGTGAATCAATGCGAATGTTGACCAATTACGTTCTCAGCCATTGGATTTCGTCATCTGCTAAAGTACATAGACGACAACCTTCTTTAAATTTGGTGTGTCCCCTCCAAATTGTATCCACCACTTGACTGCAAAAAGATATAAATAGGACTTTATTAGCATAACAAGTAATTAACATCAAATATAGTTTATAATCAACATGTGTGTAACTTTTTCTCATTTCTCACTAGGATCCATATTGTAACGATGCGATATAGTTAAAACGTTAGAGAATGAACAATTGTTTTTCGAAATAATTGGCCCTCTATAATATCATCGACAGTGTTTGATGAGAGTTGATATATAATATTTCTTAGTGTCGTGGCAATAAATCTGATCGCATTCCAAGATTATACCAAAATTGAATGGCCAGATTTAGATAATACACTGTAAGACAAATACTTTTGTTTGTAAGAATATTTAAATATTGAAAAATTATGAATTAAATTACACTAAATATGAATTTACCTACATGATGGATATCTTGGTCCATATAAACTTCAGTCCTAAATGCTTTCTTGACCTTCTTTCTTATTGTAATCAGTATATGTCTAAGATAAGGCATTTGAGGATGCTTGTCCATATCGACCTTATGGAGGACAACGTAAAGTGGTTCCACTCTTGCTATGTTTAATCCTGGTATCCTAAAATCTAGAAGAAAGAATAGAATTTTTCATCTTTTTTCCATCGCTCGATCTCAGATACCTGGAATCGGACCATTCTTGTGAGGTGACTTTTGCCTTGAGGCACTGTCTCTTTTGCTATATTGACTTTACGACAATGAAATTTATAGCAAACCGAGTGACTCCAAATCTGAGTCTCTCATCATTTATATACATTTGAATTAAAAAGTAGATTCAACGATGATTATATATAAACTTTGTGATTGACTATGCTCGAGCTACACACTTGTTGACTGATGGTAGCTTACCAATATTCTTTAGCATTAGATCCATGCAATGAGTTGCACATAGAGTCCAAACAATGTTTCTTTTCTTTTATAAATTATAAACCGACCTTCTTGAAATCGGCCCCATTATCGATGACTATTTGGACAATATACTATGGTTCGATCTCCTTTACTACAGTGTCCATTAGGTTTTTAATATAGTTTGCATCTTGAATCTTGTTGAAAGTATTAACTGACTTGTGAAAAATCACCCGTCTATTGTAATAAATAGGAAAATTGATAATACTTAATCTTGTTGGCCTTGTCCAACTGTCACACATCAATGTCACCCTATATTCATCTCATTGCCTCTTGAAAGATTTAATTCAATCCTTTAGTTCTACCACCTCCGCATCTAAATACATGCAATGGATTTCCTTCGGTGTTAGAGGTTGAATCTCTATGTCAGACTTTTGAATAGAGGAGATCATGCTTTGATAATATGGACCTTGGGCTATGTTTACTGGAATCATGTGGAAGTTAAACCATTTTGCAATTAATTGCCTTTCTAATATCCCGTTTCTTTTCTTTTGTATATGCATCGTCAATCCATGTCTGCTTCTCTGTTTGTAAAAGATAGGCTTACAGATCAATATCAATAATATATGGTGCTAACCTCCTGCCAAGTCCTCTCATAAAATCATGGATTCTGCCCTGTCTCTTGCTACAAATTCAGCTTAACTAAGGAGGGATAGTTTGCTGCCTCATACTTGTCGACCTCTGGATTCCTTGCGGCGCAGGTCCACTGTCACCATCACGCTCCTATTGTGAGTCAGGTCATTAATACCTCACTGTCACAGTACATGTACTAATGCTTCAGTGATGCGCGAATACCAGCTCTGAGATCTGGGTCGATTTCATCGTCACGGCCCTCATATTCGTCATAAATTGATTCCTGCATAGTGGGCCTTCGTTGTTACCTTCTTTTTCATTATATCCTCTCTTGCCTATTGTAACTTGTCTTGAAATGATTTATGGACCTTCGTCGGAACCTTCTTGCATTTTGCAACATCGGGATACCTGTCGGATAAATGCATCTTTACCCGAATGATTACTCTACCCTTGTCGAATGTAGTCACAAATAAATGTATTGCCAATGATGATAGTTCCCGTCTTTCTTTTGATCATGATCCCAACCATTATCATGTGCTTGTTCTTTTGGTGTCATGTTCCTACCAAAATTGAATCAAATAAGCAAGCTGCGATTAACTCTAATTTAAAACAATAATGTGCGATACGTAATGAACTCTACTTTGTCACTATTAACATGTCAATCAACCTATTCGACATTAAATATATAGAATTGACTCAATATCATTAAATTTACCATAAATACACTAAACAGCAATAAAAAACTAAATTAAACCCTAATTAGCTCTATTTTACCGCAATAAATATGTCAGACCCTGAGAAGTATTAAATACTTAAATTTGATTCAATGTAGATCAAATTATGATGAAGTTATCGTTAAATGCATTAATCACACCATTAACATATTTAATTACCCCTTAATTAGTCTTCATTCATCATTATAAATATGTCAAATACTCTAATAGATACTAAAAACATTTAATTGACCCAATATGAATCAAATTTTGATATCATCATAATTAAATACACTAATAACAGTATTAACATAGTCAATTAATCCTTAATTAGTCCTCTTTCATCACTATAAACATGTCAAACACCCTAATAGGTAATAAACATATTGAATTAACCCAATATTGATCAAATTTTGATTAAATCATTATTAAAATTACTAATCACAGTATTAAAAATGTTAATTAAAACTTAATTAGACCTATTATACCATCACAAACATATAAATCACCTTAACATGCATGAAATACAAAGATTTGACCCATTAAGTGTCTAATTTTAAAAAAATAAATATTAAACACACTAATTACTTAAAAGTTTTAATTACTCCATAATTAACACTATTCTACATAAAAAACATGTCAAGCAATATATTAGACATTAAGTCATTAACCATATAGAATAAATTTAATCATCTCATAAATCAATCAAAATCTAGAAAGAGAATATATACCTCTTGATGAGAGTGTTATTCCTCTTAATCCTCTCAAATTAGCGTTCCAAATTTGATCCAATTCACAAATTATAGTTTTGTTGAGTTTAGAAGAATGAAAATGTGATAATGAGAGAAAGATGTGACTGTGAAAGAGTTTGAGAAAGTTGAAGAGAAATGGTTCAAATAGTGTATTTGATTGTTTGAAATATGACACTGTTACTGTCGGTACAAATCCCGTATCGCCTGATACGTGGTCATGTAACGGTACCGCCTAGTATAGGTCGGTCCATGTATCGAACCATTGTTGGACTGGTATTTGGCGCCCATATCAGGTGGTAAGCATCGGTGCAGCAAAGGAAATTCCTTGTCCTTATTTTGTGAGACTTGGGTCCAATGCATAGTATGACAGTGGCTAATGTTAGATAAAAGGTGAATACTTGGTATTTGCAGATTCTTCTACTTTAAAGCATGTGTACTTTGACTTACACCTGAAGCACACTGTGGTTTCTTTATGTCACATTTACCTTTATGCAAGAATGATGCACAGTGGTTATGTGATGGTGAATGCCATACCAAAAATGGTACAGTGTTTTATCCTTGGCAAGAAAGTATGTTTTTTTCTTTTTCATTAGATATTTTCCTCTTAAAAAATCTCCTATGATGGTAGTTTTCATGGATGATGCGAACTTGTGTGAACCTTCAAATGGGAGCTGTGTCCAAGCCTCCAAGGTTCTAAAAAGGAATGCTAAACTTTGATAAGATTGCTCCTCTGAAGTTGAAGGGCCAGTTTGACCAAAAATACATGATTAAATGACAGGTTATTGTTATGTGATTTTGGATATGGTCTTGTTGATCGACAGGGTAAAGTGGTTTTAGCTAATAATCAAATCTTAATATTTTCATTTATATAGTGTAAATGACAAATTGATCCTGGAAACTAGTTTGTGTATTTCAAGGTTAAAATAAGCAGTTTAACTTATCCTAACATAACCAACTGGGTTAACTTCCTATTTCTTGTTTGGTATTTAACACATTGTTGTTTGATAATATTAGATGGGTTATTCGAGTTTAAGATAACTAGAAGAGAGAACATGTCGAAAAAGACAAGGGTAGTTATAGAATTAGGAAAGAATGGATTAATTTGTTCCTCTCCATCATATAGTCTATGCGATCCCATATCAACTGGGCTAAATCTTGCTGACTAGATTAATTTTCATCTTAGTACTATTCATTTTTGTAGGATGTAAAATGTTGGATGTTGTCTATAAAACTTATTTCGGCAATAAATACTTTTGTACGAAAGTATATACTAGCTTTCTTTAATGGAATTAACTATTTCTGGTTAGTTATAGGAATCTTGTCGAATCATTCATCAATTGGGAGCAATAACAGTAGTTTACTATTGAATCTAAAAGTCATCTTAGGTCTTCCTTTATACCTTATTAATTTGATTGATTTGCTTTGTTTAACAGATGTATTTCAAAGTCTCATTTGGATATGTCCAAATCACCTCGAAAGTTTCTCCTATTTCAACCTCAGTTGAACCCTAATTATTTATTAATGCAAATATTTTTAGTATATTTTTTCTTGTAGCACACACATCCATTTTATCATCTGCATTGTAGCAACACTAATTATCTTGATATGTTTGTTTCTTTCTAGACTACTGAACATTCTCCATAAGCATTTCAATTTAATGTATATTGGTTTATGATTGATTAAGGAATCAATCATAAATGGGTTATGAATATTATGAATATGGTTTGCAGATATGGCACAGATCTATATAAGAAGATTGATGTTCAAAAGGAATCGAATAACCAGATTAACCAAGAATCTTGGAAATTATTGCAGTGAAATCTAAGGATCATGCATGATCTCTTGTTTTATTTCGTCAAATGACCAATAATTTTAAGACTTAAGTGATATAAAAAGACCAGAGGTAAGGAATTATTTTGCTTAAGCATGTGACAAATTTTACATTTTATAAATTCATTTTTGTGAATTATTGACAGAATGTAAGTACTTAGGTGCCCTTGTCTTTATCACAAGGGATAATGGATTGGATCCAGAAATTTTAATAAATCCCACAAGTTAGAAATGTTTGTTCTCCTTATCTTTATGTTCCTTTGCCACTTTCCTGTGTGATTAAAGCGTTTACCACTTTGTAAAGAACTTTAGCTGATGGTTATGGTACAATTTAATTGAGGAATTTGCAATGCATATGGCTCATCGAGATGCTGGGCTTTCATGCACTGATGCCACATCCATACATGATAAGGGTTCCATATGTTAATTGCCACCCCTTATAAGGCCAACAATCTCACCGTAGCGACACAAAGGGCTCACACCTATAGTCTCACTTTGAAGCTGCTTAGAACGACTCTGAAAGTTATAGCTGATGCTGATGATGAAACTCGATCTTTCAATGATGGTAACATACAACCTGCTTCTCATGTTTGTAGGTGGGCTGATGGGCTCTCAAGCACCAATGTCATGCCCATATGTGATGGCAAGCACATAGGATGATCTTTAGCCCCCTGAAAGGCCCACACTTTTAAGTGCATAGGCCTTCTTCTATCATATACACTGGTATATTGATCTATTGCTTCTTATTGTTTGAGTACATAACAAATCTGTAACCTAGGGTGATGTAAAGGAGATGTAAAGGAAACTGTCAAGTGCTCTAGGATTGTCTGTGTTCAGTTAGTTTGTGAAGATTTTCCTATCCTTATCATTCAAGATGATGGATGTGCTGCCTTGTCATATGTTAGACATCATCTAATGATAGGCCATGACATTTCGTTTGGGATTTAATTAATCACCTCAGTGAACTGCTAGCAGGGAACAAAATGACAAGCCTAGTCCCATAACATCTGAGGTCCTCCGTCTATTAACTATTAAGAATCTATCAGCAAGTCATATTGATGTATTCTGATGGATTTTGCAGATCAGTCTGTAATGTGTACAAGAACTCTTTAGGACTTTGGTCGTAAAAGAAATTTGTTTCTGAAGTCTTGTTTCTCTTTCTTATCTCACAAATCGTCTATCCAGAGGATCTTTGATCAGGATAACAATTTTTATGGGTTTAATCATCAGTATTGATACTTCTGCAACTATAATTACCTTTTTTAAATAATAACATAATATGAGTCTTTTCATCTTTTGCCTCGAGAATGTCTAACCTAACTTGCTTGAGCCATAAAACCAAGCACCAATTCTTTTGTTCTGAAATGAAAGTATGGCATCTTGGTTTAGCTGTAAGAATGATCCAATTGCGGTCATCCATTCTGGTGGATTGTGATTGCGTATCATTTGCAATGGCTCCATGATAAAACATTAGAATCAGCTTATTACCTTTTACCACTGTATGGTCAAATTTATGTTTGCAGGGATCGTCAACGATAGACAACCAGCTAATGACCATGAGACACAATCATCGCAAGGACTGAAGCGGCCGCGCATTTCACCAGAAGAAGGAAGTAGCAATTTCCACAACCAACTGATCAGAATCTTAGAGAGCAACAACAAGATGATCATGTCACACTTCAATGCTCAAAATGCGAACTTACAACTGGAGAGGGATCAAAGGAGGGAGGAAGCTAATAGTCTTCTTGATGTTCTTAACAAACTTGTCGATGCTGTTGGAAGAATTGCAGATAAACTATAAAGTTCTGATATGATTGATGAATGGAGCACATAGGAAGTCGACAAATCCATTGTGGTTTGCAAATTTGAGCAGCAATAGCAAATTAGACATTGTAGGAACACCATTTCTTTATTGATTCTGGGTGGTGGTGTATTGTTGGTAGGTTTCTAATTGGCAAAGGTGGACAAGAGACATTTTAGAGATGAATTAATAATGATTGTAAGTGTTGAAAATAGACGTGGTTTAGCTGGTCAATTGATCAATACATCCTGTTGTAGTCTGGTTTCAATTCCTTCTCCTGTAATTATTAACTTTTAAACTTTCTTCTCTTTTACTGAAAGCATGCATGCAGATGTACATGTGCAATTATAATCAGTCGCCTGATTTCTATTTGCACAAAAGAAAAACACAACAGTGAAAGACTTTTTATGCTGGTGTTGTTTTGACCATAAGGGCAGATTTCAATGCACCCATTTTTGACATCTCACAACATTGTGGCATTATGGCAGTAGAGAAGTTATATGAATATTATTTTAACAAAAAAAAGATACTATAGTCATAAAATTTGATAAACGTGAAAAGTCTTCACAATTTTTGATGCACCACTTGAAGATAAAGAAAAAAAAAAAAACTTGGCGTAATATTGTCACACTAGAGAAGTTGTATGGACTTTATTTCATAAAAAAAAAAAACAAATACACAAGAATAACTTAGCATAACGTTATCCTACTTACCAAAAATGAAAGATTTGGAGTTGAAGTCTCGCTCGAGTGGCAGACGATGAAGGGGTCATCACCATGCTTCGGTTGAATGAATTGGTTCCCAAGTTGAAGTCTCTACTGACCACATTATTGGTATTGGAAGAAGTTAATTAATGCTCTCGAGTCCATCGGAGATTTCCCTTTTCTCAAGTTAAAAGAACAACTTGAGGAGATTATATGGTGAATCAAATTGGGAGATTGCCAATGATCTCCCTGCAATGGTGGTCTGGAAATTGATGAGGTGATGCCATCTTTGCCGAACCAGTTGGCATAGGGTGTTCAAACCGAACTAAATCGAAATTGAATTAATTCAAAATTGGTTCGATTGGAATTGGTCAGTCAATGATTTAATTATAAAGATTATAAATAGTTTTGGTTTGAGATACAATTGTTTGGTTTGGTTAATCCATTTGAATCGATTTTAATTTTTAAGATATCAATCCGATTGAATTTATTGTTCTAAATCCTTAATCCATTCAAATCGATTAATCAAACCGCCCCAAATATCTAATTTTATAAATAACATGAACTCAATTTCGTATATATATATATATATATATATATATATATATATATATATATATATATATATATATATATATATATATATTATCATGTCGTCCAATAGGATCAAAATTCTAAATGGATTCATTTGAAAAATATATATTTTATAAATTATTTAAAATTATAAATCATTTAATCGATTCGGATTAACTGCTTATAAATCTGTTTGATTAGATAGATCCAAATTAATTTCGATTCAAACTATCTTACTTTAATCAAATAATAATAATAATAATAATAATAATAATAATAATAATAGTAATAATAATAATAATAATCTTTTGAACACCACGATCAAGAGATTGATTGGACATCGAAGGCAGCAATCAACTGTTCCTCAGGTGCCTCCGAAATAGTTCATATTAACGACGACCGACACAATTATATACACTACACGAAGCATTCCTGCAACCTCCAGACTATAAACCAAGGCAAGTCAATGATGATGTAGACGGGAGATAGAGATGTACTTTTTCTTTTTTTTTGTGGCAAATTAACTTTAGTGCTAACTTTTCTTTTTCCTCCCTTCCGGATCATGACGAATGGATTCGCTTACTTTGCTTGCGGATTCACCGTCCCTTTTTCTTAGCCTATTTTTTTGGTCAAAGGTAAATGTGATCTTAATTTTAGATCAAGACCAAAATCCTTACCAATGTTAAACTAAATAACAGTTTTCAATATTAATTTAATAAGATTTTGAATTCTTAATTATTAATAAATGAGTTAGTATACCCGATCGATATTTTAGATATAAAATTTGAACCTTTAGGAAGTGGATTTGATATATCACTGTCAAACCTATGGTTTGGATATAAATTTTTTTAGATTAGTATGTTAAATCCTCAAAATTCATTAGATGAGATTTTTTGAATCACTAATATCCCACCATTGGGTGAATGCTTTATGTGTGAAAATTTTATAATTAGTGGGTTTATTTGCGTTGGATAATACACTGCCAGATGAATGTTTACATGTATAAGCTTCTATTGTAAAATGATGTTCTGAAATCTTAATTTTTGATAATTTAATTTAGTAAAATTTATCAGATGAGATTCAAGTCCTCATATGCGAGTCTGATATGATACAATGGCATCCTACTCATTTTTAGGTGTAAAAAATCATTGGATAAAATTTTTGAAGTCTTAAGTCCAATACACCACTATCAAACTAATGATTTAGGTAATAAGATTTGAAGTCATCAACATTTCATTAAATAAATTTGTAGGTCACATGACTCAACATAACAGATTAATTGATCTATTAACTTCATAACACTTAGACTATTGATCCAAAATATTTAACCTCAAATTAATATATCATATCTATTAGATCTTATAATTCAATCTAAATCTTAACATTCTTTCGTTGTGATGTGGGGCTCATTTAAAACGCAAACTCAATATTATACTCTAAATCAGATGAATGTTCTCTTATTTGTTATACTCTATTATCCTTCTTACAAAAATTATTGTGAGCTATTAATATAACATAAGATCACGAAGATAGGCAAAGAGTATAATCGAATCGATAACAATTAACAAAGAAGATACTGACTACAAGAACCACAACAAAAACGATGATCATCAGAAAAATCATATATCAGACGATAATTTCCTAGCTTTTTCGCTTAAAATTAAAATTAAAAATGAAAGATTTTAAAGCGTTGATAGATGATGGACAATTCAAGGTACTTCAAGGTGAAAAGAAAGAATCAAATTTTGGCTTATTAGAAAAGTTCATTTATCAAGCAATAGATAAAATTTTTTTCCAAATCGAAAAACAAGAAAGAAAGCTTGGATGATTTCATAAATATTTTAAAAAATTATATCTACATTATGAAATGATTTAGATGAATATTTTATATTTATTAATGATTAAGAAAATCATGTAATTATCATATTTTGTAATCTCTTATTCTATAGATAAACTCATATACACTATCAATAAAAATTCAAGTAAGTAATTTCTTTAGTGATATTAGAGCAATAGTTGCTTCAACTGGTTTTTTTTCTTTCGTTCTCTCTCTTACTATAGTTGCTTTGTACTCCTCCTTTATGATTATGTTTTTTCACTTTTTGACATGGTATGTAATACTTCTTCGTTTAGTCACATCTCATATCATTCTCAACTCCTTCACTTGTGAAAATAACTCTTGTCTCCATTAATATCAAGTAAAATACTCTTGTCTCCATTAATATTGTAGTCTAAGCTACTCTCAAACTCATGTTCATACATTATAATTCTTGATATACTCAATTTATATTCTTTTAATCGGTAATGATCTTATGGGTTATATAGATGGCATCATTATTTACCCTCCACAAACGATTAGAGAGATAATCTCAAGGTTGTTAATCCTAAACATATTTTTTGGATCCATCAAGAATATCTTCTTAAAAGTACTATTATTTCTTCTCTCTCTCTCTCCAAACCATTCCCTACATATCCTCTACAAAACCCTTGCATAAGATGTGGTCCAAACTTACAACAATATATGCCAACCAATCTTTTAGTCGTCTCATGCAACTTCAAGAATCTCTTTACAAGCTCTCTACAGGAACAAAATCTATTTTTTACTATATATAGGCTATCAAAACTCAAGCAAATACATTTACTATGCTAATATGCCTCTTGATGATAAAAATATTATATTTCATGTATTAAATGGTCTTGGTTCAGATTATAAACGGATCTCGATTACGATTCATTCTCCTGATAATTCTATATCTTTATAAAAATCTTCATGATAAATTTTCTCCTAACTACAAAGCTTATCTTAAGCGATAGTCACCAATTTTTTATGGTGCTTCTATCACTGCTCATTTTACTAACAAATTCTAACAACAAAGGCAAGATCCACAACTAATAAGATAACCAATCATCTAAACAAACTTTCATTTTCTATATCCTCTCTTACAAGTAATTTGACTATTGAACTTATATATTATGATATTTGGGGTCCTTCACCAATACAATCTCATGATGGGTTTAACTATTGTCTTATTTTTGTTGATCAATTCACAAAGTATATGTAGTTATTTCCAATGAAGCAAAAAATCTAAAATACTTATCATTAAAGTTCTTAAGTTCAAACTTATTATTTAAAAGTTGTTTCAATGATCCATTATTTCATTCTATTCTAGTAATGATAGTGAATTTTAAAAGCTTTGTAACTTTTTTAAACTAACAAAATCTCTCATTTTCTCACCCCTCCATATACCCCTAAACATGATGGGATCAGAAATATCATCATCAGCATATCGTCCAAACTGATCTCACACTCGTTACTCAAACTTTCTAACCTCTTCAATTCTAGTCTCCTGCACATGTTATATCAACTTATTTTATTAATCATATACTCACTCCAATATGGTTTCACCATTTGAAAAGCTATTTGGATCCACTCCATATTATAGAAAATTACATAGGTTAAAATCTTGCACTCATAACAAACTAGAAGCCCGATCAAAATCATATGTTTTTCTTGGATATTCTACTAATTAAAATATCTTTAAATATTTTGATCCATTAACCAAAAGAATTTTTATTTCTGGTTATGTTGATTTTATAAAATTTGTTTTTTCTTAAAATCATTTGACTCTCTCTTACCTAGACCAACTTTCAATAACTTTGTTGATTGAGTCCCCTAAATTTATAAGTCATCTCATATTATCATTTTCGTTCAAGCTGAAATATCAACTCTACCCATCAATCCAAACACTTTATCTACTCAGACTTTTCCTTAATGGTGCATAATGAACAATAAGTTATTTTTAAATCCAACAACCTCATGAGAGTATTCTATATTAAGATTCACAATAAGGTTTGGTTTGAACATCTCATATTTAAATTCTTCTTGTCTAACACGTCATAGAGATGTCATTGACCCTACACTAATTGATCTGATGGTTACTAGATCCAAAAATTAAATCTTTAAATTAAATAAATATTTTTTATTTTGGTAAAAGGGTCTCAAAATTTTATTTCTAAGCCTTCTAACTAAGTCACTATTAACTAAGTCTTAAAAATTCTCAAATGGCGCCTAAATAATATAATACTTTACTATAAAATAGTACATAAGACATAGTCTCATCCATCTAAGTCAAAACCTTGTAGTATGCAAATAGGTCTTTAGTATCAAATGAAATCTCTATTGATAAGTATAAAGCAAAACTTATTGTGAAGGGATTTTATCAACAGCTAAGCTTGAGTACCATGACACCTTTAGCGCAATTATAAAGCCAATAACAGTACCTTTAGCCCAGTTATAAAGCCAATAACAACTTGTGTTATTTTGTGTCTTGTCTTATCTAACAATTTAAGACTTTGACAATTGGATATGAATAATATATTTATTTATTATCATATTTTGAAGGATGTATTTATGAGGTAGCTTACCGGTTTTATTGATCAAAATCTTTATCAACATGTATGTAAAGCTTTTTATGGTCTCAAGTAGGCCCTCGTGCTTGATACCAACTTTAAATATATCTAGTCTTAGTTGGATTTTATAATTTTTAATTTGATAGTTTGTTATTCATTTATTCTCATGAAGACATAATCATAATTTTACTAGTTGATGTGGATGGCTTAATTATTACTAGTAATACTAGTAATAATTAAAACTTGGAAATAAGTTTTCTATAAAAAATCCTAGGCCCCTTAGCTATTTTGTCGATATTCAAGTCATCTATATGCTAAATGGTCTATTTTTTTCTGTTGCATGGTCTATTTTTCTCTCAACAGAAGTATATTCATGATCTTTTTATTGTACCAAAATACTTGAAACAATATTGTTGCTACGTTAATCTATACAAGTGTTTCTCTCACCTTATCTAATAGTGTTGATCACAATGACTGAGTATCGTGAAGTTATTGGCAATCTAATATTTGACAATTACTTATCCAAATATTACAGATATAATAAATAAATTATCTAAATCTATGCACAAGTTTACTTTCAACCATTGGACAATCGCTAAATGCCTTCTCTTTTATAGGGGACGATCAATCATGGCTTATTTCTCCAAAAGGACTCCCCACTATTACCTTAAGTATTTTCTCCAAAAGTACTCCCCACTCTTTTATAGGGTAGGTAATAAAGATGACATGACATTTATTAGTGCTTATATCATATTTATTGGTCACAATCATATCTCTTGGATTTCCAAGAAATAATAATATGTTTTAAAATTTTCTTTGGAGGTTGAATATCAAACAGTTACTTCTACAATTGTTGAATTTTATTGGATTCAATTATTACTATATGAACTATTTATCATATTATCTGAGCCTCCACACACACACACACACACACACACATATATATATATATATATATATATATATATATATATATATATATATATATATATATATATATATATATATATATATATATATATATATATATATATATAGTGATAATATTAGGGCAACATATTTATGTGATATTCTTGTTTTCACTTACAAATAAAACAACACATAGCTAGCTATAGATTTTTTACTTTATACATGACATAGTTTAAAATGATGAGTTATGTGTCTCTAATATGTCATCTTATGATTAACTTATAGATGGTTTTACCAAGTCATTGTCTCGCAAGCAATTTCTTCTACTTGGTCCAAAATTGGTATCTCCGATGGGAGCACCATTTTGTCGAGACATATTAGAAATGATATTTTTAAGAAAATAAATAAATAAGAGTATCACGATTCTCTCAATATATTTTGTGATATGTTATAATGATTATAAATCATAAGAATAATGATAACATATCATCATGATTCTATAGATAATAAGGATCATGAAATAATTTAGATGAATATGTTATTTATTATAGATTAAAAAAATTATATAATTATTATATTTTATAATGAGAAAAATGAAAAAAATAATTTCTTTCGATTAGACCTAATAATTAAAATTTTGGGCGCCTCCATGAGTGGCCGGCCCAAGGTGAAGTCGTTGTCCACCGGAGGACCTTAGCCGTGAGGCCACCAACACGACCGTGTTGGGGATTGATTGAAGGAGTGTCAGCGTTGTCAAGTCCCTCGGAGGCTTTCCCTCGTGTCAAATTTTTTTTGTATATAGCAGGTGAAATCGGATTTGGAGATCTCATTGCATTTAGAGATCTTGAATTTTTACATATAATTCTCCCTCAGATTGGCCTCGCCTCGCATGCTGCTGCTGTTTTATTTATTTATTTATTTTTTACATCAGCGACGATCAAAGGCAATTAATTTATATGTAAAACTACATCAATCGGACATGTTGTTTGAGGTAACTTTACTGTGTCTTTTTTTTTTTGAAGTTCCAAATCAACGTTCTTTTGGGAATTGGGAATCGAGTTCCAAATCGACGTTCTTGTTGAGCCTTCAGAGAGTCCAGTGGCGTCTCCATCCAAATGAGACAAAACGAGAAAAAAAAAAAAAGTCTTATTAGTTACATTCACTAGTGATGTGCATTCTTATTACTTGCCAACCGCACTGGTGTCGACCTCAGGAAAACACACAAGTTTTATAGACATCATTGGTGTATGCAACTCATTCATTCTATTATTTATTGCCTTTGAAGTCTGTTGTTCTACTGTTTTTGGCAATATCGTGTTTGTTAAAATAATTGTGAAAAACAAAACAAATGCTATTTTCTTCGAAAACTCTGCTTAGTACCTACCGTGTTTCATGATCACTGTTGTCAAAAACTTGTCCTTTTTTTTCTTGGCACTGAGAACATGGGACAGAGATAAAAATAGAAGATGGAGGCAACCGAGGGCTTCTAACACATTGCATCCAATTTTTAAAATAGAGGGTGGACAGCGAGATAAATAGGATATCATATATCTTATTAAAATACTAGTTTTATTCTAAAAGACTATTTATAAGCTTTACGTCTTTCCTACTTGTGGAAGATACACATCCAGCCAGAATAATCACCCACTGGACATTCTCATCGAAAGGTATATGTTTAAATTACCCTTAAATGTAAAACATCAGATTGAGAAATTAATTAAATGTTGGTAATTATGCTGTGGTCATGATAATAGTATGATTTCGATACTGCCGCTTGTACCAAAAATTAAGTACAGTGTAGTTCAAATCAGTATCAATTTATACTTATTTTATCCAACGTATCAAATTTATAATACAACTAATAACACGTACCAATAAAGTTTCCATCATTAATGATAAAATTATGATTTTATAGAATCATTAAACTATTAGTTTTTTTTTTTTGGTCATATTTTGACTACGTCAAGTGATCAAATAGAGTGCTACTATAAAAATTTACTTTAAAAGTATTTATACTTGTAATACCGAAAAAAAATATATTTTTGATACAGTTATACTGATTTCAAATAGTGCAATTTTCATGCTAAAATAATTGTAATACAATTTATAATTACCCATCCGGTGTCTCAAATTGACAATGCTAAGCATCATTATGATAATATCTAATTAAGCTATTAGTTCACTTCAATGGTAATGGTAAAAATAAAATGCAAATATCAGAACTTCACTTAGAACATATATTATATGTAAATTTTAAATAGGATGATGCTCATGTTAACATTTGAGTTGTAATGCAGTTCAAAGTAGATGTGATTCTGATTCTTTTTTTTTTTTTTTTACTTGTTCAACTATTTCTTGCCTTGAATTGAACCTTAAAACAAATTGATTTTATTTATTTGGATATAAATGGGAAACTTAAACGGATAACTTTTAGAGAATAAATTAAATATTTTTATAATATAGAGTCGCTCTGTGATTAAAATCCAAAATTTGAGGTTCTTAAAAGAATAAATCACCTTCAAAATTAACAGTAAAAGTAAACCTAACATTCAACAAGAATGTGATACTTTTGCTGATGGTTGTCAATAGTGATGAAGAGTGTTAGAGCCGACATCCACACATGAGCATGCAACAAAAAATGGGTAGAGATATCAATCTACTGTTGAAGCTATAGTAGTAATTATAATTTTTTCTTTTTCTTTTTAAACGCTTGTTGCAAACACATGTGGGATTTTTTTTATCATTATTATCTTGTTATTTAAGTTTTCCTAGAATAGTTTCATCGTAGTCTTCTAAAAGAACATGTAGAAGTTTCAAAGCAAAAGAAACTTAAACAAGATAGGTTGTTTAATCTATGTAGCTGAGCAACAAACGATAGAGTCACATGAGCCTTTAAATACAATACAGAATATATACATCTCAAAGGCATAAAAGTATTGTCAAGAGCCAACAAAAGGTCATTCATTCTATATACATTAAAATGTTGATCATCCTTTGCGATGTGATCATGTAGTTAGTTGTTCACAAATCGCTTTCAGGATGTTATTGAAAAGAAGGTTTTGCCAAGTGGAGATCAATGCGGATTTGTACGATTAGAACCAAAACAGTGAAACGTTGTCCCTTGGTATCATGAAACATGATCCAAACTAAAGATAGTGTCTCTAAGTCCGCAGAGACATTAAGTGTGTGTATATATATATATATATATAGACAGATAATATACTATATATTACGCTATAAATGAAATTTGCAAATGGCTTTCCAATCTTTGATCTGATGTCTCTAACTAAATCGAAAAGTGAACCGCCTGGCATTGGTTTCGCATGACACACGTAACAGACGTGCACTGTGATCTCACGGCTCTTGCCGTATCGATCGCATGACATTTAAAAGGTTTGCATCTAAGATTGACAGGTTCGGCAACGTTATGGCTTTACTCAAATCGTACTTTATTAGAATACTTATCCTTGATTAAATTTTAGTCAAACAAAACAAATAAATAAGTATATATATATTTATATATACACTTATATATATTAGAGGAGGAAGACGATCCGATATGAGAGTACAAGTGAGTAGTACAATTTATGTATACCCTAACGATTTTGACAAGTTTGAACATTTGCCAAAGGAAAGACCGTATGGACTTTTCTCTGCGGTGCATCTGATACTTGTTATGACCTGTCACTAACTCGAGTTACGATCCGACCCGATTCGTACCCAGAAATTGGAATTTTCCAACCCATTCTTATCCATCAACGTTGGCGTTTAAAGCGACGGGTGCTGTAGCCCAAATGGACGACTGAGATGTGATTCGGGGATTATGGACGGTTGAGAGAACTGAGAATTGGAGAGGATCCTCAACCCCAAAGTCGTCACGCCGGCTTGAGACGGGGACATGAGCAAACTCAACCGGTATGGATCGGATCCAAATATTTTATAATCGAATACTTACAATTCAGGATCGTAGCCGTCCATTCACGTGGACCATCCGCGCGAGCCCCATATGATGCTTGCTATAAACAATCAATAATTATCCCCTCAAGTCTCTTCTCCTCACTCCACTGGTCCATCTCCATAGATAGAGCTGTCCGTACCGGCCATGGCGATCGCCGCCTCCTCCTCTCTTCTTCTCCTTCGTAACCTGCTCCTTGTTTTGGCCTGGTGGTGGCGTTTTGCGGACGCCGCCTACATCGCCTACAACACGTCGGGCGGCGTCGTCCCCGGGAAGCTCAACGTCCACCTCGTGCCTCACACTCACGACGATGTCGGCTGGCTCAAGACCATCGACCAGTATTACGTCGGCTCCAACAACTCCATCCAGGTCATTTCTCATCGCTGACACTTCCCCTGCCAGTTTCTGGTCTCGAGGTTGATTGACCCTTGATTGGGTTTTTTGCTTGATGGATTTCGTTTGGGGGAAAGCAGGGAGCTTGCATCCAGAATGTGTTGGATTCGGTGGTCGAGGCGCTTCTGGCCGACAAGAGTCGCAAGTTCATTTACGTTGAGATGGTCTTTCTGGATTCCTGCCCTGTTATTATCTTATTACGTTTCAGTTTGGTTCAGAGTTCTTTTTTTGAGCTTAATTTATGGCTGTTGTTCCATTTTTTTCCTTTTTTTTTTTTTTTTGGGAATCTTTGACTGGATTTTGGATGTTCGGCATAGGCATTCTTTATTCGATGGTGGAGACAGCAGAGCGATACGACGAAGAAGTTGGTGAAGGAGCTGGTCAACTCGGGACAGTTGGAGTTCATGTAATCTCTGCTGCTTCAACGTTTCTTGCCTTAATATCTCTTTAGTCCAATTCGTGGATACAATGATTAGCATTGCTATTTCATGGTTGAGTTTCATACATTCTTCTACTGTTATACAGCTCTACTGTTGTAACTACTGAGTAAATGCAAAAATTCGTGGAATCGCAAGGATTTCTTCATCCTGCTTCATGTCTAATTCTTCATTTTCCTTGTGGACTTTTTGATTCTGAAGAAATGGAGGTTGGTGCATGCATGATGAAGCAGCCGTCCACTACATCGACATGATTGATCAGACCACACTTGGGCATCGGTTTCTGAAACAGGAGTTTGATCAGCTTCCACGGATTGGTTGGCAGATAGATCCTTTTGGACATTCCGCTGTACAAGCATATTTACTTGGAGCAGAGGTACATGCTTCAAGCTATTCTCACGATTCACCGCACTGACTTCCTGATGCACTTGTGTGTGCTATGTCACACCTCTTTGCTTTCTGCCCTTTTGCCAAGTGATCCTTGCTTTCAAATTTATTATTCAGCTTTAGGTCTAACTTCTAAACACAGCTTACTCTCAATTTCCCTTCTGTGGTTGGTTGTATACTTAGCATGTTCTAGTTGGTGAAGAGAAAGGTTTGCCTTACCGGTTCGTTTCGGTGTACTAACCAACTTTCGTTATGGTACATACCGAAGCATACTGATGTACCATATGTTGGTACATCCAAAATCACTAAAAATAGCTCCAAAAATATCTAAAAAATAAAAAAAAGTTAAATTAGGATTTTTTAAGTTGAAAATAAATATACATTTAAGGGAGTAGCCTTATGGTATGTTTTAGACCATCCTTCCGCTAATATTGAATTATCTATAAAGAAATGATTTAAATTGTTAGATTTTTTTTTAAACAACTTAAACTTTAAAATTCAAATGAATCAAGTAATCAATCGATGGATATACTTGGTTCTACCACAAAATAGAATGACGGGACTCCACGAGCGGTGGATTGAGGTCCTTGATCCTATGTTTTCGTATATCAATTTGATATGTTTGTCATACCCTATCCTGAAATTGATCCCACGACATAGTATATTGATAAACCATATGCCATTGGTGCATCAATATGGTGATGGTCGTCGTCTGATCGTCGTGAATCACATGTGTCATGGGCAACTCCTAGGGACAGTACAATTGTAGCATGTATTGGTGCGGAACATGAAGAATAATTAGAGGTCAATCTCTATTTTCTCTGGTTTCTTATCCAGCTTGGTAACCTTAGCTACATATTATAGTGGACATATACTAGTTTCTCCAACCGACTATACGATAAGATAGTCTATTGTGGACCTTCGTGTGAATCAATACGAACATTGACCAATTACGTTCACACCACTAGATGTCATTGTTTGCGAAAGTACATGGACGACAACCGTTCTTAAACTTGGTGCGTCCCCTTCAAATTGTAGCCACCACTTGACTGCAAAAAATACAAAACGGACTTTATTAGCATAACAAATAACTAATGTTAAATATAGTTTATAATCAACATGCGTGAAACATTTTCTCACTAGGATCCATATTGTAACGACACGATACAGTTACAACATCGGAGAATGAACAAATTATTTTTTGGAATAATTGACCCTCCATAATAGCATCCACTGCAACGATAGTATTGGACAAGAGTTGATATATGATATTTCTTAGTGCCGATAATAAATCTGATCGCGTTCCAAGACTATATCGAAATTGAATGATCAGATTTAGATAATACGCTGCAAGAAAAATAATTTTATTAGTAAAATTTTTTAAATATTAAAAATTATGAATTAAATTACACTAAATATGAATTTACCTATATTATGGATATCTTGGTGTCCATATGAACTTCAGTCCTACAATTGATGATTTGTAAATATTGCTTGGTCTTAATATCATCTTTAAATGCTTTCCTGACCTCCTTTCTTGCTGTTATTAGCATATGTCTAAAAAAAGACATTTGGGAGCGCTTGTCCATATAGACCTTACGGTGGATAAAGTAAAGTGGTTTCACTCATGTTATGATTTCATTCATAGTATCCCAAAATCTAGATAAAAGAGTAGTCCTTTTTATCTTTTTTCCATTGCTTGATCTCGAATATTTTGAGTCAAACCATTCCTGTGAGGTGACCATTGCCTTGAACCCTGTCTCTTTTGCTGTATTGACTTTAAGATGATGAAATTTGTAGCAAATCGAGTGATCTAAGTCTGAGTATCTCACCATTTATATATTTTTGCACTAAAGAGTGGACCTAATGATGATTATATATAAACTTTGTGAACAACTATGCTCAAGCTACACATTTGTTAACTAATAGTAGCTCACAAATATCCTTCAGCATTAAATCCATGCAATGAGCTAGAGTTTAAAATAATTTTTTTATATCAAATTGTAAACTGGAATTCTTGAAACTGGTTCCATTGTCGGTGACTATTTAGACAATGTATTGTAGTCTGATTTCCTCTACTACGGTGTCCATTAGGTTTTCAATATGGTTTATATCTTGAATCTTGTCAAAAGTATTAATTGACTTATGAAAAAACACATGTTTATTGTAATAAACAAGAAAGTTGATGATAGTTATTCTTGTTAGCCTTGTCCAACTCTCATACATCAGTGTCACCCTATATTTGTTCTACTGCCTCTTGAAGAATTTGATCCAATCCTTTAGTTCTGTGACCTTCTCATCAAAATGCACGTCAGGGTTCTTTGATGTTTAAGGTTGGATCTATTGGAAAACCTCGAGAGCATCATATGCGCGTAAAAACAAAACAAAAGGTTTCCCACGTTTATTACGTCATCGTGTAATGAATGGTTAGCGAAAAAGACCGCAAAATCGAAAACTATGAATCGTGTGAGATTTGTTACCTAGGGAGATCGTATATCCCTGAAACTTCCAGATCTAGTAGGAGAGGATGAAGGAGGTCAGATGTCCTCCTCTCTAGCGGTATCTACATGGTGGATCGATGCAACAGTGCTCTTTAAATCGCAGCCAAAAGCTTACAACTCTTCCGCACCTTCTTGTAGTGAGTATGGAAGAAGATATCCTATCTTCTTCGCTGTCCTCTCGCAACAAGGCGAGGGTGGTCGGCTGAGAAGAGGTGGGAGGGAGGAGAATAGGAGGGGGCAGGCACAGATATAGCCTATCACCTAGGAGGAGAATAGGAAGGGGCAGGCACAGATTGGATATAGTGAGCCTTCAAAAACCTTAATGGTTCCTACCTTAGTTCGTATTGGATCTCTATCCAATTGCCCACACTTTTTGGATTATTAGATCTCTATCCAATAATCTCAATTTGCCTTCAATTGGGCCTCATGCAAGGAGTCCATTAATGCTGGGTCTCATCTAATGATAACAGGGGCTAATTGGATAACTCATATCTAATCTTCTACTCGCTGCAATTATCCACCATATGTGTGTGACCCTCTAAGCCCAATATCAAGTTGTCCGTGAGTTTCCCCTATCAATACTTTTTCTTACTCAGTGAATTGTTATCTCATAACAATTCACTCAACTCATCGACTATGGAAGTACTAGACCACTATCCCATAATGATTCAAATATGAATCATGTAAGGACATACGTGATTTTCTCCGCCGTGAGAATAATTCTCAAATTGCGGAGCCAATCCGTATAGTTTGGACCAATGAGGCGGTTGGCATCAAGGTTGCCATGTAGGAGGTTTGCAAGCGACATGTTTTGGACAAACAAGATGTAGCGTAAATGAATATTATATAGATTTTACAGAAAACTAATTAAGATACAGACTTTTATCTTAATTAACTCTCTTTAATTTTTTGATGAATCACGTGACACCCTCGACACGTGAAACGGAAGTCTCTGGCAGACTTCTAATGGGGATTGAGATCTAATCGGCATCTTAGTGTAACCTCGAGGGACTCGATTAATCACACTAAGCCCAGAAAGGTAGGCAACTGTTGTCAATCACAACTCCTTGTGATTCCCATCCTGATTGGCCTCCGAACCATTATAGTCTCGAGGGACTCGACCAACCATAATGTTTAGTTAAGTTATCACCATCATTACAAGATGAGTCTGATTTGATGAATGCACTCGAGGGACTCGACTAAGCATACCACGTCCTCAGGTCACCGGTGACATCTCTATGTCATAAGCAAGATCTCAAATTGCGAAGATAGGTGAGCCTCGTGGGACTCGACCAACTCAACCTATGTTGGGATTCAATTTCTTCCTATAATGATGGAAGGCCACGTGGGTCAATTTTATTGCCTCATGCTTTCCGACTTAATATTATCGTAGAAAGGGTTTTGTTTTGTTTCGATCTCCTAATATGTCATGTCACACACATATGTATTTAATATATATCTACATCGTATGCAAATATATATATATGTATATATATATATATATATGTGTGTGTATATATATATATATGTATATATGTATATATGTATATATATATATATATATATATATATATATATATACATATATATACATATATATATATATGTATATATATATGTATATATGTATATATGTATTTATATATATGTATATATATATATATATGTATTTATATGTATATATGTATATATATATATATATGTGTATATATATATATATATATATAGTAGGTGCTTCATCACATATCACATATGAATACCACACCGGATGATCATGAACCTTCACTTAACTCGATCAAGCCCGAGCTAATTGGGCCCAATCACTCACAATAGGATCTATGTGTGTATCGACGCATCTCCATGCCCTGTGATAGTCCATCTCGTCATTATTGGTTTCGTCGGATCCTTGCACATCACTATACATCGGGATCGCCCATCACGATATCGTGGGTCCCGATGACACCTCCACGTTCCCGTCACGCCTCTTCGTATAATTACAACATAATCACAAGCTCGTAGGTCCCCAAGGAGTCCCTTTGCAGCCAACCTTTTGGTTGTAACTTTCCTTGGGCATGCCGTAGGGCAGCAACAGTTGCTGCCCTTTCCCCTCTTCATGTCAACAATTTTGACATCAAAGGACCTCAAAAGACCTTTTTACCAAGGTTTGCAATTTTGACCTATACCGCCCGATACGGGCGGTACATACCGGTCCGTCAGGTTGTCGGTACGCGGACCATCCGCTACCAGGCAGTTCTGCCAAAAATCGACTGTCGGCAGTTATGCCAAAAATCGACTGTCGGCAGTCGATTTCGATCGTCGGCGGTCGATTGAGGGAGAAATCGATCGCCGACGATCGATTGAGGGAGAAATCGAACGTCGGCGGTCGATTAAGCGAGAAAAAGGGAAGAAGAAGAAGAAGAGGAAAAGAAGAAAAAAAGAAAAGAGGAGAAGAAGAAAGAATACCTAGCGTCCGCGCGACATCGTTGCCCGCGGGTCGTGGGCACTTTTTCTCCCGCGCGGGGAGAAAGATCGAGGCGACGTCGCCCCTTTTCTCTTTTTTTATAAATATTTTAATATATAAATATTATATTATATAATATTATATTATAAAAATATATATTATATTTTAATATACTGGGTGGTACATACTGTGCGTACCACTCGGTACCGGTACCGAGATGAACTCGGTACACCGGTAAGTCAAACCTTGCTTTTTACAACACCTCTCTACATCGAGAAAGGTGTTGTCCAAATCTGAAAAACTATGAAAAATCGCAGCAAGGTACGCAAAAAACAATTTACGTGTTTCAATCTCATCACTGGTAGTTTAAAAGCCTATCTTTGCATGAGCAACCTGGCTCTAATACCATTGTTGGGAAACTATCATAGAGCATCACATGCATAGGGGAAAAATAAAACAAAACTGATTTCTCACATTTATCACGTCGTCATGCAAAGATTGGTGCGCGAAAAAATCGCAAAATTGAAAACTGTGAATCAAGTGAGATTTATTACCTAGGGAGATCGTATATCCTTGAAACTTCCAAATCCAGAAGGAGAGGATAAAGGAGGTCAGAGGTCCTCCTCTCTAGCGGTATCTACATGGTGGATCGATGCAGTGATACTCCTCAAATCATAGCCAAAAGCTTGCAACTCTTGCGCACCTTCTTCCAGCGAGCGTAGAGGAGAAGATTTCTTATCTTCTTCACTGTCCTCTCACAATAGGGAGAGGGTGGTCGGCTGAGAAGAGGTAGGAGGGAGGAGAATAGGAGAGGGCGGGCACAGATGCAGCCTATCACCTGTGTTGGCCGCCCTTGCCTCCTATTTATGGAAAGCCTCCAAAAACATAATGGATCCTGCCTTGTCGGTATTGGTTTTCTATCCAATTGCCCACACCTCTTGGATTATTGGATCTCTATCCAATAATCTTAATTTGCCTTGAATTGGGCCTCATGAAGGAGTCCATTAATGCTAGGTCTCATCTAATGACAATAGAGACTAATTGGATAACTCATATCCAATCCTCTATTTGCTGCAATCATCCACCATATGTGTGTGACCCTTTAGGCCCAATACCGAGTTGGCCATGAGTTCCACCTATTAGAACTCCTTCTGACTTAGTGAATTGTTATCCCATAACACTTCACTCAATTCGTTGACTATGGAAGTATTAGGCCACTACGCCATAGTCCCCAAATGTTATAGGGGATATAATCCATTAGACTTGTCTATCCTCAGGTATCATGCATCTATAGTCCCTCATCCATCTAATATCCTATAGATTATATATTGGGCATGGTGCTGTCAGGCTATATACGGAACCAATGATATCATAATATATATGCAATAGATAATATAATGTGAGAAAATGTCGATAATATAATAATACAAAAAGACTGTGTAGCATGTCACACGTGCCATCACTCATGATTGGCTTGCAGGGCACCTGTAACCAGCAGGATCCCCATGCCAGACTTTTGAATAGAGGAGATCATGATATAATAAAATGGACCTTGGGTTATGTTTGCTAGAATCCTTTAGAAGTTGAACTATTTTGCAAGTGTCTTTCCAATATCCTGCTTCTTTTTCTTTTTGTATATACATCCACAATCAATATCTGCTTTACTATTTGTAGATGATAGGCTTGCGGATTAGTATCAATAATATTTAGTGTTGACATCTTGCCAAGTCCTCTTACAAAACCACGGATTCCACCTTGCCTCATGATGCCAACTTGGCTTAACTATGGAGGGGCAATTGGCTGCCTCAAGCATGCCAACCTTTGGATTCCTTGTGGCACAGACCTGCTACCACCGAAACACTCCCATTGTGAGTCAGGTCGTCGATGCTTTATTGCTTTCTCATACATGAATTGATGCTCTAGTGATGCACGAATACCAAGTCTGAGATCTAGCTTGATTTCATCGTCGTGACCCTCATATTCATCAGAAACTGATTCGTGCATAACCCTATAGTATTATTCTTCCACTCTTGTCTTCTTTTTCATTGTATCTTCCCTTGTCTGTTATAAATGATTTACGGACCTCTGTTGGAACATTTTTACATTTTGCAAAATCGAGATACTTGCCGGCCAAATGTATCTTCACTTGGGTGATTCCTCCACCCTTGCTTATGTAGTCATAATAAATACATTGCCAATGATGGTCATTTTCATCTATCTTTCGTGCATGATTCCAAGCATCATCATGTGTTTGTTCTCTTGGTGTCATGTTTCTATCAAAATTGAATCAAATATGCAAGCTGCGATTAGCCGTAAATTAAAATAACAATGTACAATTATACATAATAAACCCTACTTTGTCACTATAAACATGTCAATTAAATTATTCAGCATTAAATACATAGAGTTGACTCAATATCATTGAATTTATCATTAAATACATTAATGACAGTAATAAAAAAACTTAATTAAACCCTAATTAGTTATATTTTACCACTATACATATGTCAAACACCCTAAGAAACATTAAATATATAAATTTGATCCAATGTAGGTCAAATTATCATGAAATCATCATCACATTAATCACATCATTAACATAGTTAATTATCCCCTAGTTATTCTTCTTTCATCTTTATAAACATGTCAAATACTCTAATAGGTATTATAGACATTTAGTTGACCCAATATATATCAAATTTTGATATCATCGTAAATAAATAAACTAATCACAGTATTAACATAGTTAATTAATCCCTAATTAATCCTCTTTCACTGTTATAAATATGTCAAACACCCTTATAGGTATTAAAGACATTGAATTGACCTGGTCAAAATTTGATTAAATCATCATTAAAATCACTAATCATAGTATTAAAAATCTTAATTAAAACATAATTAGACCTACTATACCATCATAAACATAAAAATCACCTTAATATGCATTAAATACAAAGATTAACCTATTAAGTATCTAATTTCAAAAAGATCAGCATTAAATACACTAATCACAATATTAAAGGCCTTAATTACTCCTTAGTTAACACTATTCTACGATCAAAAACATATTAAACAATATATTAGATAGACATTGCATTAACCACATAGAATAGACTTTTTTTATTCATCTCATAAATCAACAAAAATCTAGAAAGAGAATATTTACTTCTTGATTAAAGTGTTCTTCTTCTTAATCCTCTCAAAGTAACCTCACAAATTTGATCCATTCGACAAATCATTTTAGGAGAGTGAAAATATAATAATATGAGAGAGATGTGAGTGAGAAAGAGTTTGAGAGGGTTGAAGAGTTTTAGAGAGTGAAATGGGTTAAGAGAGGGAGGAGGAAAGAGAACCCTTTCCAATGGTTAAAACAATCAATTTGACTGTTTGAAATAAGACAGTCTTGGCCCTTGGTTGGTAACAATAGAAATCCGACCGTTACTGATCCATATAGACCTTGTATCGTCGGTATCGCCCAGTATAGGGCTATCCGCATCCCCTGTCAGACCAATACATATAGCCTATGCCAGGTGGTAGGCATCAGTACAATAAACCCTGACTGAAGAGTTCCAATATTTAATTTTCTAATACACAACTTGAAGTGGATTAAAAATAGAAGAAATCTTGCTTCCAATTGGAAGTACAAGATTATTTCTTTTGACCCAGTTCTTTCATTTATTTCATATCAAGAAGCTCCTGTAAATACCTTTTAAATAGATTTCACTAGTTTTACATGTCTATCAATTCAGACTAAATGATTTTTTTTGTATTTTTGATACAAATTTTACCTATTTGCAGCTTGGATTCGATGCTCTTTATTTTTCACGCATTGATTACCAAGACCGAGAAAAGAGGAAGGATACCAAGAGCCTTGAGGTTGTGTGGCGGGGTTCCAGAACTCTTGGTTCATCTGTGGATGTAAGTTCTTGGGACTTGCATCTTTTAAGATACAAAGCATA
Source organism: Ensete ventricosum (assembly GCA_029747655.1). Lineage (NCBI taxonomy): Eukaryota > Viridiplantae > Streptophyta > Magnoliopsida > Zingiberales > Musaceae > Ensete > Ensete ventricosum. Next base: position 39,695,275 of record JAQQAF010000008.1, on the reverse strand, counting down.
GTGTAAAATAATCTCTTCCTACAACTGTGTTTATATGAATGATCTAATTGATGCAACATTCAGATATTCACTGGCATATTCCCAAAGAACTATGAACCTCCTCCAGGTGGCTTTTACTTTGAAGTTAATGATGAGTCACCTGTTATTCAGGTCAGTCCGTTGATAATGCTATAGAATATTATTTACTCATGGAGAAATTTACTGTGATCATCATATCTGGTGGAAGGATGATCCCCTTTTATTTGATTACAACGTTCAAGAGAGAGTAGATGATTTTGTGGCTGCAGCTTTATCCCAGGTATTTTTTTTCTTCTCTAATAAATTTTCACTTGCTACTTACTTTCTAAATATTTTTCACTGGAAATTCAGCAAAATGCTTAGTTAACCGACCACCTGAATGTTAACTGTAACTTCTTTTTTTGCATTTACTTTTCTTTCTTTTGGGATATAAATCTAGGAATTTTTATGGCCATAAAAGGTGCTTATTCTGAGAAATTGGTGCGAATACTATACTATTTCATAAATGTTGAATTGTCCCCTGTCGTCAAAATAGCATTTATTTTCAGGTAACTCTTGATAATTGGACATTCAAAATTCAAAGAGCCATTATTTTCGTCAGCAAAAGAATTTTTTTTATCTGACGTCTTTTGCATATAGATGAAAATTAGACCTAGAATACTGTACATCGGGCCCATAGGTTAGAACTGCAATAACTAATCAATTTTCTTTTTCAGGCCAACATTACTAGAACAGATCACATCATGTTTACCATGGGGACTGATTTCAAATATCAGTATGCAAATTCGTGGTTCAGACAGATGGATAAGTTCATTCATTATGTCAACAAGGTAATACTTTTTCCAGTAAAGGCACTTTAGGAAGTCCGATGAGATTCAGCATGTGTATCATTCCTTATTTATATTTATTTAAATAGGGCAGCTATAGTTTTTGATGCATTACTATCTTGCTTAGCTGTTTTATGATACTTTTGTCAGTAAAAGACCATTTGCATGTCTCTGAAGCACTAGCCCATTTCTGTTATGGAATATCTTCTCTTTAAAATGCATTAACAATCTATGGAGTTTGTTAATTGTTCTTATTCCTGTTGAATGTTCCCAAAATGTTTTGACTACTCCATAAAAGAAACCTGAACTGCAGTTTTTCTTTTTCTTCTTAACATGAATTTACAGAGATTCCATCTATGTTAGAACTTATGCCTAAGCTAACATCAAAGATCATATTACTAAAAAGCAAGGTTTGCAATTTTGACCTGTACCGCCCGATACGGGTGGTACATACCGGTCCGTTAGGTTGCCGGTACGCGGACCACCCGCTACCAGGCGGTTCCGCCAAAAATCGACCGTCGGCGGCCGATTGAGGGAGAAATCGACCGTTGGCGGTCGATTGAGGGAGAAAAAGGGAAGAAGAAGAAGAGGAAAAGAAAGAAAAAAAGAAAAGAGGAGTACCTATTTTCCTACGCCATCCTCGCTGGCGCGTCGTCGCCGCCCATGGGCCGCGGGCACTTTTTCTCCCGTGCGAGGAGATGGAACGTCTCCCTGCGCGGGGAGAAAGGTCGAGGCGACATCGCCCCTTTTCTTTTTTTTATTAGTATTTTAATATATTTAATATTATATTATATTATAAAATATTTATATTATATTTTAATATACTAGGTGGTACGCACCATACCAGTACCGAGATAAACTCGATACACCGGTACGGACTGGTAAGTCAAACCTTACTAAAAAATAAGGTTTGCAATTTCGACATTTACCGCCCGGTACAGGCAGTACATACCGGTTTGTCAGGTTGCCGGTACGCGAACCGCACGCTATCGGGCGGTTCCGCCAAAAATCGACCGTCGGCGGTCGATTGAAGGGAGAAATCGACTGCCGACGGTCGATTGAGGGAGAAATCGATCGTCGGCGGTTGATTGAGCGAGAAAAAGGGAAGAAGAAGAAGAGGAAAAAGAAGAAAAAAAAAAGAAAAGAGGAGAAAAAGAATACCTATTGCCCGCGCGCGGTCCTCGCTCGTGCGCCGTCGCTGCTTGCGAGCTGTTGCCGCCCGCGGGTCGCCAGCACGCTCGGGTCGCGGGCGCTTTTTCTCCCACACGAGGAGAAAGATCGAGGCGACGTCACCCGTTTTTCTCTTTTTTTAATATTTTAATATATTAATATTATATTATATAATATTATATTATAAAAATATTTATATTATATTTTAATATATCGGACGGTATGCACTGTGTGTACCATCGGGTACCAGTACCATACCGGTACCGAGATGAACTCGGTACACCGGTACGGATCGATAAGTCAAACCTTGCTAAAAAGTATAGCCTTTGAGGTCCATAAACTTTCAAGACATTCCATTTGTCCTATACGAATCTAAGTCATAGGTTATTAAGCACATAATAGTTGTTTTTACTTAAGTAAATGTTACAATTTGAGAAAGAAATAAAGATTGAAGTTTTCAAATTGGAATTTATGTTGATTTTTGCAAGATATACTACTTCCCCTTTTATCTGAATTGTAGTTTCCCTCTTGTTTAGGATGGCCGTGTTAATGTCTTGTATTCAACCCCATCCATTTACACAAATGCAAAACATGCAGCAAATGAATCTTGGCCACTGAAGACTGATGATTTCTTCCCGTGAGTGAAGAATAAAATTTCTACAGATCATTAAAATTTCTAATGCAATATGATCTAATATTTCCAATCTCAACTGTTAGATATGCCGATCGTGCAAATGCATATTGGACAGGGTACTTCACAAGTAGGCCTGCCTTAAAAGGGTATGTAAGATTATTGAGTTCTTACTATGTGGTAAGTATTTCTTAGGAGCCACTGAGCATTATTCTGCAATTCTATTCAATCTATTGGCTACAAGTTTTCATTGATAAGATCATCTTTTTTAAGTTCAGGCTGCTAGACAGTTAGAATTTATTAAAGGAAGAAGTAGTTCTGGCCCTACAACAGACAGTTTGGCTGATGCTTTAGCAATTGTTCAACATCATGATGCCATTACAGGAACAGAAAAACAACATGTTGCAAATGATTATGCCAAGCGTTTGGCAATTGGTTATGCAGAGGTGATGTTTCTTCCAGGGCATAACCGTTCCAAGTTTCTTTCTTACTTCCATTACAATACAATTAAATTCATACTTGTATATTTTCTGTAGGCTTCTAAGGTGGTTGAATCCTCATTTGCTTGCTTGACAGAGTCAATCTCAGGTTCTGGTCATCGTCTCCCAGTAACAAAATTTGAACAGGTAGTAAATGATTACCTATATTGTTCCGTAGATTTCGGTGAGAGCTCTGCATTGTTCTTGCATGATCTTCTTTATTAAATCTTTGATCTGCTTTGAATTTGCAATTTCTTTAATTGTGTGTTTTCTCTGTTACCAAAGTAGATCTAGAGTAAAAGCAGTTGTAAGTTTAGAACACTGATGGAGACAACACCTGTGCCACGCAAGACATATATACCCTGCCTAATCAGGCCTAACAGACATATAACTGTTTCAGAAGCTTATTCTCTTGCATTTGTTCATCTGACTTGTGTTAATTTGTTTTTGTTGATGGATCTGTGAATCCATCACAGTTTTTGGATGAATTATCATATCCTTAAATTTAATACAAATTTTGTCTCCTATCAGTTGATTATTGGGAATTCTATTCTTGTTATGGTTGAATTTCTTCTTTTATTGATACAAAGTAATTTTCTTCCTTATATCTTTTTTATCTTCAGATACTAATGCATGAATTGATTATTTGTCTAGTGCCCACTTCTTAACATAAGTTACTGCCCTCCATCTGAATCAGATTTATATGCTGGCAGAAGCTTGGTAGGTTCTTCACTGTATTTGATACCTTCCTCTGTATAAAGAATAGCCTAGTTACAGTCCAAAAATAATTTCTTTAGAGTTTTCATTTTGTAGGTTGTTCTTGTCTATAACTCTCTTGGTTGGATGAGGGAGGACATTGTCAGAATACCTGTAAGAACATTTTTTTATTGGCTTTTTTAATAATTTTTTATTCTTGATCTGCACATAGTGATTACACCTGACTGTCCACATATTTCCGAAAAATAATTCAATCAATTACTCTATGCTTGCCATATTGAAGTAAAGAAGAAAAAAGTTCTATACAATAGTAGTTGTTGGTTTAATTTAAATGTTAAAACTTTGTAAATTATAATTGCTTATACAGAAGTTATTTTTCCTATCTTCTAATGTGCAAATTTATGCACATTTGCATTCAACTATCTCTTAATATAGGCCGTTTATATTTTATTAGATAAGTAGGTTTTCATATATGGTTATGAGGTCTATGCATTGCTATTGATATGATGATGCCAAATGACATTATTCCTTTTGACAAGAGTGATGGAGCTAAAGAGCATCTCTAGATGGGTTTAACTACATCTTCAAGATATCAAGTCTTATGCAATCTAAGTATGAATATGCTTATTGTGAAGTAATACTAAGGTTCGCCATACTGAGCTGTATTGCCCGGTATGTACGGTATGTATACGTCCAACAGGGGACTGGCATGAGGACCACCCTCTATCGGGCGATACTCATTATATGACCCTGTATCGGATGATATGGGGTTTGTATCAGTCGGTAATAGTTGGATTTCGACCGTTACTGATCAAGGGCTCATATTGTCCAATTTTAAATGATCAATTTGATCGCCATAGGAAAGGGTTCTTAAACCTCTGGTCGATAACGGTTGGATTTCGACCATTACTAATCCAGGGCTCAGATTGCACTATTTCAAATGGTCAATTTGACCATTTCAACCATCGGAAAACCCTTTCCTCTCCCAGCTTTCAACCCATTTCACTCTCTCAAACTTTTCAACTCTCTTAAACTCTTTTTCACTCACATCTCTCTCTCTTATTATCACATTTTCACTCTCTTAAAGTCAACAAAGTTGTGATTCATGGATTGAATCGAATTTGAGAGGATTAAAAGGAAGATTACTATAATCAAGAAGTATATATTCTCTTTCTAGATTTTTATTATTTGAGATGGTTAATTAAGCCTATCCTACGTGGCTAATGTCATATGTTGTTGACATGTTTTTGATGGTAGAACAGTAATAGTTGGGGAGTAATTAAGGCCTTTAATGTTGTGATTAGTGTGTTTAATGTTGATTTTTTTCAAAGTTAGACACTTAATGGGTCAAATCTTTGTATTTTGATTGAGACAATAGAATAAAAGGAAGCACATCTCCGACAGGGAGAAGATCTCCCTCAGTTAAAATGTGGCGGATGGAGTCAGATACTACTGAGTCAGACAGCTCGAGGAATTAAAGACATCCAACCGTCACAATCGTCCACCCAGTGTGCAATGGCAAAGGCAAAGGGGAAGGCAATAATATTAGTCACACCATTGCAGTAATGTTAGTCACACCATTGGAAAGAATCGAGTCGGGTGATGAGACACCTTCTCAATCACATTCAACCAAGGTTTGCAATTTCGATGTTTACCGCCCGGTACGGGCGGTACATACCGGTCCACCAGGTTGCCGGTACGCGAACCGCCCGCTACCGGGCTGTTCCACCAAAAATCGACCGTCGGCGGTCGATTGAGTGAGAAAAAGGGAGTAAGAAGAAGAGGAGGAAAAAGAAGAAAAAAAAAGAAAAGAAGAGAAAAAATACCTATCGCCCACGCGCGGTCCTCGCCCGTGCGCCGTCGCTGCTCGCGAGCCGTCGCCGCCCACGGTCCTCGCCCGTGCACCGTCGCTGCTCGCGAGCCGTCGCCGCCCGCGGGTCGCGGGCTCTCTTTCTCTCGCGCGGGGGGAAAGATCAAGGTGATGTCGCCCCTTTTTCTATTTTTTAATTTTTTAATATTTCTAATATAATATAATATAATATTATATTATATTATATTTTAATTTATCGGATGGTACACACTGTATGTACTGCCCGATACCGGTATCGAGATGAACTCGGTACACCGGTACGGACCGGTAAGTCAAACCTTGCATTCAACAACCCACTAGGTCCAGAGATATGACAACGACATAGATAATAGTGCTTCGACTGATGATGGTGGCGACACCAGTGAATCGATGGTCCCGTCTATACAGTTTAAGAGTGATGCATGGACTAAGGGACAATATTTTACACATGTCATCCAAGATTCAGATCATGGAGCTCGACGAGGTAATGGTCAAATTTATATACGAAAGGGGAAGAGAAAGACAGTGGATGACTTTGAACAGATGTGATAGAGCCTACACGATGTAGACACAGAGCGAAGCTCATCATATTCACAGCCAAGGTTTTCCTTACCGAGCAGTAAGACCCGTACCGCCCGGTACATACCGGTCCGGCAGCTGATCGGTACGCGGATCAGCCGTTACCGGGTGGTAGCACTAAGATCGACTGTCGACAGTCGATTTCCGTCGTCGATGGTCGATTTCCGCCGTCTGCGATCGATTTAAGGAGAAATCGACCGTCAGTAGTCGATTGAGGAAGAAAAAGGAAAGAAGAAGAAGAGGAAAAGAAGAAGAAGAAGAAGAAGAAGAGGAGGAGGAGAAGTACCTCGCGCCGCCCTAGCGGCAACTCCGCCTAGGGGGTCGCCCGCGAGCCGTCGCCGCCCGCGGGTTCTTTTCTCCCCGCGTGGGGAGACTGTCTCCCCTCGCGAGAGAGAATTCGAGGCGACGTCGCCCCTTTTTATTTTTTTAATATATTTTAATATTATATAAGATAATATTATATTATAAAATATTATAATATATTTAATATACCGGGCGATACGCACTGTGCATACCGCCCAGTACTGGTATCGTACCGGTATCGATAAAATATCGGCACACCGGTACAGACCGGTATGTCAATCCTTGTTCACAACCATCGTTGGATAATCATACGACCAACAACAGTATGGTGATAATTGGTCATATTTCTTTGAGTCAATACGGTGATCGATTTTATGATACGAAGTAACAGATCAGTAGCGCAAGTAGAAGTTCTAACATTCTTTATGCTCTACACCAATACATGTCACAATCGTCCTTGTCTCAAGAGCTGCCTTGGACACATGTGGTTTACGACGATTAGACTACGACATCACCACATTGATGCACCATGACATACGGTGTATCAGTATACTATGTCGTAGGATCAATTTTGGAATTGAGACCAATAATCATGTCAAATTGATATACAAATATATTGGATCAAGGACCCCGATCCACTACTCGTGGAATCCAATTGTTCCTTTTGGTGGTAGAACCAAGTATATCTATCGATTAATTACTTGATCCATTTAAATTTAAAGTTTGAGTTGCTTAGAAAATAATTTAAAAATTCAGATAATTTCTTTGTAGATAATTCAATATTAACAAAGGAAGGTCCAAAATGTACTATAAAGCTACTTCTCAAAACCAGAAAAAGATGTCACAATTTTTTTCTAATTTAGATTATTTTTGTCAAAATTATACTAAATTTATATTTATTTTAAACTTAAAAACCCGAATCTAACTTTTTTCTATTTTTTAAAAACTTTTGGAGCTATTTCGGCCATTTTCCATGGTGTCGGCATGCCATGAAAAATAAAATAAAATCATTTTATTGAATATTAAGAAAAACAAAACATAATGATATTATTTGTATATTATAGATGAATAACTTTAAAGTCATTGAATAAATCAATATATTATAAATATTGATTCTAAAATTTTTTAAATTTTCAGGAATATGCAAATAACTTGCAAAGGCCTAAATCATTAATATTTTTATTTTTAAGCCTTTAAAAAATTGTCAAGTTCCTTTCGAATATGATAACTGATTGTATCTGATTATGTTTAAATTGTAAATGATGCTTGAAATCCATTTGTATTAGGTGTTTAGATCTTATTAGGGTTTTGATTATTCAAGATAAATCCGTCAATTAGTTCTACATCATCTATGGGTATTTTCTAGATTTTTTAATTACATTTAGTTATACATTGCTGAGTTAATGTAGATATCCACAAAACACCTTGCAGGTTGTTAGTGACTCCGTCCTTGTGCTGGATCATGAAGGAAAAGAAATTGAGTCACAACTTTTACCTATAAAAAGTCCCTCAACAGCCCTACGAAATTTTTATGTCAAGGCATACTTGGGAAAATCTCCAAGCATAACACCAAAATATTGGCTTGCATTCCCAGTAACAGTACAACCTCTTGGGTTCACTACATATTTCATCAGAAGTGCAAAACAGACAGGTTACTTTTCTATTTACTTGGATATGCCAGATTCTACCATCAATTATGTTTACTTATCAAGTGAGGTAGAAAATTCTGAATGAGAGGTTATTAATTTGTTGTCCTAAAATTCCAGGTTCACATGCTGTTATGTCAATGGTATCTTCATCTCAAGGTACGGAAAATTCCACAATGGAGATTGAACAAGGAAATCTGAAGCTACAGTTTGATCTGGATGGAAACAAGTTAAGTCATTATTTCAACAAAAGAAGCTTGGTATGGTTTCTAAATCACCCTCATCTTGAAATTTTTTCTTCTATATGTTTATTTCTTGATGTTCCTCTTTCCTTCTGATTCATCATTTTTCTTATATCAGAAAAACTGATCAAAAAAATTATGGTTGAAATGTTGCTCTCAAGCACGTAGAAGCCTATCTTTGAGAATTGTTTTTAGCTTTTCGTATGAATTTTCTAACTTAATGGTGACACCTGATTGGGATCTACTTCCACTTTCAAGGTCAAAGCTTCTGTAGAACAGACATACAGTTTCTATTCTGGAGATGATGGAAGTGGTGCTGATCCTCAGGTATTTAATTGTCATTTTCTTTTTTAAAAAAATATTGTGCATCATAGAATAAATGCTACAGAACTATTTACTAACCATACAAATTTGCCTGTCTTGATGCAGGCTTCTGGTGCTTATGTATTTCGTCCAAGTGGTAAATTTCCAATACAATCCGAGAAAAAGGTATATCTTGAATATCTGTGTGTGTGTGTGTGTGTGTTCATGTGGAAAAAAAATTGTGAACATTTCACTGTAAGTTTACTTTTTTAGGTCCCTTTGACAATCTTGCAAGGGCCATTACTACATGAAGTACATCAGCAGATAACTTCATGGATATATCAGGTGATATTTCAAGTTTACATCAAATTTTTTTTACATGGTCTCATAATTTCCTCTTTCACCAAACAAATCTTAGTATTTTGCATGTCATCGAGCCTTTTATTCCTCTAGAATGTGTATCAGGTATTTCCTTTTTCATTAAAGAAATCTATGTATCTTAAATGTGCATCATGCCTTTTGTTCCTCTAGAATTTGCATAAGATAATATGATAATACTTATTGCACCTATTATTGCATAGCTGACTGTTAAAGTACTTATGTTTGAAACAGTTGACTGACCATCAAAGCTATGATGTGAATATACTCTTATCAAAGTTACAGTCAGAAACAAAGGAAAATGCTTCTAGTTGCTGTGCACATGCACATGCACATGCTCATAAAAAAGGGTATTCTCAGTGTTTTCTACAATGGAAAGGGCATTGATGTAAGGAATCTTACCTGTTTATCTGACAGGCAAATCCCTATCTTTCTTAGTAGCTCATTGATCTTTGTGAAAGGTCAAAAAAAAAAAATTTCCACATGTGTTAATAACTTGTTTTTTCAAGCTATGCATAAAAAGTTTGGTCCACTGATGAAACTAGGTATTTATCTCACAACTTTCATATAAAAAATAAGTTCTAAAAGTTTTTTCAAGAGTTTGATTTTCTCAAGGATTACTTTTGTGTATATGCCTAATACTATTGATAACTCGGAGATTGTTGTTTAAAACTTTAAATAGCTCATGAAGATACAGTTTTTCTCTGAGGCACTGAATGAGCCCATGTACATTGAAAGGTGTCATGAAAGACAATATATAGGCAGGTTTTAGCCAAACTTTAGAAGTATGATGTGGACTCTAACATAGTTGAATAAGTTGAGATGGGAACAATACCAGAAGTGATTAAGTTGGGACTTGTTGATCATTTGCATAACTCAAGTGTGGGATGTATATACCTATGACTTGTGAAGTAGTATATTCATAGATATTATAGGTATCACAAAGGATGAACAAACCTTTGTTGCATTGACTGAGTCAAGAATGGCATTTGGATGCACGTCTGAGAGTTGGATTTAACAGGGCATCAAAGGTGAATTACAAGATACAAAATGATGAAAAAGCCTGTGTTGCATTGACTGAGTTGAGCATGGCATTTGGATGCATGTCTGAGTGTTCGATTTAGCAGGAAGTCAAAGATGAGCTACAAGATACAAAGTAAAATATCAGGTGTAACAAAATATGTGAGAATGGCCTCTCAGTGTTGTGAGACTGTAAAATACTAAAGAGTACTAAAGAGGATCAACTGTGAGATTGTAGTGTTTGAAATAGTACTCTGCTCAAACACATAGCCATCTATTACAATGTATGAAATTCAAAAGATTGTGAAATACTAAGTTTAGGAGGAGCCATTAGAACAAAAAGGGATTCTTTAGAGTGTCATATTCAGGAAGTTGTACTACTACTTGTCAAGGGTTCCAACTACTTCTTGCTATCCAAATTTTATAACCATGGACTGGCAATGCATGGATGCATATTCATATAAGGCTGAAATATTAGCTCGGAAGTGTTCCAGCTTCTACTTGTTCAAACCATGGTTTTAAATCTTGGTTCAGTACAGTTTTGGTAATCTTTTGGACTGATACAGTTCCAGCGTACCAAGTTGTACACGATCTTATACGGTCCAATGCTAGTTGAGAAAACAATAAAAGAATAATATAGATTGCTACTGGACAATATAGTTCAATACTAGTCCTTCATAGGACCTGTTAATACCGATTGGTGATTGTTACGTACACACTGTACAAAGAAGTATTTAAAACCTTGGTTCAAACTTTACAATCATGGATTTCAACTCATGAATGTACATATTTGAACTATCATTCAAGTTTTGAGCATGCCCCTGTGCTTTAGATGCAGTGTAGTGTGTTAGCCTTGTCATGATTCTATGTTGTGTTGGCACCATCTTTGCATGCACTATAGGATCCAGAATATGAATTCCCTGGTCCAGACCATTCTTGGGACTGGACATAAAGTTCTGGAAATTGCTAAAGCAAATATTCATATTTCTATATTTGTTACCAATTTATTTTGTGTAATTTGAATGTGGATTCTAGACACCAGTAGTTTTGGAAAAGGTTAAAGGCATTATTGATACTGAGCAAATATGTTGTTGTATTTCTTTTACAATATCTGACCTTCAAATGAATTAACAAATAGCATTCATGAGGATAATCAACTGGATCAACTTGTAATGTTCAAATTCACTGGTTTTTTTTTAAGTGAGAACTTGTAATGTGCGACCAGCAAAGTTTGATCTTTTATTTGTTTTCTTATGATATGTTTCCAGTATGGTTTTATTGCTTTTCTACCTAGTTCTTTGTAACCCATGTTGCTGTCAGTTGATCTTCCATTTTATTTGTTATGTAACTATTAGTATTTTATTTTAATTCTCTGGTTTTGTGATATAATAGTAGATGGTGAACCGTTAACAAGATTACGTATATCAATTATTGCTTTGCCAGGTATACTGCTGTTACAGCTAGATTTTGTTCCGGCATGTGATTGCCACATGCTCATCATATGTTAAAGTAGTTTACCAAATGCATTCATGGCTAGTGCCAGTATCCACTAGCATGGTATATGATCATCATGACCTACATAATTAGCATTAACGCTAGAGCAGGCAACTCTGACCAGAGACTTCTCAGCATTTAGAACAATACACCATATACAAACATTGTGGTTTTTGTTAATCCTTGTTCAAAGAAATGATGAATTGCTTCCAACTTATCTGCTTACCCGATATTGCAATAATTGTAATTCATTAGCTGCATGATTAAGCATTATCTAATGTTTTAAGAATAAGTACCTTAAATTTCATGTGTAGGTTACAAGAATATACAAGACAAAAGAACATCTGGAAGTAGAGTTCATTGTAAGTTTCCCTTTTGCTTAACCTCCTAAGTATTATCTGTGATGAAATCAACACATTTTTATTTTATCAATTTGAACAATGGTCTATTGCTGAATACAGGTTGGTCCTATACCAACTAATGATGGTGTTGGTAAAGAAGTAGTCACTCAGATCGCAACAACTATGAATACCAGCAAAACATTCTACACAGATTCCAATGGACGTGATTTTATCAAGAGAGTAAGTTTCTTTCATATCCACAGAAAGCCAAGTATCAACTATAACAAATTTGATCTGTTGGCAAGTTCATATTAGCCGCAATGGGAAATAAGGTTGAACTTGGTTTTTATTCTATAAGAATCAACTATAACAGTTTGCCTCATCACTGAATATGCCTTTTTAAGAAGGCAACAATTTATAACAAGACGCTAGGTCCCAACTGTTTGGTATTGGCTTTTTCTCTGAGGCATTATTATGATAGTCATCTTCATAGAATTTTCAGTAAAATGACATTTACCTGTAAGCAGCTACTTTCCAATTCTGCAGGAAACTAGAAAATCATGTTCAAATTCTATTTTATTATGTTCATCTTCATCTTTCTATGATTTCATTGTATATGAATATGTGTTAATGAAAAAATGTGGTAATTTTATTCATCCAAATATATATAATATTTCTAAACCAAATAGAGAATAAATACATGCTTGACTTGTATTGTGTTTTCAATATAGCTTTCATAACAGTTCTTTGGTTGTCAGGAAGTTACAAGAATAAGATTCTTGAGTATTGGGCAAGGCTAGGAGTAGAGCTAGTAATTTGAGTGGGTCAAAAATGTTAAGTTCATCAAAGTTTAGTTAACCTAGAAACAAATTTGCTAGAAATGATCAGGCTGGTATGATAGAAACATGTGCCAATATACCAGAGTTCACATTTTTTTTCTCAGGGTTTACCTAAATTACAAAAGATAGAAATGTTTCTTAACTTAAATAAAAAAGGTAATTGAGAGCTTTGACTCATCAAAGCTCCTCTTCTACCTGATACATATTAAGGCTCTAGGGTGTACCAATTGTTAGGATCGAGTTGGCACTAAGAGGGGGTGAATTAGTGCAAGTGATAAATACTCGGTTCGAAAAATTTACGCCTAAGGAAAACCAAAATCGAAAGTGCTTTTCTTGGAAGTAGTTAAGAACAGTTACGTTCGAGGGCAATAGTAAAGAAAAACAAGAATAGAGATACTCACATATTTTATAGTGATTCGGTACAGCTGACCTGCGTCCACTCTCGATCCCTCTTTACTCAAGTTCAACTAGTATCCATTAACGATCTTCTTTCAAGGGCGAAGATCAACTACCCTTGACACACCTTTCTCCTTTTCATAGGCTTAGGAGAACAACCTACAACTCTCCTTTTCTCAGGCTTAGGAGATTAACCTTTACAACTCTTTCAACCCTTCCCTGAACATACTTTTCATTTGAAAGAAAAAGAGAAGCTCTCAACCAAATTCAACAAAATTTTACCAAGTTTTTCCTTCACTTTCTTGCGCTATCAGGCAAGAATACTTGGGGTATTTATAGACCTCAATTGACTTCAAAAATTGGATCCAAAATTCAAACATTGCCGGAAAATCATTGTACGGGCGGTACCACCACCGAAAGCACCTTGGGATTCTGGGCGACGGCGGTACTATCGCCGCCTAGGCGATACTATCGTCGACCACCGGTAGTACCACCGCCGACCACCGGCGATACCACCGCCCAAGTATCTCAGAAATAACACTTTTCAGTACTGTTTCGTACCCGAGTTATATCTTATGTTGACCTCCTTCCAGGTCAATGAAATAAGCTCAAATCAAACCCAAATTGGACCCGATTGACCCCTAATTGAATTAATAGGATTTCTCCACAACTAACTCTAATTAAAACTCTAACTACGACAATTAAGACAAACACAATTACAAGCAATCTTCGTTGTTCAGCACATCAATCGATCTTTCGACGAACTCTTGGCATCCTTCCGGCGAACTCCCAACAAGCTCCTGATCACCTTCCGACGAACTCCCAGCTAGCTCCCGATCACCTCCAGGCGAACTCTTGGCGAGCTCCCGATCACCTTCCGGTAAACTCCAGGCAAGCTCCCGTCGAGCTCCCGACAACCTATCGGCGGGCTCCCGTCGCATTGTCTGAAGCTTCGGCGTATCCCTGATTCTTCCGGCTCGATGCTCGATCTTGACTCCAGCCCATCGTTCGATTCTTCTTTAATTACTTTTGTCTTTTCACAGTCGTAGTTACTCCTGCATCACTTATCTCTAACACATATATTATATCATAAATCCATCAATTGATTTAATCATCAAAATCCAAAATTCAACAATCTCCCCCTTTTTGATGTTCACAACCAATTGATGATGGAGTTAACTTTAACTCTCGCTATCTATATGCCATATTTGAAATAGGGAAAACTTGACTTCAAAAGAAATAATCACCTTTAAACTCAAGGTAGCATTTTTGACCATTGTGCAATGTCATTTTATACATTGTGCATCCTCATTGTTTCAAATCATAATATGCACAATTTTAAAATATTTCAACATTGCTTCATGCATGATACCAACAACAAATCAACATCACTTTGGACATTGCTTGCATGATACTAACCAAGGTTTGACTTACCGGTCCGTATCGGGCGGTATATACAGTATGTACCGTCCGGTATTAAAATATAATATAATATTTTTATAATATAATATTATATAATATAATATTAAAATATTAAAAAAAGAAAGAAAAGGGAGCGACGTCGCCTCGATCCGTCTCCCTGCGCGGGGAGACGCTCCGTCTCCTCACGCGGGAGAAAAAGCGGCCGCGGGCGACCCGCGGCCAAAGACGGCAGGCGGGCGACCCGCGGCCGGCGACGGCAGGCGGGCGAGGTATTCTTTCTTCCCCTCTTCTTTTTTTTTTTTTTCCTCTTCTTCTTCCCTTTTTCTTCCTCAATTGACCGCCGACGGTTGATTTCTCTCTCAATCGGCCGTCGACGATCGATTTTTGACGGAACCGCCCGGTAGCGAGCGGTCCGCGAACCGGTAACCTGGCGGACCGGTATGTACCGCCCGTACCAGGCAGTACTGGTCGAAATTGCAAACCTTGATACTAACACATTGAAATTTTTAGCCATTCATTACCATGATACCAAGATTAACATTATTTTGGGAATACCATTCATAAAACCAAATCATTTGAATTTTCAATCATTTTTGTAGGCATAAAAATTTCAAACATTCGTCATCCATCATCTTATCATTTCTCCTCCTTTGTCATCAACAAAAATGAGAAATATTCAACACATATGTGAATTTTCAATTATTTTTGGTAGGCATAGCATACATGATAAAAATTTCAAACCAAACATTTATCGAATGTCATTAACATGTCATTTCTCCCCCTTTGTCATCAACAAAAAGGAGAAATATTCAACACGTATGTGAAGCATGTAAGCTAGCAAGTTTCTTTCTCCCCTCTTTGTAAAAATAAGAAGGGAGGAATTTATTCATCACATCAAGGTTCTCTGTTTCGATCTATACTGTCAAGTACGAGCGGTACATACCGGTTGGACAGGATATCGGTACGCGGACCGCCCACTATCGGGCGGTACCATGCGTCTCCCTATATGGGAACCAGGCAACAAGGCGACGCCTCGTCTCCCCGCGCAAGGATGAGGCGTCGCCTCGTCTCCCCGCGCAAGGATGAGGCGTCGCCTTGTCTCCCCGCGCAAGGATGAGGCGTCGCCTCGTCTTCCCGTGCGGGGACGAGGCGTCGTTCTCCCATGACGTGAGGCGACGCCTCATCTGTTTTCATTTTTTATATTATATTATATTATATCGAACGGTACACATTGTATGTACCGCTCGATATTGGGTACCGTACCATACCAAGATAAACTCGGTACGCCGGTATGGAAAACCTTACATCATATAAAGAGTCAAATCACAAGTACCACATCAAATTTCTTTCTCTCCCTTCGTTAAAAAATAGAAGAAGAGAGGAGTTAAGTACACCAAAGAGTCCAAGAATCAAAGATCAAATATCAAATGGGAAGATTCATTTGAAATCATCATATAAAGGATCGAGTATACCCAAAAATCCAAGAATCAAAGTTCTTATTTTGCAAGTTTTAAGAGGAAGGAAAGATGTGAAATCATCTCGGAGGAGGGCTCAATTTACAAAAACCGAGAAGTCAGAAAAAAAATATATAAGAGCAACTTATGCATTTGGGAGATTCGAAATCATCTCATGTAAATTTCAAGAAGAAGTTCAATTTGCAAAGACCGAGAAATTCAAAAAATATGAGAGCAACTCATGGATTTGGAAGATTTAGCATATCTATTTCTCTTCTAATCAAATTGTTCCACATTTAATGTCTTTGTTGCATGATAGCAATTTCCCCTTTGTTATTGTCACAAAGAATATGATGGTACAATTTTTCTTTTTCAGCAATGCTCTAACCATAAATGCAAAGGAATTGTATAATGAAAGTCATGTCATGAAGGATATCAAGAGATATCAATTTGGTGATAGAGTATATACAATTCATGAATAGTAAGGAGTTTTAAATAAATCATGATATGAAGGATATTAATATCAAATCATGAATATCAAAAGTCATGATTCAATTTGACAAATCTCCTCTTAAATAATAAGAAGAAATCTTAGGAGATCAAATAGTAAGCAAAATCTTAATTCATCAAAAAAAATTATCAAGTTATAAATGTCGAGAAGATCACGATTAGTATAAAAATTTCTCTGTAGTAAGTTGCAAAAAGAGACATAGGAGAACAAATAAAATATCTTGATTCATATATAAGAAATTTCAAGTCATCAAGATCATAGTTCACAAAAAAATCAAGTTATAATTTCGAAAGATCAAAAAGACAAATCATGGTTTATTTGGATAATTTTATTTAATAAAATAAAAGAATCATAGTGAACGATCTTGATTTTTATAAAAATCTCAAGTTATAAGATTATAATTCTCCTCTTTAATAAATTATAAAAAAGAAATCATAGAAATTAAAAAATTTGATTCCCATAAAAGATACCTCTAGTCATGAAATTAAGGGAAAGTTAATGATTTGGTTGGGAAAAAAAAAATCTCATTCAAATTCAAATCGTCAAAATCACTTTTATAGTTCAAGAGATTAAAAAAATATCATGAATAGATTCATCACTTTGTCTCTTATTGAAAACTCGATTCAAAAATTTTCAAAGAAAAACTTCCCTATTTTTAGTTGTTTCAATTGATGTGATTTATTTCTTACAAGAATGTCTTTATCTTTTATGCCAAGTTCATGCATCATCGTTTAAAAACCAAAAATCAAGTTTCATTTCAACATTACAATAAAATATTTTTAAACAAAAACTTCTAACTCTTTAGACTTAGTGCAATGAGTTCCCATGCAATTGTCATGCTCACTTTACTCTTTTTTATTTTACCTTATTTCAAACCCCAATTTAAGAACAATCTAAATTCAATCATACAACATAGAACCTATTTTAAGTCAACATACAACCCATCTTAACATTTAAATCAATCATTCAACAATAACATTTATAAGCCAATAAATAAAACTTAGACATTACCAACATAACATTTAAATCATTCAACAATAACATTTACATTTAAATTAACCAACATAACATTTACAAGCCAATAATATTAAAAAATCTATTGATATATCATGGTTTATTTAGATAAATATTTCCTTTAGTCAATATCAAGAAGAATCGTAGGGGAGTGATTAATGAAAAACTTAGACTGATATAAAATGAGATTTGTTTGGATAAATATTTTTGAGAGTTAAGAAAGTTGTTTGATATACAATACATCTCAAATTGTAGACACCAATATATCATCTCATTAAAAAAACATATATGAAAACATATCCAAGATCATCATCAAAATTGCTTTTTGGGAAATTTCAAAGAAGTCAACGTTTCCCATTAAGAATAGCTAAGGTTTTTTTGTTCTAATTTGTTTTTGTGCTAGTATGCTCTAGTTATGCATCATCGAAAAACAATCAAGATTAATTATATAACCATAAACCATCTTTAATAAGAGATTTATTATAATTGAAATAAAGATTATTAAGTTTCAATCATCTTGATTTAAATAATCTTTCCTTATTTTTGTTGCTTTGGCTAGTGAGCTTAAAAAGTGTGTTAGATCTCAAATCATGTACCTTGAGCATCTATTATCAAGATACCATTTTGTGCTCCTAACCTTTGTTTAGAGACAAACCTATAAGAAAGAGGGTTCCGGTGTAGGTACCCATTTGACTTTGGGTCCCAGATGAAAAGCTCTACCTAATTTTACTAAAGGCATTGAGTTGTTTATGGTTCCTTTAGGAACCCAAACCAACTTGTGTGGACTATACCTTCTAAATGAGCATCTATAGGCAAAATGTCTAAGTCTACTATAAAAATTACATTTATTTTCGGGTGAAGACTGTAATGTGGGTCTTTTAATGAAGATAGGTGGCTTTTATTGAATGTTATCCACAAAGCCAATACCTTCCTTTTTATGAACATGACCCTTATTAGCAAGGATCATGTTTAAGGATTTGTTGCTAATTTTAAACTAGTCTAAAGTTTATTGTAATATGACATTTTCCTTTTTAGTTACATCTAACATTTCACATTTAAAGCAAGAAGTACATGGTATTGATGTTTTATGCAAAGTTTCAAGTTTACTAGCAAGTAATGCATGATTCTTTTTGAGTAATTTATAAGTTTTGCTAATCTTTTTAAACTCATCAAATAATTCATGAAAAAGAAAAGCATTGAGCAAGTCATCAAATGTAAAAGAGGCTTCAAGTGAGTCAATTGCCTCATCATTGATAGCCATAAGGGCGTAGTTTGTCACTTCTTGGTTGTGCTCTTCATCTTTGGAGTGCCCGGTTTCTTGCGTTCGTAGCAAGTGGTTATGTCCCTTTTTGGTTCATTTTTATTTTTATGTATCTGTTCTTTTTCATAAATTTTTTGAGTTTTCTTATTAGAAGTGCAATGTCATTGTCCTCATCACTCGAGGAGTTCTCTTTTGTTCTCAGTTCAATGTCTTTCCTGTTCTTTGGAAGGCGTTCTTCTTTTGGTCTCAGTTCAATGTCCTTCCTGTTCTTTGGAAGGTTGTTCTCATGTTCATCTTTGCAAGTTATTTTATTTATTTTTTATTCCTTTCATTTACTTGTATCTTCGTGTGTGACTTCTAATGTGTGTCATATATCAAAAGCAGAATCACACGTAGAAATTCGATTAAATTCATTTTTTGTCCAAAGCACAAAACAAATCATTCATAGCTTTGGCATTTAAAGAAAACATTTTTCTTTTATAATCATTCCAATCATTTATTGGATTGGAAGACTTCTGAAATCCATTTTCAACAATGTTCCACAATTCAAAATTCATAGAAATCAGAAAAATCCTCATTCTAGTTTTCCAATAAGTGTAGTCCGTTCCATTGAATATAGAAGGACATGTAATAGAGTGTCCCTCGTTAATGCCAAAGAAAGTCATTATACTCACTTGGGTGTTAATCCAATTGAGTGAACATGGCTTTGATACAAACTGTTAGGATCGAGTTGGCACTAAGAGGGGAGGGAGGGGGTGAATTAGTGCAAGTGATAAATACTCGGTTCGAAAAATTTACGCTCAAGGAAAACTGAAACCGAAAGTGCTTTTCTTAGAAGTAGTTAAGAGCGACTAAGTTTGAGGGCAATAGTAAAGAAAAACCAGAATAGAGATACTCAGATTTTATAGTGGTTCGGTCCACTTGACCTACGTGCACTCCTAATCCCTCTTCACTCGAGGCTAACCGATGCCCACTAACGATCTTCTTTCAAGGGCGAAGATCAACTACCCCTTACACACCTTTCTCCTTTTCATGGGCTTAGGAGAACAACCTTTACAACTCTCCTTTTCTCAAGCTTAGGAGATCAATCTTTACAAGTCTTTCAACCCTTCCTTTAACACACTTTACATTTGAAAGAAAAAGGGAAGCTCTCAACCAAATTCAACCGAATTTTACCAAGATTTCCTTCACTTTCTTGCTCTACTAAGCAAGAATACTTGGGGTATTTGTAGACCCCAATTGGCTTCAAAAATTGGAGCCAAAATTCAAACATTATCGGAAAATCAGGGTATGGGCGGTACTATTGCCGTCACCAACGATACCACCACCGAAAGCACCCTAGGATTCTGGGTGGCGGTGGTACTACCGCCGACCACTGGGCGGTACCACCGACTAGGTATCCCAAAAATAACACTTTTCAGTTCTGCTTCGTACTCGAGCTATACCTTATGTTGACCTCCTTCCAGGTCAATGAAATAAGATCTATCATGAGCTCAAATCAAACCCAAATTAGACCCGGTTGGCCCCTAATTGAGTTACTAAGATTTCTCCATAACTAACTCTAGTTAAAACTCTAACTATGACAATTAAGACAAACATAATTACAAGCAATCTTCATTGTCCGGCACATCAATCAATCTTTCGGCGAACTCCCGACATCCTTCCGGCAAACTCCCGGCAACCTTCGGCGAACTCCCGACAACCTATCGGTGAACCCCCGGTGAGCTCCCGTCGCATCGTTCGAAGCTTCGGCGTATCCCGATTCTTCCAGCTCGATGCCCGATCTTGACTCCAGCCCAACGTTCGATTATTCTTTAATTGCTTTTGCTTTTTTACAATCGTAGTTAGTCCTGCATCACTTATCTCTAACACATAGGTTAGATTATAAATCCATCAATTGATTTCATCATCAAAATCTGAGATTCAACACCAATGTGGAGCTTCTCGCCCTCCTGCTCCCCCCTCTCTCCTTCCAAAAACATAAAAAAAAATGACGTGCACATTATCCTTGTACCCACCAGTGCATATCATCTTCTGCAGATCCTTGTGCCCAATGTGATCTTAAGGTTTTCCCTTCTGATATGTACGATCAGCTCAATTGTTTTGGGCTTTGGGTGGAGAATGAAATGATCCATATTACTAATGGTTCACTAGTCAGGATTGGCAGTAATTTAAAACAATGCATATTAGCCCATAATTTGGATATGTCCAGTTTTAGGAGGCTGGAAGATTTGAGTATGGGGAGCCGACTTATGAGTAGCACTGATGAGGATTGGACAGTCCCTGTATAGAGGTTTATGGAAGAGTAGATGAACCCTTTCTTTTACTGGATTCTTACCTTTTCGATTGCTTTGAAAATGACCGATTCGCGAACCCAACTAGGTCCAGGTGAACCAACATCCAAACTAAGCTGAGCTCGGTTCACATTAACCAGAATCTCAATGATTAGTGTCTTGGTGCTAAGTTGCCTCTTTCGTAGATGGGTTCCATCAGGCTATACCATCAACTACCTAAACTCTTCTTTTGCATTTTCTGTTTTAACAGTTCCTGATTTACATATCTGAAATCTCTATGACTTCATCTCTCCGTATATAGTTGTCTGCAACATACATTTAATGTTGAATCATATCGCTTTTGAATTTATAATCACTGGAAACTAATTGAACTTTTGAGCCCTATAGCTCATTCACCTAAAGTACAAAGTTCATATCATGGGATTTACTGGTCCAACACTGTACCAGTACCTTGACAATCGGCTTTTGCTTGGTACCGATTTATACCAGATTTACCATCTGGTATGGTTACCTTACCGCACATATGACATGGTTTTAGCCACTGGAATCAGGTGGAGCAGACAATAAGCAGACCGCTCCCTTCCATCCTAATCTTTTTTCACCATTCTCAATCTAACTTTTAAACTTATATGAGGTCAATGTCAAGAAATTCAAGTCTCATTCTCAAGAAATTATCTCATCTTTTTTTTTTCAAGAAAAAGGTAGATTCAAACCACATGACTTCTGTTAAATGAAGTATTCTCATGATTTTTATGGATTTATAGCGAGGATCTAACTTAAATGAAGTATTCTCATGATTTTATGGTTTTTGTATCTGTCCTAGTCTTTTGTAGAGCTAGGCTATATTTGTGCAGATCCAACCAAATCCTTATGGATCTCACCTAGATTCATGTTGATCTGGCCAAGATCCATTCCATTCCACCTTAGAATTGCTAGATCTAGGCAATGGTCACTTAAATTTAAGTTAGATCCTCACTGATCTGCTCTTGATTTGTGTGAATTTAGAGAAGATTCATGTGGATCTAAGCTAAATCACAAGGATCCTTTCTAGATTTATGTAGATTTAGAAGGTCCTTGCAAATCTAAATTAGATTTGTGTAGATCATGTAAATGTAAGATACATGGGAATCCACCTTACATTTGTGTAGATTTAGGCAGAATCCAACTAAATTTAAACTAGATACATGTGAACCCATCCTAGATGTGCATAGATCTAGGCAAGATCTACTTAAGTCTAAGTTAAATCAACATGGATCTGCCCTAGATTTGTGTAAATCTAGACAAAATCTACTTAGATCTAAACTTAATCTGTTCATGTCGATCCACCCTATATTTGCATAGATTTAAATGAGTTGATACTTTAAAAGAAAATGACATTGATGCAGCTAAAACAATGATCCGACACAACATGCCAATTGCTTCAATAATTGCCATCATTAGCAGTGCATCTGCTGTGAGAACATGGTCGGGGTGAAAGAATAACCCGTGTGAAGTATCATTTGATCTATGAACTTTTCAACATAACTAAATGTAGAAGGCAAGTGATTAGACAGGCTTTCAGTACAAAGCTGGATGCCTCGAACAGGTTTGAAATTGCAGCAAGAAAAAAACATAATAAAAGGATATCAATAGACAAACATCTGAGTTGTTCATCCATGTTGAAGTACAGGATCATTGGGTTGATGTTTATGATAATCTCAGACTTACAGTCGAGATTCATATATCCTTAATAATATCATTACATGCAAGGGGAGGTCCTAAGTCACTGGCATGAATTCGGTGAAGCCTCTCTATATATAAAGTATGATTGTGTTAATGATGGTGATAATGGTGTGGGTCCTCAATTCAGTCAGACTTCCACTGTGAAGCAGCCCGGTGGGAGTAGTGTGCAAGAGTTCCAATGCTGCACATAAGCTGGCAGGACTACTACTAGTGTAATGTAGCTCCAAACAGGTATATAGGTTCCTTGGTTTATTCCGTACGTTATCAACTCCTGAGATTTTGACTCAGATCTCACAACTTTTGCTAATGCTAAGTAGGAGAATAATGACAACAAAAGGCAATTACATCCCTGCAAATATAGCTCAAGACCCTTATTACTTGGTGTTCATTACTAAAAAACATGGTCTTAGTGTATAGCTAATTCTCTACATGAGAGTATTGTCAGATATCTTGATGAGAAGATTGTCAAGGAGAGTCTTTTAATATGTAGTGGGACCGATATGGTGTGACTCTTATATGCTACAATTAGTTCATCCATTCCAAGATAAGTATTTTAAGGAGAGTTTTCCACAAGTCAGTTGATAAATCAGATTGAATTCATAGTGGCTTTAGGGTCTTATGGAGATTGTGATAGATAGATGAGATCTCTATTCTATACTGTAAGTGGTCACCCATAATGGCACTAATTATAAGTCTGGTAAACAATGAATGGACAGTAGAGAGCATATTCTTTGGAGTTTGGACACCATTTGAAGTCCACTATATAAACCTTTTATGATAAACCTCTTTTGGACAACATGTGATATTTAAGACTTTGAACTTTATATATGTTCTCTTTGTATAGGGTTTGTATTCTATGTATAATACACGTTTCGATTCATTATCAGTTAATATCTTGCCCAAATTTATGTTTTTCACTGATCACTGATTATTACTCATAATTTTTTGCCCAAATTTATATTTTTCACTGATTATTAATCCTAATTTAGGTCAATGACCATAAAGAATGTTATTTTTATTGTGTTTGGCTAGTTGCTGAACTCATGCCGGTCAGAACTAGTGTAATGTGTGTCAATATGCCACATCGTACTGGTCCTACATCAGTTTGCCCAAGGACTGGTATTGGTACCAGATCAAAATTTAAAACCATGGTTGAAACTTTGTATTATTTGTCTGGTTGAAGACAAATAATAAAAATAAAAAGAGGTCAAACAAGTTGAACTCTCTTTTATTTGTCTGGTTGAAGACATGAAACATCATCGAGATTGTGATTTAATGATGGGTGGGAACATGGAATTATTGTTACAACTTCAGCCTCCAACTATTCACTGCCAAAGACTCTTTTGTGGTCACCTAATGTTGAAAACTTCAAAAGAAAAATGAAATTTTATTTGTGTGGTTTGTATTGTCTTTTATTTGGCTGAAATTGAAATCTTTTGCTTTTTGCAGATCCGAGACTACAGATCTGATTGGGAACTTCAAGTCAACCAGCCTGTTGCTGGAAATTATTATCCTGTATGCTTTCATCCGTAAACTATTCTTTGTTGAGATCTTTGGCACTAGCTAAGCTGCATACTATCTCAAAATTAGATTATGAATCCTTCATGAAAGTATATAAGCATCCTAGATGCTCTAGTTTATCAAGAACTGAACACCTTTGGCACAAAGATTTAGATTTTCTATCAATAAGTTTCCAGATTAATATCATATTATGATGTCAAAATATATAGTTCTTTTTTTCTCTGGTTGCAGATTAACCTAGGAATGTATATCAAAGATGACAGTACAGAACTATCAGTATTGGCAGATCGAGCAATAGGTGGAACCAGTTTGGTGGATGGCCAAGTAGAATTGATGGTCCATAGGTATTTTCTCTTTTAAATCTAAGTTACTGTCTCTCAGAACATACATTAAATAAGTGACTGCCAAAATGAGATAGTCTTATGTAACCCTTTGTATAGGAGATTGCTTCATGATGATGGTCGGGGTGTTGCAGAAGCTCTTAATGAAGTAGTTTGTGTAGAGTTTGAATGTGAAGGGCTAGCAGTAAGTACAGTTAAATATCTAAGATATGTAGTTCTGAAGCTTTTATCTAAATTTTGATTTCATGTCCAGAGTAATGCTTTTACTGCACCACAATATCTCAAAATATATGATCTGTATGCCTCAGTTCTGATACTAAACAACGTGACTGTGTTCAACTATTAATGTCAACTTTGATTGTTTGGAATATTTTACCAATAAAGCAGTGTTTTCCGTTTCGATCTGTACCGCCAGTACAGGCAGTATGTACCGGTCTGACAGGATACTGGTACGCGGACCACCCGCTACCGGGCTGTCACGGACGGTCGTCGCTCAACCGCAACACCTTCGGTCAACAGACCGTCCGTCGCTTTTGCTTCTTTGTATAGTTGTTTGGCAGCCTGTTTTGCCTTGTTTTCAAGTGTTTTTGCCTAGGAAATGCGAGCAGAAACAGTCTGGAAGGCTGCAGAATGACCGTTCAGTGTGCAGAACCAAAACAGCCCAAAACTGCCCAGTTTGGGCCATTTTCGCGTGCTGCAGCAAGCTTTCTGAGCAGCGCAGAATGTCAGTCATCTCAGCCCTCTGGAACCCCCCTAGTGGCACAGGGTTGGATGGGGCTTCGGGATAGTAGTCGAGCATGAGCACTCAAAAGAAATTGAAGTGTTTTGCATCCGACACCCTTGGGAACCGTCGTTTGTGGACTTGCGACCATTCTTACAGCCCTCTAAAGTCCTGTTTCGCTCTCTTTCTCTCTTTTTCTGTGCACTCAAGGTGTTTGACGAATTGCTTGTAAGAGCTACCGTTTTTGCGAGACGTCAGGACTTGTCCGTCGCTCATCTTCAAAACTAATCAACTTATCTTTTTGCAGGTCTTTCGGGACCCGCACGAGGTTGCAATTGGGCTGACCTTTTGCTGGTAAGTACGCTTCGGCGTTTCACGACTTGGGCAATCCCAACTAAGTCTGGAACATTGGGCAAAGGTTGCTTCGCAACTTAGGCAATTCCAGCTAAGTCTACAAGTTTGCCGCAAGGGTGCCACACGACTTAGGCAAATTCAGCAAGTCCGTGATAGGGCGGTACTGTCAAAATCGGCGTCTCCCCACATGGGAACGAGGCATCGCTTCATCCTCCTGCAGAAAGACGAGGCGTCGTTCTCCGCGAGGCGAGGCGACGCTGTTTTTATTTTTTAATATATATTATATTATATATATTAATATTATACTATATAATATAATATATTATATTATAATATATTGACCTCGGTACCGAGTACCGTACCATACCGAGATAAACTCGGTATGTCGGTACGGCGAACCTTGCAATAAAGTATAAAATTTCTGATCTAAGAGCACAGTTTTTACTGTTTACTATTCAAGCGGAAATATCAGTCACCATTCTTTATGTAATATTGACGGTTCAACATGGCAATAAAACCATCCTTATTTCTTTATATTTAATTCATTTCTGATATCATTTGGTATAGCTGGTCGAATTGATGGTAATTACATTCTCAGCTCTTAGATGAAAGAAATGGAGCACAATAGTTCCCATAGTAAGCTGTTGCTGATAGCCAACAGCTGTTGATTCAGCTGTCCAGGACTCCAGTTTTAAAAACGAAAATAAATAAATAAAAGTCTTATTTTGAATCAATCTAAGTGATTTTTCCTAGTCCAGGTTCCAGTCCCTGGTGGAACTAGTAAACTGGTCACTACTAGTCCGACTGATTTAGGTTTTTTGAACTTTCTTTTCTAAACTACCTAAGCTAAATTGACCAATATATTGGATAGTTTAGGTGAGAATGTCATAATAGATATATGGTCTCACAAGAAAAGATAAAACAGGAAATATGATGTTGAAAAGAAATTGCTGAGTCCCAATACTGGTCCCTGCTCGGAACAGTAAATACTGACCGGTTTTTTGAACCTTGGTTTGACCCAACACCACACTTCAATTTACAATACTTGGTATCGGAGCAAGTTTAAATGGCAAGAGAAATTTATGAGATCCTTTTTGTCATGGAATCAAAAATTTTATAGGGAGTTATTAAGTCTTGAGAATCAAGGATTCAAGAAATCTCCATATAATAATGGCAAATATTCACAAGAATTTTATTTGTCAGAACAGGAGCAAATTTATATATAGTGTTCAGCTAACTTATGTTTGTGTTGCAGTTAATTAAACTGGATGTTGTGTGTAATGTAATAATTTAGGACCTTTAGTTGTTTCATTGTTTGTTTTGGTAATTTATAGAATTAATTAGTTCCAAGTTCTTGCAAGCTTGTAGGTCCTATTTTAGTTATTTAGGAATCACATTTGAATGGCTATTTTTTAAAAAAGAAAAATCCTGCTTTGTAATTTCCTATTATTGAGTTTGAGATAGACTATAATATCAATTGCTTGTTGCCCATTTAGAGAAGCCTGCAATCAGTGATGCAGATGTGTCTATTATCAATCTCGTATCATACCGACATATTGATCAGCTATCGGTACGGTACAATCGAGCTGTACCGAGTGTATTGACACATGGTGGTACACTAAAGTACCGAGTTGTACTGAGCGTATTGGTCCTCTATCGGACTGGTACATACCGAGCGATATGATGTGATATTGCAAACCTTGATATTATCAATGATGAATTGTGGTACTAGAAGGAATTCATTTCACTTATTTGTTGGGCCAAGAATTTTCTTCATTTCTTGGTGTACTTCTCATTATTTGCTTATTACCTTTTATAACTCTCATCATTTAGTCTCTTGCCATTACTAGTTGTCATTGTTGGTCTTTGTTTTTGTCGATACTTCATAATGCAAATCAAGCGATCATTCTTAATAAGGCTCTCAAACTGGGCTTCATTTGAAATTTTTTAAGAATAAGTTGAGGACTTGAGATTCTTCTACAACTGCTGGTCACAAGAGCGTTATTCTCATGGAGGAAGCACATTGGTGCAACTTGGATTTGGTTATCATAGTTTGTCTTTGTTTTGTGTTAATTTGGAATCTAGATGCGTCTAATATAATAATATTTGATTCTCAAGTGATTATCATCATTACTTTTTGATAATATGTGTGAAATTTTATAATGTCATTTTTATACCATTTTATGTTTATAAATACCTATTTAAAATGTAAATATGTTGGCTAGGTAAACTGCAATACGAGTTTTGGGCTGTCTCTTTGGGTATGCTTTTAAGTGATTTTATGTTTTCAAAAGGAAGTTTTTCCCTATTAATTCCCTATAAACTCAGATAGAGTTTAATAGTTGTCAGTTTAAGTTTTACTTAAAGAAGCCTGTCATTGCTTGAAAAATAGATTTTATAATTAATTATATATTTGGATGGCGTTGTCTTCTTTTACCTGTATTAAAGCAATTCTTCTTGCTTTTATTCATGTTTTCATCTGTATAATCCATGTGATCTTTATTCTATCACTCCCTCAATATTTTTATTAGATTTTGTTGATTTTTGGTTGCTAGTTGATGTATCAATTTGATTCCATGCATATATGAGAGCTGAAAAACAGAATAGCAGTTATCTTTGACTCTTGATGCCACACTAACCTGCACAAGTGGTGAATTTCATTTACTCAATATTTTCTTTTTTGAGGAATGGCATAGCTCCCTAGCTATTTTCTTGGAGATTGTTTTTAACCAGTTGCTATTGGTTTACAAATAGTCAAATTGTCCTTTGTTAATATATATATATGATAGATTTGAGGAATATTATTCTGTCTTTTAGTGATTAAGTGTTCTTTGACAGATTCAAGGTAAGTTATATATTAGAGTCGATCCTTTAGGCGAAGGAGCTCACTGGCGCAGGTCAACAGGCCAGCAGATATATTCTCCTCTTCTTATAGCATTCTCTGAAGAGGTAAAATCCGTCCACTATAAATTATTAGTATTTGCCAAATAGCTAGAAGTTTAGCTTGTACTTTAACAGCACGAAGGCAACTGGTCGAATTTTCATGCAACGACATTCTCGATGATGGACCACTCATACAGCTTGCCAGAGAATGTTGCATTGATTACTCTTCAGGTAATTGTTTGCAAATATTTTCTAGCACATTGAAGCTCTCTCATATATGCTCAACTTGCTTGTCCAAACATCTGCTCTTCTGTATAATAATTTTGTTTTTCCATAGATTGTTTCTATGCTTGTGCCACTTATTCATGTTCGTTGTCCCTGCAATGAGGAAGTAACATTTAAAATCATAGAATTGTTTTCATTATATGTTCCTACCACTTCTCTATGGCTCCAGTCATGCTGCCAGCTTAGGTGAATTGTGACTATCCAAAGGAATATAAAAGAATGACAGACTCTATTGTTATTGATACTTCTTTTGCAAGGTTTTACTTACCGGTCCATACCGTACCGACATATTGTCGGTATTGGTACGGTACCGGTACCGAGCGGTATGCATAGTGCATACCGCCCAATATATTAAAAGTAATATAATATTAAATATCAAATATATGAAAAAAAGAAAAACAAAAGGGGCGACGTCGCCTCGATCTTTCTCCCTGCGCGGGAGAAAAATCACGAGTGAGGGCGGCGACGGCTCGCGAGCGACCCGCAGGCGAGGGTGGCAACGGTGCGTGGGCGACCCGCGGGTAGCGACGACACGCGGGCAAGGACGGCACGAGGTATTCTTTCTTCTTCTCCTCTTTTTTCTTCTTTCTTCTTTTCCTCTTCTTCTTCTTCTTCTTCTTCTTCCCTTTTTCTCCCTCAATCAACCGCCGATGGCCGAAATCGACCGCCGACGGTCGACTTTGGTGATACCGCCCGGTAGCGGGCGGTTCACGTACCGTTAACTTAGCGGACCGGTATGTACCGCTCGATATGGGCGGTATAGATCGGTATGGAAAACTTTGTTTTTTTGTAAAATAGTGTGCCAAGGTGGCACCCCTATTTTCAATGGTCTCATAAACTTTGTGATATATAACCCAATATTCTTCTTTTTCAAAGAAAATTTGTTTGTATACTAAAACGCTTTTCATAGACGAGTAAAGTGTATTATACCAGTTTATTATAGCATTGTCACTTAAAGCCATAACATAAGACAAGGATATACCATTTACCTAAATACAAAATCAGCCTTTAGGGTTTGACTTCAACTAATGCTGATGATAACCATGCCTTTGGCTCATTGAAAACTATTGTAATAAACTTCAAAGTTTACTCTTGAAATACTTATGTTAGAATTATATTCTTGCACATCCAGGAGCTTGAAGATGGAAGTGTTCTACTAAGGTTAGCACACCTCTATGAGGTATGTTCTTTAAGATAGTGCTTGCATTAGTTTGACTTTATTGCTGATTTTAAAATGGAAAAAATTAGAAAATCATTTTTTTGTTAATTCAGTGTATCTATATGAAAAACCATCTTGGGCACATCACCTTTTATTTTCCACAAACATGACAGGTGGGTGAGGATAAAGATCTTTCAAAAATAGCATATGCTGAACTCAAGAAAATGTTTCCAGGAAGAAAGGTAAAACAACACCTGATAAATATTTTACTTGAAGCTTCTCTTAAGTATTTGTTTCATTGTGTTTCTTCAGATCGATATAACTGAAATGAACTTAAGTGCCAACCAAGAAAGGGGTGAAATGGAAAAGAAGAAGCTAAAATGGGGAGTGGAGAGCTCTTCAACTGATGAAACCATAGTCAGGGGAGGTCTTGTTGATCCTTCCAAATTGGTGGTTGAGCTTGGACCAATGGAAATCCGCACTTTTATTCTAAATCTCGACCGGTGACAAGAACATTTTACATTTTGCATTTGTTAATATAATTATGAATAATTCCAGCTGATTTTGTCACAAGACATCTCAGTGTGGAATTTCTGAACCTTCTTTAGTGATCAGAAATAAATTTTCATCTGCAAACACTTCTCATCTATCATTATCAAGTGGAATTTTCTCTTGTAGTTCTGTATATGCAATTATGCATTATAAAAGTTTGTGTTGTAATTTCTTGGTCCATTTATCAACATGCATTAAAGAGGAAGAAAATTCTGAAGGAATACAGGATTATTCAATAGTATTGAGTAAATGGCTTTGGCTTGGCTGGCAAAGGTTATGGACTCATTTGAAAATTAATAAGCCTTTGAGACCTTAATGAAGATAATGTTGTGGCAATTTCTCCAAACTTTTCTTTTGTTGCACACCTACTAAAAGGTTTGATAAATTCTCATGTCATTGTAGCATGCATTCTGCAGCTAGGAGGGATCAAATAAGGGATACAGAGATTTCCTCCCCCCCCCCCCACACACAGTGTCATGAATGGATGTTATTTTATTAGAAGTACGTGGTAGCTACAATCACCAGTGCGTTTCTTATCATAATTTTTTTCTTATAATATGTACATAATTACATATTATAAGAAAATAGTATCATAAGCTATCCCAGTTATAGAATTCAATTTAGGTATCTAATAGAGAAAGATTTTGTGCAGCACTAGAAAGCATCAGAGCATTTCAGTCTAAAGAGACCCAAATAGTGGAGTTTTTTTGTTGGTTTGGAGAGTGGTAGTAAGTCCTTGAGGTGATTTGCTCCTTCTGGTGTCCCACACACCCCCTCACTGTTACCTCTTTCTTGCTCAAGTCCACCATGTACTCCAGTAGTCCTGCTACACACCAATTCAAAGAAGGGGCCAAAGGAGAAAAAAAATTCCACTATAAACAAAGGCACAAGACAAAACAGTATGTTCATCAATTGAAGGAGATGTAATTTCAAGTAACTGCACCTGTTATTTCTTACCATTCATCTTGGACACAACCTTGGAGACCCTCTGCCTGCAGTGACTGCAACCCATGTTGGCATTCATGACAACCACTTGAACCTGCAAAATATGGCAAATTTTAGTTCAGAACTGCAGCAGGTCAGCTACGGCTTGGGCGCTAAATGTTTTTTTTTTTTTTTTTTTTGTACAATTTCTGTGCTTCCGAAGTTGCAAAGTCATTGATTTTGTCGTAGTATATCAACAAGGATGACAAAAACGTGTTAAAAATTTACATGATTCTGCAATTCTGTTGTTGTTCAGAAAATTTGGAAACAAAATCCACATTGCAAATAAAAACAATCGTTCTACAAGAAAGAAATATTGATCATTTAGTATGTCTAAATAAAAATAATCGTTCTACAAGAAAGAAATATTGATCATTTAGTATGTAGTGTATTCAAATTTTGCGAAAGAGATTAAGTAGAGCAATGCTTAAACATGTAAATTAGGCATGAGCTTCCTCTAAATCAACTAAATCATGTTCATCTGTACAAAATGTGAGAGTTAGAGTGATCATAAATAAGAAGTTATCGAGTGCATCTGTACAAAATCTTGACTGCATTTATAAGAAGTCCTTCATGTCGTACTAGTCGCATTTTTGTGGGCCAAAGAGATAAGGTTGCTCTTCATGTCCATATCCTTTTGGCAGAACATTTAAAGAGATCTAACAAAAAAAAAAAAAAAAAAAAAAACATAGTGGCAAAATAATGCAGGAGAATTCCCCTTCCACCATGTGCAGGTAATACAGAATAATTTCTAGATGTACGAAAAGTAATCGATGCATGTGAGATCTATGAATAAAGGAAGGCAGCACATGATCTCTTGATCATTCATTCTATTGATCTGATTAGTCTCATGATCTTATCCTCCCACATACCTGGAAAAGTTCCATGTCTAAGTAAATGTGTGTGAAACCATTTATGTAGATCTAATCAGTATCATGAACAAAGCATTCCATATACCTTGAAAAGTTTTATGCTCCAAAAAGAATCTATTAAATATATATTCCACTTTAGATATCTGGATATCATCTATGAATACACAAAAAAAAACACACACATGGAAACCTATGTCTCATATGATCATCTCAGTTCTTTGACAGAAGAAGTAGGTGATTTAGCTCAAAGAATAATTTGCAGGATGAACAGATCATTTCACTTGAGCTCACGCTTGAGGAGGAGTAATTTAAGGCAGAAAGCCATGTCATATATATCCTCATCTCATTTCTGACAAAAGCAGTGATTAGGTCCAAAACTATTTTGCAGCATGAACAGAAGTTTCAGTTTAGTTCAGTGAACACTGAAGGCAGAAGACCATGTCAAATATCCTCATCCCATTTTTTTCGCAGAATGAGAAGCTACACATTGAATTGGACACTGAAGAAAGAACACCAAGGGCAGAAACTGTCATATAGTTTGGCAGTGATTTGTTCAGAAGATATCACATGTATCATGAACAGAAGTTTCTCTTGGATTCGGACACTGAAGAAAGAACAAATTAGGCAGAAAACTATGTGATATATATACCCTCATGTCATTTCTGACAAAAGCTGTGACGGGTCCAAAAATATTTTGCAGCACAGCACGGGAAGAAGTTTCACCCGAATTCTCACGCCGAAGTAAGAATACTAAACGGGAAGCTGTTTAAATGACTGCAGCATATGAGAAGGCCAATGCGGAATAGAACAGAAAGAAGTGCTAAAATCCAATTCGAATTCTGAGGAAGAGATGCCGAAAGCTTACAAGAAAAGAAAAGCTAAGGAAAGCAGCAGCATGCGATGAAAGAAAGAGAGAAGCTAATACCGAGGGGCGGCTAAGATTCTCCATCGTCCTCAAGGATCGTTCGGTTGTTCCCTCCATGGAGGCACGCAGCTCCTTTAGGCAACTGCTCTTCCCATTGCGCATAACTACCTCAACTTTTATTCACCATTTACATCACCAATGAAGGAAGCTGATGGATGAGGTGTGAGATCTATCCATCACCCTATATATATATATATATATATATATACTTTTTTTTGGTGATAATTTTACGTTGGTGAATAAATCGATAGTTGACTTTTATTTGGTCAAAAAAATAATTATTATTGTTATTCTTATAATAAAAAAGGGCATATTTGATTAAAGCAAATAAAAAAATAAAAATAAAGAAGAGAATTCTTGGTGATTCGTGAGAGAGAGAGAGAGAGAGAGAGAGAGAGAGAATATTCGCGAAGAGGTTTTGTGTTAACTCAAGAAAGTATTTTATTCTTTTATAATATAATATGCATTAGTGTTAACATCTATCATCGATCCGAAGTAGACCACTTTTGTGAAGGTCAGTCATCATGTCATGAAGACCAAATCTCCAAGAGAGTTGGAAGCTGCTCATTCATGGTGACTCCCCTCCTACAACCAAGTCTCTCGAGTCTTCTCAAAACTAATCTACAAAACTAGCATCAAACGCATACTTTACAAGTCCACTCGAACTGAGAAAAGTTGTTCCGACTATTCTACTCTCAAATTCATACTGATCTAATGGTTTTGATTGGTTGGATTTGATGCGCACAGTTCTTCTAATTGATCCAAACATAGTAGTACAGTCACTCTTAAGTACTGACTACATATATATATATAGAACAAAACCAAAAAAAACAAATGCGGGCAAGCCGTATCGAGCTTGTGAGATCATTTAAGTAGAATAAAACACCAAAATATAACATGGTTAAAACCCTTGATTGGTTGAGGAAAACATTAAATGAATAAGCTAAAAAAAAATAGGAGTAGAAACATATCTCTACTACAAGAAGAAAAGACACCTGATATCATATAGTAGGAGAGGAGAAATAGAGGAGGAAAAAAAAACTCAGAAATGGGAGAAAACAAAAGGAACCAAATGAAATTGGATGAGGATCCTTCGTTATGTATGTTGGTGCCTTATATAGATAGGCACAAAGGGAGGCTGCATAAATCAATTCCGCACACGAGAGGTTTGCAACTATGCATTATTCCGTTGGTTTTGAATTGTCAGGCACATGACTGAGATTCAGCTCATAATAGATTTTAGTGAAGTCCATAGTCCAAAACCTCACTTATATTAATCTAAAACCTAGATTAGGTGGTTAGGATTGAGATTAAGATAACAGCGGCGGCTGAAAACGTGGGTGAGAGAAATAAGACTGCAGATTGATAATAGAGGTAAGAAAACAAGAGATCCAGAAAAGAGAAGAAGACAAGGGCAGGAAAAAACTATTCTCAATCATTCAAATCTCATGTCAGATCAGTTTGCAGTTGATTCTTACTGTGATCTCTTGGGAAGGTTTTGGAAATTGTGCTTAGGATTATAGCTTTTGTATCCCTGTGATTCTCTTGTGACTATTGCTTTGGGCTTGGGCAAGAAGCCTTGAGATCTGTATATTCATTATTTTGATAGTGGATTTTCTCTGGCTTGTCCTGTGGTTTTTACCCTCCGAGTTGAAGGGTTTTCCACGTAAATCTTGGTATTCATCTGATTGTGATTTCTGTTTGATTCTGCTATGTATGACAGTCTGCTAGTATTTGTTCGTATACAAAGTTTATTCTTGTTTTATTCTCATCAACTGGTATCAGAGTAGGGTTTTGGTGACATTTAATCTTTTGTATTTGAACATGGAGGCCGGTAATATTTCTCGCATGATTAGTTTAAATGAAAACAATTGGATGATATGGAAACCAAGAATGGAAGATCTCTTGTATTGCAAAGATTTGTATGGACCTTTGCAAGGGGACAGCGCAAAGCCCATATCTATAACAGATGATGAGTGGAAGAGGTTAGATCGAAAAACAGTTGGCTTTATTCGACAATGGCTAGATGATAGTGTCTTTCACCATGTTTCTACTGAATGTTCTGCATACTCTCTTTGGAAAAAGTTAGAAGGTCTTTATGAAAGAAAAACGGTTGGCAACAAAGCTTTTCTGATCAGAAAACTTGTGAACTTAAAATATAGAGAGGGTACTTCTATTCCTGAGCATTTGAATGAAATGCAAAGTATTACTAACCAGTTATCCTCTGTGAAAATGTCTCTTGATGATGAGTTGCAGACATTGTTACTTCTCAGTTCTTTGTCAAAAAGTTGGGAGACGCTGGTGGTTTCCCTCAGTAATTCGACACTAGATGTTATTGTTACCATGAGTCAAGTAACAAGCAGTTTGTTGAATGAGGAGTTAAGGAGAAAGAATTCAACAACTTCTCATATTAATTCACAAGCACTTGTCTCAAAGAACAGAGGAAGGTCAAGGTCAAAGGATAGAAGTGGTTCACGCGTGGGTAGAAGCAAATCAAAATCAAAGAAAGATATCGTTTCCTACAATTGTGGTGAGAAATGACATTACAAGAATCAGTGCAAGCAACCTAAGAAAAACAAGAAAGGGGGAAAGAAGTGGAGAATACAGAGTCAAAAGATAATATCACAGCTACAGTATAAGGTATTGATTATTTGATTTTGTCTACTTCTAATGATATTTTTTCTTGTGTGTGTCAGGATCTCGAGTTGATAATTGATACAGGTGCTTCTTATCATGCTACACCACGAAGGGAGTTCTTTACTACTTATAGGTCTGAAAATTTTGGTGTTGTCAAGATGGGCAACTATGGTACAACAAACATTATTGGCATGAGAGATATCCATATAAAGATCAACTTTGGTTGTAAGTTGGTGCTTAAGGATGTGAGGCATGTGATTGACTTAAGACTGAATTTAATTTCAGTTGGAAGGCTGGACGATGAAGACTTTGATGTCAGATTTCACAAAGGGCAGTGGAAGCTCAGTAAGGGTTCTCTTATTGTAGCTAATGGGAAGAAATGTCATACATTATACAGATTGCAGGCTAAAGCTTGTGGTGAGCAGTTGAATGCTACAGAGAAAGACTTCAGTATAGAGTTGTGGCATAGGCGACTGAGACACATGAGCGAGAAAGGGCTGCAAGAATTTTTTAAGAGAAAGGTATTGTCATACCTCAGAGATACACGTTTGAACCCTTGTATTGATTGTTTGGCTGGTAAACAACATAGAGTTTCCTTTGTTAGTCCTGCCTTATCTAGAAAAATACATGCCTTGGACTGTGTCTATACAGATGTGTGTGGTCCTTTGATGACAAAAACTACTAGTGGATCAGTTAATGTTTCTAATATCAGTGGTGCACTTTATTTTGTTACTTTTATAGATGACTTTTCCGGAAAAGTTTGGGCCTATGCTTTGAAGACTAAAGATCAGGTTATTAATGTCTTCAAAGAGTTTCATGCTAGAGTTAAAAGGGAGACAGAAAGATAATTGAAATATATAAGATCAAATAATGGTGGTGAGTACACATGATTGTTTAATGATTATTGCAGGTCACATGACATCCAGCTTGAGTTACAGTCCTTGGTACGCCTCAGCATAATATAATTATAGAGAGGATGAACCGCACCATCATGGAAAAGATCAGATGTATGCTTTCATAGGCCAAGCTACCCAAAAGGTTTTGAGATGAGGCTTTGAGGACTGCAGATGTAATCAACTTATCACCATGTACAGCTCTAGATGGTGATGTATGGTCAGGGAAAGATATCTCCTATAGGCATTTAAGAGTGTTTAGTTGTCGTGCATTTGCACATGTTCCAAACAATGAGAGGTCCAAGTTGGATGGTAAGACAAAAGAGTGTATTTTTCTTGGTTACTCACATGATCAGTTTGGGTACAGGCTTTGGGATCCAGAAAAGCAGAAGGTGTTCAGAAGTAGAGATGTTGTCCTCTTTGAGGATCAAACCATTGAGGATTTGAAGAAGAAGACACCAGCTAAGACTTCTGCAGAGGGATTTGTAGATTGTGACCCAGTTATTCCTCCAGTATATCATGGTGATGGGGGAGATGTGCAGGAAGATGGTGCAGAGCCAAATGTTGATATCCTGCAGGACATGTTGAGCAGGAAGAAGAAAAAGAGCAAGTTCCCACAGAACCTCAGTTAAGAAGATCTTCTAGACCGTGTCAACCTTCTAGAAGATACTCTACAGATGAGTATGTGATGCTTACTAATGCAGGTGAACCAGAGAGTTACCAGGAAGTAGTTGAAAGTGACCAGAAAAAGAAGTGGTTTATTGCTATGCAAGAAGAGATGAATTCTCTGCAGAAGAACCACACATATGATTTGGTGCAACTACCAGAGGGAAGTAAGGCCTTGAAGAACAAGTGGGTTTTCAGGTTGAAGACTCAAGAATATTGTTCTCAACAGTATAAAACTAGATTGGTTGTGAAAGGCTTTGGTAAAAAGAAAGGTATTAACTTTGAAGAAATTTTTTCTCCTGTTGTTAAAATGTCTTCTATCCGTGTTGCTCTTGGTATTGCTACTAACCTAGATTTGGAGATTGAACAGTTAGATGTGACAACAGCTTTCGTTCATGGTGATTTGGAGGAGGAAATTTATATGGAGCAACTAGAAGGCTTCAAAGTCAAAGGTAAAGAAAATCTTGTCTGCGAGTTGAATAAGAGCTTGTATGGGCTGAAGCAAGCTCCAAGACAGTGGTATAAAAAGTTTGATTCATTTATGATTGAAAATGAATATAAAAGAACAGCTTCAGATCATTGTGTGTACATCAAACGGTTTGGTGAGAATTTTATTATTCTCTTACTTTATGTTGATGACATGCTTATCCTCGAAAAAGATATGTCTATGATTGACAGGTTGAAGAAGGACCTGAGTGAGTCTTTTACAATGAAGGACATGGGGCCAGCAAAGCAAATAATGAGTATACAGATTTCTCGTGACAGAAGAAAGAGAAAGATTTGGTTGTCACAGGAGAAATACATTGAGAAGGTATTGGATAGGTTCAGTATGAGTAATGCAAAGCCAGTTGGTTCTCCTCTTGTAGGTCACTTCAAGTTGTGGTCAGATCAGAGTCCGTCAAATGATGAGGAGAAGGAGAAAATGCAAAAGGTTCCTTATGCTTCGGCAGTTGGAAGTTTAATGTACGCAATGGTATGTACGAGGCCGGACATCGCATATGCAGTGGGTGTTACTAGTAGATTTCTTGCAAATCCAGGTAAAGAGCATTGGGCAGCAGTGAAGTGGATTTTTAGATATCTCAGAGGAAGTTCTAAAGTTTGTTTAAGCTTTAGAGGTGGATCACCTGTATTGACAGGTTACACAGATGCAGATATGACAAGAGATATTGACACAAGGAAGTCCACATCAGGTTTTGTACTTACTTTTGCAGGGGGAGCTGTGTCATGACAGTCCAGATTACAAAGGTGTATTGTTCTCTCCACCACAGAGGCAGAATATATTGCTGCTATAGAGGTTTGCCAAGAAATATTATGGATGAAATGATTCTTACAAGAATTGGGGCTGAAACAGGAAAACTATGTGGTGTATTGTGACAGCCAGAGTACCATCCATTTTATACAAGAACCCAACATTTCATTCCAAGTCAAAGCATATAGATGTCAGATATCACTGGATCAGAAATGTGCTTGAAGAGAAGCAGTTACAGCTTCAGAAAATTCACACAGATGATAATGGGGCAGACATGTTGACAAAGACTTTACCGAAAGAGAGACATTAGATGTGCCGACAGTTGGTCGGCATTGCTTCACATTGAGGAGTCAT
This sequence comes from Ensete ventricosum, assembly GCA_029747655.1. Taxonomy (NCBI): domain Eukaryota; kingdom Viridiplantae; phylum Streptophyta; class Magnoliopsida; order Zingiberales; family Musaceae; genus Ensete; species Ensete ventricosum. Next base: position 39,655,969 of record JAQQAF010000008.1, on the reverse strand, counting down.
GAGACAACCTCCCTTATGGGCTGAAGGGGGAGGTTGTTGGGCAGATGACCCAGATTCTGCCCATAATGGGCTTTAGTGAAGCCCACAGCCCAAAACCTCACTTATATTAACCTAAAACATAGATTATGTGGCTAGGGTTGAGATTAAGAGAGCAGCGGCGAATGAAAACGTGGGTGAGAGAAAGAAGACTGCAGATTGACAGTAGAGGCTAGAAAACAAGAGATCCAGGAAACGGAAGAAGACAAGGGCAGGAAAAGACTATTATCAATCATTCAAATCTCAGGTTAGATCAGTTTGCAGTGGATTCTTACTGTGATCTCTTGGGAATGTTTTGGATATTGTGCTTAGGATTATAGTCCTTGTATCCCTGTGATTCTCTTGTGACTATTGCTTTGGGCTTGGACAAGAAGCATTAAGATCTGTATATTCATTATTTTGATAGTGGATTTTCTCTGGCTTGTCCCGTGATTTTTAACCTTCGAGTTAAAGGGGTTTTTCACGTAAATCTTGGTATTCATCTGATTGTGATTTCTGTTTGATTCCACTGTATGTGACGGTCTATTAGTATTTATTCGTATACAAAATTTATTCTTGTTTTATTCCCATCATAAATCACCCCCACACGTGGGACGAGATAATGCAACTAACTGTACACAACCTCTCATCTCCCTTATCTCTCTTTTTTTTTGTTTTATCTCTTTACAGTCTCCCACATAAAAATAAAAGCAATAAAACCATTCATTCTTGTTTGCTTAGTCATATTCCTTACATCTTCACCAAGCCATAAGATGATTTACTTCACATAAACTTGTTAGTCTCGAGTTGCTTCATCATAAAGTATGTTAGGGGTTTATTCATTTTTTATCGTTCTTCTGCATATCCACAAAAATCGTCCTCTCGAGCGAAGTGATTGATATTGGACTCAGTATACGCTTTATGTTGAATTATCACAATACAAAGGAATATTTTCAAATTCTTCCATTAACCTTTTAATCAAGATTTGCCTTCTTGTATAGTTGTTCTGTACTTTGCTTCTATAGTAGATAAGAGCTATGATAGTCTGTAACTTTGAAACTGAGCTCACTACTCCTCCTGTAGGTGTAAACAGGTAGACCTTTTTTTTTTTTTTTTTTTTTTTTTGTCGACATCGCCTACAAAATTAGAATCAACATATCCTCTGACAGTAAAATATGATCCTCCATAACAAAAATACATCTAAGGTCTCTCTAATATATTTGAGAATCATCTTAATTACGTTCTATTGCTCTCCACCCAAATTTGCCATGAATTGACTAACCATGTCTATTGTCTTTCCATATCAAACATTAAGCTACCTACCTACCTACCATCGATGTATATGATTCTTCAAAATATTTTCATCCTCTCTGCTTCTTTGCTGGCCATATATTTAAGGATAATTTAAAATTCATAGGAAGTGAGATAGGATCTTGCTTACAATCCTGCATGTTGAAGTGTCTCAAGATTTCTCTCAAATAATTATTCTTATATAGCTAGCTAGCTATATCTTCCTATCTCAATAAATTTGCATCCCTAGAATCTTGTTTGCTAATCCCAAATCCTCGAACTCCCTAGCCAACTATGTCTTTAATTCTTTGATTCCATCTTTATTAGGTCCAATCGCCAATATGTTATCAATATACAATAGCAAGATAATAAAATTATCATCATGAAACGTCTTGTAATATGCCTAAAGTAAGTCTATCCAAGGCTAACGATACAGGAATCAAATCTCTTATACCAATATGTATTTTCTAGACTTAGGATCGAGCTTCATTCTTTCTTAGGTATTATTATACATTACATATTGCTGCACAATAAAAAAAAATATATAGGAAAGAATAAACAAGTCGCTTGTCAGTCCACATCTCTATAGGTGTCCTCAACTCATTTGCCATTGAAGGAGACAGATTGATAGCATTACATGCGAATTTTTACAACCTCTGCACAAAATGACTTGGCCACACAATAATGCTTTGGTTCTCTCCAAAAGAGTCTTGTTCGTTCGCTCTGTCACACCATTTTATTGAGGACTATATAGCATTATAAACTATCTCTCAATGTCTTCTTGCTTGTAAAACGCATCAAACTCCATGCTCATATATTTTTCTCCATTATCTGTCTGCAAACACTTGATCTTTTTTTCTTTCTTTTTGAAATTTGAGTTTTACCCTTGTTTTAAACGACAAACTTTAAAAATAGATGTCTTCTTCTTGATTGGATGCACCCAATAACTCTTAGAATGATCATCAATAAATAAAATAAAATAATTCGCTCCTCTTAATGATCTAACTGGTAACTCCCAAACATTAGCATGGATCAAGGCAAGTACGTATTTACTTCTCACAGTAAATTTAGTAACTTCTAATTTTTGCTGCTTACTTGTAACACAATGCTCACAGAAAGGTAAAATTTCCAATTTGAGTCAAGAGAATAAGGCTTACGTCAAAGAGAATCTTTGGCCTCATTCTGACATATGTCCCGGTCTTCCATATCATATCATACGTAGCATGATAGATTCTTCTTCATAACCAGATGATGCAACAAATACATCTGCCTCTTATAATGTTTCTCCCAAAAGCATATATAGATTATCTAGGATCTTTTTTTTGTTTTTTTTGCCTTTATATAACTATGATGGCTCCTCTAACAATTTTCATAGTCCTATTTTTTCAATATGATTCCTGTAGCCAAGTTTATCTCATTGTCCTACTGATAACATATTTTTTGTGTAGGTTTTTGACATCCTCGTAATACAGGTTGATACTAATGAATTCATTCTTCTCTCCTTGAGGTCATGTGCCAAAGATGCTGTCGAATCTATTAGTCAAACATCCATAATCTCCTTTCTGATAGACATAGAGGTATAAAACAAAAGGATGCTTTTCATTCATTCATGCAACACTTATTTATACATGGTTGAGGGAATATTTTTCTCAACTGATGAACGAGATCTTCTCGTTTGATTACAAATCTGTTCAGCCCCTGCAAGATCAAGCTCCTGTCAAGGACGTCGATCTTGTATCGATGCAAGGAAAAAAGTTTGTGAGCTAGAGCCTTCGTGAGGGAGTCTGCGAGTTGATCAACCGTGTGGACATGAGAAATACGGAGCTACTAGCGGATGACTTGATCACGCATAAAATGAAAATCAATAGCAATATGTTTCATGCGAGAGTGAAAAACTAGATTAGCACAAAGATAAGTAGCACCAATGTTATCACAATAAATAACAGACGTTGAAGTAGAGTGAATGTGGAGCTCCGTAAGTAAGTTAGTGATCCAATTAAGTTCGGGAGCAGTAGTGGCAATAGCATGATATTCAGCTTCAGTAATAGACCTGACAACTGTCTTTTGTTTCTTAGAACTCCAGCTAATCAGATTAGCACCAAGAAAAATAATATACCTTGATGTAACATCAACATTACCGGTCCAGTCTGCATTGACAAAAGCATGAAGCTGAGAGGAAGAGTGCTTGCGAAGAAAAATGTCATGATCGATGGTCCCCTTAAGATAACGTAAAATGTGTTTGACAGAAGTCCAGTGTAAAGTAGACGGTTGATGCATAAACTGGATGGATAAGAACGAGATATTGTAAGGAGTCAACTACTTGTCGATACTAAGTAGGGTCTGTAGCAGGACTACCATCACATAACTTCAATGATTCACCAGCAGATAGAGGAGTGGTAACCTCATTTGCATCTTGCATGTTCATCCTCAATAGCAAATCTTGAATGTACTTTCTCTGTAAACGAAAGAGGCCAGAGGATTTAAACGTATTCTCGACACCAAGAAAATAACTCGGGTTGCCTAGATCTTTAAAAGAGAATCGGTCAACTAATTGCTTGATAAACGTTTGAACTTCCATAGAGTTATCATCTGTGACAATAATATCGTCTACATAGACTAGAAGATAGATGGTGCCCCCATGTTATTGGCATAAAAATAGGAAGACATCAGACTTAGAGTTGATAAAGGCAACTGAAGACAAATAAAGATCAAGTTCATTATACCAAGCTCGTGGAGCTTGACATAGTCCATAAATAGCCTTGTGAAGTTTACAGACACGTCGTGAATATTGAGGATGTATAAAGCTTAGAGGTTGCACCATGAAGACATCTTCAGTGAGAGTCCCTTGTAAAAATGCATTGTTAATATCTAATTGGTGGAAACACCAGCTTTTGGATATTACCAGATTTAGGATAATCCAGATTGTAGTAGGCTTGACGATAGGACTAAATGTCTCAGTGTAGTCAATACCAGATCGTTGATGAAATTCTTTGGCCACAAGTCGTGCTTTATAATGAGCAAATGAACCATCAGGGTTTTGCTTAATTCGAAACACCCACTTGCACCCGATAATATTTTGTATGGAGTGAGAAGGGGTAAGGATCCAGTAGCATTATGAAGGAGAGTATCATACTCCTCACACATGACTTTACGCCAATGTGGAGATTTCTGGGCCTGAGTAAAAGACGTTGGTTCAATAGAGTCGAAAGAAGGTTCAGTGTTAGTATGTAAGTCAACGACCTGACATGGTTTAAAGACACCGCTCCTAGAACGAGTTTGCATAGGATGTCGGGAGGCTGTAATAGTATTGGGGGGGGTAGGGGATTAGGATTATCACAGTTTGAGTCAGGCTGAACAACGACAGAAGTACCCGGAGGGGAGGAGGGAGGTGTTTCTAGAGACAATAGCTCAGGAGGAGGAGGATCCGGAGGGGAGGAGGGAGGTGGAAGCAGCATAACAAAAGTAATAAGGGAGTGTGGATCTAATGGAGATTCATGGGAGAATGGAGATGTGTCATAGGAATCCAATGGGACAATAGAGTGCTTGAGGTCTCGAAAGGGAGAAACAAACTCCACAAAAGTAACATGTCTAGAAACAAAAACCTTAGAAGTGTGAGGGTCATAGCACCGAAATGTATTATGTTCAAGAGAATAGCTGATGAAAATATAAGGGCGAGATTGAGGTTGCATTTTATGGGAATTATAGGGATATAACCATGGATAACATAAGCAGCCAAATACCCATAAATTTTGTAAATTAGGATGTTTGTGAAATAGCTTTTCAAACGGTGATTGATATTATAGGATAGGAGTAGGCAAGCGATTGATAAGGTAGACAACAATTTGAAATGCTACGGACCAAAAGATAGATGACATGGAAGCCTGAAGGAGCATCGTGAGACTAGTTTCAATAATATATCAATGTTTATGTTTGGCAGAGATAACCAATTGAGGAGTATATGAAGGGGACTTGAGATGTTAAATATCACAAGCGGACAGACAAGATGCAAGAGCTTGATGTTCACCTCACCATCAGAATAGTATTGGGGGGTAGGGGATTAGGATTATCACAGTTTGAGTGAGGCTGAAGAACGACAGAAGTACCCTGGCGAGGGGACATGGGAATTATATCTATGTTTTAATGGTAGTATGAAAGTAGTTCTCAGCTAAGGTCTTAAAATTGGAGAAGATAATAGTAACGTCAGACTTTTGACTAAGAGGATATAACCATGTGTACTTTGTATAATAGTCTACAAAGATAACATAGAATCGAAACTTGTCAAAGGAAACAACTGACGCAGGACCCCAAACATCAGTATAAACAACCTTAAATGGTTTAGAACAGGAAATAGACGATGTACCAAAAGGTATTCGACTCTTAGTGCTAAGACAAGCATCACAATGAGTGATAACAGTACTAGATTTTAAAATAAAAATAGATAATGAGAAAGTATTTTTTGTTGAATAGAAGTCAAGGGATGATGAAGACGTTGATGTCATATGTCAACCGGAGCAGCAGTGGAAGTGTTAGCGGTAGGTCGAGTGAGATACAAGGCTGCTGGCCATTCATAGATGTTGTCTTTATTCAGGCCACGAACCAAGGATGTCCCCGTGCTCAAAGTCCTTAACAAGAAAATAATCAAGAAAGAATTCAATGAAGTATGACTTTGTTGACAGAATTGAGAAACAGAAATAAGATTTCTTTTAATGTGAGGTGCACGCAAAACATCATCAAGTATGAAAGAAGTAGTATGTGAACTAAGCATTGTAGAACCAATATGAGTGATTTTTTTTTAAATTCGTTTACCATCACTAATGATGATGTCTTCATTTCTGCCATAGTTGTTGTGGATTGACAGATCTGGAGATCGGAAGCGATATGGTGGAAAGCACCAGAGTCCACAATCCAATTGGAGTGATTAGCTGACGAAGTAGTCATGACATTTGCCTGAGGCCAGGTTGATGGAGTTGGAAGGCGAGGTCGAGACCAACAAACTTTTGCAGAGTGACCAATTTTGTCACACAACTGGCAGACGACTTGTTGATGAAATATAGGAGGAGGACGATGTGGTTGGAAAGAAATACCCTGGCTATAGTTGAAGTTTGGAGGATATAGAGGGGGAAGAGATGGGGTGGTGCCGATAGAAATAGGAGGATAAGGTGGCCACACCTTTTGAAGCACTCTTGTTATATTTACAATTTTGTCATTTGGACTTTTGGTTGAACTGAGCTGTGATAAAAGGTTCTGGCAGAGGTCCTGGTAATCTATCATCACACTTTGGATAAGCTTCAAAGTCTGTTAACTTGTCATAATGTTCGTCAAAGGAAATGGGAGAATCGCATGCTCGAAGTGTTGCTGCCAATTCCTTGAAATCTGCACACAATTCATTAAGTGTGTGGACAAGAACTTCTTCATCAGTTAGGGAATGACCTATCAAAGCCAGGTCATCGATAATCATTTTAATATGTTGTAAATAGTCGGCAACAGTACTTCCCTCCTGCTTTAAGTTCATAAGGTTGGAGAGTAGTCCAAGCATACGAGTCCACGGGTGATTCGCTAAGGTGGTTTGTAACTTGGTCCAAGCTTCTACAGCAGTAGTACAAGAGGATACAAGCAGGGCAATGGATCCAGTGATAGAGGCTTGAATTGCTTGGAGAATGAGCCTATCTTAGTGTAACCATAGTTTATAGGTTGAATTTGGTATTGGGTTGGGTTCTCCAGGAACATGAATCATTACTGGTGGACAACTGAGGGAGCCATCAAAATAGCCTAATAAATCATAGCCAAATAAAAGATTAGAAAATTGAGCAAGCTAGGACGCGTAGTTGCCGCCTTTGGATAACTTAAAGGGAATTAGGAAGGCAGAATTAATGGAAATAAGTTCTGGATACGGAGAAGGATTCCCAACATGAAAGATAGTTGGAGCATCAGAGGTAAATGAAGAAGACATTGGAAAACCACCGGGAAGGATAGTCGAGGAGAAGACAAAAGAAGGAAAACCTCAAACCACGGATAACTTAAGAGAAAGCATAGAGGAATAAGCTGACTCAAGAAAAATAACACAACTTAGTGTCCAAGAAATAGGTGGCAAAGAGCGCAGAAGGGAAAAAAAAACCCCTCAAACCAGCATAGGATTACCTCCGTCGGTTTGAGATAGGTGGTTTTGGTTTAGCAAGCTTGGGAGATAGGAAATGACAGTCAGCCTGGTGCCACAAGCCACAAACTGTGACAGCAGGACAACAAATACTTGCATATATCACTCCTGGAGCTGTAAGTTCTTGTTCCCAAACTTGGAAGGCTGGGTGCAATAGTCCCGTGCTACCAGAACCAGTCCTCGGAGCAATGCAACAGAAACTTCTCTTTTCACTAGGAGAAGTTGAAGTTCTCCATAATAACAGTGTGGAGGTGCCTTAGCAGATCCACATCGCCCGAAGTCACTAGCCCAAGAAGTTGCTGGTGTATCTTTGCTAGCCAAAGCTATAGATAAGCTAGATTACTATGGCGCTAGTGAGGTGTGCACTTGAGAGGTCTAGCAGGCGATAGACAAAGGATAGAAGAGAGATACCCTGAGGCGAAGAGGAGAGGCAGGGTGGCAGCAAGAGCTTCTTGCGAAAGAAGAGGCGGAGTGTCACCAGTGAGGAGTGGTCGCTAGTGAAGGCAACCCAGGAGGAGGCTGCGGTGACTAGTGGCGAGAGCAGGTTCCGGCAAGGAAGAGGAGCCCTTGGCGTCTTTTACGATTCAGAAGGCAGAGCAAAGGCGCGAAAGCAAGGTCTATGGCCGCGGCTATGGCCGGCAAGGGCGCCTATCTCTTACGAGAGAGGGAAATCTGCACTGAGGAGCAAGTTGCCTTTGAAGCAGAGGAAGCAGAGGATGTCTGAGGCTGCGGTAGAACTGGAAAGTTCTGATGGATGCCGCATCTTCTGTGGTTGGGAAGGGCCACACCATGTCTTCAGACGATGACTTCCTGGTGCCAGTGGGGATCACCGACTCTGCGATCTGTTCTCTGCTGCGCACGCTGCTATGTGAGTAGAAGAGGAAGGCAACGTGGGTTGGATAAGAGGGCCAATGTCCATAGTAGATACGGAAGATGCTATCATATGACAACAAAGAAATTGCAGTAGAATGAAACTGCAATGGGTGATCAAATTTGCATGGGTGATCGGCGGTGGGAGGTGGAGAGGGTGCAACAACGTCCCAAGTGAAACAGGATAGGTGCTCGTGGTAGAGGAGGCAGCAGCGACGATGCTACTGGGAGAGGAAGGAGAGGTTGGCTGGAGAATGGGGTCACAGTGGGGAGGAAGCTCCACCTGCGAACGCAGCGGCCATGAGAGAGAGGGCCGAGGCGAAGCACCGAGGCAGGGCCACAGCAGTTGTATGCAGGACTCAGTGCACGCAGCAAGAGTGCCTCACAGGAGGAGAGTGGTGGGAGCGACACCATTCTTGTGCAGAAGAATATTATGGTGGGAGCAAACACCGAATGATGCTGGCAATGGGAGTAGCCTGACAGTGGGAGTGGGCATCGTCGATATCGATGCAGAGGCCACAATCGTTAGCGGGACAATAGAGTGGGGTAGGGAGATCGGGAAAGCAGTCTCCGATGGAGCCACGATTGAGGAGAGAGATGGCGACAGAATGAAGGCATCGTCTTTGCGGGATGAAAGGATGGGCAGCAATGGCAGAGGTGGCTGCGGGGGTGGGGGGAATGTAATAGTGTTGCTGTTGTTATGTGCACGATTGTACGGGAGACTCTGGCAGCTGCTGCATGCGACCAGGCGCGATGGGACGCGAGGAGCAGTTTTGATCTATTGTGCTATCATTTGACAACAAGAAGAGAAAGAATTTTCTTTGTATTATGGCTCTGATACCATGATAGACATAGAGGTAAGGAACAAAAGGATGCTTTATTCATTGATGCAACACTTATTTATACAGGGTTGAGGGAAGATTTCTCTCAACTGATGAACGAGATCTTCTCGTTTGGTTATAAATCTATTCTGTTAACACTTTCTTCCTCTGTAAAACTATTGTTACCTCGCTCTAGAATACTTTTCCGTTACTTGAGATTTTGGCTGTGCAACTCTAAAAATCTTCTAGATCAGTTCCTTTTCTTTTATCTACATTCTTTTTGTTCCTCTAATACTCCTTGATATGCCACATCTTGCCATAGTTGTAACATTTGATATTCTTCTTTCTATTAGACTTTGATCTATATGTTTATTACTTTTGCTAGGGCCGCACTCCATGGATCTTTCTCTCGTTGCTGATAATGTCTCAGCCTGCAATATTGCTAATCTATCTTAATAATTTTTTTTACCTATTTTTCTCTACCAAAACTAGGGGTTGCAATAACATTCGAACCTCTGCTTGTCGCAATATCCACCATATATATGTGACCATTTAGGCCCAATATCGAGCTGGTCGTGAGTTGCACCTGTCAAAACTCCTGACTCAATAAATTGTTATCCCATAACAATTCACTCAACTCATTGACTATAGACATACTAGGCTACAATGTCATAGCCTCGAGATGGTACAAAATGATCTAATCCATTAGACATGTCTATCCTTAGTTACCATGTATCTATAGTCCCTCATCCATATAATATCTCAAAGATCATATATCAAGCATGGTACTATTAGACCTTATATAAAATCCATCTAAGTCTCACTCTAATCAGATTCTCCTAGAAAACTTCTTCTCTCTCAATCTAAACGACCCTGGTTAGGGATATGCTTGAGCAAGAGTACTTGGGATATTCCTCTCATGATACCGAGAGCAAACGCTCCTCTGTTGATACTCAATTACCTTCATAAGGTTGGTCACAATGATAGGCTGCACCATTGCCCATCCCCTCCTATTCACCTCCCTCTCTTATCTTCTCAATCAGCTTGCCCATCCTTATTGTAAGATGGTAGCGAAGAAGATAGCATATCTTCTTCCACGAGTGCTGGGAGAAGGTGTGCAAGAGTTACAAGTTTTGGGTTGCGATTGGAGGAGCATCGCTACAACGATCCATCATGTGGATACCGCTATAGAGGAGGATGTTAACCTCCTTCATCCTCTCCATCTGGATCGAGATTTTCAGGGCTATATGATCTCACTATGTAACAAATCTCTCTCACGTATTGCAATTTATTTTTGATTTTGTGAGTTTTTCGTGCACCAATCTTTGCTCGATGATTTGATGTACATGAGAAATTATTATTATTTTGTTCTTCTACTGCATATGTGATGCTCTAACTGGGTTTCCCAATAGTGGTATTAGAGCTAGGTTGCTAGTGTAAAAGATTGGCTTATAAACTACATGTGATGAGATTGAATTGCGTAGAACTGTTCTATGCATTCTTACAGCAATTGGCAATGAAGGCAGTGCTTGTAGGCAAGCTACCTATAGGTTGGCTGCAGGGGTGACCCCCCATGGCCAAACCCCTACAGGGGCAGCCAGGCCACTTGCAAGGGCGGCCGCTCACAAGGATGATGGCCTACAAAGGTAGTTGGTTATAAGGATGGTGCCCGCAGAGGTGGCGCCTATGGGCACAGCTCCTGTAGGCATGCCGCTTGGAGGGGCAGCGCCCTTATAAGCGGCGCTTGTGGGCAAAGACATCACCCGCAGGGGAGGCGCTCGCGAAGGCACCACCTACGAGCCAAGTGGCCGTGCGAAGCGACGTCACCACCCACAGGGGCGACCACTCACTAGCAGAGGTGGTCAACAGTAATGCGCAACACTGTCGCTTGCACAGGGGCGACAACGACCACAAGAATATGGCAGTAAGAGTTAGGGCTTTTTAAATGGTAAAAAGATAATAATGCCCCTCAAAATTTAAGAAATTCTATATCTATCCTTCTATCTAAAATTCTCAAAATTTCCTTAACTATTCTAGAAATTTTGAGGCCTATCCTTTTGTCCAAAATTTTAAAAGTACCCTTAATAATTTTACAAATCCCTGGTATGTCCTGATTTCTAGAAATTAATTAATTTAATTAACTATTAATTATCTATTAGTCCTACATGATGATGTGAACATGTGATGTATGATGTGGATGGATGATCATGAGTTATATGTTGTGATGTGTATAAATGTCATTATTATTATTATTATTATTATTAGGGCCTGCGAGCCTCAGTTTTTCTCATTTATTATTGGGCCTATATGCTTGTGATTATGTTGTAATTACACAAAGAGGCGCGATAGGAGTGTGGAGGTATCGGTAGGATCCACGATGTCGTGGCGAGCGATCGCGATGCATGGTGATGAGTTGATGATTTGATGGAACCGATGATGATGAGAAGGACGATCACAAGGCATGGAGATGCACCGATACACACATAGATTCTATTGTGAGTGATTGTGCCTACTAGCTAGGGCTTAATCACATTAGGTGACGGCTCATGATCATCCGGTGTAGCTTGCATATGCGATATGTGATATATATATACGTATATATATATATATATATATATATATATATATATATATATATATATATATATATATATATATATATATATATATATATATATATATATATATATATATATATATATATATATATAATGTAGATATATATTAAATATGTATGTGTGTGACACGACATATTAGGAGACCGATAAAAAAAATAAAAACCCATCCTATGGTAATATTAAGTTAGTGAGCGTGAGATAATAAGATTGACCCATGTGGTCTTCCATCGTTATATGAAGAAATTAAATCACGACATATGTTGAGTTAGTCGAGTCACTTGAGGCTCACCTATCTACATAATCAAGATCTTGCCTACGATATAGAGATGCCACCGATGACCTGAGGACATGGTATGCTTGGTCGAGTCACTCGAGAGCATATCAATGAATCAGACTCATCATGTAACGATAGTGATGACTTAATTGAACTTCATGGTTGGTCGAGCAGTCAAGACCATGATAATTCGGAGGTCGAATATGTTGGGAATCACAAGGAGTTATGATTGGCAAGAGTTCCCTACCTTTTAGGCTTAGTGTAATTGTTCGAGTCACTCGAGATTGCACTAAGACACTAATTAGATCTTAATCCCCACTAGAAGTCTGCCAGAGACTTCCCTTTCACGTGCTGAGGGTGTCGCGTAATTCACTAGGAAAATAGTTGGAGTATATTAAGATAGATGTTTATATTTTAATTATTAATTTTCTATAAAATATGCATGTTATTCATTTATGCCACATCTTGTTTATTAGAAATATATCATTTACAAACCCCCTACTTGACATACTTGATGCCAACCACCTCACTGGTCCAAACTACATAGATTGGCTCTGCTATTTGAGAATTATTCTCACAACAGAGAAAATCACGTAAGTCCTTGACATAATTCTGCCTAAGAAAGAGAAGTTAGTTCTCTATATTAGTGAGACCAAAAGGAAAAAGAAAGTCGATAAGTCCCTTAAGAAGGGTAAGGGTGGATCGGGTAAGACAAAGGTTGCCAATAAAGCTCGACTAAGGACAAAGGCCAGTGCTTCCACTATGACAAAGACGGGCACTAGAAAAGGAACTACAATGATTATCTTGCAAAGAAGGTAGAACAGAAGCTTAGAGAAGTTGTAGGCACATTAATGATCTGTCTCTATTTGTTAGATTTTTATGATAGTACATAGGTATTGGATACTAGGAGTGTTTATCATATCTATAATTCGTTGCAGATTCTAGGAAAGTCTAGGAGACTGGCCAGAGGTGAGATAGACCTCAAGATGAGCAATGGAGCAAAAGTTACTGTAGCCACCGTTTGGGAGGTCACCCTACATATGCATGGTAGAGCTACTATTGAATTGGATACATGCTATTATGTTCTCTCGATTATCAAAAATATTATTTTTTATTTTTTATTTGACAGTTAATAGATATAAACTAGTTTTTGAGAGCAATAGTTGTTCAATAATTTTGGATAATGAGATCATCACAAGAGGACCTTGATTAATGGCTTATATATGTTAGACAATTCTCCGCACATCATGAATATAAATACATCTAGAAGGAAATGAGATGAGGTGAACGAGGCATACCTGTGGCATTATAGGCTACGTCATATTCATGAAGGAAGGATTCAAAAGTTATTGAAAGATAGATACTTACTTAGATCCATTCGACTATGAGTCGTATACAACATGCGAACATTGCCTTCATAAAAAGTTGATCGACTCTCCTTTTAGTGGAACTAGAGGGAAAGCCACTAGGTTATTGGAACTTATACATAGTGATGTATACAGTCCCATGTCAACTCAAGCAATAGGTGGTTACTCATACTTCATTACATTTACTAATGATATCTCTAGGTTTGGACATATGTACTTAATAAAGTACAAGTCCGAGGCCTTTGAGAAATTCAGGAATATAAATGAAGTAGAGAACCAAATTGAAAAGAGTATTAAGACTCTTCGATCAGATCGAGGAGGAGAGTACTTGAGTATGAAGTTCACTCATTTCATCAAGGACCATGGGATTTTGTCCCAGTGGACACCTCCTTATACACCTCAACTCAATAGTGTATTAGAGAGGAGGAATTATATGATGTTAGGCATGGTGCGATCCATAATGAGTTTTACTGACCTACTCGTCTCATTCTTGGGATATGCCTTAGAGACAGCTTACCTTCTGAACATAGTTCCATCAAAGTCGGTAGTGTTTACACCATATGAGATATGAAAATGAAAGAAACTCGATCTTAAGGTGGTTAAGATTTGAAATGTCCTACCCATGTCAGAAGACACAACCCTGACGAGTTGGAATCAAAGATGGAATGATACAAGTTCGTGAGATACCCTAAGAAGATTTTGGGGGTATTATTTCTATCATCCTAAGGACCATAAGGTATTTATTACCAAGAGAGTCATGTTCCTTAAGAAAGAACATACTCGTGGTGGAAACAATAAGAGGGAGATAGAATTGAGCGAGGTTGGAGAACCTAGCTCAAGCACTATTCCATAATCCGAGTCTTTACAGGTACCTAGCACATAAGTTTCAACTTTGCATAGGTCTAGCAGAGTACCTCAATCTCCTAAAAGATATGTGGGACATATCAGTGGAAAGGAATATCAGGATGTTGATCTCAGACCTACGAGGAGGCTATTATGAGTATAGACTTGAAAAAATGACAAGAAGCTATGAATTTTGAAATGGATTTCATATACTCCAACAAGGTTTAGAACCTTGTTGATGCACCTGAGGGTATTATACCCATCGGTTGTAAATGGATCTTCAAGAAGAAAATCAGAGTAGAAAAATAGGTGGAGACCTATAAGGCAAGGTTGGTGGCCAAAGGATATCGTCAAAGACAATGAAGGAGCTATGATAAGACCCTCTCACCTATAGCCATGCTAAAATTCATCAGAATTCTTTTGGCTATTACAGCACACTATGACTATAAAATATGACAGATGGATGTGAAAATCATATTCATCAACTGCAACCTCAAGGAGGAGGTATATATGATCCAGCTAAAGGGATTCGTATCTAGAGAGAATCCAGATAAGGTGTGTATGTTGCTCAGGTCTATCTATAGACTGAAGCAAGCTTTCTGAAGTTGGATCATAAGATTTGATGAGGCAATCAGATCCTATGACTTCGTTAAAAACAAAGATGAGTCTTGTGTGTACAGAAGATAAGTGGGAGCACTATCAACTTCTTGATGTTGTATGTGGATGACATCATAATTATTGGAAATAATATAAGAGTTCTCTCCACAGTTAAGGCTTTGCTATCCAGAAACTTCTCTATGAAGGACTTAGGGAAAACATCCTATATTTTAGGGATCCAAATCTATAGAGATAGATCCAAGAGGATGCTTGGCTTGTCCTAGTCTAGGTACATAGACTCCATTGTCAAAAGGTTTAGCATGAAGAATTCCAAGAGAGGTGTCATACTGATGAAACATAGAATATCACTTTCTAGGAGTATATCCCCAAAGACTCTTGAAGGAAGAAAGTGCAAACATGGATAACATACTCTATGTCTCAACAATAGGGTAAATCATATATGTTATGCTATGTACTAGGCCTGATATAGCACATTCTCTAAGTGTCACAAGCAAGTATTAGGCAGATCCATGTTTGGAACACTATAAGGTAGTAAAGTACATCCTTAAGTACTTGAGAAGGACTAAGGATCTTTTATTAGTATACGGATAAGGTAGCCTCCAGGTTGAGGGTACATGGACTCGAGTTTCCAATCTAATATTGATGATAGCAAGTCAAACTCAGTGTATATCGTTACCCTGAATATACTATTTCTAACTCGACCACAAAGGTAGAGTATATTGCTGCAACATAAGCAGCAAAGGAAGAGGTGTGGATAAAGAAGTTTATCAGGAATTTGAGAGTCATACATAGCAACATAGTGTCGATTCCCATATACAGCGATAGCAACAAGGCGATAGCTCTAGCAAGGGAACCCAGGTCTCATCAGAATTATTTTGAGGAGGTTCCAACTAATTAGAGAGATCGTGGCTTTTTGGAGATGTAACAATAGAAAGAGTTTTATTTGAAGATAACATTGCAGATCCATTGACAAAGTCGTTGGCTCAAACTATGTTTGAGCATCATAGGGGTCTGAGGGGAATCAAATACATTGGTGATTTCGCTTTAGGTGAAGGGGGAGATTGTTGGTTATAGGTGCCCTACAAGCCAATCACGTGAGTGATGGCATGTGTGGTGCGCTGCACGATCTTTTTACTTATGATTATTATTTGTATATTCTCACATTATATTATTTATTGTGTGTGTGTGTTTATATATATATATATATATATATATAATTGGAATCGGATCGCGATGAGATCATGATAATAAGATTGACTCGCCTTTAAACACAAATCCTAAATAATCCTGGTCATAGGTTACTCGAGATGGATATCGAGATAACCGAACATACTGGTATACTGTATACCCGTCCATATGATAGAAGCGGCTGATCTCATAGCCACTTGTGTGGGGACACTAAGGACAAATGCTCATTGGAGAATGAGTTTACTAATTGATATACTTATGGAATATTGTATGGTTACTGATACTGATAGGACCCTAGCAGGGTTAGGTCTTAATCACCCTAGAAGTAGTCAATAAAAACTCTATGAGATTTATAAAAAAAACATCACCTAGTCACCTCTATCCTATAAAGAGGTATGGCTATGGTTTATTTTAGGGTCTTAGATCTTACTAGTCACCGCCCCCTTTACTAGGCTGGTCATCCAGGGTTTCTAGTAGGTATAAACGGCCATGGAACCATCTTAGCCACTGCCCATCCCTAATAAGGCAAGACAGCTATAAGAGTGGCAAGGAGATAATTTTGCTTAGACAGCACCCCCTAGGGTTAGGGTTTTGAGCCCTATATAAGCTTGTAGTCTCCTCCTATTTGGAATCAAGTAAGATCATCTTTATTTCAGCATTGTGGTCGAGCCTAAAAGGGAGGAACCCCTATAGTGTTCCAATGGTTGATCCCCTTCAAAGATCAAAACTCCACATAACTCCTCTTGAGTTCTATCATCTAGTATCAGAGCCGCATTCATGCTGCCCCTGTTGCCATCTTTGCCGCCTCCACCCATCCAAGCAATTCCCATAATTACTGCAAAACGTGCGCCCATCTTTCACCCCAAGCTGCAAATCAATCAGTCTACCACTGCCCCCTACATTTGAATTGGAGATTTGGTAAAATTCCACCACTCACACCTTATTACTACTACAAATCCTTATCTTTACACATCAAAGAAGCTTTTCCATCTTTTCCTCGCTGTAAATTTCTACCGTCGCAATGGTGATCATCGTTGCGAAGGGGAAATATTGTAGACATTTTCAGCCGCATGTTTGCTTCTAGAAACCCATTTATTGCTCATCTATTGCGGACAAAATTTTTACACAATCTCATAAATCAACTTAGCTTTCATCTAAGTTTGATCTCTAGAAGAAATTCTTTCTGAAACCAATCTTATTGTGTTGCAACTCATCGTAGCGTATTGCTAAATTTTTACGACAAAGACTCTGCCTTCTATACTTTGCATCAATTTTTCTACTGTTACGCTGTCAAAATTTTGTCAATCTTAATTACTTCTATTACTCACATTTGAACCAAGGTTTTGCTGTCAAATTTTTGTATATTTTCCTTGGATTTTATCTGGAATTTACATCTAGACTTCGTTGTTTCTCCGATGCAAATTATGTTCGATAGGATAGCACATACGCAACACCCTTTTCATCGAATTCTATTAGATTTTGTTGATGTCTCTCTCGATTTCTTCAACTCTCTCCTTCTCATCTTTAATCCCTACAATCACCACCCAAAAAACCTACCAAACCGCAGCCACAATCCAATCCAAATCAGCCCCCAAAAATAGCCCTAACCGTAGCGTTCCCATCCACTGATCCACCCACCTTGTCGGTCACACTTCCTCTGAAACCTCCCATGCCCTTAACCTAACAATAAAAGAAAAACCTCAATATCATAGATCTGGAGGCCTATACCATGGTATGAGAGGAGACCCTTAACCAAGTTTGAAGCCTTTGAGACTCGCACAGAGTAGAAAATTTAAACTATCTTCGCCGAACTTAGCATGAGCTGACCACCGAGCCCAAAGAAATCACAGCAAGAAGAAACCTCAGACCGGAACGATGATTCCCAAGAGCAAGGTTGCAACATCACCGATCCATGTAATCTACGCATGAGGGTAGACTTCCCTAGATGGGAAAAGGGGACCCAATCAGTTGGATCTCACGCGCGAAGCACTACTTCCATTTCCATCGCACCATCGATCCTTCCATGGTGGAGATTGCTGCCATCCATCTTGAAGGAGATGATATTCAGTGGTTATTGGATCGAGCATACCCATGGAGGCCCTACCTGGAAGCAATTCAAGGAGGGATTATTGAACCGCTTTGGACCGATCGAATTCGAGAACATCAACGAACAATTGGCAAAGATTCGACAAACCACCACTATACAAGAGTACCAAATAAGGTTTGAGCGATTATCTAACCAAACTTGTGACTAGTCTAAAAAGTAACTTTTAGAAAATTTCATTGAGGGCTTAAAGTCAGAGATACGAGGAGAATTGAAGGCACGCCAACCCTACACCCTTATGGCGGTTATTTTCTTCGTGCGGCTACAAGAAGAACGATTGAACGATGAGGCCCAAAGGACTAGGGTTGCTCCTCGACCAGTAATGTTGAAGCCTCTACCCCCCTCTACTACCATCCTAGCCCCTGCATCCAAAAAATTGACAAGAGACGAGCTTCGGGATCGATCTGCTAAGGGGTTGTGTTAGCACTGTGATGAACCATGGAGCTACGAACATCGCTGCAAAAAGGGGTGGCTTCTTATGATAAAACCAATAGAAGATAAGGACATCAAACCATATGAAGAAAGTCTCAAATCCAAAGATGAAGCCATGGAGGAAGAGGCCCAATCGGTCGATTTTTTGGTGCATGCGCTAGCCGGCTACTCCAACCTACAGACAATGAAAGTGGAAGGACTTCTCAAGCAAAAACCCATCACCATTCTCATAGATAAGGCAGCACAAATAACTTCCTCAAAAATAAGGTTGCTACTCATATGACGCTTCAAATCAAAGGTTGCAACAAGTTCGACATAAAGGTCGCCGAAAGCCAGATTCTTAAGTGCGATTAATAGTGCCCGCAGTTGAAATTGCTTCCACAAGACCAAGAGATTGTAGTTGACTTCTTCCTTCTACCCATCGATGACTATGAAGCCATGCTCGGAATTGAATGGCTTATAACATTATGTGATATATCCTGGAATTTCTCTAAGTTGATTATGAAGTTCTATTGTAAAGGCAGACAAGTCACCTTATGAGGCAACCACAAGAGCCATATATCCACTGTTTCGATACAACAGATGGAGAAAGTTTTGCACAAGACATATGATAGTTTTTTTATGCATATCCAGTAGCTATCAGAGGAGAAGAACATGCAAATTGCAGATCCTAAACCTGCCCAATTGCTGGATGAATTTGTCGATGTTTTCGTCGATTCGCGTAGACTTCCCCCTACCTGGCCGCATGTCATTGCATCCCTATACTCCAGGTCAAACCTCCAGCAAACTCAAGATCGTACCACTATCCTCACTTGCATAAGGATAAGATTGAGAATATCATTAAGGAGATGTTCGACACCGGAGTAATTCGGCTAAGCTACAACCCCTACTCCTCGTCGGTGTTGCTAGTGCACAAGAAGGATGGTACGTGGTGGATGTACGGTGACTACCGGGCTTTGAACGCCATCAACATCAAAGATAAATATCTATTCTGGGTACCATTAGATTTCGATATGCATTAAAGATGTTCTGAAAATGACATTCCGTACACACAATGGTCATTACGAATTTTTTATAATGCCCTTCAGACTTATGAATGCTCCTTTTACCTTTAAAAGCTTGATGAATGACATTTTCTGGAGGTTTTTATCCAAATTTGTGCTGGTATTCTTTGATGACATTCTCATTTACACCTCTATTCTTGACATATATTTTCAGTACTTACGAATTGTTCTAATGGTCCTTCAAGAGAATATACTCTATGTTAACAATCAAAATGTAACTTTTTGCTGGTTACAAGTGTCATGTAAGCCAATCACGTGAGTGATGGCATGTGTGACACGCTGTGTGATCTTTTTGCTTAAGATTATTACTAACATATTCTCACATTATACTATTTATTGTATATATATTTTGATGTCCTTGGTTTTGTGCAATGGGAATCGGATCGTGATGAGATTACGATAATAAGATCGATTCACCTTTAAACATAGATCCTAAATAATCCCGGTCATAGGTTACTCGAGAGAGACATCGAGATAACCAGATAGATCGATGTACTATATAATCATCCATATGATGGAGGCGGCTGGTCTCAAAGGCACTTGTGTGGAGACACTAAGGATATAGTACAAGTGCTCATTGGAGAATGAGTTCACTGATTGATCCACTTATGAAATGTGTTATGGTTAATGATACCTAATGTCCGACAATGATTACATAGTCTCAATTGTGTATCTGTTCCTTAGACATAAGACACCAAGGATTCTTTGTATAAGTACTTCTTTCTTTGACGCTAGACTTATAGGTTTGGAAGGTTCCGTATATGGTACAATTGGTTATCGGGATTGGTAGCCAACCTTATGAAGGAAATTGAGTGTCAATAAAGGATCATCCACTCTTGGAATCATGAGAGGAATATCTCGTATGTGCTTGCTCAGACAAATATCTGGCCAGGGTCATTCAAATTGACAGAGAAAGAGTTTTCTGGTAGAATCTAGTTAGAGCAAGACAAATTAATTCCGTATGTGACTTGACAATACCATGTCCAATATACGGTCTATGGGATATTAGCTGGATGAGAATTATTCTCACTGTGAAGAAAATCGCATATGTTCTTGATACAATTGTGCCCACTCCGGAAGAAGGGCAAGCGAGGATGAGATCACTCGCTATGTAAAGTATATAGCTGATTCCACATTGGCAAAATGTTACATGTTAGCCTCCATAACTCCTGAGTTACAAAGGTAACATAAGAGCATGGATGCAGATTCTATCCTTCTTCATCTCCACCAGCTGTTTGAGAAATAGGGAAGAACTCAAAGATATGAGATATCTAAGAGACTCTTCCAAGCCAGGATGATAGAAGGGACATCGGTTGAGAACACTATCCTAAAGATGATAGAGTGGATCGAAAAACTCACAGGTCTAGGAATAATCCTAGAGGATAACTTATACATTGATCTCATACTTCAGTCCTTACTAGATTCCTTTTCGTAGTTCATTATTAACTTTAATATGAACAAGTTTTAGGTGACTCTACTTGAGCTCCTCAATATGTTGAGGGAACCTGAGAGTACCATCAAGAAAGAGAAGTCAGTTCTCTATATTGGTGAGACAAAAAAAAATGGAGGCTAGCAATTTCCTTAAGAAGGGCAAGGGCAAAGGAAGACCGGGCAAGGTAAAGGTTACCAAGAAATACTCGATAAAGGACAAAAGACAATGCTTCCAATGCGGCCAAGATCGGCACTGAAAGAGGAACTATAAGGACTACCTTGCAGAGAAGGTGAAACAGAAGTTTGGAGAAGCTTCAGGTATATTTATGATCAGTCTTGTTAGATTTTTAATGATAACACATGGGTATTAGATACTAAGAGTGCTTATCGTATCTATAATTCATTACAAGTTCTAGTAAGAGCAAGGAGATTGGCTAGAGGTGAGATGGACTTTAAGATGGGCAATGGAGTAAGAGGTGCTGCAATTGTTGTTGGGGAGGTCATCCTACATCTGCTTGGTGGATCTATTATTACATTAGATGCATAATGTTTTGTCCCTTCCATTATCAAAAATATTATTTTCATCTCTTGTTTAATAATTAATAGATATAAATTAGTTTTTTAGAATAATAGTTATCCAATACTTATGGATGATGAGATCATCACTAGAGGGACCCTTATAAATGGCTTATATGTATTATATACTTCTCCATACATTATGAATATAAATACGTCTAAGAGGAAAAGTGATGAGATGAATAATGCATACCTATGACATTGTAGGCTAAGTCATATACATGAGTGAAGGATTCAAAAGTTGTTGAAAGATAGATACTTAGATTCATTTGACTATGAGTCATATGTAACTTGTGAACCTTGTCTTCATGGGAAAATGACCAACTCTCCTTTTAGTGGAACTAGAGAGAGAGCCACTGAGTTATTGGAACTCGTACATAGTGATATATATGGTCTTATGTCGACTCAGGCTATAGGTGCTTACTCATACTTCATTATATTCACTGATAATTTTTCGAGGTATAGACACATGTACTTGATGAAATACAAGTCAAAGACCTTTGAGAAATTCAGGGAATATAAGAATGAAGTCGAGAACCAGATTGAAAAGAGCATTAAGACTTTTCGATCAAATCGAGGAGGAGAGTGCTTGAGTATAAAGTTCACCCATTTCCTCAAGGACAATGAGATTCTATCCCGGTGGACGCCTCCTTATACACCTCAGCTCAATAGTATATCAGAAAGGAGGAATTATACATTGTTAGACATGGTGCGATCCATGATGAGTTTCGCTGACCTACCTGTCTTATTCTGGGGATACGCCCTAGCGACTCCATCTTACCTTCTAAACAAAGTTCCATCAAAGTCGGTAGTGTCTATATCATATGAGATATGGAAATGAAAGAAGCTCAATCTTAAGATGGTTAAGATTTGGGGTTGTCCTACCCACGTTAGAAGATACAACTTTGATAAGTTGGAATCAAGGACAGAACAGTTAACATTCGTGGGATACCCCAAGGAAACTTGTGGGTATTATTTCTATCATCCCAAGGACCAAAATGTCTTTATTACCAAGAGAGTTATGTTTCTTGAGAAGGAACACTTTCTTGGTAGAAATAGTGGGAGTGAGATAGAGTTGAGCGAGGTTGGAGAACCTAGCTCAAGCA
Organism: Ensete ventricosum; assembly: GCA_029747655.1. NCBI lineage: Eukaryota > Viridiplantae > Streptophyta > Magnoliopsida > Zingiberales > Musaceae > Ensete > Ensete ventricosum. The sequence goes on along the minus strand of JAQQAF010000008.1, from coordinate 39,633,198 downwards.
CCATTCCAGAGCCCGAGTCTGTTCAGGTGCCTAGCACACAAGTTCCAAATTTGCGCAGGTCTAGCAGAGTATCTCACCCTCCTGAAAGATATGTAGGACATATAAGTGGAGAGGACTCTAAAGATATTGATCCTTAGACCTACGAGGAGGCTACTATGAGTATAGACTCCAGAAAGTGGCAAGAAGCTATGAATTCTGAGATGGATTTCATGTACTCTAACAAGGTTTGGAACATTATGGATACACCTAAGGGTATAGTACCCATTGACTGCAAGTGGATCTTCAAAATGAAGATCGAATTAGATGAAAAAGTAGAGACATATAAGGCAAGGCTAGTAGCTAAAGGATATCATCAAATACAAGGAGTTGACTATGATGAAACCTTTTCACTTGTAGCCATGCTTAAGTCCATTAGAATTCTTTTGGACATTGTAGTACACTATGACTATGAAATCTGACAGATGGATGTGAAAATGACATTCCTTAATAGTAACCTCGAGGAGAAGGTGTATATGATACAACCAGAGGGATCCGTATTTAGAGAGAGTCCAGATAAAGTGTATAGGCTGCTCATATCCATTTATGGACTGAAGCGAGCTTTCTAAAGTTGGAACATAAGATTTGATAAGGCGATCAGATCTTATAACTTTGTTAAGAACGAAGATAAGTCTTGTGTGTACAGAAAGGTAAGTGGGAGCGTTATCACCTTCTTGGTGCTATATGTGGATGACATCCTAATCATTGGGAATGATGTAGGAATGCTCTCTACAGTAAAGGCTTGGCTATTCATAAACTTCTCCATGAAAGAATTAGGAGAAGCATCCTATATTTTGAGGATCCAGATTTACAGAGATAAATCCAAGAGGATGCTTGGCTTGTCCTAGTCTAGTATATAGATTTCATTGTCAAAAGGTTTGGCACGGAGAATCCCAAGAGAGGTCTTTTACCAATGAGATATGAAATATCACTTTCTAGGAGTATGTTCCCAAAGACTCCTGAAGAAAGGGCAGACATGGAAAGGATACCCTATACCCCAGTGATAGGATCTATCATGTATGTTATGCTAAATACCAAACTTGATATAGTGCATGTTTTGAGTATCACGAGCAAGTATCAGGCGGATCTAGGTTTGAAACACTAGAAGGCAGTAAAATGTATCCTTAAGTACTTGAGAAGGACTAAAGATTTTTTATTGATATATGGAGAAGGTAGCCTCCAAGTTGAGGGCTATACAAACTCAAGTTTCAATCCCATATTGATGATAATAAGTCAAACCCAGGGTATGTTTTTACCTTAAATGGAGGAGCAATAAGCTGGAAGAGTTCCAAGCAAGATACTATTGCTGACTCGACCACAAAGATGGAATACATTGTTATAGCAGAAGCAACAAAAGAAGGGATGTGGATGAAGAAGTTCATCAGGGATTTGGGAGTCGTACCAAGTAGAGTGGAGTTAATTCCCATATACTACGACAACGATAGAATGATAGCTCTAGCAAGGGAACCTAGGTCTCATCAGAATTATTCTGAGGAGGTTCCATCTGATTAGAGTGATCATGACCCGAAAAGATATAGTAATGGAAAGAGTTCCATCCGAAGATAACATTGCAGATCCATTGTTGAAGCCACTATCTCAGATTGTATTTGAGCATCATAGGGGTTTGATGTGGATCAAACATATAGGTGATTGGCTTTAGGTCAAGTGGGAGATTGTTGGTTACAGGTGCCCTGCATGCCAATCACGTAAGTGATAGCACGTGTGGCATGCTGTACGATTTTTTTGCTTAAGATTATTACTGGCATATTCTCATATTATATTATTTTTTACATATATATTGTGATGTCTTTGGTTCTATGCAATGGGAATCGGATCGTGATGAGATCACGATAATGAGATCGATTCACCTTTAAACATAGATCCTAATAATCTCAGTCAAATGTTACTTGAGAGGGACATCGAGATAACCGGACAGACCGGTATACTATATACCCGTCCATATGATGGAGGTGGCTGGTCTCATAGCCACTTATATGGAGACACTAAGGATATAGTACAGGTGCTCATTGGAGAATGAATTTACTGATTGATATGCTTATAGAATGCTATACGATTAATGATACCTAATGTCAAACAGCGATTCTATAGTCTCAATTATGTATCTGGTCCTTAGACTTGAGACACCAAGGAGGCCTTGTATGAGTACTCATTTCTTTGACGTCGGACTTATAAGTTTGGAAAGCTCCAAAATTGATACAATTGGTCATCAGTATTGACATCCAACCTTACGAAGACAATTGAGTGTCAATAAAGGATCATCCACTCTCGGTATCATGAGAGGAATATCTCATATGTGTTTGCTCAAATAAATCCTTAGCCAGGGTCATTCAGATTGAGAGAGAAAGAGTTCTCTAGTAGAATCTGATTAGAGCAAGACAAACTTATTTCGTATGTAACCTGATAGTACCATATCTAATATACGATCTCTAGGATATTAGTTGGATGAGATATTATCAGATACACGGTAACTATGGACAGACATGTCCGATGAATTCGATCCCCCTGTACCATTTAGGTACTCTGGCGTAGTGGCCTAGTACGTCCATAATCGATGAGTTGAGTGAGTTATTATGGAGATAATAATTCACTATATCAGAAGGAGTTCTGATGGGAGTGACTCACGGCCAGCTCGGTATCAGGCCTACAGAGACACACATATGGTGGATGCTTCAGCGAATAGAGGATTAGATGAAGATCCAATTAGCCCCTATTCTCATTAGATAAGGCCCTATGCTAATGGGCTCATTTCTAGAGGCCCAATTGGAGGCCTAAAGAGATTATTGGATGAAGATCCAATACCCACTAAAGCAGGACCCTAGGGTTTTTGGTGGTTCTCTATAAATATGAGGGGAGACTCATGGTTGATAGGCTACAACCTTCTCCCCCTTATATTCTCCTCCCTACATCTGTAAGAGTTGCAAGATCATATTGGAGAAGATTTGCTGCAAAGGTCCATTGTGTGGATGCCGCTAGGGAGGAAGACGTTTGACTTCTTTCATCCTCTTTATCTGGATCTAGAATACAGGGATATACGATCTCCCTAGATAAAACAATCTCTCATATGATGTGATTTTTTTTTTCTTCAAGTTTTGTGGCTTTCTCGCGATCCAATCTTTGCACGATGATTTGATGTGCATGGAAAACCTGTTTTATTTTGATTTTTGTTACGCATGTGATGCTCCCGTTGAGGTTTCCTAAACTTTTTACAACGTAAAGTGGAGTACCTTAGCACATTATATCAGAAGATAGAGTAACGGTAGACCCAACAAAGATCGAAGTAATGCAAGGACGATCGAGACCTATGAACGTAAAATCGCTGCGTGACTTCCTTGGTACCAGAAGTTTGTGAAAGATTATGGCAAGATCAATGCCCCCACTCACTTCCTTACTTAAGAAAGACTCCTTCCAGTGGTCGAACAAAGCTTCCACAGCCTTTAAGCAACTCAAGGCAGCCATGATGACGACATTGGTCCTAGCGCTGCCCGATTTCAGCTGACCCTTTGTGATTGAGGCTGATGCATCCGAAGTTGGAATTGGAGCTGTCCTAAAGCAAGATGGCTGACTCCTTGCCTATACCAGCAAGGCCTTATCTCCCTCTCATCATAAAATGTCCGTGTATGATAAACAGATGTTTGTGATTATGCATGCTATCACGAAGTGGAGACCCTACCTGATCGGTCGACGCTTCCAAATTAAGAGACTAACCACCAAAGTCTAAAATATTTCTTGGAGTAGAAAATATCATCCCTGGAGCAACAAAGATGGGTAACTAAACTTTTTAGTTTCAATTATGAAATTATTTATCAAAAGAGGAAAGAAAATATTATTGTAAATGCACTATCACGACTATCGGAGCAAGCCAAAATTTCAGTCATCTCTCTTTCTTCCACCAACTTCCTCGAGGACATTGAGGAGGAATGGAAGAAGGACTTGGAGACCCAAAACATCATAGAGAAATTAGAGAAGGATCCAGGTATCATTGGCCACTACACTTGGGATTCAAGGGACCTACGCTACAAGGGCCAACTTGTGGTTGTTCTCTCTTCTCCTTATAAAATTATTATGCATGAAATGCACTCTTCACCTTCAGTAGGCACTCTAGCTTTCTGAGAACATACAATAAGGTAAAACAAAACTTTTATTGAAGAGGCATGAAAAATCTATTTGTGATTATGTATCTAAATGTGATGTGTGCCAATAGTAAAAGGGTGAAACAGTGGCAAGTTCGGGAAAACTACAACCATTACTGGACTCAGCATGGACTGCCATCTCTATGGACTTCATTGAAGGGCTGCCACCATCTCTAGGTAAAAGTATAATATTTGTCGCGGTAGATCGCTTAATAAAATATGCTCATTTTTGTGCTATGAGACACCCTTATACCGCTACCAGTATTGTTCAACTCTTCATTAAAAATATTATTAAACTGCATGGGATACCAAGGTCAATTGTAAGTGACCGTGATAGGGTATTTACAAGCAAATTTTGGACCAAATTATTTCAACTACAAGGCACCTAACTCAAGATGAGCACAGCCTATCATCCACAGACGGACAGCCAAACAGAAGTGGTGAATAGATGCCTAGAGACTTATACGGTGTTTCACCAGTGATCAGCCAAAAGAGTGGACAAAATGACTTCCTTGAGCCGAATGATGGTACAACACAACATATCATTCATCTACCAAATATACCCCCTATGAGACATTGTATAGCTGACCGCCCCCTGTAATACCTAAGTATGTAATTGGTACGGTCAAAGTAGACCAGGTTAACTAAAGTTTAATTGACAGGGACAAGCTCCTACAGTTGCTGATGGACAACTTATCTGCCACTCAAGCCTGCATGAAGCAACAAACCAACACTCATAAAGTGAGCAAATTTTTTTTGTAGGAGATTGGTCTATCTTCGCCTACAACTATACAAGCAACTGTCCATCAACACAAGAGCCTCGATGAAGTTATCTCCTCGATTCTATGGACCATATCAGATCACGGAGCATATTGGAGTGTGGCATATAGATTGAGGCTACCAGAAGACGCTAAGATCCATCCCATCTTCCATGTGTCCTGCTTGAAGCCCAAACTAGGAGAACATGAGTCGGCCCAGACCCAATTGCCGAGCACCATAGATGATGGTGAACAAGCCCAGCCACAAGCCATACTTGATTGAAAATTTATGATGCACCGCCGACGCCCTTCAATTGAAGTATTAGTGCAATGGAACAACTTACCACTTGAAGATGCCACATGAGTCTTAAGAGGAGCTGAAGACCCGGTTCCCAGAATTCATGGACCCTTAACCTTGAGGACAAGGCTGATTTAAAGAGGGTGGGCTTGACAGGGCCATAGTAGGGTTGAGTCTTAATCACCCTAGAAGTAGTCAATAAAAACTTTATGAGATTTATAATAAAACCCCACCTAGTCATATCTATCATATAAATATGTGTGGCTAGGATTTATTTTGGGGCCTTAGGGCTTACTGGTCGCTGTCCTCTTTACTGGGCTAGTCGGTCAAGGTTTCTAGCAAGTATAGGCGGCTATGGAGCCATCTTAGCTGCCGATCATCCCTATCAAGGTAGGGCGGCTATAAGAGGGGTAAGGGGGTAAATTTTTTTAGGTAGCACCCCTATAGGGTTATGGTTTTGAGACCTATATAAGCTTGTACCCTCCTCTTTCGAATAAAGTAAGATAATCTTTATTTCAGCCATGTGGTCGACCCTAGGTGGGAGGAACCCCTATAGTATTCCAAGAGTTAATCTCCTTTAAAGATCAAAACTCCATAGAACTCCTCTGGGGTTATATCAGATACCAGGCCTGAAAAGTTTCAAATCTTGTATAATTAATTATCGGGATTAGTAGCCAACCTTACAAAGACAATTGAGTGTCAATAGAAATCATTCATTCTTGGTATCATAGAGGAATATCCCATGTGTTCTTGCTCAAACAAATCATAGGTCAAGGTCATTCAGATTGAGAGAGGAGTTATTCAAGAGAATCCGATTAAAGCGAGTCTTGAACGAATTCCATATGTGGTCTAACAGTACCATGCCTAAATTCGCTTACGAAATGATATATAGTTAATGACACCTATCGTTAAACAGTGATTCCATAGTTTTAGTTGTATGTCTGGTCCTTAAACTTAAAACACCAAGGATGCCTTCATTGAGTACTCTTTTCTTTGATGTCAGATTTACAAATTTGGAAAGTTTCATATCTAGTACAATCGATTATCGGGTAGTCAACCTTATAAAGATAATTGAGTGTTAATAGAGGATCATCCACTCATAGTATCATGAGAAGAATATCTTATGTATTCTTGCTCAGACAAATCCCTGGTCATGGTCATTCGAATTAAGATAGGAGTTCTCCAGGAGAATTAAATTAGAGCGAGATTTGGATAAATTTCATATGTGGTCTGATAGTGTCATGCCCAATATCCACTTATAAAATATTATATGGTTAATTAAACCTATCATTAGATAGTAATTTTGTAGTCCTAGTTGTATGTCTAGTCCATAGACTTTATACATCAGGAATGTCTTATTGTACTTCTTTCTTTAACATCGGACTTACAGGTTTAGAAAGTTTCAGATCTGGTACAACCAGTGATTAAGATTGGTAAGCAACATTGTGAAGGTAATTGAGTGTCAATAGAGGATCATCCACTTTCGGTATCATGAGAGGAATATATTATGTGTTCTTGCTCAAACAAATCTCTGGCCAGGGTCATTCGGATTGAGAGAAAATGAGTTCTTCGGGAGAATCCTATTAGAGTAAAACTCGGACGAATTTTATATGTAGTTTAACAATATCATGCCCAATATATAGTCTTTGAGATATTAGTTAAATGATGGACTATAAATACATGGTAATTGAGGATAGACAGGTCCAATGGATTTGATCTCCTATACCATCTAGGAACTATGATGTAGTGACCTAGTACTTCCATAATCAATCAATTGAGTGAATTATTTTAGGATAATAATTCACTGAGTCAGAAGAAGTTCTAATAAGTATGACTCATGGCCAGCTCGGTATTGGTCATAAAGGGTCACACATATGGTGGATGTTTCAGTAAGTAGAGGATTAAATATGAGTTATTTAAGTAGACCCAATATTGATGGGCTCCTTGTATAAGGCTAAGTTAGAGGCCAATTGAGATTATTAGATAGAGATCTAATAATCCAAGAGGAGAGGGTAATTGGATGGAGACCTAATACCTACTAAGGCATGATCTATTTGGGTTTTTAGGCGGCTCTCTATAAATAGGAGGGAGGGGTGGCACAATAATGATAGGCTGCACCTTTGGCCACCCCTTCCTATTCTCCTCCCTCCCTCATCTTCTTAGCTGACTAGCCCTTCCCTACTGCAGGAGGGTAGTGAAGAAGATAACATATCTTCTTCCACGAGTGCTACGAGATGGTGTTGAAGAGTTATGAGTTTTGGGTTACAATTGGAGGAGCATCACTATAACGATCTATCGTGTGGATACTACTAGTAAGGAGATGTTTGACCTCCTTCATCCTCTCTATCTGGATTTGGACTTTTATGGATATACGATCTCTCTAGGTAACTAATCTCTCTAGGTAACTAATCTCTCACATATCACACTTTTCAGTTTTTCGCGGACTAATCTTTGCATGATAATTTGATATACGTCAAAAATTATTTTTTGTTTTATTTTTTCACTACACATGTGATGCTTTTGTTGGGTTTCCCAACACCAGGAATAGCTATCAAAGTCCAAGCGTTGGCTGATTTTATCTCTAAGCTTACCCTTGTAGTGGACAAAGATAACCAAGAGGATACCAAAGGAAAATTGACATTATGTGTCAATGGCTCTACCACTAATGAAAGAGGAGTTGGAATCGTCTTAAAGGGGCCAAGTGAATAGCAACACAAACTTGCCCTCCAGTTTGAATTCAAAGTAACAAATAATGAAGCCGAATATAAAGCATTATCGTTAGGGCTTCATCTCGCCCAAGAATTACACGTAAAAGAGTTAAATATCTTCAGCAACTCACAACTTGTGGTGAGCCATGTCAACGGAAGCTACGAAACTATAGATTTAAACATGGCAAAATATTTGGCCAATGTACGTCGTCTTGCTAGTTACTTCCACCATTTCTCAATAAAAAAGGGTTTCCAGGATAGAGAACGCCCAAGCTGACGCACTGGTGAAAATTACATCTGCAGAAGTAAGAGGCGCCAACCTCCCGAGGATTGAAACACTCACCTCTCTAACCAGTACAATAAAGAGCATTGCTGCACTAGAGGATACACCCGGTTGGGTAGAAGAAATCCTTCATTACAAAAATAATGGAACACTCCCGATTGATCAGGACATAACTTGATGACTCCGATGCAACCAGGCATGGTATTGTGTAATTAACAACCCCTTCTTCAATGCTTAATGTCCGTTGAAGCAGAGAGTGTTGGCTGAAGTTTAAGAAGGCATATATGGCGAACACATTGGAGGACGAGCTTTGACCTTCAAAACTTAGATAGGGTTATTATTATTCAACTATGTGATAAGATGCAATAACCTATGTCCAGCGATGTCAACAATCCCAAATACATGCCCGGATACATTATCAACCTATGGTTTCACTAACTCTTGTAGATAGTGCTTGGCCTTTCGCCTTTGATGCATGGATCTCCTCGGAAACTTTTCCCCCAACCTCTGGGTAGCGGAGATTCCTTATTATGGGGGTTGATTATTTCACGAAATGGGTAGAAGTTGAACCACTGGCATCCATTACCAAGAAGAAAGTAGGATTCGTCTGTAGGAACATAATCACGTGGCATGGTATACCTAAGGCTATTATTACCGATAATGGAACCTAGTTCAACAATCCCAAATTCAAATATTTCTGCTAGTCCTACGGGATCCAAATGAGATTCACAATAGCACATCCTCAAACAAACGACTTGATGAAAATAACCAATTGAGCCATACTCAAAGGACTAAAAAAGCGAAACAATGAAGCCTAGAACATTTAGGCTAATGAACTTTCGAACATCTTATGGGCATCACAGACCACTCCTAAAACAACTTTAGGAGAATCCCCATACAGTCCGATGTTCAAAACTGAAGTGTACTTCCCCAAGAGATAGTCTTCCCAATCCTCCGGGCCGAACACTTCAAAGAAAATATGTCAAAGGAAGGACTTCAAGCTAATCTAGATATCATTGACGAATGGAGAGCCATAGCACATCTAGGCTCCTAGACATACAAGAAAGCGATGACCAATCTTCATAATCGGAGAGTCCACCCTCGACAAGTTAGAATAGGTGATCTCGTCCTATGCAAGATAGATGTCAGTGATCCAACAAGGGCTCGAGGTAAACTAGCACCCAATTAGGAATATCCTCATCAGATAATCAATATAATCCACGAGAGAACCTACTGCCTCGCAACTATGGAAGGAGAATAACTACCAAGAACATGACACATATCAAACTTAAAAAAGTTCCACGCTTAAAGATGGGCTCTCAACATCTACCAAAGTCACACCTTCGTAATATATGTATAAAACAATGTAAATCTGGTTAGCCAAATAAAATAAGTTCATCATTATCAAAAGGTCGAGGGCTGCACCTAGGCCGAGCTTCTGTGCTCTCCCTAGTTGTGCACTTAGTGTTAAAGGCCGCGAGTTGCACCTAGGTCGAGCCTCTATGCTCCCCCTAGTCATGCAATCAGTGTTAAAGGTCGAGGATTGCACTTAGGCTGAGCCCTCGCGCTTCCTCTAACCATGCACTTAATGTAGAAGACTTGAGAGTTTTTGTACCTAGGTCGAGCCTCCAAGCTCCCTTTAGTGATGTAATTTGTGTCAAAAATCGAGGGTTGTACCTAGGCCAAGCCTCCATACTCCCTCTAGCTATGCACTCTATGTCAAAGGCCCAGGGTTGCACCTAGAGTGCTCCACTTAGCCATGCACTCGGTGCAGAAGGTGGAGTCTTCGTGCTCCCTTAGCTGTGCACTCGATGTCAAAGGTCAAGAGTTGCACCTAGGCCGAGCCTCCAAATTCCTCCTAGTCATGCACTTGCTATCAAAGACCGAGGGTTAGACCCAAGCTAATCAGCCACTCTCCCCCTAGTTGTGCACTTGATGTAAAAGGCTGAGGGTCGCACCTAGGTTGAGCCTCCACTCCCTCCTAGCTGTGCACTCGGTGGAAAAGACCAAGGGATAACGCATCGACCGGACAAAAAAAGACATGCCCTTAATACGAGAAGGACATTGTACACTTAAGTAGGTGGGATAGAAAATGATAGAGAAAATTTTGGTACCATCCAGCTGATAGGCCACATCTGATCATACATGTTGCCACCTCAACAAAGATCATAAGCGTACCCCGAAGTATCATGGAATGATCATATCCTAAAACGGTGCAACTCAATTAAGGAGAGATGCAGCTCGATTCTGAAGCGACACGGGACATGTCCACATCCTAAAGAACCAAACATCATCTATCAAGGATGCGACCCTGCAAAAGGTGGGAACAAAAGAGCGCCTCTGAACAGACTAATTGTCAGTCTAAAATTTCGATAGGTGTCGGATGAGCTCAGGAAAAACAAACTTTCTACAACATGTATAAAGATCATCCCCAGGTAGACACCAAGAGGATGAATTTTTACAGATCTGCTAAATACCGACTTAAGCTTCGGAGAGGTTATATTAGAATTTCCCTTTCAGCATTGGCGTGTCAGGTAGGGGCTCGAAATTGATGACCTCTCTAAGAGAAAATTCGTATGTAGATGCGATGAATTTTCTACTCTTGCCTCATCTAGGCAATGCCAAGTCGTGACACTTACAAATCACGATATAAGGGACACTATCACAAGGGTAAATAAAAGATAAATATAAAAATTACTTAATCTCAAGGAATATTGATGTATATGTCCTGTTTGTATAATTTTGTATTGTTGTTATTATTACTATAATAATTGTAAAAAAAAGCCTTTAAAGATAGCGGCATTGTAGCGCTTGATGGCGTACGAGAATGTGTTGCTCGCGTGTAATGTTCATCGCTGGGAAGGATGAGTACAATGTTGTTCAAATGGGCAGATCATGGAAGAATGTGTCTCATCTGCTCTTTCTTTTGAGTAGTTGTGGCTGTCAACCTCCCCTTTTGTTCGCATTCCCTCAGACAAAGCTTTTCTCTTCCCTTGCAGATCTTGAGAAAACAAAGACTCGTAGGCTACCCATTGTCTTGTAGCACGAACCGAACATTTCCTCCTCTTCTTCTTGCAACCAAAGAAAAGATGTGTCAAAAATGCACTATTCGTAATGTCAGCATCCGTCCTTATGTTTACTTATACCAACAGATGGACCAAATTACACACCACCTCTGTTGAGTAGATATCATTGTCACTCAAATTTCATGTGTGAAGGATGTTGGGTCCCAACCCTTCATTTTGAGGGATGAAAGAACTGTAAGGGGAACCCTTACTACAGCATCTTTGACAGTTCTTACATTATATTTATTTATCTATTTATTTCTGTTGTTCATCTTTCAATCTGTCATTATAATGAACTTATTAGTGACAACTGATACCTTTTCCTCTTTTCACATGGCTTTGGCCACCTACATGTGGGCATACTTCCTTTTCATGCTATGGTAATCATGTCTGTGGAAATGCATCATTAGTTAGTCCAGAGTAGATTCCTTTTAATAATAATAATAATAATAATAATAATAATAATAATAATAATAATAATTATTATTATTATTATTATTATATATTCAAGCATCTTCATAATTACTTTATATTCAATAGCTTTAGTGGGTTTTCATAATAATCTATGTTAAGATATTACTGTCACATTAACATATCTAATAAGATTATAGAAGTATCAAAATATAAAATTATAGATAATATAAATAACAAGTAGTATAAAATGCATGAAAATTTATAATACAAACATAGAAATATATGTACAATAACAAAACTATAAAACATAATTAAATTAATACAATCTACAATTTTTACAATGTATACATAAAAAAATATAAGATAAATAAGGATAAAATTTTAATATTAAGATAAATATAATTACTTTTATTACGTTAGGAGATATTCATGTATGATGTGATAATGAGGACTAAGAGAATAGTATGATATTGTTAAGAATTGAAAAAGTTAGATAACATAATCGGGTTTGGCTCATAACCTAAATCTTTGTGTTGTGTTTAGTTTGACATATTTTAATCTCAACTAGTTTGACTCATATTTATAATTATTTAATTTTTGACATAATATCAAAGCTAAGGTTTATGAAGAAAAGTGAATAGGAGATAGAAAAAAACGAAGAGTTGAATGCTTCATATGTGATGTTAAGAGCCTATTCATATGTGATGTAAAAAGTAAAATAGGAGTGAGAGAATAAATATGATATTATTAACATTTGAAAGAATCAAATTAATTTGACCCCGAATAACAGATTAAATTGTTATCCAATCTAATGTATGATGATCGTAATCACTCAGAATCATAATTATTTGATTCTTGACAAATTGATTTTAACTCCGAAGTTCATGAACCAAAAAAATTAAGGAATTTGTTAATTAGAATCTCAATTCTAATTCCGATTTGATGATATATAATCATCAAATCGGAATTAGATAATTATGATTATCTAATTCCGATTTGAGATTCTAATTAACAAATTAAGGAATTTGTTAATTATATAATCATGTGACCCACTCCTTTGAGTCTGGCTTTTCAGCTCTATTAAGTCATGAAATAGATCCATACCATCTACTCTCAAGCTTTTAAATTAATTGTCCCTTTTGCATCTTCTTCATTGACTGTAGTCAAAGGTGACTATGAATCTTTGACCCTATTCATCCTTCCAAAAATTCAGCATTTAAGGTAGCTATAATTAAGTTATATGCCAGGTTGATGGTGGGTGAAACATTCTTGCAAAATAGGAAATTTGAAGTTACATTGAGATATCATCAAAACTAATTGACTAGTTAGGCAATCATGATGACTCTTAACTGCAAATTCTGAAGCTTCTTATATGGCCCAACTGTAATTATTATTTTTCTGCAAACGTATATATATATATATATATATATACACACACACACAAACAAAAATATTCTTATACATCTCATCAGTTGACCATCAAAGTAATAATGTTGAAACTTTTACTAATATTAATAACCTTCAATGTTATTACATATATATCCCTACTGAATTAGTAATTTTTATATATATCACTATAAATAAATATTTAAGAAATAGGTCAATAGTTTGTATTAAAATAAGGTGCATTTTGGATTTTTAAATTGTTTAATATATTTTTAGCTCATTGGTAACTATGATCAAATAATATTTAAATAACTATGTTATTTCAAAGCTTTGAAATGATAGCGGTGTAATCCGTCCATTATGCTGAACGGGAGGTGACCGTCTCCGGCTCCCACAAATAGTCCATTACCCCTAAATCTTCCTCGTCGCCCCTTTAACTCCCCCGTCAAATGCGGTCAATAATTTAATCCCACACAAAAGAAAGAAAAGAAAAGAAGCCCACTTTTTTACCTTCTTTTTTCCTCTCTTCCTTTTTCTTTTGCTTCTCCCCTCTTCTTTCCCTCCGTTCTCTTCTCTGCGATTCCTCCACAAATCCCTTTGATCGACGCTGTTTCCTCTCTCTGATCGCTGTTTGATTTCTCTAACCTTCTCCATTCTGTTCGAACTCTTGTGGTCTGAGACCTCGGCGCTAAAGAGCTCGCCTTTTGGATTTGGGGAACGTCGACACCGGTGGATTTGCCGGAGAAATGTCTCTGGGCTGTGATCATTGAGTGCATTTAGGAGAAAAAAGGGTTTTCGATCCGCCGGTGCTGGACTTCTGTGGTGGACGTGCGATCTCGCTCGGTCCTGTGTCCCGTGAGGCAATCCGAGTGTCTGTAGGTTGAGCCGGGGATAGGAGTGTGCGTTGATGAGGATTGTCTGTTGGAGGGAGGGGAAGGTTGCCGCTTCACCATGTACTTCGCCAAGCTTGACGATTCTCCTATGTTCCGGGAGCAGGTGAGAGTCCCTCCGAGCTAATTCCGTCCTCATTCGTACTGCTGTACTGCGATTGTGGTTTTTCGTGCATTTGGATGTTGACAAGGTTTGTTGCTTTGGTTATTCTCCTAAGCGAGATGCTGCAAATGGGGTTCCGTTGTTTAACAGAATTTAAAAGTTTATTGGCATCTTAGAGCCGGTTTATTTCACTGATAATTGTTTATTGGCATTGAAGCGGGGAAGGAGAGATAATATAGGGTTTTTCTGATCAAGACAAAGTGTTTGCCACTTTTATTCATTGAGAACTTTGTTTAGTCTTCCTCTATTAAGCTTGAACAGGAGAAATTCCTTTTGACTAGATGACAAAGACATCCTATATAATTTTCTCAACGAAAGCCTGATGGAGCATAACTTTAGAAGCTATCCAATGTTTGTGACTTTTGTTTGGTTGCTATTTTTCAAAGGTTGTTTTTCAAAAAGGCTGCTGCATTAGAGTCCATAAATTGTTTGTTTTAATTAATAATTCAGTTAGGTAAAACTACAGAGGAACCTCATTATGAATTTTCAGCTGATAGTGCTAACTCTCTGTTCAGTTGTTTCCAAAATGTTTCTTAACTTGTCAAAGAGATACTTGTATTTATTTGCGAAAGAGTTGGATTCCACTGAGTTCAACTATCTTTTTCTTACTATACTTTCCTCTTTTTGAGGGTACTTATAATTACAATGAATATTGGATTATCATATTTGTGTGTTGCATATAGTATATACACTTCAGTTTTGCAATGGTTTATACCAAGAGTCCACATGACAATGGTGATTCTTGAGTAGGTTGAAATTGAAAGAGACTGACAAGTTAAAGTGTTCACTTTAAGTTTCAGGCTTCATGTTAATTCTATTCAATTTGCATAAACTTTTTAGTATAATATTGAAAGTTTTACCTATCCATATAGAATGGCTGTACTTAGTTATTCCAACTGGCCCTACCTAAGCTTGGTTGCAGCTTTCCTGTCCTATGTAATTGAGTTACACTCTATAATTGCTCAACTCTTACCAAAGTATTTTCATAATGCCTGTTCCTCTTGCAGCATAAATTTGTGAAGCTCATTTTTTACTTTTAGAGATATGAAAAAGTAAGAGAAAAGATTTGTCTTTTCTCTGGTTCTTTGACATCCTTGTATATCTGGAATACCATCCATTTTTATACTGCAGTATTTTTCATATGAGCCATGGAAGTATGTAGTCATTGCTCTTTGTATCTCTGATATTTCTACATCGAGAAGCTTGCCTTTGGCAGATCCAATTGTTGTGCACGAAAAACTATCCAAAACAGTACTTCAGTTATTGTATTTGAGTAGGGAATGTAAGAGGTCTTTATTTATGCAGCATTGTTGTAGCATTGCATTGACACAACGATATGCGATATTGTCTCAGATTTAGCTGATTTTGCCTTATTGTGTGGCACACTTGCGTATCCTTTCACAAAGAGTCAGCCTCCCCATAACCTCGCAGGGTCCTTAAGCAACTACAAAAGAGAAAACAGGTTAGGAAGCAAGAAAACACTCACGAAATTATCATTGTTGTTCCATATAACCTTAAACTCGAGATCCCATAAGCAGATATTAAACCAAACACTTGTAGACATTGCAAAGTACAAAGATGGACTTTGTAAGCTTTGAATAGTCATGCAATAAATGGTCCAAGGCAATCCGTTGCATGCAAGCCCCCATGTACTAGTGTCCCTGGGGCACCACTATGGAACCAACTAATTGACTATCCCTAGAAACAACCTAGAGCCCCATACAACCAAGTTGTACTTAGGGGTTTTAGGGGTCTGAGATGGCTTACGTTTTTTTAGCCATCTCAGCTTATGTAAATCCCTATAAGTTGTAGGCTAGAAGCTTCATTTTTGGGTAGTTTTACCTCCATGCGATGATCACACATAACTATGCTTACAAGCGTGATCTCATCCTTTGCTAAGTGCTTTTGCTTGCCTTGAGTACCATCAGGTTAGGTTGATGACGTTGAGTTGTAGCTCAAACTCAGCCATCCAAGATTTGTGCGCTATGCAATCTTCTCAGGCTTGCTTGTCCTTGTTATTACGGAAAAAATTAGAAATAGGGTGTTCGATGTAATGCTTGTGTATATTCGTGTCTTTCGGTTTTGTTTATGCTTTGCACAACATGTAGAGGGCTTGTAGTAGGCTTACTAACCCCATTTTGGTTGGCTTTTATGGCCCTTTCAAGCTTGTAAAAGCAGATTGTGTGCAGTCATCGCATAGAGGCAGAACTACTTAGCAACATGCTATCCAAATAGCTATTTTAGGGGTTTTCTAGCTCCGCAGAATGGTGCAGAGTGTTAGCCAATACAGTATCTAGGAGCTACCAGGGTGGCATGTGGCTGGATGGGCTTTTGAGGTAGTGTCTAGGGCTGGTTCGGTGCCTTATTTCGTAGCAGTGTTATGCAGGCACTTTTGGGACTTTTGGCTATGGTGGGCCACCTTAGACCCTCCGTCGGGCAATCGTTCAAAGATTGCAAAGTTTATGTTTGAGTTTGCAATGCCTATCAAGTGTTTGTTGAAATGGTTGCTTGTAAAACCTAAGTTAAACGCTTCCTTTAACCCATCTTTTTTTTTGCAGGTCCTAAACGGATCATAAGAGGTTTCGAGGAGGCTGATCCCTTGCGGACGGACATGCAAATGTGTCGCATGACTTAGGCAAAACCACCTAAGTTCATGACAGATAGTATCAGAGGACAAGCACACTTAGAATCACTTGACATGCAAGCATGGGGGACTTAGTGAGGTTGCATTGAGGGTAGCTAGCATGTGCAATTGTTTGAGAGAAACGAGTTTTGAGACATAGGGAAAGGAGTTGCTAAGAGTAGCAGCCATCCGAGATTGACATTTAGAGGAATGACCAACCCTTTGCGGGAGAGACACCATGAGGATAAACAAGTTGGGAAGAACCCGTCATGCACAAAGGTTGGGATGGTTGAATTCGAGCTACGGCGCAATGATGGTAACCAAACTTGATGACATTGATTTAAATAGGCGCTTAAGCTCTCGCCTAAGCGCTCGGGCGAGGCGAGGCGAGGCCAGAGTGCCTCGCTCGATCTCCAGGCGGCGTGCTTTAAAGAGGCGTCGCCTGAGCGCTCGCCCGAGCCCAGGCACCAAGCGCTTCG
Source organism: Ensete ventricosum (assembly GCA_029747655.1). Classification (NCBI taxonomy): domain Eukaryota; kingdom Viridiplantae; phylum Streptophyta; class Magnoliopsida; order Zingiberales; family Musaceae; genus Ensete; species Ensete ventricosum. The sequence continues at coordinate 39,615,944 of JAQQAF010000008.1, read as the reverse complement.
GGCGAGCGCCCGGGTAAAATAAAGCGACCATCGAACCAGGCTTTTAGCCTGGTTCGGTCGTTCGCGTTAGTTGGTTCGATTAAGCCTGGTTTGGTCGTTCGCGTTAGTTGGTTCAATCGAACCAACTAACGTAGCAACATATACTTCAACCCTAATCTTGTTTGGGATTATGCTGTCGACATCTTGTCGTTGCTGCTGTCTTCGCCGCCGTCGCTGCTCTTCGCCACCTTGCCGCTATTGCTTCTCTTCGCCGCCGTCACTATAGTTGTTGGTCTTCACCGTCGTCGCTGCTCTTCGCCGCAGTCGTTGTTGCCGCTCGCCGCCGTCGCTGTCGTTCCTCTTGCTCTCGGTCAAGTTAGCTCGTCGCCTTGTTTCTACTACTCTCCGTTGCCAAGCTTTCGCTCTCGATCAGCGCCTCGCTTCGTCTCTACTCATCTCTACTGTTAACTTAGTGTTAACAGTACATTGTTAATTAATAGCAGAGAACACTAAAAAAAGTCTGGTGTAACCCTATTGTCTTCCCAAGCAGACTTCTCGAGTAGTGAACACTGAAAAATATATAGTACACTGTTAACTTATTGTTAACAATGTACTAAATATTTTTTATATATTTATTCAATACTTAAGCAAGGGCTTGTATGCGGGCGATGGACTATCCATAGCCATCCCAAGGCAATCGAAACTCGACGCCATGGAGCATTGAAACTTTCTCTCTAGCATGGGAAGGACACGTCCGTAGGAGGCTGCAGCTTGTTCAGCATGTTGCTACGCCTTGAGGGATGCAGTGGGAGCTGTATTGGTGAAGAGTTGCAATCTAGCGAGTGCATTTGTAGGGGCGGAATAGTGCACAGTTTATTCAGCAAAGCGGAGTAGTCCAAGGGGATGGTGCTCTTTAAAACTTCTATAGAGAAGGATATGAAGAGAAAAGTTACTCTAATGGGATAGATATCCAGGAGGGATAAATCCCGGTTCTTTAGAGGGAGAATCATGTGCAACAGACTGCACATGTATAGAAGGGTACCTCAAGACAATAGCTCACAAAGTTTATGGACTAAGCGAGCATCGAGGAGTCATCATATGATCTTGCACGAGGTAACGCGTTGGTGGATACATTGTGAGAGTGGGACCCTTACCCCACTTGCGGGGGCAACCTAAAGCAACACTAAACGAAGGCACACTTATAGTCGATGTTGGAGATCAGACTTAACGGAAGGTTGACCCGTGGAATGGTGGGCTCGAGGGCCATCATTAACTCAATGCAAACCGAGGAGCGGAGCAACTTGGGTAGAACTTAGTAAAGTGCCCAAGCCACATGAAGGGAGTCGATATAAAAAACAGAACATGAAGCAGAGTCCCAAAGCTCTCATTGAATAGAGGTCAAGGACATAAACTCTTGTAGAGGCAAGAACGAGATCATGTCGTTCCATGAGTCCCTCGTTCTGATGGAGCGGGCTCATCTTGTATGGTGCCAAAGTCGAAGGGAGCTTTGAGGCACATGCGCCTTATCTTGATGAAGCATTTTATGGAGGAACTAAGGTGACTCAACTTGCAATGGAGAAGTAGGAGTCGGAAGGCTTGTTATGAGGGAAGAAGTAGCAGAGACGGGTACTTTTGAAGAATATGTCATAGTGCTGCCATTTGAGTTGTCGCGAAGGAAGCGGTGCATAACTGAGATTATGCTGGAGGCAATGGTCCAAGATTCATACAATGACAAACCAATTTTAGCAAAGTCGATGGATTTCGAGAGTTACTAGGCGACAGACTGTCCTAGAGCTACGCTTTATTCGTGTGTGACTCGAGAGCGGGTGGACGAAGGTCAATTGCCAAAGGAGCGAACACAATTGGAAGTGGCGAAGACCCTATGCTGTGCTGGTAGAGACCACACATGTAGAGATCGAGTTCATCCCACAAAGATCAGAATGCAATGAAAATGTCACCAGGAGGTGATATGGTGCAGCGGATCATGGTGGAACAGTTCAAGGCAATGCAACATACACTAGAGAAGTCCTGTGAGGGACTTGATCATACGAAGGTATGATCAGGAGCTACTAGGAGCCCCACTTTGGTGAACAACATGATGACAAGAAAGGCTATGAATTTAAGGAGTGAATGCCACAGTACCGCAAAGGAGAGTCTTCCATGCGTGCATCGAATTTTGCATCAATTGAAAACCTTGGTCATCAACGTATGAGGGTTATGTATCATCGAGAAAGAATACTGAGTGCAAATACCAGTGAGTCCCATGGAGGGATTTGATCATATAAAGGTATGATCGGGGCGGGTGGATAGTTGGGCGATTCTATAGTTTATATTTGCTTAAGGGAGTCTGATACGTTAGAGGACAAGGTCGAGTGAGCGAACGTTGCTGCCAAGGACGCAAAGGAGAATAGAATCGGTGTGAGCCTTGTAACGTGATGTCTGAGGCCATCTATGAGAGTTGCAGTCCATCTTTCCATCGACCAAGGGGAATCGTTTGGAGAACACAGAGGTGTTGAAGCAGGTGGTCGAAAGGGACGAGGAAGCGACGACGAGTCTAGAGGGACTTAGTTATCCAAAACAAGTGTTGGTTATAATAGAGGTGGACTCGAAGGAGTGCTATAGTGTCGTAGAAGCAGATTTATCGATTACAAAGAAAGGGATGCAGATGCGAGGCGACGGATAGTAGGGCCATGGGCATAGCGACGTTATGGTACCATAGAGGCGAGACTTCTATAGAGTCATCGATCCCTTGCTCTCAAGGAGGGAGAGTGCATGGTTGTGAGAAGGGGTCGAGGAGGTGGAGAATATAAAGGCAAACTCTAAATATCGAGATAAGGTTGAAAGGCAGAGGCCAGGGAACTTCGTAAGACCGGTGTTAATGAGATTCTCATCAAAATAGCCGAAATAGGAGATTTCAGATTGATGCAGGAATGCTCGACCAAGGAACAAAGTAGGTAGTACGTAGTGTTAGACTTTTCTACTCAGAGTAAGTGGTAAAAATGATGGAGAAGATGATACAATCCCAGAGGTGACCAAAATTATTGATACTTGCTCGAAGTTGGGATGAAATTTTGCTCTTTTCGGGAAAAACTTCTTGTACTCTACAAGTTCGATGTCAATGAGGAGGCGAATTGCAATAGCTAACTCAACGCAAGGAGTGCAAACACTTCAGGTGCTTCGTAAGTGTGAGTAAAGAGTCGGCGAAGGCTAGTAACCAATTCGATGCATGAGGTACAACCCTCGAGGAGGCTGGTGAAGTCGAGAAACCTTTGCCTTCTTAACTCTTAAGATAATGGGCGAAATCGAGCACTCAAGTTCTATCATTTGCATATGTTTAAAGACCATTCGAAAAAACTTAGTGAAAGCCAACGATCATCAAATCCTCACTAGTGGTGATTGTTTCAATAGAGAGTAGATTGTTTGCTTCATTTCCTAACAGAATGCCAATCGAAAGCGAAGTGACTTGCACCTACTTGGAGGTGACAACTGAAGATAAGAGAAATCAATGTCAAATTTTGCATAGGAAAGCCCTCAAAAACTTTAGAGTTAACAAGGCAATGCTCGTTAAAGCTCCAATAGGTATCCAACCAGTTCAAGTGACACGAGACGTTTGAGACTAGCGCACAATAAGGAAGGTCTCTTCCTTCATCTGAAGGATTCGCAGGAACTAACAAAGATTATCATGACTTGATTGACCCCACACCACAGTCAGAGTCATTGGCGAGATGCAACATAGTGGTGGATCAAAGTTCTATTAATCAATAACTGCGACTAAAAGCAACTGGGAGTCAAGAGGCGTGTTGCAACTGTACTAGAAGATCGAAGATTTAGCAAACGTGAGGAGATGCAATTTCTGCAAAGGCTTCGACAAAGACGTCGAAGAAATAAGTTAGGGAGAATGTCACGGACAAAATTGTAAACAAGGTGTTCGATATAATGCTTGCATATATGTCTGTGTCTTTCGATTTTGTTTATGCTTGACATAGCATGTAGAGGTCTTGTAATAGGCTTGCCAACCCCATTTTGGTTGGCTTTTGTGGCCATTTCAGCCTTATAAACATAAGTTGCGTGCAGTCATCGTGTAAAGGCAGAATAACTCAGAAATAAGCCATTCAATCAGTCATTTTAGGGGTTTTCTAGCTTCGCAGAGTGATGCAGTGTCGACCAACATAACACATAAGAGCTACCTAATAGAACCCTAGATGGAGCTCTATAGATTTTGATCTTTGAGGGGGATCAACCCTTAGAACGCTATAGGGGTTCCTCCCTTATAGTAGTCGGCCATATGACTGAATTGTAGATTGATCTTCGTTTTTTAAAAGAGGCGGAGGCTACATGCTTATATAAGGCTCCAAACCCTAACCCGAGGGAGGTGCTTCCTAAGTGAATTTCCCCTTTTGCCCCTCCTATAGCTACCATGCATAAATAAAGGGGGTGGCGGCCTAAGTGGCTGCATAAGCCACGCCCCTCTGCTATAAACCCTAGCCGACCAACCCAGTAAGGGGGGTGGCGGCTAGGAAGCCCTAAGGCCCCAAATTAAACACTAGCCACACTTCTTTATAGGATATAAGTGACTAGGTGGGGTTTTATTACAATCTCATAGAGTTCTTATTGATTACTTCTAGGGTGATTAGGATTCAACCCTGTTGGAGTCCTATCAGGCCCGCCCTCTTTGAATCAGCTTTGTCCTTAAGGCTGAGGGTCCATGAACTCTGGGAACCGGGTCTTCAGCTCCTCCCATGCGATCATTAATTGAACTTTGGCCTCCTCATCAGTTTGGGTGTCAGTTGGATGGATTTGGGCTAAGTTGTCTTGTTTAAATTTCCATTTGAGGTGGGATACCTAGAGGATCAACTGTAATCTTGATATGGTGCGCGGATCTGATCTCCAGGTTAGGGCCCCAATGTGATCCCCAATTTTGCAAGGCCCAAAGAAATAGGGAGACCACTTTCTTGAGGCTTGAATTTCGTGCTGATGGAGCTGGAGATGAAGGGGGACTTGATTTTTCTCAGGAAACTTTCTTCTGCTCTGGCGTTTGTCATGGGAAGTTTCTTCCTTGCATGGGCTGCCACGTGGTTGCTTTGTAATAGTAGTCGTGCCTTCTTTTGGAGTGAGGGCTGTCTTTTGATAAAATCTCTAGTGGTGTGAACCTGATCTGAGTCTAAGGTGGGTAGGAGTGGTGATTTTTCGAGTCCCATTTTCACTTCTTCGTGTTGTTGACCATCTTGCATGAGGATGGTGCTGACCCCTACTTTGGATGTGTCTGCTCCAATAATAAACATTTGGTCACGATTTAGTGTGGACGACATCGTGATCGTGAGGGCTATAGTTCCACTCGGCCAAGGTGGTGCATCTTTCTTTATAATGAGAGGGATGATGTTCATGCTTTGTTGAGTCCTACGAATGATCCTTCCCCTTTTCTGATTTTGCCACTGGAGGGGCTCAATTTTCTTGTGATCTTGGGTCGTAGATCGAAGGTCATCATCAAGGAAGTCTTTAAGCATCATGGTCCGATCCTGGGGAAAGTCGTGGAAGTCACCTAAGATCTGGAAGTGCTGCATCAGCAACCATGTTGAGTTTGACAGGATGTAACACTTTAGAAGTAGTTTATATCCGGGGAAAAGGATGTAGGGATGTGTCGTAGCGGGAAATAAGCATGGCCGAACAATCTATGTCTTTGTCATCTCTTGGGCGACCCTTTTATCTTCGACCTTCTGAGGTTGTAGGAAGCAATTTGGCCGAGCAACAGTTGGTAGAAGTTTCGACCAGTTCAGCATAGGGGGGTCGGACAGCTTCAAAGGAGGTAGTCGGCTCGGTTTGGTAGAGATGTCCAAATTTCAGCAAGATGTGGGAGAGGGTTCTTATCTTCAATCTCATGAAACTCTTGAATTTGAATTGAGAAACTGCTGGATTCTTCTTTTGGTAACCTCTCAAAGTGTTGCGCTGTGGTCATAGTCGCTTGGCTCCCTCGTAGAACCACTTGTTTTCCTTTGCTGAAAAATTTCATGGTTAGTTTTGAAAAATTCCAGAAAATGTCTCCAATCGTGGACAACCAATCAATGCCGAGCACTATATCAAAATCATCTAGAGGGAGGAGGAAAAATCAGCAACTACGTCTTGCTCCTGTAGGATCAATTTAACCCGCAGGCACTTCTGGTTGCACTTCAGAATTTGGCCGTTAGCTACATTGACTTCGAACCCGCTGTAATCTTCTTTTTAGAGCATTAAGTGGGCAGCAACCTTACTGCTCATGAAGTTGTGTGTGCTCACGGCGTCGATGAGGACGATGATGGACTGCTGCTCGAGAAACCCTTCGATCTTCAATTTTTGCAGGTTGGTGTAGCCGGCTAAGGTAGGGACTGTGCGGGTGGCCGGTTGTGGTGTATCCTTCTCCTTGGGCTCGAGAGTCGTATCTTCAAATTTGGGTTCTTCAGTGGGCGCAATTATTAGCGGTGTCTCCTTTTTATATTGGTGTTCTAGGCTCCATAGTTTATCACAATTTCCACATAGGCTCTTTGCCGAACTGTCACGAAGCTCTTCTCTTGTTAACTTTTTTGGCTGAGGTGACCGGCTGGTGGTAGATGGGGCTGAGGGTCTCTGTGCTGCTGGTCGTGTGATGGCTTTGGTCCTCCGAGCATCTTGGTTCAGCCTGTCTTCGTGTAGTCGTGCGAAGGAGATGATTGCCTTAAGTGTGTACGACTGTCGTGCTTTAACTTCTTCCCGAATCTCCGGTTTCAAGCCCTCAATGAAAGTCCTCAATATCTGTTTTTCAGACCAATCGTAAGTTTGATTAGATAAGCTTTCAATCCTTGTTTGGTACTCTTGGATGGTGGAGGTTTGATGAATCATCGCTAGTTTTTCGTTAAGGTTCTTTTTACAATCTAAATTTGCACCACGTTGTGATCTTATTGGGCTTGGTTATCGGCCCAATCTAAACTCTTCGAAGAGAGCGCGTAATTTAGCGTCCATACGCATCTCGAAAGCCTCCAATTTGGCTTCGAATAAGTCTACCGATGTCATGACGTAAGGATCTCTCACCTGTCAAATAAATCGACTGAAGAGTGTAGCTGCAATCTTCAGGTTGGAGGCAGCAACTGACACTAATGTCGGGGCTGCGATTGTGAAGTCTCCAAGTGGAGGATGACAGCCAAGGCTAGCAGCAACGGTGGAGGAAGAAGATGGCAGCAGTAACGTCGGCTGCGGTTCTGTGGTAATACTGCAATGTCGTCGAGGCTACAATTTTTCAGGTGGCTGATATCTGTCGGAAGATGACAGCCAAGAGATCTGATTCGGAAGGCAGCAGCAAATGTGGAGGAAGAAGAGGGCAGCAGCGACGTCAGCTGTGGCTGTGCTGCGACTTCGTGGCTGCGGGTGGCGTGGTCGCAGCAAGGGTGCGGCTGCAATAGGAGGAAGACGGAGCAGCGGTGTGCACAGCTGTTGCGGAGGAGGACAGCGACGATAAGGAGCAAAAGACCACTGCTGGTCGTGTTCAATTCGTTGCTGGCCGCGATCAGACAGTTGGCAGTGAAATATTGCTGCGGCTGCGATGTAGACAGATTACAGCGAAAGATCGCTGCTGGTAGCTTTTTTGCCGCAAAGGATCGCTGCTGGCTGCGATCAAGGAGGATGGCTGCAAGAGATCACTGTTGGCAGCATCGTGCAGCGAGGGATGCGTGCTGCGGTTGAAGGGACAAGGGAGGTTGGGTGGATGAAAGGTTGGTGGACCGAAGGCTACGTTTTTTTTGTTTTTTGGGGTTGGTTTTGTGGCAGTTTTGGGTGCGGTTAGGGGCTGCGGTTTTGTGGAGTTTTGGCTGCGATTTGGTGTGGTTTTAGGGCTGTGATAGCAGTGGATGAAGGTTAGGAAAAGGGATTTTGGATCTGGGGTAGGTGGATCAATAAGGAAGGTGGGCTGAAAAAGTAGGTAGATCGGCAAGGAAGTAGGTTGCGGTTAGGGCTGTTTTTGGGGCTGATTGGGATGAGTTTTTGGCTGTGGTTGATAGGTTTTTTGGGTGGTGACAGTAGAGGGTGAAGGTTAGGGAAAGATGGTTTCAGATCTGGAAGAGATGGCAGCGAAGGTTTGATAGAATTTGACGAAGTTCGCTGCAACGTATGCTGCCTTGCAGAAGCAGGGTTGTCGTCGAAGAAACAGCAGTTTCTCAACGAAAATTCCAGCCAAAAATTGTGAAATTTGGGGCTGTGGTGTCAAGGGAGGAAGATGAGGAAAAGGGAGTTTCAAATCTAGAAACACAGCAGCAAAAATCTGATAGGATTCAACGAAAGATCGCTGCGTACATGCAGTTCTGCCGAACAGAATTTGCGTCGGAGAAACGATGAGTTCTTGACGTAAATTCTAGAGAAAAACTCAAGGAAAATATGCAGAAATCCTCGATTCAGATGTGGTTGATATCAGCAAAAAGTTTGATAAAATTTCGGCAGAGTAACGGTAGAGAAATAAGGAAAAAGGCGGAAGACAGTTTCTTCGTCGTAAAATTCCAGCACTGCACGACGAAGGATTGCAGCACTATAATTCTGGTTTCAGAAAGAATTTTCCCAGAGATCAATCTTAGATGAAAACTAAGATGATATATGAAATTTGGTAAAAGTTTCGGCTAAAAAGGATGAACAAAAGTTCGGTTTCAAGAGACCAACAAGCGGAACGCAGATTCTTCGTCGTAAAATTCCAGCACTTCGCGACGAAGAATTGCAGCACTATAATTCCGGTTTCAGAAAGAATTTTTCCCAGAGATCAATCTTAGATGAAAGTTAAGACGATCTATGGAATTGTGTAAAAGTTTCAGCCAAAAAGGATGAACAAAAGTTCGATTTCAAGAGGCGAACAGGCAGAAGGCAGATTCTTTGTCGTAAAATTTCAGCACTGCATGACGAAGAATTGCAGCACTATAATTCCGGTTTTAGAAGGAATTTTTTTCAGAGATCAATCTTAGAGCTAAGATGATCTATTAAATTCTATAAAAATTTCGGCCAAAAAGGAGCAGCAATAAATAGGTTTCAAGAGGCAAATTGGCAGCTGAAAATTTCTGCAGCTTTTCGCCTTCACAATAACGATAACATTTATGATGGTCGAAATTTGTAGCAATGAAAGTATGGAAAAACTCTTCAACGTGTAAGGTAAAGGATTTTGCAGTATTGAAGAGGCGTTGGTAATAAAACTATACTAGATCTCCAGATCAAACGCAGGGGGCATCGACAGATTGATTTGATCTGCGGCTGGGGTGGAAGGTGGAGGCACGTGTTGCAGCAATTGTGGGAATTGCTTGGGAAGGTGGAGGCGGTTGAGATGACTACAGGGGCAGCAAGATCGCTGCTCTGATACCAGATGATAAAACCCCAGATGGAGCTCTGTAGATTTTGATCTTTGAGGGGGATCAACCCTTGGAATGCTATAGGGGTTCCTCCCTCCTAGTAGTCGGCCATATGGCTGAATTGTAGATTGATCTTCCTTTTTAAAAAGAGGTGTAGGCTACATGCTTATATAGGGCTACAAACCCTATCCCTAGGAGGGTGCTTCCTAAGTGAATTCCCCCTTTTGCCCCTCCTATAGCTACCATGCATAAATAAAGGGGGTGGCGGCCTAAGTGGCTGTATAAGCCACGCCCCTCTACTAGAAACCCTAGCCGACCAACCCAGTAAGGGGGGTGGCGGCTAGGAAGCCCTAAGACCCCAAATTAAACCCTAGCCACACTTCTTTATAGGATATAAGTGACTAGGTTGAGTTTTATTACAATCTCACAAGGTTCTTATTAATTATTTCTAGGGTGATTAGGACTCAACCCTGCTGGAGTCCTATCACTACCCAGGTGGCACATGGCTGGATGGGTCTTTGGGGTAGTGTCCAGGGTTTTCCTTACCGAGCGGTAAGACTTGTATCGTCCGGTACATTATCGGTCCGACAGCTGATCGATACGCGGACCGACCGCTACCAGGTGGTACCGCTAAGATCGACCGTCGGCGGTCGATTTCCGTCGTCGACGGTCGATTTCTGCTGTCGATAGTCGATTTCCGCCATCTGCGATCGATTTAAGGAGAAATCGACCGTCGACAGTCAATCGGTCGTCATCGGTCGATTTCCTTCGTTGATGGTCGATTTCCGTCGTCTGCGGTCGATTTAAGGAGAAATCGACTGTCGGCGGTCGATCGAGGAAGAAAAAGGAAAGAAGAAGAAGAGGAAAAGAAGAAGAGAAGGAGAAGTACCTCGCGCCGCCCTAAAGGCGACTCCGGTCGGGGGTCGCCCGCAAGTCGTTGCTGCCCGCGTCGCCCGCGGGTTTTTTTTGCCCCACGCGGGGAGACCGAACGTCTCCCCATGCGGGAGAGAGTTCGAGGCGACGTCGCCTTTTTATTTTTAATATATTTTAATATTATATTATAAAAATATTATAATATATTTAATATACAGGGCGATACGCAACTGTGCATACCGCCCGGTACCGGTACCGTACCGGTACCGACAAAATGTTGACACACCGGTACAGACCGGTATGTCAATCCTTGGTAGTGTCTAAGGCTGGTTCATTGCCTTGTTCGACAGGAATGTCATGTGAGTACTTGTAGGGACTTTTGGCCGCAGTGGACTACCTTGGACCCTTTATCAAGCGACTATTCAGGACTTGTGAAGTCGATGTTTGTAATTTGCGTTGTCTATCAAGTGTTTGTGGAAATGGCTAATTGTGAGATCCTGGGTTAAATGCTTCCTCTAACCCATCTTCTCGTTTACAAGTCCTTAAGGGATCATAAGAGGTTTCAGGGAGGTTGACCCTTTGTGGACAGACACACAAGAGTGCCGCATGACTTAGGCTAAACCATCGAAGTCTGTGACATCGTGATGTGTCTCATGAAGGGTTAGCCATTCCTCTTAAAATATCGGATGCCCGCTCTATTGAGTGACTCATTTCCCTATATCTCTATGTCCATTTCCCCAATTAGTCATATGTGCAAATTACCCTCCATGCAAACCCACTAGGTTCCCACATTGTATGCCAAGTGTTTTTTAGTGTGCTTGTCCCGTTCTGACACCATTTGTCATGGACTTAGACTTAATTGGTTTTACTTAAGTCGTGCAACACCCTTGTGTTTTCATCCGTAAAGGATCAACCTCCCTGCAACGTCACATGGTTTCTAAGGGCATGCAAGAAGGACAATGGGGTAGAAAACAAACAAACACATGGGCAAAGTACCGTAATCGCTCCATTGAAGCATAAACACTTGGTAGACACCACAAAAATACAAAGATGTATTTTGGAAGTTCTGAATGGTCGTGTGACAAAGGGTCTAAGGCAGTCCGTTGCATGCAAGTCTGTGCGCACAAGTACCCCTACAACACCGTTGTAGAACTAAGCGATTGACTGGTGTAGATACTACTGTGGAGCCCCATCCAGTCATGTGCCACCCAGGGGTTCCAGGGGTTTGAGATGATTTATGTTTTTGGCCGCACTTCGCTTATGAAAATCCCTGCAACTTGTGGACTAGAGGTTTTGTTTTTGAACAGTTATGCCTCTGTGTGATGACCAGACACAAGCTACGTTACAAGTCAGAAAGGGTCAAAAACCCAACCAGAATGGGGCTGCTATACAAGCCCCTTACATGCTGCCCAAGGCATTGATGATATTGAAAAGCATGGATATTATATTGAACACCTTCGTTACCAATAGTAGTTGACAATATGGTGAATGTATTGAACAACCCTTTAGCAATTTTTTGACCTCCTGTCTGTGTCTATTATGAAGCCTGTGTCACATTGTGCTGGCACATCATTGTCACAGTTTAGTGAAAATTAGATTCTTGCTTTAGTTATGTTGATATATGTAATAGTGAATATTGGAGGTAACTGCTGTAATTGAACCTGATAAATATTTCAGTGTTCATCTTGTTTTTAGGCATCTGTTCTAGCTTCATCATTGTAGATAAATTAGTTAAAGAGAGAGGAAATTTGTTGGAAATACAATTTTAATGCTGTAGTCGCTACACAATACAAATTACTAGCTTTTGTAATGTCCATGTCTTATTGTTGTCAATGGGAAAAAGAAAAGCTATTATTTCTTTTCTTCATTGATTTTTCTTTCTTTTTCATATTAGTAATCAATTTTCTCTTGTGATAAACAGATTCAATCACTTGAAGAAAGTGCCGAATCATTAAGAGACAGGTGTCTAAAGTTTTATAAAGGCTGTCACAAGTACACGTATGTAAATATTTATGTCAGTTTCAACGTATTTACTAACTCAAATACTTTCTTTTGGGATCAGATCACATGAGAATGTGGGTTACAGATTTAGCAGATTATGCATGATACTGGTCAGGATTTTATGATGTGCAAAGTTTCTCTTGGGCAAAACTTCAATTTTACTTTTTTCAGAATTTCTTGAACTCATGTTGGAGATTGGCTCACTTACTAATGCAATATGAAATTTTTTTAAATACTCTACTGCTGTGAAGTTTACTTTAATAAATAGATTTGCACTATGGTTTCATCGAGCTAGTAAGCAACTAAGTGTAGATGTGAACTAATTTGGTCTATTCAATCATCAAATTGTGCTAGTATAAACAAATATTCCATTATTTGCTAACACAAGTTCAGATATATACTTAAGATCAAATGAATCTTAGAGCTGATATATTCCATTATGCAATTGTAGGCTTTAGCAAAAAGATTTTTTTAATAATTTAAATATTGTGTAAAAAATAAGCTAAAATGTAAATTTCCTCTATTAGGGACTAAGGTTATATAGTTACAGACAGGACAATTAATCAAAGAATCACTTGTTCACAGGATATTATGGGTTTAAATAAACCAAAGTTATTTAGTACTCCTTTTGCAACTCATTAGCATGAATTACATGTTAACATGATCATATATCTGAGGAACATTTTTTCTCATGTTTTATGGCTAATTGAATGAACCTTATCTATATTTCCATTTGGACCTACATTCATTATATTCTGAATTTTTGTATTATCTTGATTAGCCCAAATTCTTTATTAAATGCTTGAGTTTTTCTGATCAGGCCTCGTTAGACATTCAGTGCTCATATTCACTGTCCAAGTCACCACCTTAAATGGCTTACAATAAGTTCATATACTTACTAATTTTCTTCATTCTCATCCTGTCTTGATTGTCCAGGTTTGACTTTAGTCCCTTTACACCTTGTACTGTGTTTCTTCTTACCATATTTGAAAGTATAATACTTTGACCTTTTAGTTTTTAGAAGACTTGCATCCCTTTTCTCAAACACATGTCCATTTACACTTCTAAATCTGTCTGTATGATTGGTTGAAAAGATTCTGTCTTATGCTTAGATCTTGGTGCAATCTACTTTAGGCCACCATATTGTTAATTAATGTTAATTCCTCTATGGAGTCAAATTTTATTGTCTGTTGATGTATCTCATCTGCTTCAGACAGAGCATGTGCATGTTTTTTTGGCACAAGAGAAGCATTTGCCTCCTTACTGTTTTTCTTGATATTCTTTTTTTTGTTACTACAACACACAAGATCAAGCAATTAGCTAGTGCCAGGATTGGTTGTCCACTAGGATAATATTGCCTACATGAACCATATTGATGCCATGTTGACATGATTATGACCTGGGTGTAGAGCAAGCTAAGGGATGATGGACTTGTAGCTTGTGGTAAGAAATTAAAATAAATAGCCATGTTGACACATGAGGAAGAAGGAGAAGAGGAGACAAGGGATGGAAAGGAGAAGAAAAAAATATTAAAAAGATTGAACTAAAAGTATGAGTTACAACATATTTATTAGATTTGCTGCCTAGTTGACCCCAAATAGTTGGAACACTATGACTTCATTACTGTTGTTTATTAAATCTGCTGCCAAACCAATGTAACCACCAATTTGCTATGTGGTCCAATGAATCTTGGCCAAATCAATGAGCAGTTGCAATTGTTATCTTCAAGAGTAGATTAAATATTTATTATTCACTTTAAGTTATAATATATGACCTCTTCCTCCTTCCCTCAATCTTAAAGATCTATTGGGGTCCATTTTAACAAAGAAGTGGATCTATGGCACTGATGTGACTTAAATCTCCAAGATTGTAAGACACCTTTCACGAGTCTGTATATGAGCTAGGACCCAAGTTACGACCTGATTGAGCCTCAACCGGGGCTCTTGCTTAGATGTAATCCTAGTTTTTCTTGGATTATAAATATACTTGTGCTTTCGTTCTTACTTTTATAAGTAAATAGAAGGCCTAAAAAATCCCAGGTAGAATCAATTTAGTGTGTGGAAGCCCTTTAAATATAGTATTGATTAATGTAGCTACTTATTAGAGTTGTGTGATGATAGTCTAGAGATCATGGAAATTTTATGGTTTTGCAAAATTAAGTTTTTGTTCCTCAATTTGGATAATGGTAAGCCTGGTAGACCTACTTTGCTTAGGAATAAGGAAAGAAAGGAACGAGAGCCTGCAAATAAAGGCTATTGCAATGTCTAAAAACATAAGATCCTATGAGAATTGAAGTTGCAAACACTAACTCCTTTGTACTTCCTCTCTAATCCTCCTCTTTGCTTATTTTTCTGTACCTTTCACTTTCTTTCAATCCTTCCTCTCTCTTCCACTCTAATCTACCCTTTTTTCTTTCTTCAAATCTTTTCGAGGATGCTTTCTTACCTTGAATAAAGAAGGTTTTTAATAAAAGGGAAATATTGTATTATGCTTACTAACTATGAAGAGAAACAAGAAAAAACAAAACAAGATTGGTTTGCACAATTTCCTGTTCCATTGATCATCATCTTTTAGCAGATCATTGTCATAAAAAATGCAGCTTTCGTTTTTGAGAAAAGGGATCCAGTAGCCTAGTTCACCTTCCATTTATTTATATGAGGGGGTTGTGTTGTTTCTATATTAACAATAGATATTCCATGCTAAAAAGGGTTGTAAAAACCTACACAGCTAAGCCATGCTTGCTTGCTGCAAGTATTTGATTTTATCAAGGTCTTTATTTTTGGATACCAGACTCGTGTCGGTCCATGGTTGGACCAGTCCAAGTCTGGTCTGTTCCGAGATAACGACACATAGTACACTGGAAAGTACTGATGTATCATAGTAGTTGGGGTGAGAGAGGGGAGAGGAAGAAGGAAGTCGAAGAGGAAGATGAAGAGGAGAAAAAGAGCAGGCGGAGGAGATGTACCAAATCGGGCAGAGGCAGCTCTGGGCTTGCGGGCAGTCAGTCGTCTCCTCGTGACCCCTAGAGCAGTGTGACTGTTTGTGAGTCTTTAATTCTTAAAAGAAAAAAAACATAACTTTTAAGTGGACCAGGCTGGACCATCCAGTTTTAAGTCCGTGTCCCGATCACCTGTCAAAACCATAAATGTTGGCCAAACTGTACCGACCGGTGGAGATTGAAGACCTTGGATCTTATGTTGTATTAGCATCTTTATGTTTAATTCTGCTCAATCTAATCCAGAATTTTTTTCATTGTAGAAAACAAACACACAGATATTCAACTTAGCGGACAATTAACCTTTTGTTTGTTATAAGTTTAAGATACTCCCAAATAATGACTTGGGATGTACCTTTTTGATTTATAAGATGATTATAGAATGTTGAATTGCATTTTCCTTAATTTATGTAAGATTTGTATACCTGGACATATTTTTTGGGTTTAATGGAGTAATACATGGACCAAGTTTTGCAGTCTGTTTCTGCAGTACAATAGTCCGAGTTTAAATAGTAGCCACCTATTGATTCTAATGGCTATCTGTGTCGTATAAAACTTTAAAGATTGTGCTGAAAATGAAGATGAAATCCATGGATGTTTTTTACTTAGTACGAACGGACAAGTACATACTGCATAAGACATGAATTGGCAGTTGTGTAAACGATATACCAAAAACTGCTGGATTCTTGGGGTTCACCATCCCATTAAATCATCATATCCCAATAATATAGCACTAGTGTATTGATTGTACCCTTATATCTTGTTGCTCACTTATTCTTTGTGCAAGGCCCTTCCAAGCAAATAAGACAATGCCTGAAAAGATGATAGTTAGTATTAAAACATGCAAGCTTACCCTTCATTGCAGAATGCAAACAGATTTATGGTTGTTCTTTATGCTCCTTGTTTCACTTTTTTTTATGACAGTGTTAGTTTGCTTGGAACTTTCATTTTTATATTCTTTTCAACCTTCCTTTTTCCTTGCAGAGAAGGACTTGGAGAAGCATATGATGGAGATATAGCTTTTGCAAGCTCCCTAGAAACTTTTGGAGGAGGGCATAATGATCCAATCAGTGTTGCTTTTGGAGGTTAGTCTTGTATTTGCATTTCACTGTCAGGTTTAACATCATTTTTGTGACTTAATTAGCTAGAGATTTTGTTTGATTACCACACAAGTAGGGAATAAGATACCTCCTTGTTTACATGTAAACTATATTACTTGTAGGACCTGTCATGACCAAATTTACAATTGCTTTGAGAGAAATAGGAACCTACAAAGAAGTTCTACGTTCCCAGGTAAAATGCCTGAACTCTTCTTGTGCAAGCATCCAAATTTGTTTATGGTCTTTTGATTATTGCTCGGTTCTCATAATATTATTTGAACTATTGGACTTCTATCTTCCATCAGATTGAAGAAAACAATTTCTGCATTTAGATTGAACTGGTTAAATTCTTGATAACTTCAAATTCTTGTCATATCTTGTGCTATCACAACTCAATACGTGGCCTGAAGATCTAATATACTTTGCATTTCTTTTTGTGTTAGGAGTCACACAAAAACCAAATGTTAAAAGAATGGAAACCATGTTTCTTGCAATACTGTCAACTGAAAGCTGGCATACTGAAATTTCTACTTGATAGATAAGAAAAAAAGGTCTTTAATAAGAACAGAAAAAATGAAAATGTTGCAAATAAGATAAAATTCATTGAAATGCTTACTATCAGATTGTGTTTTGTCTTTGTTATTATTCAGCTCAAATTATAAGGAGAATT
The DNA here is from genome assembly GCA_029747655.1 of Ensete ventricosum. NCBI lineage: Eukaryota > Viridiplantae > Streptophyta > Magnoliopsida > Zingiberales > Musaceae > Ensete > Ensete ventricosum. Next base: position 39,599,003 of record JAQQAF010000008.1, on the reverse strand, counting down.
TGATATGTAACGTAGGTTTTTTGATGTGGATATGTAGCTACCTTTTGTAAGCAAACTTGTAAACATATTTCCTAGACTCTAGATATGTTCTTTTATGTAGGGAAATGTTTGTTCATGGTTGGACAAAGTGCTTACTGCTTTGTTTTCTGTCATCTCAAAATCAATTAATCCGAGTTTGTCAAACTTGCTTTGCTACCTAGAAAGTGTAGACGGTCCATAAATTCAGATGATGGGATTGTAACATCTACAACCATAAACTCAGATGATAGGATCATAATATCTACAACCTAGTCAAAAGTAGTTTTCAAGTACCATAAATATTGTCATTTATGTAACCTAGTATTATTTAAAATGGGCACCAATCCAATCAATTTGCAAGGATCAAAACATCACAAGTAATTTGATATTGGCAAACAACAACTGTCAACATCATTTTTCTGAAGTAACAATACAGACCCCAATGTCAAGAAATATTTAAAAAATATAAACCATGAGTAATTCTCTTGTTTTTTTTCGGAAAATGCGTTATTGCTAAGTATTTGACTAGTAATTACTGCAAGTAATTGAGCTGTTTGTGAAATGAAAACACTCAAATCTGAAATTAGAGTTCATGCCCAAGATGTAAAGCAAACTATTATTGGTGCATTTAGCATAAATAGTTGAGAGTAATTAAATGTTTGATCTTAGTGCACAATTCAGCTTCAATCACTTTCAGTTTAGATATTAGGTTCATTTTAGATATTGGAGGAGTGAGGAAGAAAGAAAAGGGGAGGAAAAGGGCATAGAAGAGAAAAGAGGGAACAGGGAGGGTAGGGCAATTAGTGTGAAAGGATAGGAGGAGGGAGGAGGCAGTTGTTGGCTTCAGAAAGAAAGGATGAGAGAATCGAACAGGGAAATGAAAAGGGAGGAAGGATTGATCATGGAGAGAAGGGAGGAGATAGGAGCGAAGAAGAGGTAGAGGAGGATTGAGGAGATAGTGGAGAGAAGAGGAAAGTGGGAGGGCAGGGCCATGGCAATAGGGACAGAGACGAGGGAGAGGAGGGACTTAACAGAAATAGGAGGACAGGAAGACAAGAGGCAAAGTAGGAGAGGATGTACTTGCTCACAGAATAAGGCGGTCATAAACGTGGATGGTGATTAGAGCTAGGGCTGTGAATCACCAGTGTCTGGAACAAGCAATACTTTATCGCACACTGGGGGGCTGTCTCTTTTAAGATGAGCAAACTTGATGGACTTGAGAGTTGAGACAACTCATGAGACATCTGAGTTGATCTAGACAACTTGAGAATTGACCTGATTTAAAAGGATATTTGTTTTTTAACATTTCTCCATCTATGACCCATATCTAAATTTTCACATTTATCTTCACCTAGTACTTGCTTATCTCCAGTCTTTGCTTTACATTCTCTTGCCTATTCCGGAGTCCGGACATCATATATTTGTTGCTGATTTTATTGATCTTTCTTTATCCAGGTTGAGCACATCTTAAATGACAGACTGTTGCAATTTGTAGAAATAGATTTGCATGAGGTCAAGGTAGAGTTGTTACCTGCTGCCTTTTTATGAGTCATAAATATTTTTGTGATTATTTTAAGTTTTAACTTTTAAGTTTTAACTAATATTTTTTACTTGGAATATCATCTTGATGCAGGATACCCACAAGCATTTTGACAAAGCTAGCCTTCTGTATGACCAGGTTTGCATTTGGGATTGTCATATTGTGTACTGGTACTGCATTTTGTCAAAGTACTCATTTTTCATGCTGATTATTATTTTGAGCCAAAACAAGTTATGTTATAGAACTGTCCTTTACATCTAAGTATGCTTACTGTGTCAGGAACATATGAGAATGCAGTCATATTTTTCTGAGTTATTACCCTTTCATTGAACTAAATAAACTTGTTTCATGTGATGATTATGACAATATGTCAACTGGAACTGGCAAGTGGACATTTAACAATATTATTTTTGATGACTCATCCCAGCAAGTTAGAGAGTGTAGTTATATTGTAGCCATTAGTTTCTGTGCTTAAACCTTAAGTATTAGTCTGACAGGAGTTTTGGCTGATTTCTGGGTCTGCAAGAAAGTCTTAGGGGCATTAAATTGTCTTATAGATACATAAATTCTTCTAGAAAGAAAGAATAAAAAGTAATAGGACCTTACCTTGCCAGTGGTTGGTTACACGAATGCTTTTCGTAGCTTGTCAATGCAATAATCAATTATTTTACTCTACAAACAGGTTATTGTAATTTAAGACATTGTTGGGAAAGGTGAATTTATTAGAATCCAATAATCTCAAGCCTTAAGACTGGTCTCCTTTTCATATTCTCTTTAATTTTCTTTCCTGAAGGTCCATTTTTTTACGGATCTCACCCTGTTGGAGTTATACTTGGCCACCATATGGATACAAACTAGCTCCCTCTGGACCTGAAGTTGACACAGTTATAATGATAGAACCCCAAGAGGAGCTCTATAGATTTTGATCTCTGAGGGGGATCAACCCTTGGAACGCTATAGGGGTTCCTCCCTCCTAGAACTCGGCACAAGGCTGAATAAAAGATTAATCTTGTTTAATGAAAGAGAGGGGGTGGCTACATCATTATATAGGGTTCTAAACCCTAGCCCATGGGGTGCTTGGCTAAGTAAAATTATCCCTTTGCCCTCCTATGGCCGACCTAGCTGAGGGAAACCCTGGCCGACCAGACCAGTAAAAGGGTAGTGACCACTAAGCCCTAAGGCCCCAATATAAACCCTAGCTACACTTCTTTATAAGATAGAAGTGGCTAGGTGGGGTTTTATTACAATCCCACAGGGTTTTTGTTGACTACTATTATTACAATCCCACACTACTATTGCATCTTTGGATGGTAATTTACTCCACTTCACGAGTACTTCAATTGAAGGGCGGCGTCAGTGCATCACAATCCTCTGATCCAGTATAGCTTCAGGTTGGGCTTGAATCTCGCCATCATTTGTAGTCCTCGGTAGCTGAGTTTGAGCCGACTCATGTTCTCCTAGTTTCGGCTTTAGTAGTGACACGTGGACGACGGGATGGATCTTAGTGTCATCTGGGAGCTTTAATCGGTATGCCACGGCCCCAATAGGCTCCAAAATTTGATATGGTCCATAGAATCGTGGAGATAGCTTCATCAACGCTTTGGTGTTGATTGACAGCTGCTTGTATGGTTGTAGGCGAAGGTAGACCCAGTCTCCTACTGAAAATTCTCGCTCGCTCCGGTGAGTGTCTGCTTGTTGCTTCAGCAACTGCAGAAGCTTATCCCTGTCAATTAAGTTTTGGTCGACTTGATTTACTTTGGCCGTACCAATTGTATATTTCGGTATTACAGGGGGCGCTCAGCCATACAATGCCTTATAAGGGGTACATTTAGTAGATGAATGATATGTTGTGTTGTACCACCATTCGGCCTAAAGAAGCCACCTTGTCCACTCTTTGGGCCGGTCATTGGTGAAGCACCGTAAGTCTCGAGGCATCTGTTCACCACTTCTGTTTGGCCGTTCGTCTGTGGATGATTGGTTGTGCTCTCTTCAATTGGGTGCCTTGTAGTTGGAAGAGCTTGGTCCAAAATTTACTTGTAAACACCTGTCACGGTCGCTCACAATCGACCTTGGCATCCCATGCAGTTTTACAATATTTTCCACAAAAAGTTGAGCAATGCTAGTAGCGGTATAAGGATGTCTCACAGCATAGAAATGAGCATATTTGGTTAGACGATCTACCACCACAAAAATCGTGCTTTTACCTTGAGATGGTGGCAGCCCTTCGATGAAATCCATGAAGATGTCGGTCCATGCTGAGTCCGATATTGGTAGTGGTTGTAGTTTTCTCGGATTTCCCACTTTTTCACCTTTCTGCTGCTGGCATACATTACATTTGGATACATAATCATAAATCGATTTTTTCATGCCCTTCCAAAAGAAGTTTTGCTTCACCCTCTTGTATGTTCTCAGAAATCCAGAGTTCCCTGCTGAAGGTGAAGAGTTCATTTCATGCAAAATAATTTAAATGCAAGGGGAAGAAGAAACAATCATAATTCAGTTTTTGTAGCGCAGGTCCTTCGAATCCCAAGTGTAGTAGCCCATGGAACCCGGATCCTTCTCTAATTTTTCTATGATGTCTTGAGTCTCTGGGTCATTCTCCCATTCCTCCCTAATGTCTTTGAGGAAGTCGGTGGAGGGGAGGGAGATGGCTGAAATTTTGGCTTATCCCGGTAGCCGTGATAGAGCATCTACAACAACATTCTCTTTCCCCTTTTGATAAATAATTTCATAATCAAAGCCAAGAAGTTTAGTTACCCATCATTATTGCTCCGGGGAAGATATTTTCTGCTCCAAAAAATATTTAAGACTTCGGTGGTCGGTCTTAATCTGGAAGCATCGACCGATTAGGTAGGGTCTCCACTTCGTGATGACGTGTACGATTGCAAACATTTCTTTATCATACATGGACATTTTAAGATGTGAGAGAGACAAAGCTTTGCTGGTGTAAGCAAGGGGTCGGCCATCTTGTATTAGAACAGCCCCAATTCCAACTCCGGACGCGTTGGCCTCAATCACGAAGGTGCGGCTGAAATCGGGCAGTGCTAAGATTGGCATCGTCGTCATGGCTACCGAGCGGTAAGACCCGTACCGTGAAAACATCCGTGAATTCGTCCAACAAGAGGTAAGACCCGTACCGTGGTTAGGGGGAAGCCCACATGGCTCCGTGAAAACATCCGTGAATTCGTCCAACAAGAGGGCAAGCTTAGGATCTGAATTTTGCACTTTTTCCTCCTTTGATGGCTGCTGGATATACATCAAAAATCCACCATTTGTTTTGTGTAGCACCTTCTCCATTCGCTGCGTTGAAACGGTGGAAATATGGCTCCAGCGCTTGCCTCGCAATGTGACCTATCTCCCTTTACAACAAAACTTCATGATTAGTTTGGAGAAATTCCAGGAGATGTCACATAATGTTGTGAGTCATTCAATAACAAGCACGACTTCATAATCATCGATGGGTAGGAGGAAGAAATCGGCTATCACTTCTTGGTCTTGTAGGAGCAATTTTACCCACGGGCACCGTTGGTCGCAATTGAGGATTCGGCCGTTGGCGGCTTTTACGTCGAACTTGTTGTAACCTTCAATTTGAAGCGCCATACGTTCAACGACCTTGCTGTTGAGGAAGTTATTTGTGCTGCCTGTATCGATGAGAACGGTGATTGGTTGCTGTTTAAGAAGTCCTCCAACTTTCATCGTCTGCGGGTTAGAGTAGCCGGCCAACGCGTGCACTGCATAGTTGGTCGGTTGGGGCTCTTCCTCCGTGGCTTCATTTTCGGGTTCGAGGCTTTCTTCAGATGGTTCACTGTCCTCATCCTCTACTGGTTCAATCACGAGGAGTCGGCCCTTTTTGCAGCGATGTTCTCGGCTCCACGGTTCATCACAGTGCCAACCCCTTGGCCGATCGTTCACGAAGCTCGTCTCTTGTTAATTTTTTTAGTGCGGGGGCTCGGATGGCAGTAGAGAGGGCTGAAGGCTTCGGCATGGCTAGTCGGGGAGCGGCCCTTGTCCTTCGTACTTCGTGGTTCAATCGTTCTTCCTGGATTCTTGCGAAGGAAATCGCCGCCATAATAGTGTACGGTTGCGCGCCTTTACTTCTCCACGAATCTCCGGCTTTAGGCCCTCAATAGAAGTCCTTAAAAGTTGCTTTTCAGACCAATCCACAGTTTGGTTAGATAAACGTTCAAACCTTGTTTGGTATTCGTGTATTGTCGAGGTTTACCGAATCTTCGCCAATTGTCTGTCGATGTCGTCTAAATCGGTTGGTCCGAAGCGATTAAGTAGTCCTTCCTTGAATCGTTGCCAAGAGAGACCTCCATGGGTGTGCTTATACCAACTAAACCACTGAATATCTCCCTCGAGGTGGATGGCAGCAATCTTCACCCTTGTAGCATTGGCGGTTCGGTAGAATCGAAAATAGCATTCCGCGCGTGCGATCCATCCGATCGGGTCTCCTTCTTCCCATCTAGGGAAGTCAACCTTCATGAGTGAAGTGTTTGGATCAGGGATGATGTGACCATGCTCTTGAGGATCCGCCGATCTGAAGTTTCTCCTTGCTGTGATTTCGTCGGGCTAGATAGTCGGCCCATGCTAAATTCAGCGAAAAGGGATCGCATCTTCTCCTCCATGTGGCTTTCAAAGGCTTCAAACTTGGTGTTGATGGCCTCCTCTAATGCCATGGTGTAGACCTCTAGATCTGTAATATTGAGATCCTTTTTCTGTTGTCGGGTTAGTGGCATGAGAATTTTTGGAGAAGTGGCCGGTTGGATGGGTGGATCGGGTAGATGGAAGTAGGCTATGGTTTAGGGCTGATTTGGGTGGCTGTTTGGGATCGGTTTAGGGTGCGGGTTGGAAGGGTTTTTGGTGAGGATGTTAGGGTTTGTAGATGAGAGAGAGACAATCCGAAAACCCGCAAAAGACAACACTTAAATCCGATGGAATTCGACAAAGAAAGGTGCTGCGATGTGCTGTCCTGCCGAACAGATTTTACGTCGGAGAAACGATGAATTCTCGACGTAAATTCCAGAGGAAAATATGTAGAAACCCTCGGTTCAGATATTGTCAATATAAAAATTTTTTTGACAAAATTTCGGCAGAGTAACAGTAGGAAAATAGGGTAAAAGACGGAAGGCAGATCCTTCGTCGTAAAATTCCAGCACTGCGTGATCAATCTTAGATGGAAGCTAAGATGATCTATGAGATTGTGTAAAAATTTTGGCCAAAAACGAGAAGCAATAAATCGGTTTCAAGAGGCAAATAGGCGGCTGAAAATTTCTGCAGTGTTTCGCCTTCGCAATAACGATAACGTTTGCGACGATCGAAATTTGCAGCGGATTAAATATGGAAAATCTCTTCAACGTGTAAGGTAAAAGATTTTGCAGTATTGAAGAGGCGTGGGTGATGAAAATATACCAGATCTCCAGATCAAACGTAGGGGGCAGCGACCGACTGATTTGATCTACGGCTGGGGTGGAAGGTGGAGGCCCGTGTCGCAGCAATTGTAGGAATTGCTTGGGAAGGTGAGGGCGGCCGAGATGGCTACAGGGGCAGCAGGAACGTTGCTCTGATACCAGATGATAGAACCCCAGAAGGAGCTCTATAGATTTTGATCTTTGAGGGGGATCAACCCTTGGAACACTATAGGGGTTCCTCCCTCCTAGAACTCGGCACAAGGCTTAATAAAAGATTAATCTTGCTTGATGAAAGAGAGGGGGAAGCTACATCATTATATAGGGTTCTAAACCCTAGCCCAAGGGGTGCTTGTCTAAGTAAAATTATCCCTTTGGCCTCCTATAGCCGACCTAGCAGAGGGAAACCCTGGCCGACTAGCCCAGTAAAGGGACGGCGGCCACTAAGCCCTAAGACCCTAATCTAAACCCTAGCCACATTTCTTTATAGGATAGAAGTGGTTAGGTGGGGTTTTATTACAATCCCACAGGGTTTTTATTGAATACTTCTAAGGTGATTAGGACTCAACCCTGCTGGAGTCCTATCACATAAGTTGTGTAGAACAGATTTTGTTATGCATACACCTTTTTTAACTCGTTGGCAGATGATCTAAATTTGTGTGATGTTAATTTTTTTGCGTGAAGGAAGAATTCATTATATATCTTGCTACCGTGAGCACCATTCTTAGTATTTTATAGAAGCTAATCCTAATCTTGATTATTTTCTGTGCTCACGTGGTTTTGGATTTTTAATACAAAGCGATTTTTCTTGTTGGTATTCTTTTGCTGGTTTTCTAAGAAAACTACAATGCAGTAGAACAATTAAATATTGCTTTTCGTTTCTAGAATAATTAATATATTTTTCATACCAGTGCTGTAAGTTTTCACTTTTACAACATATATTGCAGGCCCGTGAGAAGTATCTTTCATTAAAGAAAGGCACAAAGGCAGACATAGTCACTGTCTTGGAGGATGTAAAAACGAATACCTTTCTCTTAAAATGATTTGTTAGTAAAATTGGTTTATTTTTTTATCATACCTTTATTTGTAGTGCCTGATATTAGAATTTAAAACTAACTTCTTTATGTGAAATGTGTATCGCAGGAGCTCCATAGTGCAAGATCTTCATTTGAGCAGACCCGTTTTAATCTGGTAAAAGCATCTCCGTATTTTTACTACTCAACTCATTCACACATCTTTCTCCATGTACTATATTATGTTTACATCTTTTTCTAAGATGAGATCATCACTGTAAGCAGGTTACTGCTCTTTCTAACATTGAGGCTAAAAAGAGATTCGAGTTTTTGGAAGCTGTTAGTGGAACAATGGATGCCCATCTTCGTTATTTCAAACAAGTAAACTCAATGTTGCAGTTTAACATGTTATTGTATTTTTGTTGGACTGACCTTGCACATATAATTACTGATCATCTGTTCAGGGATATGAATTGCTGCATCAGATGGAGCCATATATTCACCAGGTTCGTCTCTATCCTTTATTGAATGCCTTGTTTATGTATTTCTCTTCCTGTGTTGCTTACAGACTTCTTTGATAACGAAGTTATGTTTTTAATCACTTGTAGCTTTGGCCAACACTTAATATAGTTTATAACATTTGGTTTGTAGAAACTATCACCAAATCCATTTATTGAAAATGTTGTTTACTGTATGTGGCTGTAGGCTTGTAGCTATTCCTTGGAAATGTTATGTTCTCAGGACTTCTAAATCTAATTTATTGGTAGAAAAATTATATTTAAGTAAGAATAAAGTTTATATAATTATATGCATTAGATAATATTCTTAAATTAAGTGGCTGTACTGGCCTTAATCATACTTAATCTTCCTAAATATGCATTAATAAGTTCTAGTTATATGAAATGATGAGAGTTAAATACCTTTAATTGGATTCCATTGGTTTCCAAATTCCAATCCCTCTTTTATCCAAATCAAGAGGTTGATTTCTACTAATCGCCAATTCAAAAGTTTAAACATGTGAGAGTATGAGAAATAGTGGGAAGATCTGTACAAGAGGCATAACTTGTTGTGTACCACCCAAAATGGGGGTTCATTCAAACACTTGCTTTGGTCTGCTGTGGAAGAACCAAGGATTGTAGTCTCGATGTGTACTGGGCGGTACATACCGGTTCGCTAGTTGACCGGTACGTGGACCATCCGCTACCGGGCGGTACCGCCAATTGGGGTTGTTTCGCCCTATTACCACCCGAAATTGACTAATAATGGTCGATTTTGATCGTCACCGACTTCTGTCGGGCAGTATCGGGCGATTTCGACCGTCGACGACCGATTTCGGGCAGTATCAGCCGAGGGAGGGAGAAAGAACAAGAGGGAGAAGAAAAACCTGGTGTCGTCAATCCGTCGCCCGCAGTGCCCACGCGATTCGTCGCCCCGGGCGAGTTCTTCTCCACACGCGGGGAGAAGAAACGTCTCCCCAAGTGGGGAGAAGGAACGAGGCGACGTCTGATACCGGGAAGGGAGAAAGAGGAATGAAATTCGGAAAGAAACGAGAATACCCGAAAGTTGAGTTGTAGGAAACCAACAAACTCATAAGACAACTTGCACAAAATAGTTAAAGATAGTTCACCACCAAGTTTAAAATCGCAAGAGGATACAGAAAGTTCACCACCTCAAGGAAATCAAATAGGGATACAGAACTAAAATCAAAAGACTCACCACTCAAGGATGTATCCAAGAGATACAGAGTTTTAGAGACTCCAAAGAGCTTCTGCAAATACAATCAACTATCCAAAAGTTGTTTTCAATCCTAGAATATCAAAATAAGTATTAGAGCATGAAACATCCCTTCATGCATAGGGAACTATAACATTTAATGCTTCACATCTGCCAACTAACCTCTTTATGCATTCCTTGGCCATGAAGAAAGACATCTTGAAATAGCTGTAACTTTGTCCAAGGAATATGCTCATGAGCTGTAAATTGAGTGGGCTGGGTTAAAAATTCTGAAAAATTAGACACTCCCGTGTCAATCTCCCATGGTTGAAAAAGACTTGTTCTCAAGTCTTCATTTGTTGGATCACCATAATAAGGAATTAAATCAGCCACATTGAATGTTGATGATACCCCATATTCTTCAGGTAGATCAATCTCATAAGCATTCTCTCCAATTTTTTTAAGCACTTTGAATGGACCATCAGTCTTTGGTTTCAACTTCCCAAATTTTCATGGTAGAAACCTCTCCTTCCTTAGATGAATCCAAACCAGATCACCTGCATTAAACCTCATTTGCTTTCTATGTTTGTTAGCTGCTTGCATGTACCTTTCATTTTGCTTCTCAATGGTTGCTTTAACATCGTTATGCAGCTTCTTTATCTGTTTAGCCCTCTCGTTAGCATCTCCACTAAATTGCTAATTCGTAGAATGAGGGACTAAGTCCAAAGGACCAGTAGGATTAGCACCATAAATAACCTCAAAATGACTCTTACCAATGGTATGATGCATGGAACGATTGTAAGCAAACTCAATTTGTGGAAGAATGAGGTCCCATTGCTTAATGTTCTTGCCAACATAGCTTCTAAGTAAGTTTCCCAAGCTTCTATTTGATACCTCTGTTTGCCTATCGGTTTGTGGATGATGAGAGCTATTGAAATTCAAAGACGTACCTAGTTTCCTCCATAGAGTCCTCCAAAAATGGCTAAGAAATTTTGAATCTCGATCAGACACCATAGTTCTTAGAATGCCATGCAATCTAACAATCTCTTTGAAGTACAAATCAGCAATATGAGATGCATCATTTGATTTATTGCAGGGACAAAATGAGACATCTTTAAGAATCTGTCAACAACAACCATGATAGAATCTTTGTTCCTTTGAGTTCTCGGTAGTCCCAAGACAAAATCAAGATTCACATCCTCCCATGGAGCATTAGGCACCTGCAATGGAGTGTACAAACCTGAATCTTGTCATCTTGTTTTTGCCAAGTGACACACTCTGCATTGCTTCACAAATCTCTCCACATCTCTGAACATCTTAGGCCAAAAGAAATTTGATTGAATAAGAGCTGGAGTTTTGTCCCTACCAAAATATCCTCCCAAAGCATCACCATGAGCTTCAGCTAAAATTACATGTCTCAAAGAACACGATGGAACACACAAGGCATTAGCTCGAAAAAGAAATTCATCAAAGATAGTAAATTGCTGAAAAGAACTTGATTTGCAATTATGCCATATTGAGTTGAAATCCACATCATTCTGATAGAGATCTTTGAATGTCTCAAATCCAACTACTTCGACTCCCATGGCCGATAATAAATAATGTTTTCGGCTCAATGCATCGGCAACTACATTTTGAACACCAGATTTATGTTTGATTGTGAAGTTATAAGATTGCAAGAACTTCACCCAAGTTGCATGCCTCTTGTTTAGCTTGTGTTGGTGATTAATAAACTTCAATGCCTCATGATCAGAATATAAAACAAATGGCTGGGCAAGAAGATATTGACTCCAATGAGATAAAGCTCGATAAATGGCATAGAACTCCTTGTCATAGGTAGAATATTTCCTCCTTGTATCATTCAGCTTCTCACTAAAAAAGGCAATGAGCTTTGATTCTTGACTCAAAACAGTACCAATTCCCACATTGGAGGCATCACATTCAACCTCAAAAACTTTGTAAAAATTGGGTAATACCAAAATAGGAGCTTCGGTCACGTTTCTTTTTAATAGCTCAAAAGCTTTATCAGCCTCATTAGTCCATTTGAATTTGTCACCTTTAAGGCATTCGGTGATTGGAGCAACAATCGAGATGAAACCCTTGATGAATCTTCTGTAAAAGGAAGTTAAACCATGGAAACTCCTCACATCATGCAATGAAGTCGGTGTTGGCCAGTTAAGAATAGCTTCTACCTTACTTTGATCCATCATGATTCCATCTTTTGAAACAACATATCCAAGAAACACCACACTATGAGTAAAAAAGTCACACTTCTTCAGATTAGCATAAAATTTTTGCTGCCTCAAAATAAGAAAAATCTTCTTAAGATGATTTTACCATGAGAAGACATGGAGGTTTGCCTTGCACATGGAAGTCGCTCACCAGGGGGGGCGATAGCGAAAGAGGAAGAGAGAGCAAGGGGAAGCACCTATTGGACGAAGTCAACGCCCTTGAAGTTTGGAGAGAAAGACAATTGTGCCGCCATTCACTGAGAGGAAGGCATCATCATCCAATTAGGTTTCCGAAGGGGTAGGGCTTGTGCGTATAGGGCGGGTGGGGGTTAAGTTCGATCGAACCAGAATCAATTGAAAATAGGTGGTAGTGTAGTCGTTCGATTGAACCAAAATTGACAACCAATTGAATCAGGCGAGCTAGGATGCACTGATTGAATCAAGTGGTCACTTAGCCCACCTAGATCTCTTCCCAAGTGCTCAGGCCTCGCCTCCCCCGAGTGCCTAGACAAGTGCCCAAGCACCTCGTGACTTCCCTGATTAAACCTTCCATTTCTTTAAGCCAAGCACCTGAAGACCATGAGTCAAAAAAATTTAAAGAGTAATCCAATTTTGGATTGAAGTAGGTTCCAGAAAGAAATAGTTGTAGGGCATTCAAGAAGTATGTGGTAGGTAGAATTAGTGTTCAGTTTACAGATATAGCATGGATCAGGTTGATGGTGCAAAATATGTGAATGCAATTTAGAAGTTGGCTGATGATTCCAGGACATTCCGGAGGAAAAGTTTTTGACTTTTGGTGAAACAGAAAGCTGCCATAATACCTTCCAGTCTTGCCAACCTTCATCTCTAATATCTGCTCTTATATATTGATTGGCACCATTGGTGTCAGCGAGCCCAAAGGACTTGGCTGCCAAACCATTTATCGTCATCGAGGTATCTAGGATTATAAATCCTAAGCATCCTATTAATAAGGGCAGGATATAAATGTGTTGTAGATAAAAAAAAAATTTGTACTATCATGGTTCACCTTCCCAGTCTGTATTGATTTACCGATCGGCCATTGGTACAGTACGTACCAAACTATACCGATGTACTAACATATGGTATGATAAGGCATACCGACAAATCAGTATGCATCACTCGTACCTGTCCCTTGTCGGACCGGTACATACCGCCCGAACCCAAAGATTAATGATAGAATGATCAATCCGCAGATGCAAATCATCATATTTAGCTCTTAGAATATGAACCCAAAGAATATTAGATTTATTTAAAATAGGCAGGATACGTTTGGCATTGATTGATTTTTTAATAGTTAGGAGATCATGAATTCCAAGACCTCCACAATCTTTGGGTTTGGTGATAATATCCCAACTGATTAATTTCATACGAGAGGAAGTTGAATTTGACCTCCAAAATTAGTTCCTGGAAATTCTGGTCATGTGGTTAAGGATTGCATTTGAAATATTACAGTTGAAAAGTAGATGAGTGGGAATAGAATTAATAACAAAATTAATAGGAACCATTTTTTCAGCTTGTGAAATAAGACCTTTATACCAGCCTTGAACTGTAGAGAGAGCTTTATAAACCATAATGTTTGATAGCTTTGTGATGGCTGACCTAAGGACAGATAAGATCCTAGGTGTTTAATAGGCCAATTACCTTCCTTTATGCCTAAAGTATGGCAAACTGAATGCTCGGATTTAGGAGAAATGTGAGAAGAAAATAGATGTTTGATTTAGATAGGTTAACCGTAAGGATAGTTAATTTTTAAAAGGTTTTAAGGGCTTTAAGGATGTTGGTATAGGATTTAGAATTTGCCCAAAAAGCAAAAAGTAGATCATCCGCAAACATTAAGTGAGATATGCCAATTCCCTTAAGGTTAAGAGGAGTAATGAGGTCTGGCCATCATAAAGGGCAATTATTGAAGAAAGAATTTATTGAACAATACTGAATAAGTAGGGTGAAAGAGGACCACCTTGTATGATGTCTCTATTATATTTCAAACCAATAAAGGGCGTGTTATTAATAAGACATGGGTAAATAGGAGAAGATATGCAAGCTTGGATCAATTTGATATAGTTTGGTGAAAAATTCATGCGACGAAGTGCTTGGGTGATTGCCTCGCAAGATACAGAGTCAAAAGCTTTTTCTATATCTAATTTCAGAAGGACAAGAGGGGATTTGCTCTTGGATTTGGAAAGAGTGCGTACAAGTTCATTAGCAATAAGAATGTGTCATGAATGGTCTGACCTTGAATAAATACAGATTGCTCGGGACTAATCAAGTTTTGGAGATATGGCTTGATTCAATTGGCTAATACTTTGGAAAAGAGCTTATAGATCACATTTCATAGAACAATTGGTCTAAAGTCCTTAACCTTAGTTGGGTTATCAATTTTAGGGATAAATACAAGATGAGTTCTTCCCCAGCTTTCGGGTCGATTACCTGAAGAGAATATTCCAGAAATGCCTAAAAATTTCTACATTGAATCCATCAGGCCCTAGAATCTTTCCTAAACCTGTTTGAGACAAGGCAGAATCAATTTCTTGAGAAGAGAAGAGACGACAGAGATTAGGGGAAGCTGTAGCTAGAAGCTAGGGTAGTGGGGGGCAAAGGGATCAATCAGCAAGTCTATTAGGAGTAGAGGCCTAAAGAGAAGCCATCAACAAACGAAGGGAGAATCTCAGGATTAGATGTAATAGTCAGGGTTTGCAATATCATACCATATCGTTCGGTACGGGCAGTATGTACTGATCCGATAGAGGACTGGTACACTCGGTAGAGCTCGGTACTTTAGTGTACCATGTGTCGGTATGCTCAGTACAGCTTGGTACACCATGCCGATAGCTGATCGGTACACCGGTATGGTATGGTATTCAGAACCTTGGTAATAGTACCATTTCCTTTGGTGATTAAAGAAATGTGATTTCTTTTATTTCTATAGGAAACCATGTTGTAAAAAGCTTGGTGTTCCTATCACCTTGCTCGAGTCGTTACACTTGGCTTGAGACAACCATTTGAGGTGGAGCTGTCTATAAGGGCAGTTAGTTTGTTTTGAAGGAGTGAACTTGCTTAAGGTCAAGATCAGTCAGGGGACCAGATACTTCCGTAAGTTCCAAATCAACAAGTTGTTGAGTAGCATGTTGGATCGAGTTTCCAACTTATGTTTATTATATTTTTTCCAATTATGAAGGGAATGACTAAGAGAAGTGAGGTGTCGATGGATATAGATCATAGGGTCAGAGTGGTGGGCTGGATTAGACAGATTTAATAACCAAAGAATTGATATCTTCATTTCCAGCCAATAATTTTCAAATTGAAGATTGGATGGGATTTTGGTTGGTTAGTAAGACTACTGGCCTTAATAAATGGCCTTAATAATAACCATAGAAATTCATTTTCATTTGCTAGAGCATTGTCTAATCTAGCAGCAATTCTATCTTTGCCAAGACAGTTATTACATCAAGTAAAACAGTTTCCTGAAAAAACCCAAATCTTGTAAACCCAATCGGAAAATAAAATCTTTAAAATCCAAAATAGAGCATGAAAGAGAAAAAGGATGGCCACCTATTTTATCCTCGAGAGAAGCATTAACATTAAGATCACCATATATAAACCATGGAAACTCAGAAGGGAGATTAACAGCAAGAAATTCATTCCATAAAGCTTTTTGCATATAAGAGAAGTTACTTGCATAGGCTGAGAATAGGCAAGGAGACGTACCTTCAAACTATAAGACTAAATTAAGAGCTTCGGGATTTCTACTCAGTAAGGAAGCTTTAATTTTGTCAGGTTTCCATAGCACTATTATGTCTCCAGATCTGTTGGAGCCAGCTGAGTACCCTCCCGAACAATTCTGGCCCATTTTCCTAATGAAATATTGAGAACTTTCATCCTGCAGATGGGTTTCCAAAAGGGTTAGGCAGTTCATATGAAATTCTTTTATGAAACTAAAAATGGTTTCTTTACGGTCTCTTTTTACAACTCCTCGGAAGTTCCATGAGAGAATATTCATGATTGAACTGATTTGTGAGAGGGAGAACTGAATACAGGGGAACCCGCATAAGACTGTGAAGAGTCAAAAGTCTCTGTCTTTTAAATCCCTTTTTTTTCTTTTTGTAGAGAGAGCAAAAATTGGTTTAAACTCCCTCGCCTCTGAGTTCCCCTTCCTCTTTCTTTTGTTTTATTATCCTTATTGTTTGAAGTAGTTCTCTCTGCTTGAAAGAATAGGTTCACCGAGGTTACTGGTCTATTATTCGGGATATCAAACCGTAGCTACCATATCTGAAGTGAATTAGTAGGGCAACAAATAGTTATTAGCAACATAGTTTTTAGGTTGTATTTAGCAACATTGTTATTAGGTTGTAATGAGAGTGCAATATACGCTAATAAGGTTTGGTATCTGAGTTGAGGGTAACATATCTTCCAAAATCTTCCCTTACGAGGGGGGCTCGTGGAGCTCCTAAGAGGTAAATGTTTCCTTTGAGGGTTGGCTCTTTTCCGCTTTCTAGCTTGAGTAGCAAAAAGGGGCACTACCTTTCCTGAAAACGCTATAGTGCCAGTCCCCTTAATTCCCTTCTAATGAACGACCCTAATCCCTATCGTGAAAAACAGAACAGGACTTGTGGTAGTTAGCATAACGTCTTGCCTTGTTCCGTTACTTGTTGCTTCCTTTTTCCTTACTTACAACTTTTCATCTATTACTGGCTTTCACTGTTTACTTTTAAAGCTGTGGTGCACTAACTTTGTGAAAGCTGTGATTCCAAATAATTAGTTTAGTTAGCCTTCAAAACTGGTTGGCTCCATGGGGATCGACCATTCTGCTTCCAAGTTGTCATCCAAAAGATCGTCATCGACCAGATTTCCTTCATCTGCTGCCTTTTGGAAAGTTGCTATCATCTTTTCAACCAGTGCATCAAAGGGGGAATCAGCACTGGGTGCAGATTGCTGTGTTTGCTGAGGAGGATGCCGTTCGTCTGAAGGCGGAGCTGAGAACTAGAAGTTGATATCTATCTGTTGTGGAGCTTGAGGAGGCAGAACAACATCCAAATTCTCAAGAGGAGCAAAAGGGTTGGAGAGGGGAATGGAGGTGCCGCCTTTGGGGGAGAGACTCGGGGGGAGATAGGGTGTTGATTAGGGTTTATCTTATTAGTCCGAATTCAAAACCACGTGGCATGCTTAGGATCAAAAGAGAACGGTGGCATTGGATCGCTAGACTGGATTCCATCTGACCCTTGGCTTATCGATGATGGTTGAATAGGACATGAGGGGATGTCATTTGAAAGGTTGCGACTCTTTGGATTCGGGTGCAAAAAACGAACGGTCGGTGAACCAGCGTATGACTCAGATTCGAGTTGCTATGTTGCTCCATCACAGAGATTGAAGTCCCCGGTTGAGCTAGGGCACGAGGGTTTGGGTGACTTAGGTCAGATTGAGGTGTAGGATCAGATTTGATTTGTTTGCACTTATCAAGTGAAAACTGGTTAGGTTTGATTAATTTAGATCTAGGTTTCCTTTGGAATTGGACCCAAGGTCCATATAAATTACCGTTGTCTTCCTCCATGCGTAAGGGGGAAACCCTAGAATGAATGGCCGATATAGGATTGGCAAGAATAGGTGAAGGAAGTTCACATGTAGAGGTTTGAAGGCCAACTTTGCCATATTTGAAAT
The DNA here is from genome assembly GCA_029747655.1 of Ensete ventricosum. NCBI lineage: Eukaryota > Viridiplantae > Streptophyta > Magnoliopsida > Zingiberales > Musaceae > Ensete > Ensete ventricosum. The sequence continues at coordinate 39,581,407 of JAQQAF010000008.1, read as the reverse complement.
AGATGTTATGAAGATTTTCAAATGCTATCAATTAAAATTTTTTCGAGGGTACCAGTTTAAATCTAGATTCTTTAAGGAACTGATAGAACCCCAGGGGAGCTCTATGGAGATTTGATCTTTGAGGGGGATCAACCCTTGGAACGCTACAAGGGTTCCTCCTTCCTAGGGTCGGCCACAAGGCTGAAATAAAGTGGATACTTACTTTATGAAAAAAAAGGGTGGAGGCTACAAGCTTATATAGGGCTCAAAACTCTAGCACTAGGGGGGTGCTTCCTAGGTAGTGGCGGCCTAAGTGGTTGCCCAAGCTGAGACTACTTGCTAGAAACCCTGGCCGACCAGCCCAGTAAAGGGGCGGCGGCCAGCAAGCCCTAAGGCCCCAAAATAAACCCTAGTCACACTTCTTTATAAGATAGAGGTGACTAGGTGGGGTTTTATTATAATTTTGTAGAGTTTTATTAATTGCTACTTAATTGAGTAGGACCGAACCCTGCTGGGGTCCTATCAAGCTCGCCCTCTTTAAATCAGCCTTGTCCTCAAGGCTGAGATTCCATGAACTCAGGGAACCGGGTCTTCAGCTCATACGATTCTCATGTGGCATCTTCAGGCGGTAAGTTGCTCCAATGTACTAGTACTTCAGTTGAAGGGCGTCGGCGGCACATCATAATTCTTCAATCAAGAATGGCTTTGTGGTTGGGCTTGAATTTCTTCATCATCCGTGGTGCTCGACAATTGAGTCTGGGCTGACTCGTGTTCTCCTAGTTTAGGCTTCAAGCAGGATACATGAAAGACAGGATGGATTTTGGCATCCTCTGGTAACTTAGGTCTACATAATATTTTGTGCCTTATAGACAATCATATCATTTGAAACATTGCATGAATATTATCGTCAAATTGGTAGTTCTAATTTCAAGTTGCACAGTAAAACAGTTCGCCATGGAGCCATTGATCTCTTATTTGTACCATTAATGTTAATCTAATATTGGCACCTAATGGTGATAAACTTGAAGGACAAAATTTTCCAACATTATAATTCCTTTAATATTGTCAAAAGGTATCGAGTCATTTTTAATAGGGCAGTAATTCTTTCTAGATCTTGAAGTTAGTTCCTTATACATATTAAGTTCCTGTTTCTAATTTTTAAAGTTGATACATCAAACTCATGATTTAACATCTTTTATTTTATTTTTTTGTTTCACCTCCAGACTTGTATCTGTTATACAATTATCTGCAATGATAATTCTCATACACATGCATTTGTTGTTTAAAGGTTCTGACTTATGCACAACAATCAAGGGAACGATCTAACTATGAGCAAGCAGCTCTAATAGAGAGGATGCAAGAGTTTAAAAGACAGATTGACCGGGAAAGTCGGTGGTCTCCAAATGGGTCAAAGGATTCTGCTAATGGAGATGGTATACAGGCTATTGGCAGAAGTTCTCATAAGATGATTGAGACAGTGATGCAATCATCTGCTAAGGGAAAGGTAACATTATCTCCAGTTCCACATTTGTGACTCTCATTTGATGATGTTATTAGATCTTGCATCTTCATTTGATACCGTATTTAAGCTTCCAAGTTTGAACTTTTTTTCAGGTTCAAACAATTCGTCAAGGCTATCTATCCAAGCGATCATCAAATTTGAGAGGTGATTGGAAGAGAAGATTCTTTGTTCTTGATAGTCAAGGAATGCTGTACTATTACCGCAAACAGTGGAGCCGACCTTCTGTAGGTTTAATACTTACATATGCATTTATTGAAGAACTTTATGAAAGAGCTTTCTGTCAACTAATTTTTTTTTTTAACCTGGCTTGTTGATCTAGGGAAGTATCCATTCTAGTGAAAAGGGTCACTCCGAACATGGTTCTGGATTGCTGAGCCGGTGGTTCTCTTCTCATTATCATGGTGGTGTACATGACGAGAATTCCGTTGCACGTCATACTGTAAATTTGCTGACATCAACAATAAAAATTGATGCAGACCAGTCAGATTTGCGTTTTTGTTTCAGAATTATTTCTCCATCAAAGACCTACACTTTGCAGGTAGAGATTTACTTCAAATGGAAACATGCATTTCATGGTAATCATGACATTTAAGTAAATGGTTTTAACATGGAGGGTTCTTTTATTGGATTTATTTTGTAACATAGTTTTGCTAGGTTATTATTATCTCCTAACATTAAAGTAATATCAAATCAATTACTAAAGAACACTAAATACTGATGACTGGTATGTGTTTATTGATGCAGGCAGAGAGTGCAATGGATCAGATGGATTGGATTGAAAAAATAACTGGGGTTATTGCATCTCTTCTTAGTTCTCAGTCACCTGAACAGGTTGGTAATGGAATATAACCCGTCATGTGCAGATATTGCAGGAATCTAATAGTTTCTCTCTATAATTTCAGCAACTTCTCGCCAGCCCTACGGCTAGAGGTCATCATCATGCAGCTAGTGAAAGCAGCTCATTTAGTAACTCATCTGATGCTGATCACTTAGCAATTGACGAATTATCATTGGCTAGTGGGAATTTTGGACGTTTTGGTAGAAGCTCACAACATCATAAGTTCAACTCAAAGCAGGAGAAACCAATTGATGTCCTAAGAAAAGTACATGGTAACGATGTATGTGCTGAATGTGGTGCTCCTGAACCTGACTGGGCATCCCTAAACCTTGGGGTGCTTCTCTGCATCGAGTGTTCTGGGGTTCACCGTAATCTTGGGGTCCATATATCTAAGGTAAGCATTAAACTGGTGCTGCATGTTGCATCCAGAGAATGTCATTTTCCTCAAGATTTCCCAAATTATGTATGTAGCATCTTTTTTTGCAAGGATTGCTATGTCAGGCATTTGGTGTTCTTCGGTTCACCATAATCTTGGCATGCATAAGCATTAGAGGATGCTGCATATTGCACTTAGAGAATGTCATGTTATTTTAGACCACTCAAATTATGCTTGTAGCATTCTGTTTGTGCAATGTGCCAGCAATTGCAACCTGGCATTTTCCATGCTAAAAAGATTCTGCCAAGCTAAATATGGGCGCATGCCTATGAAATGGGTGGTGCTTCCATCTAAGGTTCGCAATCTCGTACCCTACTGGTATATATGATCAGCTATTGGTATGTTACATACCGAGCTATACCGAGCGTACCGACACATGATAGATACACTAAGGTATCAAACTGTACCGAGGATACCAGTTCTCTATCGGACCGGTACATACCGAGCGGTATAATACAATATTGCAAACCTTGCTTCCGCTGTTACTATTTTGTTTTCCGCAAATGATCAGTGCACAATCAGCACTGGTTTGTGCCTTACCATGCTGATCGGATGCTGATGCATGGTTGGCATTCAGCACATCATTTCTTGATCTTGTGCATATCTGAATGTGACAGTGAATAGATATGTATTTGGCAGTGAATAAGGAGAAAAGTCAAAGGACAAAATGAAAGAAAAAAGAAGAATATAGACAGATTAGAATGGAGACCTACAGAATCCATTGGCCAATGAACTTCAATTTCATTCTCATTCATCATTCATTAAATCAGATCGATTACAACCACCTGTATGGCCCTTTATTTATAGACCTTCTATTCCTAGATCCTGAGTAAAAATTAAGAGATGTGTGAAATAACAATTTCTGTCATCTTGGAAAAGTCACCTTTATTCTTCCCAGAGAACTCAACTTGAAGATAATCCCATAAACCCTATGAAAGGAGACCTTTAGAACTCACCAAATCAACATGTTAATTACTTTATAACTTTCCAAAAACAAGGTATGTTTATAAGATAGATCTTCTTAGCTTATTTAGGATTCAGACTAGATGATAAAATGACATGCAATAAGGATCAAAAATAAATTTGAGAGGACATCAAAAAGTATATAAAAGTCGAAAAATAGAACTCAAATTCTTAATTGACCTAAGCTAGACTTAACTAGTCCTTTGCAGCACAGACCTTTTTTTCTCAACTAGACCTTCTGTAGAACAGAATATGATTTTCCCATGAGGTTTGGTGCACTCAAACTTGGGCAAGTTGAATCTACCTGCTTTAAGCATAGGCTCTAACCTAACATTTAGGTTTTGAAGATTCAAGGTTTTTCAGGGTTGACAGCCATATATTCCTTTTTTTTATTTCTATTTCAATTCTTCTGCTTTGACTGACTAACAAGTTAACATCCCCTATACAAATTCAATTAAAAACTTGAGCACTTTTTATTTGCTTCAGTATTGTCATCACATAAATCCTTATATTTCTGCCAATGATATATGTAGCATGAAAATTGCAGGAGTGTTATCGCAATTAATTGACAAGCAATTGTGTTATGAAAGCATTATGGTTCCTGAAGAATGTTTTTTTTTTTATTTATCTGATCAGTTGAAATTTACATAGCAGTTAAGCTTTCAAATTTATAATCATTCTGTATTGTTGCTAAACTTGTTCGGTTGATGCAATTTATTTTTATCTTGCATTGGTCGAAATTAAGTAAACTAACCCTTCTTTAAAGAAAGTAATGTGCATGCTAATGTTACTCCAAAAGTTAATACGGAATGCATTTTTTCTTAATAATGTACAATGTGCAATGCAATTTTTTTCTTCTGCTCTAAGACTTCTGTAAAATCATCACTAACAGCCGTGTTTTGAAATTTATTGTTTTTGGCATATCTTTTGCATACTGCAATTATGTTTTATTTGTTTCAGGTGAGATCTCTAACACTTGATGTACGAGCATGGGAGCCTTCTGTTATAAATCTATTTCAATCATTGGGTAACACATTTGCCAACTCCATCTGGGAAGAACTATTGCCATCCACAAGTAATGGAAAATGTGATGATACTAGGTAATTTTTTATGTTACAGGAAGGCGGAGAACACAGACATACACACTTGTAGTTGCATATATATGTATTTCTTTCACAAACAAGAAAGTTAATGAAATTCTTTCAATATTCTTTCTATGCAGTTCTCTTTTGCTTGATAAAAATCAAGAGCACATGTGTGTTAGCAAGCCCAAGCACTCAGATCCCATTTCAGTGAAAGAGAAGTTCATTCACGCTAAGGTACTTCTGACATAAATCGCAGATCCTTTAGCTAGGGTTAATTGTACAATTTTATTGATTTTAGTGACATAGGTTGGTTTAAGATTACACTTTTTTAATATTTCCATAATTGCTCTGTGCTTCACCTTTTTGTAATGCTGTGGTCTATCCAAGATTTCAATGTTTTAGGACAACTGACGACAAGGCTAGCTAAGACATGAAATTTACCATAAGTATCACCCTCATAGGTAACTTTTACAGGACACTTTGTTCTGAAGATGGATTGTATACTGTTTGAACTTGGCACAATTTACAGAGATCTATTTCCATTACGGTTCACTTTGTTGTCGAAGTCATTTGATGTGTGATTTGAGCTTCCTTATTTATAATGTATTGATTGATTATCACTTTTCTGTATAGGAGTCAGTTTGATATCTGAAAAAAAACATCCTATATTAGCTTTGCACTGACTATGTTCCTTTAGGATACTGAACTATTGTGTTCTGTGGTTCCAGTATGCAGAGAAGGATTTTGTTTGTAGAAGGGAGGTAGATCAGCTTTCAGTGGCACAGCACATGTGGGAGAGTGTCGGTACCAATGACAAGAAATCAGTGTACCACCACATTGTGACTTCCTGTGTTGACATCAATATTAGATATGAACAAACATTTATAAACTCAGGTTTAACTCTTGCCAACACTGTACTTCTGCAAGAACAACCAACTGCATTGTTTGACCACACTACTATCTTCTTTCAGGTGATTCTTGGCACAAGCCTTACACTACAAGCTCTTTTAGTTCAAGCACAAATGAGGACAGAAATGACTTGGGTGAATGCTTTGATGGTTTTTCCCTACTTCACTTGGCTTGCTGGACAGCAGATATTGGAATGATAGAGCTTCTCTTACAATATGGTGCAAATTTAAATTCTACTGACTTGAGGAGAAGGACACCGCTTCATCATTGTATTCTCAAAGGCAGACATTTATTTGCTAAACTACTAATTTCCAGGTAAATTGTCTTATTTTTTTTTGCTCTAACGCGTAAAGTACCACTGTGAAAAGCATTTAGATGATTACATATCATTGGTTTTCTTTCAATTTTTTAATAAGAAACAAGAAATTCTGTCGTATCTCTGTTGCTTTTAGATGTTGACCTTAAGGTTAAGGTGGAATGGGGGGTAGCAAATAGGCATTTGAAGGGAAAAAAAAAAGCCAATTTTTTTCTTTTTATTGATTGGAATGAAGAACACTATATTTGGTTTAGGGGCATCACATAATAGCTAAATAATTAGGTTGGAAAAATATATTAAATTATAGCAAAATGACAAAGAAAAACATCCTCCAACCATGGCCCTCTATTTCAATCTGTAGAAAGATTGGATCTGGATGCAGATATTTTTTGTAACCAAAACAAAAAAATACATTTCATTTTAACAGCCTGGCAGCCAAACAGAACCAAAGGAGGTTATTCTTACCTGGTCTGTGTCTAACTGTGTTGCTAAGACTCTCTGAAAGCAGGCCTTTGGCCCATATTCACCTATGGTAATCCTGCAGAGGATGTGCCTCACAGTTTCTTATCATATATTTTTCTTTAATAGACTTTACTTGTTTATCTATGTGATGATTGATAAGATACTCGATGCATTTCATTATCTTTAATCTTCTATGTAGTACATTGCTTGTGCAACAAGTCATTTCTAGGTTATTCCAAATTTGATATCTGGGAAACTTAATCTTGTTTGGTTGGTCTTACCATTATTCTTGTCCATAACTACATTAGAATATTTTTTAGCAATTAATCAGGTAACAACACTGAGCTCCCTCTGTGTGGATTCTTGTTACCTGGTCATGGTGGTTAACTTGGTTTGTTTGGGTTCTTGTTAAATGTGTTTTACTCTGTCAAAAAGAAGTTTATTTACCTATTGTCTATTTGTTGTATTATCATGTAGAAGCATTACTGAGATTGCACAAAGCATGTAGGCATTTTTGGAGTTAATATTATCTTAAGAGGAGTGATATACGAATCCGTTCTTTGCCTTAGAATGTTAGGAACACACTCTTGCTTTGACTTAGTGCATATTACTATATTTATAATTGTATTTTCCAAGGTTTGCCATCAGTGCATTAGTGTGGTGACGATCATAGTCTGATCATCATAAACCACACATGTTTGAGGCGACTCCTGAAGCAAGTATGATTGTGATATGTATCGTTACTGAGCATAAAGAATGTCAGAATTTCTACTTTTGTCACTGATTCGTTGTTCCGTACTATAAGATTGATCACCATACTATTGCTTAGAGAAGAATTACCAACTATTACATCGAGCTCCATTAGCTGAATCATAGGTGGCATGCATAAAATATCAAGGATTGCCTTACTGAGCGATAAGACCCCATACTGGGCGGTATGTACTAGTTCGCTAGCTGACCGGTACACGGACCGCCCACTACCGGGTGGTAACGCCAAAATCGGTCGTCGGCGGTCGATTGAGGGAGAAAGAAGAAGAGGGAGAAACCTGTTCCGCCGCGTGCTACTCTTCCCTGGTTCCCCCACGCAATCCGTCGCCCATGGGCGATTCTTCGCCAGTGGGTGATTCCTTCTCCCCTCGCGTTCCGTCTCCCCACACGAGGAGAAGGAACAAGACGATGTCGCCCTTTTATTTTTTTAATTTATATTATATTATATTATATTATTATATATCGAGCAGTATGCACTGTGCTACCGCTCGGTATCGGATACCGTACCATACCGAGATAAATTTGGTATGTCGGTTTGGATCGGTATGGAAAACCTTATAAAATATTGTTCCTCCATTCATGCACCACCCTCAAACTGTTTAAACGGGCCTCCCCAGCATCACCGCCATCATCGGTCAAGGCATTATTGTCCACGTCATTGCCATGTCTCCAGACCAAGTGGGTTGTTGAATGCGATTCTGAAGTTGTCTATATAACATTGGTTAGAGAGTTCTTCCTCTAACTCGGGTGTTAATCCTTCCTAATTAACTTTCCAAGCTTGATCCAATCCATAAATCATGGCTTTGTGGAGTTCAAGAGAGTACAAATGAGAGAATGAGAGAAATATGTGAGTGAGAAAGTGATTAAGAGAGTATATGTGTTAAAGAGTGAAACGGGAGAGAGTGACGGGGTAGAAAGGGTTTAAAACCCTTAGATCTGGTTCAAACGGTCAAATGGACCATTTGAATTAAACAAATCCAAGCCATTGATCAGTATTGATTGAAACCCGATCGTTATCGATTGGTATAGGTCAGTAATGGTCGGATTTCAACTGTTCCGACAGGTTCAAACCCCGTACCGAGCGATACAAGGTCCCTTGTTATGGAGTGCCCAAAACAGGGCAGTCCATGTGTCAGTGCCCTATCAGACTAGTACGGACCGCCTGTACTGCCCAGTACAGGTCGCCACACCAAACCATGGTATTTTCTAATTCTCAAGTCATTAACATAGTTTCTTCATTTTACTTTAGATACCTATATGTTCCTTCAATTACCTTGATATGGCAAATGTAATTCCTTTTATATATTGGAGAGTGTAGATAATTCTGTAAGCAAAACAAGCTTAGGAGCAGGTAATTAGTAAACTTTCTAATAGTCTGTTTGGATACAGCATAGTCTCATCGTGCTATAATTTTGTTTTTTGTGAAATTTCTCTCATAACATGCAAAATAATTTTTCCAGATTTAAGTTACTTCTCTTTGGTTTATTGGATTTTCTAGGTTTATTTTCATTGATTAAGTGTTCTTTTCTAATAGTACCAAAGGTTGGTCATTTCTCATGTAGACTCCGAAAGTTAATTAGGATGTGAAAAGAAATATTACTTTATCTACGTTGCAATACGTTATCATTATCTCCATAATTAAACATGAGCTCTGCCCATTTTGGAGAATTTTCAGGATCAACTTTGCAAAATGTTTCTGCATTTCTATAGTTTTATGCATCGTGTTAAGTATATTCTGAATTTTAGTATCCCTGAATTGTTTCTCACTTCTGTTACATTAGTTGTAGAGAGCATTATGACTGTAAGCAAATCAATTTTTTAGACTAAATGTGAACAAGCAACACCAGATGGATTCAAAAGTATCCTTCAGTTGTGTCACGAAAATGAGTACTGCTGTACTGGTATTGTTCAAAGACTCGAGTGATACAAGATGCATTTGCAAGCCTAACATTTCAACTTCTTTTTTTGTACCCCTTTCACCTGTAGATAAAGCCCATGCTAATATTATGCCTATGTTGTTCTCTTGTCTTTATTGCATGTATTTGGCGACCCGGTCTTGTATAATATAGCTTTTCACCGGTAGATAAAATATGCCTGCTTGTCTAGTAGCTCTTCTTCTAACACTCGAAAATTTTAAATTATAAATTTATAGCAGGCAGGGTATACCTGATATTATTAAGACCTTGGAACCATTAAAGATTTCATTTATAACTCATTATCTTGCTGATGTTCTCTTCTTTGATATCTGTATTTGCCAACTTTTGGGTTTTTTTTCTTCATTAAAACATGAGAACAGTAAGTCATTCTTAACTACAATGATAGTAGACCATTTATTATTACTTGAAAGCAGGGGGGCAGATCCGCATGCCACTGATGAGGATGGTAAGAGCCCCGTACAGTATGCAATAGAAAGTGGCGACATCGACTATGAAGACATTATATTCTTGTCCTCTTAGAGGATCCAATGGATGGTTGAGGAGCTAATGGGATGAGCTTTTTGTGTTATTGTCATCATCAAAATTTGTCTCCCAGAGTAGCAGATGAATTATTGCCCAAACTTGTTGATTCCTGCTTTCCAAGTTTCAACCAATGATTTTGGCAGCATCATATATTTTCTGGGGCTTGTATAGTGCAAAATGTGTCTGCTTTTTTATTTTTGCTTGGTCTTGAATGCATTCACATGCAGTTTGAGTTTATGTAAAAATCATGCTTTTTGATCATCGTAAAACTTGTTTCTTGGTTCATCTTGATCAGTGACACTTTTGACATCGGGAATTTCTATATATATTCCGTGAATAGTATTAGTTTAAGCAAGCTGCGGTCCTTTGCTTTTTCCTCTTTTACAGGTACATCAGGACAGGAAGAAGTGTAACTTACTTGGGTAACAGGTGATGTTTCCTTGTATCTATTACCCTTGCCACTTTCTGCTACATATATTGGTAAGAAGTGATATATGTGTCTTCACTCGAGGAAGCCCGAGTCTCTTTGATTATTTTTGAATAAGAATGTGAGCTATTCATCTACAAATTGATCATGTTTTAATTGCATGCTCATCCAATCAATTAACCACAAGTTTTCAAGCTTAATTATCTTTTTTTTTTCTTTAATCTGTAACAGACATTCTGCATCAATGCATTTGCATTGAGCATGAAGCTCTTGTAGGACCATATTATGAATTCTTCTTCTGGCTTACCGAATGCTCTTATATTTCTTTCTTCTCTTCAGTAGATGTGGGGATTATGTCTCGTGTTCCATTCACCTCAAACATAAAGTAGAATTTAATTAGATTCCAACTTTTTTGTCAGCAGCAGCAGCTACTAAGAAAATTGTGTAGGTTATAGGACTGGCATGTACGGATTTAGGTCGATTGAGAAAGAGTTGAGATATATATATATATATATATATATATATATATATATATATATATATATATATATATATATATATATATATAACCTGACAAACGAGCTGCATTCCATCACATTACGCCTATAACCTGTAGGTTTGAAATATCCATACATTTGTAAGCGCCCACCCTTGGCTTTCAGTCACAGCCCTATATAGAGAGATAACTAAGAATACTTGGTTATGAGCAAGTGTTTGATTCTTTGTTCTGCTGTAGGAGTGGATCCCTTTTGGTTGTTAAGAAACTGTACAATTGAACGGGAGCTGTGGAATTACCCTTTGCCCTACAGAACCCAGACTTCAATCCGAGCGAGAGGTTCGTGAAATCTTATACCTTTACTGCGTGTACGTACTCCTTCCGCCATACATCTTTAATATTTTAAAAATATCACTTCAAAAGTTATTATATGTTTTCGCGCATTCCAAAAGCTTGTCATGTGTTTTCTCGTCCATTTTATGAGCCACCCTGTGGATTGATTCAAAGGGTGGATTGGTCCAATTGTTTATATTGTTTTGTGAGTTCTTATCCCCCCAAAAAAAATATTACTGAAATGTCTGTTCAAAAATACTGTATAAATTTGGGGGAATTGTTAATTTTGTTTCAAAACATTCACAATAAGCTTTGATAGATCCGATTTTTAACGATATGTTTTTAGTGACATCACATAAACAACTATAAGGATACTTTTAAAAAATATATATTATAAACATTATATTTTTGACCAAACATAGTCGATCACAGTAAACTACAGTATTACACTGTATTCTAGCATAAAATTTATAAAAAAAAATAAACATAGTATTTACACTCTTTAACGTCAACTATAGTAAAATAAAGTGATTGATACAAGTCAAAGCTAATGTATTTTACGAACATATAAAAATGCGTCATCTGTAAAGAATCAAGACTGATTTTTAAAAGTTTATACATCATAATGCCCTAATTGATAGCAACTTGCATCATGAATTCCAAAATAGTGATTAAAAGATATCGTTACAATGTTTTTGTAAAGTCTTTAAAATATTTTTATTCGTATGTAGAAAATATTATAAACATAATATAAAAATATCATAAAGCCTATATTTTCATCATTTTCCATTCGTTTCAACGCATACCATGTATGTAATTGCATCATGACATCATTTGTATCATTGATTTCAAAAAAATAACCAAAAGATACCACTACATTATTTTTATAGTATTTCTATTTAATATTTATAATATATTATAAAGATAACATAAAAATATCAGAAAGCTTTTAATTCCATCGTTCTTTCATTCGTTCCAATACATATCATATACACAATTGTACTATGACATCATTTGCATCATTAATTTTCAAAAAAATGATTAAAATATATCATTACAATCTTTTTTTTATGAAATCTTTATAGTTTTTTTCATTCATATTCAGAAAACACCATAATGTTAACAAAAAAAAAAAATACTGTATAGACTTCATTTTCATAATTGTTTTATTTATTACGGTACATATAATCTAAACAATTATGATTTATTTACATCATGATTTTCATACAGGTCATTAAAAGATATCGTTATAATATTTTTATTGGTAATCAGAAAATATAGTAAAGTTAATATTAAAACACTATAAAATATTCAATTTCCATATTCTGACATTCATTTTAGTATATGCCATCCAAAAAATAATAATAGTACAAAAATTGAATATCACATAGTACAGCAAAAGAATAAAATTGAGTGCACATTTCATAGCACAGAAGAATATTAAATACAACTGATATATACGATATAATACTCCATTGTTCTTATTGCTTGTTGAGTTATATTTCGAGCCCATTTTATGAACGACTTGGTAAAGTCAGTCTCTGAAACTGCTTTCAGGGGTGTCGGTGACAGCAATTCCAGATTATTCACATCTTTTGCGTCATCAGGATTTTTGTACAATTGATCGAAAAGATATCTTTGTAGTGTTTTTATAAAGTGTATAAAGTATTTTCATTCAAAAGAAAGCCCCAATATCTACCAAGTATTATTATTATATGGATAAAAACTCACGAAATGCTATGAACACTTAGACCAGTCCATCCTATCCTATGGATCAGTACAAAATGGGTTTAGTGTTCGGTAGAAAATATGATATTTACAGTGTTTTTTTTTTAGCGATCCTCATAGTGTTTTTGTGACATCATTGAAAACCTATCAATAAAAACTAGATCAATACCCTCTAGTCCAACAAAACAGTTTACATTTAACCTACAACCTGTTAAGACTTGATGAGAATGTTTCGAAACAAAATGACATCAATATGAAGTTTTCTCTGTAACTATACAGTGTTTTTTTAAGAAGCCTTACGATATTTTTGAACTAGTCAAGTCATATGGTGTGTTTTCGGATAAAATGACCAGCATTTGGAGGGTATTTTTAAAATATTAAAAATATGAGGTGTCTAGTTGTAAAAAAAAATGAAAATGTACCATAAGGAAAATAATCAAAAAGAGAATACTTTTTTTTTAAATCATCCTTTGAAATTTTGATTAACCTATTGGATTAGTATGATATCGTTGAATAAAATAATAATAAATAAACTATTTTTTTTAGTTAAAAATAAAATTATTTTAGTATTTTAATCACATACAACTGTCCTCTCTCCTATTAACACGAGATTAAAAACTCGCAAGTCCAGTGGAAAACCATCAACCTAAAACATGTCACAATTGTTAGTGTGCAAAATTTGTTATCCAATTATTAGCATGATTCTCTTTCCTATGAATCTTAGGCATAATGTATGATTCTCTTCGTATGTGTATAATGTATGTGCCGAATGTGACACTTTACATTTCTCAAAAATTATATATACGATTCTCTTCGTAGACACTTTACATTCCTCCTACCTCCAAATCAACCTAGGCATTTTATCAAGTTATTTACTGATGAGCAACTCTTATCATAATCTTAATCTCTCTACTTCTACAAGGAAAAAAAGTTACATTAGAGAATAATTTGGTGTAGTTTATCTAACGATTCATAACCTGATACCGGGAAGGGAGAAAAAGGAATGAAATTCGGAAAGAAACGAGAATACCCGAAAGTTGAGTTGTAGGAAACCAACAAACTCAGAACACAACTTGCACAAAATAGTTATAAATAGTTTATCACCAAGTTTAAAATTACAAAACGATATAAAAAGTTCACCGCCTCAAGGAAATCAAACAGGGATAAATAACTAAAATCAAAAGACTCACCACTCAAGGACGCATCCAAGAGATACAGAGTTTTAGAGACTCCAAAGAGCTTCTGTAAATACAATCAACTATCCAAAAGTTATTTTCAACCCTAGAATATCAAAATAAGTATTAGAGCATGAAACATCCCTTCATGCATAGGAAACTATAACATTAAATAATTCACATCTGCTAACTAACTTTAAATGCTTCACATCTGCCAACTAACCCCTTTATGCATTCCTTGGTCATGAAGAAAGACATGTTGAAATAGCCGTAACTTTGTCCAAGGAATATACTCATGGGCTGTAAATTGAGTGGGCTGGGTTAAAAATTTTGAAAAATTAGACACTCCCATGTAAATCTCCCCTGGTTGAAAAAGATTTGTTCTCAAGTCTTCATTTGTTTGATCACCATAATAAGGAATTAAATCAGCCACATTGAATATTGATGATACCCCATATTCTTCAGGTAGATCAATCTCATAAGCATTCTCTCCAATTTTTTTAAGCACTTTGAATGGACCATCAGTCTTTGGTTTCAACTTCCCAAATTTTCCTAGTGGAAACCTCTCCTTCCTTTGATGAATCCAAACCAGATCACCTGCATTAAACCTCATTTGCTTTCTATGTTTGTTAGCTGCTTGCATGTACCTTTCATTTTGCTTCTCAATGGTTGCTTTAACATCGTCATGCAGCTTCTTTATCTGTTTAGCCCTCTCGTTAGCATCTCCACTAAATTGCTTATTCATAGAATGAGAGATTAAGTCCAAAGGACCAGCAGGATTAGCACCATAAACAACCTCAAAAGGACTCTTACCAATGGTATGATGCATAAAACGATTGTAAGCAAACTCAATTTATGGAAGAATGAGGTCTCATTGCTTAATGTTCTTACCAACATAGCTTCTAAGCAAGTTTCCCAAGCTTCTATTTGTTACCTCTGTTTGCCCATCGGTTTGTGGATGATGAGAGCTACTGAAATTCAAAGATGTATCTAGTTTCCTCCATAGAGTCCTCCAAAAATGGCTAAGAAATTTTGAATCTCGATCAGACACCATAGTTCTTGGAATGCCATGCAATCTAACAATCTCCTTGAAGTACAAATCAGCAATATGAGATGCATCATTTGATTTATTGCAGGGACAAAATGAGCATCTTTGAGAATCTGTCAACAACAACCATGATAGAATCTTTGTTCCTTTGAGTTCTCGATAGTCCCAAGACAAAATCAAGACTCACATCCTCCCATGGAGCATTAGGCACCGGCAATAGAGTGTGCAAACCTGAATTTTGTCCTTTTGTTTTTACCAAGTGACACACTATGCATTGCTTCACAAATCTCTCTACATCTCTGAACATCTTAGGCCAATAGAAATTTGATTGAATAAGAGCTAGAGTTTTATCCCTACCAAAATGTCCTCCCAAAGCACCACCATGAGCTTTAGCTAAAATTACGTGTCTCAAAGAATAAGATGGAACACACAAGGCATTAGCTCGAAAAAGAAATCCATCAAAGATAGTAAATTGCTGAAAAGAACATGATTTGCAATTCTGTCATATTGAGTTGAAATCTACATCATTCTGATATAGATCTTTGAATGTCTCAAATCCAACTACTTTGACTCCCATGGCTGATAATAAATAATGTTTTCGGCTCAATGCATCGGCAACTACATTCTGAACACCAAATTTATGTTTAATTATGAAGTTATAAGATTGCAAGAACTCCACCCAAGTTGCATGCCTCTTGTTTAGCCTGTGTTGGTGATTAATAAACTTCAATGCCTCATGATCAAAATATAAAACAAATGGCTGGGCAAGAAGATATTGATTCCAATGAGATAAAGCTCGATAAATGACATAGAACTCCTTGTCATAGATAGAATATTTCCTCCTTGTATCATTCAGCTTCTCACTAAAAAAGACAATGGGCTTTGATTCTTGACTCAAAATAGCACCAATTCCCACATTGAAGGCATCACATTCAACCTCAAACACTTTGTCAAAATTGGGTAATACCAAAATAGGAGCTTCGGTCACCTTTCTTTTTAATAGCTCAAAACCTTTATCAGCCTCATTAATCTAGTTGAATTTATCACCTTTAAGGCATTCGGTGAATGGAGCAACAATCGAGCTAAAACTCTTGATGAATCTTCTGTAAAAGGAAGTTCAACCATGGAAACTCCTCACATCATACAATGAAGTCGGTGTTGGCCAGTTAAAAATAGCTTCTACCTTACTTTGATCCATTATGATTCCATCTTTTGAAACAACATATACAAGAAACACCACACTATGAGTAAAAAAGTCACACTTCTTCATATTAGCATAAAGTTTTTGCTGCCTCAAAAGAAGAAAAATCTTCTTAAGATGATTCATATGTTCTTCCTCACTTTTGCTATACACCAATATGTCATCAAAATAAACTACAACGAAAGTTCCAATGCATGTCTTAAGTATATGATTCATAAATCTCATGAAAGTACTAGGAGCATTAGATAACCCAAATGACATAACCAACCATTCATACAAGCCTTCTCTAGTTTTAAATGTTGTTTTCCACTCATCTCCAGGCCTCATTCTTATTTGATGATAGTCACTCCTCAAGTCAATTTTAGAGAAAATAGAAGCACCATATAATTGATCAAGTAAATCATCTAACCTTGGAATGAGAAAACGATAGTCAATAGTGATTTTGTTGATGGCACGACTGTCCACACACATTCTCCAAGAACCATCTTTTTTAGACACCAACAAGGCTGGAACAGCACAAGGACTCATAGTTTCCCGAATCAATCCCTTTTTCACTAATTCATCTACTTGCCTTTGAAGTACTTCGTGCTCCTTCTATAAGCTGCCTTGTTAGGTAGGATAGCCCCCGGAATAAGATCAATATGATGTTGGATGTCTCTTAATGGTGGAAGACCAAATGGAATCTCTTCTAGTGTAATTAATGTCTTGAAACTCCTCCAGGATTGGTTTCATGTTTGTTAGTGGCTCATTGTGATGTTCATTCTCTTCTACGACCACTAGAGCCAAAATATCACTACCACTTTCCAATTTACCCTTACATTCACTATAGGACATAAAAGCACTAACTTCCTTCTTAGGTGCATTGATTTCAGAAGGTTGTAATAGAGCTAAAATAATCATCTTTTCATTCACCTTAAAAGAATAAGTATGTTTATAGCCATCATACAATACCCTCCTATCATAATGCCAAGGTCTGCCCAATAATAAATGACAAGCATCCATAGGAGCAACATCATACCATACTTCATCTTTGTAGTACTTGCCAATAGAAAATGAAACTAAATATCATTTAGTTACTTTGATGTCATTTTCCTTTTGCAGCCAACATAATTGGTAAGGATATGGATGAGGATTGTCTCCAACTTTAGCTTCTGCACCATCTCGAAAGATACCATATTCTGAAAGCTGCCACTGTCACTGATCACCAAGCACGCCTTGTCATTAGAGGTACATTTAGTATAAAACATATTATTTCTCACCCAACTTTCATCCTCAGCCACATAAGATACTTGTAAGCTACGTTGTAACACAATAGATAAACCACAATCAGCATAAGTAACCTCTTCCTCATCATCATCAGATTTTTGTTCATCATTGGCTTCATTTCCTTCTTCGTCACTATTTTCTTTAACTAATGTAACAATCCTCCTATTTGGACAGTCTGAAGCAATATGCACAAAACCATGACACTTGAAGCATTTTCGACCATTAGGTGTAGAAGACTTAGGTGGTAGTTTGCTGCTGATTGATCCTTCACTCTTCTCTTGCCCTTCCGGTACTACTTTGCTTTGGGGAGTAGGCTTAGAATTTTGTCCTCTCATATAACTAACTATCTTTCACTCCATATCGAGAACCCTTTTCAAACTTTTATTGTTTCTCCACTTTTAAAGTCAGCTTACTTACATCATTTAAAGTCCAATACGGTTGGAGTTGAACGACTTTGGCAATCTCATATTTCAGACCTCCAATGTATCTTGCAATGGTCTGTTCTTCTAGTTCCATAAGCTCTCCTTTTAACATTAAATTATCGAACTATGTTGTGTACTCCTTCACACTAAGATTTGTTTGCTTAAAATCATGGATTTTCAGAAAGATTTCTTGCTTATAGTTGTCATGTAAGTATTTTCTTTTCAGCTCCGTTTTCATTTTCTCCCATGATACGATTTTACCCTTTCCCTCACGTTCTCTTTGCTTCTTCAGATTTTTCCACCAAAAAGATGCATTTCTTCTAAGTTTTAGTGCCACGAGCTTTACCATCTTTTGTTCTGGTGGTTCATGAAAATAAAAAATTCTTTCCACCGTATTAAGCCAATCAATAAAGTCGTCAACATTGATTTTCCCTTCAAACTCCGGAATATCCAACCTTGTGTTGTATTTGTTCTGCCATTCATCTCGGTCTTTACGTCTTGTTTGAAATCTTTGAAACTCCCTTGGGTAAGATGGCGAATCATTATCAGAATCATATATTTGGCCAACATTTTCATGCTGATTTTTTTTTGTTCCGAAGTTCTTCAATAATTTCATTTTTTTTCTTGTAGACCATGTAACAAACTTTGTAGTTGCAACTTCAAGGATTCAACATCATCTTCATGCCAACTGTATATTTTCCATTCCGCCTTGCCATGATCTCTAGCCTTAAGCTCTGATACCAAACTAATACCGGGAAGGGAGAAAGAGGAATGAAATTCAGAAAGAAATGAAAATACCCGAAAGTTGAGTTGTAGCAAACCAACAAACTCAGAACATAACTTACACAAAATAGTTAAAGATAGTTCACCACCAAGTTTAAAATCGCAAGAGGATACAGAAAGTTCACCACCTCAAGGAAATTAAATAGGGATACATAACTAAAATCAAAAGACTCACCACTCAAGGATGCATTCAAGAGATACAGAGTTTTAGAGACTCCAAAGAGCTTCTGCAAATACAATCAACTATCCAAAAGTTGTTTTCAACCCTAGAATATCAAAATAAGTATTAGAACATGAAACATCCCTTCATGCATAGGGAACTATAACATTAAATGCTTCACATCTGCCAACTAACACCTTTATGTATTCCTTGGTCATGAAGAAAGGTATCTTGAAATAGCTGTAACTTTGTCCAAGGAATATGCTCATGAGCTGTAAATTGAATGGGATGGGTTAAAAATTCTGAAAAATTAGATACTCCCATGTCATAACTAAATGTCATTCTAGGGTCGGTGATGGATGTAGGATATATACTGAGAGTAATTTTTTTTATCTTGTTTATGTAACGCATGTGGCTATGATAAAGCCAAAGATGTGTCCAACAAATATAACCCCCCATCAAATTTAAATATTTTAAAATATATATAATCATGTTTTCCATTTAATTCTTTACACCATGCAATTCAACTTTTCTTTTTTTTTACTTAAAACTTTTCTCAATAACAATAACTTATTTGATATTAGGATTATGAGTAAATTAAGTTTTGGAGTTTATAGTTATAAACTTAATATAAAGCATAATCTACAGAGCATACGAAAATAAGATCATAGTTTCTATTTAATTTTACTAAGTTTTGGAGTTTATAGTTATAAACTTAATATAAAGCATAATCTACATAGCATACGAAAATAAGATCATAGTTTCTATTTAATTTTACTAAATCTCATATTTTGATGATGAGATCAATTGATGTGTGTTGATCTAACATATGTGTTAGAAGAAATATTACGGTTCTAACTATGACAGGATCAATGAAGCTATAACCAGATGATGGGCCAAGATACAGCCTAGGCATCAGGCCGAGTTCGGACGATGCGGTGGGATCTCGTCCGAACTGAAGGAATCGGGAAGCTCGCTGGGAACACGAAGGGAGATCGCCGGAAGGAAGACTAGAGGACTTGCCGCAAGATTGTCGGAGGTTGCCGGAGTATGCGGGAGTTAGGTTTTAATTAGGCTTAATTGGTCATTAAGTGTTGTAATCATTGAGTTATAGTTAGAAGTTAGAGTCATAATTGAGTTGGATCTGGAAGGAATCCAAATCAACTCAATGAGGCAACCGGATCCACTATTGGGTTTGGTTGAGCTCAGGTTGAGCTCAATCAGTTGACCAAAAAGCTGGTCAATGTAAAAGTCAAGTTAGAATTCAAAAAGTGGAGAGAATTACTTTTATGGACATTCCGACGGGTAAACTGCCGGTTAGCGACGGTTGGACCGCCCATACCATAAAATTCGGGCGGCGGCCAGCAGGTGTCAGTGGGTAAACCGCCCAGATGACGATTGGACCGCCCGTACCACATATTATGGGCGGTGGCCAATGGCTGACGGTGGGTAAACCGCCCGTACCCAGTTTTTCCGGGTATGTTTGATTTTTGGCTCAAAAAATCTGAAGCTACTTGGGGTCTATAAATACCCAAGTATTCTTACATTCACCAACAATTCTTTTTGGCAATTAAATTCTATGAAAAAGAAAGTGTGTGTGATTTATAACAAAAATAAAAGGGAAGGGAGAGAGCTTAGAGATAGTAACTTCTTAAGTCTCTCTTGTAAGCAAATGTAAGGGTTTGATCTTCACCCAAAGAAGATTAGTAGTAGATGCCTGTGTGCCTCAAGAAGGACTCGGAAATGGATGTAGGCCATTGGCACCAAACCACTATAAAATTGTAAGTGTTTCATACTTGCATTGCTTGAATGTTGTTGAATTAATGCTTTCAACTTAACGAAACTCCTTGAAAGCAAGACGATAAGTTCTTTTCCTCAAATGTGATTATCTTTCTGACTTCTTACTTTTGATTACTCACTTGTTTTATTAAAAACGAAAAGCTTCGGATTTCCTATTCTATCTTATTTGAAAAGCTTTTACTTTATAAATAAAAATCTTAGTTTGCACTAATTCAATCGCCCCCCCCCCCCCCCCACTCCTCTTAGTGTCAATTGATCCAAACAATTGGTATCAGAGTAAGGTTATTACTCTTTGGATTAACACTAACTTGAGTAAATGACTTATTTTGGTATGAATGAGGGACATTCAATTTTACGTCCACCCATGTTCAATGGGACGAATTACACATATTGAAAAATACGGATACATATTTTCCTCATCTCTTTGGACTTTGATTTATGGAATATAGTTGAGAACGGATTTGAAAAATCTCACAAACCAATGAATAAGTTAAATGATTTGGAAAGGAAGAATTTTTTCTAAATGAAAAGGCTATGAATGCCTTGGTTTGTCCACTTGATAAAAATGAGTTTAATCATATTTTCATTTGCGAATCAGCTTTCGATATTTGGCACACATTAGAAATCACACACACGAGGGGTCTAGTAGAGTAAAAGAATCAAAGATAAATATTCTAGTTCATAACTATGAGTTGTTTCGAATGAAACTAAGCGAGTCTATTGGAGATATGTACTCCCGTTTCACGGATGTCGTCAATGGACTTAAAGTACTTGGAAAATGTTTTCAAATTTTGAACTTGTCAGATTTTACGATCTTTGCCTAAAATTTGGGATCCTAAAGTAACCGCTATTCAAGAGGCCAAAGATTTGAATAACCTACCTATTGAAGAATTGATGGGCTCCCTTATGACTTATGAACTAAACTGTAAAGCTTATGATGAGCTTGATAAACCCCTTCCAAAGAACAGGAAGAATATAGCACTTCGAACAATGAATGACTCCTGAATGAAATCTTGAGTGATGAAGACCATGATATTGCACTTATATCAAGAAAATTTAAAAAATTTATAAAACGAAACAAAAACTATAAAAATAAAAAAGAACCAAAGAAAGATAACATTATTTGCTGTGAATAGTAAAAACCGAGACACTTCAAAAGTGAATGTCCTCAACTGAAGAAGAAATTGACGCTAAAAAAGAAAGCACTCTCCACCACTTGGGATGATTCAAGTTCCTTTGAGGATGAAGACCAATCCAAAGAAGAGGTGGCAAAGTATGCCTTAATGACATTTGAAGATGAGGTTAGTGCGTCTTTAGATTTTTTATTTTTAGAATTATTAAGCATGTTTAATTATTTGTTTAATGAGTTTAGAAAACTTAGCAAGTCATTTAAACTACTTAAAGTTGATCATGATTTGATAGTTAAAAGACTTGATGAAATGCATGACTCCTTAGCTTCACATAAATCATGTACAAAATGTGATATGCTAGATAATGTTAAAGTAGAGAATTGTATGCTTAAAACTACATTAGAAAAATTTGAGATAGAGAACCAATCCTTAAATATGATCATTGCCAATAAGGGTCATAACAATAATAGACATGGCATAGGCTTTGTTGGAAATATTTAATAAAAGCCAACCATATTTGTAAAAGGACCTATATTAAATCTGCCACTAAGAGTTAAGTGTAATTTTTGTGACAAATTAGGACATAAGATAAACAAATACCTTTTTAGAAAATGTACACCACATCATCTTGTATAGGTTCCAAAGAAAACTCTATACAATGAAAATCGGTTAGAAAAGGAAGATAAAAATCTTTATGAATGACCCAATATAAAATGGGTACCTAAACCAAATATATCTTTCCTATAGGATTATTTCAAAATTAAAGTTAGGAGCTCCGAACAATGTTTTTGAATCTCAAAATATACAATTTATGATCTAACATTTTTTCAAGCTCACTAGCCTAATTAACCAATAAAATTAATGACTAAATTAAATTTTATTCTTGATAATACATGAACCTTGCACGCTTTAATTTGAACAAAGAAAGGTTAGTAAATGTCATATGTATGAAAGGAAAATCTTGACATGTGTTGATAATGTGTGAAACTAAAATCAATATGAAATCATCTTTAAAAGAAAATTTTCGTAAATCAATGATCATTTTTGTTTAAAAATATATATATTGTAATGACTTCATGAGTTTCTTTTTAACTTGGTACAATAACCCTGATTGATAATCCCATGAAAATTCATTAAAATTTCAGAGGAATAAAGTCAAGTTAAATGCATTGATTTGAGCTATTGATTGCACATGTATATTATCTCGATCAAAAATTAAAAAAAATGAAAGGGGGAGGCAAACCATGAACCAGCGGGGGAATCGCCAAACTATGCACGGCTGAACAGCTAAGTTTGCGGTTTAACCGACCGAGACTTGATTTGTTTTTTAAAAAATCACTTAGGCCCGGCGGGGAAACCAACCCTAAGCTCGATCAGCCCTCTCTAAGACCTCCTTCACTCCTTTCTTCTCCTCTAAAACATCAAAGTAGACTCTCTACTCTTCAAAACCAAGGATTTTTGCCTATCTCTAGGAGATCTAATTAAAGGTAACTTTCTAAATCTTCTCTCAAAGTTACTAAGATTGTTCTTACCATTCCTCTTGTAATATCTATGTAGAATGGCCCCTAGAAGATTCTCAAGGGATAAGGGAAAAAGGAGATTAGAAGAAACTTATGACACCTGTTAGGATCAATTGTCACTAAGAGGTGGGGGTGAATTAGTGCAAGCTAAAAATTTTCTTTCTAAAGCAAAAGCTTTTCAAATAAGATAAAATAAGAAATCTGAAGCTTTTTATTTTTAATAAAACAAATGACTGATTAAAGGTAAGTTGTTAAGAAAGCTGGAAAGATAATCACGTTTGAGGAAAAAAACTTATCGTCTTGCTTTCAAGGAGTTTAGTTAAGTTGGAAGCATCAAGTCAACAACATTCAAGCAATGCAAGTATGAAACACTTATAATTTTATAGTGGTTTGGTGCCAACGACCTACGTCCACTTCCGAGTCCTCCTTCTTGAGGCACACCGGCATCCAATATCAATCTTCTTTGGGTGAAAATCAAACCCTTACACTTAAACTTACAAGGGAGACTAGATTGACAACTCTAAGCTCTCTCCTTTACCCCTTTTCTTTTTCTTACAATTCTTACATAATATTTTCTCATAATATAATCCTTCAAAGAGTGTTGTGAATGTAAGAAAATTTGGGATATTATAGACCCCAAATTGGCTTCAAAACCAGAGCCAAAATCCAGCTCACCTGGAAAATTCGGGTATGGGCGGTTTACCCGTCGGCCTGGGCAGTTTACCCATCGTCAGCAGCTGGCCGCCGCCCAGATTCTGTGTTATGGGTGGTTTACCTGCCACTTAGGCGGTTTACCTGCCACCTGGGCGGTTTACCTGCCGAAAGCTATTGCCCGTCGCCCAGATTCTGTGGTACGGGCGGTCCAACCGTCACTCACCGGTGGTTTACCCCGTCAAAATTTCCGCAAAAGTGGTTCTCTCCACTTTTTGAATTTCGGCTTGACTTTTACGTTGACCAGCTTTTTGGTCAACTGATTGAGCTCAACCAAACCCAGTAGCGGATCTGGTTACCTCATTGAGTTGATTTGGATTCCTTCCAAATCCAACTCAATTAGAACTTTAACCCTAACTATAACTCAATGATTACAACACTTAATGACCAATTAAGCTTAATTAAGACCTAACTCCTGCATACTCCGGCAATCTTACGGTAAGTCCTCCGGTCTTCTTTCCGGTGATCTCCCTTCGCGTTCCCAGCGAGCTTCCCGATTCCTTCGGTGAATCTCCTAGCGAACTTTTGGCGAGATCCCACTGCATCGTTCGAACTTGGCCCGATGCCTAGGTTTTATCTTGGCCCATTATTTGGTTGTAACTTCATTGATCCTATCATAGTTAGACCTGCATGATGCTAATTATGACTTAATTAAATACAATCATAATTGTCAAAATATCCATCACAAGACCATCCCGACTCCTGGTAAGCTTTTCGGCTGCCCCCGACAATCTTCCGACGATTCTCGGTCTTCTTTTGGTGAACTCCCTCGTGCCATCCTAGCAAACTCCCGATACCCTCAGCGAGCTTCCGATACACTCCTGGCGAGTTCCCAAACGCATCGACTCGATGCATGGACTTAACCTTGGCCAATCCTGATTGTAATAATCCTTCTATCGTAATTAATCCTTCATCAATCAACTCTAACAATCATGTTAGATCAATAATCCATCAATTAATTTCATCATCAAAATCCGAGATTCAACAATACCAATATTTTTTACTCCTATGAACATGCTATGAAATTTCCATGTCTTGAATCTAGAAGTGTTCATAAGGGAAAATATGTTGATCTAGATGACCTAGGACACATTGAACCAATACAATGGTTTGCAAATCTAGAAGTCCTACCCATTCTTCAAGTAAATGAACATATCTACTCAAGATTAGTTAGATTGTTCTACAACAATATGCATGTATATGAAAATGAAATAGCCTCTACATATCTTTTGGGACATTACCTTGATATTACTGATAATCTAATTTGTAACCTAATAGGCATCCCTGAAAAAAGAAGCGGTTGTTATTTTAGGGATAATGGGATATGGATTCTATAGGTGTAACATATTCTGAAGCTTTAGGAACTATTTTCGGAAATCCTAATCTAGTTATTGTGCCAAAAAGTTGTGAACATTTGCTACCCTTTAATACAAAAGTGCTTCATCATATAATTATGAGTATCCTACTTCCAAAATAATTTCATCAGTATGAACTAAATCAAATGGAACTATGAACCATGTATTGGATAATGAAGCAACAAGAAAATTGCTTTGGATATCTCATAAGGCAGTATATGATTGATCTTGCTAACAAGGATTTGATGCTACCTTATGGTGGAATAATCACTAGACTGTTACATGATCATGACATAGTTATTCCTCCAGATGAAGAAATCATTAAAACTGATAGGTATAATATAATCAATAGAAATCTTTTAATAAGATGTAGGTGTATTGAAAAAAATGGTATTTGAATTAGAAGGACTGAGTCTCCCTCACTTGAACCTGAGACACTTATCCTTAGGAGAAGCTTATCTCCTCCTACCATTCCTCTTAAGGCACCACTTATGATGCAACCAGAACCTTCATTTCCAGTCGAGACTATTATGAACTAGATGGAACGAATTAAGCAACACCAAGATGAACTAATGACTAAGGTGGAGCAGATCCAGGGACAGCTCTACGTATTATCTAGTTATTTTGGATTAATACCATATGAGTGATTGTAGAACTTGATATTTTGGACTACTTTTTTATTTGCACTTGATTGTACTAATCACTCATGA
Source organism: Ensete ventricosum (assembly GCA_029747655.1). NCBI lineage: Eukaryota > Viridiplantae > Streptophyta > Magnoliopsida > Zingiberales > Musaceae > Ensete > Ensete ventricosum. The sequence continues at coordinate 39,555,405 of JAQQAF010000008.1, read as the reverse complement.
TGTACTATTTTTTTATTTGCACTTCCTTGCAGCGTGAACCTACTTATTCATAAAACTTTGCTACTTAGAAGTGTTTTCTAATGATTAATATTGTAAATTTATCTCATTTGAATTTATTGACACTAAATATGAATTAGCGGATATCTTTATAAAACCCTTAAATGAAGATTAATTCAAGTGATGTTTACTTACAAAAAGAATTACATGATGATTTAAATACATGAGTAGCTCTTTTCTTTATATATCTCTTGGATTTTTTAATCTTCCAAAAAAATTCCATTTTACATTTGAGAGCTATATCTGATGATGTTTTAAAACTCATCCTCTATTCTTTTTCATTCTTGATTTACAAGAGATAGAAAATTCATTTGTTGTATTTTACAAAGGGGAGAATAAAAAGTCATTTGCTAAAAAGTTTAACCCCACCCTTCACCTTTTTTTTGTTGATGACAAAGGGGGAGAAAGGTATGGTTAATGACTAGAGTTTGATTTTAAAATATATTAAATTTATTGAGAAAGGTATGGTTGATGACTAGAGTTTAATTTTCAAATGCATTAAATTTATTGAGAAAGGTATGGTTGATGACTAGAGATTAATTTTTAAATATATTAAATTCATTGAGAAAGGTATGCTCAATGACTTGAAAATTTTTTATGACTTCAAATTTTCTATGCTCTATGACTTCCAAATTTTATATGCTCAATGACGTGAAAATCTTCTATACTCTATGACTTAAAAATATTCTATGCTTACTGATTTGAAAATTTTCTATGCTTGATGATTTGAAGAAATTTTTTTAAATATTTTCAACTTCATGACAATCCTTGAAAATTCTTGATAAGTTGAAAAGTTTAAAAAGCAATCTTTGTTATACTTGAAAGGTTAAATGCTTGAAATGCTTATTACTTTAATTTACTTGAATTCAAGAGGATGTGACTTTCTTGAATTTAATTCTTCTATATGATGGCTTAAATTTAGGGGGAGTTAGAATTAACTCCCGTTATCAATTGATTATCATCATCAAAAAGGGGGAGATTGTTGAATCTCATATTTTGATGATGAGATCAATTGATGTGTGTTGATCTAACATATGTGTTAGAAGAAATATTGCAGGTCTAACTATGGCAGGATCAATGAAGCTACAACCAGATGATGGGCCAAGATACAGCCTAGGCATTGGGCCGAGTTCGAACGATACGGTGGGATCTCGTTGGAAGTTCGCTAGGAGATTCACCGAAGGAATCGGGAAGCTCACTAGGAACGCGAAGGGAGATTGTCGGGAAAAAGACCGAAGGACTTACCGCAAGATTGTCGGAGGTTGCCGGAGGTTATGGGAGTTAGGTCTTAATTAGGCTTAATTGGTCATTAAGTATTGTAATCATTGAGTCGTAGTTAGAAGTTAGAGTCCTAATTGAGTTGGATTTGGAAGGAATCCAAATCAACTCAATGAGACAACCTGATCCACTACTGGGTTTGGTTGAGCTAAGGTTGAGCTCAATCAGTTGACTAAAGAGCTTATCAACATAAAAGTCAAGCCAAAATTTGAAAAGTGGAGGGAACCACTTTTGCGGAAATTCCGAGGGGTAAACCACCGGTGAGCGATAGTTGGACCGCCCATACCACAGAATCCGGGCGGCAGCCAACAGGTGTTGGTGGGTAAACCTCCTAGAAGGCGGTTGGACCGCCCGTACCACAGATTACGGGCGATGGCCAACGACTGACGGTAGGTAAACCGCCCAGAACGGTAGGTAAACCGCTCATACCTAATTTTTTTGGGTATGTTTGATTTTTGGCTATAAAAATCTGAAGCCACTTGAGGTCTATAAATACCCAAGTATTATTACATTCACCAACAACTCTTTTGGGCAATTAAATTATATGAAAAATAAAGTGTGTGTGATTTGTAAGAAAAAGAAAAGGAAAGGGAAAGAGCTTAGAGATAGTAACTTCTTAAGTCTCCCTTGGAAGCAAGTGTAATGGTTTGATCTTCACCCAAAGAAGATTGGTAGTGGACGTAGGTCGTTGGCGCCGAACCACTATAAAATTGCAAGTGTTTCATATTTACATTGTTTGAATATTATTGAATTGATGCTTCCAACTTAACTAAACTCCTTGAAAGTAAGACAATAAGTTCTTTTCCTCAAACGTGATTATCTTTCTGGCTTTTTACTTTTGATCATTCACTTATTTTATTAAAAATAAAAAGCTTCGGATTTCCTATACTATCTTATTCGAATCCTATCTAATTCAAAAAGATTTTACTTTAGAAAGAAAAATCTAACCCTTCCATAAACACCTCATAGTAAAGATATGATAACTAAAAAACTTATTGTTCTTTTTTTTTTTTTTGAAAGCGTAACTAGCGAAAATAAGATTTGATTCAAGCAACGGCTAATTGATGTCTTCCAAAAAAATTTATAGCATGAGTTTCAATTCTCTATTTAAAAGTTTATATTAAGAAGTTTCAATTCTCAACACAGGTAAATGTTTCTGTTATTCATATTGACAGCTACTCCACTCTATGCTGAATGTTTTCTCTTTTTTTTTTTTTTTTTTTGATGCTAATGATTTAATAGCTATCTTAGTAGTTTCACTATTTTTTAGTTTATGTTCCTATGTATTATTTGGATATATCAAGAAATGTACGATCTGATGAGGCTGAAATATTTACTTATTGGTGGGGTAAGCCTTTTTAATTTTTTCCTTTTCTCTTTTGCTATATGATTCATCTGGGGAAGATCGAGCTTTGGAAATAGTGGATGCTCTTACCAATGCACAAACAAATGTGTCGCTCCCAATCAAGGTGTATAGATTTGTAAGATGAGATTTGGATGTCTCAACTAAAAGTAAGGAACTATACACAAATTATAGTATAAGGTCTTGAATCCTCAAATCTAAGCTATCATATCAATTAGATTAATGTTTGACATGTAAAATTGTAAGGTGAGTTTGAATTATAAACTTAAAGTGAGTCACGTACACTATCAAAATTTGTGGGATGACATTTTGGACTTCAACCTAAGGTAAGAAATTTAGGTATATCACTACAGTATAATGTTTTTAAGTGTAATAAAAAATAAATTAAGTATCAATCTTCAGACTTTAAAGTTATAAACTTAGCACAAAGTATATGATAATATCGGTGATATACCGATTAAATCAATTTAATTGGTACGAAGTCCTAAAGAGCCTGTTATTAGTAACTTGAAATTGAGCATCTTAGATTATGTGATAACATTGGGCATAAAATTAATGAAGACATACATGGAGGCATAATTGGTAAAAAAAAAATAATAAACATATTTCATCTTTTTCTCCAACCTCCATTGTTGAATGGAGTTAACAGAAAGGATAAAAAGGAGAAAAAGAATATTAACATCCCCAGCAAAGATGGCACAGAAATTCTTCTAATAATTTGAATTTAAGTATAGGTAAGCAATAAACGAAATTACTTTGATCTGCTCAATTAATGCACCAGCAGTATGTACTTGACAAAATATTTTCTACAAAATACATCCACAAAATAAATAATTGTAAGTAAAAGATCAAAACTGCAAGAAAATTTGAATTTAGAGATAAGTAAACAATAAACAAAATTGCTTTGATATGCTCAAGAAATGTACCAGCATACAGGAGACAAAAACCTTACCGGAAAAATACATCCATTAAATAACTAAAGGTACATTCTCATGGGTAATGTTTTGGAGATTCTTTTTCAGATATGTTGCATACATTGTTGTACATTGCCTGTGCCGTATTTGAAACCTCTTGTTTCAATGTATCTTTTCTGGTTTCAGATGTAAGCAGCAACATTCAGTGAGTAACAATGTTAAGCTAATTAAAGATGACAGCAATCTCACTGCATAAGCAGAGATCTTCTGCTAATTTTATTGCCATTTTGGAAGCCAACATCAATGCTCGTTAGTGTCCAAATTACTTAAGGCACATTCAACTAAGCAATGCTTTAGAAATCCTTCCATCTTCACTAGTTCTGGAAGCTCCAATCACCATGAGCAGCAAGCGATGATGCACACTCAGCAAGAGATCAATGATTACTCCTCACCCATCTGCAATAGCCAGTTGTCTTGGAAAAGCAGAAAAGATGATGCATACTCAGCATCTAACATCTTCACTACCAACTTTCTCTACTGCATTGCAAATTATAATTGATGGGTTGTGAGTGGTATTTGACTAGAGAAATTATAACAAAGAAGCACATGGACCTAAAGCACTAAGAAGTCTTAACCTCCAGCAAATTAGCTAGAAGAAGCTTTAATGTGGGACTTGTGAGGTTAGGCTCACAGATGACTCTCAGTTATCAGTCCATTCCTGTTATAACATAACTCCTTTGATGGACGATGATTGCCTATCGGGCAACTTCCATACTGGGCACATCTTGACCTTCATTAGTCAGACTACTTACAGAAGCATCTGTAGGGACCCAACTATTAGATCGCATGACATTCAAAAACTGATTAGCTTCATCAGAGAATCCTGCTGCATCAAGGCTACAAACTAGCATCACACTCTGAGAATAACTGGGCTTGACACCTTTCTCTATCATTTCATTGAGCATACTCAGTGCTTCAGAAAATTTCTCACTCCTGCAAAGACTCTTTAAAAGTTCAACGTATGCAGCAGAACTCAATTGTTTACCTTTTGCAATAATCGCATCACGAAACTTGAATGCCTCAGCCAAGTTTTCTTCTTTACAATGCACATGAATCATCACCTCATAAGTTATTTCATCAGGATGTATACCATTTGCCACCATTTCTTCAAACAATGCTGATGCAGCTGATGTGTTTCCCATTTTGTTATGCCCAACAATAAGTGATGTATAGGTAACAGAGTTTGGCTCGATATTCCTGTCCTGCATTTCCAGCAATAACCGGCATGCCTCCTCCAAATGTCCTGCCTTGGCATATCCATCTATCAAGGTTGTGTATGTTACATTATTAGGCATAACCTCTTTGTCCACCATCTCTTGGAGCAATTTAGTTGCTTCCTGTAGTTTTCCAAGCTTGCAGAAACCATCAACCAAGGAATTAAATGTAAGAACTGTCACGAAGCCTTTTTGCAACATTTCACTGAACAAATGTAAAGCCATTTCCATGTCACCAGCCTTGCAACATCCGCTAATAAGAACATTAAAAACAAATTTATCAGGTGAAATTCCTCTTGAAAGCATTTGTTCATACAACACAAATGCTTCAGACATGTTTCCAGCCTTGCAGTTTCCATCAATCATTGTAGTGTATGTCACACTGGTCGGCACCAAACCCTTTGCTAAGATGATCTTGAAATATTCTTTAGCACGGTTGATATTACCAGACTTGCAAAAACCATCAATTAGCGCATTATAAGTAACAATATTTGGCTCAACACCTCTAGCACACATTTCATCATGGAGGGTCACAGCTTTAACTATGTCGCCTGTCTTACAAAGCCCAAAGATAAGTGAACTGTAAGTGTATACGTCAGGAGCCAAACCTTTCCCCTGAAGCTCTGAAAGGGCTTGGAAAGCCTCTTGGATCTTCCCACTCTTTGAGAGGCTATGAATGAGCACACTGTATGTTTGCACATCTGGCAACACACCATGTCCCAACATGGAGTGAAAGGTGGAGAAGGCCTTTGCAACATTGTCTGATTTGCAGTAACCATCAATAAGGGTTGTTAAAATGACATCATTTGGCTTTATTCCTCGAGCAACCATCAACTGCAAAAGTTCATCTGCTCCATCCATATCTCCAGACTTGCTGTGCCAGTTGATGAGAGCCCCATATGTGAACATATTTGGAGACAACCCTCGCTCTTGCATTTGAGTAAAGTATTTCTTTGCTTCTTCAAGATTTCCCGCCTTGCATAGACCCATAATGAGAGAATTGTAGCAAAATGTATCTGGAGGAACGTTTATATCAGCCATCTTTTCGAAAGTCTGCACTGCCTCCATTATTCTGCCTTCCTTGCACTGACCTGAAATGAGAGCGGAATAAACGACAGCATTAGGTTCCAAACCATTTTCATGCATTTCCATCAACAAGACCTCAGCCTGCCTCGATTCTCCACAAACACAAAATCCATTAATCATCACGCTGTAGGTATACAAATTAGGTAATACATTCTGAATCTTCATCTCTTCAAGCAACCTAAGCGCCTCCTGGGGACTACGCACCTTAAAGTACCCCTCAATAACTAGGTTATAAGTCCGTGTGTCTGGTTTCCAACCCATACGATCCATCTCCTCCAAAAGTTCATGTGCCTTGTGTATATCCCCTGCCTTGCAAACCCCACGAATGAGATTATTATATGTAAACATATTGGGCTGCACTCCTGCAGCTATCATCTCATCCAACAATTTCCTTGCTTCGATCGACTGACTGTTCTTGCATAAGCCACTAATGAGAACACTGTAAGTGTAGTTATCAGCAGCCAAGCCTTTCTTCACCATCTCCTCCTTCAACTGAAAAGCATCTCCAAGAGCCCCAACTCTGCAGAAACCACAGATTAGCGTGTTGTAAGTGACTGCACTTGGGGCACAACGTTTTTGCTCCATCTCCAAGAAGACATTTTTGGCTGCATCAACATTTCCAACCTTAAAATACGCCTCGATCAATGTAGTAAAAGTGTAGACATCGTGACCCAGTTGCGCCCGTGACATGAAATCGTGCACCTTCCAGAATAAATCCATGGAATTAGCCCTCAAGAGATCCTTCAGTAGCGCATTGCAGCACCTCAAACTCGGAGCAAAAGCACGGCCTTTCATCATCAACAACGCCACTTCAGCGGCTTCCTTGAGCATTCCCGCTCTCTTGTACGTATCAATCAGCACGCTGAACACCGCCGAATCGGAGCGTGGGTCGCGGGAGAAGCAGCCAGCGATGTTGTCCAATACGGAAGGCGGGGAGGGACAGGTCTTGACCATTCGCTCGAGGAGGCCACTGGCGAGGGGGAAGAGGCCAGAATCGCAGAGGGCAACGGCGAGCACGGCGTAGGAATCAAGGGCGTGGGGGGAGACCATCTGCGACCCGGACCAGTAAAAGAAATCCAGAAGGCGCTTGGGATCGGGCGCCCGGCCGACTATCTGGCGAAGGACCGCGGAGACGGCGGCCGGGGAAACGCGGCGGGGGATGTCCGAGGCGGCCATGGCGGCCTTCCAGTTCCCGGCGCCGAAGAGAAGAGAGGAGATCTCGCGGGCCAGATCGTCAGCATCGGAGTCATGCTCGGGGGATTCCGAGGAGACGCAGAAGGGGAGGATTTGGGATCGGAGATGGGGGCTTCTCGCGTCCGACAAGGGCTTGGGGATTATTCTACTCCAGGGGAGGAGGAGGAGAGGGCGTGCTCGAGTGACTCGAAACATGGCGACGGCTCCCTCGCTCCCCGCTTCCGCTTCGACTGCCGCTTCCTCTTTTGTTCCAATACATTCGGTTCGGATGTGAAGCGTATTGAGCGTGGAAAACGCTTCCGTTTCGACCCATAGAAAGATGCTCGTCGAGAAGGGTGGCGTAGATGATTGGACAGGCGGTGGAGGCCCCATGGTGGGTCCCACATGTGAGGTAGTAGCTACGTGGCTTGACGCTGGAGGAGGGGCCAACCTACACATAGTATCTAAAAATAATCCTAGAATATTTAAAAGTATTAAAAACATATAAAATTACAAAAAATACCTATTATTTATACTATTTAATGTTTATGAAGCGTAGCAACATCATCAGATAGAATGCCGTAAATTTAAGTACCATGGTTCCGAAATCAATAGTTTTGGTTTCGAAACTGAACTGGTGAAACTATTGGTTTTGGAATCAGAATTCAAAATCGACGATTCCAATTCCAGTTGGAGCGATTCCAATATTAATTTTTATATTTTTATTTTAATTTTTTTTAAAAATAAATATAAAACTATAATGAATAAAAAAATATAAAAAAGAGTAACATTAATTACTTCTAGTGTCGAATGTTCTGATTGATATGTCGAATAAACAGCCCTTCCCTTATATTCATGGGGGTGATCGATCGATCGATCGTTTTATAGTCTTGCTCTAATTGTCAAATGCATAATTTAAGATTCCATTGATTTGAGAGGGCATGTTGGATCCAACTTCATCCGTGATGAATCAATCCTCTTGTGCTGAAGGCTTACTCCATAGTTACTATTGATACTAGAGTTATTAGTATTTATCTTACAATCATCATTAGAATTTAAAAAAAAAAAAAAAGGTTATCGTATCGTGTTCACCATCATTGGAACTCTACGGAAAAAAAAAAAAAAAGTTATGTTGTATCGTGTTCACCACCATTGAAACTCTATGATTATAGTGTTACCACTAAACTCACTCAAAAAAGTTGTTAAATATATATCAAGCATAGAGTTTGAGCCTAATGATCCCCTTGCTTTTTTTTTTTTTTTTTTTTATAATAACGATTTCTCTCCTTTACAGATTTTACTACTCCAGTTAAATTGATTCGAATGTGGATTGTTGTCTACTATACTTAACACTATGATAGTCATATAAGCTAATAATGATCCTTTTTCTTTTTTAATTTTATCATCAATATCAACTTATATTCTTAAACTTTCATAATAAATAATTAAATATTCACTTAAGATATTTATTCTAGTACGAGGATCATGGGTGCAAGCAACTAAATAAATCAATAAATTTTTTTAAAAAGATATAATTTATCCATTTTGATTTCATTATCATTATTGTCATATTTCGATCATTATCATATTGATATTAAATCTAAAGCACTAATAGTATTAATATAAATAATTATAAAAAATATAATCAATAAGATAATAAACATCAGATATATATAATATAGGTAGCACTAATTTAAAAAAAAAACTTTATAAAAAATTTATAGGATTCTCTTTCACAATCATTCAAATGTTTATGTTGTGAATACAAACTAACCTATCCAATATTATTGATAATAAAAGTACATGATAATTTTTTATACTCAAAATTTTTTTTAAAAAATAATTCTTATGTAAATTCCGTGATGAAGGAATATCCTTTTAGTTTTATTACATGGTTTTGATAGGATTAAGTGTGAACCCACTCGAGCCAAAAGAGCATACATACTCTACCAGAAGGAACCAAACTAAATCAATCCAATGAATGAATGCACTCTTCCTCCGATCATTTCTCCTCCCTCTTATTTCTTATTTCTTCCTTCCTTTCGTCACCATCGCTCCTCTGCCATCCTATGTGAGGAGAGGGAGAGGGATGTGAGAAAGAGAAGGAAGAGGTAAAAAGAAGAAGAGGATCGATGATGGATTGACCTGAACCGTTTCAAAGCATTTTGAAAAAAAAAAAAAAATTAACTGGTAAATTGGGGATTTAAATATCGTTGGATAATTTCTCAATAGAAGGTTGTCATCTGATAAAGATCGATGAGTGGGACTTTCTTTCTAAGTAAATTGCACAAATTTAAAATGCCAAATTGACATGAATCAATGAAAATTCCAATATTAGAGTTAGAAGAATTGATAGACGGCAAGAGGAATGTGAAAAAATTACTAATTCAAAGTGAAAGTTACGTGAAGAGAGAAACCGAAGATCATAGTTATTCTCGTTATTTGTTGTCTTCTCTCTTATTTTCTACACACACACACTCTCTCTCTCTCTCTTAAAATCTTTTTTTGCAACTTTTTTAAATATTTATATTATAATCGATCTGCAATTTGGCGTTAGGAAAATAAAGATACTTTAAAACTTAACTTTTTGTGTAGCTTACTTTTCTCAACCCTGGACACCTCTTTTTCTCTCTCCTTTGTTTTCTCTCTCTACCACTTTCTCTCTTCTCAATTTTCTCTCTTTAATAGCTTTTCTCACTCTTGAGTTTTCTCTCTAATAGTTTTTCTTTCATTGGTTTTCTCTCTTTATTAGTTTTCCTCTCCCCCAGCTTTCTCTAACAGTGCGTTTAATTTAGGGGAGAATATTAAAGTATTAAAATAAACTTAATAATTATATAAGTGTATATATTGAACATTGACTATAAGAGATACCTGATTAATTTTTGAAAAAATATTTATGAAAGATAAATTAAAAAAAAAGTGCATGATGCCTATCTAAAAGAAAACCAAGAAATCTTATATGATGAAGACGAAAAAAAAAAAAAAAACTCACTAGATATGATAAATTTCCTTGAGATTAATGATACTAAAATTATAGAAAAATAAAATTCAGATTATGATATGAATAGTATTGATTTTATTGGGTAGATAATTTTGTTGGAGTTGATAGTATTTTATTATCATTGGAAGCATAAGGATACATTTACGTCCCTATATAAAAGACGAACTTGCAAAGCCATAGAGTTTTTTTATAAATGAAAATATAGAAGATATTGTGAATGTTAACCTGAAAGATACTGCTATTTAATATTCAAAAGTTAAAAAAGTTGGATGAATTTTGAAATATGAAAACATTTGGAGATTTTGAAAGATGATAACTCTTATTAGATTGGTTTTAGTTTTGGAGATTGGTTCAAGAAATCTAAGAATTTTCATTCGAGGATTGATTGAAATAGATGACATGGATCAACCGCATGAATGACTCTTATGAATTGCATGACCTAGAAATCACTGAATTTAGAGAATTATGAAGACTAATTTCATCCAGCTTCAATATTTTTATAATATTTTTTATAAAATTTAATTTATAGGCAGATGTTAAATTTTTCTATTTATTTAATGATTAGATAGAAGACCAATCTAAAATGTTCTAGTTAAGATAAAAAAATACTTGTAATAAATAAAGTAAAAAAACAAAATCTTAGATCGACCATTCTACAAATAAAGAGCATCGTGATGTGTTGACCATGCCAAAAGAAATATAAAGATCTACGATTTTAAAAGATTGCAAGTTATTATACTTAATAAGATTGCTTATATAAATATCTCTATTATTCTCCTTTAATATCTTTAATTTATGATTTATTATCTCTATTATTCTCCTTTATTATCTTTAATTTATATAAATATGACCACCCTTTTGAAAAAGAGATTTTCTAACATGCTATCAAGGCAATCAGTTTTTCAATAACAAAAGCATAAATTTGATGCGACGTATTTTTCAAGAGTTTTCCAATTTGACATTAACTTAAAAAATCAAAGCATTTGATAAGTACTATGAAAAGATGCAGTACACCTAAATGTAGTGGTTCTAAAGAATGCGTGGTCGTTGGCAGCTAGCTGGTTATAACATGAAAATTGGCTGCTCTCCTGAAGATTGGGTTAGTAGGAAGGCACCACAACTCAATTTGCATGAATCGGACATCAAACGACGACTGCATACAGCAGCACAACATTAGTTTACACTGGCAGCTTCCTCTACTTCTGACAGGAAGCCATCGTCAAAGAATGCCGAGTGCAAAGCTCTGATGCACTGCTGTGCTTCACTATCATGAACTACCAAGGAAATGTTCACCTGTAGGGTACAGGTAACGAAAAAATAAGCATCACATTTGGAACACTTTTGTGGGATTATGAAGAATCACAACCAAGTAATTAGAAAGTACCTTAGATGCTCCCTGAGAGATCATCTGGACATTCACTCCATTCTTGCGTAGAACATTGAATGCCTGAAGAATACCAAATACGCTTAATTAGTTTCTGTTGCCAGCACGACACAGTCGCTATACATAATTACCGACCACAAGGAAAATGTGGGCAAATAGTCCATAGAAAAGGTCAAAAAGAAGAAATTCTGTTTTTGTTAATAAGTGAGATCAAACCTTTTCTAGTATTAAAGATGATCTCTGCACATTTCCAATAAGGGAGATTATTGATCTGTGCTGAAGGAGATGAACAACAGCAATCTTCTCCAGCTCCTCAACCACATGATCAAGTTCCTACATTTGATGGTTGTTCAAGATGGGTTAGATGAACAAGATATCAAACAAATATAGTGTCCTTGCTACAAAACATTACAACCAATTATTTCATTATGGCTAGTCTTTTGAAGAAACAGAGTATCCTTTTGACACCTTTCTCAATCTGAAAAACTTCAAACTTTTTCATATACTTGAGTCACCACAACTTAATTGAGGCTAAACTTAAGCCAGCAAATTATGTATTTGTAAGTTCAGCAGGCACATGTATATACTCTGCAATTGAGACCATCTTTGTTTTTTTGTTTCAAGTGGAAAATCATATTCAACTCAGACCTGCTGGATTAATTCTCTATTCCAGAGTTTTGATGGATCCAATGTCAAAGAGATGCTGACTTCACTTGTTGCGACACAGTCAACAGAAATGCCCAAGTCCTCAAATATAGAGAAAACCTGGATAATACACACACACACAAAAGGGCAGTAACGAACTATAATTTTACAAGTAACAGATTACACCACCAAGACTGAAATGAGCACCAGTCTACCTTTGCAAGAAAACCATACTGTCCAAGCATTCGAGTGCTCACAATATCCAACATGGTAACATTTGACTTCAACACGATGCTGGTTAGTACAGCCTGAATTTTCCACAAAAAAGATTTATGACAAAGCTAGGAGCAATATCAATTCTAGAAAAGAATAAATATAGACATAGTATTTCATTATAGACCTTGCTCATATCTCTTGCTTTGGTGATGACAGTTCCAGGAGCTTGAGGGTTATAGGAATTCTTGACCCTAACAGGTATATCACCTTCTCTGGCAGGCCGCATTGACTGGGGATGCAACACCTGAACTTGGAAAATAGCTAATACTGTCAAATGAATAAATGAAGCAGAACTTATATGAAGAGTCTACAGTCACTACACATGCAATTACATTGAATTAAAAGAGGCTCCATAACACATAACAAAGAACTGAATTTGTAATTAAAAAACTCTAAATGTAGGTCCAGTGCTACACGGTGAAATCCTAATCCATGAGAACTGCTACAAGTGTGAAGCAGAGTATCAATTTTTACATCCTTCAATCTGCAAATTTCCAAAGAAATTTCTGTCGCAAACAAACAAATAAGTCGTACTTGTGCTCCAAAATAAGCGAGTTCAGCTGCCTCTTCAAATGTTAAATGAGGAACCGGCTTTGCATTTGGACATATATTAGGATCACATGTTAAAACACCATCAACATCTTTCCAGACCTGTTGCAGATGTATTAATAATATTAGTCTGATACACTGCAGATGTCCAACAGCATCTGAGGCCACATGGATTATGCAAATAGCCGAAGTAGTATAAGAATGGCAGAAGACCTAAAATAAACTTCAGTAGAGACTGTTGTTTGTGAAGTAGGTACAGTAGAATACAGCATCCCAACAATATGCTCAAACACTTAAAGACTTCAAACTGACCTGAATTTCACGTAAGCCCAAAGCTTTACCTATAGTTGTTGCAGTTAAGTCGCTTCCACCTCTGCCTAAGGTAGTTACAGCACCGGATTTCCAACCCTGTAATCACATAAATATCATCAAACCTTTAATCTCTGTTATACAATTATGTCAACACTACATAATGCATGATGTTGAACTTGTAGCTACAACCTTTCCAAGGAAACCAGTAACTACAGGAATCGCCGGATCATTAGTCCAATCACCATGCAACCTCTTTGCAACAGCAGGATAAGTTGCTTCCAAGATGTCAGCATTTGTAAAGTCATCTGTGGTGATAAAACCAATCTCAAATGCATCATACTGCAAAAGATGCAAAAGCCACATAAGCAGCTCCTCTATTGATCAGAAACAAATTGCAAATATAGAAATTAATTATCATGAAGTTGTTTCCAAGATGTCAGCATATGTAAAGTCATCTGTGGTACTAAAACCAATCTCAAATGCATGATACTGCAAAAGACACAAAAGCCACATTAGTAGCTCCTCTATTGATCAGAAACAAAATGCAAATATAGAAATTAATTATCATGAAGCTGCTTCCAAGATGTCAGCATTTGTAAAGTCATCTGTGATAATAAACAAAATGCAAATATAGAAATTAACTATCATGAAGCTGCTTCCAAGATGTCAGCATTTGTAAAGTCATCTGTGATAATAAAATCAATCTCAAATGCATCATACTGCAAAAGATGCAAAAGCCACATAAGTAGCTCGCTCCCCTATTGATCAGAAACAAATTGCAAATATAGGACTAGAGGAAACAGATTCGATCTCTAATCTCTCACTTATCACATACTTCATGGAACAAAGTCATATCTCAAAATTGTACTTCCAAAAATAAATTGTTGTACTGACAAGAATAATTTATGCCATAACATCCTGGAACTTCTTTATAAACAGGATTTTGGCATAAACAGATACCAACCTGGCAGAAAATTCAATGACATGACAAATAACATTACCTTTAACTAAAACTAAGAGGTGTTTAAACCAAAGAAGCAAGTCTGGAATGAAACAGAACCAGAAAATTGGTTTCCATCATTTTCGAAGGAAAAACTTCTTGCCACAATTTATTTATAGGAACAAGTGGATTATACAATTGCAACTTCACTTTTAGAAAAGAAAGGAGGAAGACAATTCATCAAAATTGAAACGTAGGCATGATCTTGTTATCTAACTAATGGAAGAAACTTTCAGGCATCTCTTAACAAGAACCCAAAGTTGGCTTTAACATGCACATGCATGTCTAACATCACAAATTCACAACCAACTTCTAGGATTTGGATTTGGAACCTTGCTCATGCTCGACTCTGAAGATGATAAAACAAAAGACATTGCAAATTACTGACATCTAAGCTTATAATAAGCACAAGCGAAACATTTGATCTTTATATTTATCAGGCAAAGAAATCAGGAGCTTTGCTTCAATAACAACAGTTGTTACTTCTCCATATGTGATTGACCAAGTTTATGATGAACTTGAATGGATATTAAATTGCAAAGCTAGTTAAGAAGGATACATATAGAATTTCCAATGTAAAGATGCACATGGATGGCTGACTTTCATGTGGATGCAGAAGAACAGAACACATAATACAAGAGGGAAGTGTATGGTCACAAAGCACTACTATATATAAAAAGACAAGGAATTTACAAATCTTTTACTAAACAATAGTATACTAATATTGGGCAAAACAGTTCAAATTATGTGATAGCTTCAACAGGAAACAAATTACAAAATTAAAAAAAATTAATTATGCTCAATTGTTAATATTATCATAGATCAGATATTTAGGTGCAGTAAAAAAAAATAGCATATGAGTTTTCAATCTGCTCATCGGACTATAAAAGCATCTAGTCTAAAGATAAATCAATTATCTAACTATAAAATGGAAGTTCAAAAGTTTAAATATAGCCATATGGAAAAAAAAATCATTAGATTTTCCTTCAACAGTATGGAGCTATCAAACCATTTCTCTTTACATGCAAGAATTTCAATCAGGTTTCCTGGCTTTCTTGGTAACTTACATGAATAATTCTGACTCTTAATATTTCAAATATCATATTTGGAAGACTAAATGATTATGGAAATTATTGCAATGTGACCTTTAATTTACTAGTGCATTAAATATCAATGACACTCATTTATGCTCCACTTTTCAGACACGTAGCTGGTAATGGTTGCTCAAATGCTGGGTGAGCTTTAACTGTTAAGGAATATCTTGCAACAAACTGTTAGGTTCTATCAAAATCTCTCTTGACATAAGATTTAACATTGTAACAAAGTGATGGCTCCTAAATGCTGAATTAGTGGTGTAGATGTAAGCTGGAAGAATGAGGCACTCTGGCTTAGGCTCCTTGTACAATCATTAGAAGGGAACCTTTACATGGTACGCCCACCTTTATTCAGAGTCAAACCCGACTTGGGAAGCAAAGGTCTCGGAGTTGAGGAAGGAGTTCAGCAAGACAGAAAGAAGGCTTGGAGTGCCCGAAGAGGTCAACCAAGCAAAGGCATTCTCGAGAGGAGAAAGAGAATGGCTAGTGTTGGCACTAAGCACCTTTTCAAATAAAGCAAGTAGAAAAACTCTAACCTAGCTTACTTTCCAGGTGTCAGTATAGCCAACCAACCCTGCTCATAGAAAGACAAAGGTTCTGTATGCTAAGCGTTCTTAGCTTCCGCTTCCTCTCCTCTTCTTGGCCTTAGTCCACTCCCTTTAGTCTAGTCTCCATTTGCTGTCAACTTGTAGAAAGAGAGTCATTCCCTCCTTTAAGTTCAGTAAGAAAAGTCATGGAAGGTGTGGATGAATCAAGAAAGACTTTCTCCTACCCTAGCTAGGAAGAGAGACTCTAAAGGAAGATTATGTAAGTAGATCAATTCAATCCGATGATTTGAATCTGAAGTCAGGAAGGAGGAATCCAATACCAACTTGCTTAGAGAATCAAACTCTTCCTTCAATAGGAAACTCCCAGTGCTCTCCGAAATCCTATCTAAGTCAAACTGCAGTAAGCTTATTCTACTTGCTTGGGTTTTCTGAAAGTCTTCCAGTTAGCAAAGTTACTAGAGCCCATGGCAGGCGATGCAGTTCATGAAGTGATCCAATGTAGAATTTGACTTGAATGTAAATGCTAAAAGCCATCAGTTAGATGGTCTTCTATTAACTATACACCAATAAGTCAATATCCAACTAATTTTGGGAAGACCGAATACATTTAGGTTAGCAGAGTGTAATATTAAAACCAAGGATCGCCACACCGGTCTGTACCGACATACTGAGCTCGTCTCGATATGGTATGGTATCCGATATCGAGCGGTACGCATAGGGCATACCTTTCGATATAATATAATATATAATATAAAAAAGTTAAAAATAAAAAAGGGGGACATTGCCGAAGCAGCATCACCTCTTTCCTTCTCCCCACGCAGGGAGACTTTTCTTCTCCCCACGTGAGGAGAAGAAATCGCCCACCGACAAATCGCTCGCGGGCAACGGATTGCACGGGTGATTCTTCACCCGTGGGCGACGGATCGTGCAGGCGAAGAGGACTCCAAGTACTTTTTTTTCTCCATCTTTTCTCCCTCCCTCGACTGATACCGTCCAAAATCGACCGACGACGATCGAAATCGACCATTACCGATCAATATTGCATGGTAACGGGCCGAAACAGCCGCTACCTTGCCACGAACGGTCATCGCTCAATCGCAATATCTTTGTTCAGCGAATCGTTTGTCGTTTTTGCTTGCTTGTACAAATGTTTGGCAGCATGTTTTGCCTTGATTTTATGTGATTTTGCCTAAGAAATGTAAGAGAAAATAGTCTGCAACGCTGCAGAACGATCGCTCACTGCGCAGATCTAAAACTACCCAAAACAACTCCTTTTTTTGGGCGTTTTCACGTGCTGCGGCGACCACTCTAAGCGGCACAAAATGTCAGCCATCTTAGCACCCTGGAACCCCCCGGGTGGCATAGAGCTGGATGGGGCTTCGGTTATATGTCAGGCATGAGCATTAATCAAAAGTTGAACTTGTCTTGCGTCCGACACCTTGGGAACCGTCGTTTGTAGACTTGCAACCGTTCATCCAGCCTCCTAAAGTCCTATTTCGCTCCCTTTCTCTCTTTTCTCTATTGCACTCAAGGTGTTCGACGAATTGCTTGTAAAGCTTCCCTCTTTGCGAGACGTCAGGACTTGTTCGTTGCTCGCTTTCAAGCTAATCAACTTCTTTTTTGCAGGTCCTACGGGACCGACATGAGGTTGTAAGTAGGCTAACCCTTTGCGAACGAATAATGCTTGAGCATTTCATGACTTAGGCAATTCCAGCTAAGTCTTTAAATTTGCTGCAAGGGTGCCGCACGACTTGGCAAATTCAGCTAAATCCGTGACAGTGTGGTATCTGAGCAGGCAAGCAATTCGAACAAACAGCGAAGAAGTTTCGTAATCTCGCCATAGCGAAGCATCGTGGCGAATCGAGCAAGATGGGGCAAGTCGAACCTTTGCCCCAAGCAGCCACAAGTGGGTTGCAAGTGCAAACTTGCTCGCAAACTGTTGGAGCCGCTCATGAGGAGCGCGACAGCGAACAAGACGAGCATGAACTTGGGTATTCTCCGCGAGCGGAAGAGGTGCAATTTGGAGCGTTAACCGGGAAAGGAGCCACAAGGAGACGCTTACAATGGCGGAAACCTGCCTCGATGTTCTTGAAACGAACTTGGAGGAACTCTACCAAGGCCAACGAAGGCTCCTTGGGGTAGAGAGCTCGCAAGAAGAAGCTAAATCTCGGATCCATAAGGTTGAGTGTCGAGTCGACCGACTGACGAAAGACACCAAAGACTATACACCATCTACACAAAGTTGTGGCGGAACTCATATCCAAGGTGATATTGCTCACAAGAACTCTTAATGCGGGAGGGAGCAACACCCATGTTGCGCCGCCACAAAGCTTGAGGGCGCTAGAGCCACATTTTTACGGAGGTGCTAGGGATGCCAAAGAGCTCGAAAATTTCCTGTTCGACATGGAACATTACTTTTGTGCTACAAGGCTTAACTCTGAAGAACCCAAATATTCAATAGCAACAATGTATCTAAATGGAGATGCAAAACTTTGGTGGCGAACCCATTGGGAAGAGATCCAGCAAGGCCGATGTCGAGTGGACATATAGGAAAACTTGGAGTGCGAGTTGAGAACTCAGTTCTTATCCGAGAACACAGAGTTTGTCACAAGAAGGAAGCTGAGACAACTCTGCCAAAGTACATCAATTCGAGACTATGTGAAACAATTTTTGACACTGATGTTGGATATACAGGATATGTCCGAGAAGGACAAACTATTCAGCTTCCTTGATGGCCTGAGCCATGGGCACAACAAGAATTGCATCGGAGGAATATCATCGACGTGGTCAACGTGGTCGAGGCAATTGCAGCTGCAGAAAGGCTAACAGACTTTGTTTCTTCAGAGGACTTGGGAAAGAAGAAACAATCCTCGGGAAATCGCCCAATAAAATACTCTCAAGCGAAGGAGTCTGGGGATGAACAAAGGAAGAACTTTCACAAGGGACCACGCTCAAAAGGCAAGACCCCAAAACCCGGCATATGCTTTTTGTGTGAAGGACCGCACATGGTGAGGGAGTGCCCACAAAAGCAAGCACTATAAAATTTAACGACATCAATACAACCCCACAAGTTGGACAAGGGCAATGTCGTTGCCCTTAGTTCGAGCAATTCTGAATTTAGCGATGACGATGAGGAGTCGCAAGGACCCAGAACGGGAGCAATGTGTTTGTTAAATGCGTTACGAGGTCAAGTGGGGAAGAACACGAAGGCAAAGCCACTGAAGGCAGGGAGCATCGAGTTGATTTATATGGACATCAAACTAGATGGTCAAACGACCCGTGCAATAGTGGACACGGGCACTACCCACAATTTTATGCCGATCGAGAAGCTAAGCGACTTGGACTAATCTTGGATAAGAACCCAAGTCGTATGAAGGTTGTGAACTCGGAGGCCAAGCGGATCTCCAAACTAGCAAACGGGGTCCCCATCAAGATCGGAACATGGAGCGGGGGCAGAAACATGATGGCGGTGCCACTGGACGACTTCCAAGTGATTCTCGGAATAAAGTTCATGCACGCAGCGAAGTTGGTGCCAATGCCATTCCTGAACTCCTTATATCTAATGGGAGGCGACAACCCCTACATGGTTCTAGTTTCTCGACGAGGAACCAAGGATCCATAACAAATATCTGCATTACAATTGAAGAAAGGGATACGAAAAGGTGAATCAACATTTGTAACCGCTATAAAGCTAGAGATACTTGACTGGGAGGTCATTCAAGAACCTGCCGTGGTGGCGAATATCCTGAAAGAGTTCTCAGATGTGATGCCTACTGAGTTGCCGAAAACTCTACCACCACGTAGAGGCGTGGATCATTATATTGAGCTGGAGCTAGGAGTTAAGCCTCCAGCGAGACCACCATACCGTATGGCCCCTCCAAAGTTAGCAGAACTCAGAAAGCAGCTAGATGAACTACTAAGCGATGGTCTCATCGATAATTCGAAAGCACTATTCGAAGCTCCAGTCCTCTTCCAAAAGAAACAAGATGGGAGTCTCCGATTATATGTCGATTATCGAGCCTTAAACAAAGTGATGGTGAAGCACAAATATCTCATCCCGTTCATCGCGGATTTGTTCGATCAACAGGGCAAGGCCAAGTACTTCTCCAAACTCGATCTTTGGTCGGGGTATTGGCAGGTGCACATTGCAAAAAACGATGAAGCAAAGACTACCTGTATGACCAGGTATGGAGCGTTTGAGCTCCTGGTAATGTCTATCAACTTAACCAACGCTCCAACCACATTCTGCACTCTAATGAACCAATTGTTCAAGAAGTATTTGGACAAGTTTGTGGTCGTCTACTTCGACGATATCATCTTCTACAACCAAACACTTGAGAAGCATGTTAAGCACCTTCGAACAATTTTCAAAGTTCTCAGGGAGAATACCTTGTTTGTAAAGAGGGAGAAGTGCTACTAGCTTAGACCGAAACTTTATTCTTGAGGCATTGAATCGACAACGGCTCCATCCGAATGGACAAGTATAAGATGCAAGCTGTGACTGACGAACACCAAAGAAGGTGTCGGAGTTGAGATCTTTCCTTGGGTTCATCAACTATTATCAGCGCTTCATAGTTGGATATTCGAGGTGCGCAGCTCCACTGACGAAGTTGCTAAAGAAGTAGTCTTGGAGATAATCAGACAAAATGAAGCGGCATTCCAAAACCTAAAGACTATTGTGTTGGAGGAACCGGTAGTCAAATTACCAGACTATAGGAAGTCTTTTGAAGTCCACACAGATGCTTCTGATTTCGCTATTGGGGGAGTACTTATGCAAGGTCACCCTGTGGCCTACAAGAGTCGCAAGCTCAACGAGACCGAGCGATGATATCCAATGCATGAGAAGGAGATGACAACAGTGGTCCACTGTCTACGAGTGTGGCGACACTACCTTATGGGAGCACCATTCGTGCTAAAGATAGACAATGCCACATTGAGTTACTTCCAAACTCAAAAGAAACTCTCCATAAAGCAAGCACGGTGGTAGGATTTCTTGGCTGAGTTCGACATGATAATGAAGTATAAGCCCGGAAAAGCAAACATCGTGGCCGATGCATTAAGCCGGAAAGTGGAACTGGTGAATGACATACAGTTGGAAGGCAAAAGCCAAGCAAGTCAATTACACTTCAACTTCCTTTCCAGGATCAAGGATGGACTGTGCAATGATCCTCAAGCAGTAACCCTAACGTAACTCATCCAAAAGGGCAAGGCACGATGATTTTGGGTCCATGAGGGACTCATCAACATATTCCGTAGGCGAACAATTTGAGGCGTGAACTCTTGAAAGAGTGTCACAATTCCCTTTGGATCGGACATCCGAGTAACCATCGAACAATGGCTCTTGCGTAGAGAGTCTTCTATTGGCCGAGGATGGGGACTGATGTGGAGGACTATATTCTAACATACCTTACTTGCCAACAAGATAAGGTAGAGCAGTGGAAGTCGATGGGACTTTTAGAGCCGCTGCCCATACTAAAAAGGCCATAGGAGAGCATCTACTTGGACTTCATATCAAGCTTACCGACAGTAGGGGAACTCGGATCGATACTCGTGGTGGTCGATCGGTTTTCAAAGTATCCAACATTCGTTATTGCACCCCTACACTGTTCAGTAGATGAGGCGACCAAGTTGATAATGAAGAATATGGTGAAGTATTGGGGAGTCCCGCACAACATCATCAATAATCGAGATGCACGATTCTGGACTCAGCTATTCAAACTACTGGGGACCAAGTTATACTTCTCCACAAGCCTTTACCCCCAAACGGATGGCCAGACTGAAAGAATCAATTTACTCTTGGAGCAATACCTCCGACACTACGTAAGTGCCAACCAACGAGATTGGGTGAAGCTGTTGGACATAGCCCAATTCTCCTACAACTTACAACAGAGCTCCGCATCCAACAAGAGCCCCTTCGAGATTATTACGAGACAACAATCGTCGACTCCTCACACCTTGGCTATTGGTTATACAGGGAGTAGCCCATCAGCATATCACTTCGCAAAGGAATGGCATCGGAATACAGATATTACATGGGCTTACTTGGAGAAGGTGGCCAAAAAGATTAAGTGGGCCGACTTAGAAAGGCGACCACAGGAGTTCAAAGTTGGTGAAGCTTCAACCAACATCACTTCAGTTCTTTAGGCAAAAAGTGCACAAAGGATTGGTACGTAATTATGAAGAGTCATTCCCAATCGTTAGCAGGATAGGCAATGTCTCCCAAGTTGCAACTGTCGGCATGGCTCAAAATTCACAATGTCTTCCACGCAAGCAACTTGAAAGCCTACCACTCAGATCCGCAAGATTCTTCTCGAAATGTTCCAACTCAACTCCCCCCACTAGAGCCTCCTACGAGAAGCGAGTGGAAACCATTCTAACGGATCGCAAAACAAAGCTATCCAACGGAGTGGAGCAAACCAAGTACTTGGTGACGTGGCGAAAGCTTCCCCGAACAGAAGCCAATTGGGAGCCTAAAGACGCCCTACGACACGAATAAGCCATCCTCATAGCTTATCAACAAGCGTCGACAAGGGCGTCGACAATTTAAGTGGGGGAGAATGTCACGAACGATCATCGCTTAACTGCAACATCTTCGCTCAGCGAACCGTTCGCCGTTTTTGCTTGCTTATACAAATGTTTTGCAGCCTGTTTTGCCTTGATTTTATGTGATTTTGCGTAAGAAATATAAGCAAAAACAGTCTGTAATGCTGTAGAACGATCGCTCACTGCGCGGAGCCAAAAATGCCCAAAACAGCTTTGTTTTTTGGGCATTTTCGTGTGCTACGACGACCGCTCTGAGCGACGGAAAATGTCAGCCATCTCAACACCCTGAAACCGCCCGAGTGGCACAGGGCTGGATGAGGCTTCAGTTTATGTCGAGCGTGAGCATTCATCAAAAAATTGAACTTATCTTGCGTCAGACACCTTGGAAACCATCGTTTGTGGACTTATGATCGTTCATCTAGCTCCCTAAAGTCCTGTTTCATTCCCTTTCTCTCTTTTATCTGTTGCACTCAAGGTGTTCGACGAATTGCTTGTAAGGCTTCCATCTTTGCGAGACGTCGAGACTTGTCTGTCGCTTGCTTTCAAACTAATCAACTTCTCTTTTGCAAGTCCTATGGGACCTGCACGAGGTTGTAAGTGGGCTAACCCTTTGCGGACGAATAACGCTTGGGCATTTCATGACTTAGGCAATTCCAACTAAATCCGAATCATTGGGCAAGATTGCTTCACGACTTAAGCAATTCTAGCTAAGTCTTTAAGTTTGTCACAAGGGTGCGCACGACTTAGGCAAATTCAGCCAAGTCCGTGACAACCTGGCGGTACCACCCAGTTGCGAGCGATCCGCATACCGATCAACTGGCGTGCCGGTACGTACTGCCCGATACGGGCGATACCGCCCGGTATAGAAAACCTTGATTAAAACTACACAAAATATCCAATCAAAAGTAAGTAGTGAGTTTGTTAGAATAATTCAATATGACCTTGTAACTGTAACAACCATAAATAGTATAACCAAGGTTCGCCGTATCGGTCCGTACCGACTTACCGAGATTTGGCTGGTACGATACGATATGTTGGTACAGCTCGATATGCTTGGGCATACCAAGCGGTACAAAATAAATAATATTTTAATGATTAAAAAATATTATTTTTTTAATACCAGAAAAATTAGAAAAAAAGGTTGGGTTAGGGTTTGTAAGATAGAAATTGGTATAGATTCAACAAAATCAATGTAAATTAGGCAAAAATAATATTACATATCTTTTTCGAGCTTTGAGGAACCGTTTTGAGAAAGTGAGAGTTTGAGAAAGAGTGAGTGTGTGAAGTGAAATGGGAGAAGGGTGAGTTTAAATAGAGTTAGAAAGAGTTTTTCGACCGTTACAGGGTCTGTAACGATCGATTTTGACCTTTTGCAGGGTCTGTAGCGATCAATTTTGACTATTACGGGGTCTATAACAGTCGATTTCTGTAACGGTCGATTTTAACAGTTACAAGGTCTGTAACGGTCGATTTTGACCGTTACAAGGTCTATAACGGTCGATTTTGATCGTTACAGGGTCTATAACGGTCGATTTTGACCATTACAGGGTCTGTAATGGTCGATTTTGACCGTTACAAGGTTTGTAACGGTCGATTTTGACCGTTACAAGGTCTGTAGTTCGTACCGCCCGGTACAGGGCGGTCCGCGTACCGGTAAACCATCGGACCGGTACGTACCGCCCGTACCGGGCGGTATAGGGCGGTACGGAAAACCTTGAGTATAACAATAACAACAACAACAACCCAAAGACTAATAGCACGTTAAAAGAAACAAAGAACAGATCAGGCAATCAGTCAAATTTATCAGGTAAAGCATTTCTTTTACCTTTTGCCTAGAAAACTATGTTTGTTATCTTTATAAAAGTCATGGTTCATCTTATCGGTCCATACTGGTGTACTGACCGGCCATAGGTACGATACATACTGAGTCATACCAACATATGGTATAGTGAAATGTACTGGTGTACCAATATGTATCGCCTATATCAAGGAATATGTTATGGTACGACAAACCTTGATACAAATGAATCAATATTAACAAGAAAATGCTTGGATGAACAAAGGTCAACCAGCTATTAACAATCAATTTCAACTTACAAGAAAGTGTGCTCAGTTATCATAATTCCCTGAGCTTGCATTTATGTCACATGAACTATTAAAGGGTGTCACTTATGATACCTGTCGTGCTTTAGTACCAATTTTGTTTAAATATGCTGCAAAAATTCTTGTAGACATGCATTCACCAAAGGAAACTAGATAGTCCCTTGTACGAGGTGTTAGCTCTTTCATCATGGCAATGCCTTTCAGAAGCTGCTCTAACTCAATCAGAATATCTGCACATTGTGGCATACAAAGCTATAAACATATAGAGCCAAGAAATAGTAATAAGAATGTTCTTGTCACCGATCAAGTGTTATAACATCAACTCAAATTGTCACCCATGGGCTTAATGAAAATGACACCAACAGTTCCGTAACTCCAACAGACACTACAACATTTTGTAGACCATAATCTAGAAGAATCATTAACCAGTACAGGGGACATCTCAAGCAACAAAATTCATATACAAAAAAGAAAATGATACAACCATCAAATAAACAAACATAAAAATAATGACAAAAATCATGATTTAATTCAGATAATCAACTGATCCTGATTGCACAAAATCTGGAACACCAGTTTATTTGGGATGCACAACCCAAGGTATTGGTGTTGACTAAGATCATCCATGTGAGGTTATCCTGATCACCCAAGTCGATTCAAATCCATCCTAAAAGATCCGATAATATTAAGAAGAAAACTTTAAGCTGACACAATTATATGGACAAAAAATAACCTTAGCTTAAAACCATAACATTCCTAACGCCTTGCCACTAAAAGGACCTCAAAACCTCTGCACACACATAATTTTTGAGTGTTCTCTCCTTATGTTTTGCTTTTTTTGCTTCCAGGATTTAAGTGCCTCAAAAAGAGATAGTTGTTTTTCACTTTTCCCACTGCAGCTTAATTAGTGGCTTACCACGAGAGGCCTCAGTTTGCCATGTTAAATACTCTGCTATCCACGAATGTTATGAATGAGTAGTAATATCCTCCATTAGGAACATATAGATACTAAAAACTAAATGGATATAAAGGTGATTTTAGAATAAGACCCGGATAAAGATTTTCTTTTCACAATTTCTTTCCAAATTCCTACGCCCTCATTGTTGTCTTCCTCCTCTTCCCATACCTAACCTCCCACTACTACTCTTACCCTTGTCTTCATTATCTTTTATGCAAGCCACAGACGGATATAAACTTTTCGTTGTTTTTAGTAATTTCAGAAGAGCCTGTTGGCATGCTTTAAAAATAGAAAATGATTAACAACAATAAAAGGAAAGATCACAATGTTGACATCAAGTAGCAAAAATAACTGAATGCTACTAAGCTCTTCGCAGGCACCAAATAAAATTATTTCTGCCCCAGAAAAGCTCCCGTAGCTTTTGGAGCCTCTTATTGATTCTAAAAGGCCATTTCCCCTAATAAAACATCGCTAGAAAATAGAAAAAGCAATGTGGCAAACAGAGATATCGTAGATGAAGAAAAATTCTTGCAAGGGCAAAACTAATACTTTTCAGATGTGTTACCTGTAATTTTTTCCTATACATAAAGAAAAAGAAAGATAAATAAGATAAAAAGAATTACTTCATTGTCTGCAAATTCTACCGATCTTTTATTGATCTTTTGCAGATATTACTGTTGTTAACTGTCTTTCTCTTTTCTATTTTATTTTTTCTGATTATAATATTTCCTTCTTTATTTCATGAACTTATTTGTTTTTAACAAATAATCAATGATACAATCCAAGTGATCCAATTCAAAATTCCAAATCAACTCTGATGTTTTGAACTTTCACAACAGATAATCCTTATCAAAGAAACATGCAAACGAGGCTTCTCAAGTTAAAGTAAAGAAAAACTTTCTAGGCAAGAAGCAGAATCATTGAGACAGAAATGTTATCCATTATTTTCTTATATAGGGAGGTAAAGTAAAGGGCTTTTTGGAACAGAAATAAAGGAGAAAAAGTAAAGGAAGAAAGTTGAGAGAGTCATCAAAATATAGTGAGAGAAAGACACAAAACTATTTTCCAGCTGCTAGGTGAATGATAGATTTTTTTCTTTTTATCTTGTTTGTGCATGGACCACCAAATCAGACACATGCAGTGCTAGTTGCAAACCCCTTTTAGGTATACAAAGGAGGCCAAGCAAATTCTATGAAGGCTCCATCAGTTTAAGTGATAGCTAGTATATCAATCTATCCATACTGAAGTTAAGGTATATAATGACTGTTGTCTAAGTGACAGCCTCATATATTGAACTATCCTTTTCTATCTATACTAAATATCAAGGTTTGACTTACCGGTCCATACCGGTGTACCAACATATTGTCGATACCAGTAGTAGTACCAGTACCGGGCGGTATGCACAGTGCATACTGTCCGGTATTAAAATATAATATAATATATTTTTATAATATAATATTAAGATATTAAAAAAAAGAAAAGGGGTGACATCGCCTCAATCTTTCTCCCCGCGTGGGGAGACGCTCTGTCTTGCGCGGGAGAAAAATTGGGCGCGGAAAAATTGGGCGCGGGTGCGGGTGACCCGCGGGCGACGACGTGCGGGCGAGATATTCTTTCTTCTTCTCTTCTTTTTTTCTTCTTTTCCTCTTCTTCCCTTTTTCTTCCTCAATCGATCGCCGACGGTCGATTTCTCTCTCAATCAACCGCCGACGTCATCAATCGGCCGCCGACGGTCGATTTTTGATAGAACCGCTCGGTAGCGAGTGGTCCGCGTACCGATAACTTGACGGACCAATATATACCACCCGTACAGAGTGGTACAGGTCGAAATTGCAAACCTTGCTAAATCTAAGATTTCATTTAAATATTAGATGCTGATCATATAATTGTAAGATGCTAATATAATTTCTCATGAACTAAATAACCAAAGCAGAAGTATGCCTCAATTAGTTTAAACCTATTGAGTGCCTATTATATTGTCAATTTATTGTTTGTATATTCTTTAAGGTAAAGGAACATCCAAAAGAATCTATGTGCTCAAGAACATTGTCATAGATCAAGACGGGCAAGGTGCTGCCTCAATTAGTTTAAACCTATCGTGTGCCTATTATATTGTCAATTTATTGTTTACATATTCTTTAAGGTAAAGGAACATCGAAAAGGATCAATGTGCTCAAGAACATTGTCATAGATCAAGATGGGCAAGGTTAAAGACCATATAACCTGGAAACGTTGGTCAGCAAATTGTGCAAGGTACATATATTGACCCTAACTTTTCAGAATCCAAAACGGCTTGAACTTTCATCTAATGGACTTCGACTATATGATAACATGAAACCCCACAGTTATGTTATAATGTAATCATCAACATCAAAATAATGATCACCAATAAGCCAATTCACAAATTTATTATGTTTAAATATTTGCATCCTAAAGTGATCAAACACCATGGTGGGTCCTTTGATAGCAAGATGTGATTGTCTGTGTCTGTACTACCTCTACCTAGTTCATGATTAAGTCAAAAAGTACATTGCATACAATGGCCATGCATAATGTTAAGTCTGAATGGGTGACCAATAAATATATTAGAATGAAATCAGACTTTAAATGAAATAAATGCTACCATGGACAGCTTATAATGCAGTACACAGACACTGTAAGATCAACCTAGATGTACTGTGAAGGTGATTTCAGAGAAATTATATATATTGGACAGGTTGAATATGGCAGCTCTATTCTCATTCCTCATAAATATGACCAGATTAAGCTAGACCTGTTTCAAAATTCTTGCATAACCTAGTGACAAGTTGATTTGATTTTTGTTTATTTACCCTGGAGTACATCTTTAGAACTAAAGATCAATTAGCAGCTACCTTGTTAAGTAACATTGGGGATAATTAAGCTTTCATAAGCTGGATGAAATAAAGAATTTCCAAATAAATTTACTAACTATTATTTTAGTAGACTAATGAACTTCCAAACATTGATTTCATCTTCTAAATTTTAGATAAAATCTGTCACCTGTCTGTATTCGCTGGTAATGATTCCATCAGCATCAGCAACATCAGAGTAACTATTTCTAGATCAAAAATATAATATTGATAATTCAAGTAAAGAAATGAATGCAATGCTTCGTTAATATAAGAAGACTCTAAAGTTTTGCTTCAACTGAGAACTGATTTCCATCATACATTGTAGTATTACCATTTCAACCTACTCCTTTTCGGTTTTGAAAGAAAGCACAAAGTACATCTGACTCTTTCAAACAAAAGTAAATCATGATGAACATGACATATCACTGTTATCAACAAGCTCAACCTAGGCAACCAGGCAACACGAGATGAAGCTCGAGCACCTCTAATCAATCCCAAGTGGTTGATTTGGCTCAAGTGTCGACTACACTTGCCTGAGCCTTGGCTAAGCATATGCCTAAACCTGGTTGGAACCCTCGGCCTCCAATCCCCCATGCCTCCTCTCGTTAAAAAAACTTAAGCATCCCTATAAGGCTCCCTTTTGCATGCAAGGTAGTTGATGATAGAACGACCCTATTGTCTACAAGGTAATCGACAATGAAATGAATGACCATTATTCTTATAGTGTGAGGGTGCCTTCCGCCTCACACACAAAAGTGAGGGTGTCGTCCCTGATTGTCACGGACTTAGCTGATTTTGCCTAAGTCGTGCACCACTCTTGCGTGTCCATCTACAAAGGGTCAGCCTCTCTGAAACCTCCTATGGTCCCTTAAGGACCTACAAAAGAGAAGACAGATTAGAGAAACCGTTTAATTTGAGATCCACAAGTGATCATTTCAGCAACACTTAATAGGCAATGCAAAACATACATGGACTTTGGAAGATCTGATTGCACGAGGAAGAATCTAAGGTGATCCATCACGGCCAAAAGTACCCATAAGTGCCCACACGACACTACTGCGGAACAAGGTAGCAAAACAACCCTACACACTACCCCAAAGGCCCATCTAGCCTTGTGCCACTGGGGTAGCTCCTGGGTGTCGTGCTGGCTGACACTCTATACCACTCTACGGAGTCAGAAAACCTTAAATATAGTTGCCTAAATAGCTTGTTTCGAGGCAATTTTGCCTCTGCACGATGATTGCGCACAACTTACGTTTACAAGCCTGAAACGACCACAAAAGCTAACCAAAATGGAACTGTCAAGCCTAATGCAAGCCCTCTACATGTTGTGCAAAGCATAAACAAAACCAAAAGACACAGGCATACACGAGCATTACATTAAACACCTTGTTTACAGCTTTGTCCATGATATTTTCTCCCACTTATTCCTTCGACGTCCTCATTTAAGCCATTGCGGACGTTGCATCTCCTCGCGTTTGCTGAATCTTCAATCTTCTGCTCCAGTTGCAACGCACCACTTGGCTCCCAACTGCTCTCCGTCGTTGTGAAGTAGTCAAACTTTGATCCACCATGTTGCTTCAACTCGCTAATGGCCCTGACTCTAGTGTGAGATCGGTCGACTTATACTAATCCTTGTTTTGTCCTACGGATCCTTTAGATGAAGGAAACGACCTTCCTTGTTATGTGTCAGTCTCTCAAACATCTCATGCTGCTTGAAAAGGCTGGATGTCTGCTTTAACAAGCATCACCTTTGAAGTTCTTTAGATCTTTCCTCCGCAAAATTTGCCCATCAATTTCTCTTTCACTTAGTTGTCACCTCAAAATGGGTTTACATCACTTACGCTTTCGATTGACATTCTGTTGGGAAATAAAATGGACAGTCTACTGTCAGTAACATCAATCACCACTAGTGAGGATTTGACAATTGTTATCTTCTACTAAGTTTCTTCAAAAGATTTTTAACCTGTGCAAAGCTCCACTGCTAGATAAATAAGAGAACTATGGTACTTAGTTTCGCCCATTCTCTTAAGAGTTAAGAAGGAAGTTACTTGACTTCACCTGCTAATTCGAGGATTGTACTCCATGCATCGAGCTAGTTACTAGCCTTCACCTACACTTTGCTCATAATTCTGAAGCACTCGAAGTGTTTGCACCCCTTGCGTTAAGTTAGCTAATGTGATTCACCTTCTCATCGCCATCGAACTTCTAGAATGCAAAAAGTTTTGCCCGAAAAAAAATAAAATTTTGCCCCGACTTAGAGCAAGTCTCTAATAGTTTTGGTCACCTCTAAGATTATCTTGAATTCTCCATCATTTCTGTTGCCCATTCCTCTGAGTAAAAGAGGTATAGCACCGCCTACTACCTATTTCGTTTCCTGGTCTAGCACTCCTGCATCGACCCAAAATCCCTCACTTTTGGCTATTTTGATAAGAAGCCCGTTAACACTAGTCTTAAGAAGTTCTTTAGCCTCTGCCCATCAACCTTCTCTTAATACTTAAGTTTGTCTCTGTATTCTCCACCTCCTCAGCCCCTTTCACAACCAAGCGTTCTCCCTACATGAGAGCAAGAGATCCATGACTCCACGGAAGTCCTGCCTCTACGATACCATGGTGCTGCCATGCCCATGGCCCTAATATCTGTCGTCTTACATCTGCGTCTCATTCTTCCCGATTGGTAGATCCACCTCTGCAACACTGTGGCACTCCGAGTCCACCTTCCTTCTAACCGACGCTTGGTTTCGAGTAACTAAGTCCCTCTGAACCCATCGTCGCCTTCTCACCCCTTTCGACCATCTACTTTAACACCTCTATGTTCTCCGAGCAGTTTATCTTAGTTTATGGAATGAGAAACTATATCTCTCATACATGGCCTCTACCATCATGTTGCGAGGCTTATGCTGATTCTATTCTCCTTTATATCTTTAGTAACAAAGTTCGCTTACAACCTTGTCCTCTGGCTTGTCAGGATCCTTTAAACAAATATAAGCTCCAGAGAAACCGAACACTTCAGTTGCTCCGATTATAATCCTAAATGATCAAGCCCCCCATAGGACTGACTGATACTTGCACTCAAAATTCTCACTCGATGGTACACAACCCCACATGCTGATGACCAAGGCTTTCATCCGATGCAAAATTCAATGCATACACAAAAGACACGCCTCTACGATACTATGACATTCACTCCTTGAATCTATAGCCCTTCTTGTCATCATGTTGTTCACCGAAGTGGAGCTCCCAATAGCTCTCAATCATACCTCTATAAAATTAAGTCCATCGTGAGACTTCTCTTGTGTGTGACATTGCCTCGTACTGTTCCACCATGATCCATTGCTCCATTCTCACGGGCTTAACTGATTTTGCCTAAGCCGTGCGGCACCCATGCGTGTCCGTCCGTAAAGGTCAGCCTTCCTGAGATCTCCTAGGGTCCCTTAGACTTACAAAAGAGAAACTGGGCCAGAAGAAGCAATTCCAACGGGATCCATAAGCAACTGCTCAAGCAAACATTCTATAAAGCCAAATACAAATTACATCCATAGACATTACAAACTCAGAAAGGTTGCACACAAAGGATAACGGTCCATTACAGACCGAAGTCCACACAAGTGCTTACAAGATACACTCGTATTTACAAGCCAAAATCGACCACAAAGCAAACCAACCTAGGGCTGCTAAGCCTACTACAAGCCCGCTACTTGCTGTACAAGGTATGTACACAAACCGAAAGACACGGACAAACATGAGCATTTCATCGAACACCTTGTTTACATTGTTGTCCGTGACATTCTCCCTCACTTATTCCTTTGACATCCTCGTCGAAGCCACTGTAGATGCCGCATTTTGTTGAATCTTCAATCTTCTGCTTTAGTTGCAACATACCCCTTTGGCTCCCAACCGCTCTCCGCCGCTGTTGTTAAGTAGTCGAACTCTGATCCGCCATGCTGCTTCATCTCACCAACGACAGAATCTGGTGTGGGGTTGGCTGAGTTGTGTTGATCACTGAACTTATGCAGAGCTCCTCTGCTAGATAAGTAAGAGAACTGGGATACTCGACTTTACCCATTCTCTTAGTAGTTGAGAAGGTAAGGTTACTTGGCTTCGCTCACCTTCTCGAGATAAGAGAATTGAGGTACTCAGTTTCGCCCATTCGCTTAAGTTGAGAAGGCAAAGGTTACTTGATTTCGCCTGCCTCCTCGAGTTTGTACTTCATGCATTGAGCTGGTTACTAACATTTGTCTGCTCTTTGATCACACTTCTGAAGCACATGAAGTGTTTGCACTCTTTGCGTTGAGTTAGCTATTGTGATTCGCCTTCCCACTGCCATTGAACTTCTGGAATGCAAGAAGTTTTGCCCGAAAAGAGCAAAAAGTTTACCCCAACTTTGAGTCCCCCAACTTAGAGTAAGTCTTTAATAGTTCAGGTCGCCTCTGGGATTATACCGTCTTCTCCATCACCTTTGCAACATACTCCTCTAAGTAGAAAAGGTATAGTACCGTGTACTGCCTACTTGGTCGAGCACTCCTGCATCAACCCGAAGTCCCTCGCTTTCGACTATCTTGATGAGAAGCCCATCGATACCAGTCTTATGAAGTTCCTTGGCCTCTGCCCTTCCACCCTGTCTTGGTACTTAGAGTTTGCCTCTACATTCTCCACCTCCTCGCCCCTTTTACGACCAATGCTCTCCCTCCTTGAGAGCAAGGGATCGATGACTCCACGAAAGTCCTGCCTCTGCGATACTATGACGCTGCCAAGCCCATGGCCCTACTATCTGTTACCTTGTATCTGCATCCCTTCCTTCACGATCGGTAGATCCGCCTCTGCGGTACTATGACGCTCCTCCGAGTCCACCTCTTTTCTAACCGACATAGTTGCTTTTTGGGTAGCTGAGCCCCACTGGACTCGTCGTCGCTTCCTCGCCCCTTTCGACCACCTGCTTCAACACCACTGTGTCCTCCTAGTAGTTCTCCTTGGTTGATGGAAAGACAGACTGCAACTCTCATGCATGGCCTCTGCCATCTTGTTGCAGGGCTCGCGTCGATTCTATTCTCCTTAGCTTCCTTAGTAGCAACATTCGCTTACTCGACCTTGTCCTCTGACTCCAAGCTCCCTTAAGCGAATATGAGCATTGAAACAGTCCAACTCTTCAACCGCTCCGATCATACCTTTGTATGATCAAGTCCCCTCCATGGGACTCACTAGTACTTGCAATCTGACGTCTCCCTCGGTGGTATCACAGCCCGCATACGTTGATGACCAAGATTTTCATCTAATGCAAGCTTCGATGTGCACACACGGAAGACCCGCCCCTGTAGTACCATGACATTCACTCCTTGAATCCACAACACTTCTTGTCGTTGCTTTGTTCACCGAAGTGGAGCTCCCAGCAGCTCCTGATCATTCATATGATCACGTCCCCCTCCATGGGACTCACTGGTACTTGCACTTGGACTTCTTCCTCGGTGGTATACTGCCCCTATATACTGATGACTACGATTTTCATCTGAAGCAAGCTTTGATGCGCACACATGGAAGACTCGTCTCTGCGGTATCATGGCATTCACTCCTTGGATCAACAGCCCTTCTTGTCGTTGCATGGTTCACCGAAATGAAGCTCCCAATAGCTCCTGATCATTCATATGATCATGTCCCCCTCCATGGGACTCACTAGTACTTGCACTTGGACTTCTTCCTCGGTGGTATACAGCCCCCATATGCTGATAACTAAGACTTTTATCCAATGCAAGCTCCGATGCACACACGAAGACCCGTCTCTACGGTACCACGACATTCACTCTTTGAATCCATAGCACTTCTTGTTGTGTCGTACACCAAAGTGGAGCTCCCAGTAACTCTTGATCATACCTCCGCATGATCATGTCCCTCACGAAACACGACCATATGTGTTACATTGCCACAAACTTCCACCATGATCCGTTGCACCATGTCGCTTCCTGGTGACATCTCCATTGCATATAGATTCTCGTGTGATGAACTCGGACTACGACCTTATAGGGCCTCCGCCATCTCCGATTTTTGGTTCGCTCCCTTGACAATTCACCTTCGTCCCCCCCACTCTTGGGTCACACCCGGACGAAGCATACCTCTAGAACAGACCATCGCCTAGTAGCTCCTGAAGTCCCCTGTCTTCGCTAGAGTTGGTGCACCATTGCCTAGATCCTGGGCCTCTACTAGCACAATCTCTGCTATGCACCCCTTGTTCCTGACAACTCGAATGGCAACACTGTGATATATTCTTCAAGAGTACCCGCCTCTGCGTCCTTTTGCCCCGTGCTAAGGTCTCCTGATCCCAACTTTGCCTCCGCAAGTTGAATCACCTTAGTTACTCCATCAAATGCATCTCTGAGGTAACTTGTATATGCCTCGAAGCTTCTTTTATCTTTGGCACCATGCAAGATAAGTACGCCCCATCAGAGTGAAGAACCAATGGAACGATATGATCTCACTCTTGTCTCTACAAGAGTTCATGCCCTTGACCTCTGTCCAAGGAAAGCTCCGTGCCTCCGCTCCATGTTCCATCTTCTATGTCGACTCCATTCATACAGCTTGAATATTTCACCAAGTTCCACCTAAATCGCTCCGCTCCTCGATTTGCATTGAGTCGATAGTGGCCCTCGCGTCCACCATTCCACAGGTCAGCCATTCGTTGAGTTCAATTTCCACATCGACTCTAAGTGTGCATTTATATGATGTTGCCTTGGATTGCTCCCCCATTTGATCTCAAAATGCATCCACCAATGTATTACCTCATCGAGATCATGCGACGACTCTTCGTCGCCCACTCGGTCCGTTGAGCTTTGTGAAGATATTACTTTGAGAAACTTTCCCTCAATATGTGTGGTTCGTTGCACATAATTGTCCCTCTGGAGAACTAGGACTTATCCCTCCTAGATATCTGTTATGTTGGAGCAACTTTCCTCTTGACATTCTCCCCACTAGAAGTATCGGAGACCATCATCCCCTTTGGACTACTCCGTCTTCCTGAACAACTTGTGCCTTGTTTTGCCCCCGCAAATGCACTTGCCAGATTGCGACCCTTCGCCAATACAGTCCCCACTGCACCCTTCAAGGTCTAGCAACGTGTTGAACTTGTTGCACATTTCAGTCGCCTATGGACATATCCTTTTCATGTCGAAGAGAAAGTTCTGATGCTCCATGGCACTGAGTTCCGATCGCACCTTAGGATGGCCACGAACACTCCGTCGTCCGTGTACAAGCCCTTGCTTGAGTACTGAATCCTTAGAGTTAGCAATTCCCCTCACCTCTGTGAGCTTTGCACAACTCTTTTGGTTGTTACGTAACACCTCCCACTTTGCACGATCTCATCTTTCACCAAGCATCCCGCTTGCCTTGAGCACCATCAAGTTTGGTTGCCAACATCGAGCCGTAGCTCGAACTCAGCCATCCCAATCTTTATGCGCTACGCATTCTTCTTCGCTTGCTTGTCCTCGTGGTGCCTCTCGCGCAAAGGGTTGGTCATTCCTCTGAATGCCCAAACCTAGTTGTCCGCTCCTTTGAGCGACTCCTTTTCCTACATCTCAATGTCCATTTCCCCCAAACGGTTGCGCGTGTAGGCTGCCCTCCATACAGCTCAACTAGGTGTATGGCGAGTGTTTCTGCGTATGCTTATCCCGGTCTGATACCACAATGTCTCGGGCTTAACTGATTTTGCCTAAGCCGTGCGGCACCCATGCGTGTCCGTCCGCAAAGGTCAGCCTTCCCCGAGATCTCCTAGGGTCCCTTAGACTTACAAAAAAGAAAACGGGCCAGAAGAAGCAATTCCAACGGGATCCACAAGCAACTGCTCAAGCAAACACTTTATAAAGCCAGATACAAATTACACTCATGGACATTACAAACCCAGAAAGGTTGCACACAAAGGATAATAGTACATTACAGACCGAAGTCCCCACAAGTGCTTACAAGACATACTCGTATTTACAAGCCAAAATCGACCGCAAAGCAAACCAAACTAGGGCTGCTAAGCCTACTGTAAGCCTGCTACTTGTTGTACAAGGTATGTATACAAACCAAAGGACACGGACAAACATGAGCATTTCATCGAACACCTTGTTTACATTATTGTCTGTGATACCATGTCGCCTCCTAATAACATCTTCATTGCATCCTAAACTTTATGGGATGAACTCGAACTGCAATCTCTCCATGTGTGGCCTTTGACAACACATCGTAGGGCCTTCGTTGAAATTTATTCCGTTCCAACGAAGAACAACTTTAAGATAGTCCATCACCTAACAACTCTTAAAGTCCACTGACTTCGTCGAAATTGGTGTGTTATTGTCTGGATCCTAAGCCTCTGCACCCCAACACAATCTCCGTTGTGCACAGCTTCGTCAACTCGAATGACAACAATGTGGCATATTCTTCAAGAGTACCTATTTTTGCATCCTCTTGCCCCATGCCAAGGCCTTCTGACCCCAACTTCGTTTCCACAAGTTGAATCGCCTTAGTTCCTCCGTCAAATACTTCACCGAGATAAGATGCATGTGCTTCGAAGCTCGCTTCGACTCTGGCACCATATAGGTTGAGTCTACTCTATCAGAATGAGGGACCCATAGAACAACATGATCCTGCTCTTGACTCTGCAATAGTTTATGTCCTTGACCTCTGTCCAAGGAGAAGCTTTGTGCCTTCGCTCTATGTTTTGTCTCCAATGTCGACTCCCTTCATACAGCTTGGGCACTTCACCAAGTTTCACCCTAGTTGCTCCACTCCTCAGCTTGCATTGAGTTGATGGTGGCCCTCATGCTCACCATTACATAGGTCAGTCCTCCATTGAGTCTAATCTCCCCATCGGCTCCAAATGTGCCTTCGTTTGGTGTTGCCTTGGGTTGCTCCTCCACTTGATCTCGCAATACATCCATGCATTACCTCATGCGAGATCATGAGACGACTCCTCACCACTCGCTCAGTCCGTTGAGCTTTGTGGAGTTGTTGTCTTCAAGTATCCCTTATTACCATGTACAGTCCGTTACACATGATTCTCCCTTTGGAGAATCGAGATTTATCCCTCCTAAATATTTGTCCCGTGGGAGTAACTTTTCTCTTCACATCTTTCCCTCTGGAAGTTTCAGAGACCACCATCTCCTTCGACTACTCCGCCTTGCTGAATGAACTGTGCACTGTTCCGCCTCCATAAATGTGCTTACTAGATTGTAACTCTTCATTAATATAACACCCACTGCACCCCTCAAGGCCTAGCAACATACTAAACTTGCTGCACACTTCAACCTCCTATGGACATATCCTTCTCATGCCGAAAAGAAAGTTTCAATACTCTATAGCACCAAGTTTCGATCACCTTAGGATAGTCACGAATAGTCCATTGTCCACATACAAGCTCTTGCATAAGTAACAAATTCTTCAAGTTAGCAACTCCCCTCACCTTGTTGAGCTTTGTGCAACTCTTTCAGTCGTTGAGCAACCCATCCCATTTTGCACAGTCTCATCCTTTGCCAAATGCCCCGCTTGCCTTGAGCACCATCAAATTTGGTTGCCAACATCAAACTCAACCATCCCAACCTTTATGCGCTAAGCATTCTTCTCAGCTCGCTTTTCCTCATGGTGCCTCTTGTGCGAAGGGTTGGTCATTCCATTGAATGCTAATCTCGGATGCTCATTCCTCTGAGCGACTTATTTCCCTATATCTCAACACTCGGTCCCCTAAACTATCACGAACAAAGATATAAACGAGGTGATCAATGTAACGCTCATGTATATCTTTGTCTTTTGGTTTTTGTTCATGCTTTACACAACAAGTAGCAGGCTAGCAATACGCTTCGCAACCCCTAGTTTGGTTAGCTTTTGTGGTTCTTTTCATCTAGTAAATGAGAATTATGTCATGTGGGCACTTGCAGGGATTTTGATCTATAATGGACCATAACTCTTTGTTGTGCGACCGTTCAGAGCTTATGAAGTCCATAGTTATAATTTGCTTTGACTATAAAGTGTTTATTAAAATAGTTACTTGTGGATCCCGTGTGAAACGCTTCTCTAACCCGTTTTCTCTTTTATAGGTCCTTAAGGGACCATAGGAGGTTTCGAGAAGGTTGACCTTTACGGACGGACATGCAATGGTGCCGCACAACTTAGGCAAAACCAACTAAGTTTATGACATTTGGTATCAAAGCAGGATAAGCACACATAGAAATATTTGGCATACAAACGTGAGAGACCTAACGGGGCTACATTGAGGGCAACCAGCACACACGACCGTTTGGGGAAACAAACATTAAGATATAGGCAAAAAAGTTGCTCAGAGGAGCAAGCATCTAAGATTAGCATTCAAAGGAATGGCCAAACCCTTTATGCGAGAGGCACCACGAGGACAGGCAAGCTGGGAAGAATACGTAGCGCATAAAGGTTAGGATGGCTGAGTTCGAGCTACGACTCGACATTGGTAACTAAACTTGATGATGCTCAGGGCAAGTGGGGCACTTGGGAAAAGATGAGACCATACAAAGTGAGATGGGTTGCACAGCGACCGAAAGAGTTAAACAAAGCTCATAGAACTGAGGGGAATTACCAACTCAAAGAATTTGATACTCATGCAAGAGCTTTTATGCGGACAATGGAGTGTCTGTGGCCATCCCAAAATGATCGAAACTTGGCGCAATGGAGCATTGAAGCTTTCACTTTGGTATGGGAAGGATACAACCATAGGAGGCTGAAGTGTGCAACAAGTTCAGCATGTAGCTAGGCCTTGAGGGGTGCAAAAAGAGCTGTATTGACGAAGAGTCACAATCTAGCAAATGCGTTTACGGAGGCAGAACAATGCACAGTTTGAGCAGCAAGGCGAAGTAATCCAATGGAATGGTGGTCTCCCAAACTTCCAGAGGGAAGAATGTGAAGAGAAAAGTTTCTCCAACAAGACAAATGTTCAGAAGGGATGAGTCCTGGTTCTACAGAGGGAGAATCATATGCAATGGACAGCACATGTTGAGGAGTACCTCAAGACAACAACTCCACAAAGCTCAATAAACCGAGTGAGCGACGAGTTGTCATATGATCTTGTACGAGGTAATGCATTGGTGGATACATTGCAAGATCAAGTGGAAGAGCAACCCAAGGCAACACCAAATGAATGCACACTTAAGGCCAATGTAGGAATCGAACTCAACAAAGGGCTGACCCGTGGAATAGCGAGCGCGAGGACCACCATCAATTCAATGCAAATCGAAGGGCAAAGCAACTTGGGTGGAGCTTGGTGAAGTGCCCAAGCCGCATGAAGAGAGTCGGCATAGAAGATAGAACATGGAGCGGAGGCACAAAGCTTTCCTTAAACAAAGGTCAAAGACATGAACTCTTACAAGGGCAAAAGTGGAATCATGTCGTTTCATAGGTTCTTCATTCTGATGGAGCTAGCTCATCCTACATGGTGCCAAAGATAGAGGTTCGAGGCACATGCGCCTTATCTCAGAGAAACATTTGACGGAGGAACTATGGCAACTCAACTTACGGAGGCGAAGTTAGGGTCAGAAGGCCTTAGCACGAGACAAAAGGACATAGAGACGGATACTCTTGAAGACTATGCCACAGTACTATCATTTGAGTTGTCATGAAAAAAGTAGTGAGCAATGGAGATTGTATTGATTGGGGGGGGTGCAAAGGCCCAAGATCTAAATAATGATGCACTAATTTTAATGAAGTCAGTGGACTTTAAGAGCTACTAGGCGATGGGCCGTCCTAAAGCTATGCTTCGTCCGAATGTGACTCGAGAACGAGTGGACGAATGTCGATTGCCAAAGGAGCGAACACAATCGGAGGTGGTAGAGGCCTTACGACGTGTTGGCAAAGGCCACACATAGAGAGATCATAGTCCGAGTTCATCCTACAAAAATCTGAATGCAACGAAAATGTCACCAGGAGGCGACATGGTGCAACGAATCATAGTAGAACAATTCAAGGCAATACAACACATGCGAGAGAAGTCCCGTGAGGGACTTGATCATGCAGAGGTATGATCAAGAGCTACAGGAAGCTCCACTTCGGTGAACAACATGACAGCAAGAAAGGCTATGGATTCGAGTGAATGTCATGGTACCACAGAGACGGATCTTTCGTGCATGCATCAAATTTTGCATTGGATGAAAGCCTTAATCATCAGCATATAAGGGTTGTGTACCATCGAGAGAGAATTCCGAGTGCAAGTAGTACCAATGAGTCTCATGGGAAGACTTGATCATATAGAGATATAATCGGAGCGGTTAAAGAATTGAACTGCTCTAAAGCTCATATTCGATTAAGGGAGCCGATAAGTTAGAGGACAAGGTCGAGTAAGCGACCGTTACTACTAAGGAAGCTAAGGAAAACATAATCGATGTAAGCCCTAAAACAAGATGGCAAAGGCCATGCATGGGAGTTGCAGCCTGTCTTTGCATTGACCAAGAAAAA
Organism: Ensete ventricosum; assembly: GCA_029747655.1. NCBI lineage: Eukaryota > Viridiplantae > Streptophyta > Magnoliopsida > Zingiberales > Musaceae > Ensete > Ensete ventricosum. The sequence continues at coordinate 39,514,540 of JAQQAF010000008.1, read as the reverse complement.
CTACTCGAAGAACACAAAGGTGTTAAAGCAGGTGGTCGAAAGGGACGAGGAAGCGACGACGAGTTCAGAAGGACTCAACTAACCAAAAAACCAAGCATCGATTAGAATGGTGGTGATGATAGGACCCTAGCAGGGTTGGGTCCTATTCACCTTAGTAGAGTCAATAAAGCTCTGTGAAATGTAATAAAACCCCAACCTAGTCACTTTTATCCTATAAAGAAGTGTGGCTAGAGTATACTTAGGGCCTTAAGTCTTAGTAGCCGTCGCCCCTTTACTGGACTGGTCGGCTAGGGTTTCCACCTGCTAGAGTCGGCTATGTAGCCAACCAAGCCGCCGTCTACCCTATTAAGGTAGGTCGGCTATAGGAGGGGCAAGGGAGTAAATTCACTTAGGAAAGCACCCCCCTAGGGCTAGGGTTTTGAGCCCTATATAAGCTGTAGCCTCCACCTTTTTTGAATCAAGCAAGAATCATCTTATTTCAACTTTTTTGCCGAATTCTAGGAGGGAGGAACCCCTATAGTATTCCAAGGGTTGATCCCCCTCAAAGATCGAATTTCATAGAGCTCCTCTTGGGGTTCTATCATTTGGTATGAGAGCAGCGTTCCTGTTGCCCCTGCTACCATCTCTGTCACCTCCACCCATCCAAGCAATTCCCACAATTGCTTCAAGACGTCGCCTCCACCGTCATCCCCAAACCGCAGATCCATCAATATGCTACTACCCCCTCTGCGTTTGCTTTGAAGATCTGGTAAAAATTACATCACCCACACCTTATTACTACTGTAAACCTTTATCCTTGTGTTCTAAATAAAAAAAAATTTGTATCCTTGCTTCACTACGAATTCTTCCCATCGCAAACGTGATCATCGTTGCGAAGGGGAATTGCTGCGGAAAATTTCTGCCACAAAGAGGCTTATTGAAACCGGTCTTTTGAGTATCCTTTGTGAACAAAATTTCTACATATTCTCATAGGTCAACTTAGCCTCCATCTAAGATTGATCTATCGTGAAAATTATCTCAGAAATCGATTCTATATTGCTGCAATTCTTCGGTGCGTATTGCTGAAATTTACGACGAAGAATCTACCTTCTTTTCTTGCATCGATTTTTTCTACCATTACGCTGCCAAAATTTTATCGATCTAAATTGCTGCTACTATTCACATCTGAACCGAAGACTTGTTGACAAATTGCTGCATACTTTCCTCGGGTTTTTCTTTGGAATTTACGTCAAGAATCCATTGTTTCTCTGACGCAAATTCTGTTCGGCAAGACAGCACATACATGGCACTTTCTTCATCGAATTCCATCAGATTTGAGTGGTCTCTTTCAATTTTTTTTGGACTGTCTTTCTCTCATCCTCAAACCCTACCATCACCACCCAAAAAACCTATCAAACCGCAGCCAAAACCCAATCCCAATCAGCCCCAAAAACAACTCTAACCGCAGCCTACTTCCTTACCAATCCACCTACCTTTTCAGCTAACCTTCCTTACCGATCCACCGATCCACCTACCTTTTCAGCCAACCTTCCTTACCGATCCACCTACCTTTTCAGCCACCCTTGCTCCAAAAACCAATCCCAATCAGCCCCAAAAACAGCCCTAACCACAGCCAACTTCCTTATCGACCACCTACCATTTCAGCCAACCTTCCGTACCGATCCACCTACCTTTTCAGCCACCCTTGCTCTGAAACCTCTCATGCCCTTAACCCGGCAGCAAAAGAAAAGGATCAACATTACAGATCTAGAGGCTTATACCATAACAATAGAGGAGGCTATCGATGCCAAGTTTGAAGCCTTTGAGACCCACATAGAGGAAAAAATTCGTGCTATCTTCGCCGAACTCAGCATGGGCCGACCACCGAGCCCAAGGAAATCATAGCAAGGGGAAACTTCAGATCGGAGAGAAGAACTCCAAGAACGAGGAGGCACTACAACCGATCCATACAATCCACACATGAGGGTGGACTTCCCTAGATGGGAAGAAGGAGACCCGATCGGTTGAATCTCGCGTGCGAAGCGTTACTTTCGATTTCACCGAACCGCCGACGTTGCTATGGTGGAAATTGCAACCATCAATCTTTAAGGAGACACAATTCAGTGGTTTGATTGGTTCGAGCACACCCATGGAAGCCGAACCTGGCAACAATTCAAGGAAGGACTATTGAACCGCTTCGGACCGATAGACTACGAGAACATCGATGGACACTTAGCAAAAATCCAACAAACCACCACCGTATAAGAGTACCAAATGAGGTTTGGACAATTATCTAACCAAACCTGTGATTGGTCTGAAAAGCAACTTCTAGGAACTTTTATTGAGGGCTTAAAGCCGGAGATACGAGGAGAAGTGAAGGCGCGACAACCGTACACTCTGATGGTGGCTATCTCCTTTTCGCGACTACAAGAAGAACGCTTGAACCACGAAGCCCGAAGGATTAGGGTCGCTCCTCGACCAGCAATGTTGAAGCCTTCAGCCCCCTCTACTGCCATCTGAGCCCCTACACCAAAAAAATTGACGAGAGACGAACTTCGGGAGCGATCCATAAAGGGACTATGTTGGTACTATGACGAGCCTTGGAATCGCGAACATCGCTATAGGAAAGGTCGACTTCTTGTGATAGAACCAGTAGAGGATGAATACATTGAACTACTTGAAGAAAGCCTCGAATCTGAAGAAGAAATCACGGAGGAAGAGCCCCAACCGGCTGACTTTACGGTGCACGTTCTAGCCAGCTACTCTAACCCGCAAACAATGAAAGTGGGGGACTTCTCAAGCATCAATCCATCACCGTTCTCATAGATAAGGGCAGCACAAATAACTTCCTCAACAGCAAGGTTGCTGCACGTATGGCACTTCAAATCGAAAGTTGCAACAAATTCGATATAAAGGTCGCCGACCGAATTCTTAAGTGCGACCAACTGTGCCCACTGGTGAAATTGCTCCTACAAGACCAAGAAGTGATAGCGTACTTCTTCCTCCTACCCATCGACAACTACGAAGCCATGCTCGGGATTGAATGGCTCACAAATTATGTGACATTTCCTAGAATTTCTCTAAGTTAATCATAAAGTTCTATTGTAAAGGCAGACAAGTCACCTTACGAGGCAAGCGCGGGGGCCATATCTCCACCGTTTCGACACAATGGATTGTCACGGGCTTAGCTAATTTTGCCTAAGCCGTGCGGCACCCATGCGTGTTCGTCCGCAAAGGTCAGCCTCCCCGAGATCTCCTAGAGTCCCTTAGACTTACAAAAGAGAAAACGGGTCAGAAGAAGCAATTCCCACGGGATCCACAAGCAACTGCTCAAGCAAACACTTTATAAAGCCAGATACAAATTACACCCATGGACATTACAAACTCAGAAAGGTTACACACAAAGGATAATGGTCCATTACAGACCGATGTTCCCACAAGTGCTTATAAGACACACTCGTATTTACAAGTCAAAATTGGCCACAAAGCAAACCAAACTAGGGCTACTAAGCCTACTGCAAGCCCGCTTCTTGATGTACAAGGTATATAAACAAATCGAAGGACACGGACAAACACGAGCATTTCATCAAACAACTTGTTTACATTGTTGTCCGTGACATTCTCCCCCACTTATTCCTTCGACGTCCTCGTCGAAGCCACTGTAGATGCTGCATCTCCTCACATTCTGCTGAATCTTTAATCTTCTGTTTTGGCTGCAACGCGCCCCTTTGGCTCCCAGCTGCTCTCCGCCGCTGTTGTTAAGTAGTCGAACTCTGATCCGCTATGTTGCTTTAACTCACCAATGACTGAATCTGGTGTTGGGTTGGCTGAGTTGTGCTGATCCTTGTTGGTTCTCGCAGATCTTTCTGATGAAGGAAAAGACCTGCCTTATTATGCGCCAGTATCGCAGTATACTCATGTTGCTTGAATTGGGTGGATGCTTGTTGGAGCTTTAACGAGCAATGCCACGCAGACTTTGAAGTTTTTAAGGTCCTTCCTCCACAATGTTTGCCCATTGATCCTTCTTCCACTGTTAGTTGTCACTTCCAAGTATGTTCGCATCACTCCCGCTTTCGATTGGTCAATTGGGAAATGAAGTGGACAATCTACTCTCAGTAGTACTGATCACCAATGGTGAGGATTTGATAACTATTGTCTTCCATAAGCTTTCTTTGAAGACTCATTGAACTTATGCAGAGCTCCTCTGCTAGATAAGAAAGAGAACTGGGATACTCGACTTCACCCATTCCCTTAGTAGTTGAGAAGGCAAGGTTACTAGGCTTCACTCACCTCCTCGAGTTAAGAGAATTGGGGTACTCGATTTTGCCCATTCTCTTGGGTTGAGAATTGGGTTACTTGATTTCGCCTGCCTCCTCGAGTTTGTACTTCATGCATTGAGCTGGTTACTAACATTCGCCCGTTCTTTGCTCACACTTCTGAAGCACTTGAAGTGTTTGCACTCCTTGCGTTGAGTTAGCTACTATGATTCGCCTTCCCACTGCCATTGAACTTTTGGAATGCAAGAAGTTTTGCTCAAAAAGAGCAAAAAGTTTATCCCAACTTAGAGTCCCCCAATTTGGAGTAAGTTTTTGATAGATCTGGTCGCCTCTGGGATTGTACTGTCTTCTCCATCACCTTTGCCGCCGCCTACTCCTCTGAGTAGAAAAGTACAATACCGTGTATTGCCTACTTCGTTCCTTGGTCGAGCACTCCTGCATCAACCCGAAGTCCCTCACTTTCGGCTATCTTGATGAGAAGCCCATCGACACCAGTCTTATGAAGTTCCTTGGCCTCTGCCCTTCTGCCCTGTCTTGGTACTTGGAGTTTGCCTTTGCATTCTCCACCTCCTCGGCCCCTTTTACGACTAATGCTCTCCCTTCATGAGACCAAGGGATCGATGACTCCACGAAAGTCCCGCCTCTGCGGTACCATGGTGCTGCCAAGCCCATAGCCCTACTATCTGTTGACTTGCATCTGCATCCCTTCCTTCGCAATCGGTAGATCCGCCTCTGCGACACTGTGGTGCTCCTCCGAGTCCACCTCCTTACTAACCGATGCTTTACTTTTGGGTAGTTGAGCCCCCCTGGACTCGTCATCGCTTCCTCGCCCCTTTCGACCACCTGCTTCAACACCATTGTGTCCTCCTAGCAGTTCTCCTTGGTCGATGGAAAGACAGACTGCACTCTCAAGCATGGCCTCCGCCATCTTGTTGCAGGGCTCGCGCCGATTCTGTTCTCCTTAGCTTCCTTGGTAGCAACGTTCGCTTACTCGACTTTGTCCTTTGACTTGCCGGGCTCCCTTAAGCGAATGTGAGCACTGAAGTAGTCCAACTCTCCAGCTGCTCTGATCATACCTTAGTATAATCAAGTTCCCTCCATGGGACTCACTGGTACTTGCAATCTGACTACTCCCTCGGTGGTACACAACCCTCATATGCTGACGACCAAGGCTTCCATCTGATGCAAGCTTCGATGCGTACACACAGAAGACCCGCCTCTACGGTACCATGGCATTCACCCCTTGAATCCATAGCCCTCCTTTCCATTGCATTGTTCACCGAGGTGGAGCTGCCAGCAGCTCCTGATCATTCACATGATCACGTCCCCCTCCATGGGACTCACTGGTACTTACACTTAGACTTCTTCCTCGATGGTACACAGCCCCTTTATGCTGATGACTAAGGTTTTCATCCAATGCAAGCTCTGATGCACACACGAAGACCCGCCTTCGCGGTACCATGGCATTCACTCCTTGAATCCATAGCCCTTCTTCTTGTTGTGTTGTACACCAAAGTGGAGCTCCCAGTAGCTTCTGATCATACCTCCGCATGATCTTGTCCCTCACGGGACAAGATTGCCTGTATTGCATTACCACGAACTATTCCACCACGATCCGCTGCACCATGTCGCCTCCTAGTGATATCTCCATTACATACAGATTCTCGTGTGATGAACTCGGACTACGACTTCTCCATGTGTGGCCTCTACCAACACATCGTAGGGCCTCCGCGATCTCCGATTTTTAGTTCGCTCCCTTGGCAATTCACCTTCGTCCACCCACTCTTGGGATATTACCTTGAGAAACTCTTCCTCAATATGTACGATCTGTTACACATGATTCTCCCTCTGAAGAACTACGACTTATCCCTCCTGGATATCTGTCCTGTTGGAGCAACTTTCCTCTTTACAAACTTCCCACTGGAAGTTTTGGAGACCACCATCCCCTTTGAAGTACTCCGTCTTGCTGAACAACTTATGCCTTATTTTGCCCCCCGCAAATGCACCTGTTAGATTGCGACCCTTCGCCATTACAGTCTCCACTGCACCCTTCAGGGTCTAGCAATGTGCTGAACTTGTTGCACATTTCAGTCGCCTACAGACGTATCCTTTCCATGTCGAAGAGAAAGTTCTGATGCTCCATGGCACTGAGTTCCGATCGTGCCTTGGGATGGCCACAAACTCTCCGTCGTCCATATACAAGCCCTTGCATGAGTATCGAATCCTTCGAGTTAGCAATTCCGCTTACCTCTGTGAGCTTTGCATAACTCTTTCGGTCATTACGTAACACCTCCCACTTTGCACGATCTCATCTCTCACCAAGCGCCCCGCTTTGCGTTGAACACCGTCAAGTTTGGTTGCCAATGTCGAGCCGTAGCTCGAACTCAACCATCCCAATCTTTGTGTGCTACGCATTCTTCTTCGCTTGCTTGTCCTCGTGGTGCCTCTTGCGCAAAGGGGTTGGCCATTCCTCTGAATGCCAAACTTAGATGCCCGCTCCTCTGAGCGACTCCTTTCCCTACATCTCAATGTCCGTTTTCCCCCAAACGATTGCGCATGCTAGCTGTCCTCCATACAGCCCAACTAGGTCCCCCACGTTTATATGGCAAGTGTTTCTTCGTGTGCTTGTCCCGCTCTGGTACCACTTTGTCACAAGCTTAGCAAATTTTACCTAAGCCATGTGACACCCATGCGTGTCCGTCCGCAAAGGTCAGCCCTCCCCGAGATCTCCTAGAGTCCCTTAGACTTACAAAAGAGAAAACGGGCCAGAAGAAGCAATTCCCACGGGATCCACAAGCAACTGCTCAAGCAAACACTTTATAAAACCAGATACAAATTACACCCATGGACATTACAAACTCAGAGAGGTTGCACACAAAGGATAATGGTCCATTATAAACCGATGTTCCCACAAGTGCTTATAAGACACACTCGTATTTACAAGCCAAAATTGGCCACAAAGCAAACGAAACTAGGGCTGCTAAGCCTACTGTAAGCCTGCTTCTTGATGTACAAGGTATTACACAAACCGAAGGACACGAACAAACACGAGCATTTCATCAAACACCTTGTTTACATTGTTGTCCGTGACAGGATGGAGAAAGTTTTGCACAAGACACATGGCGGCTTTTTAATGCATATCCAGCAGCCATCGGAGGAGAAGAACGTGCAAGTTACAGATCCTAAGCTTGCCCAATTGTTGGAGGAATTCGCCGACATTTTCGTCGAGCCGCATGGACTTCCTCCTACCCGGCAACATGATCATCGCATACCTATACTCCTGGGCCAACCTCCAGCAAACTCAAGGCCGTATCGCTATCCTCACTTGCAGAAGGACGAGATTAAGAACATAATTAAGGAGATGCTCGCCAATGGAGTAATTTGGCCAAGCTGTAATGTCTACTCCTCGCCAGTGTTACTAGTGCGCAAGAAGGATGGTATGTGGCGGATGTGCGTTGACTACCGGACTTTGAACGCCATCACAGTGAAGGATAAATATTCAATACCAGTAGTGGATGAGCTATTGGATGAACTAAAAGGAGCCCGAGTCTGAACTAAATTGGACCTCCACTCCGGGACCATCAGATTCGGGTATGCACTGAAGATATTCCGGAAACGGCATTTCATACACATAACGACCACTACGAATTTTTAATAATGTCTTTCGGACTTACAAATGCTCCTTCCACCTTCCAAAGCCTGATGAACGACATTTTCTAGAGGTTTTTACAAATTTGTGTTGGTATTCTTTTATGACATTCTCATTTACAATCTTACATACACTTGACATACATTTTCAGCACTTACGATTTGTTCTAACGACTCTTTGAGAGAATATCCATATACGTTAAACAATCAAAGTGCAGCTTCTTATAATGGAAAATGGAGTACCTTGGGCACTTTATATCAGAAGATAGAGTGGCAGTAGACCCGACAAAAATTGAAGCAATGCAAGGATGGTCGAGGCCTATGAATGTAAAATCGCTGTGTGGCTTCCTCGGACTTACGAGCTACTATCAAAAAGTTCGTGAAAGACTATGGCAAGATCAGTGCCCCACTCACTTATTGTAGAAAGACTCCTTCGAGTGGTCAGACAAGGCATCCACAGCCTTCGAACGGCTCAAGGCAACCATGACGACAACGCCGGTTCTAGCACTGCCCGATTTCAGCAACCCTTCATGATCGAGGCCGACACATCCGAAGTTGGGAGTTGTCCTAATGCAAGATAGCTGACCCCTCGTATATACCAGCAAGGTCTTGTCTCCCTCTCATCACAAAATATCCGTGTACGATAAAGAAATGCTTGTAATCGTACACGCTGTCACAAAATAAAAACTATACCTGATCAGCCGACGATTTCAAATAAAGACGGACCACCGGAGTCTCAAATACTTCTTGGAGCAGAAATTATCTTCCTCAGAGCAGTAAAGATGGGTAACTAAACTCCTTGGTTTCGATTATAAAATTATCTATCGAAAAGGGAAAGAAAATGTGATTGCAGATGCGCTATCACGGCTACCGGAACAAGCCGAACTTTCAACTGTCTCCCTTCCTTCCACCGACTTTCTTGAAGACATTAGGGAAGAATGGAAGAAGAGCCCAGAGACCCAAGACATCATAGAGAAATTGGAGAAGGATCCGGGTGCCATTAGCCACTACACTTGGGATTCAAGGGACCTACACTACAAGGACCAAATTATGCTTGTTCCCTCTTCTCCTTGCATCAAAATTATTATGCATGAATTGCACTCTTCACCATCAGCAGAGCACTTCGGCTTCTTGAGAACATACAAGAGGGTAAAGTAAAACTTCTATTAGAAAGGCATGAGGAAATCTATTTGTGACTATATGGCCAAGTGCGATGTGTGCCAACAGCATAAGGGAGAAACAGTGGCCAGTCCGGGAAAACTAAAACCACTACCTATACCGGACTCGGCATGGACCGACATTTCCATGGACTTCATTGAAGGGCTGCCACCATCGCAAGGTAAAAGTACGATCTTTGTGGTGGTAGATCGCTTAACAAAGTATGCTCATTTTTGTGTTATAAGACATCCTTGTACTGTTGCTAATATCGCCTAAGTCTTCGTGGAAAATATTATTAAACTGCATGGGATGCCAAGGTCAGTTATGAGCGATCGTAACAGAGTATATACAAATAAATTTTGGACCGAGTTGTTTCAATTGCAGGGCACCCAGCTTAAAATGAGCATAGTCTATCATCCACAGACAGAAGTGGTGAACAGATGATGCCTAGAGACTTATCTACGATGCTTCACCAGTGATCGGCCAAAAGAGTGGATAAAGTGGCTCCCCTGGGCTGAATGGTGGTACAACACGACCTATCATTCCTCCACCAAATAGACACCCTATGAGGCGTTGTATGGCCGACCCCCCCCCCCCCCCCCGCGTAATACCGAAATATGTAATTGATACGGCTAAAGTAGAACAGGTTGGCCAAAATCTAATGGACAGAGATAAACTCCTACAACTGCTGAAGGAACTTAACGGTCGCCCAAGCCCGTATAGAGCAACAAGCCGACACTCATCGAAGTGAGCGGGAATTTTCGATAGGAGATTGGGCCTACCTTCACCTACAACCATACAAGTAGTTGTCCATCAACACAAGAGCCTCGATGAAACTATCTCCTCGATTCACGGACCATATCAGATCATAGAGCGCATCCAAGCTGTAGCATATAGACTAAATCTACCAGAAGACACCACGATCCATCCCGTCTTCCATGTGTCCTGCTTAAAGCCCAAACTAGGAGAACATGAGTCGGCCCAAACCCAACTGCCGAGCACCACAAGTGATGGAGTATTAAAGTCCAACCACATGCCATCCTCGACCGGAGAATTGTGATGCGCTGACGACGCCCTTCAACCAAAGTACTAGTGCAATGGAGCAACTTACCTTCAGAAGATGCAGCATGGGAGTCTTACGAGGAGCTGAAGACCCGGTTCTCAGAGTTCATGGACCCTCAGCCTTGAGGACAAGGCTGCTTCAAAGAGGGCGGGCTTGATAGGACCCTAATAGGGTTGGGTCCTATTCACCTTAGTAGAGTTAATAAAACTCTGTGAAATGTAATAAAAACCCTCACCTAGTCACTTCTATCCTATAAAGAAGTATGGCTAGGGTTTATTTAGGGCCTTAAGGCTTAGTAGCTACCGCCCCCTTTACTGGGCTGGTCGACTAGGGTTTCCACCTGTTAGAGTCGGTTATGCAACCAATTAAGCCGCCTACCCTATTAAGGTAAGTCGACTATAGAAGGGGCAAGAGGGTCAAATCACTTAGGAAAGCACCCCCTAGGGCTAGGGTTTTAAGCCCTATATAAGCTGTAGTCTCCACCTCTTTTTAATCAAGCAAGAATCATCTTATTTCAGCCTTTGTGCCGAGTTTTAGGAGGGAGGAACCCCTATAGTGTTCCAAGGGTTGACCCCCCTCAAAAATCGAATTCTATAGAGCTCCTCTTGGCGTTCTATCAGATGGACTCAGAGGAATGCCACAGTGCCCCAGAGGCAGATCTACCGATCATGAAGAAAAGAATGCAAAGGCGAGTCTTCTATGGGGTCATCGATCCCTTGCTGTCATTAAGGGAGAGCGTTGATCGTGAAAGGGACCGAAAAGGTGAAGAATGCAAAGGCAAACTCTAAGTACTACTAATATAAGATAGAAGGGCAAAGCTAAGGAACTTTATAAAAACGGTGTCAACAGACTTCTCATCAAAATAGCCGAAAGTGAAGGACTTCAGGTTGATGCAAGAGTGCTCGACCAAGGAACGAAGTAGGCAAGACATGGTGTTGTACCTTTTATAATAAGAGGAGTAAGCGACAAAGATGATGGAGAAGACGATACAATCCCAGATGCGACCAAAACTATCAGAAACTTGCTCCAAGTCAGGGTGAAATTTTACTTTTTTCGGGCAAGAGATTCTAGAAGTTCAATGGCAATAAGAAGGTGAATTATTGTAGCTAACTCAACGCAAGGAATAGAAACACTTCGGATACTTCAGAAGTATGAGCAAAGAGCGGGTGAAGATTAGTAACCAGCACGATGCATGAAGTACAATCTCGAGGAGGCGAGCAAAGTCCAGTAACATTTGTCTTCTCAACTCTTAAGAGAATGGGCAAAACCGAGTACCTCAATTCTCTTATTTATCTAGCAGAGCAACTCTGCACAAGTTCAAAGACCCTTTGAAGAAGCCAAATGAAAGATAATAGTTATCAAATCCTCACCGATGGTGATCAATGCTACCGAGAGTAGATTGTCCGCTTCATTTCGTAACAAAATGTCAATCAAAAGCGAAAGTGATGCGAACCTACTTGGAAGTGGCAACTAAGCAGAAAAAGAATCAATGGGCAAATATTATGAAGGAACGACCTTAAAAACTTTAAAGTCTGCAAGGCGATGCTCGTTAAAGCTCCAACAAGCATCCACCCAGTTTAAGCGACATGAGATGTTTGAGATACAAGTGCATAACAAGGAAAGTCATTTCCTTTTCTAATCAGAGGAGTAGGCGGCAAAGATAATGAAGAAGATGGTATAATCCCTGAGGCAACCAAAATTATCAAAAACTTGCTCTAAGTCAGGGTGAAATTTTGTTCTTTTCAAGCAAGACGTCTAGTATTACAGAAGTTTAATGGAATCATTGTAGCTAATTCAACGCGAGGAGTGTAAATACCTCGGGTACTTCGGAAGTGTGAGCAAAGAATAATAACTAACTCGATGTATAAAGTAAAACCTCGAGGAGGCGAGTCAAGTAACCTTTTCCTTCTCAACTCTTAAGAGAATGGGCGAAACCGTGTACCTCAGTTCTTTTATTTATCCAGCAAAGGAGCTCTGCACAAGTTTAAAGACCCTTCGAAGAAGCCTAATGGAAGACAATAGTTGTCAAATTCTCACTAATGGAGATCGGTGCTACCGAAAATAGATTGTCCACTTCATATCCCAACAAAATGTCAATCAAAAGCGAAAGTGATGTGGACCTACTTGAAAGTAACAACTAAGTAGAAAAAGAATCGAGGGGCAAACTTTAAGGAAGAACATCAAAAACTTTAAACTCTGCGACGCAATACTCGTTAAAGCTCCAATAAGCATCCACCCAGTTTAAGCGACATGAAATGATTGAGATACTAGCACATAACAAGGAAAGTCTTTTCTTTTTCTACTCAAAGGAGTAGGCAACAAAGATGATAGAGAAAATGGTACAATCCCAGAGGCGACCAAAACTATCAGAAACTTGCTCCAAGTTTGGGTGAAATTTTACTCTTTTCGAACAAAACTTCTTGCATTCCAAAAGTTCAATAACAATGAGAAGGTGAATCATTGTAGTTAATTTAACGCAAAGAGTGCAAACACTTTGGGTAGATACTTCTCTCTCCCTCCTGACCTCTCACTCCCCTCTCTTTCCTTCTCCCCGATAGTGCAACAACCCCCTACCCCTCTTCTCACTCGCTTTCTTTCTCCCTCTTCCCTATTAATTGTCCCTTTAGTTTTAAGATCCTAAATTTTGAATTGTATCAATTCTTCTTTTGTTGTGATATTTTTGTAATTAGATTTGGATAATTTAACACTTAATGCTTTATGGTTAAATGATTGTAATTAGATGTTTGAGTGGTGATATTTTGAATATGAAATGATATGGAACACATTGATTGCATAATTTTTATTTTAATAATTATCTTTCTCTTCAATTATTTTTTATATAATTCTTATATGAGTGAGTGTATTGCTTCACTCGAGTGAGCACCTAACATCTTTGGTGTTTTGGAACCTTGCACCTTTTATAACACTTTGTTATATTTCTTCTAGTTGGAATTATGGAAGGATACTTACATATTATTTAAAATTAGAATAAACATACAATTTGTCTATATAGAATGATATTTCTGCAAAAAAAAGATCAATATTTTATGCACTTCAAAAGGTAAAGCACAAGCAACAGATTCAAGAATTACAGCATAATATACCATATTGTATTAAAGAATATTGATACCAACAATTTAAATCTCCATGTGGTACCAATTAGGGTAACTAAGTATGATACCAATATAATACTAGACAACATACAAGCCAGCATGTCGATATTCATGAAAAAAAATATATCAATCTACATGGATTGATACTGGTCCCTAAATGGACTGATAGATACCAGTCAATACAAGCTATTCTAACCAGTATTTGTTTTCTTGATTGATAATTTTCTTCTTATTACATTAGTAACACACCAGGGCATACTATACTGACATCTCAGTGCATTTTGTGATAGGGACTCGTATGCATCAGATTTGATTGCTTGGGGTGTATAATAAAATTGGCATTCCTGAAAATCAGTTATGCAATTTGGATTTACAACACATTACTTATTGGCTCCTTAAAAGGTTGGAAAGATCAAGTACGAGACAATTTAGATCAACCAAATCAATTAACATAATTGAATAATCAGGTAAGAACCCTATATTTTTTTGAAGTCCGTTTAGGCTTGACATGTGAATGTCACCGGAGTGTATGGTGCAAAGCTCAAATAAATAATAGTTCAGACGAATATTTTTAATTAAACACTCGGAAAACAGGTTTTGGACAAATATTTTTAATTGAACACTGGAAAAGAGATATAGGAATTGAACTCATGACCTGATCTAAACAGGACATGAGTTGGAATCTTATATTTTCCCCTCTTTCCTAGTGTTTAATTAAAAATATTCGTGCAATATCCATTTATTTGATATTGCATCATACACTCAGATTTCAAACTTAAAGCCTAACCGACTTGCTTATGAGATGGATGATCCTTTCCAATAGTCTTAAGCTTTTGCTTGTAATGGCAATGATCAAAATTTTAAGATGGCATATATTGGGCTCTCTCACAAGCAAGCCAATTAGGCTTGATGCGTAAATGGAACATGATGTATGGTGCAAGCACAAAGGAAAAATGGGTACTGTACAAATGCCTATATCTTTAATTAAACTGGAAAAAGGGACAAATATCGAATTCGAACTCATCATATGTTACGATATCATCTGAACTTTTTTATCAATGCCATTACATCTAAGAACTTAAGTTGATAGGAAGGGATCCAATATATGCTTTAACATGTTCTCATGCAAACTAGTTTCTGAATCCAATAAACCATCCGCACTAGATATTTGTGTTTCCTGCAACTAAAAATCCAAATGAATAGCACAATTATCAAGTTGCTCATCTAGCACCAACTTTTAGTTGATTGATCATTACAATTAAATATAGTACATGGAATACTTTAGTTGATTTAGACATGGATAGCCATGAACTAATTACCCAACTCACCCAATAATTACACTACATTATTGTCGGGCATATCACAATGTTGGTTATCAACTTTCCATTATTAAATTATTACTATTAGCATAATTATACAAGATCTTTTATAAAATTCACATTACTAGCATAATTACATCAGGCCTTTTTACGTGACAAGATTCTCCTTGATGATGCACTGCAGAAACTGATATTAGAGATGGCATAAACTTCCTTATAAACCAAAAAGGAGGAACCAAATAGTCTATACACGATAGTGATAAACAGTACTCACCAGAAATAATTGAACTCTCAAGCCCGAGTTCATCAATTGTCCTGAACCATTAAAACAAGAAAACTCATTGCAACAACAGTTCAAGAACAATCAAAAGAACAACTATAAGCTGGAGAAAATATTAAAAGGATTCATACTTGAGATGCAACTCTTTCACAAGGCTTAATTCATGCAATTCAGACACATTAGAAACACCACAACAGACCGCCTTTGTTCCAGCCTATTAACAAACACAAACTACACTAAGAAATTCATCCAAGGATGAAGTCAAAAGATAAGAGACAAATGGGCATATTACCAGCAAAAGATTGTTTGTCGTCTTGCCCATGGCAGAGAGCACGATCGCTGGTCGTTCTTCCGGAAAGCTAAGAATGAGGTCCGCAACCTCTTTCATCCTCTCAACAGATGCCACCGATGACCCACCAAACTTCATCACGATGCTGAGCTGCTCAGCAATACTATCAGCCCCTTGCCTCAAGGCTGCATCTTTCTCCACAACGGCAGAAACCCTTTTCTCGCAGCACACCTTCAAAGCTCTCCTCTTTCCGCAGATACCCTCCCTCTTCCGACAGAATGACCTCGACGACAACGCAAAACTGACCTTACTCTGGAAGCTCGTCGAGAAAGCAAGAGACGTCGACGAGTCCAATTTAACCACACCGCAATAGGCCCCGCCACCAAGGTGCACCACTACCACCATTGCTGGGATCAAAAGCGAGAGATTTTTTTTCCTCGATCCTACATCAAAAAATCAAGTTAAGATTATCCAATGATATGATTCTAATATTAAAATGTACATTTTTAATTCATCCCACTTCCGATTCAAAGATCGAAACCCAGTAATGGACCCAAAACTTGAGAAAACACAGAAAAAAAAGAAAATCTCCACAAAAACGAGTCACGAATTGAAACCTACATCGAAAACTAATAGCAAAGCGAGGCCTAATTAGTCACAACGGGCAAGATGGCGGAGGACGGAAGACATCACGACGGGCGCTAATCATACCTCTGGAACCTAAATGGGGGAAAGCGAGCAGACAAAAAAGGGGTTCTGGAGCAGGACTTCAATCTGTTGTTCTTCTCCCTCTCTTCTTCTCGCGCTTCCTCCGATGACGAGGAAGACGATAAGGCAGAGAGAGGGAGCGAGGAGAGCGAGCGCGGCGGCGGAAGTGGGAGATTGGGCGGGACATGAATATAGAGGAGAGAGAGGCGAACGACGCGGCCGCTTGTTTTCGGAAACGACGGTCGAGATCAGATTCAAGAGGTGAGGATCCACGAATCGAAACGGGAATGTGACGGCTTGATGCGGTTAGCCGCACCGCGAGTAAGCAGATCGAAACGTGTAACGGGAATTTGGCGCGCTGAGGGACGGTTTCCTTGCATGGGGCAGAAAGTTCCGTCATCACCGGCAAAGCACCTACGCAGGGTATGGGCGTTTCGGAACCAAGAAAAAAGCAACACCCACACGCTGTTTTAGACGAGGTTGGTCATCGCGGTCACTATAGCTGGTGATCTTGGTCAACATAGTCGGTCAGAAGGCATATTGGTCAGAATCATCATTGATTTTAAAATATTTTATTTTTTACCCAACAAGAGAAAAAAATCCAAAATGATGATTATTAATCAAGTAGAATAAAGAGAAATCGTCATTTATTTTTCAATTATTCCGAATCACTCTGGTCTAATCTGACCAATCAAAATATTTTCGAATCCGATCGAGTTGATCCATTCAATTCCTATTTTGTGATATTTCCAATCCAATAATAGAAGTGAATTAGTCCCGATGTTTCTGGTGAAATTGATCGGTCTACAGGGATGACAGGGGGAAAACACGCGGCATGATGAAGAAACTCAATGTAAGTTTCATTGTGTGATTTTAGAAACTCATTATAATATTAAAATTTTTGAAGTATTTTAGATATTTAATATGTTTAATATAAATAAAGTAACATTTATCATTACAAAAAGTGCTTGACATAGGTTTTCTAGGCCCATGTTGCTTGACATATGTACGCTATATCTTTTGAAAACGGAAGATATGAAAGGAGAGGTTGATACGATTGATTAACCAAAGGGTTAAATGCTATTCTTTAAACGAGACGCACACATATTTATAATATATTAGTGTTTGCCATGATTTCCGCCACGAACCACATGTGGAAAATATTTAAATGATAATGATGATAGTGATTGCCCATACCTCTTGTAACTCATACATGTTCATGGTTCTATGTTATTAGTAAATGTTCATGGTTCTATAATTGTATCGTGAAGGAATAAAGTGTATAGAAGATAATTAATCTTTTCGAGGGGATCGAACCTCCTAAATCACTTTTAGTGGATTTACCTTCTAAGATTTATGTCTATTAGCTAAGATTAATACTTCTTCATTAATTAATTTTTATAAAAAAATTTACAATTTTATTTATAGGGTTATACCAAGAGTTCCACTAATCTTTGACTCTTAACTAACTTGATAAACTACTATCTGAAAATAATAATTGACTTCATCTCAACCGAAGATAAAAATCAACTCTGACCACTTATAACTAACTTGATAAGGTTTACTCGACTCATAACTGATTCTGACTAACATGACTCAACCTAAATAGATGGACCTGACTTAGCTAGGGTCCTAACAGACTCGCTCTCTTCAAATCAGCCTTGAGAAGTTCTCAAGGCTGAGCAGTATCGAACTTCGAGGGTACTTCGGTCCAAGATATTTATCATGCGTCATAATATTTTAATCAATTAAATAAGGTCTCCATTCGATGGTTACTAGCAGTTGTGATCTTGCTTCCATGTCTTCCTTTAAGGATCACCTGCTTTTTATTAATAAAAAACTTCATAATTAGTTTAGAAAGATTTCATATGACATCACCTAGAGTTGACAATCATTCAATTTTAAGCACTATTTCGATGTCCTCCAAGGGTATCAGAAAGAAATCCACCCGCAGTTATTAGTCCTGTACCATCAGTTTGATTTTTGAGCACTTACTATTACAAGTTAGAATTCGACCATCAGCAATCTTGACTTTAAATTTGTCACAGTCTTCAATTTGATATACCAATTGGTCAGTAAGCCTTCTGTCCATAAAATTGCTAGTGCTACCAGTATCGATTAAAATAGTAATAGGCTATTGTTTCAAAATTCCCTCGATTTTCATGGTTTGCGGGTTAGAGTAACCTACTATTGCATGTATAGTATGTACAAAAGGTCCAATAGCATTATCGGAATCTGTACCTTCTCGATCAGAGTCCACATCATCATTCTCTAGTTCCTCTTTAATTGGTTCTATCATCAAAAGATGGCCCTGTTTGCATCGATGTCCTCTACTCCATTTTTCATCACAATGCCAGCACAACCTTTTTACTAATCTTTCTTGGAGCTCTTCTCTAGTAAGTCCTCGAGGGTTTGGAGTGGAGGGAGGTGGGGCTGTTGGCTTGTTTACTACTGGTTGATTTATGCTTTTATTTCTGCGATTGTCCCTGTTGAGCTTTTTTTCGTATATGCGAGCGAATGATATGGCAGCCATCATAGTACGAGGTTGTCGAGCCTTAACTTCGCACTAAATCTTTGGATTGAGCCCTTCAATAATGTTTTGAGTAGTTATTTTACGTACCAGTCTTGGGTTTGGTTTGGGAGGCGCCATATCATTATGCTAGATGTTTAGTGCGAAGTTAAGGCTCGACAACCTCGTACTATGATGGCTGCCATATCATTCATACTTTGATGGTCCAAAGTGAATCAAAAGCCCACTTTTGAATTGCTCCCCACGAGGGTTCTTCATGATTATGCTCGTACCAATCGTACCATTGGATCATGTCTCCTTCAAGTTAAATGGAGGCGATCTCCACCTTGGATTCCTCTAGAGTCCTGTGAAAACGAAAAAAAATTCAGCACATGAAATCCAGCCAATCAGGTTTCCATCTTCCCATCTGGGAAACTCCACCCTCATGAGTGTGTATCCTGTGTCCTGCCTCTGGTCATACTTTTTATATCGACTCCCTTTGGAACTTTCACTATGTTGAGTTTTGTTGGGACTCTCTGATCGACTTCTTCTAATTTTGCGGATGAGCTCTTGAAATCTATCTTGCATGCGAGCCTCGAAGGCTTTAAACCTTACATCAAGTACATCATCTGTAGTCATCGTGTAGGATTATAGATCAGTGATGTTTAGTTTTTTTTTTGTCGAGTCAAGGGCATTTGTGTCGTAGATGTGGTAGGACTTTGTCATAACAAGATTATCGGTGTAAGAATCACCAATATATCGAAAAGCTGGTTAGAGATGGTGGGGGCAACAGTGGTAGCAATGAGTTGCAGTGGTGGCAACGACAAGGGCGCGGTTGGAAATGGCTGCGGTAGTGAGGGCAACAGTGACAAGGGAGGAGGCAGCGATGGGTGGCAACGACGATTGGCGACAGGTGGCCGCGGTGAGGGCTGGCAGCAATGGCAACGCTGCTAGCAGAGGAGGAGGTTGGAGAGGGGCAACGATTATGGCCAGCGATTGCTGCAGCTGCGAAGAAGTGGTTGGGCAGCACTGGATCCGGTAGTTGGCAGCGACGGTGGTGGAGATGCAGGGGAAGGAAGGCATGACTGAGAGTAAGGGACACAGGGGATGCAGCGGTAGCAAGGAGGTGGCAGCAGGGAAGAAAGGGGAGGAAGAGAGATGGCAGAGGCGCCGGTGCGCTGCGGCAGCAAGCAGGTGAAGGATAGCGACGGTCGACGGGTGACAGCGGCGGCAAGGGTAGTGCACTATCGAAGGCTAACCGGCGACAGATGAGGAGAGGAGGAACAAAGGTGGTCAGCGACAGTTCTCCTTTAGGTAGGATGATGATGCGGCTGAGAGAGAGGGCAGCGGCGACGTGAAGCGATGGTGGGTGGCGACGGGGAGGCAGATGCTGTAGTGGCAGGCAACAATGAAGAAGGCCAGCTGGAAGCAGCTGCGGCAGCAAGCGATGGCCAACGGTAGATGAGGAAGGCAGCTATGAAGGCCAGCTGGAAGTGATTGTCAAAGGGGAGAAAGTAGAGGAGGCAGAGTGCTGCGGCTGAAAGTGGCTGTGGTTGAGGAGGAGAGGAAGGCAGCAGCGACAAGGGTACTACACTACCGAGGGCTGAGCGTCGGTAGATGAGGGGATAGCAACAGTTGGGAGCGATTGTTGCAGAGGAGGGGTGGCAACGGCTGTGTGGCAGCGACGAGGGCTGCGAGCGGTGGTTGTGGTTGAGGAGAAGAGGGAGACGGTGGCCGGTGGCTGAGAAGAGGGGATGAAAAAGGCGTGCGGTTGTGGCCCTTCTTCTTCTTCTCTTTTTTTTTCTTTTTTATCTCTTTTTTTCTATTTCCCCTTTTTTGGTTTTTTGTTGGCTATTGATGGCTGCAGCAAAGATGATTGTAGTAAGGTGACCAATGCAACAATGATCATAATAATGGCGATGATGATAATAATGGCGATGAGCGACGATGTAGATGACAAAGGGAGCGATTGCAGAATCACAGTAGGAATGCCGAGGATCGATGCTCTGATATCAGATGATAGAACCCTAGGGTTCTATCGTGAAGGAAGAAGGTGGAAAGAGGGATAATCGATCTCTTCCAGGGGATCGGGCCTCCTAGATCGCTTCGAGGGGATCTGCCTCCTAGGATTTCTACCTATTGGCTAAAACTAATACTTCTTCATTGATTGATTTCCATAAAATAGTTTACAACCTTATTTATAGGGCTCTGCCAAGAGTCCCACTAATCTGTAACTCTTAACTAACTTGATAAACTCATAACTGATAATAATAACTGACTTTGTCTCAACCGAAGATAAAAACTAACTCTAATCACTTATAACTAACTTGATAAGGTTCACCCGACCCATAACTGACTTTGACTAACATGACTCAACCTGAATAGATGAACCCGACTTAGCTAGGGTCCTAACAAGACGCCATCGATCACAACAATCTTCATTGTTCTAATTATATATATATATATATATATATATATATCCCTTCATATATTCAAAATATACTATTCATAATAATGTATTATTGTACATAGCACACAGGTGTTAGGTGTAGAAGAGGAAACAATCTGAGAGGCTCTGACTACCTACAAGGGGAGATACTTTGGAGGGTCTATCGAGTTTCTTCTTTTCTCGTCGATTTTTTCTTGGATGTTATGAATCAAAAAGTTTGTTGAATTTGATCCTCAATTTGCTTGAGGCTATATGCAAACAATGGTTATAAAACCTAATAGGTGTTGAATCTAAGATTTTGATGATGAAATCAATTGATGGGTTATTAATCTAACAAGATTGTTAGAATTGATTGATGTAGGATTAACTACGACAGAATGATTATTACAATCAGGATTAGCCAAGGTCAAGTCCATGCATCAGGTTGATGCGGTTGGCAACTCGCTAGGAGTGTGTCGGGAGCTCACCAAGGGTATCGAGAGTTTGCTAGGATGGCGCAAGAGAGTTCGTTAGAAGAAGACCAAGACTCACCGGAAGATTATCGGGGGTAGCCGAAAAGCTTGTCGGGAGTTAGGATATTTGGTAACTATGATTATATTTAATTAAGTCATAATTAGTATCGTGTATGTCTAACTATGACAGGAGCAATGGAGTTACAACCAGATGATGGGCCAAGATCAAGCTTGAGCATCGGGCCAGGGTTCGGACGATGCAGTGGGATCTCGCCGAAGTTTGCTAGGAGATTTATCGAAGGGATCGGGAATCTCGCTGGGAACATATCGGGAGATCGCCGAAAGAAGACCGGATGACTTACCGCAAGAATACCGGAGGCTACCGGATTGGCGGGAGTTAGGTCTTGATTATCTTGATTGGTCATTAAGTGTTGTAATCATTGAGTTATAGTTAGGGTTTGAGTCCAAATTGAGTTAGATTTGGAAGGAAATTAAATCAACTCAATAAGGCAATCGGGTTCACTATTGGGGTTTGATTAAGCACAGGTTGAGTTCAATTGATTGACCAGAGGGTTGGTCAATATCAGGTTCAAGCCAGAATTTGAAAAGTTGAGGGAACCACTTTTGTGAAAATTCCGAATGGTAAACCGCCAGTGAGCGGTGGGTGTACAGCTGTCGCCCAGGTTTTCGGGCGACTGATGGCAGCTGACTCGCTCAGTCTGGGTACCGACGATTGACCCGCCCAGGCCAACGGGTGACTCGCCCATATCCGAATTTTCCGGATATTGTTAGATTTTGGCTCCAATTTTGAAGCCAATTTGGGGCCTATAAATACCCTAGGTTTTATTATATTTAAAATAATAATTTTGGGGATTATATTCTAAGAAAATATTGTATGAGAATTGTAAGAAAAAGAAAAGGGGGTAAGGGAGATAGCTTAGAGTTAGAAATTTTCTCAAAGTCTCCCTTGTAAGCAAAGTGTAAGGATTTGGTCTTCACCCAAAGAAGATTGGTAATGGATGCCGATGTGCTCAAGAAGGAGGACTCAGGAGTGTGCATAGGCCTTTGATGCGGAACCACTATAAAAATTGTGAGTGCTTCTTTGCTTTCAATTGCTTATATATTCTTGTATTAATACTTCTGATTTAACTCAACTCCTTGAAAGCAAAGTTTTCATGATAAGTTCTTTTCTTCAAACATTGCTTATCTTTTTGGTTTGCTCATTAACTTAGCAACTTTCTTTTAATCACTCACTTGTTTCACTAAGAATGAAAAGCTTAAAATTTCCTATCTTTGTTTAATAGAAGAAGTTTTCGTCTAAACCTAACATTTGCTTCAGCCCCCCCCACACCTCTTAGTACCAATTGATCCTAACAATTGGTATCAGAGCCTTAGTTTTTCTCATTTGGTTTAACACCTAAGAGAAATTGCTCTTATTGACTTTCAAGAGGGCTTTTCTATCGTTCGTCCTCCCATATTCAATGGGACGGACTATACTTATTGGAAAACTCGGATGAGAGTTTTCTTGCTTTATTTAGACTTTGATTTATGGACTATCATTGAAAACGGATTTGAAAAGTCTTCTTTTCCAATGAACAATTGAAATGATTTGGAGAAGACTTTCTCTTTAAACGCAAATGCTACGAATGTCTTGTTTTGTGCTCTTGATAAAAATGAATTTGATTGGGTTTCTTATTTTCATTCGGCTTTTGATATATGACATGCATTAGAAATAACATATGAAAGTACACTTAATATAAATGAATCATTAAATGAAATTACTTCTAAAAATAAACAAGAAAAATACATTCCTAAGAACCGGAAGGAATGTGAACCAAGAAGAATATATGACTCCTTGAGTGAAATCTCAAGTGATGAGAACCCTGGACAAACTTTTGACAAATGAACTGGAAAAATTAACAAAATTGAATCTTAAAAATAATGTAAAGATGGACAAAACCTCTTGCTATAAACGCAAGAAGCCGAGGAGCTCCAAAGATCAAATGCACAACCAAGAAGTGAAGAACTTTGCTCTTATGGCTATCAACGATGAGGTTAGTGAGCCTTTAAATATTTTATTTTTAGAATATGTTCCAAGGCTTGTTTGATGAGTTTAGAAAACTTAGCAAGTCTTTTAAATTACTTAAAGTGGATTATGATTTGTTAGTTAAAAGACTTGATGAAATGTATGATTCCTTAGCATCACATAAACCATATTCTAAATGTAATATGCTAGATAATATTAAAGAAGAAAATTGCATGCTTAAAACAACACTACAGAAATTTGAGATAAGGAATAAATCCCTAAATATGATCTTTGCTAATAAGGGTCATATTAATAATAGAAATGACACATGCTTTGTTGACAATGTTCAACAAAAGCCAACCATCTTTGTAAAAGGACCTACATTAAATGTACCACCAAAAATCATTTATAATTTTTGTGATAAATTAGGATATAAGGCAAACAAATGTTTATTTAAAAAATATAGTTCACACCAACTTGTTTGGGTTCCAAAGAAAACTTTACACCATGAAAACCAATTAGAAAAGAAAGATAAAGTTTTTTATGAAGGACCCAATATAAAATGGGTACCTAAATCAAATATATCCTTCTTGTAAGTTTGTGTCAAAATTAAAGCTAGGAGGTTCGAATAATGTTTTAGATGTCAAGATAATATAACTTGAGATGTAACGTTCTTTCAAGCTCACTAACCTAAATATTAAAAAGATTAATTGTTAATAATAAAAATAGTTCATCATTATATAATTAATCTTGATGATGCATAGCTAGAGCATGCTAGAATTAGAAAGAAGAAAGTGTAGTTAAATTTAACAAAAGTTATATGTATGAAAGAAAGATTTTGATGATGATTATAGTATTGATGTGTATTAACTTGTGTTGATGATGTATATTATTATTGAACCTAAAATTCATATATTAAATCATCTTTCTTTCAAAGAAAAACTTCCTGATAACATGATAGAATCTTCCAACATGCAAAAATCATTGGATTTAAAATGAATCAAAGCTTTTGTTTGAAAATATTTTTGCAATGATCATAATGAAATTTCATTTTTGACATTAAATATCGTTGCATTCTTTAAATAAATTTCAAAAGAAGGATAATTCTTCTTGAAAGAATATTTATCCCATGAATCCTTCAACAAAGATAAAATGATACATTTATTATTGAATCTCTTTAACTACAAAAATAAATAGAAAACTTTAGTTATTTTCTTTTGAAAAACAATCTAGACTTTATTAAAAAAAAATTGAAAAGTTATTTTTGATGATGATTTTATTTTAAAGAATGAGTATGTTTGAATCCAACATTATTAATATTTTGATAACTTAAATCATCACCATAAAATCTTAAAAATTAAAATTAAGATCTTTATATAAACCAAGATTGTTTACTAAGATTTTTTCCTTTTATTAAAGAAAAGCTTTAATCCTAATCATGATCTTGACTTCTCAATATTTATTACTTGATATTTTTATAATAATCAAGATCCTTCTTTTTTATCTCCTAAGATTTCAAAAGCTTTGAAATTTTATCTAGGAAGAAATATGTCAAAATAAATCATGTTCTTGGCATTTATGGTTTGATAATAATGTTCTTTGACATGATTACTTATGACTTTATTCTTAGTATAACTTATCACTAAAATTAATATTTCTTAAATTTATAGTAAGTTAAAAATTGAAAGAGATTTTTATTATCATGAATATTCTCTTAATTTCTTGACTTAACTTATATGTTATAGGAATCACGTTATTGATCTCTATAATTTTCTCTTTTAAATAAAAATATGATTTATGATCTTAACAATATTAATTGAAATTATTATCAGGGATTATTCTTCTTTATTAAAAAGATTTATCTTGGATGAATTGAGATTATCTTCTAAGACTCATTTATTATTCACAAAAAAGGGGAAAGAAACTTATTAAAAGAAATCATGTCTTTTGATATTTAAAATTTTGATGTTATCTTTAATTACATGATCTTCTACTTTTTGACATAATTTGAATATGGATGTTAAGAAGAAATTATGCAATCATATTTCTTTTTGACATTAACGAAGGGGGAGATAAAATTATCAATATGATAGGAAGTAAATTAGATATGATAACCTTGAACGAGAAACAATGTGCTTAGAATAAAATTTAGAATTTTCTAAATACATATGAAATGCATATTTCATAATTTGAGCTTGATGTATTATCATATTTTCCTTTGGATTTCTTGGATTTTATAAATTACACTTCTTATGCATGCAAAATTCTTGATTAACAGTTTAAGCTATCATGTTCTCTTTTAGAATTTTTGATGCTTATTATCAAAATATAAATGAAAGGTGATCTACAAAAATACATGATTTGTTATTTATGTTAGAAAATCACACAATTTAAATGCATGAGTAGCTCTTAATTCTTCTTGGATTTCTTAGATTTTTTAGGTCACTTTTGAAATTACTCTAGTAAAATGAACATAAGAAGATGATTCAAATTTTTGTGATAAGATTTTTTAAAAGATTATTCTTGTTTCATGAATCTTGATGAATGTTTGCAAAGGGAAATATATATAACATAAACTTCTATGATGTTTGAAATAAGTCTTTGATATTAAATATTTGATGAATTACTTGATGTGCTACTCTTGATTTAAATAAATTAAATTACATGGGTAGATATCAATTCTTGGATTTTGAAATTTACATCTAAAAGATTGAGCCATATTTTTATGATACAATGTCTCTCACCTCACTCCCTTGTTTCTTATTTATTATTCAAAGAAAGGGAAGAAAATTCTTTCATAAGAAAATTATCAAGGGGGAGCAAAACTTGTTTGCTTACATGTAAATTGCTAGCTTGAATATTACAAAGGAAGCAAATATTTGTTAGCTTGCACTTTTCAAAAGAGAAGAATGAATTAACTAGCTTGCATGTTCTAAAGTAATGAAAAATTTATTAAATTTCTAAGCTTTCATATATCAAAAACTTGCTAATTGCACTTCTCCTTTTGTTGATGACAAAGAGGGAGAATGTATAATGATGTGAAATCATACATAAAGATCATGCATGTAATGATGATTTTATAAATCTACATAAAGATAATGATTTGTTATTGTTCGGATTTATTTGCTATATTTTCTTGAAATTTACATGAGAATAATTTGTTGAGCTCATATTCGAAATTTTATATATACAAAATTAAGGTTGAGACCTAGAAATGTTAAATCATGAAAATATATAAATTACTAATATAGATTTCATGAAATGAAGCCTTTTTACGATAATATTTTTTTCGAAAACTTTCTCTATGATTTTATCTTATTGTTTTAAAAAAAAAATTGCATGAAGATGTGCCACATTTGAAATTTACAAGAGATAATTTTTGATATCAAGAGATGACTTTTGCTATATTTGAAATATATAAGTAATCTTTAAATCTATTGAACTTTTGAGCTTATCTTAGTATTTATTGCTTTTAAAATTTATTAAGATTTATTCTCTATGATAAAATGATTCAACAACACCTCCCTTATTTCTCTTCTTATTAAAGGGGAAGTAATGTCATCCTGTGCTTTGAAATTATTAGCTATATTTCACCTTTTTGTTGATGACAAAGGGGAGAAATATATATTGATGACACATGATGAACATTGATGACACATGATCTTATTGAAATATATGGATATCTTGGATAAAGATATGAATTGGACATCTTGGATATAGATGCTTAATTCCTTTTTTACTTATGATTTGATGACTTGATTTATGAGTTGATGACTTGATGTAAATTTATATTAAAATTTACATAGAATATTGATTGCTTGAATTTAATAGTGTGTGGTTCTCTTAAATTTAAGTGACATGGATTTAGGAGTTAGGATTAACTTATGTCATCAATTGATTGTCATCATAAAAAAAGGAGAGATTGTTGAATCTCATATTTTGATGATGAAATCAATTGATGGGTTATTGATCTAATAGGATTGTTAGAATTGATTAATGTAGGATTAATTACGACAGAATGATTATTATAATCAAGATTGGCCAAGGTCAAGTCCATGCATCGGATCGATGCGGTTGGGAACTCGCTAGGAGTGCGATGGGAGCTCGCTGAGGGTATCGGGAGTTTGCTAGGATAGCGCACGAAAGTTCGCCAGAAGAAGATCGAGACTCGTCGGAAGATTATCGGGGGTAGCCGAAAAGCTTGCCGGGAGTTAGGATGATCTTGTAATGGATGTTTAACAATTATGATTGTATTTAATTAAGTCATAATTAGTATCATGCAGGACTAACTATGATAAGAGTAATGGAATTATAACCATATGATGGGCCAAGATCAAGCTTGAGCATCGGGCCGGGGTTCAAATGATGTAGTGGGATCTCATCGAAGTTCGCTAGGAGATTCATCGAAGGGATCCGGAAGCTCGCTGTGAACACGTCGGGAGATCACCGGAAGAAGACCAGATGACTTGCTGCAAGAATGTCGGATCCCTTTGACGGGAGTTAGGTCTTGATTATCTTGATTGGTTATTAAGTGTTGGAATCATTGAGTCATAGTTAGGGTTTGAGTCCAAATTGAGTTGGATTTGGAAGGAATCCAAATCAACTCAATAAGGTAATCAGGTCTACTATTGGGGTTTGATTGAGCTCAATTAATTGACCAGAGGGTTGGTCAACATCAAGTTCAAGCCGAAATTTGAAAAGTGGAGGGAACCACTTTTGTGAAAATTTCGACGAATAAACCACCGTCGCCTAGGTTTTCGGGTGGCTAACGGCAGCTGACCCGCTCAGTCTGGGCGATTGAACTGCCCGTACCTAGGAATCTGAGTACTTTCGGTGGTTGACATGCCTAGGCCGACGGGTGAACCGCCTATACCCAGATTTTTCGGATACGATTGGATTTTGGCTTCGGTTTTGAAGCCAATTTGGAGCCTATAAATACCACAAGTTTTCTTATATTCAAAATAATAATTTTGGGGATTATATTATGAGAAAATATTGTGTGAGAATTGTACAAAAAAGAAAATGGGTAATGGAGAGAGCTTAGAGTTAGAAATTTTCTCAAAGTCTCTCTTGTAAGCAAAGTATAAGGGTTTGGTCTTCACCCAAAGATGATTGGTAGTGGACGCCGGTGTGCCTCAAGAAGGAGGACTCGGGAGTGAACGTAGGTGTTTGATGCCGAACCACTATAAAAAATTGTGAGTGCTTCTTTGCTTTCAATTGCTTATATATTCTTGTATTAATGTTTCCGATTTAACTCAACTCCTTGAAAGCAAAGTTTTCACGATAAGTTCTTTCCTTCAAACGTTGCTTATCTTTTCGGTTTACTTATTAACTTAGCAACTTTCTTTAAATACTCACTCGTTTCACTAAGAACGAAAAGCTTCAGATTTCCTATCTTGGTTTAATCGAAAAGTTTTCATCTAAACCTAAAATTTACATTTATACTAATTCACACCCCCCAGTTAGTGCCAATTGATCCTAACAATAGGTTGATTTCTTTATTACCTTCCATCATCAAATTTTCTAAAGTCGATGATTTAAGGTTTTAAAAATGCCCTTTCCTCCTTTTTGATCCTCGATCTTGCTCGAGGTTAATTTTTGTTCCACATCTAATCAAAGGAAGAAGCGTTTTGTATATTAACCGAGGGTCCTAATAGAAGATAAGATTTAGTTATAATAGTAAATAAGATTTAGATATGATTTCCCCAACTGAACGAGAAAATCTTGTTAATAGGTTGAGGGAATCCTCCTCCTCACCTGTATAAATGGATGATGAATCAATGAACTTTATCGGGCTTTTTATTACTAATTTCTATTTCAACATGATATTATAGCCCCTCTCTCTCTAAGAGAGACTACCTCTTCTTTATTCGATGTTCAATGACAACTTCTTACTTCTTCCTCACCCTCCCTCTCTCTTTTATGAGATATTATTTTTTCTTGCTGTCAAACGTACCCTCTTGCTAACGACCAAGGAATCGACGACACTATCGACGGCTCCACGCCAACTCTTTATCGTCGGTGTCGATTCCTCTCCTCTATCAGTAGTAGCTCTCTGAGGTCCAACGATCCGGGTGATCATCCTCTCCAGCCGTGCATCTGTAGAAGCCGAGGTGTGGAGAGAGAGATGTAGTGCCGCCATATCTCCGACCACGACATCTTCAAGGCTGCTACAGCCTCAGCCGTAGTCGTGTCGTCGTCCCCTATCGTAACTTCATATCTGCCCGCTGCTTTTAACCGCACCCATCTTGTCGTCGCCCCAATTGCAGCAACCGTTTCCTCCCCTGCATCCTCCTCTGTTGCCATCGATAATGCCTCATCCTGTTATCGCCCCATCTTCCCATGGCACCTACTGCAGTTTCCTAGCCTTCATTGTCCAATGACAATACTTCTCGTCAGCATGCTCTTTCCTCGTCCTCTTCTCTCGGTAAAGAGAAAAAAAAATAGGGATATATGATCTCCCTAGGTAAATAATCCCACACATGATGCAGTTTTTCGGTTTTACGATTTTTCTCGCGATCTGATTTTTTTGCACGATGATTTGATCTACATGAGAAATCTATTTTATTTTGATATTTCACTACGCATGTGATGCTCCCGCTTGATTTTCCAGCACCTCTATACATAAGCCATTGGTTTCGGGGTCTAATTAGGGGATAGACTATGTGTTTTTCGTTGGTTGGGGATTTACTGTAATAAATCGACAGAGAATGAAATTTAGAGTCACTGCTAGTAGTTTGCATTTCACTGTCGGTCTGACATATTACTTTCTGGATACCAAAGTGGATTAAGGGCGGCAGACGTTATAGGACAAATCGGCTTTTCATTTCTTAGGCACTAGGCATACAAATCACGACTTCTTTCATTTCAGAAAGAATCATTTCAATCAAATTGATATAAGAGGTCTTCCAAATCTGGGGAGAACTCTGATTCATTCCATTCTCTCACACACTATCGCTATTCTCCTCTAAGACACTGTTGCAGCAATCGGTTGAAGCATTAGTTCCCGTTTAGTGAGTGCTGGGGACAGACTGGACGTAACAACTCCATGGGGGCCGCCATGCCTTTCGATCGATACACAGTTTAGGAGGCCAGGCCAGCCGATCACGAACGCTACTGGTGTGGGCTGCTATCAGAGATGATTCAAGAAAGCCAACTTTAATTGAAGAGGATAGATAAGAAGTTGTTACAGCTTGATGAGATAGATAAAGATAAGTTCAAAGAGCATATAATAGATATAAAGTAATGGACAATAATAAGGTTGGTTTATTTTAGAGTATAAGGCATAATGTACACAATATATAAATTCTATTAAGTCAGGGGCAGGGCAATAATCCAATCAATAATTTTAGAGAAAGGTCCTATTGTGTGATAGGAATGATTTCATGAATGATTTCATGAAATAGATAGGATGCCGACCGTGGAGAAACTCTCTCTCTTCTCTTGTACATGAATTCATTTTAATTTCTTATTATATTACTTTACTCGGTACATTGCTTTTAGCCATCCGCTTTATTTATGACTTCTGACTTTTTTTTGCTGGCCCTTACTTGACTCTGTCGATCGATCGAATCCTTTCCATAACCCGAAGGAATATAGCTCATTTCCTCCCTCAATTTCTTCTGCTTCCTATTCATAGAATCAAATAGGATGATGATTTTCATCTGATCAGACTCTATTGAATTAGAGGGTAAAGCACCTTATCGCAATAACCAGAGGAGAGGGTAAAGCACGCTTGCTTAGTCGCGACTTTTGCTTATTAATGGAATTGGTTCTTTCCTGTAATCCCCTTTATCACGTTGACGGAAGGAAGGCCATACATATATGTTCGGGCGTGTACCCATGCATATACCTGTGTAGACATCTTTAAACGATCGGATTATGCCAATTGATTTCGTTTAAGGTGGGTGAAATTATCGAATAGGTGGATCCATATCACTTCTCACCTACCGTGTTGTGGGTTCTAGTGCATTTCTTATTGAATCAATCAAAAAGGCTATTTGGGGTTCTGTTCAGGGAGTCTCCTACTCTCCTATGAATAAAAGCCATTGCTTGCATTTCCTCCAAGGTCATCTTGCTCCCCTTTCCTTCCATTGAGGAGGATCCACTCTATTAGTCATCTTTTGTGAAACACTTTAGTAGAAATTAGGATCGGAGTTGCACTTGTCGTCATTGACTCCTTTGCCTTGTTTTTCGAATCAGACTTGCTCAGAGAGATAGTGGAGTGGCTATCATTCCTTCACCTATGCCCGAGTAGCTTATTGACTTTGGTCGACTAAAGCTCACTGTTAATGGGGCTGGCTGATTCCCTCTAGTAGGTTAACTCATTAACCTTCAATGCAAGAAGCGAAAGTCAAGGGATTTGCTAATCCGGTTCTCGGTTCATGAATCAGGGTAGCTTTATTTGGCCATGTCCTTTTGAGTTCTTCCGATTGTTTTCCTTTGTCTTTCACTCTAAGCTGAAAAGTAATGAAGTGTCGGGACTGGGACTAATGAGTGCTAAAGATTGTAATTGTCGCATATTCGTTGCTACTTTAACATTGACTCAATCCTGTGTTTTACCACGACACAAAATTATTATTTCAACATCCATTCACCAACCAACCAAGTATCAATATGTATCCGGTGTGACGTTGTGTCGAGTATTAACATGACTGGAAGTTAAGTTATACCTTGAGAAAAGATACCCTCCGTGGAAAGAAAAAGGCTCTTACCAGCCCAATCATTCCAAAACTTCTTTTTATTGTTCAGACCCGTTTTTGGTATACCACAAGGTATAACACGGGTCAACTCTCTAAGCCTAAAAACAGGGGTCTTCCGTAACTTGAATATGCCCCTAGGAATTAGCAAATTCGGAAAAGAAAAAATACCAAAAAAAAGATATTATGGCACTTACTTCTTCCCGGTACTGCTGACTTAATTAGAATATTCTATCCCAATAATAGACCTACTTTGAGTATCCCAATAATACACCCACTTTAAGATTCTTCTATTGATATCAGCACTAGGACTTGAAAGTCGTTAATAGAATACTTTATACATCTAGATCCGGCTCTTCGGTAACAAGAACAACAAGGTTTTAATACTTAGTTGCTTATACCTCTGTGCCTTACTCTGTGGTAGGTAGCAAGCAGGGGTTTCAGGTTTTTTCTTTCCTAACATGCTAGGTAGGTAGCTCGATTCTTCCCCTTGGACGAAACTGGGGCTTGAGCTTGAAGCTGATTCCGATAATTCCTTAACCTAATGGGACTGCCTTTTGGGCGTAACATTCAAATATATGTAAACTTACTTCTTTTCTTTGCGGACGAATGAATACAGGGCTTGCGGAGCCTCTTACTAACTATGAACAGGCTCTAGCCCCCTTCTCTTCCGTACTTTCTCTTTACGGGCACAATGAAACAAACTTAGGACTTTAAGACTCACTTCATCTAACTAGGCTCTTTTTTTTTTACTTATGGGATTGGTTGGTGTACGGACAAGACTGATTGAGAAGAATAGATAGCTTGCGCCCGCAATAAAAGAATAAGCTCTTTCGACAGAGAAGTGAACGACTATGATGGTCTTTGAGAGAAGAAAAGACGGTGCTAGCGCGAAGTTAATTAAGTGGTGTACTCCATTTCTAAGAGCAGAGTAAGAAAGATACAGTGCTCATTCTTATTATCATTAGTAAAGCATATATGGCCCCGATTCCATTAAAGAAGGTCTCTTACAAGAAGAAAAATGGAACAGTAAGAGCGGATTAGAGCTTGGCCCGACTGCTTACTCACCTGCTTCAAAGCCAGCTTCTAGAGACTTGGACATAGATTCTCTTACCGACACAAGAACCGCTTGCAATTGGATACAAAACGAAAACGGATGATTCTATTACTGAAAATTATTGTAATTATAATACAAAGGAGCGAGCACCTAATATAGAATTTAGTAAAAATACTGCTACAACTATTAATGATTAATATTAGGTACGCATAATAAATAGCCCATGTAGGAATATACATGTGGGAATTTTCATGGAATTGTTGAGACTAACAACTACACTAATAGAATCCAAGAAATTGAGTAACAAAAGAAGAAAGAGAGAATTTAAGTTAATCATATAATATCTGCACCCTGAAACAATAAGAAAATAGACCAGTTCCTAATACAAACAAATACTTTGGATTTACCAGTCATATTGAACATTTAAAGGTTAGGGAAAGCATGGAGCGGCGCAAGAGAAGAAACGTAGGGGTTAGTGAATGGTGCGTTGGATTACTCTCATGGGTGCGTCGTATGACTCTCGTGTCTCTCGGAGTGTGTCGGATGACTCTAGGGGTCTTAAAAAGGAAAGGAAGCTATGCTGCTGTAACAAGAATATCCATCCATTATATGCTTTATGAGCTACTCAATTCCTATTTTTCTTTTATAGAACATTCGGTGAATAAATGAATCTTTGAGTTTACTCCGGGCAAAAGTAGGTGTTTGGCTAGAACATTCGCTGCCATTGCTTCTTGTTCTTTTGCCGACTTGACCTATCCAGGAAGTCTATTATTCAAATAGTTAGTTCTCTTAGCTTGCCACTTAGTATATAGTATAGATAGATTTCTTTTTTCTTTTTTTTTTTAAAGTAGAACAGAGCGAACAGAAAGAATAAAAGATCTTGTCAATGACACTTGAATGAAACTAAGTAGTTCAAGCCTTGTTACCTGTCCATCGATGCCCAAGCTCGAGTCTTGTTTTCTTTGTATCATCTTGTTGTCAGTCAGTGATGGGGTGGTAGCTCGATCTAAAAGGGAGTTATTGATTCTGCTAGTAGGTACTTACTTTATTCTTGTTTGTTGAAGCCTGATTTACACTTTCATTATTTGATGTAGGGCAGGCAGTAATTCCTTATTATATATAGGCTTTGTTGGCAGTGATTTCATTCTCATGAGTAATAGCTGGATTGGTGGAATCAGTCAGACTCAAAAGAAGTAATAGCGGTTTTCAAGCAAAGCAAAAGAGAGGTAGGTAGAGTGAAACCTAGACTTGATTTAAGCAAAGATAGTGAGTGTCGGGTCAACAGCCGAACATAGGTATTGAAGACCGGAAAGGTAGCTTTGAAGTCAGTAGCGAAAGTAGGAGTTTAAAGCTGAAGTCCCATCGCTATTATTAGTGGATGGATTTCCTTGCCTCTTGTATGAGTATAACCAGTGAGTGTTTTCATTCCAATAGTGGTTGGTACTTTAGGTTAAAGTCAAGGAAGTAAGTATTCTGAATCAGTAGTTAGGAACAAGTAAGAAGGAGTAATAATAGACTAATCCAAAATAAAGGCTAAAAGAAAGGCAACTAAGATTAAATAAAAGATAGGGAGGAGCAGGCGTAGTAGAGAACGAGGCTAAAAAAAAGGCAGTAATGTCAGGTTGAAAGAAATGTAGGTCCCAAAGGGTTTGCGGGCGGCACTAGCGCAATTTTTGATAGTTACTACACAATGGCTTAGCTCTCGTATACAAACAAAGGTACTACCGATCCTAGCTAGTAAGTAGCGCATCTAGCATTCATTCAACTAATAAGAAGAAGCCAACTCATAAGTCAGAATAAACTGAAACAAAGAATTGAGCCGGTACTGACAAGACGGACTCCGCTGCTAACAGGGAATTCACTAACCGATACTAGGGCTTTCACTGGTACTTACTTTTATTACTTTACTAATATTGGTATTTATTTAATAGGGGGTTGGTTCTTTGTACTAACTAGGCTTAATCCACTCCACTTCCACTGTAATTCCTGTACTAATTAATTAATAGGTTAGTTCCTTAGTTGTATACCGATTGACTGGACTGCTCCCACACCTAGCTGGATCGTATAAACGAGTATTAGAATAATAAAAAAGAGCTTAAGCCTGTGAAATAGAGTATTTGTGTGCACTAGATCAGACTCCCTCCCCATGAATAGGACTTTGGCTCTTATACGACTGCCGCCTCTTCTTTAACCAACGATATGGATACTCACTAACCTCATTGAGAGAACCAACAATATATATAGATACTAACTAACCTTATTTCTACCTACTCTTTAATAGCGCCTTCCAAGCCTGGCTTCATACATAGCTGCCACAGGCCTACCTTTTATTACCCTATGCCCCAGCTGTTGGGCAGATGGCCCAGATTCAGCCCATAATGGGCTTAAGTGAAGCCCACAGCCCAGAACATCACTTATATTAACCTAAAACCTAGATTAGGGGGCTAGGGTTGAGATTAAGAGAGCAGCGGCGGCTGGAAACGTGGGAGAGAGAAAGCAGACTGCAGATTGACAGTAGAGGCCAGAAAACAAGAGATCCAGAAAAGGGAAGAAGACAAGGGCAGAAAAAGACTATTCTCAATCATTCAAATCTCAGGTTAGATCAGTTTGCAGTGGATTCTTACTGTGATCTCTTGGGAAGGTTTTGGATATTGTGTTTAGGATTATAGTCCTTGTATCCCTGAGATTCTCTTGTGGCTATTGCTTTGGGCTTGGGCAAGAAGCCTGAGATCTGTATATTCATTATTTTGATAGTGGATTTTCTCTGGCTTGTCCCGTGGTTTTTACCCTTCGAGTTGAAGGGGTTTTCCACGTAAATCTTGGTGTTCATCTGATTGTGATTTCCATTTCATTCCGCTGTGCATGACGGTCTGCTAGTATTTGTTCGTATACAAAGTTGATTCCTGTTTTATTCCCATCAACTGGTATCAGAGCAGGGTTTTGGTGGTATTTAATCTTTTGTATCTGAACATGGAGACCGGTAATATTTCTCGCATGATTAGTTTAAATGGAAACAATTGGATGATATGGAAACCAAGAATGGAAGATCTCTTGTATTGCAAAGATTTGTATGGACCTTTGCAAGGAGATAGTGCAAAGCCCACATCTATGACAGATGATGAGTGGAAGAGGTTAGATCGAAAAACAGTTGGTTTTATTCGACAATGGCTAGATGATAGTGTCTTTCACCATGTTTCTACTGAATGTTCTGCATACTCTCTTTGGAAGAAGTTAGAAGGTCTTTATGAAAGAAAAACGGCTGGCAATAAAGCTTTTCTGATCAGAAAACTTGTGAACTTGAAATATAAAGAGGGTACTTCTATTCCTGAGCATTTAAATGAAATGCAGAGTATTACTAACCAGTTATCCTCTATGAAAATGTCTCTTGATGATGAGTTGCAGGCATTGTTACTTCTCAGTTCTTTGCCAGAAAGTTGGGAGACACTGGTGGTTTCCCTCAGTAATTCGGCACCAGATGGTATTGTCACCATGAGTCAAGTAACAAGCAGTTTGTTGAATGAGGAGTTAAGGAGAAAGAATTCAACAACTTCTCAGATTGATTCACAAGCACTTGTCTCAGAGAACAGAGGAAGGTCAAAGTCAAAGGATAGAAGTGGTTCACATGTGGGTAGAAGCAAGTCAAGGTCAAGGAAAGATATTGTTTGCTACAATTGTGGTGAGAAAGGACATTACAAGAATCAGTGCAAGCAACCTAAGAAGAACAAGAAAAGGGGGAAAGAAGTGGAGCATACAGAGTCAAAAGAGAATATCACAGCTACAGTACAAGGTGGTGATTATTTGATTTTGTCTACTTCTGATGATATTTTTTCTTGTGTGTGTCAGGATCTCGAGTGGATAATTGACACAGGTGCTTCTTATCATGCTACACCACGGAGGGAGTTCTTTGCTACTTACAGGTCTGGAAATTTTGGTGTTGTCAAGATGGGCAACTATGGCACAGCAAACATCATTGGCATGGGAGATATCCATATAAAGACCAACCTTGATTGCAAGTTGGTACTTAAGGATGTGAGGCATGTGGTTGACTTAAGACTGAATTTAATTTCAGTTGGAAGGCTGGACGATGAAGACTTTGATGTCAGATTTCATAAAGGGCAGTGGAAGCTCAGTAAGGGTTCTCTAATTGTAGCTAATGGAAAGAAATGTCATACATTGTATAGATTGCAGCCTAAAGCTTGTGGTGGGCAGTTGAATGCTACAGAGAAAGACTCCAGCATGGAGTTGTGGCATAGGCGACTATGACACATGAGCGAGAAGGGGTTGCAAGAACTTTCCAAAAGAGAGGTATTGCCATACCTCAGAGGTACACGTTTGAACCCTTGTATTGATTGTTTGGCTGGTAAACAACATAGAGTTTCCTTTGTTAGTCCTGCCTTATCTAGAAAAATGCATGTCTTGGACCGTGTCTATACAGATGTGTGTGGTCCTTTGAGGACAAAAACTCCTGGTGGATCTGTTAATGTTCCTAGTATCAGTGGTGCACTTTATTTTGTTACTTTTATAGATGACTTTTCCAGGAAAGTTTGGGCCTATGCTTTGAAGACTAAAGATCAGGTTATTAATATCTTCAAAGAGTTTCATGCCAGAGTTGAAAGGGAGACAGAAAGACAATTGAAATGTATAAGATCAGATAATGGTGGTGAGTACACAGGATTGTTTAATGATTATTGCAGGTCACATGGCATCCAGCATGAGTTGACAGTCCCTGGTACGCCTCAGCATAATGCAATTGCAGAGAGGATGAACCGCACCATCATGGAAAAGATCAGATGTATGCTTTCACAGGCCAAGCTACCCAAAAGGTTTTGGGATGAGGCTTTGAGGACTGCAGTTGATGTAATCAACTTATCACCATGTACAGCTCTAGATGGTGATGTTGCAGAGCATGTATGGTCAGGGAAAGATGTCTCCTATAGGCATTTAAGAGTGTTTGGTTGTCGTGCATTTGCACATGTTCCAAACAATGAAAGGTCCAAGCTGGATGGTAAGACAAAAGAGTGTATTTTTCTTGGTTACTCACATGATCAGTTTGGTTACAGGCTTTGGGATCCAGAAAAGCAGAAGGTGTTCAGAAGCAGAGATGTTGTCTTCTTTGAGGATCAAACCATTGAGGATTTGAAGAAGGAGGCACCAGCTAAGACTTCTGCAGAGGGATTTGTAGACTGTGACCCAGTTATTCCTCCAGTATATCAGGGTGATGGGGGAGATGTGCAGGAAGATGGTGCAGAGCCAGATGTTGATCTACCTGCAGGACATGTTGAGCAAGAAGAAGAAAGAGAGCAAGTTCCCACAGAACCTCAATTAAGAAGATCTTCTAGACAACGTCAACCTTCCAGAAGATACTCTACAGATGAGTATGTGATGCTTACTGATGCAGGTGAACCAGAGAGTTACCAGGAAGCAGTTGAAAGTGAGCAGAAAAAGAAGTGGTTTATTGCTATGCAGGAAGAGATGGATTCTCTGCAGAAGAACCACACATATGATCTGGTGCAACTACCAGAGGGAAGTAAGGCCTTGAAGAACAAGTGGGTTTTCAGGTTGAAGACTCAAGAATATTGTTCTCAACCAAAGTATAAAGCTAGATTGGTTGTGAAAGGCTTTGGTCAAAAGAAAGGTATTGACTTTGAAGAAATTTTTTCTCCTGTTGTTAAAATGTCTTCTATCCGTGTTGCTCTTGGTATTGCTGCTAACTTAGACCTGGAGATTGAACAGTTAGATGTGAAAACAGCTTTCCTTCATGGTGATTTGGAGGAGGAAATTTATATGGAGCAACCAGAAGGCTTCAAAGTCAAAGGTAAAGAAAATCTTGTCTGCAAGTTGAAGAAGAGCTTGTATGGGCTGAAGCAAGCTCCAAGACAGTGGTATAAAAAGTTTGATTCATTTATGATTGAAAATGAATATAAAAGAACAGCTTCAGATCATTGTGTGTACATCAAACGGTTTGGTGAGGATTTTATTATTCTCTTACTTTATGTTGATGATATGCTTATCCTCGGAAGAGATATGTCTATGATTGACAGGTTGAAGAAGGACCTAAGTGAGTCTTTTGCAATGAAGGACATGGGGCCAGCAAAGCAAATACTGGGCATGCAGATTTCTCGTGACAGAAGAAAGAGAAAGATTTGGTTGTCACAGGAGAAATACATTGAGAAGGTATTGGATAGGTTCAGTATGAGTAATGCAAAGCCAGTTGGTTCTCCTCTTGCAGGTCACTTCAAGTTGTGCTCAGATCAGAGTCCGTCAAGTGATGAGGAGAAGGAGAAAATGCAAAAGGTTCCTTATGCTTCAGCAGTTGGAAGTTTAATGTACGCAATGGTATGTACGAGGCCGGACATCGCATATGCAGTGGGTGTTACTAGTAGATTTCTTGCAAATCCAGGTAAAGAGCATTGGGCAGCAGTGAAGTGGATTTTTAGATATCTCAGAGGAAGTTCTAAAGTTTGTTTAAGCTTTGGAGGTGGACCACCTGTATTGACAGGTTACACAGATGCAGATATGGCAAGAGATATTGACACAAGGAAGTCCACATCAGGTTTTGTACTTACTTTTGCAGGGGGAGCTGTGTCATGGCAGTCCAGATTGCAAAGGTGTATTGCACTCTCCACCACAGAGGCAGAATATATTGCTGCTACAGAGGTTTGCAAAGAAATGTTATGGATGAAAGAATTCTTACAAGAATTGGGGCTGAAACAGGAAAACTATGTGGTGTATTGTGACAGCCAGAGTGCCATCCATTTATGCAAGAACCCAACATTTCATTCCAAGTCAAAACATATAGATGTCAGATATCACTGGATCAGAAATGTGCTTGAAGAGAAGCAGTTACAGCTTCAGAAAATTCACACAGATGATAATGGGGCAGACATGTTGACAAAGGCTTTACCGAAAGAGAGACAGGAGATGTGCCGACAGTTGGTCGGCATGGCTTCACATTGAGGAGTCATGAGACAGCCTCCCTTATGGGCTGAAGGGGGAGGTTGTTGGGCAGATGGCCCAGATTCAGCCCATAATGGGCTTAAGTGAAGCCCACAGCCCAGAACATCACTTATATTAACCTAAAACCTAGATTAGGGGGCTAGGGTTGAGATTAAGAGAGCAGCGGCGGCTGGAAACGTGGGAGAGAGAAAGCAGACTGCAGATTGACAGTAGAGGCCAGAAAACAAGAGATCCAGAAAAGGGAAGAAGACAAGGGCAGAAAAAGACTATTCTCAATCATTCAAATCTCAGGTTAGATCAGTTTGCAGTGGATTCTTACTGTGATCTCTTGGGAAGGTTTTGGATATTGTGTTTAGGATTATAGTCCTTGTATCCCTGAGATTCTCTTGTGGCTATTGCTTTGGGCTTGGGCAAGAAGCCTGAGATCTGTATATTCATTATTTTGATAGTGGATTTTCTCTGGCTTGTCCCGTGGTTTTTACCCTTCGAGTTGAAGGGGTTTTCCACGTAAATCTTGGTGTTCATCTGATTGTGATTTCCATTTCATTCCGCTGTGCATGACGGTCTGCTAGTATTTGTTCGTATACAAAGTTGATTCCTGTTTTATTCCCATCACCAGCTAGAGTATTACTTACTTGCCCCACTTTATTAGCCTACCATTCATTACTTACTTCAATTCTTAAAACTAACCTCTCGCTCGACATCATACCTATAAACCCCCTACGACACTAAGAAGACCTTGCTCTTACTTCCTCCTAGCCTGTCGCTACTTTAGTACTATTAGAGTTGAGCGAGGGTTGTAGCTACTGTTTTTGGTTTTCTAACCACCGGCATTGGTCCTTGCTTACTTGTTCAATCATTTCTTCTAAAAACTAACATCATCCATCTAGTAAGTATAGCATCTCATCTCCTGCGTATAAACAAGGAAGATTAGATAGAAACCGCTGTGTCTATTATACCCAACATCGAGCTCTGTTGCAAGAACGAAACTAGAATTGAGAACTGCT
Source organism: Ensete ventricosum (assembly GCA_029747655.1). Classification (NCBI taxonomy): domain Eukaryota; kingdom Viridiplantae; phylum Streptophyta; class Magnoliopsida; order Zingiberales; family Musaceae; genus Ensete; species Ensete ventricosum. Next base: position 39,473,550 of record JAQQAF010000008.1, on the reverse strand, counting down.
TCCACAGCTTATGATCTCGTTGCGTGCTCGAACGTCACGACTACCCACCCGTACCCGATCGCTGCTGACAATAAATAGAACTCCTTTTTATTAACCGCTCATAGACTTTGGCCAATCACCGACACTGCCTGATCAAACTGGTGCTAATAGGAATGAATCCCCAACTATGATAACCAAAATGAAACTCGGAATCAGCACTATGCTATGCTATGCTATGCTATGCTATGCTATTGGAACCAACCCTAGCTCTCCCAGGCAGGAAAGTAAGGCTGTTAAGGCAATGTAATAATAATAATAATATAAAATAAGCCTAACACTGCAACGACTACAAGTATAGAGTTTATAGGAGTCAAAGGGCAGACTCCGGGGTAAGAAGAAGATGAGTTAGGGATAAAAGGTTTCAACCAAGTAGTGGCGAGCTAAGCCTAACAAGCAAGACTCGTAAGTTGGGTTTGAGGGGGCGGAGAAAGGATTCACAGGTCTAAGCGCTAACTGCAGAGATAATATGGCAAGAGGTGTTGTTGACTGAGACTGGAGCGTAGGCATTGAGTTAATAAATATCAGAGCTAGGTAGGGGCTTTACTTGCCCAGCTATTTTATTCTTTTTGAATACCGCTAATCGGAATGGAACCCCGCCGCCAATGAGACTTTACCTAGTCCTCCTCAGACTTCCTTTACTGGTCTGGATCTTTGCCTTTAAACACCTCTCTTTGCTTTTCTTTTGTAGTAGTTGCTTATCGCTTCTGCTGTTCCCTTGCTTGTTTGCTTTCAGAAGGAATGGAGTGCTCTGCTCTCCCATCATATTATCATATAGTAAGTAACAAACAACTTACTCTATTCTGTGCCTTACAAAGGCGATATACCCTAACTCAATAAATGAAAGCACAACTTTCTAATATAAGTTAGAAAAGGATCTCTCTCGCAAGGTTATCAAAGTCAATCACTCCGTCGAATATAGAATCACAAGTCACCTCAAAGCTTACTCCTGGCTAAACTCACGGCTCAGAACTAACCATTAGCGCCATAATTTAGGGTAGTGGTGAAACTCTCTAACGCTGACGACACAAAAACTCTCATAAAACTCCTAAGGCGCAATAAAGAAAACAAAGACATGTTTGCTCGAAAGGAACTGGAACTGGAACTGACTGAGTGAGTGCCTCTCGTGTGAAGCAATAGTTTTTAGGATTTGAATGACATTGATCCTGTGCATTCCTATAATTGTAGGACTGTGTAAAGTCAGCTCAAAGAAGGAGTTGAATCGGTCTCTTCTCTTGTTCTAGTCCCTTCGCTTTGGTCTTTAAACAAGGGATAGTTATCCTCCAAAACAAAGATACTCTCATTAAGGAATGGTAGGTACTAGGAAGGATCTCATACTTGTCTATTTCCTAAAGGACAGCTATTTCCTACTGTCTATCTCCTAAAGTCTATCTTCTACTGTCTATCTCCTACTTACTAGTATAGTAGTCGCTTTTCGTGTGCTGTGTTTATTTGATGAAGTAAGACTTTGTTGGTATTTAAGAGCACTCTTACTGAGTGTTGTAGTACCAAAGCAATGATTGTACAGTATAGTGGCCTTCGACTCGATTTTGACACAACAACTTGCTTCGATAGTTTAAGGGGCATGCATTGTATCTATCTAGTTCATAAGCAAGCAAGGGTGGACTATGTATGTTTCAGCTAGCTTGCCCTTAGTGATCTAGGCAACTAAATGGAGAAGTCTCTGATCGTTGCGAGATAAGCCAAGAAAGAGCCCTTCCTTCATTCCCGCGGAAATAAATCCTAGTCTAAGGCATGGCGCGACTGTAGGATGGTTTTGAATCGAGCCTCCACAGGCGAATGGTTGGTGTATACGGAACGAAGTAGAAGATACTCAGATGCCCCCGGCCCTCCAAGGCATGAAGCTCTTACTCAACTATCCAAGTAGAGGCAGTAAGGAAAGGAGTCGAGTAATAGAGAATATGCTACATCCACACGCTCCACGATGATATGAGATGTGTTGTGACGAGTCCGGGGAAAAGAAAAAGGAAGTATATAGATAGATATGGCTGATGGCAATGAAATAGCATTTTTGGGGCGATAGAGAAGCATGGCCTAATAATGCGAAAGGGTCCCCCACATGATTAGCAAGTCCCTCTGCCTGAGAAAACTCTCTCTAGCTGCTTAATCTCGCTTTACCTATATATAGGAGGGTGGGTTCATCCAAAAAGGGAAACTAAGATATCCCTACGTTCGCTCCGCCCCCCCCCCCCCCCCCACCTTCCTGATTATTTATCCTGTTGTAGCCGATATCTCATGTCACTCCTGGCTTCGGGTCGCCATCTCTTTCTTTCGTGAACAATGCCGAACATTGCTTTAAGAATTCTGCTAGGCATTAGGGATTTTAGGCACCAGCTTCTCTTCTACTTGCTTATTGATCCGAACCAAATACTTTATAAGGACAGAGGCCAGACTGCTTGCTTACTCTCTTGGGGCGCCGGCAAGCTCACTAACGCCAGTGCTCAGTAAACAAACAAAAAGAATGAAAGAAGTTAATGCGCACCTCTCATATATAAGAACTGACATGCCTATCAATATACTTAATAACGAACTCCCTTCTTTTGCTTCTCAACTCCATGTTTTCTACTTGCGCCCCCCCCCCCCCTTTCTTTTGCTTCTCAACTCCATCCATGTTTCTACTTGTGCCGTAGCCAATACAACAAACATTGAATCTCTCTCGCATATGATCCAAGTGGGTGGTAACCTATAACTTATCTGGCGCCCTAGATTGTTTGCTTGTTGCCATTATTGAATTAAGCGCTGCTTCACCCTTTTCACTTGCAGGACATAGGACCGTGTTTTATCTATCTAAGATCTTCTACCCTTTTCACTTGCAATACAAAAAAGAAAGCTCCGTTTACTTGTTTGATTCTTTCCAGTAGGATACCGATTTGGATAAGGTAGTGTTTCCAATCTGCTAGGTAGTAGTTATGTCGATAAGTAAGTATATTGATTGTATGATACTAATGCTATGCTAGCAGGATAATAGCAATGTCAACTACCAAGCAAGATAGGATAATAGATAAGTAATTGCAGAAAGAAAGAAAAGATAGAATGAATTGGATTGAATTGGATGGAACAAAGAGAGAATTTAAGCGCAAGGTTAAGGATACCGGGTTGTGTGGAAGCATACATACTACTTACTCTCTTGGGTGAAAACCAAGAAAAAAAGCTTTCAAGACGGAATGCAAGGACCGAGCCAAAGGGCTAAAGAGAGTAGTTAGTTTCAGAATTGGACCTCTACTCTACCGCTCGCTACACTCTTTTTAGGACCTAACTAACAGACTTAACTCGCCAACAGGGAATTCCATCTTTGCTTCTAATCATGGAGCTAATAAGTGGGCCTACTACTACTGTCAATGATACTTGAACTCGAAACTTGGAATGCAGTCAGTGCTTCTCAAACTTGACCAGTGATATACTATCTCTAATACTTTAACTCAATCCTAAGTCTCCTACTCGCTCCTTTCACTCCGCCTCTCCTTACCTTACCTCAGATCTGACTTATGAGTTGTAGTCCGCCTAACCTTATAAGTGGCTACTGGCCTTGATTCGGACTTTCCAACCTTCTCTACTTTGAGCGTTGGCCTGCCAATTCAATACTTAATAACAATCCTTTCTTACTTGCGAACTAACTTATATATACTAATAGGAGAATTGAGCTAACAACTAGGAGTTTTGCCCGCTGACAACAAGACCTTAGCTTGGAACTAATTCTTTCAACATTGCGTTCAGCTCTTTTCTTTACTCATAGACTCTAGGCTTCTACTGCTTACGTACGACCTATATATATATATATATATATATATATATATATATATATATATATATATATATATATATATATATATATATATATACTATAATAAGAAATTCCTCTACCGATAGCAAGGCTCTCAATACTAACTACTGGAAAGACTGGAACCCATACTAATAAGAACTGCGCAAGGACATATGATACTGTCACTGCTCACCCTAAAGCTAACTCCCCTTGTATCAAATCTGTATTTACACTTATCGATTTCCTTCCTGTCTTCCATTCCCAATCACTCTTAAACACTAACATCTACTTCTGAATTGACCCCATAGGGCTTAGGTTACTTACTGTATCTCAACTTGCTACTCCGTACCCCGCATTCTCTGTACTGCCGCCCATTGAGCCCTTGCTTCTTAGACTTAGTCTCCCCTTCCCGGCTACCACCAGCCTATATTTATTGTCCATTAGTCTGTCTTTACTGCCTATTAGCCACCAAGAACCTAAAGCTGTATTTGCTGTCTTTGATTCTTTAGTAATAGCAATAGCTGACAATGCCGATACTTATTAACTTAAATGCCGATGTACGCGCTTTAAATCAGCTGCAATAAGGTATAGAATTAGGTCAGATTATGAACTTACAGACTAAGGAAAGAAAGATTAAGTAAAAGTAGGATTCAGAAAATCATATAATACTGGCAACGAAGCGAGGGCAGCTTATTTATTTATAAGATGGGCAGTAGAGTCTATTTGGGTAGTTCACTGCCTTAATATGGAAGTGGTTAACCCAACAAAGAGAAAGGTAGTTTTTAATCTACTCGTATTGTATTACAAATCACAGAATTCGAGGAAGTACACAACTACTGGTACTAGATGATAGAACTCAATTCCTTCTGTAGCGCTAAGTGAATGAGAAACTCCCCTAGTCATAAAGAAGATGCTGTTAGTCTCGAAGAAACAGTTGAAAGGTAGTAAGTATGGAGCAGGGGGCAGTTCCAGTTAAGTCGTTTCGGGAGTGAACATTTTTCATTTCTGAATGGAATCTAGCCAGCCGGGTGCTCATATTGGTTAGTATAGAATTAAAAAAGTACCAGGACACTCCAAAGCCTGGTAGCATCATACTTGATACTAGCTTTCGAGTAGAAGGAATTGAATTGAGCTTCGAACAGAACAAAGCTGATGAGAATAAAATAAGAATAAATTTTATATACGAATAAATACTAGTAGACCGTCATACACAGCGAAATCAAACAGAAATCACAATCAGATGAACACCAAGATTTACGTGAAAAACCCCTTCAACTCGAAGGGTAAAAATCATGGGACAAGCCAGAGAAAATCTACTATCAAAATAATGAATATACATATCTCAAGGCTTCTTGCCCAAGCCCAAAGCAATAGCCACAAGAGAATCACAGGGATACAAGGACTATAATCCTAAGCACAATATCCAAAACATTCCTAAGAGATCATAGTAAGAATCCACTGCAAACTGATCTAACCTGATATTTGAATGATTGAGAATAGTCTTTTCCTGTCCTTGTCTTCTTTCCTTTCCTGGATCTCTTATTTTCTGGCCTCTACTGTCAATCTGCAGTCTTCTTTTTCTCTCCCACGTTTTCAGTCGCCGCTGCTCTCTTAATCTCAACCCTAGCCACCTAATCTAAGTTTTAGGTTAATATAAGTGAGGTTCTGGGCCGTGGGCTTTACTAAAGCCCATTATGGGCTGAATCTGAGCCATCTGCCCAACAACCTCCCCTTCAGCCCATAAGGGAGGCTGTCTCATGACTCCTCAATGTGAAGTCATGCCGACCAGCTGTCGGCACATATCTTGTTTCTCTTTTTTTGCTCACTTTCAACTGCTTCCTGGTAACTCTCTAGTTCACCTGCATCATTAAGCATCACATACTCATCTGTAGAGTATCTTCTGGAAGGTTGACGTTGTCTAGAAGATCTTCTTAACCGAGGTTCTGTGGAAACTTGCTCTCTTTCTTCTTCCTGCTCAACATGTCTTGCAGGTAGATCAACATTTGGTTCTACACCATCTTCCTGCACATCTCCCCCATCACCCTGATATACTGGAGGAATAACTGGGTCACAGTCTACAAATCCCTCTGCAGAAGTCTTAGCTGGTGCCTCCTTCTTCAAATCCTCAATGGTTTGATCCTAAAAAAAAATAACATCTCTGCTTCTTAACACCTTCTCCTTTTCTGGATCTCAAAGCCTGTAACCAAACGATCATGTGAGTAACCAAGAAAAATATACTCTTTTGTCTTACCATCCAGCTTGGACCTTTCATTGTTTGGAACATGTGCAAATACACGACAACCAAACACTCTTAAATGCCTATAAGAGACATCTTTCCCTGACCATACATGCTCTGCAACATCACCATCTAGAGTTGTACATGGTGATAAGTTGATTACATCAACTGCAGTCCTCAAAGCCTCATCCCAAAATCTTTTTGGTAGCTTGGCCTGTGAAAGCATACATCTGATCTTTTCCATGATGGTGCGGTTCATCCTCTCTGCAATTGCATTATGCTGAGGCGTACCAGGGACTATCAACTCATGCTGGATGCCATGTGACTTACAATAATCATTAAATAATCCTGTGTACTCACCACCATTATCTGATCTTATACATTTCAAGTGTCTTTTTGTCTCCCTTTCAACTCTAGCATGAAATTCTTTGAAGACATTAATAATATGATCTTTAGTCTTCAAAGCATAGGCCCAAACTTTCATGAAAAAGTCATCTATAAAAGTAACAAAATAAAGTGCACCACTGATATTAGGAATATTAACAGATCCACCAGGAGTTTTTGTCCTCAAAGGACCACACACATCTGTATAGACACGGTCCAAGGCATGCATTTTTCTAGATAAGGCAGGACTAACAAATGAAACTCTATGTTGTTTACCAACCAAACAATCAATACAAGGGTTCGAACGTGTACCTCTCTTTTGGAAAGTTCTTGCAGCCCCTTCTCGCTCATGTGTCCTAGTCGCCTATGCTACAACTCCATGCTGGAGTCTTTCTCTGTAGCATTCAACTACTCACCACAAGCTTTAGGCTGCAATCTATACAATGTATGACATTTCTTCCCATTCGCTACAATAAGAGAACTCTTACTGAGCTTCCACTGCTCTCTATGAAATCTGACATCAAAGTCTTCATCGTCCAGCCTTCCAACTGAAATTAAATTCACTCTTAAGTCAATCACATGCCTCACATCCTTAACCACCAACTTGCAACCAAGGTTGATCTTTATATGGATATCTCGCATGCCAATGATGTTTGCTGTGCCATAGTTGCCCATCTTGACAACACCAAGATTTCCAGACCTGTAAGTAGCAAAGAACTCCCTCTGTGGTATAGCATGATATGAAGCACCTGTGTCAATTATCCACTCGAGATCCTGACACTCACAAGAAAAAATATCATCGGAAGTAGACAAAATCAAATAATCACTACCTTGTACTGTAGCTGTGATATTCTCTTTTGACTTTGTATACTCCACTTCTTTCCCCCTTTTCTTGTTCTTCTTAGGTTGCTTGCACTGATTCTTGTAATGTCCTTTCTCACCACAATTGTAGCAAACAATATCTTTCCTTGATCTTGACTTGCTTCTACCCACACTTGAACTACTTCTATCATTTTACTTTGACATTCCTCTGTTCTCTGAGACAAGTGCTTGTGAATCAATCTGAGAAGTTGCTGAATTCTTTCTCCTTAACTCTTCATTCAACAAACTGCTTGTTACTTGACTCATGGTGACAATACCATCTGGTGCCAAATTACTGAGAGAAACCACTAGTGTCTCCCAACTTTCTGGCAAAGAACTGAGAAGTAACAATGTCTGCAACTCATCATCAATAGACATTTTTATAGAAGATAACTGGTTAGTAATACTCTGCATTTCATTTAAATGCTCAGGAATAGAAGTACACTCTTTATATTTTAAGTTCACAAATTTTCTGATCAAAAAAGCTTTGTTGCCAGCCGTTTTTCTTTCATAAAAACCTTCTAACTTTTTCCAAAGAGAGTATGCAGAACATTCAGTAGAAACATGATGAAAGACACTATCATCTAGCCATTGTCGAATAAAGCCAACTGTTTTTCGATCTAACCTCTTCCACTCATCATCTGTCATAGATGTGGGCTTTGCACTATCTCCTTGCAAAGGTCCATACAAATCTTTGTAATACAAGAGATCTTCCATTTTTGGTTTTCATATCATCCAATTATTTTCGTTTAAACTAATCATGCGAGAAATATTACCGGCCTCCATGTTCTGATACAAAAGATTAAATACCACCAAAACCCTGCTCTGATACCAGTTGATGGGAATAAAACAGGAATAAACTTTATATACGAACAAATACTAGCAGACCGTCACACACAGCGGAATCAAACAAAAATCACAATCAGATGAACACCAAGATTTACGTGGAAAACCCCTTCAACCTGAAGGGTAAAAACCACGGGACAAGCCAGAGAAAATCCACTATCAAAATAATGAATATACAAATCTCAAAGCTTCTTGCCCAAGCCCAAAGCAATAGCCACAAGAGAATCACAGTGATACAAGGACTATAATCTTAAGCACAATATCCAAAACCTTCCTAAGAGATCACAGTAAGAATCTACTGCAAACTGATCTAACCTGAGATTTGAATGATTGAGAATAGTCTTTTCCTGCCCTTGTCTTCTTCCCTTTCCTGGATCTCTTATTTTCTAGCCTCTACTGTTAATCTGTAGTCTTCTTTCTCTCTTAATCTCAACCCTAGTCACATAATCTAGGTTTTAGGTTAATATAAGTGAAGTTCTGGGCTGTGGGCTTTACTAAAGCCCATTATGGATTGAATCTGGGCCATCTGCCCAACACAATCAACAGGTGGATCACCATTTGCAACAAGAAGACAAATATGAAAAACTTGATCTGAAGCAACAAGCTTTAAGGTGGATGGAAATAAGGAAGGGAACAAAGAACACAGCGAAGAAAGACTATAATTAGAGGAACACCGGGAAGAAAAGAAAGACTACTATTGGTATTGGAATTGCAGAGTGGGTTACTTAACGACAATTCTATACACAGTGCCCTAGGTCTCTGTCCTCACAAATAGAAATTGATCCAACAGTGTGGTGCCTCCTCTGTCCTGTGAGCTTAGTTAGAGTCAGCAGTAATATCTGAGCCAGCATAAGAAGCAAGAGCTTCCGCAACAACAAACGTTAGCACAACGGCAGCATCAGCAACAGCAAGCAAGGGAGTTGGGGCAATTATAGATTCCTTTTCTGGGCGCTAATCTATTTTCCTGTTTTACCAGTATAAGGATCAGCTACAATCTCATCTTAGCTCGACGGAATTGATGTTTAAATGCAAAGGCGTAAAACAACGCAAGAAGACTAAGTAGAGAGATACAAATAAATAGGTTATAGGGTCAGTCAGTAGTTGGGTCCCCTCCTTTTTGTAGTATAAGTCCTGTCAGTAGTAGGTAAATTCTGTTATTATTAATTATTTATTAGGATGAAAGCGAGCTCATAGACATTAGTAACAAGATCCGAATCCGTAAATACAGAATTCAGTGCAAGGGGTTAGTTAGGTCTTGGAGACGGTAGTAACAATCTGTTTGCTGGTACTGTTTGTCAGCAGCTCTTCTGATAACAGTAGCCCCAATCTTATAAATAAATAAAGCTGTCCTGGTTGTGAGTTCGATTCTCCTCCCAGCCAGCACCCAAGGAGTGTTGTCAACAAGTATTCTTACATTACTTAATTACATTTCAGTGTCCCCTGCTTGATTCTTGTGTACCTTATTCTAAGTTGAGAGTCTAGGTTCTATGTTGCAGTGGAAAGGCGTTTTCTTCTTCTCGTTCATGTTCGCTATTGGTATTGCTCATTATTCTAGTGGCATCGCTCGTTCTCTCACTAGCTCTCTCATTCTCTTACTAGCTCCATTGTTCTTGTAGTCCAGTGTACTTACTTACTCCCTTCTTGAATTCTGTATTGTAATTATTGGGACTTACCTGTTTCAAACTCCTAGCTTCCATTCTGAATTGCACCTCTCTCATTTTTCAATGACTTTGTATCAGTCCCGGGCTACTTTCTTTATTTCTTAGTTGTGTGTAGGGAATCCTAGAAGAATTGAACTTATGAGTATAGATAGAGGAATGAGTAGCAAGTGGGCAAGTCTGCATTAGCCCTATACGGAACCGGATCCAAGACTGACTACCAGTAGTTATAGTATTGGTCATAATGAATAATGAAAGGCGGGGGAACAACCCTAGACAAAGAAGTAAACTCAGAAGTAAGGGACACTCAGACTAATTTAGCCACCAATAATAATAATATAGGGATGTAGTAGTATTGAGAAGAATGAACCTAAAGAACTAACTAACCTTGATAGCAATGGGCCATCAAAAGCAACTACGCGAATCAGAACTTACTTGTTTATTGTTTTGGAATCAACTCAATGCTAATAAGAGTCTCACGGTTTCTTAAGAAAGAAAGTAAGAATTCCATTCCATTCATTCATAAGAAGTAAGTAATGTCTCTATGTCAACAATACAGAAGAAGTGAACATCACCAATCAAGTAAGAACTCAACTACTAATTAAGTTAAAAAGCACGTTAGAAGCTGGAACCAGCACTCAATCAACACCCGTCTTTTCAACAAGAAATAGAACCCGCAAAAAAGCAATGGAACAGGCACCTCGTTCCAGCATGAAGACCAAAATGTTGAGCTCCATTATTCTTAAGTCCCTTCCTTCCTTCTTCGTCACCCCCTCTAATCTCATCTAACTCAGGCAACAAATCATTCCAGAACTTTCCCTGAGGCCGAGTTAGGTCAACCAGTAATTTATTATTTATTATCGAGCATCTGGTATAGATTGGAGTAAATACACTGAAAACACAAGCACTTCTTCACCAGATGAGGCTTCTTCTCGAGTCGACTCTTGCTTCTTTTGCTTACGAAACAAGCTTAGTATATATAGTGTGTATAGATAGCGTTAGAACACTGGCTCACATTCAAAAAAAGCACCCGACCCGAATCGAGTTAGCAAAAAGAGGTAAGGTATATATATATACTCAGGTCTTATTATTAGTAAGGAAGTTCGCCCCCTCCGTGATATCTTCTAGCTTATGATCCAGCTTCCACTTTTGATCTTACTGCAACACCTCTTTTTTCTTCTTGATACGATTCTCGAGTAGAACTCAATCTTCTGGGTCTTGCTGATGATTCTTCTTATTCATATACTTCTCTTACTTATGCGACAGATCCATCTTCGGCTTCAGATACCGATCCAGAGTCTTCTCCCGTATCTTCTCTTGGGGCACCAACTGGATAAGTAATAGATTCTTACCTTCACCGAGCTTACCGAAAGAAAGTAATTAATATAACTCCTTACAATGCGTAGCTCCCGCCCGAAAGCCTAGCCTAAACTATATAGGACTTGCTCATATCAAAAGAAAGGTGAACTCCCGATTAAAGTAAAGTCAACAAGTTAGTTCCTTCCCACGGGCAGCTTCCTTTCGCACAGCATCTTCTCTTGTAAATGACTGAACTGCTTCTGATCTTTCTCCTGAAACAACTTATGCAACTTACTTGACAACTAAACTAAGGTCAACACAAGAGGGAACTCACTCTACTACTTAGCGCTTCAACAGTAAGATAGTTTGACCCCAACTCTTCTTAAGCAGGAACGGAATCTCTGTCACTCGCCGCCATCCTAGGAATATGACCCCCTCCTTCTATATCTCATGACTCTAACCTCGCTACTTGTTTTTAAATCATAACTCTTTACTTCTAAAGCAACAACAGAGTTGGGCCATAATAAAGATCAAGGTAAAAACTCATTGTCCCGCTCTAGCAATGAATGAAAGTTGTTGTCGACGAGAATTAATCACCGGTGAAAAAGGGGTAAATCGAGAAGGAAAAGAAAAAGAAGTGGAGTTAGAAAGTCAGCTGTGGAATAGACTAAAGGCTCAACAAGATCAGGATCATAATTAGGAGAAGAAGCATCAGATGGAGCTGTGCGAGCGGGTGTTGTATCTCGGTCGACAAGGAATCCCATATTGAGTTTGAAATGAAAGAAAGGTGGCGCAGGTCAGAGGTAAGCTTCACTGAGAGTTGAGGTAGGGTCGATAACACCATCTGTTGGTTGGTAACTAAACTCATTTTTCTATCTCCTACTCCGTACAGTAGAGAATCTAACCTATCTGACTTATCTATTATTCTCGACATCCGGCCCATCTAGCAATGAACTAGGTAGGCCTTTTGACCATTGGATGAAACACTATAGCACCAACCGACACAAGATGACAGGATGACACCATTGCTCGAATTCTGATTTCTCATTTCAAATCTCTATCTTTCTTCTTACTTTCATTGCTTTGAGTCACCAAACAGACAATACCTTTTACTAAACTGGAACAACCAAGGCACTACTAAAGACCTAAGCTATTACTACTGAGAACAAATATGTATCTCACCTGTCAGTCCGCCTTTACGTCATCTAATCCGAGCTTGTAAGGTATAGGCTTACTTTCCTGGTTGGTTCCAAGGCTACCTCCCTACTACCTATGTATTGATTGATACTAACTATGTGCCTATGTATTTGTACCACTAACTATCGAAAGAGGATAAGTAAGATCCAATGTCATTAGTGCAAGAAGAAAAGCCAGAAAAGCAGACTAGTCTATAGGGTAGGGCAGGGGAATCAAATCAAGAAAGCGAGTTCAGAATTGAACTGAAGGACGGCGCCACAGAATTTTTCTACCGTTGGGCAGAATGGAACCAGTGTAAACAAGACCTTTGCTACTAACTGTAGGATCGAACTGGTGCTTTCTAATGCGATAACTGGAAAGGGGGCTTGAAACTAGTAATAAGGACTTCCGCTCCCCTCTCTTGTTCCTCGTACAACTATCCGACTTGACATCGATGTAAGGAATTCCTTTTTGGGGATATGCGCCTGAAAGTAGTGCTCCACTATTTTAACTCTGGACCCTGGGAACGCTCCACCACTCTTTAAGGCTAGAACTACTGATATGCATATTTGCTTGCCTGGTCACAACTCTTCTACTGCTAACTACATTACGAGCTATAGTTTTTGGGTAGCCCCGGGCCATCATCTTATGCCGTAGCGTAATTCTTATTGCTGGAGTTCCAGCCCGAGTTCCTAGCTGTTGTCTTATAAGCAATAGGTTATCTCCTAGGCGAGTTCCCCGGTGGTGTTATTCATATATATTAGTTGTTGCCCTGTTAGCTAAGTGCAAATCTGATTTTTATTCTTATTCTATAGGAGCCATATTCGTATCGGTGGGTTAGTTCCCATATTCGTATTGGTAGGCTACTATTACATGACATGCTACTTAACTTACGATTACTATCATTATAAGAGAGTAGATAGATAAGTAACAACAATATTAATACTCGACAGTTGTGTTTTCAAGTAAGGGAATCAATCCTGCAAACAAGACTTAATTTGATACCAATATCTTATGGTTAAACAAAGAATAGAGAACAAACACCTCTCGTCGAACAAAGAATAGAGAATTGAACTGGGAATAAGGAATACGCCTAGCCTATACTGACAACAAGGCTGGGCTGGGGCCTACTTGCTAGCAATGCTTCACGAGCAACTTGGAATTAATACCTTATGCACCAGATAAGACCGCTAATGTCAACCATGGGAATTGGCCTAGTACTTCTCAGAATCAGAGACAACAAGAGATTCCACGGGTGACCTTTCATCGAAAGCCCTATTGTTGCCTTTATTTAGTAATGGTAAAGAGGATAGATATAAGGAGTAGAGTCATAAGCCAATGAACAAAACTGTGTTTCAAAAGAATTGACCAGTGCCCAAACCAACCCACCACCGACCTATTAATGAATTACCGAGGTACTACATTGCCCGACAATACTTTTTTGAATGGGACCTTTGCTTGTTGAGTTTCAGTAGGGATTCTTACTTGTGTGTTTTTGCCTTAGGCTGAAGAGAGAGATTTTGTATTAGGAGCCCGATTCTGAGAAGTTGAATAGAAATGCCCAAGCCCAACATATTCCACAGTCAAAGAGTTCAGTCTTACAACATAAGATCAGGATCCGTAAGTCTCCAGTTTGTTGATAGATAGGGGTCGAAATTAAGTATAGAAATAGGGTAGCCACATGGATAGATAGGTAGCGCCCTTAGCCTAAGTTAAGTTGTCAACGAGATAAAGAAGTAGCTGTGCTTTGAAAGTTCACTCTTGAATCAGAAGAAGCTGTAGAAAGCTCATAAGCTGGATCTGAATCAATATTAGTACTTTAGCCATAAGATTAGTTTCGTAGAAAAAGGTCTGGAGACGAGGTTGAAAGCCCCACCCCACTAACAACAATAACTAAAGCATAAGATCATATCCACTACGCGGTTCAATCTACATTCGATCTATCACCTGGCCGAGTAGGAGCACCATCTAGTATCAGAAGCTAGCCCGAGTAGGGTAGAAAAACTAGGAATGTCATTTAGCCAGCCTACTTATTTCCATACCACTAGTACAAAACAAACCTTAAGCGCCTTGTCAACAAATCATTCTGAAACCTTTCCGGACGCCGATGAACTGTCGTAAGCTTGGACAATCAGTGACGTTTGAGCAGGCTGAAGCTTCTTATTGTTTTGTAGTGGCATTAGCAAGTTTGTAGAGTAAGAGGTTAGGTTACCCAATTCGTGCATATGATGTGACTTCAACGTTAGCTTATTTGCGGAGCGGGGAAAGTGAGTAAGTCAGTCTTGCATTTATCTTCCTGGTTGACTCTTGCCCGTAAGCTACCCTACCCTACTCTATTGCTCGTCTAAACATCTAAAGTATGAAGTAAGTAAGGTATCAAATAACTCGTCTAAAGTCTCAACTAAGGGATGATCGCTCACTCGTAACGTATATTTCGAGTAATGTGCTTTCTATTTCACTCAATCCAAACAAGTAATAAGCAGTCTCCCATTAATCAATTCGTTTATGGATATTGTCTATAGTTATCGTTCATTGAAATTCAAAGCCCAGACTTATTGTTAATGGTTGCTCAAGTATAAAGTAAAGTAAGTAAAAGAAAGGATGCTGACATCAATCCCATTTGAAAGGGGTGAGTTTAAGAAAAGGTTAACTGTTCTGTGAGGTTATTACATTAGATTATATACATACGTAAGTCAATGAATAGGACAACGCACGTTCATAAGTAAGGGTCGTTGTTTGATCTGAGGCAGGATCAGATTAATAAGATGGGGCAGCTGTATCTTTACTGGCCGCACTCCATAGATTAAATGAAATCAATCCCCCTTTTCTTTCTTAAAGGAACGGGAGTAGTTTACATTGCCAGTGAAATTGATCTGAACGAATGACTCGGCGCTAACAGTAGGAAGAGTTACAAGCTCTGGGGCAAGGTAAGGATGGGGTGCGGCCTAAGACCCTGTGGTGGAGAGGTAGCTTTACAGTTCTCAGAGGCATTAAGTCGATATTCCAGATTGTGCAGAATCCTTGGGCACCAAAGTAGGAGTAACTTTCATTGGATAGAGTTCCGCTTTATGACCCGTGGCCTTGCAATTAGTACATGAAAAGAGGAAATCCATTCGTATTCGACACATTGTTCCTCAAGATCTGATGTCGATCCAAACCTTTGAGAGCTTTATTAACTTAAATACAGACCCTGGTCGAAACGGGATTTGGTAGAAGTATGCCTATCCATATAGAGTAGCTTACACCAATAGTACTAGCAATCCTTCCTTTTCACATTGTATGACCTAAGGTGGAGCTCGAGCGGAGGGCAAAATGGGAACGCTCTCTCCGCAAGAAGTCTTTACAGATATAAAATCTTCTTTCCATTATGATCAGTATGAGAACCCAACCACCAATAAGCCAAGGTCCACCTTCCTTCGAGCGAGCACTTACTTTGGAGCCATTTTTACCCTAGCTGGTAGGAAAAAGGAAAAAGCTATGAATTCTAGAAATGATATAAACCTCTTGGTTCCCTGATTTTAGGATTTCATGAAATATTTGAAGGGCGTCTCAAACTCCAGCTATACCACCCTATGAGGATCTGATTCCCACTTATTGCATTCTACACTAGCTCTTCTTCCGGGCAGACGGTAACAACAATCTTATTAGCGCTAGTTGAAGTCGAAAAAGTAGTCGAGTTTTTTTTTTATCAATGTCGCCCATAAGCTCCATTACCATAAAGAAAAGGGTGCCCCATTGGACGGGGTGGAGATTATACAACCTGCTGTTTGTTGGGTTGGTCTGGGGAGAAGGGTGGAGGGGCAGGAGCGAAGAGCGAGGAGTATGATGTGAAATCGCATAGACCATGGGCTGTTTGTTATATACCCTTACTATGGATTCTAATGACTCACCAGATCCATACCTATCACGATCAACTCGCATTGCAACACCAGATTTTTAGTCCAACACGTATTACTTTCAAACAGAGATTGAGTCTTCCTCTCTAATTACTACTGTTTTTCTATCCAATATTCAATGAATGAGCTTCTTTAGCACAGCTTCCTCATCTAATCCTATAACTGGAACAGGCTATTCTGCAGCTTATTCCTCTCTTGAATGCTTTCCTCGCATAAGAAATAACTACACCTTAAGGTCTTGCTCAGATCTTTCTTCGTCGGGAGGCTCGAATTGATCCTGCCCCTTACTCTGAACTTGAAGAATTTGCAATTGAATCCATGTCTCCGGGTGGTGAAGGAGTGTCCAGTTACATATGGTGTATACGCTATATTCCATTTCATTCTCTTTTTGTGGGTATAAATTAAGTATTCCTTAATCATATGGTAGAATGTGTTTTATGTTTTATCATACGATATATACCTGTATTGCATTCCCAACTCCAATCTCATAGCCTTTTCCCCTACCTTTGCTTCTATTCTAACTATCCTGTCTCTAATACCTTATCTTATTTTCTTGATTTACTTGTTCCCTTATATGATGTTAATAGTATTTCAAGTTATTTTATATGATATTGATTAGTAGTTTGCTTAGCAAAACCATGTCGAAAAAGGCAATCATTATTTTCATTTCTTTTTCTATGGTTGTGCATAGAACACCGGATCCAGAGGAATAAGAAGAAGGTTAAGGTTAGGATCTAGGCAATGGGAGCTACTAATACTCGATTATAACTCCATTACTGAACCTAGCATTCCAGGCAATGAAACACGAAAATCCACTCTATCTACAAGAAAACGGGAATCCAAACATCGATAGCAGGAATTTACCTAAGAGTAGACAGGATATGGGTAGTAGACAGGATATGAGTAGTAGGGCACAAAACCAAACTCAGTACTAGTATAGAATGGAACAGGAAACTCAGAATTTCCTAAAGGGTAGGTATTGAATAAGAGTATACAAGGGAGGAAGCCTAATAGGGTAAATAATAAATAAAAGAAGTATAAGTAAGCGAGGTGTAGTTTCTAACTATACTGATTGTATTGTCCTACTCTAGCTCACTGGAATGAGATAAGGGTCGAGTACCTTGGGTCTAAGGTAGCTCTTTGTTTACGAGAGAGGTTATTGATTGGCTTAACCCAGTATAGTAGTAGAGTCAGTTTGGAACTAATGAAAAGCCTATGATTGGTAACGTCACTGATTGCCCCTAGGAAGGAAGAGAATCTATTTTCGTTTACTTATGAGTTGGATTCCCTTCATTGCGTTTAGAGTCGATAGTTGGTATTGTTAGTTTGGGCAGTAAGCCCGATAGAAATAAAAGATAGAATGAAAGGCAAGATGGTAAGATTGAAGACCTAGCGATTAGGGCTTGGGCAGCTAAGGCATACCGCGAGGCTTGGCTACTGGTGAATGAATTCTTATAGGCACTGGTTTTTGTTTGAAAGTAGCGTTAGGCAGTTAGCATGAACCAAGTAGAGACAGGCTTAGAAGCAATAAAGTAAGACTCTGAGTTAGCAGTCAAAGAGTAAGAGAAAGCAAAGTAAGAGTTAAAAGAAAGGAGAGACTACAGAAGAGAAAGAAGGGCGCCAGTTTGTTTGTTATAGATTTGATTTACCTATTATCTTAATAGAAATGGTTTAGCAGCCCTGCCGCCATGAAGACAGGATTCCGGAATAATTCACTATAACGTGTTTATTACTTGTTATGCGTTTGTAGTGGTTGCTTGTTGGTTGACTCTTCTCTTCCTGGTTATGAGCCTGCATTGAAAACTGTATTGCGCATCTTATTACTCTCCTACTAATTAATAGCTATTAGATCGAAAGAGTGTAGTGGCAATAAGTAGAGGAGGAACCAACCGGTGACACAGGTAATTAACCTTAAAGGATATAATGGGCACTGGGGCATTCCAAGCCTTATTATGCTGGTATGGTTACTGTCCTCTCCTTATTCTTATTCGATAGGGGGATTCTATTGATGAGATATATCGTATACATAAATAGCACCAAACACAGTCAACTTATCAGCTTTACTGCCCTTCACTCTTAGGGCTCCAGAATCAACTATCAAGTAAGAATTGCCCTTTAATGTAAGGATCTCTGTCTAAGGAGACTAATACTATTTCTAAGTCTAACTAATACTAATGGTAGTAGTGGTGATATGATCTAAGTAATCCAGTAATAGACTAATTAATAGTAATAAGCATAATAGTTTTACATAAGAGTTTGAACTCATTAGTAGAAACCCTAGGGCTAAAGTAGAGTACTTAAACAAAGAAGTTAGCCTACCATTCCCAACTCCAAATCCTACCTATTTCACTAGGAATTCCACTCCGGAGTAGAAGCCAGACAGATGCATCGGGCAACTGAGCAAACTTTTGAACCTCCCTATTAGCCTCGATTCCAACTCCAGCTATCCTCACTTTCATGCCATAGAGCTACTGATCCGGGTCCTGATCTACTTGCACCACATCCTAGCCTGCCGCTACTGTCTCCAAAGCTTGCATTGCTAACTTTTGTTCTCTAGTTCAAGGGTGAGCCTACAACTTCTGTCTCTTCTTCTTGCTTGGTACGATCCAACGAACCCGACCTACTACATTAGAATGCAAACAATAATTCTAAGAATGCTAGGGAACAAAGAAATGAAATGAGCTACCGACCTGGAAAACCTTACTTAGTAGCTTCCTAGCCTGCTAGCCCTTTCTCTTATTCTGAAATTGATCACTTTAGTTGTGCAGTTCGCCTTTGATTCTCTTACTGCTTCTGAGCACTCTTACTATGCCTACTTAGATTCTTACCTGTTGGGGTAGGTAAGCTATAAGCTTGGCGCTACTGACTTCAAACCTGAAATAACTGTTAACAGGGCAACCTTTCATGTCTCCTAACATGCCCTACTTGCTTGGTTTGGTGTTGCACCCTTACTTTGATTCCTTATAGCTCAACTCTAACTCTGTCTTTGCTGGCTCTAAGGCAAGTCTACCTCTCTATGTTCTTAAGTCTACTACTCGTTAGCGTAACTCTTACTTCCTGCCCCGGCTTTAAAGCTATATATACCTAGTGTTTCTAATCCTTTCACTCACGATAGGAAATGCTATCCGGGATCGAACCCAACTAAAGCAAAAGGATGCGAACTCAGTGAACTCAACTCGATATAAGGTGCTTACTTCGATTCTGTAGTTGCAACTGCAATGAATGCCTATGCATGATTGGTAGGCCTATAATTGCCATAACCATATAAGTAGAGGGCAGCTTATTTATAAGTAAGATGGCTCGAAACAATGAACGAAACTCGAGGAACTCGCCAAGGCAGTTTGGAATAAGCAATGGCGCATAATGTTGGTGACACATAAAGAAGTGTAAGTAAGCAAACAATTCTGACTTAAAGGAAGGATAAGGTGGTAAAGAAAAAAGCTCTATATGTTACCCTTGCTCGAGTTTAGGTATATTTTCAATCATCTCTATCCCATACGATAGATGCTAATAAACAACACACTGTACTTACTCTAGATTGATTGAGGCAAAAAATGAACTAAGCGAGTTCTTACTGATCTACCTGCTTACTAACTGATTTGAGAATTGGATAACAACACTTATTACTGCGGGCTCTGAACCCATGACTGAAGGTTAATAACCTATTACTGCTCTGCTGGCTCAACCTCATTTCCGTATCTTTCCTTTCGCACCCCGCACAAGGGCTTACATAAGTTTTAGTACACTTATCTTCTTTTCTTTAAGTTAAGCAACGGAATAAAAAAGAGGGAACATAATAAGAATTTGGTAGCAAGATAAGAATTGGCGTTGTTTAGCATGAGCTCAACTCCTCTTACAGCATGGTTGTTTACTTGAGATTCCATAAGTGGGGTGGGTGCACTCTCAAATATTCACATGAATTCAAGTCTCTTCTTTTTACCATCTATCTTTCCCGCTTACTATTTAGTTAGTTTACTTACATTCCCTTATTTATTTCCCACTTACTTTAGTCTCAGATATAGCTTATGAAACTAGGACAGGAACTCCACTTGCTGGAAAAGAATGAACTGACGCCCTAGCACGATGTATTGTTGGGAATGCTGAGTATGATGAAGGAAAACAAACAGAAACATAATGGATTTCCCTACCGCGCAATGCTTCAGATACTTATACCCACTTATTTGGATTATCCCCAAATAAGATATTATTTGCTCTAAAAGCTTACTTTCTGGGGAACTAAACAACTTTCATTTCGAACAGATATTATAAGATATAGAATTACCTTATCAATATTCTGCAGCTGACCTGCGCCTAAACCTTTCCTTTCTGTCAAATACGAGATAACTCCACTACTTTTTATTTAGCTTCTGCTGACGAAACGGTTGTCACTTGCGTTGCTTCTGGAATTGCATTTAGTGCACCACTAATATAATCTAGTGTAACGAAACTCCCGACTCGGGAAGAGGAAAGAGAATTTAGTGCAAAAACATACATATAGAATCAAGTAACTCTTCAATCCCGCTAGCCATAACTTGTGTTGAAAAGACTCATGTTAGCCGTAGCTTGTTTGTTGCCATTGCTTGTTTTTGCTATTGCTTGTTTGTTCCCTTGCTGTTGAATAGTGCAGCAGATCATATTCTTTTCTTAACTGAAGTGCTCTGTGTTAATTTATATCTTTTTTGGTTCAATGTAAATTCTTTAGTTTAGTGCTGGTGCATTAGCTTACTTATGGCTGCTCTATAACGCTTAACTCTAACCTGTGCAGGAGCAATCACTTTTTCTTGACTGAATTAAGCCAATCAATTACCTCTCTCATAGACAAGCCAATCACTGACACCGACTTTCAGTTCCAAATTAGGTTTAAATTGACTTTATAACCCCACAAACAAAAACAGGCAATTCATAAGATGCTTCCTTTCTCACTGCCTCAGATCCCAACGAACATTAGATTAGTATAGCTCAATGCCCCATCTCAGCATCTCAAACCCTTGCTTCCTTACTGTCAGCAACCCTTGCTTCTGCTCTAACTGCTTCCTGCTTTCATACTCAACCTTCTTTCTTTCTACGAAACTGGCAACGATACCTCTTTCCTCGTTCGAATTTGAGTTAGTGCGAGTGCTCAGTAAGAATAGATTGGAGTACACCATAGCTTTAAGGTAAAGGCTTGATTGAACACTATCCTTCTAGGCGAAAATTCATTACACGCTATCCTTCCAGGCGAAAATGAGAGTATTGTGTTGACTTAAACGACTCTAACTTCCTGTTAGCTAGTTCTTTTTACTTATTGTCTTTGCTTGTTCCTTGCCCCATCTCAGCATCTCAAACCCTTGCTTCCTTCCAGCTCACAACCACAGCTCATAAATTCTTAGCTGCCCTCTCCTTCTGTCAAGCTTAAGCCAAACCCAAGCTCATAAATTCGCTGACCTTGCTTACTTATTCGTTTTTTTATTTAGTCTTGTATATCTTCTTTCGTTTTATTATATTTAGTCTTGTATATAAAGGGTAATATGAGGTTCTTGTATATAAGTATGGGTAATCAACATTTCTGATATTGGCATGTGCACTAGATTAATTCATACAAATACAGGCTATGCGATGGATTTCAATCTGACTGAGATGCCAGAACCTGCACCTATCGCTCAATACCTTCGTGCAATTATCTGTAGAGAACTCTAATATCTAGTTCATATTTGCTATTAGGCTAATGTTCTTTAAAAAGTATTGAAAAGATGGATCCTGGCCAACTTACAGGATTGCCGAAGCCACTCCTTAATTTTAGGAAGCTTTAGTCAAACATCTGCAAGAGCTACAAAGTCCATTTGGAACGAGGCAAAACTACATAATTTTTTATAACTCTATCCTTTTGTTCACATTTATTTATATCAGTGGGAATTATATCTCTATCTGGGTGAATCTGACCTCGTCAGAAAGCGTGCTTCACAGCCACTCATTCGTACTAACTAAATGGTACCATCTTTTTATCCGCCACTAGTAATTACACAGAGAGACACAACGGGAGCGTAGAGGTAACACCGAGACCCATGATATTATAGCAGAAGATCATGACGCATGGTGATGTGGCGAGGATTCGACGAAATTGATGATGTCGAGATCAATGATCACATGACATTGAGATGCGTCGATGCACACATAGATCATATTGTGATTAATTAAGCCCATTGACTCAGGCTTAATAATATTAGATAACGGTTGATGATCATTCAGTGTGACTTGCATATGTGATATGTTGTTATACATCTACTATATATATATATATATATACATGCGATGTATATATATTAACTATGCATGTATGTGACATGACATATTAGGAGATCGATACAAAACAAAAATCCCTCCTACGATAATATAAAATTGGTGAGCGTGATGTAATAAGATTGACCCATGTGGTCTTCCATCGTTATATGAAGGAATTGAATCACAACATAGGTTGAGTTGGTCGAGTCACTCGAGGCTCACCTATTGCGTGATTTGCTAAGAAAATAGTGGAAGTAAATTAAAATATAAGTCTATATCTTAATTAGTTTTTTTTATAAAATCTATATGTTATTTATTTGTGTTATATCTTGTATGTCATAAACATGTCGCTCGCAAACCTCCTGCTGCATATTTGATTCCAATTGCCTCACTGGTTCAAACTAGACGAATTGGCTCTACAATTTGAGAATTATTCTCACGATGTACATCCTTGATACAATTATGCCCATGCCAGAAGAAAGGGCAAGTGAGGATGAGATCGCTCGCTATGTGAAGTATATAAATGATTCCACAGTGGCAAAATGCTATATGTTGACCTCTATGACTCCTGAGTTATAAAGGCAACATGAGAGCATGAATGCCAATTCTATCATTCTTCATCTCCGTCAGCTGTTTGAGGAACATGGAAGAACTTAAAGATATGAGATATCCAAAATCTCTTTCGAGCTAGGATAACAAAAGGGACATCGATTTAGAACCATGTCCTAAAGATGATAGAGTGGATCGAGAAACTCACAGATCTAAGAATAATCATAGAGGATAACCTGTGCATTGATCTTATACTTTAATCCCAGCCAGATTCATTTTCTCATTTTATCATGAATTTTAACATGAGCAAGTTTGAGGAGACTCTCCCCGAGTCCTCAATATATTGAGGGAAGCTAAGAGTGCCATCAAGAAAGAGAAGTCAGTTCTCTATATTAGTGAGACCAAGAAGAAAATGAAGGCTAGTAAGACCATTAAAAAGGGAAAAAGCAAAGAAACACCGGGTAAGACAAAGGTTGCCAAGAAAGACTCGACAAAGGATAAAGGATAATACTTCCACTACAGTAAAGGTGGGCATTGGAAGAGGAAATGTAAGGATCACCTTGTAAACAAGGTGAAACAGAAGCTTGAAGAAGCTTTAGGTATATTCATGATCAGTTTCCACTTATCAAGTTTTCATGATAACATATGAGTATTGGATACTAGGAGTGCATATCATATTTGTAATTTGTTATAGATTTTGGCAAGAACTAGGAGATTGGCCAAAGACGAGGTTAACCTCAAGATGGGCAATGGAGCAAGAGTTGCTACAGTTGCCGTTGGGGAGACCACTCTACATATGTTTGATGAAGCTATCATTGCATTTGATACATACTATTTTGTTCCCTCTATTATCAAAAAAAATATTTTTATCTCTTGCTTGATAATTAGTGGATATAAATTGGTTTTTAAGAATAATAGTTTATTCAATAATTATGGATAATGAGATCATCACTAGAAGAACCCTGATAAATGTTTTATATGTGTTAGACACTTCTCCACACATCATGAATATAACTATGTCCAAAAGGAAAATAGATGAGGTGAATAATTCATACATATGGTATTGCAGGCTAGGTCATATACATGAAGGAAGGATTCAAAAGATGCTAAAAGATAGATACTTAGATCCATTTTACTATGAGTCATATGCAACTTGCGAACCTTGCCTTCATGGGAAGATAACCAACTCTCCTTTTAGTGGAATTAGAGAGAGCGCCACTGAGTTATTAGAACTCGTACATAGTGATGTACGTGGTTTAATGTCGATTGAGGCTATAGGTGGTTACTCATACTTCATTACATTCATTGATGATTTCTCTAGGTATGGACATGTGTACTTGATGAAGTATAAGTCGGAGGCCTTTGAGAAGTTCAGGGAATATAAGAATAAGGTAGAGAACAAGATATGAAAGAGTATTAAGACTCTTTGATCAGATCGAGGAGGAGAATATTTAAGTATGCAGTTAACCCATTTTCTCAAGGACCATGAGATTTTACCCCAGTGGACACCTCCTTATACACCTCAGCTCAATGGTATATCAAAAAGGAGGAATCACACGCTGTTAGACATGGTGCAGTCCATGATGAGTTTCGCTGACCTACTCATCTTATTCTAGAGATACGCCCTAGAGACTATAACTTACTTACCTTCTGAACAGAGTTTCATCAAAGTCGGTATTGTCTACACTATATGAGATATGGAAAGAAAATAAACCAATCTTAATGTGATTAAAATTTGGTGCTATCCTACCCACGTTTAAAGACATAACCCCGATAAGTTGGAATCAAGGACGGAAAAATCCAAGTTCGTGGGATACCCTAAGGAAACTTTGAGATATTCTTTCTATCATCTTGAGGATAAGAAAATATTTATTGCCAAGAGAGTTGTATTCCTTGAGAAGAAACACGTTCTTGATGGAACAGTAGGAGTGAGATAGAGTTGAGCGAGGTTGGAGAACCTAGCTTAAGCATCATTTCAAAGTCCGAGTCTGTTCAGGTACCTAGCATATAAGTTTCAACTTTGCATAGGTCTAGCAGAGTATCTCAATCTCCTGAAAGATATGTGAGACATATAATGGAGAGAATTCTTAGGATGTTAATCGTCAGACCTACGAGGAGACTATTATGAGTATAGACTCCGGAAAATAGTAAGAAGCCATGAATTCTGAGATGAATTTCATGTACTCTAACTAGGTTTAGAACCTTGTGGATGTACTTGAGGGTATCGTACCTATCGGTTGCAAATGGATTTTTAAGAAAAAGATCAGAGTAAATGTAAAGGTGGAAACCTATAAGGCAAAGTTGGTAGCTAAAGGATATCATCAAAAGTAAAGAATTGATTATGACGAAACCTTTTCACCCGTAGCCATGCTTAAATTCATCACAGTTCTTTGGCCATTGCAGCATACTATGATTATGAGATCTAGCAGATGAATTTAAAAATGATATTCCTTAATAGCAACCTCGAGGAGGAGGTGTATATGATAAAACTAGAGGGATTCGTATCCATAGAGATTCCATATAAAGTGTGCAGGTTGCTCAGGTCTATTTATAGATTGAAACAAGCTTCTCGAAGTTAGAACATAAGATTTAATGAGATGATTAGATCTTATGACTTCGTTAAGGACACTTTGTGTGTATAGGAAGGTAAGTGGGAGCACTATCACCTTTTTAGTGCTATATGTAGATGACATCCTAATTATTGAGAATGATGTATGAATGCTCTCCATAGTACCATAAACTTTTCCATGAAGGACTTAGGGGAAGCATCCTATATTTTGGGGATATAGATATATAGAGATAGATCCAAGAGGATGCTTGACTTGTCCCAATCTAGGTACATAGATTTAATTGTCAAAAGGTTTGACATGGAGGATTCCAAGAGATGTCTTATATCGATAATACATGAAATATCACTTTCTAGGAGTATATCCCCAAAGACTTCTTAAGAAAGGGCAAACATGGATATGATACCCTATGCCTCAGCATAGGTTCTATCATGTATGTTATGCTATGTACCAGGCCTGATATAGTGTATGCTCTAAGTGTCACGAGTAGGTATCAGACGGATCCAGGTTTGGAACACTGAAAGGTAGTAAATAAGTACTTGAGAAAGTCTAATGATCTTTTATTGGTATATGGAGAAGGTAGCCTCTAAGTTGATGGCTACACATACTCGAGTTTTCAGTCCGACATCGTTGATAGTAAGTCAAACTCAAGGTATATTTTCATCCTGAATGGAGTAGTAAGTTGAAAGAGTTCTAAGCAAGATACTAACTACTATTGACTCGACCATAGAGGCAGAGTACATTGTTACAGCAAAAGCTGCAAAGGAAGGGGTGTAGATGAAGAAGTTCATCCAAGATTTAGGAGTCGTATCGAGCAGCATGGAGCCAACTCCCATATACTACGACAATAATTGGGCGATTGCTCAAGCGAAGGAACTTAGGTCTAATCAGAAGTCTAAGCATGTTTTGATAAGGTTTCATTTAATTAGAGATATCATAGCCTGTAAAAATATAACAATGGAAAAAGTTTCATCCAAAGATAACATTGCAGATCCACTAAAGAAGTTGCTAGCTCATATTGTATTTGAGTGTCACAAGGGTCTGATGGAGATCAGACACATATGTGATTGGCTTTAGGTCAAGTGGGAGATTGCTGGTTACAGGTGCCCTACAAGCCAATCACATGAGTAATAATACGTGTAACACGCAGTGCAATCTTTTTGCTTATGATTATTAATTACATATTCTATATTATATTATTTATTATATATATATATTCTGATGTCCTTGGTTCTGTGTAATGAGAATCAGATCATGATAAAATCATAATAATGAGATCGATTCACCTTTAAACATCGATTCTAAATAATCTCAGTCATAGGTTACTCGAAAAGGACATCGAGATAATTAGACATACTAGTGTATTATATACTCGTCCATATAATGGAGGCGGCTGGTCTAATAGCCACTTGTGTGGAGACACTAAGGATATAGTACGAGTGCTTATTGGAGAATGTGTTTACTGATTAATTCGCTTATGAAATACTGTATGGTTAATAATACCTAATGTTAAATAGCGATTCCATAGTCCTAGTTGTGTATATGGTCATTAGACTTCAGACACCAAGGATACCTTGTTTGAGTACTCCTTTCTTTGATGCAAGACTTACAAATTTGGAAAGTTTCAGATCTAGTACAACCGATTATGGAGATTGGTAGCCAATCTTATAAAGGTAATTAAGTATCAATAAAGGATCATTCACTCTTAGTATCACAAGATGAATATCACATGTGTGCTTGCTTAGACAAATCCATGGCCAGGGTCATTTGGATTGAGAGAGAAGGAGTTCTCAGGAGAATCCGATTAGAGCGAGACTCAGACAGATTCCGTTTGAGGCCTGATAGTACCATGTCCAATATATGATCTTTGGGATTATTAGTTGGATAAGGAACTATGGATACACAATAATTATGGACAGACAACTCAGATGAATTCGATCCCCTTGTATCATCTAGGGATTATGGTGTAGTGGCCTAGTATGTCAATAGTCGATGAGTCGAGTGAATTATTATGATAGAAGAAGTTTTGATATAAGTAACTCATGACCAGCTCGGTATCGAGCCTAAAGGTTCACACACATATGGTGGATGCTTCAACAAATAGATGATTGGATAAAGATCCGATTAGCTCTTATTCTTATTAGATGAGACCCTACACTGATTGACTCTTTGTATGAGGCCCAATTAGAGGCCAAAGGATATTATTGGATAGAGATCTAATAATCCAAAGTTAGTGAGTAATTAGATAGAGATCCAATACCCACTAAGGCAGGAAGCACTAGGGTTTGATGGCTCTCTATAAATCAGAGGCAAGGGCAGCACATAAATGATAGGCTGCACCTTTGGCCGCCCCCCTCTATTCTCCTCCTCTCCCTCTCCTTCTCAGCCCCTCTTTGGTACGAGAGGGTAATGAAGAAGATAGAGGATATTCTTCCACATTCGTTGCAAGAAGCTGCATAAGAGTTACGAGACTTGGGGCTGCGATTGGAGGAGTATCATTACAGTGATCTATTGCGTGGATATCGCTAGAGAGGAGGATGCTTGACCTCCTTTATTCTCTCCATCTGGATCTAAAAAATAGAGATATACAATATCTCTAGGTAAACAATCTCACACATGATGTAATTTTTTGATTTTACGGTTTCTCACACTAATATTTACATAATGATTTTGATCTACCTAGGAAACTGATTTTGTTTTGATCTTCAGCTGCACCTGTGATACTCCCGTTGAGGTTTTCTAGCAGAGTGGACGTAGGTCATGTGGACCAAACCACTAGAAATCTGGTTTGAATATCTCTTTCATGCTTTTCATTCTTATTACTTACTGATTCACTTACTACTCTTACGTATGTTTCCAAGTTTAACATATTTTTGGAACAGGTTTGATCGAATGAAAGTTTTCAAATCAACGTGTTTTTACGAAGCACTAATTCACAACCCCTCTTCCACCTCCCCCTCCCCCCCCTCGCTCTTAGTGTCGATTCGGTCCTAACAATATAAGCATCACATATGCAACATAAATAAAAAAATGTTCCCAATCAAATAGCATAGGACCGTTGGAAGATGACCAGGAATATAAAACTCAAAAACTTTAATAAGAAGGGGAGAGACGTTCTCACCTAAGGGAACTCGTATATCCCTAGACGCGTAGATCATGACTTGCCATATGAAGAAACTCTCGTGAACTCCTCTTTAGTGGAAGTCCACATGGTGGATGACGGTGACGATTCTCCTTCTTGCAATAGACTCTCTCCTCGTGACATTGCTCTACCATGCAACAAGGTAACAACAACGATGAGCAAGGGGGCGGTCCTTCTTGCTCTCCTCTCACATAAGGGAGGATAGGAGAAGGAGATGGGAGGTCGGTGGCTCCAAATAGTCTAGTCTATAACTCTTGGAGAACCACTCTCATTTATAGAGAGCGCCTCTATGTAACCCTAATGGATCCTATGTTGAATCCTATGTAATGACTTAATGGGTATTAGATCCCTATCTAATAACTACTCTAAGCTTCATGTTCCATTGGGTATCACATAATGGATCCATTAAGAGGTTAAACGAGGCATATTGGATATCTAATTTTCATTCCTCTATTCATCACATCGTCCATCTTATGTGTGTGATCATCTAGGCCCAATATCGACATGATTGTGAACCTCTTCTAACTCATAACTCCTTCATGCTCAGTAAATTTTTATCCCCATAAAAATTCACTCAACTCATCGACTATGGATATACTAGGCCACTACGACAAAGTCCATAGACCGTATAGGGAGATTAAATCTATTAGACCTATCTGCCCTCAAATACTATATATCTATAACCCGTCATTCATCTAATATCTCAAGGACCATATATTAGGTATTATGTTGCCAAGCTCATATGGAATTCATCCGAGTCTCACCCTTATTAGATTCTCTCAGAGAACTCCTTCTCTCTCAATCTAATTAACCCTGATCAAAGATTTATCTGAGTGAGAATACACAAGATATTTCTACTGAGAGTGAATAATTTTTTATTGACACATAATTACCTTCATAAGATTTGATGTTATTCCCAATAAACGATTGCAATAGATATGAAACTTCAAGACCTATAAGTCTGGTATCAAAGAATGAAGTACTTAAATAAGACATTATTTGTATCTCAAGTCCAAGGATTAAATACACAATTGAGATTACAGATCTGTCTAACGATGTGGTTGTTGGTTACAGGTGCCCTGCAAGCCAATCACGTGAGTGATGACAGGTGTGACACGCTGCATGATCTTTTTGCTTATGATTATTATCGACATAATTTTACATTATATTATTTGTTGTATATATATATATATATTGTGATTCCTTGGTTCTATGCAATGAGAATCAGATCATTATGAGATCACGATAATGAGACATATTCACCTTTAAACATAGACCCTAAATAATCTCGATCATAGGTTACTTGAGAGAGCCATCGAGATAATCAGATAAACTGGTGTACTGTATACCTGTCCATATAATGGAGGCGGTTGGTCTCATAACCACTTGTGTGAGGACATTAAGGGTACAATATATGTTCATTGAAAATGAGTTCACTGATTGATCATCTTACGAAATGCTGGATGGTTAATGATTGACACGGGAGTGTCTAATTTTTTAAAATTTTTAACCCAACCCACTTAATTTACAGCTCATAAGCATATTCCTTGGACAAATTTACAACTATTTCAAGATACCTTTCTTCATGACCAAGGAATACATAAAGGGGTTAGTTAGCAGATGTGAAGCATTTAAAGTTAGTTGGCAGATGTGAAGCATTTAATGTTATAGTTCCCTATGCATGAAGAGATGTTTCATGCTTGAGTACTTATTTTGATATTCTAGGGTTGAAAATAAATTTTTGGATAGTTGATTGTATTTTGCAGAAGCTCTTTGGAGTCTCTAAAACTCTGTATCTCTTGGATGTGTCCTTGAGTGGTGAGTCTTTTGATTTTAGTTTTGTATCCCTATTTAATTTTCTTGAGGTGGTAAACTTTCTGTATCCTCTTACGATTTTAAACTTGATGGTGAACTATCTTTAACTATTTTGTGCAAGTTGTGTTCTGAGTTTGTTAGTTTCATACTCAACTTTCGGGTATTCTCGTTTCTTTCCAAATTTCAATCATCTTTCTCCCTTCCCGGTATCAGTTTGGTATCAGAGCTTAAGGCTAGAGATCATGACAAGGCGGAATGGAAAAGATACAGTTGGTGAAGGTAGTGGCCATGAAGATGATGTTGAATCCTTGAAGTTGCAACTACAATGTTTGTTACATAGTCTACAAGAAAAAAAATGAAATTATTGAAGAACTTTAGAACAAAAATAATCAGCATGAAAATATTGGCCAAATGTATGATTCTAATAATGATTCGTCATCTAACCCAAGGGAGTTTTAAAGATTTTAGACAAGACGCAAACACCGAGATGAATGGTAGAACAGTACAACACAAGGTTGGATATCCAAAGTTTGAAGGGAAAATCAATATTGACGACTTTATTGATTGGCTTAATACGGTGGAAAGAATTTTTGATTTTCATGAATCACCAGAATAAAATAAGGTAAAGCTCGTGACACTAAAACTCAAAAGAAATGTATCTTTTTGGTGGAAAAATATGAAGAAGCAAAGAGAATGTGAGGGAAATAGTAAAATCATATCATGGGAGAAAATGAAAAGGGAGCTGAAAAGAAAATACTTACCTGACAACTATAAGCAAGAAATCTTTCTGAAAATCTATAATTTTAAGCAAAAAAATCTTAATATGGAGGAGTACACAGCATAGTTTGACAATCTTATGTTAAAAGGAGAGCTTATGGAATCAGAAGAACATACCATTGTAAGGTACCTTGGAGGTCTGAAATATGAGATTGCCAAAGTCATTCAACTCCAACCGTATTGAACTTTAAATGATGTGAGTAAGCTGACTTTAAAGTGGAGAAACAATAAAAGTTTGAAAAGGGTTCTCGATATAGAGTGAAAGATAGCTATACGAGAGGAGAAAATTCTAAGCATACTTCCTAAAGCAAAGTAGTATCGAAAGGGCAAAATAAGAGTGAAGGATCAATCAGCAGCAAACTACCACCTAAGTCTTTTACACCTAATGGTAAAAAATGCTTCAAGTGTCATGGTTTTAGGCATATTGCTTCAGACTGTCCAAATAGGAGGATTGTTACATTAGTTGAAGAACATAGTGACGAAGAAGGAAATGAAGCCAATGATGAACAAAAATTTGATGATGATGAAGGAGAGGTTACTTATGCTGATCGTGGTTTATCTATTATGTTACAAGTATCCTATGTGGCTGTGGATGAAAGTTGGGTGAGAAAGAATGTGTTTCATACTAAATATACCTCTAATGACAAGGTGTGCTTGGTGATCATTGACAGTGACAACTTTAAGAATGTGATATCTTTCAAGATGGTGCAGAAGCTAAAGTTGGAGACGATCCCTTATCCACATGCTTACCAATTATGTTCGCTGCAAAAGGAAAATGATATCAAAGTAACTAAAAGATGTTTAGTTCCATTTTCTATTGGCAAGTACTACAAAGATGAAGTATGGTGCGATGTTGCTCCTATGGATACTTGTCATTTATTATTGGGCAAACCTTGGCATTATGATAGGAGGGTATTGTATGATGGCTATAAACATATTTATTCTTTTAAGGTGAATGAAAAGAATATTATTTTAGCTCCATTACAACCTTTTGAAATCAATGCACCTAAGAAGGAAGTTAGTGCTTTTATGTCCTATGGTGAATGTAAGGGTGAATTGGAAAGAGGTAGTGATATTTTGGCTCTAGTGATCGTAGAATAAAATGAACATCAAAATGAGCCACCGACAAATATGAAACTAATCCTGGAGGAGTTTCAAGACATTACACTAGAAGAGATTCCATATGATTTTCCACAATTAAGAGACATTCAACATCATATTGATCTTATTCCGGGGGCTATCCTACCTAACAAGGCAGCTTATAAAATGAGTCCTAATGAGCATGAAGAACTTCAAAGGTAAGTAGATGAATTAGTGAAAAAGGGATTGATTCGGGAAAGTATGAGTCCTTGTGCTGTTCTAGCCTGTTGGTGCATAAGAAAGATGGTTCTTGGAGAATGTGTGTGGATAATTGTGCCATCAACAAAATCACTATTGACTATCATTTTCCCATTCCAAGGTTAGACGATTTACTTGATCAATTATATGGTGCTTCTATTTTCTCTAAAATTGACTTGAGGAGTAACTATCACCAAATAAGAATGAGGCCTGGAGTTGAGTGGAAAATAACATTTAAAACTAGAGAAGGCTTGTATGAATGGTTGGTTATACCATTTGGGTTATCTAATGCTCCTAGTACTTTCATGAGATTTATGAATCATATACTTAAGGCATATATTGGAACTTTTGTTGTAGTTTATTTTGATGATGTATTGGTGTACAACAGAAGTGGGGAAGAACATATGAATCAATCATCTTAAGAAGATTTTTCTTATTTTGAGGCAGCAAAAACTTTATGCTAATCTGAAGAAGTATGACTTTTTTACTCATAGTGTGGTGTTTCTTGGATATGTTGTTTCAGAAGATGGAATCATGATGGATCAAAGTAAGGTAGAAGTTATTCTTAACTGGCCAACACCGACTTCATTGCATGATGTGAGGAGTTTTCATGGTTTAACTTCCTTTTATAGAAGATTCATTAAGGGTTTAAGCTCGATTGTTGCTCCAATCACCGAATGCCTGAAAGGTGATAAATTCAAATGGACTAATGAGGTTGATAAAGCTTTTGAGCTATTAAAAAGAAAGGTGACCGAAGCTACTTTTTTGGTATTACCCAATTTTGACAAAGTGTTTGAGGTTGAATGTGATGCCTCAAATATTGGAATTTGTGCTATTTTGAGTCAAGAATCAAAGCCCATTGCCTTTTTTAGTGAGAAGCTGATTGATACAAGGAGGAAATATTCTACCTACGACAAAGAGTTCTATGCCATTTATCGAGCTTTATCTCATTGGAGTCAATATCTTCTTGCCCAGCCATTTATTTTATATTCTGATCATAAGGCATTGAAGTTTATTAATCACCAATATAAGCTAAACAAGAGGCATGCAACTTGGGTGGAGTTTTTGCAATCTTATAACTTCACAATCAAGCATAAATCTGGTGTTCAAAATATAGTTGTCGATGCATTGAGCAGAAAATATTATTTATTATCAGTCATGAATGAGAGTCAAAGTAGTTGGATTTGAGACATTCAAAGATCTCTATCAGAATGATGTGGATTTCAACTCAATATGGCAGAATTACAAATTAGGTTCTTTTCAGCAATTTACTATCTTTGATGGATTTCTTTTTCGAGCTAATGCCTTGAGTGGTCCATCTTATTCTTTGAGACATGTAATTCTAGCTGAAGCTTATGGTGGAGCTTTGGGAGGACATTTTGGTATGGACAAAACTCTAGCTCTTATTCAATCAAATTTCTATTGGCCTAAGATGTTCAAAGATGTGGAGAGATTTGTGAAGCAATGTATAGTGTGTCACTTGAAAAAAACAAGAGGATAAAATTCAGGTTTGTACACTCCATTGTCGATGCCTAATGCTCTATGGGAGGATGTGAGTCTTGATTATCTTGGGACTACCGAGAACTCAAAGGAACAAAGATTCTATCATGATTGTTGTTGACATATTCTCAAATATGTCTCATTTTGTTCCCTACAATAAATCAAATGATGCATCTCATATTGCTGATTTATACTTCAAGGAGATTGTTAAATTGCATGGCATTCCAAGAATTATGGTGTCTGATCGAGATTCAAAATTTCTTAGCCATTTTTGGAGGACTCTATGGAGGAAACTGGGTACGTCTTTGAATTTCAGTAGTTCTCATCATCCACAAACCGATGGGCAAATAGAGATAACAAATATAAGCTTGGGAAACTTGCTTAGAAGCTATGTTGGCAAGAACATTAAGCAATGAGACCTCATTCTTTCACAAATTGAGTTTGCTTACAATCGTTCCATGCATCATACCATTGGTAACAGTCCTTTTGAGGTTGTTTATGGTGCTAATCCTACTGGTCCTTTGGACTTAGTCCCTTATTATACGAATACGCAATTTAGTGGAGATGCTAACGAGAAAGCTAAACAGATAAAGAAGCTGCATGATGATGCTAAAACAACCATTGAGAAGCAAAATGAAAGGTACATGCAAGCAGCTAACAAACATAGAAATCAAATGAGGTTTAATGCATGTGATATGGTTTGGATTGATCTAAGGAAGGAGAGGTTTCCACCAGAAAAAATTGGGAAGTTGAAACCAAAGGCTGATGGTCCATTCAAAGTGCTTAAAAAACTTGAAGAGAATGCTTATGAGATTGATCTACCCGACTAATATGGGGATATCATCAACATTCAATGTGGCTGATTTAATTCCTTATTATGGTGATCAAACAAATGAAGACTTGAGAATAAGTCTTTTTCAACCAAGGGAGATTGACACAAGAGTGTCTAATTTTTTAGAATTTTTAACCCAGCCCACTCAATTTACAGCTCATGAGCATATTCCTTGGATAAAGTTATAGCTATTTCAAGATGTCTTTCTTCATGACCAAGAAATGCATAAAGGGATTAGTTAGCAGATGTGAGACATTTAAAGTTAGTTGGTAGATGTGAAACATTTAATGTTATAGTTCCCTATGCATGAAGGGATGTTTCATGCTCTAGTACTTATTTTGATATTCTAGGGTTGAAAATAACTTTTGGATAGTTGATTGTATTTGCAGAAGCTCTTTGGAGTCTCTAAAACTCTGTATCTCTTGGATGCGTCCTAGAGTGGTGAGTCTTTTGATTTTAGTTTTGTATCCCTATTTGATTTTCTTGAGGTGGTTAACTTTTTATATCCTCTTACGATTTTAAACTTGGTGGTGAACTATCTTTAACTATTTTGTGTAAGTTGTGTTATGAGTTTGTTGGTTTCCTACAACTCAACTTTCGGGTATTCTCGTTTCTTTCCGAATTTCATTCCTCTTTCTTCCTTCCCGGTATCAGTTTAGTATCAGAGCTTAAGACTAGAGATTATGGCAAGGCGGAATGGAAAAAATATAGTTGGTGAAGGTAGTGGCCATGAAGATGACGTTGAATCTTTGAAGTTGCAACTACAAAGTTTGTTACATAGTCTACAAGAAAAAAAAATGAAATTATTGAAGAACTTCATAACAAAAATAATCAGCATGAAAATGTTGGCCAAATGTATGATTCTGATAATGATTCGTCATCTTACCCAAGGGAGTTTCAAAGATTTCAGACAAGACGTAAAGACCAAGATAAATGACAGAACAAATACAACACGGGGAGGCTCGACAATGTTGTGTGCGCCTCTTGGAAAACAAGTTAGCTGCCATTATTATGTCAAAGCCTTATGAACTTTTTCTGATATTATAGAATCAAGGCTTATGAACTTTTTCTGATATTATAGAATCATAACATTAAAAGCATAACCACGTATGCATACGAGAGAGAGAGGGAGAGAGAAAGAGAGAGAGAAAGAGGAATTTGATCTGAATCAACTCATCATGGACCCAATTGAACTCGAGTTCGGTCGAACCCGAAGTTGGATGGTGTTGGGTTTTGGCTTGGTTCCGATCGAGATCTTGGGTTGGGTTATCTGCTGCTAATCCGAAGTCACGTGCCCTACGCGTCCCAACAGGGAATACAACGGCAAGCAGAGAGCAGCCACGCGGGGATCCAAATGGAATGAGGCTCCGTTCGCCCGCCACACTACGACTCTCCAAAGCGTTGTCGTCCTCCGCCCCCACCGCCACCCTCGCCGCCCACTTTGGTCGCCACGTCGACACCACCTCAGTCGCCTCATGGAACGCCGCCATCGCCGACCTCGCCCGCGCCGGGGACTTCGTCGACGCCCTCCGCGCCTTCGCATCCCTCCTCCGCCTACACCTCCGCCCCGACCGTTCCTCCTTCCCCCCGGCCCTCAAGTCCGCCGCCGCCCTCGCTTCGCTCCCCTCCGGCCGACAGCTTCACCTCTTCGCCCTTCGCCTCGGCCTCCTCCCGGACCTATTCGTTGCCTCCTCCCTCGTCGACATGTACGCCAAGTGCCGCGAGCTGTCCGACGCCCGTCGGGCCTTCGACGAGTCCCCCCACCGCAACGCCATCTTATGGACCGCCATGGTCGGCGGATACGTCTGGAATGACGCTCCCGAGGACGCCATCTTATTGTTTAAGGACTTCCTTGCTGATGAAGGCGGGGCGGGCATCGATTCTGTGGCGGCTGTGGCAGTGCTCTCTGCATGCTCGAGGGTTTCTGGTAAGAAGGTTGCCGAAGGGATCCACGGGCTCGTGATGAAGATTGGGTTGGAAATGGATGTGGCAGTGGGGAATACACTGACGGACGCCTATGCTAAAGGAGGAGACTTGAGTTTGGGGCGAAAGGTATTTGAGGGAATGGTCGAAAGAGATGTTGTATCTTGGAATTCAATGATTGCGTTGTATGCTCAAAATGGGTTCTCGGCAGAGGCATTGGAGCTGTATACTAAGATGTTGACTGATGGAAGCATTCAACATAATGCTGTGACGCTCTCCGCAGTGCTGCTGGCATGTGCTCATGCAGGAGCATTGCAAATAGGAAAGTGCATTCATAACCAGGTGAGTCTTATGACCTGATAGGTATAATATCTGCCATTATTGATGCTCATCTTCTAAATGGTAAAGAAAAGGGTCTCTTTATGCTACTGTTAGCAAATGTTATTTGGTGATTATACAATTTACATTCTGGCCATCATAATCACTAGCATGAAGTGTAGCTTGAAATATGAATTGTTCAAACCAAAGAAGAATAAATGAAAGGATATTGACAGGATGGTAACAAAGTAAATTTGCTGAAATAGGCTACAACCCTTACTTATAGACAACAAAGACAACAACAAATAGTCATTGAAATCTGTTTTTGGTCGGCTACATGAATCTTTTTCATCATTGAGATCTATAGAGAGTCATATTTTTAGTTAATTAAAAGTATTTATATCTTCATTTATAATTTCTAGTAAGGTATTCCTAGGTCTCTCTTTATTTATGTCCACACCATCTTAAACGATTCTTTCTCGTTTTATCTATATCAAAACATATTTAGTTGTTCATGAATAATTTTTTTCCCTATATTTCTTAATAACTCTGTACATCCACCTCAATATTCTCATCTCACATCTCAGCAGCATAGACCCTTTTTTTAGGTTGAAAAATACATCACCTTATCTATTTGAACCATGGTATGAAAAATACATTACCTTATTATTACGAAAAAAGTGTCACGATGACCTACTTGAACGAGATGACCATAGCTCGTGCAAAAAATCATTTGTTTTCTTGGGCTCAAGTTCAAAACCTTAATATTCTAGGCATTCAGCTGTTTAGGATCTTCTATCACTAATTGTTTTGCTTTGAAATCCTCTAATCAGTTCAGCTCTGCAAACTGAGTTGGAAACTTTCAGCAAAATTTGAAGTTTTCCTAATGGTATTGTGACAAGATGATTTATCACCACTTGGCCTGGATGCTCTTGGTAGCATTGGTACAATTTAGTTTTCTTGAAACAGTTGTTCTTCCAAAATACATTTGAATTTAGTCAATTTATTTACATCATTAGAAAAAATCATAGGAATTTTATGGTTTGCTTTAAAATCTGCTGGATATTTTGAGGCAAAATAATCATTCATGTGAACATAATTTATGTAGGGCTTGGGAACATATATGCAAGTGTTGTCCTAGTTGAGGCAGGCTTGCGATATCAGTATGTTCAAAATTTCCTTTCTTTTACTTGAGACCAGTATGTCATGCACCAACAATGTAGGCTTATGGTTTGTATACTCATGGATACATAATATAATTTTTGTTATGCTAATCATGGCTTCTGTCAGGTGGTCAGGATGGGCTTAGAGGAAGATGTGTATGTGGGCACATCAGTGGTTGACATGTACTGCAAATGTGGGAGAGTGAGGATGGCAAAGAAAGCCTTTGACCGCATGAAGGAAAAGAATATATTATCGTGGTCTGCCATGGTTGCCGGTTATGGCATGCATGGTCATGGACATGAAGCTCTGAAGGTTTTTCATGAAATGATGAGGTCAGGAGAGAAGCCCAATTACATAACCTTTGTTTCTGTCTTGGCAGCTTGCAGTCATGCTGGGCTTGTGACCGAGGGCAGATATTGGTTGGATGCAATGAAGAGAAAGTTCAATATTGAACCTGGTGTGGAGCATTATGGATGCGTGGTAGACCTTCTTGGACGAGCTGGTTGTGTTAACGAAGCATACAGATTGATCAAGGACATGAAAGTGAAGCCTGATTTTGTTGTCTGGGGTGCCCTTCTTAGTGCATGTAGGATTCATAAGAATGTCAAGCTAGGAGAGATTTCTGCTAGGAAACTGTTTGAGCTGGATCCAAAGAACTGTGGCTACTATGTTTTGCTCTCTAATATTTATGCAGATGCTGGAAGGTGGAATGATGTTCAGAGGATGAGAGTTCTAATTAAGAGCAAAGGGCTGGTAAAGCCACCAGGGTATAGTTCAGTGGAATTTAAAGGTAGGGTGCATGTATTTCTGGTTGGGGATAAAAAGCACCCACAACATATAGAGATCTATAATTATTTGGAAAAGCTAAGAGTCAGGATGCTGGAAGCTGGTTATGTCCCAGATACAGGATCAGTTCTCCATGACGTAGATGAAGAAGAAAAAGAAACAGTATTACGTGTTCACAGCGAAAAGCTGGCTCTTGCTTTTGCAATTATTAACACAGCTCCTGGAACGACAATCCACATCATCAAGAATCTCCGGGTTTGTGGTGACTGTCACAGCGCAATCAAGCTGATCACAAAGCTTGTAGAACGGGAGGTTGTTGTTAGAGACTCTCACCGGTTCCATCATTTCAGAGATGGGTCCTGTTCTTGTGGGGATTATTGGTGACAGAATCTAATTAGAAAATGCATTATGTGCTTCTCCAATTTGTGTTCAAACTACTTCTGGTCAATTAAGAAAAGGTCACTAACGCCGCACTCTGAACAACTAGGGGAAGGAATCAAGCCTTTAAATAATTGTTCACTCTTTAAACTCTGCTTACTTCAGTGGGTATTCCTGATGATGCTGCTAAGTGGAGCTAATTTTGTTTTCTGGTTGCTGAAAGCTGGAATTCTGAATATTCTACATA
Source organism: Ensete ventricosum (assembly GCA_029747655.1). Taxonomy (NCBI): domain Eukaryota; kingdom Viridiplantae; phylum Streptophyta; class Magnoliopsida; order Zingiberales; family Musaceae; genus Ensete; species Ensete ventricosum. Next base: position 39,433,783 of record JAQQAF010000008.1, on the reverse strand, counting down.
TATATTCTGCTGACTAGAGGTGGCTCAGATACCACATGTTCAAGTCAGAACTTGATTAACAGAGAGGCTGATATTCTTGATACTCCTGAATGCAAATTCTATTTTTTCTTTTTGTGTAACTTTAGATAGAAATGTGTTTCTTTCAATTATATGAGATGACTAAGCATAGGTGAGGATCAGATTGGTTCCTTGTTTACTCTTACACCCACATTATTTATCAGAGATATGACATTATTATATCGACTGAATCTGAGGATTTTCACCTCTTAGGTTTTGTCGATTAACTACTAACTAGTTCTATCCCTATCTGCTCTATTGGAGTTATATATCAGTGTTAAGCTTCATATTAAGTTTCATGATTTAGGATATTGCCAGATTAAAAGTCCTTTATGCAACAATTGTGTCTCTCTCTTAATGCCTAGAATCGGTAATATGGATGGTGGTGGTTCAGGGAGTGTGAAGAGCTCCTGGAAGCATGCTTGATGTTTGTCATTTCTAAGTGTACAAGTCCAAGCGTGTTGCTGATATCAAGAGAGAATCTTAATTGTGTGGTTGTTGTTGGTTGAAAACCATGGATTTCCATGTTGCAATTTGTCGAGCCATCTCTCACTTTATTTTTGTGCCTTACTGTATCTAAAAGGGGGATAAAAAAAATGCCCTGCTATACGCAGATGAAAATTACAAAATTATGTAGCATCTGTTGTGACCGTAAAATAGTAGTAGTCTCAAAATGCAATTATTATTTGACAGTTTAGTGTCTTTTCTTGAATCTACATAACCAAATAAATCCCTTCATCATTCCTTGCCCTAATACCGGTCACCTCTATCAAATCCTTCATCAGCACACACCAGCAATCACCAAGGATACAGGATTTTAGTGCTACGGAACATAAATAACTAGATTTGCTCTTAAGCTAAAATCCAAACATGTCCATCCATTTTGCCACTATATCCATGATAGACAGTGTGTCATGAGTCAACAGAAGGCCAGACATTAGATGTCTTCATATTGTCTTGTAGAGAACTATCGATTTCCATAGATTACGATGGTAGGCATTGTTGTCATTAGTGACAAAAAATAAGCCTTAAATTGCACCAAGAAGACAAGGCACATTCTGTTCACTTAGAAGAGGTTTAATATGGGGTCTGAACAATAGGAAGAGAGAGTTGCAAAGCAAAATATATGCCAATATTTCTAGTTAGTTGATCAAGAACATTTCAAATCTCTTTTTGTCTTTTACAGTAAATTTTTCGCTCTATTATCGATCGATCAATGATAAGACAACCAGTGGGAATCAGATTAGGAATACAAAAACACAAGAACTGCCAAAGTACAACCAAGTCGCCATGGCATCATCAAAGTATTTATGTAAACTTTGGTTTGAAGGGGTCCATAGACATGGCTGAGAGTCCCGTGACACCCCTGTGTACTATCTTGCCCTAATGGTTGCTGTCACCATGGAAGAGGTGGTCCTTCCAATTTAACATGAAAAATTTCAACCACTTTTGAGTACTTCCAACCCATTGATAGAACTACAAACATTGTGCCATGCATGAAGCTAAGCTTTCATTTGGAACAATCTTGCGCATAGCAGAGGATAGAAACTTGGTTCTTTTTGTATTGTGAGCAGTTCAGAAGTTGTGTGAGATCTCATGCACTCTCTTCTTTTTGTTTAGACATCCGGCAATGAGCAAAAACTCGAACAATACAAAATGCAGTCACCAACCCAGCAAACTGCATGAAGCAGTAGGAAGAGCAGGAGAGGAGGCGAAAGGTTTAGAGGCAAACCGTGTGGGTCCTAATGAAAAGCCACCCCATGTGCATGCATCTCTTGCTCTGCCTTTTTATTTATTTATTTATTTATAATCCGTGGGTATGTATGTGGCTTGGCCAAGAAATGGTGGCTGTCTCACACACACACACACACACACTCCCCATTGCAGATCTAGTTTAGGCATCCATTCGTCACATCACATGATCACCCCAACCCTGCATCTGTCTCCTGTCCCCCTCCACCACCAGCCCCATTTCAGCTGGCACTTCTTGCTCTCTTCCCCATCCACCTTAATTGTGTTTCATCTGACTCACATTCACTAGGAAAAGCAGCAGCTCAGGTTAAACACATATTGGATCGACACTGTTCACGAAGGGAAGAATTCCATCATATTGTGGCTGCTTTAACTTTGGAGTTAGAGAAAAAAATATTGAAGCATGATTTATATCAACAGTATTTTACCTCAAAGATGCAAACGTGAAACAGAAAAAATCATTTTAATTTTTTTAATTTTTTTTTGAGGAGTATATTCTCATTGAGTGGCTTGTATGACCCACAAAGGAAAGAACAAAAGAGTAGGTCATGGCCATGCCCCTTCTAGAGCTGTAACATGGGCGTCATCTATCATGGAGTGGAGGAAAGGAGTTGATATATGTGGATTTAAAAAGGCAGGGAAAAGGGAGGTGTTTGCAGCTGCTTGACATAGTTCAGGTTTCTTGGGTGCTGCATTCAGGATTTGGAGCAAAGCTATGAAGATCTTGTTCCAGTGTCCCTGCTGCTCATGCTTCTGCTTCTTGACCAAAGATAGCAAATCAAAGGAGGCTGAAGGAAAAGAAGACTGAGAGCAGTGAGTTGCCGTACCTTTGTTTGGCTTCAGGTTATGTAAAAAAAGCAAATGCTTCAATCTATGGATTTATATTACTAAAGTTCCTGAAAATGATTCGGGTTTATATTACTTTTTTTGTCTTTCTCGATGCTTTTCTTGTGCGAAATGCCTCGTCTTCATCTGCTGCTCAACCCATGCAAGAAGAAAAACCATACGGCCTGAGCTGAATTTGGGAGGTCTGAATTCAATATGTGATGCATTATTAGCAGAGGGAGATGATGATGTTTCTGATCTCTAAGCAAGTCATGCATATCATGTTTTAAGATCCTGTAGGAAGCTTGATCCACACATACTCCTTTTTCATAAAATTTTTCATGTCAGGAATGCAGAAAGTAGCATTGTGATGATGGAAAGGAGAAGAAAATATGCAACAACTACTGAAATTGTTAATTGAAAACCTTCAAGGCTACTTACTATATGTATCAGACATGAAGGATTCATCTGCTCAATTTCACACAATTCCACGAAGCCTTTATGTCTAAATTTCAACCAGATAGCTACTAGTTCATGTTGCGGCAACTCTGCCAAGCATGTTGTTCATCAGTAATACAAACCTTGTGGAAGTTAAGATTTCCTTAAATGCAAGTCAACAACAACACCGGTTAATATCACAGGGAATATGCCTAAAGGGGAGATCATTGAATGGGCTTCAAATACTGAATGCTTCAACTGAAATGGAGGAGATCACAGGGAGTGTTTTGCTGGCCATAATGCATGTCTCTGAAATGAATAGTAAATCTTGACAAAATCATTATGAAATCATTTCATACAATACTGTTAATTTTGAGAGTGCCGTATGCTTAGAGGATTTAAGATGCACACAACAGTCCCTGAATCTCCGGCAATTAAGGCACGGAAGCACAAAGTATAAATAAGATTATAGGTGATATAGCTTATCATGACCTTTCGTTCCACGGGTCATCACGATCAAACCGACTTGACATCCTCAGCCAACTTATCCTTGTAAAGCTGGCATAAGACAATTGCTTGTCCTCCACGTCCGCAATCCCCTAATGAGTACAAGGCAACATAGTCTCGAGAAATGAGGAGCAACGCCAAACTACCCAGACAGCATTGGTGCCCAGTGTATAGGCCGGCCGATCGAGACATTGGCAAGAATTAAACACCTACATATGGTGATTATTAAACAACAATGTACATCGACACAAATGAATAAGTATAAAAGCTACCCCCAAGAATAGTACCTAAGGGTTAGACCTCATGCACTGATACACTACATCTCTCCCAATTTCAACTCTTACTAACTTAACCATCGGAGGAGTCGATCCGAAAAGCCTCCCCCGCCCGACTTTGACCTTTATGTAGGTTTTCAGGAGGAAGAAATTGCCACACCTTCATAACTCCAAATATCGGGATTCATTACAGTTCCTCGTGAAATACTCCAACCCCCCTAGGAATTGGTTATTCCTAAATGAGTCATGTCTTGAGAAGTCATTCAAACAGCCCTGCTTGCGATCATATCTTTCGCAAGCCCCACTCATCTTATGTGCGACGTTGACAGTCTTGTGCACTCGGATTGGACCAAGCAAGTTGTATTAACATCTCGGCCACAACATAAGGAACGGTAACATTTTTGATGCTAGAAGGAGGGCCGATGTCGCAAGAATGCCAACAGTTGAGTAACCCTGGTGAGCGCCCCGAAGAGGAAGCCCACATGACACAATCAATCCACGACCTTGGGAGAAAACCCTCTTTCCCCCCTCCCCAGGATACGAATGCCCAGTCTCAGACCCAGGTCGATACTAGAGGTTGTTCAATGACCCAGGACTTTTGGGGGGGAACACGGGACACCTTGTCGTTTCAGCTAAGGCGTTCCTCAGCCTCACTCACCAAGTTCAAGCTTTAGCTAGAATGGTGCAAACCATTATTCTCCTTATCCCCCAGGTGGGTTTTCACACCCAGTTTAGGCTGTGCCACCACAGACACTGCTATCGGTGCCTCAACCAACTCTCTTCCCCACACCTACAGAGCCCCCATGATCAACCGACAAGCCAGTGCAACAAATACCTGCCCACCAAATGAAGAGTTTCTGGAGGTAGGCAGCCTACGCTTGAGAGTTGGACTTCGGAGGCCCCATAGGCCATCATGAGCCACTCCAAGCTGGACACTCTATCGTCTAACTCAGTGGACTCTCTCCGGGCCTAGTTGTATTTGGTCAACCGTCATCTGGATGAAGTCAAGAAGGAGTTCTATAAGTCAAAAGAAAAGCATGGGGGAAGTTTTCCTCAGGGGACCCCCTTTCATCTAGGAGATCCAAGATAAGCTGATTCCCTCCAAATTCTACCTCCCGATGTTAGAGGCCTACGACAGTAGCTTCGACCTGGCAAAGCACGTCGCTATCTTCCGAGCCCATATGTCTATGGCACGTTCTATGCCCTGATGTGCTGAGCCTTCCTTACCACCCTCCGAGGCACTGCCCGTATGTGGTTCAACCGATTGGGGCATTTTTCTATCTTGTCCTTCGACCAACTCATGAGGGAATTCGAGTTCAACTTCCCAATCAACGCCCGACAAAAGCCATCTACAACCATGATATATATATATATATATATATATATATATATATATATATATATATATATATATATATATATATATATATATATGCATGCATTCTTAATGGGGCTACGATCATTCAAGTTCTTCTAGTTGCTGATTGAGAGGCCATTGACGATCGTACCTAAAATGTTTCAATGCACCAACCAATACATCGCTATGGAGGCGTTAGTGGCGGGGAAGTGGGAGGAACACAAGAGGCCTCAATCAGAGAAGCCCCAAGGCCAACCGCTAGATCCACTGAGGAGATGGCCCGATCGGCCAGAATCATCCTACCCAAGACCACCTCAACTGCCCCTGAACATGACTAGAACATAAATCTTCCTCCAGATCAAAGAACTTAAAGATGCCCAACCCGATGAAAACCCCACAAGAGCTTTGGGACTAGGCCAAATATCACTGTTTCCATTGAGACTACGACCATGAGATAGAGGAGTGCCATGATCTCCGGAACCAGATCAAAGAACTCATCCGCAAGAGATACCTCGAGCATTACGCGAAGAGATCTTAAAAGGCTTCTCCTTGCCCCATGGTCTGATAGAGAAGCAAATTGATGTCATCATTGGTGGACTGATGTTCGATAGAGATAATGCATCAGGCTGGAAGGTTTATGCCTGGGTTGTCATGGAGAAGCGCCCCAGGCAAAAGGAGGAGCCCTTCCTCCCCAGGAAACTATGCCCCTACTTCGAAGCTCACATCATAAGGGTGGTAAACTAGCCCCTTCGTCAAATTCTTTTCGACTTTGATGTATCAGGCTGGATGCTCGATGGTCAGTTGAGCTTGGGGAGTTCAACATCTAATATGTTGTTACAATCCTTGCGGATTCTAAGCTTGGGGTGATCTCTATAGGGGATCGGCCTCCTTATAACTCTATAGGGGTTCCTCCCTCCTTGGTACTCAAGACACTAGCTAAAGAAATGTTGATCTATTCATGATAAAAAGTGGATGATTACAAGACTATTTATAGGCCTTTAATCCCTAATTCCTAAGAGGACTCCTACTTCAAGACTCCTACCCTCAACCAACTCTTAAGCAACTCCTAATGCAACTCTAAGTCTAACCACCAACCGGCCCATCTAGGGGTGGCTGGTTGCTTTATTGATTCCTAATCCTATTCTAATTTAACCCCCTCCTCAACCAACCACTCTTTAACTAAGATAAGGGGCGATTAATTAAGGTAACATGCATCTTACTCTCCCCTTAAATATCTTTCTCAGTTAATCCTAACCTAGCCAGCCTCCTTACTTTCCTTAATACGGGTCGACTAGATAGGATATACATGAATGCCCCTTAGATTTTACATCATTATCCTCTTCCATGAAACTAAATTTGCACTCCCCTAGCTAGAGTCCTAACAGACCCACACTCTTCAAATCAGCCTTATCCTCAAGGCTGAGGCTCCATGAACTTTGAGTCTTGATCTGTAATTTTCCTTGAAGCTTCCTTGTGGTATCTACGATAGGCGGATTGTGGTCTCTCCATCAGGGGTAGTAGTATTTGGACGGTGGTGCATTATGATCCTACGATCCCATACGATTATCAACTGAACATGAACCTCCTCATCAGTTGGGATGACAAGTGAATGGATCTGGGTTGATCGTCCTTTATAAACTTTCATTTGTAGTGAGATACTTGGAGGATCAATTGTATTTTTAAATTGATGTACTAATTTACGGCTCCAATATGATCTCCAATTTTATAGGGTCCAAAGAAACTAGGAGACCACTTCTGTAAGACTCTATTTTTATAAATTTCTGATGGTATGGATGAATATAGAGAAAGACTCGATATTTAATAGCAAACTTCCTTCTGCTCCAGCATTTATCGGGTGGCTGTTTCTTTCTTGTGCAAGCTGGTGTGTGTATTGATAGTCAGGCCTTTCTCTGTGATGATAGTTGCCTTCTAGTAAAGTCTATAGTAAGGTGAGCTCGATTTGAGTTTGGAAGGAGCAGAAGCTATAATTTTTTGAGACTTACTTTCATCTCCTCTTCGTGCTGTTGTCCTGTACAATACCAAGCAACAAATTCAGCAAATGTTAGCATTCCCTCGTCATTGATTGGTAGCCTCAGGTGATTTGGAGTGAGGGCTTTGTTGATATAGGCTAGGAGTCGGCTATCTTGCATGTGGATAACATAATTTCTAGCTCCCGATGCATTAATAATAAGCACTTTATCGAAGTCGGGTAAAGCCAGCATCGACGAGGAGTAGGGCCTGCAACTTAGTTGTATGACCCATGTTTCAAGCATCTCATCTTTAGTCCTCACTATTTCAGCCTTTTGGAGGTGAGGATAATGATATGGCAAAGAGTTTACTGCTGGCTTGCCTGGGAGAATCAGAATTTGGTGGTCATGTTGGCGGTTAGAAAGTAGGTTACATGGTTCAACAAAAATATCTGAAAATTCAGCAAACAATTGAAGTATATTTGGGTCTTGAAATTTTGTTTGCTCCCCCATAAAGTGCTGCTGAAGTTGCATCAGAGAGCCATTATTTTCTTTGTTCAAAACTTGCTCTGTTAGCTGCGTGCATGTCATCGTTACATTGCTCCCATGTTTCCCGCGTAGGATCTCTAGTTTCTCATAGCTAAAAAAATTTCATAATAAATTTAGAAAAATTTCAGAGAATATCACATAGCGTAGCCAAACATCAAGAGGAAGGTGGAACAAATTAGGAAGTATCTCTTAGTCCTATCGCAATAATTTCACCAGCGGACATCTTTTGTCCCACTTCAAAATTTGGCCGTCGGTGACCTCAACATCTAACCTGCTGTAAGCTTTATTTTGGAGCATTAATTGGGTAGCGACCTTGCCATTCATAAAGTTGTTGGTGCTCGTGGTGTCAATAAGAACAGTGATCGATTGTTGCTTCAGAAGTCCTCCCACTTTCATCGTTTGCGGGTTCGCATAGCCGACAAGAGTATGCATCATAAAATTAATTGGCTACTATTCTTCATCCACAACCTCTTTCTCATGCTTTAGACCTCCTCCTCCGTGTTTTTAGGAGGTTCAATAAGTAGGAGGTGGCCCTTTTTGTGGCAATGATCGTGGCTCCAAAGTTCAATCAATTCCAATAAAGACCCTTTGTTGATTGGTCGTGTATTTCTTCTCTTGTCAATTATTTTAGTAGCAAAGGATGGCTAGAAGTAGAAGGAGGTTCGCTATAAGTGGTTCTCATCCTCCAAGCATCTTGGTTTATCCGTTCCTCTTGGATTTGGTGAAAGAGATTACAGCCTTCATGGTGGGGGCTGTCGCATTTTAACATCTCCTTTAATTTCTAGCTTGGGTCCTTCGATGAACGTCCCTAATAATTGTCTGTCAGACGAATCATGAGTAAAGTAAGATAATTCCTCAAACTTGGTCTGGTATTCTTGGATCGTGGAGGTTTGTCGGATCTTGGCAAGTTGTCCATTGATATTCTCATTCTTGATCGGCCCAAAGCGGTTCAATAGTGCGTACTTGAATTATATTTATGTCGGAGCCCCATGGTTGTATTCAAGCTAATTGTACCATCGTATAGCATCTCCTTCAAGGTGGATGGCAGCAGCGTCCACCATAGAATCCTCCGGTGTTTGGTGATGATGGAAGTAATGTTCGACGCAAGAAATCCATCCCGTCGGGTCTCCTGCTTCCCATCGAGGGAAGTCTACCCTCATGCATGATTGCCTCATATTAGTGGCTCGTACTTTCTTTTTGAGAGACCTATCTGAACTTGCACTTTGCTGAAATTTTGTTGGGCTCGGAGATTGGCCAAATTTGAATTCGGCGAATAAGGTGCACAATCTATCCTCCACACGTGATTCAAATGCCTCCAACATGGCATCGATTGAACCTTGAGATGCCATTGCATGTGCCTCCAGATCTGAGATGTAAAGGTCCTTTTTTTACTATTGGGTTAGTGGTATTAACTGGTTGGGTGGATTGATAGCCGAAAGAGGTGGCGGATCAAGGGTAGAGATGACTGCGGTTTGGGGCTGAAAGGTTGCTATTTTTGGTTACTGTTGGGGCTATGATGTAGGGCTGCTATTAGGGTTGTATAGGGGGTATAATGGCTAAGGTTTAAGGTTAAAGGAATGAGTTAGGGTTGCTGTTGATGACATCAATTGGTTTGGTAGGGATTGGTGGCCAAAAGGGTGACAGATCAAAGTTATAGATTAGGATTGATAGCTTATGGTTTAGGTTACTGTTGGTGTTACTGAGGGTGCTGTGGAGGCTGCAAAGGATTTTTGTGGTAGTGGTTTAAGGTTGGAAAGGAACATTTAGGGTTGCTATTAGGGAAGCAATCAGTTTGGTAAGGTTTGGTGGCTGCGGAAGATAAGGATCAGTGAAAGGTTCGATGGCTGTGGAAGACCATTATTTGGGCTACAGTTTGGGTTGGCCATGAAAATCAAGAAAAAGCTATGATGGCTGTCTTAAGGCTATAGGGGTGACCTAAAGATGATATGGGTGGCAGCAATAATTTCGGTAAGGATCAGATATGGGCGTAGCAAAAAAAAACACCAAAAGGTCGTGTTGCATAATTTTGTGTCGATAGGCTGTGATAGTCGCTATTTTGGGCTATGATTTTGGGTGTTGTTAGGATAAGGAAAATAAGATGTCTTGGGTGGTGGCAGTAAGTTAATTGAGTTTCGATAGGTTAAGTTGAAAAAGACAAAGGTGCAGCAGCAGATTTTTCATTGAAAAAATTTCAACAATTAAGACGTAATTTTTTCCAAAATTTTTTAATAAAAATTTAAGTGAAACTCAAAGGGAATATATTGGCAAGGAAGAGATAATATCATTAAAAATTTTGTGGAAGGAAACGATAGCAAAATGTTTGGCAAAATCAAAGATTACGAGAAGGTGTTGCTACGAAATTTTTTCAGCGAAAGATTTCAGTAGTATAGTCAAAATTTTTTGCAGCAGTGCATAACAAGGAATCAAGTAAAACTTAATGGGCATCCACTAGCAAGGGAAAGATAATGCTATCAAAAAAATTTGTGAAAGAAATTAGTAGTAAAAGTTTTGGCAAGATCAAGGAATACTAGAAGGTACTACGGTAGAATTTTTTCGTGGAAAGATTTCAGCAATATAGACGAGATTTTTTTCTAGCAGTTCAAAATAAGGATTCAAGTAAAACTCAAAGAGAATCTACTGGTAAGGGAATGATAATGCTGACAAAAAATCCATGGAAGAAAATGACAGCAAAAGGTTCAGCAAAATTGAAGATCACGGGAAGGTACTACAACAAATTTTTACGTCTAAACTACAGTAGTTCGGACGTAAAAGATGAGCAGGTTATCTTGATGATTTTTTTGACAAAAACCAAAAGGAGATATGAGGATAGGAAGTTATGAAGCCATGGTAGAAATTTTGTAGAAATTTGATTAGTAAAAATGCAACAGCAAATCAAACAGTAAGGGGTGTGCAGGTGGAATTATGCGACGTAACTTTCATCATAAAGATGGAAACTTTATGACGAAAAGTTTGTGCAGCAAATAAGAATGATTTTTTTATATTTTTTGAATAGGGATAACTGAATTGCAGCAGCAGTAAGGTAGGAAACCAGAACTTGTTGCAATTCACAGGGAGATCAAAGGATGATATACGGTAGTGAAGATGACAGTAGAATTTGGTAATGATCTTCAAGCAATTGCGGGAATTGCTTTAGACGGCTATGGGAGGCTGATGGATGGCTTGGAAGCACAGTGAGATGCTAAGAATGTTGTTTTGATACCAAATGTTAGAACCCTTGTGGATTCTAAGCTTGGGGTGATCTCTATAGGGGATCGGCCTCCTTGGAACTCTATAGGGGTTCCTCCCTCCTTGGTACTCAAGCCATTAGCTAAAGAAAAGTTGATCTATTCATGATAAAAAGTGAATAATTACAAGGCTATTTATAAGCTTTCAATCTCTAATTCCTAAGAGGACTCCTACTTCAAGACTCCTACCCTCAACCAACTCCTAAGCAAGTCCTAATGCAACTCTAAATCCAACCACCAACTGACCCATCTAGGGGTGGCCGATTGCTTTATTATTTCATAATCCTATTTTATTTTAACCCCCTTTTCAACTAACCCCTCTTTAACTAGGATAAGGGGTGGTTAATTAAGATAACATGCATCGTACTCTCACCTTAAATATCTTCCTCAATTAACCTTAATATAGTCGACCTCCTTACTTTCCTTAATAGGGTCGGCTAGATAAGATTTACATGAATGCCCCTTAGATTTTACATCATTACCCTCTTCCATGAAACTAAATTAGGACTCCCCTAGCTAGAGTCCTTACATATGCCCCGAGGATAGCAATTAAAGCACAAGTACTCGTAGATTTCATCTCCGAGCTGACCCCCACCCTAGTCGACATTCTCATGAATATGAAGCAAAAGTGGACATTGTATGTCAACGGATCAACCAACATTGAAATAGGAGTAGGCCTCGTCTTGAAGGGGCCTGATGGCTAAGCATGCACTCTGCCTCGAGTTCAAGGCTACCAACAATGAATCCGAATATGAGGCATTGTTGTCGGAGCTTCACTTGGCCTCAAAGTTACATGTTAAAGAACTCGAAGTCTTCAGCAACTCCCAATTGGTGGTCGAACACATCAACAGAGACTACGAGGCCTGCGATCCAACCATGGGAAAATATTTAATCGAGGTATAGTAACTTATCAATAACTTCTGACATTTTTCTATAACCAGGGTCCCTCGAGCAGAGAATGTACAAGTTGTAAAGCCGATATTTGTTGTAGGTCCTTGGTTCACCTTTTCGCACCCCTTTCTTCAATTGTAAAGCCGATATTTGTTGTAGGTCCTTGGTTCCTCCCCGAGAAACTGGAACCATGCAGGGATCGTCACCTCCCATTAGACACAAGAAGTTCAGGAACGGTACTGGCACCAACTTCGCTGCGTGCATAAACTCCATTCCGAGAATCACTTGGAAGTCGTCTAGTGGCACTGCCATCAAGTTTGTGCTCCCACTCCATGTCCCGATCTTGATGGGGACCCCTTTTGCTTGTCCGGAGATCCGCTTGGCCTCCGAATTCACCGCCTTCATGCGACTTGGGCTCTTCTCCAAGAGTAATCCCAGTCGCTTAGCTTCACGATCGGCAATAAAATTGTGGGTCGCGCCCGTGTCCACCATTGCATGGGTTGTTTGGCCATTAAGCTTGATGTCCACATACATCAACTCGCTGTTTACTGCCTTCAGTGGCTTTGCCTTTGTGTTCTCCCCCACTTGACCCCGCAACGCATTTAACAAACGCATTGCTCCCATCCTGGGTCCTTGCGACGCCTCACTGTCGCTACTGGAGTCAGAACTGCTCGAACTAAGGGCGATAGCTTTGCCCTTGTCTGCCTTACGAGACAGAACCGATGCTGTTAAAGCATTGAGTGCCTGTTTTTGTGGGCACTCCCTCACTTTGTGTGGTCCTCCACACAAGAAGCATCCACTAGACTTTGGGACTCTACCTCTTGAGCCCGGTCCCTTGTGGAAATTCTTCTTCTTTTGCTCGCCCCCAGACTCCTTCGCTCGAGAGTATTTAGATGGGCGATTTCCCGAAGAGTGTTTCTTCTTTCTCGAATCCTCCGAAGAAACAAAGTCGGTCAGCCTTTCCGCGGCTGCAATTGCCCCGACTACGTCGGTGACATTCCTCCGATGTAGTTCTTGTTGTACCCATGGCTTCAAGCCATCGAGGAAGCTGAATAGCTTGTCTTTCTCAGACATGTCCCGAATATCCAGCATCAGTGCTGAAAATTGCTTCACATAGTCTCGGATTGTTGTACTCTGGCGGAGTTGTCTCAGTTTCCTTCTTGCGACAAACTCTGTGTTCTCAGGCAAGAACTGAGTTCTCAACTCTCGCTTCAAGTCTCCCCATGTATCCACTCGACATCGGCCTTGTTGGATCTCTTCCCAACGGGTTCGCCACCAAAGTTTTGCATCCCCCTTCAGATACATTGTTGCTATCGCAACTTCGGTTTCTTCAGAGTCGAGCCTCGTAGCACGAAAATACTGTTCCATGTCGAACAAGAAATTTTCAAGCTCTTTGGCATCCCTAGCACCTCCATAGTACTGCGGCTCCGGTGCTCTGAAGTGTTGTGGTGGCGCAGCGCGGGTGTTGTTCCCTCCCGCATCAAGAGTCCTTGTTAACACCACCACCTTTGCCGTGAGTTCCGCCACAACTTCATGCAGATGTCGTACGGAATCCTTGGTGTCCTCTGTCAGTTGATCAATCATGGATTCAACATTCTCGATCCGAGTTTCAGCTTCTTCTTGCGAGCTCTCTACCCCAAGTAGCCTTCCTCGGCCTTGGTAGAGTTCCTCCACGCTCGCTTCAAGAACATCGAGGCGGGTTTCCGCCAGTGTAAGTCTCTCTCTGTGGCCCTTCTTCCCGGTTGGCGCTACAGATGGCGCCTCCTCCCCTCGTGGAGAATACCCAACTTCACGCTCGTCTTGTTCACTGCCGCGCTCCTCATAAGCGGCTCCAGCAGTTTGCGAGCGAGTTTGCACTTGCAGCCCACCTGCGGCTGCTTGGAGCAAGGGTCCCGCTTGCCCCATCTTGCTCGATTCGCCACGATGTCTCACCATGGCGAAATTGCGAATCTCCTTCGCTGTTCGTATGAATTGCTTGCCTGCTCTGATACCCACTGGCCAATATGGCCTCAGCACAAGGAGTTAGGAACTGCTCCTTGGTTTCATTTGAAATAACTCATAATTATGAACAAGAATATTTATTTTTGATTCTTTTACTCTATTAGTCCCCTCGTATGTGATTTCTAGTGTGTGTCAAATATCGAAAGCCGATTCGTAAATAAAAATATGATTAAACTTATTTTTATCAAGTGCATAAAATAAGGCATTCACAGCCTTTGCATTTAGAGAAAAATTCTTTCTTTCCAAATCATTTAGCTCATTCATTGGTTTGGAAGATTTTTCAAATCCATTCTCAACTATACTCTATAGATCAAGGTCCAAAGAGATCAAAAAAATATGCATCCTTATCTTCCAATACATATAATCCATCCCATTGAACATGGGAGGACATGAGATGGAATGTCCCTCATTTATGCCAAAATTAAGCCATTTACTCAAGTGGGTGTTAATCCAAAGAGTAAGTACATTGCTCTGATACCAATTGTTATGATCAATTGGCACTGGGAGGAGGGAGGGGGGGGGCCCGGGGAGATAGTGCAAGTATAGATTTTTGTTTTAAATGAAATCATTTTCGATTAAACCAAAGTATGAAAACAAAAGCTTTTAGTCTTTGGTAAAAATGAATGATGAGTATTTAAATGAAAGTTGCTAAGTTGACAAGTAAACCCGAAAGATAAGCAACGTGAAAGTTTTACTTTCAAAGAGTGAGTTAAATCGGAAGCATCAATACAAGAAAATGTAAGCAATTGAAAGCAAAGAAACAACTCACGATTTTATAGTGGTTTGACGCCAAAGGCCTACGTCCACTCCCGAGTCCTCCTTCTTGAGGCACATCGACGTCCACTATTAATCTTCTTTGGATGAAGATCAAACCCTTACACTTGCTTACAAGGGAGACTTAAGAAGTTACTATATCTAAGCTCTCTCCCTTCCCTTTTATTTTTCTTATAAATCACACATAATTTCTTTTTCACAGAGTTTAATTGCCTAAAAGAGTTATGGTAAATGCAAGAATACTTGGGGTATTTATAGACCCCAAGTGACTTCAGAAATTTAAAGCCAAAAAATCAAACATACCCAAAAAAATCGGGTACAGGCGGTTTACCCGCCATCAGTTGCTGGCTGCCACCTGCATTCTGTGGTACAAGCGGTTTAACCGCCACCTAGGTTTTTACTCACCGAAAGCTGCTGGCTGCCACCCGGATTCTGTGGTACGGGCGGTCCAACCATCGCTCACTGGCGGTTTACCCGTTGGAATTTCCGCAAAAGTGGTTCTCTTCACTTTTTGAATTTTGACTTGACTTTTACATTTTCCAGCCCTTTGGTCAACTGATTGAGCTCAACCAGAGCTCAACCAAACCCAATAGTGGATCTGGTTGCCTTATTGAGTTGATTCAGATTCCTTCCAAATCTAACTCATTTAGGCTTAACTTTTAACTACGACTCAATGATTATAATACTTAATGACTAATTAAGCTTAAATAAGACCTAACTTTCGCATAATCTGGTAACCTCCGGCAATCTTGTGGTAAGTCCTTCGGTCTTCTTCTCGGCAATCTTCCTTCGCTTTCCTAGCGAGCTTCCCAATTCCTTCGGCAAATCTCCTAGTGAACTTCCGGCGAGATCCCACCACATCGTCCGAACCTAGCCGGATGCCTAAGCTTTATTTTGGCCCATCATTTGGTCGTAACTTCATTGATCCTGCCATAGTTAGACCTGTATTATTTCTTATAATACACATGTTAGATCAACACACATCATTTGATCTCATTATCAAAATTAGAGATTCAACAATCTCCCCATTTTTGATGATGATAATCAATTGATGACGGAAGTTAATCCTAACTCCCCCTAAATTTATGCCATCATATAGAAGACTTAAATTCAAGAGAGTCACATTCTCTTGAATTCAAGTAAATCAAAGCAATAAGTATTGTAAGCAAATAACCTTTCAAGTATTTAACTTTTCAAGAATTTATAAGGATTGTCATGAAGTTGAAATATTTGACAATTTTCCCTCAAGTCATCAAATATAGAAATTTTTTAAATCAATAAGCATAGAAAATCTTCAAGTCATAGAGCATAGAAGATTTTCAAGTCATTAATCATACCTTTTTTTAATAAATTTAATATATTTGAAAATTAATCTCTAGTCATCAACCATACCTTTCTGCCCCTTTGTCATCAACAAAAAGGTGAAGGGGTTAATCTTTTAAACCAAATGAGTTTTTACTCTCCCCTTTATAAAATACAACAAGAGTCATAATGAATTTTTATTTCTTTAAATCAAGAAGGAGGAGTTGTAAAACATCGTTGAATGTTGCTCTCAATAAGATAATCATCTCATGGAATTTAAAAATCTGATATAAATTAAAAAAACTACTCATGCATTAAAAATATCTCATGTGATTTTTGCAAGTAAATATCATCACAAAAATAAATAGCTCAATTTCATGAATTCAAACAATTTATATAATTTCATGATTTAGCATTCCAAGTTCTCTTCTAAGAAAATCAAATTATTCTTCATTTAAGGGTTTTGTAAAGATATTCGCTAATTGATGCTTAGAGTCAATAAGTTTCAACAAAATATCTTAACTATTTACATGATCCCTTATAAAATGATGTCTAATATCAATGTGTTTGGTTCTTGAATGTTGAATAAGATCTTTGGTTAGATATATTGCACTTGTATTATCATACTTTATATGAATATTTTTAATTTTAATCTATAGTCTTCTAGTGTGTTTTTCATCTAAATGACTTGGGCATAACATGCACTAGCTGCAGTGTATTCTGCTTCCGCAGTAGATAAGGCTACTAAATTTTGTTTCTTGGGAGTCCAACAAATAAGTGCATGCCCCAAAAATTGACTTGTTCCGGTAGTGCTTTTTCTATCTATTCTACATCCACCAAAATCAGCATTAGAATAGGCAATCAAGTCAAAGTTCTTTGATTTTGGATACCATAATCCTAGTTTAGATGTTCCTTTTAAGTATCTAAAGATTTGCTTAACTGCTTTCAAATGAGGGATTTTCGGATTAGATTGATACCTTGTACACAATCCAACACTAAACATGATATCTGGTCTAGTTGCAGTTAAGTATAATAAACTTCCAATCATACCTCTATAAGTTTTTTGATCAAAGTTTTCTCCTCTATTATCTAAGTCCAACTTTGTAGAAGTGCTCATGGGAGTGTTTATTGTCTTAGCATTTTCCATCCCAAATCGTTTTATCAAGTTTAAGGTGTATTTAGTTTGACAAATAAAAATACCATCATCTAGTTATTTTATTTGTAATCCTAAGAAGAATGTTAGCTCACCCATTAGATTCATTTCAAACTCTTGGCTCATTTCTTTAGCAAATGACTCACATAAAGATTTATTTGTAGATCTAAAAATGATATCATCAACATAAATATGAATAACGAGAAAATTATTTTCAAAATACTTAAAAAATAATGTGGTATCAACCTTACATTTGGAATAATTATTTGAAATAAGAAAAGAACTAAGTCTTTCGTACCAAGCCCGATGGGCTTGTTTCAATTCATAAAGAGCTTTTGTAAGTTTAAAAATATGGTTAGGAAGAAAATTATTTTCAAAACCGGGGGGTTATTTAACATACACTTCTTTGAAAATAAAACCATTAAAAAAGAATATTTAACATCCATTTGAAACAACTTAAAATTTTTAAAAGAAGCAAAGGCAAAGAGCATCCTTATGACTTCAAGTCTAGCCACGGGAGCGAATGTTTCATCATAATCGATTTTTTCTTCTTGGTTGAAACCTTTGACCACTAATCTAGCCTTGTTTCTAACAACGATACCATTTTCATCTTACTTATTTCTAAAAAATCATTTAGTACCAATCACTAAATGGTCATTAGGTCTAGGAACAAGCTCTCATGTCTCATTTCTCTCAAATTAATTAAGCTCTTCATGCATTGCATTAACCCAAGAATAATCTCTTAGGGCTTCATCTGATGGGAATAAAATAGAAATATACTTTGTATATGAACAAATACTAGTAGACCGTCATATACAGCGGAATCAAACAAAAATCATAATCAGATAAACACCAAGATTTACGTGGAAAACCCCTTCAACTCGAAGGGTAAAAACCATGGGATAAGCTAGAGAAAATCCACTATCAAAATAATGAATATACAGATCTCAAGACTTCTTGCCCAAGCCCAAAGTAATAGCCATAAGAGAATCACAGGGATACAAGGACTATAATCCTAAATATAATATCCAAAACCTTCCCAACAGATCACAGTAAGAATCCACTAGAAACTGATCTAACCTGAGATTTGAATGATTGAGAATAGTCTTTTCTTGCCCTTGTCTTCTTTCCTTTCCTAGATCTCTTGTTTTCTTGCCTCTACTGTCAATCTGCAGTCTTCTTTCTCTCACCCATGTTTTTAGCCGCCGCTCCTCTCTTAATCTCAACCATAGCTACCTAATCTAGGTTTTAGGTCAATATAAGTGAGGTTTTGGATTGTGGGCTTCACTAAAGCCATTATGGGCTGAATCTGGGCCATCTGCCCAACAACCTCCCCCTTCTGCCCATAAGGGAGGTTGTCTCATGACTCCTCAATGTGAAGTCATGCCGACCAACTGTTGATACATCTCTTGTCTCTCTTTCGGTAAAGCCTTTATCAACATATATGCCCCATTATCATCTGTGTGAATTTTCTGAAGCTGTAACTGCTTCTCTTCAAGCACATTTCTGATCTAGTGATATCTGACATCTATATGCTTTGACTTGGAATAAAATGTTGGGTTCTTGCATAAATGGATGGCACTTTGGCTATCATAATACACCATATAGTTTTCTTGTTTTAACCTCAATTCTTGTAAGAATTCTTTCATCCATAATATTTCTTTACAAACCTCTGTAGCAGCAATATATTCTGCCTTTGTGGTGGAGAGAGCAATACACCTTTGTAATCTGGACTGTCATGACACAGCTCCCCCTATAAAAGTAAGTACAAAACATGATGTGGACTTCCTTGTGTCAATATCTCTTGCCATATCTGTATCTGTGTAACTTGTCAATACAGGTGGTCCACCTCCAAAGCTTAAACAAACTTTAGAACTTCCTCTGAGATATCGAAAAATCCACTTCACTGCTGCCCAATGCTCTTTACCTGGATTTGCAAGAAATCTGCTAGTAACACCCACTGCATATGCGATGTTCGGTCTCATACATACCATTGCGTACATTAAACTTCCAACTATTGAAAGCATAATGAACCTTTTGTATTTTCTCCTTCTCCTCATCACTTGACGGACTCTGATCTGAGCACAACTTGAAGTGACCTGCAAGAGGAGAACCAACTGGCTTTGCATTACTCATACTGAACCTATCCAATACCTTCTCAATATTTTTCTCCTGTGACAACCAAATCTTTCTCTTTCTTCTGTCACGAGAAATTTGCATGCCCAGTATTTACTTTGCTGGCCCCATGTCCTTCATTGCAAAAGACTCACTCAGGTCCTTCTTCAACATGTCAATCATAGACATATCTTTTCCGAGGATAAGCATGTCATCAACATAAAGTAAGAGAATAATAAAATTCTCACCAAACCGTTTGATGTACACACAATGATCTGAAGCTGTTCTTTTATATTCATTTTCAATCATAAATGAATCAAACTTTTTATACCACTGTCTTGGAGCTTGCTTCAGCCTATACAAGCTCTTCTTCAACTTGCAGACAAGATTTTCTTTACCTTGGACTTTGAAGCCTTCTGGTTGCTCCATATAAATTTTCTCCTCCAAATCACCATGAAGGAAAGCTGTTTTCACATAACTGTTCAATCTTCATGTCTAGGTTAGCAGCAATACCAAGAGCAACACGGATAGAAGACATTTTAACAACAGGAGAAAAATTTCTTCAAAGTCAATACCTTTCTTTTGACCAAAGCCTTTCACAACCAATCTAGCTTTATACTTTGGTTGAGAACAATATTCTTGAGTCTTCAACCTGAAAACCCGCTTGTTCTTTAAGGCCTTACTTCCCTTTGGAAGTTGCACCAAATCATATGTGTGGTTCTTCTACAGAGAATCTATCTCTTCCTGCATAGCAATAAATCACTTCTTTTTCTGCTCACTTTCAACTGCTTCCTGGTAACTCTCTGGTTCACCTGCATCAGTAAGCATCACAAACTCATCTGTAGAGTATCTTCTGGAAGATTAACGTGGTCTAGAAGATCTTCTTAATTGAGGTTCTGTGGGAACTTGCTCTCTTTCTTCTTCTTGCTCAACATGTCCTGCAGGTAGATCAACATCTGGCTCTGCACCATCTTCCTGCACATCTCTCCCATCACCCTGATATACCGGAGGAATAACTGGGTCACAGTCTACAAATTCCTCTGCAGAAGTCTTAGCTGGTGTCTCCTTTTTCAAATCCTTAATGGTTTGATCCTCAAAGAAGACAACATCTCTGCTTCTGAACACCTTATGCTTTTTTGGATCCCAAAGCCTATAACCAAACTGATCATGTGAGTAACTAAGAAAAATATACTCTTTTGTCTTACCATTCAGCTTGGACTTCTCATTGTTTGGAATATGTGCAAATGCACGACAACCAAACACTCTTAAATGCCTATAGGGGACATCTTTCCCTGACCATACATGCTCTGCATGCAATATCACCATCTAGAGCTATACATGGTGATAAGTTGATTACATCAACTACAGTCCTCAAAGCCTCATCCCAAAACCTTTTGGGTAGCTTGGCCTGTGAAAGTATAAATCTGATCTTTTCCATGATAGTGAGGTTTATCCTCTCTGCAATTGCATTATGCTGAGGCATACTAGGGACTGTCAACTCATGCTCGATGCCATGTGACCTGCAATAATCATTAAACAATCTTATGTACTCACCACCATTATCTGATCTTATATATTTCAATTGTCTTTCTGTCTCATTTTCAACTCTGGCATGAAACTCTTTGAAGACATTAATAACCTGATCTTTAGTCTTCAAAGCATAGGCCCAAAATTTTCTGGAAAAGTCATATATAAAAGTAATAAAATAAAGTACACCACTGATACTAGGAACATTAACAAATCTACCAGAAGTTATTATCCTCAAAGGACCACACACATCTATATAGACACGGTCCAAGGCATGCATTTTTCTAGATAAGGCATGACTAACAAAGGAAACTCTATGTTGTTTACCAGCCAAACAATCAATACAAGGGTTCAAACGTGTACCTCTAAGGTATGGCAATACCTCTCTTAGAAAGTTCTTGCAGCCCTTTCTCACTCATGTGTCCTAGTCGCCTATACCACAACTCTATGCTGAAGTCTTTCTCTATAGCATTCAACTGCTCACCACAAGCTTTAACCTGCAATCTGTATAATGTATGACATTTCTTCCCATTAGCTATAATAAGAGAACTCTTACTGAGCTTCCACTGCCCTTTGTGAAATCTAACATCAAAGTCTTCATCGTCTAGCCTTCCAACTGAAATTAAATTCAGTCTTAAGTCAATCACATGCCTCACATCCATCCTTAAGCACCAACTTGCAACCAAAGTTGGTCTTTATATGGATATCTCCCATGCCAATGATGTTTGCTTTTACTATAATTGCCCATCTTGACAACACCAAAATTTTCAGTTGATGAGAATAAAATAGGAATAAACTTTGTATATGAACAAATACTAGTAGACCGTCATACACAACAGAATCAAACAGAAATCACAATTAGAAGAACACCAAGATTTACATGGAAAACCCCTTCAACTCGAAGGGTAAAAATCACGGGACAAGCCAGAGAAAATCCACTATCAAAATAATGAATATACAGATCTCAAGGCTTCTTGCCCAAGCCCAAAGCAATAGCCACAAGAGAATCATAGGGATACAAGGACTATAATCCTAAGTACAATATCCAAAACCTTCTCAAGAGATCACAGTAAGAATCCACTGTAAACTGATCTAACCTGAGATTTGAATGATTGAGAATAGTCTTTTTCTACCATTGTCTTCTTCCCTTTCCTTGATCTCTTGTTTTCTGACCTCTACTGTTAATCTGCAGTCTTCTTTCTCTCACCCACGTTTTCAACCGCCGCTTCTCTCTTAATCTCAATCATAGCTACCTAATCTAGGTTTTAGGTTAATATAAGTGAGGTTTTGGATTGTGGGCTTCACTAAAACCCATTATGAGCTGAATCTGGGCCATCTGTCCAACATCATCAATACTCTTTGGCTCAATTTGATAAAGAAATATGACATTTGCATAAAAATTTCTAAAAGAAGATCGAGTTTGAATTCTTTTTGATGTTTCTCCTATTATAAGCTCCTTAGGATGATCATTCATATACTTCCATTCCTTGGGTAAGGTATTGGAAGTAAATACATCCAAGTTACTTTTAGGAGTGTTATCTTTTAAATTCAAAGAATCAAAATCAATTTCATCATCAAAATCAATCTTTTTAAATTTGGAAAACTCATTGAAAACAATATGAATGGATTCTTCTATTACTAATGTTCTTTTATTAAAAACACAATAAGCTTTTGAAATAGAAGAATAACCTAGAAAAATACCTTCATTAGATTTTGCATCAAATTTACCTAAGGCATCCTTTTCATTCAAAATAAAATATTTACAACTAAATATTTTAAAATAAGAAATATTAGGTTTTTTACCATTCCACGATTCATAAGGAGTTTTAGTGAGTAATGGTCTTACTAGAACTCTATTTAAAACATAGAATATCGTATTAACGGCCTCATCCCAAAAATATTTAGGAGGACTATGTTCATTCAATATTGTTCTAGCCATTTCTTGTAAGCTCCTATTTTTTTCGTTTTACTACTCCATTTTCTTATTGATTTCGTGGAGTAGAGAAGTTATGAATGTAACCATTTGAATCACAAAAATTTTAAAAATTATTATTTTAAAATTCTCCACCATGATCACTCCGTATTGAGGAGATCATGCATCCTTTTTTATTTTGAATAATTTTATAAAACTTTGTAAAATGTTTAAATGTATTATTTTTATGTGCTAAGAAATAGGTCCAAGTATATCTACTAAAGTCATCTATTAAGAAAATATATATTTGCTACCACCTAAACTTGTAATATCAATTGATCCAAATAGATCCATATGGATCAATTAAAGTGGTCTAGAGGTGCTAATTTAATTTTTTCAACTTAAATCTACTCTTTATTTGTTTTCCTAATTGACAAGTGTCATATACTTTGTCTTTGATAAACTTAAGATTAGGTAAACCTCTCACAAGTTCCTTGGTAGAGATTTGGTTTAAAAGTTTCATGCTAGCATGACCTAGTCTTTTATACCAAATCCAAGCATCATCATTCAAAGCCGAAAAATAAGTTTCATCATAAAATTTCTCAATATCTATAGTGTATACAATGTTGTTTCTTAAAGCAATCAATGATTTATTTTTGTGTGACAACTCAATTATGCAAGCATTAGGTTGAAATTTAATCACATATCCTTTATCACATAATTGACTAATGCTAAGCAAGTTATGTTTCAAGCCATCAATTAACAACATTGTATATTGTTAATTGAGTTGTTAACAATTGTTTAATCACATATCCTTTATCAATCTTCAATTAAAAAGTTTGATGTGTTACCTATTGTTCCTTTTTCAATGATTTTACCCTTGTTGTTGTCTCCAAAGGTGACAACTCCTTCACTTAAGATAGAGAGCTTAGAAAAGTGAGATGGATCTCCGGTCATATGCCTTGAGCATCCAATATCAAGATACCATTTGGTGCTCCTAGCTTTAGTTTGAAGACAAACCTACAAGAAAGATATTTTTGATTTAGGTACCCATTTTATATTGGGGTCCTTCAAGAAGATTTTTATCTTTCTTTTCTAATCGATTTTAATTGTATAGAGTTTTCTTTGGAACCCATACAAGATGATGTGGAGTACATTTTCTAAAGAGGCATTTGTTTGCCTTATGTCTTAATTTACTACAAAAGTTACACTTAATTCTTGGTGGCAGATTCAATGTAGGTTCTCTTACAAAGATGGTTGGTTGGCTTTTGTTGAATATTTTCAATAAAGCCTATGCCATACTTATTATTAACATTACCCTTATTGGTAAGGATCATATTTAGGGATTTATTCCCTATATCAAATTTCTCTAATGTAGTTTTAAGCATATAATTCTCTACTTTAACATTATTTAGCATATCTCATTTTAAACATGGTTTAAGTGAAGCTAAGGAGTCACATATTTCATCAAGTCTTTTAACTATCAAATCATGATCAATTTTAAGTAGTTTAAAAGACTTGCTAAGTTTTCTAAACTCATTAAATAAATTATTAAACATGCTTGATAATTCTGAAAATGAAAAATCTAAAGACTCACTAACCTCATCTTCAAATGCCATGAAGGCATAGTTAGCCACCTCTTCTTTGGATTGGTCTTCATCCTCCAAGGAACTTGCATCATCCCAAGTGGCCGAGAGTGCTTTCTCTTTTAGTGTCGATTTCTTCTTCAGTTGGGGACATTCACTTTTGAAGTGCCTCGATTTTTTGCATTCATAGCAAATGATGTTATCTTTCTTTGGTTCCTTTTTGTTTTTATAGTTTTTGTTCCTTTTTATGAATTTCTTAAATTTTTTTGATAGAAGTGCAATATCATGGTCCTCGTCACTCGAGGAGTCATTCGTTGTTCGAAGTGCTACATCCTTCCTGTTCTTTTCTTTGGAAGGGGTTCATCAAACTTATCATGAGCTTTACAATTTAGTTCATAAGTAAGTCATAAGAGAGCCAATCAATTCTTCAAGAGGCAAGTTATTCAAATCTTTGGCCTCTTGAATAGTGGTTACTTTAGGATCCCAATTTTTAGGCAAAGATAGTAAAATCTTACTCACAAGTTTAAAATTTAAAAAATATTTTCCAAGTACTTTATGTCCATTGATGACATCCCTGTAACAGGTGTACATGTCTCCAATAGACTCATTTGGCTTCATTTGAAACAATTCATAATTATGAACTAGAATATTTATTTTTGATTCTTTTACTCTATTAGTCCCCTCGTGGGTGATTTCTAGTGTGTGCCAAATATCGAAAGTCGATTCGCAAACGGAAATACGATTAAACTCATTTTTATCAAGTGCACAAAATAACATTTATAGCCTTTGCATTTAGAGAAAAGTTCTTCATTTCCAAACATTTAGCTTATGCATTGATTTAGAAGATTTTTCAAATCCATTCTCAACTATATACTATAGATCAAGATCCAAAGAGATAAAGAAAATATGCATCCTTGTCTTCTAATACATGTAATCCATCCCATTTAATATGAGAGGACGTAAGATGAAATGTCCCTCATTTATGCTAAAATAAGTCATTTACTCAAGTGGGTGTTAATCCAAAGAGTAAGTACCTTGCTCTGATACCAATTGTTATGATCAATTGGCACTGAGAGGAGGGGGGGGGGGGGGATTAGTGCAAGTATAAATTTTTATTTTAAATGAAATCCTTTTCGATTAAACCAAAGTATGAAAACAGAAGCTTTTAGTCTTTGGTAAAAATGAATGAGTGTTTCAATGAAAGTTGCTAAGTTAACAAGTAAACCCGAAAGATAAGCAACGTAAAAATTTTACTTTCAAAGAGTGAGTTAAATCGGAAGCATCAATACAAGAAAATGTAAGCAATTGAAAGCAAAGAAACAACTCACGATTTTATAGTGGTTTGACGCCAAAGGCATACGTCCACTCCTGAGTCCTCCTTCTTGAGGCACATCGACGTCCACTATTAATCTTCTTTGGATGAAGATCAAACCCTTACACTTGCTTACAAGGGAGACTTAAGAAATTACTATATCTGAGCTCTCTCCCTTCCCTTTTATCTTTCTTATAAATCACACATAATTTTTTTTTTGACAGAGTTTAATTGCCCAAAAGAGTTATGGTAAATGCAAGAATACTTGGGGTATTTATAGACCCCAAGTGACTTCAGAAATTTAGAGCCAAAAAATCAAACATACCCGAAAACATCGGGTACAGGTGGTTTACCCACCATCAGTCGCTGGCCGCCACTTGCATTCTGTGGTACAAGCAGTTTAACCGCCACCTGGGTTGTTTACTCACTAAAAGCTGCTGGCTGCCACCCGGATTCTGTGGTATGGGCGGTCCAACCATCGCTCACCGGCGGTTTACCCGTTGGAATTTCCGCAAAAGTGGTTCCCTCCACTTTTTGAATTTTGACTTGACTTTTACATTGTCCAGCTCTTTGGTCAACTGATTGAGCTCAACTAGAGCTCAACCAAAACCAATAGTGGATCTAGTTGCCTTATTGAGTTATTCGGATTCCTTCCGAATCTAACTCAGTTAGGACTTAACTTTTAACTATGAGTCAATGATTACAATACTTAATGACTAATTAAGCTTAAATAAGACCTAACTTTTGCATAATCCGGTAACCTCCGTAATCTTGTGTGGTAAGTCCTTCGGTCTTCTTCCCGACAATTGTTATGATCAATTGGTACTAAGAAGAATGGGGGGGGTGGGCGGGAGGAAATTAGTGCAAGTATAGATTTTTATTTTAAATGAAATCCTTTTCGATTAAATCAAAGTATGAAAATGGAAGCTTTTAGTCTTTGGTAAAAACAAATGAGTGTTTGAATGAAAGTTGCTAAATTGATAAGTAAACCCGAAAGATAAGCAACATAAAAATTTTACTTTCAAAGAGTGAGTTAAATCGGAAGCATCAATACAAGAAAATGTAAGCAATTGAAACTAAAGAAACAACTCACAATTTTATAGTAGTTCGGCGCCAAAGGTCTACGTCCACTCCCGAGTCTTCCTTCTTGAGGCACACTGGTGTCCACTACCAATCTTCTTTGGGTGAAGATCAAACCCTTACACTTGCTTACAAGGGAGACTTAAGAAGTTACTATCTATAGGCTATCTCCTTTCCCTTTTCTTTTTCTTACAAATCATACATAATTTTTTTTTCATAAAGTTTATTTGCCCAAAAGAGTTATTATGAATGCAAGAATACTTGGGGCATTTATAAACCCCAAGTGGCTTTTGAAATTTGGAGCCAAAAAATCAAACATATCCGGAAAAATTGGGTACGAGCGGTTTACCCGCTGACTTAGGCGGTTTATTAACCGTCAACCATTGGCTGTCGCCTGCATTCTATGGTACGGGCGGTTTACTCATCGAATCCTGTTGGTCGTTGCCCGGATTATGTGGTACGAGCGGTCCAACCGCTGCTCACTAGCGGTTTACCTACCGAAATTTCTGCAAAAGTGGTTCCCTCCACTTTTCAAATTTTTGCTTGACTTTATGTTGACCAGCTCTTTGGTCAACTGATTGAGCTCAACCCGAGCTTAACCAAACCCGGTAGTGGATCCAGTTGCCTTATTGAGTTGATTTGGATTCATTCTAAATCCAACTCAATTAGTACTCAACTTCTAACTATGACTCAATGATTACAACACTTAATGACCAATTAAGCTTAAATAAGACCTAACTTTCGTATAATCTGGCAACCTCTAGCAATCTTGCGATAAGTCCTCCGGTCTTCTTCCCGGCAATCTCCCTTCATGTTCCCAGCGAGCTTCTCGATTTCTTCGGTGAATCTCCTAGCAAACTTTCGACGAGATCCCACCACATCGTCCGAACCTGGCCCGATGCCTAAGCTTTATCTTGGCTCATCATTTGGTTATAACTTCATTGATCCTGCCATAGTTAGACTTGTAATATTTCTTCTAACACACATGTTAGATCAACACACATCAATTGATCTCATCATCAAAATCTGAGATTCAACACGGATGACGACTTAGGCATACTCAGGCCTAGTATTATGAAGCCGATGACCACTCTATCACAGATCATTTAGCCAACCTCTCCTTCGGTGCCTCACGCCCGCAAAAGTGAAAATTGTGCTAGTCGAGATTCATGAGGGCATTTATGGAGAACACATCGGTGGGCAAACCTTGGCATTCAATATCCTCAAGCATGGCTATTACTGGCCGACCATGTGATGGGCTGCTCTAGCTTATGTGCAACGATGCCCGTAGTGCCAGAAGCATGCTCAGGTGCAATGCCAACCAACAATCCCCTTGACCCCAATCGACTGTACATGACCGTTTGCATAATGGGGGATGGACCTCTTCGGCCCCTTTCCCCCAGTCTTGGGATAATGAAGATTCATCATAGTCGCCATAGATTATTTCACCAAATGGATTAAGGTTGAACCTTTGGCATCCATAATGGAAAAGCAAGTTGAAAAGTTAATGTGGAAGAACATTATCACTCGGTTCAGTATCTTGACGACCCTCATCACAGACAAAGAACATGGGTTCTGTCTAATCTATAAGGTCCAACTAAGGTTCAACTTGGTAGCACATCCCCAAACCAATGGCCTAGCCAAAGTTATAAACCAAACAATAAATAACAATCTCAAAAGAAGGGTCGGCGAGGTAAATGATACATGGGTTAATAAGCTCCTGAGCATCTTATGGGCATCCCGAACCACACTGTAAACTGCCACTAGCTGATAGAACCCCGCAGAATTCTATCACAGTTTGATCGTTTGAAGGGGATCAACTCCTTCAGAATGCTATAGGTTTTTCCCTCCTAGGTAGTCGACCACAAGGCTGAAATAAAAGAGATCTTTGATTGATAAAAGGTAGTGGTTGCTACATGCTTTATATAAGACTCCAAAAACTCTAAACCTAGAGAGAACTCCTCAATCAAGGGAGATGATGGCTCAATTATGGGGATCCTATCCTTATCTAGCCAACTCCTCAATCAAGGGAGATGATGGCTAAATTAGGGGGATCCTATCCTTATCTAGTCGACTCCTCAATCAAGGGGGATGATGGCTAGATTAGGGGGATATTACATGACTTAAGGCTTTATTGACTCCATGACTTATTTGACTTAGGATCCAACCTAGCTAGGGTCCTAACAGACCCACCTTCTTCAAACCAGCCTTGTCCTCAAGGCTGAGCTCCATGTCTCCGGGTCCTGATTTGTAACTTCTCATGAGGCTCCTTCGTGGCCCCTGTAGTAGGCGTATCTTGCTCATGTAGTCCAACATCAGTAGTAGTGAGTGGACTGTGATGTGTCATGATCCTGTGATCCCATGCGATCATCAACTTAACTTAGGTCTCCTCATCAGCTTGGGTATTGGTTTGATGGATCTGGGCTGAATCATCCTATTTAAACTTTCATTTGAGGTGGGATACCTGCAAAATCAACTGTATTTTTGATTTGGTACGCATATCTGATTTCCAGGTTACGACCTCAATGTGATCCCAAATTTTACAAGGTCCCAAGTAGTAGGGGGACTGCTTCCTTGAGGATCGAATTTCGATCTTTAAGTTTATCAAGAGATCGTTTCTTCTTTGCATGAGCTGTCATGTAGTTGGTCTTTAGTAGCAGCCAATCCTTCTTCTGGAATAGTGGCTACCCTCTGGTATGGTCCAGGATGATGGGAGCCCGTTCTGGCATGAGCAGGGATTGTAATTTTTTCGGGCTTACTTCTCTTTCGTGCCGTGGACCTGTATCGAGCCAAACTTTAAAGTCAGTAGCAATTAGTATCCACGTTAGAAGCCTCATGTAAAGTGTGGGGAAAGCCTCAGTGCGGATTAGGTGTCGGTCATCTTGCATAAGGGTGACATCGATCCCAACTCTTGATGTGTCTGCTCTAATCACGAACACCTGGCCATGATTTGGTGTGGATGACATCATGGTCATGAGGGCTATTGTTCCACTTGACCAAGGTGGGGTATCTTTCTTCATAATGAGAGGGGTGATGTTCATGTTTTGTTGGGTCCTGCAAATGATCCCTCTCTTACTTTGATTTTGCTACTGGAGGGACTCAATTTTCGTACGATCTTGGGTCGTGGATCATTAGGGAAGACTTTGAGCATCATTGTCCAATCCTAGGGAAAGTCATGGAAGTCGTTTGAGATCTGGGAGTGTCGCATTAGCAACCATGGCGGGTTCGACAGGATGTAATACTTCAGAAAAAACTTATCCCTAGAGACAAGGATGTAGGGATGTGTCATATAGGGGAAAAAATATGGCTAAATAATTCGTGTCTCTATCATCTCCTAGGCGACCCTCTTAGCCTCGATCTTCTTAGGTTGTGGGTAGCAATTTAGTCTAGCATCAGTTGGGGTAATTTCGGCCAATTCAGCATAGGGGGGTCGGGCAGCCTGATAGGAGATAGTTGGCTCGATTTGGTGGAGGCGCCCAAAATTTTAGTAAGCTGTGGGAGAGGGTTCATGTCTTCAATCTCCTTTGGCTTCATCTCCTGAAGCTCTTGAATTTCAATTAGGAAGTCACTAGATTCTTCGTTTGATACCTTCTCTAAGCACTATGCTGTAACTATAGTCGCTTTGCTTCATCGTTTCCCACCTAGGATTACCTGTTTCCCTTTCTAAAAAAATTTATGGTTAGCTTTGAAAAGTTCCAGAAAACATCTCCTATTGTGGATAATCATTCAATGTCGAGCACCACTTCATAATCATCAAGAGGGAGGAGGAAAAAATCAGTAACTACATTGATAGGACTCCATCAGGGTTGAGTTCTAATCACTTAGAATTAATCAATAAGAACCCTGTGAGATTGTAATAAAAACCCACCTAGTCACTTATATCCTATAAAGAAGTGTAGCTAGGATTTATTTTGGGGCCTTAGGGCTTAGTGGCCGTCGCCCCCTTTGTTGGGCTAGTTGGCTAGGGTTTCCCCCTGCTTAGGTCGGCTATAGAGCCAACCTAGCCGCCACCTATTCCCTCTAAGGCAGGTAGGCTATAGAAGGGGCAAAAGGATAATTTTAGTTAGGCAAGCACTCCATGGGCTATGGTTTGCAACCCCATATAATGATGTAGCTGCCCCCTCTCTTTTATAAAGCAATTATCAATTTTATTTCAGGTTTGTGCCGAATTTAGAAGGGAGGAACCCTATAGTGTTCCAAGGGTTGACCCCTCTCAAGGGTCAACATCTATAGAGCTCCTTATGAGGTTCTATCATCTGGTATTAGAGCCACATTCCTGCTGCCCTGTAGTCATCTCAGTCACCTCTACCTTCCCAAGTAATTCCTATAATTGCTTTTGACATCGCCTCCACCGTCGCCCACCAAGCCACAGATCCATCAATCTGCTACTGTCCCTTGCATCAACAACATAAATCTGGTAAAAACTCTATAGCCCACGCCTTTGCTACTACTATTCCTTTATCTTATATGTGGGTGAAGATTTTCCTAAAGTTTCCTTGCTGCAAAATTTTACCGTCGCAAACGTTATCATCATAGCGAAGGTGAAACGTTGCAGAAATTTTTAGCCGATTATTGCCTCTTGAAATTAAACTTTTATTCATCCTTTTTGGCTGAAATTTTTACACAATCCCAAGGATCAACTTGGATTTCATCTGGGATTGATTTCTCAAAATAATTCCTACTGGAACCAATTTTCTTGTGTAATCAATCTTTCACCAGCACGCAGTTTTAGAATTTTTACGATGAAGGATCTACCTTTTGTCTCTTGCCCTATTTCTCTACTGTTACGCTGCCAAAATTTTGCCAAACATTTTACTGGTATTCCCAACATCTAAACCCTTATATATAATTTTTTTAAACTTTCCTCTGGAAATTACATCGAGAAGTCATCGTATCTCAGACGTAAAATCTGTTCGATAGGACCGCACATCGCAACACTTTTTTTCATCAAATTCTATTAGATTTGAGTGCTATTTTCTATGGGACTTTAGACTCTCTTTTTCTCATCACTAAACCCTACATCCTCACCAAAAACCCTTCAAAACCCTACCCTAAACCGAAACCAAACAACCACCCAAATCAGCCCTAAACCACAACCTACTCCTATCCTAACAGATTCAGCTTCCAATCGGCCATCCCTTCTCCAAAATTCTCATGCCCCCTCTACTGCCATCGAAGCCCCCGTAACAAAAAAGTTGACAATAGACAAGCTTTGCAAATGATCGGCCAAGGGGTTGTGTTGTCATTGCAACGAACCATAGAGCCACGAACATCACTGCAAAAAGGATCGGCTCCTCATGATTGAATCAACGGAGGATGTGGACAATTTAACATCTACAAAAGCCCTTGAACCTAAAGAAGAAGCTATGGAGGAAGAGTCCCAACCGGCCAACTACACAGTGCACACATTGGTCGACTACTCTAACCCGCAGACGATGAAAGTTGGAGGACTTCTAAAATAGCAACCCATCACTGTTCTCATCGACATGGTCTACAGAAATAACTTCCTCGACATTAAGGTTGCTGCACATTTGGCACTTCAAATTAAAAGTTACAACAAGTTCGATGTAAAGGTCGCTGAAGGTCGAATCTTCAATTGCGACCAACGATGCCCGCGGGTGAAACTACTCCTCCAAGACCAAGAAGTGATAGCTGATTTCTTCCTCCTACCCATCAATGATTATGAAGCCATACTCAGGATCGAATGGCTCACAACACTAGGTGATATCTCTTGAAATTTTTCTAAATTAATCATGAAATTTTATTGCAAAGGAAGACAGGTCACGTTACGAGGCAAGCGTAGGAGCCAAATTTCTAACATTTCGTCGCAATGAATGGAGAAAGTTATGCACAAAGCACATGATGGATTTTTGATGCATATCTAGCAGCCATCTAAGGGGGAGAATATACAAAATTCAGATCCTAAGCTTGCCCTCTTGCTGGATGAATTCGCGGACGTTTTCACGGAGCCGCGTGAGCTGCCCCCTAATCGACCGCATGACCACCGTATTCCTATTCTGCCGAGCAAATCTCTAGTAAATTTGTATCCATACCACTACCCTCACTTGCAGAAGGATGAGATTAAGAACATGGTCAAAGAGATGCTTGACACCGGGGTGATTCGATAGAGTTGCAGTCCTTATTTTTTACCGGTGCACAAGAAGGATGGTACATGCGAAATGTGCATTGGTTATCAGGCCTTGAACGCTATCATCGTCAAGGACAAATATCCTATACCAGCCGTAGATGAGTTCTTGGATGAATTAAAAGGAGCTCGAGTCTTCACTAAATTGGATCTCCGTTCCGGTTATCATCAGATTCGGGTATGCACTGAAGATGTTCCGAAAACTACATTTCACACATATAACGGCCACTATGAGTTTCTGGTAATGCCTTTCGAACTTATGAATGCTCCTTCTACTTTCCCACGTCCCTACTGAAGAAAGACTTCTTCTTGTGATCAGAACAAACTTCTACAGCCTTCGAACGACTGAAGGCCGCTATGACGATGATGCCAATCCTAGCACTGCCTGATTTTAATCGTACTTTTATCATTGAGGCCGACGCATCAGGTGTTAGAAATGGGGCTATTCTTATGTAAGATGGTCAACTCCTAATTTACACTGAGGCTTTCCCCACACTCCACACGAGGTTTTTACAGGAGATATTAATTACTACCAAATTTAAAATATGGTTGGATATAGGTCCATGGCAGGAAAGAGGAGTAAAACTAGAAGAATTACAATTCATGCTCATGCCAGATTGGACTTTTTTCATCCTGAACCATACTAGAGGGCAGTCACCATTCCAGAAGAAAAATTGGTTATCACTAAAGACTAACCATATGGCAGCACATGCAAAGAAGAAACGACCTCCCGATAAATTTTAGAATGGACAAAAAATTGAAGATCGAGTTTTTCTACACCTCCAGCCTGATCAGCAGGAAACTCGAGCCTTAATGAAGTGGTCTCCCTATTTCTTTGGGCCTTGTAAAATTATGGATCATATTGGGGCCCTAACTTGGAGATCAGATTCACGCACCAGATCAAGATTATAGTTGATCCGCCAGGTATCCCACCACAAATGGAAATTTAAAGAAGATGACTCTGCCCAAATCCTTCCAACTAACACCCCAGCTAATGAGGAGGCCAGAGTTTAGTTGATGATAGCATGAGAATCATATGAGGAGCTCATGAAACCTCAACTTTGAGGACAAAGCTGATTTGAAGAGGGTGGGTTTGATAGGACTCCAGCAGGGTTAGTTCTAATCATTTAGAATTAATCAATAAGAACCCTGTGAGATTATAATAAAACCTCACCTAGTCACTTATATCTTATAAAGAAGTGTGGCTAGGGTTTATTTTGGAGCCTTAGGGCTTAGTGGCTGCCGCCCCCTTTACTAGGCTACTCGGCTAGGGTTTCCCCCTGCTTAGGTCGGCTACAGAGCCAACTTGGCCGCCACTTATTCCCTCTAAGGCAGGTAGGCTATAGAAGGGGCAAAAGGATAATTTTAATTATGCAATTACCCCATGGGCTAGGGGTTGCAACCCTATATAATGATATAGCCGCCCCCTCTCTTTTATATAGCAATTATCAATTTTATTTCAGCCTTGTGCTGAATCTAGGAGGGAGGAACCCTTGTAGCGTTCTAAGGGTTGATTCCCCTTAAGGGTCAAAATCTAGAGAGCTCCTTCTGGGGTTCTATCATATGTCTTTACCTTGTTGAATCAATTTCACCCATGGGCACTTCTGGTTGCACTTCCGGATTTGACCGTCAGCTACCTTGATGTTAAACCCGCTGTAATCTTCTTTTCAAAGCATCAACCGAGCAACAACATTATTGTTCATGAAGTTATTCGTGCTCTGATAGGACACCAGCAGGGTTGAGTCCTAATCTCCCTAGAAGTAGTCAATAAAATCCTATAAGATTATAATAAAACCCTACCTAGCCACTTCTATCCTATAAATAAGTGTGGTTAGGGTTTAGATTGGGGCCTTAGGGTTTAGTGGCTATCGCCCCCTTTAGTGGGTTGGTAGGCCACGATTTCCCCCTGCTTAGGTCGGCTATAGAGTCAACCTAGCCGACACTCGTTCCTACTTAGGTAGGTTGGCTATAGAAGGGGTAAAGGAGTAATTTTACTTAGGCAAGCACCCTATGGGTTAGGGTTTAAAACCCTATATAATGATGTAGCTTCCCCCTTTCTTTTATTAAGCAGTTATCAACTTGTATTCAGCCTTGTGTTGAGTTTATGAGGGAGGAACCCCTACAACGTTCCAAGGGTTGATCCCCCTCAAGGGTTAAAATCTATAAAGCTCCTTCTGGGGTTCTATTATCTAGTATTAGAGCTGCATTCCTACTGCCCTATAGCCATCTCTGCCACCCCTATCTTCCCAAGCAATTCCCACAATTGCTTTTGACGTCGCCTCCACCATTGCCTATCAAGCTGCAGATCCATCAATCTACTACAGTCCTCTATGTCAACATCTAGAAATCTGGTATATTTTTATCACTTATGCCTCTTAAATACTATAAGATCTTTTATCGTATGGTTAAAGAATTTTTTCAAAATTTATCCACTATAATTTTTGTTCGTTGCAAACGTTATCATTGTTGCGTAGGTGAAACACTACAGAAATTTTTAGCTCCATATTTGCCTCTTGAAACCGGTTTATTTCTTCTCATTTTTGGTTGTAGTTTTTATTCAATTCCATAAATCAAGTTAGCTTTCATTTGAGATTGAGTTTTGGAAAAAATTCTTTCTGGAACCAGTTTTATTGTGCCTTCTTTCATCATCACGCAGTGCGAGAATTTTACGATGAAGGATCTACATTCCATCTTTTGCCCTATTTTCCTATCGTTATGCTGCCAAAATTTTATCAAACTTTTTATGATATTGACCATATCTGAACTGAGGGTTTCTGCATATTTTTCTTGAATTTTGCTTTGGAATTTATGTCGAGAATTCAACGTTTCTCTAATGTAAAATCTGTTCGGTAGGACATCACATCGCAGCACCTTTCTTCATCGAATTCTATCGGATTTGAGTGCTATTTTTTGTGGGATTTTGGACTCTCTTTTTCTCATCACTAAACCCTACCATCCTTACTAAAACCCTTCCAATCCACATCCTAAACCGATCCCAAATAGCCACCCAAATTAGCCCTAAACCGTAGCCTACTCCCATCTAAACCGATCCACTCATCCAACCGGCCATCCCCTCTCGAAAAATTCTCATGCCACTAACCTGACAACAAAAGAAAGATCTTAATATTATAGATCTAGAGGCATACACCATGGTATCAAAAGAGGCCATCAATGCCAAGTTCGAAGCCCTTGAAAGCCATATGAAGGAGAAGATGCGATCCCTTTTCTCCGAATTCAGGATAGGCCGACCATCAAGTCCGAGAAAATCACAGCATGGAGAGACTTCAGATCGGTGAGATGATCATCAAGAGCATGGACACATCATCCCTGATCAGAATAATCCATGCATAAAAGTGCACTTCCTAAGATGGAAAGAAGGAGATTCGATCAGATGGATCTCGCACGCAGAGCACTATTTTTGGTTCTACTGAACCGCCGATGCTACACGGGTAGAGATTATTGCCATTCACCTTGAGAGGGAGATGCTATTCAGTGGTTTAATTAGTTTGAGCATACCCATGGAGGTCTCGCTTGGCAGCGATTCAAGGAAGGACTACTAAACCACTTCGGACCAACCGATTTCGACAACATCGATGGACAATTGGCAAAGATTTGTCAAACTTCTACAATACAAGAATACCAAACAAGGTCTGAACATTTATCTAATCATACTTTGGATTTGTCTGAGAAACAACTTTTAGGGACTTTTATTGAGGGCCTAAAGTCGAAGATTTGAAAAGAAGTAAAGGCGCGAAAATCGTACACTCCTATGGCAGCGATTTTCTACGTGCGTATTCAAGAAGAACGATTGAACCACAAGGTACGAAGGACAAGAGTCACTCCCTGACCAGCCATGCCGAGACCTACAGCCCCCTCTACTACCATCCATGCCCTCGCACTAAAGAAATTAACAAGAGTTGGAAAAATAACTCCCTTGGTCCGAATGATAAAGTTCACTCTGGGACACAACTTGTCATCCTCAGAAGAGTTGAAAAAATAACTCCCTTGGTCCGAATATCGAGCCTTGGGCTCATCCAATTCAGTCTAGCATCCTCATCGTGGATGTCACCAACTGACTCCTGATCCTATTGCCCACTAGCAAAATGTGCTTGACAAACAACAATAGCAAAAGTGTGCTCGACAAACAACAACAACAAAAAGATAGGGAGATTACAAAGGGAAGCTTTTATTGATAAAGAACAAAGTACATTTTGCAATTGGGTTTATATAATGTCGACCCTGACCAAGCCTATTGGGAAACCGTGAGAGCATCACATGCATAGCAAGAAAATAAATAAAAAGTTTTCCATGTTTATCATGTTGTCGTGCGATGATTGGTGTGCAAAAAAATCATAAAATCGAAAACTAAGAATTATGTGAGTTTTGATACTTGGGGAGATCGTATATCCCTAAAACTTCTAAACCAGTAGGAGAGGATGTAGGAGACCAGATGTCCTCCTCTTCAATAGTATCCACACGATGGATTGCCGCAATAATGCTCCTCAAATCGTAGTCAAATCCTCCCAACTTTTGTATACCTTCTTCACAGCTTTTGCGCACCACCTTATAGCGAATGTGGAAGAAGATCTCTTATCTTTTTCATTGTCTTCTCACAGCATGGATAAGGGTGGTCAGCTGAGAAGAGATGGAAGGGAGGAGAATAGGGTGGCCAAAGATGTAGCCTATCACCTTGTTGGCCACCCCTGCCTCCTATTTGTAGAGAGCCACCAAAAATCCTAATTGATCTTACCTTAGTGGGTATTGGATCTCTATCCAATTACCCACACCTCTTTGATATTGGATCTCTATCCAATAATCTCAATTTGTCTTTAATTGGGCCTCATATAAGAAGTCCACTAATGCTGGGTACTCGCTGCAATCATCCACCATATGTGTATGACCCTCTAAGCCTAATACCGAGCTGGTCATAAGTTACTCCTATCAGAACTCCTTCTGACTCAGTGAATTGTTATCCCATAACAATTCACTCAACTCACTGACGATAGATGTATTAGGCCACTGTGCCATAGTCCCCACACGATACAGGTGATCTAATCCATTAGACCTGTTTGTCCATAGTTATCGTGTATCTATAGTTCCTCATCCATCTAGTATTTTAGAGATTGTATATTTGGCATGGTGCTATTAGACCTCATACGAAATCCATCCGAGTGTCACTCTAATTAGATTCTTTTGGAGAACTTCTCTCTCTCAATTCGTACGACCTTGGCCATGGATTTGCCTGAGCGATAACATACGAGATATTCCTCTCGTGATACTAAGAGTGAATGATTCTCTATTGATACTCAATTGCTTTCATAAAGTTTGTTACCATCCCTTCAACTGGTTGTATCAGTTTTGGAACTTTCCAAACCTATTAGTTCGGCATCAAAGAAAGGAGTACTCAAACAAAACATTCTTGGTGTCTGTTAAGACCCTCCCTGAGTCGGATCCTAGTCGATTGAGTCGAGTCCTTAGATTAGCCTTGTTGGCCAACCTAGATCTAACATTAGGTCAGCTAGGATAAGATTTAAGTATAAATCAACCTAAATTCTAGTAGGGTTAGGATTCGACTGATCTGGAGTCAGGTCAGGAGTCGGGTATGGGTTAAAGTCAATTGTGTCATGAATGTAATAAACTCCAATCTAACTGTCATCCCCTAGTAAAGAAGTGGTTGACTAGGGTTAGGAAGTCCTTATGGGATGAGAGTCTCCTAGCCCATCCTCCTCCTAAGAGAGGCCAACTAGGATGAGGGATTGAGTTAGGAGTTGGGGCGTATATAAACCCTAGTTAGCCACCCCTACTTTAGTAAAAAGGGTAAGCTAGGGTTAGGGTTAAGTTGGAGGAGGATTAGGAGTCAATGATAGTTGACCACCCCTAGTTAGGCCGGCTAGGGGTTGCTTCTTAGAGGAGATTGAAGTTGTTAGATGTTGCTTCTTAGAGAAGGGATTAGAGTTGTTGGAAGTAGGAGTTGCTTTTTAGATTGGTGTTGGAGTTGTTAGAAGTAGGAGTCTTGAGTAGGAGTTCTATTAGGAGTTAGGGTTTAGAAGTTCTATAAATAACCTTATAATCAACTACTTTTCATCATCAATAGATCAATTATTTTTTAGCCTATGTGTAGAAAACCAAGGAGGGAGGAACCCCTATAGAGTTCCAAGGAGGTCGATCCCCTATAGAGATCACCTCAAACTTAGAATCCGTAAGGGTTCTAACAGTCTCTCAAGCATAAAGACAAGATACACAACTGAGATTACGGAATCGCTGTATAATGTTAAGTATCATTATCCATCTAAGATTACGTAAGCGGATCAATCAGTGAACTCATTCTCTAATGAGCACCTGTACTAAACCCTCAATATCCCCACACGAGCGGTTGTGAGATGATAGAACCCCGTAGGATTCAATCATGGATGAAGATGGAAAGGGGGGATAAACAATCACTTCGAGGGGATCTGCCTCCTTGATTTCTACAAGGGATCGACCTTCCTAGGGTTTTGTCTATTGGCCAAAACATATATTTCTTTATTGATTGATTGATAAAAGAGTTTACATCGTTATTTATAGGGCTCTGCTAAGAGTCCATGTAGGCTTGGACTCAGAGTCCCACTAAAATTAGACTCTTAACTAATTGATAGAAATCAAATAAACTCCTAACTGAAAATAAAATCGACTCCACCCTAACTAAAGATAATAACCAACTCTAACCAACTCATAATTGGCTCGATTAGGCTCACCCGACCCATAACTGACTCCGACTGACAGATCAACATGACTCAACTTGAATTTATTATGAATTGATGGACCCGACCTTGTTAGGGTCCTATCAGACCCGCCCTCTTCAAATCAACATTATCTTCAAGGCTAAGTAGCATCAAACTTTGGGAGTACTTTGGTCCAGGATATTTGCCACACATCACAACCCTTTGATCAATCACATAGGGTCTCCACTTGGTGTAAACAATTAGTTGATCTTCTGGTGCAATAGTTATTGTAGTCTTCTAAGGACCCCTTTTTATCTGATGGCTAGTGGTAATTCTATATCTTCCTTTGAGGATCACCTCTTCGAAGTCTTCCTAGGGCATAAAAAAAAATATACAAGTAGTTGTTTGCCCTGTGTAATCAGCTTTACCTTTAAGCACCTGTTATCATAAATTAGGATTCACTCATTAGCAATCTTGTCTTCGAATTTGTCACAGCTTTCGTGATCGGACTCCATATTGTCAATTTTCGATTCCTCCTTAGTTAGTTCAATTGTCAGAAGTTTGTCACAACCTTCATTATCTAACTCCACATTATCAAATTTTTATTCCTCTTTAGTTAGCTCGATTGTCAAAAGCTGCTCTTCTATGTTGACCACTTTGAAGTCCTACTTTATTGATTTTTCCTATTTATTGAAGCTTTTGTTCAAACGAGTGTCCATATTGATTTTTCCTTCATACATGCTAGCGAATGATATGACTGCTATCATGGTGCAGGGATGACAAGCTTTAACTTCGCACCAAATCTTGGGATTAAGTTCTTCAATAAATTTTCTCACCAATTGTATCTCAGACCAATCTCGAGTTTGGTTCGACAGGTGCTCAGATATGCTCTGCTACTCATGTACTGTGGAAGTCTGATGGATTTTGGATAGCTGTCTATTAATGTTCTTGTACTTCGATAGTCCGAAGTGAATCAGGAGCTCTCTCTT
Source organism: Ensete ventricosum (assembly GCA_029747655.1). Lineage (NCBI taxonomy): Eukaryota > Viridiplantae > Streptophyta > Magnoliopsida > Zingiberales > Musaceae > Ensete > Ensete ventricosum. The sequence continues at coordinate 39,393,323 of JAQQAF010000008.1, read as the reverse complement.
GAACTGTCCCCACGAAGGGACTCCGTGATAGGTCTTGTATAAATCATACCACTGGATCACGTCACTTTTGAGTTAAGTGGAAGCTATCTCCATCATGGATTCCTTTGGAATCCTATGGAAATAAAAAAACTTTTTAGCACGAGATATCCAACCGGTTGGGCCTCTATCTTCACATCTGGGAAATTCTATGCGTGGGTATCCGTGTCTTGCCCATGCTCACACTTTTCACATCGGTTCCCCTTGAGGCTGGAACTTTCACATTGAGATTCAATAAGGTTCTCCAATAGACTTCTTTTAAACTCATTGAAGATTTCTTACAGTTTGTTCTTTATGCGGGCTTCGAATGCTTCAAATTTTGCATCCATCGGTGTTTGTTGCTATGACGCTAGTGGTTAGAAGGCAGCGATTGCGACACGGCTACGTGGCAGCGGTAGAGGAGCAGGTTTTCACAGATTGAGGGCGGGTAGCAGTGGGGGTGCGATAGAACGATGGCTGCGACTGATGTGGAAGAAGATGTTGGAGTAGGGAAGAGGCAAGGGAAGGAAGAGGGTAGTGACGACAAGTGACAAGGGAGCAACAACACTACTGGTGCAGGTGGAGAAGAAGGCAGCAACAACTGCGGCGACGACTATGGTTGTGTGGGCTATAGGGGGAGATAAGGAAGAGCAGCAATGGCCGAGGTGGCAGGGGCAATGAGCAGAGGTTGAGGGCAGCGACTGTTGCAGAGGAGGGTGCGACTATAACTGTGGTTGATAGAGGAATAGCGATAATAGCAGCGGAATCAACAGTCTCGGAGAAGGGCAACAATGCAGCTGGCGATGGTGGGTGATAGTAAGGAAGAGGGCACTAGCAGTGAGGGGACGTCAGTGGTAGGAAGAGGAGGTCCAATGGCTGTAGCAAAATAAGCAGAGGTTAAGGGCAGCAGTTGCTACAAAGGTGCGACTCTGATTGAGGAGGAGGCTACAACTAGCAGTGGTAGCAGCAGAATCAGCAGTCACGGGGAAGGGCAATGTGCGGCTAGTGGTGGTGGGCAGTGGTAAGGGAGAGGACGCTAGCAGCGAGGGGACCTCGGTGGTAGGAAGAGGAGGTCTAACGACTACAGTAGAAGAAGCAAAGGTTGAGGGTAGTAGCTACTACAGAGGAAGGTGCGACTCCGATTAAGGAGACTACACCTGCGACTGACGAAGGAATAGCGGCTGTAGCAATAAAATCAACGACCGCGGGGAAGGGCAACGGCATGGCTGTCGGTGGTGGGCAGTAGTAGGGGAGAGGGCACTAGCAACGAGGGGACCTCGGTGGTAGGAGGAGGAGGTCAGGTGATTGTAGTACAAGAAGCAAAGGTTGAGGAGGGCATGACCGAGGAGGAAGCTGCTGGCAGCAAGGGATGGCGATGCGGCTACGTGGTAGTAGCAAAGAGATAAAGGGACGCTTGGTGAGTGGTAATGGGGAGGGTTGCGGCAGGAGACGATGACGCGGTAGAGGAGGCATCAACGTCAACATTTAGGGCGGTTGAGGCTACGACAATGGTGCCTCGCTGAGTGATGAAGGAAATGGACTATGGCGGTTGGGAAGAGAAGGAAGAGGGCATCAGTAGTAGGGGTATAGCCGACGGGCGACGAAGAGGAGGGGAGGAACAGAGGTGGCCAATAGCAGTCCTTTGGGCAGGATGATGTTGCGGGCTTCAATCTTTTCCTTTGTCCCCACGACCCACCAAACCCCCCCCCCCCCCCTGCCCTTTTTCTTTGGTTGATGATGGCTATAGCGAAGATGGTGAGAACTGTAGGCAAGGTGGCAGCACGGTGACGACAACGATGGCAAGGGAAGCGACAATGGTGTGGATGACAAACGACAGCAGCGTGTTAGGACTCTAGCTAGAGGAGCCCTAATTTAGTTTCATGGAAGAGGATAATCATGTAAAATCTAAGGGGCAGTCATGTAAATCCTATCTAGCCGACCTCTATTAAGGAAAGTAAGGAGGCCGGCTAGGTTAGGATTAATTGAGAAAGATATTCAAGGGGAGAGTAAGATACATGTTACCTTAATTAACCACTCCTTATCCTAGTTAAAGAGGGGTTGGTTGAGGAGGGGTTAAACTAGAATAGGATTAGGAAATAATAAAGCAACCAGCCACCCCTAGATGGGCCGGTTGGTGGTTGGACTTAGAGTTGCATTAGGAGTTGGTTGAGGGTAGGAGTCCTCTTAGGAGTTAGGGATTGAAGACCTATGAATAGCCTTGTAATCATTCACTTTTTATCATGAATAGATCAATCTTTCTTTAGCTAATGGCTTGAATACCAAGGAGGGAGGAACCCCTATAGAGTTCCAAGGAGGCCGATCCCCTATAGAGATCACCCCAAGCTTAGAATTCGTAAGGGTTCTAACACTTTGTATCGGAGCAGCGTTCTTGGTATCTTGCTGCCCTTCCATAGCCATCGATTAGCCCCCCACAGCCATCCAAAGCAATTCCCACAATTGCTAGAAGATCATCACCAAACTTTGCCATCATCTCCACTATCGCAGATCATCATTTGATCTTCCCGTGAATTGCAATAGGTTCTAGTTTTCCACATTACTGCTACTATAATTTAGTTATCCTTAATACAAAAAATATTATTCCCATATTGCTGCATGAACTTTTCATCACAAAGTTTCCATCTTTACGACGAAAGTTATGCTGCAGAATTCCAGCCGTACACCCCTTACTGTTTGATTTGATGCTATGTTTTTACTTATCAAATTTCTATGAAACTTCTACCATGACTTTATAACTTCATATCCTTAGATCTCTCTTTGGTTTTGTTGATAAATCATTAAGATAACCTGCTCATTCTTTACATCCAAGCTGCTGCAGTTTAGATGTAAAAATCTGCTGTAGTACCTTCCCGTGATTATCGATTTTGCCAAACCTTTTGCTGCCATTTTCTTCCACAAATTTTTCGTTAGCATTACTTTTCCCTTACCAGCAGATTCTTTTTGAGTTTTACCCAAATCCTTATTTTGAACTGCTGGAAAAAAATCTCGTCTATATTGTTGAAATCTTTCGATGAAAAATTATTGTCGCAGTACCTTCTCATATTCCTTGATCTTGCCAAAACTTTAGCTGTCGATTTCTTCCACAAATTTTTTGACAGCATTACCTTCCCCTTGCCAATGGATTGCCATTGAGTTTTACTTGATTCCTTGTTATGCATTGCTGCAAAAATTTTTTGACTGTACTATTGAAAGCTTTTCGCTGAAAAATTCTACAGCAATACCTTCTCGTAATATTTGATTTTGCTGAACCTTTTGCTGTCATTTCCTTCCACAAAATTTTTGATGATATTACCTCTTCCTTTCCAATAGATTTCCTTTGAGTTTCACTTAAATTTTCATTGAGAATTTCTAGAAAAAATTACATCTTCACTGCTAGAATTTTTCAATGAAAAATCTGCTGACCTTTGTCTTTCTTCTTCTCCTTAACCCGCTGAAACCCAACTTACTTGCTACCACCACCCAAGACATCTTTAGGGCATCCCTTTAGCCTTAAGATGCAACCCTCATAACCTATTTTCCTTACCCTAATAGCACCCAAAATCGTAGCCCAAGACAGCGACTATTGCAACCTATCAATGCATAATTCTGCACTACCTTTCGATGTTTTTTGTTGTGCCCATATATGATCCTTACTGAAATTATTGCTGCCACCCATGTCATCTTTAGGGCACCCATATAGCCTTAAGATGCAGCCATCATAGCCTTTTTTGATTTTCATAGCCAACCCAAACCGTAGCCCAAACAACGATCGTCCATAGCCACCGAACCTTCCATCAATCCTTATCTTCCGCAGCCACCAAACCTTGCCAAACCGGTTGCTGCCCCAACAGCAACCCTAAACTTTCCTTCCCAATCTCAAACCACTGCCACAAAAATCCTTTGCAGCCTCCATAGCACCCTCAAACCATAGCGCCAACAGTAACCTAAACTGTAAGCTATTAACCATAAAGTGCAACCTGGATCCGTAACCCTTTTGGCCACCAATCCCCACCAAACTGGTTGCTGCCATCAATAGCAACCCTAAGCCACCCTTCTAACCCTAAACCTCTATCAACAAACACCCCTTACAACCTCTGCAATATCCCCAAATAGTAGCATCAATAGCACCCTCTTTGCCGAAAGATTTTGCTGCACTACCTTCGGTACTACTTGCTGCATCCACACCCAATTCCTACCAAATCCGTTGCTGTCATTAATAGCAACCCTAACCCATTCCTTTAACCTTAAACCTCAGCCATTATACCCCCTATACAACCTCTACAATAGCCCTAGATCATTGCCCTAGTAGTAACCAAAAATAGCAACCTTTCAGCTCCAAACCACAGTCATCTACCCTTAATCCACCACCTCTTTTGGCCATCAATCCATCCAACCGTTTCATATCACTAACCCAACAATAGGAGAAGGATATTGACATCTTAGATCTGGAGGCACACGCAATGACATCTCAAGTTTTAATCGATACCAAGTTTGAGGCGTTTGAATCATGCATGGAGGACAAATTGCGCGCCTTATTCGTCGAATTTGGATTGGGCCGATCTCCAAGCCCAACAAAATTCCAGCAAAGTGCAAGTTCAAAGAGGCCTCTCCAAAAGGAAGTATGAGCTACTGATATGAGACAGCCATGCATGAGGGTGGACTTCCCTCGATGGGAAGAAGGAGACCCAACATGATGGATTTCGTGCGTCGAACGTTACTTCCGTCATCACCAAACACCGGAGGATTCCATGGTGGATATCGTTATTGTCCACCTTGAAAGAGATGCTATACGATGGTACAATTGGCTTGAATACAATCATGTGACTTCAATGTGTAAACAATTTAAGTACACATTGCTGAATCGCTTTGGGCCGACTAAGAATGAGAAAATCAATGGACAACTTATTAAGATCCGACAGACCTCCACGATCCAAGAATATCAAACCAAGTTTGAGGAATTATCTTACCTTGCTCATGATTGGACTGACCTATAATTATTAGGGACATTCATCGAGGGACTCAAGTCGGAGATTAAATGAGAGGTTAAGGCACGGCAATCCCGAACCATATCAGCTATAATTTCTTTCACCTGAGTACAAGAGGAATGACTCAACCAAGATGCTCGAAGGATGAGAACCACTCATAAACCTATGGCATATGAACCTTCTTCTACTTCCAGCCATCCTTTGCTGCCAAAAAATTGACAAGAGAAGAACTACACGACCGATCGACAAAGGGTCTTTGATAGAATTACAATAAACTTTAGAGCCACGATCATCGCTGCAAAAAGGGCCACCTCCTACTGATTGAACCTCTTGAGACATGGAGGATGAGGTCCAAAAGCATGAGGAAGAGGTTGCAGATGAAGAACAGCAGCCGATTGATTTTACCATACATACTCTTGCCGGCTATGCAAACCTGCAAACGATGAAAGTGAGAGGACTTGAACGACAAGGTTGTTGCCTAATTAATGCTCCAAAATGAAGTATGTAGCAAGTTAGATGTTGAGGTCAACAACAACCAAAGTTTGAAGTGCGACAAAAGATGTCTGCGGGTGAAACTGTTACGATAGGATCAAGAGATACTTGCTAATTTCTTCCACCTTCCTCTTGATGATTATGAGGCCATGCTCAACATCAAATGGTTGGCCATGCTAGGTGATATTCCCTGAAATTTTTCTAAATTTATTATGAAATTTTATAGCCATGAGAAACAGGAGATCCTATGCAGGAAACGCCGGAGTAACATAACAATGATTTGCACGCAGCTAACGGAGAAAGTTTTGAACAAAGAAAACAACGGCTCCCTAATACAACTTTAGCAGCACTTTATGGGGGAGTCAACAAAATTTGAAGACCCAAATAAACTTTAATTGTTTGCTAAATTTTTAGATATTTTTGTCGAACCGAGCAGTCTACTTTCTAACCGGCAACATGACCACCAAATTCTGATTCTCCTGGGCAAGCCAGTAGCAAACTCTTGACCATATCATTATCCTCACCTCCAGAAAGCTGAAATAGTGAGGACTAAAGATGAGATGCTTGAAATAGGGGTCATACAGCCAAGTTGCAGCCCCTACTCTTCGTCGGTGCTAGCTTTACCCAACTTTGACAAAGTGCTTATTATTAATGCATCTGGAGCTAGAAATTATGTTATCCACATGCAAGATAGCCGACTCCTAGCCTACATCAACAAAGCCCTCACTCCAAATCACTTGAGGCTACTAATCAATGATGAGGGAATGCTAATCTTTGCTAATTTATTGCTTGGTATGATACAAGACAATAGTATGAAGAGGAGATGAAAGTAAGTATAAAAAAATTACAGCTTCTACTCCTTCAAAACTCAGATCAAGCTCGTCTTACTATGGACTTTACTAGAAGACAACTACCATCATAGAAGAAGGCCTGACTATTAATACACACGCTAGCCTGCACAAGAAAGAAACAACCGCCCAATAAATACCATAGTAGAAGGAAGTTTGTTACAAAATATCGAGTCTTTCTCTATATTTATACATACCAGCAGGAATTTATGAAGACGGGAGTCTCACGGAAGTGGTCTCCTAGTTTTTCTGAACCATAGAAAATTGAAGATCATATTGGAGCCATAAATTATGTATCGGACTTGCCCACTAATTTAAAATTGCAACTCATCCTTCAAGTAGCTCACTGCAAATTGAAACTTAGAAAGGATTACTTAGCCTAGATCCATCCACATGACATCCCAACTGATGAGGAAGTTCAAGTTCAGTTGATGATCGCATGGGATCATAGGATCATAATGCACCATCGTCCAAATACTACTACCCTTGATGGAGAAATACTAGATAATGTTGGACCGTCGACCACAGTGTGCCTACCATAGATACCACATGGAAGCTTCAAGGAGAATTATAGATCAAGACCCAAAATTCATGGAGCCTCAGCCTTGAGGTCAAGGATGATTTGAAGAGGGCAGGTCGTTGGGACTCTAGCTAGAGGAGTCCTAATTTAGTTTCATGGAAGAGGGCAATCACATAAAATCTAAGGGGCATTCATGTAAATCCTATCTAGTCGACCCTTTTTAAGAAAAGTAAGGAGGCCGACTAGGTTAGGATTAATTGAGGAAGATATTTAAGGGGAGAGTAAGATGCATATTACCTTGATTAACCACCCCTTATCCTAGTTAAAGAGGGGTTGGTTGAGGAGGGGTTAAATTAGAATAGGATTAGGAAACAATAAAGCAACCAGTCACCCCTAGATGGGCCGGTTGGTGGTTGGACTTAGAGTTGCATTAGGAGTTTCTTAGGAGTTGGTTGAGGGTAGGAGTCTTGAAGTAGGAGTCCTCTTAGTAATTAGGGATTGAAGGCCTATAAATAGACTTGTAATCATCCACTTTTTTTTATCAATAAATCAATTATATTTCAGCTCATGTAACATAAAACCAAGGAGGGAGGAACCTCTATAGAGTTCCAAGGAGGCTGATCCTCTATAGAGATCACCCCAAGCTTAGAATCTGTAAGGGTTCTAACACAGTGAAAGTACGTAGGAACGCTGCTCTGATACCAATTGATAGAACCCCATAGGATTCTATCATGGATGGAGATAAAAAAGAGGGATAATGATTACTTCGAGAGGATCGAGCTGATAGGACTCCAGTAGGGTTGAGTCTTAATCACTTAGAAGTAATCAATAAGAACCCTATGAGATTGTAATAAAACCCCATCTAGTCACTTCTATCCTATAAAGAAGTGTGGCTAGGGTTTATTTTGGGGCCTTAGGGCTTAATGGCTATCGCCCCCTTTACTGGGCTAGTCGGCTAGGGTTTCCCCCTGCTTAGGTCGGCTACAGAGCCAACCTAGCTGCCACCTGTTCCCTCTAAGGTAGGTAGGCTATAGAAGGGGCAAAAGGATAATTTTAGTTAGGCATGCACCCCATGGGCTAGGGTTTGTAACCCTATATAATGATGTAGCCGACCCCTCTCTTTTATCAAGTAATTATCATCTTTTATTCAGCCTTTGTGCCGAGTCTAGGAGGGAGGAACCCCTATAGCGTTTCAAGGGTTGATCTCCCTCAGCGATCAAAATTTATAGGGCTCATTCTGGGGTCTTATCATCTGGTATTAGAGCCACGTTCCTGCTACCCTCTAGCCATCTCAGCCGCCTCCACCTTTCCAAGTAATTCCCGTAATTGCTTTTGACGTTGCCTCCACCGTCGCCCACCAAGACACAAATCCATCAATCTGCTACTGTCCCTGCGTCAACAACATAAATCTGATAAAAACTCCAAAGCTCATGCCTTTACTACTGCTATTCCTTTATCTTTCTTATACATGGGTGAAGATTTTCCAGAAGTTTTCTTGCTGCAAAATTTTACCATTGCAAATGTTATCATCGTTGTGAAGGCGAAACACTATAGAAATTTTTAGCCGATTATTGCCTCTCAAAACTAAACTTTTATTCATCCTTTTTCGCCAAAATTTTTACACAATCCCAAAGATTAACTTGGCTTTTATTTGGGATTGATTTCTTGAAAAAATTCATTCTGAAACTGGTTTTCTTATGCAATCTTTCACTAGCACATAGTTCTAGAATTTTTATGATGAATGATCTACCTTTTATCTTTCACCCTATTTCCCTACTGTTATGCTGCCAAAATTTCGCCAAATATTTTACTGGTATTCCCAACATCTAATCCAAGGGTTTCTGCATCATTTCCTTGAACTTTCCTTTGGAAATTATGTCAAGAAGTCATTGTTTTTCCAATGTAAAATCTGTTCGGTAGGACTACACATCATAGTACTTTTTTTTCATTGAATTCTATCGATCGGATTTGAGTGCTATTTTTTGTGAGATTTTGGACTCTCTTTTCCTTATCACCAAATCGTACCATCCTTATTAAAAACCTTTCAAAACCCTACATTAAACTGAAACCAAACAGCCACCCAGAATAGCTCTAAACCGTAGCCTACTCCCATCCAAACCGATTCACCTTCTAACCGGCCACCCCTTCTCCAAAATTCTCATGCCACTAACCAGACAACAAAAGAAAGATCTCAATATTACAGATCTAGAGGCATACACCATGGCATCAAAGGAGGCCATCAATATCAAGTTTGAAGCCTTTGAAAGCTGCATGGAGTAGAAGATGCGATCCTTATTCGTCGAATTCAGCATTGGCCGATCATCAAGCCCGAGGAAGTCACACCATGGAGAGACTTAAGATCAGCGAGATGATCCTCAAGAGCATGGACACATCACCTCTGATCCCAACAATCCACACATGAAGGTTGATTTCCCAAGATGGGAAGAAAGAGACTCGATCGGATGGATCTGGCGCGTGAAGCGCTATTTTCGGTTCTACCGAACTGCTGATGCTACACGGGTGGAGATCGCTGCCATACACCTCGAGGGAGATTTTATTTAGTAGTTCAATTGGTTTGAACATGCCCATGGAGGACTCTCTTAGCAGTGATTCAAGGAAGGACTACTAAACCACTTCAGACCAACTGATTTCGACAACATCGATGAACAATTGGCAAAGATTCATCAAACCTTTACAATACAAGAATACCAAACAAGGTTTGAGTGTTTATCTAACCAAACTGAGAATTGGTCTGAGAAACAACTTTTAGGTACTTTTATTGAGGGCCTAAAGCCAGAGATCCGAGGAGAAGTAAAGGTGCAGCCACCGTACACACCTATGGCGGTGATTTCCTTCACGCATATCCAGGAAGAACGATTGAACCATGAGGTACGAAGGACAAGGGTCACTCCCCGACCAGCCATGCTAAGGCCTACTACCCCCTCTACCGTTATCCAAGCCGCCGTAACAAAAAAGTTGACAATAGACAAGCTTCGCGAATGATCGGCCAAGGGGTTGTGTTGTCATTGCGACGAACCATAGAGCCACGAACATTGCTGCAAAAAGGGCCAGCTCCTCATGATTGAATCAATGGAGGATGAGGGCAATTTAACATCTAAAGAAGCCCTTGAACCTGAAGAAGCCATGGAGGAAGAGTCCCAACCGACCGACTACGTAGTGCACACACATTGGTCGGCTACTCTAACTCGCAAACGATGAAAGTTGGAGGACTTCTAAAACAACAACCTATCACCGTTCTCATCGACATGGTCTACACAAATAACTTCCTCGATAGTAAGGTTGCTACACATTTGGCGCTTCAAATTAAAAGTTGCAACAAGTTCAATGTAAAGGTCGCCGACGGCCAAATCTTCAATTGCGACCAACGGTGCCCGCGGGTGAAACTACTCCTCTAAGACCAAGAAGTGATAGCTAATTTCTTCCTCCTACCCATCGATGATTATGAAGCCATACTCAAGATCGAATGGCTCATAACACTAGGTGATATCTCTTGAAATTTTTCTAAATTAATCATGAAATTTTATTGCAAAGGGAGACAAGACAGGTCACGTTATGAGGCAAGCGGGGGAGCCAAATTTCCACCATTTTATCGCAATGAATGGAGAAAGTTTTACACAAAGCACATAGTAGATTTTTGATGCATATCTAGCAGCCATCTAAGGGGGAGAATATACAAAATTCAGATCTTAAGCTTGCCCTCTTGCTGGATGAATTCGCGGACATTTTCATGAAGTCGCGCGAGTTGCCCCCTAACCGACTGCATGACCCTTGTATTCCTATTATGCCGAGCAAATCTCTAGAAAATTTACATCCGTACCATTACCCTCACTTGTAGAAGGATGAGATTAATAATATCGCTAAAGAGATGCTTGACACCAGGGTGATTCGACAGAGTTGCAGCTCTTATTCTTCACTAGTGTTGCTAGTGTGCAAGGATGGTACATGGAGAATGTGCATTAATTATAGAGTCTTGAACACTATCACCGTCAAGGACAAATATCCTATACTAGTCATAGATGAGCTCTTGGATGAATTAAAAGGAGCCCGAGTCTTTACTAAATTGGATCTCTGTTCCGATTATCATCAAATTCAGGTATTCACTGAAGATGTTTCGAAAACTGCATTCCGCATGCATAACGACCACTACGAGTTTCTGGTAATGCCTTTCAGACTTATGAATGCTCCTTCTACTTTCTCAGGCTTGATGAATGACATCTTTCGGAGTTTTCTATGCAAGTTCATATTGGTATTCTTTGATAATATTCTCATTTATAGCCCTGCGCTTGATATACATTTTCAGCACTTACGAACTATTCTAACAATTCTTCGGGAGAATACTCTTTATGTTAAACAGTCAAAGTGCAGCTTCTTATGGCGTAAAGTGGAGTATCTTGGGCACATTGTATCAGAGGATAGAGTGGTGGTAGACCCGACGAAGATCGAGGCAATGCAAGGATGGTTGAAACCTACAAACGTAAAATCGCTGTGTGGCTTCCTTGGACTCACGGGCTACTACCATAAATTTGTGAAAGATTATGAAAAGATTAGTGCCCTACTCACATCCCTATTGAAGAAATACTTTTTCTTGTGGTCAGAACAAGCTCTACAGCCTTCAAATGACTCAAGGCCGCCATAACGATGATGTCGGTCCTAGCACTGCTTGACTTCAGTCACACTTTTATCATTGAGGTCGATGCATCAAGAGTTGGAATTGGGGCTCTTCTTATGCAAGATGGTCGACTATTAATTTATACTGAGGCTTACCCCACACTCCACACGAGGTTTTTACAGGAGATACTAATTACTACCAAATTTAAAATATGGTTGGATACAGGTCCATGGCACGAAAGAGGAGTAAAACTAGAAGAATTATAATTCATGCTCACACCAGATTGGGCTCTCATAATCCCGAATCATACGAGAGGGCAGTCACCATTCTAGAAGAAAGATTGGCTATCACTAAAGACTAACTATATGGCAGCACATGCAAAGAAGAAACGACCTCCCGACAAACTTTAGAATGGACAAAAAAATTAAAGATCGAGATTTTCTACACCTCCACCCCGATCAGCAGGAGACTCGAGCCTTAATGAAGTGATCTCTCTATTTCTTTAGGCCTTGTAAAATTGGGGATCACATTGGGGCCCTAACCTGGAGATCAGATTCGCGTACTAGATTAAGATTACAGTTGATCCGCCAGGTATCCCACCACAAATAAAAATTTAAAGAAGATGACTCAGCCCAAATCCTTCCAACTAACACCCCAGCAAATTAGGAGGCCAAAGTTCAATTGATGGTAGCATGTGAATCATATAAGGAGCTCATGGAACCCCAGCCTTGAGGACAAGGCTGATTTGAAGAGGGCGGATTTGATAGGACTCCAACAGGGTTAAGTCCTAATCATTTAGAAGTAATCAATAAAAATCCTATTAGATTGTAATAAAATCTCACATGGTCACTTCTATCCTATAAAGAAGTGTGGCCAAGGTTTATTTTGGGGCCTTAGGGCTTAGTGGCCGTCACCCCCTTTACTAGGCTAGTCGGCTAGGGATTCCCCTTGCTTAGGTTGGCTATAGAGCCAACATAGCCGCCACCTGTTCCCTCTAAGGCAGGTAAGCTATAGAAGAGGTAAAAGGATAATTTTAGTTAGGCAAGCACCCCATGGGCTAGGGTTTGCAACCCTATATAATGATGTAGCTGCCCCCTCTCTTTTATCAAGCAATTATCTATTCCGCCTTTATCCCGAGTCTAGGAGGAAGGAACTCATATAGCGTTCCAAGGGTTGATCCCACTCGGCGATTAAAATCTATAAGGCTCCTTCTGGGGTCTTATCATGAGCCTCCTTAATAACTTCGAGGGGATCTACCTCCTTGATCTCTATAGAGGATTGGGCCTCCTAAGGTTTTACCTATTAGTTAAAATACATACTTGTTCATTAATTGATTGATAAAAGAGTTTAAACCATTATTTATAGGGCTCTGCCAAGAGTGCCTCTAGGCTTGGACTTAGAGTTCCACTAAACTTGGACTCTTAACTAATTGATAGAAATTAAATAAACTCCTAACTGAAAATAATAATCGACTCTACTCTAACTGAAGATAATAACCAACTTATAATTGGCTCGATTGGGCTCACCCGTCTCATAACTAACTCCGACTAACAAACAAATATGACTCAACTTGAATTTATTGTGATGGACCCGACCCTGTTAGGGTCCTATCATGAGATCAGTCACCTCCATCATGTGGACGGATATATAAGATCCTGGACTGTTTGGTTATCTCGATGTCCCTCTTGAGAAACCTATGATTATGATTATTTAAGGTTTATGTTTAAAGGTAATCAGTCTCATTATCATAATCTCATCACAATATGATTTTCATTGCACAAATCCAAGGACATCAGAATATATGTAACATGCAACATAAAGTAAGAATATACCAATAATAATAATAAGCAAAAAGATGGCACAACGTGTCACACGTGCCATCACTCACTTATTGGCTTATAGAGCACTTGTAACTAGCAATCTCTCACTCGACCTAAAGCTAGTCACTTATGTGTCTGATCCCCATCAAACCTCTATGATGCTTAAAGATAATTTAAGAAATGGCTTTGTTAGTGGATCTGTATTATTATCTTCGAATGAAACTCTTTCCACTGTTACATCTCTAGAAGTCATGATCTCTCTAATCAGTTGGAACATCTTCAGAATAATTTTGATTAGACTCGGGTTTCCTTGCTAGAGCTATTGCCCCATTGGTGTTGCTATATATGGGAATTGACTCCTCATTACTCGGTATGACTCCCAAATCTATGATGAACTTCTTCATCCAGACTTATCTCTTTTTTACTGCTTTTGCTATAGTAAAAGATCTTTTGTCCTTCTCAAGTACTTAAAGGATGCAGTTTACTACCTTCCGAAGTTCCAAACCTGGATCCACCTAATACCTATTTGTGACACTTAGAACATGTGTTATATCAGGCCTGATATATAGCATAACATATATGATAGATAATATCGCTATGGCATAGGGTATCCCATCAATGTTTGTCATTTCCTCAAGAGTCTTTGGGGACATACTCCTAGAAAATGATATTCTATATCTCATCGGTATGAGATGTCTCTTAGAATTTTTCATGTCAAACCTCTTGATAATGGAGTTTATGTACTTGGAATGGGACAAGCCAAGTATCCTCTTGGATTTATTTCTTTAGATCTGAATCCTCAAAATATAGGATGCTTCCCCTAAGTCCTACATGGAGAAGTTCTGGTTAGCTAAACCTTAACTATGGCGAGCATTCCTACATCATTCTCAATAATCAGATGTCATCCACATATAGCACCAAGAAGGTGATAACACTCTCACTTACATTCCTACACACACAAGGCTCATCTTCGTTCTTAACAAAGTCATAAGATCTGATTTTTTCATCAAATCTTATGTTTCAACTTCGGGAAGCTTGCTTCAGCCCATAAATGAATTTGAGCAATATGTACACCTTATCTAGACTCTCCTTAGATACAAATCCTTCTGGCTATATCATATACACCTCCTTGAGGTTGCCATTGAGGAATATAGTCTTCACATCCATTTATCTGATCTCATAGTCATAGTGTGCTATAATGGCCAAAAGAATTCTGATGGATTTCAGCATGGCTACAAGTGAGAAGGTTTCGTCATAGTCAACTCATTGCCTTTAACAATACCGTTTGACCACTAGCCTTACTTTATAGGTCTCAACCTTTTCATCTACTTCGATTTTCTTCTTGAAGATCCACTTGCAACCGATGGGTATGATACCCTCAGCTGCATCCATAAGGTTTCAAACCTTGTTGAGATACATAGAATCCATCTCAGAATTCATGACTTCTTGCCACTTCCTAGAGTTTATACTTATAATAGCCTTCTCGTAGGTTTGAGGATCAATATCATGAGTGTCCTCTCTACTAATATATCCTACATATCTTTCAAGTGGGTGAGATACTCTGCTATACCTATGCAAAGTTGGAACTTGTATGCTAGGTACCTGAATAGACTCGATTTTTGGAATGGTGCTTAATCTAGGTTCTCCAACCTCACTCAACTCTATCACACACCCATTATTTCCACCATGAATGTGTTCTTTCTTAAGGAACACAACCCTCTTAGCAACAAAGACCTTATGATCCTTGGGATGATAGAAATAGTACCCCGAAGTTTCCTTAGGGCATCCCACAAACTTGTAATGCTTCATCCTTGATTCTGACTTATCGAGGTTGTCTTCTAACGTATGCAAGGCAGCCCAAAATCTTAATAACCTTAAGATAATATTTTTTTCCTTTCCATATCTCATATGGTGTAGACACTACCGACTAAGATGGAACTCTGTTTAGAAGGTAAGCTGCGGTCTCTAGGGCGTATCCCTAGAATGAGATGGGGAGATCGATGAACTTATCATGGACCCACCATGTCTAACAGCGGGCAATTCCTCATTTCGAATACACTATTGAGCTAAGGTATATAAGGAGGTGTCAATTGGGATAGAATTTTATTGTCTCAGAGGAAATGAGTGAATTTTATACTCAAATACTCTCCTTGTTTACCTCTTATTATTTTCTCTTGGACGAACTTTCATTCATGATCTATAGAGCTATATCTTACACAAATAAACCATTATGCAATGTTCCTCTAGTGATGATTTTATCATCTAAAGTCAATGAACAACTATTGTTCTTAAAAACTAATTTATATTTTATAACTGTTATGAAATAGAGATAATATTTTTGATGATAGAAGGAATGTAATAACATGCAACTAATGAAATAGTAGCTCCACCAAGCAGATATAGGGTGACCTCACCAACAACAACTGCAACAACTTTTGCTCCATTGCCTATCTTGAGATCCATCTTGCCTCTGGCTAGTCTCCTAGGCCTTGTCAGAATCTGCAATGAATTGCACATATAATAGGTGTATAATTAATCATATATCACATATGTATATCACGCTGGTTGTATCGTCGCTTACTGGCAGTTTACCTACTGGAATCTCCGGAAAAGTGGTTCCCTCCACTTTTCGAATTCCGGCTTGAACCAGATGTTGACCAATTCTTTGGTCAACTAATTGAGCTCAACCAAACCCCATAGTGGATCCGATTACCTCTTTGAGTTGATTTGGATTCCTTCTAAATCATACTCATTTAGGACTCAATCTTAACCTATGACTTAAAGTTTACAATCAAGACATGACCACCAAACATATGACCTTACTCTCGCAATCCGGCAACCTCCGAAATCTCCAACGATGAGTCTTACGGTCTTCCTTTAGCGATCTTCCGGCGTGTTCCTAGTGATCTTCCTGATACCTTCGATGAAGTGTCAAGGACTTAGCTGAATTTGCCTAAGCCGTACGACACCCTAGCGACACTCCCGAAGACTTAGCTGAAATTGCCTAAGTCGTGAAGCAACCTTGGCCACTGTTCTGGACTTAGCTGGGATTGCCTAAGTCATGAAATGCCCAAAGCGTTATCTGTCCGCAAAGGGTCAACCCTCTTACAACCTCTTAAGGTCCGTAGGACTTGTAAAGAAGAAGTTGATTAGCTTAGAAGCGAGCGACGGACACGTCTCGGCGTCTCGCAAAGCGGAAAGCTATACAAGTAATTTGTCGAACACCTTGAGTGCAGTTGAGAAAAGAGAAAGAGAGCGAAATAGGACTTTGGAGGGTTGTAGGAATGATCGCAAGTCCGTAAATGATGGTTCCCAAGGTATCGGACGCAAGATAAGTTCAATTGCTGATGAACGCCTACGCCAGACATATACCCGGAGCCCCATCCAGCCTGGTGCCACCCGGGGGGTTCCAAGGTGCTGAAATGGCTGACATTTTACACTGCTCAGACAACATACGAAAAAAACAAAAAAACAGGGCTGTTTTGGCTCTGCGTAGTGAGTGATCGTTCTGCAGCCTTCTATACTACTTTCGCTCATATTTCATAGGTAAAAACACATAAACTCAAGGCAAAACAAGTAGCCAAACATATGTACAAACAAGAAAAAGCGACGAACAGTTCACGGAGCGAAGGCATTGCGGTTGAGCGACGACCGTTCGTGACATTCTCCCCCACTTAAACTGTTGACGCCCTTGTCGATGCTTGTTGGTAGGCTTTGACGCGAGCTTCTTCATGTAGTAGGGCATCTTCTGGCTACCAACTGGCTTTTGTTTGAGGAAGCTTTTGTCACTTCACCAAGTACTCAATTTACTGTGCTCCATTGGGTAGCTTTATCTTGCGATCCGTCAGAATGGTTTCAACTCGCTTCTCGTAAGAGGCTTTGGTGGGGGGTAGTCAAGTTGGAACATTTTGAGAATCGTCTCGCGGATCTGAGTGGTAGGCTTTCAAGTTGCTCGCATGGAAGACGTTATGAATTCTGAACCATGCTGGCAGTTGCAACTTGTATGTGACATTGCCTACTCTGCTGATGATTGGGAAAGACCCTTTATATTTGCGCACCAATCCTTTATGCACTTTGTGCCTAAAGAACTGGAGTGATGCCGGTTGGAGCTTCACCAGCACTATGTCGCCCACTTTAAACTCTTGTGGTTGCCTTCCCAAGTCTGCCCACTTCTTCATCTTCTTGGTCGCCTTCTCCAAGTAAGCCCACGCAATATCTACATTGCGATGTCATTCCTTTGCGAAGTGATAGGCTGATGGGCTACTCCCTGTATAGCCAATAACCAGGGTGTGAGGAGTTGATAGCTGTTGTCCCGTAATAATCTCAAATGGGTTCTTGTTGGATGCAGAGCTCCGCTGTAAGTTATAGGAGAATTAGGCTATATCCAATAGCTTCACCCAATCTCGTTGGTTGGCACTTACATAGTGCCGGAGATATTGCTCCAAGAGCGAGTTAATTCTTTATGTTTGGCCATCCGTTTGGGGGTGGAGGCTTGTGGAAAAATATAATTTAGATCCCAACAACTTGAATAACTCGGTCCAGAATCGTCCCAAGAACCGAGAATCTCGATTACTAATGATGTTATGTGGGACTCCCCAATACTTCACCATATTCTTCATCATCAACTTAGCCACCTCCTCCGCTAAGTAATGTAGGGGTGCAGCAATGAATGTTGCATACTTTGAAAATCAATCAACTACCACGAGTATCAATCCAAGTCCCCCTACTGTGGGCAAGCTTGATATGAGTCCAAGAAAATGCTCTCCCATGGTCTTTCTGGTGTAGGCAGCGGCTCCAAAAGTCCCACTGGCTTCTGCTGCTCTACCTTGTCCTGTTGATAAGTAAGGTATGTTCGAACATATTCCTCCACATCTGTCCCCATTTTCGGCCAATAGAAGGCCCTCTCCACAAGAGCCATTGTTCGGTGGATATCCGGATGTCCAGCCCAAAGGGAATCGTGACACTCTTTCAGGAGTTCACGCCTCAAGTTATCCGCTCGTGAAACATAAACTCTATTCCTCTTAGTGTAGATGAGTCCCTCCTAGACCCAAAATCATCGCGCCTTGCCCTCTTTGATGAGTTGTATATGAGTTACTGTCTGAGGATCTCGGTACAGTCCATCCCTGATCCTGGAAAGGAAGTTGGAGCGCAATTGACTTGCTTGGCCTCCGCCCTCCAACTGAATAGCATTCACTAGCTCCACTTTCTGACCCAATGTATCGGCCACGATATTTGCTTTTCCGGGCTTGTACTCCATTACCATGTCGAACTCAGCCAAGAAGTCCTGCCATCGTGCTTGCTTTGGGGAGAGTTTCTTTTGAGTTTGGAAGTAACTCAATGCGACATTGTCTATCCTTAGCACAAATGGTGCTCCCAGAAGGTAGTGTCGTCACACTCGTAGGCAGTGGACCACCGCCGTCATCTCCTCATGCACAGGATATCGCCGCTCGGTCTCGTTGAGCTTGCGACTCTCGTAGGCCACCGGATGACCCTCCTGCATAAGAACTCCCCCAATAGCAAAATCAGAAGCATCTGTATGGACTTCCAAAGACTTCCAATAGTCTGGTAATCTGAATACAAGTTTTTTTAACATATCAGTCTTCAGGTCTTGAAATGACACCTCATATTTGTCCGACCATCTCCAGGACTGCTCCTTCTTTAACAACTCCGTCAACGGAGCTGCACGCTTTGAATACCCAGCTATGAAGCCTGATAATAGTTGACTAACCTAAGGAAGGATTTCAACTCTGGCACTTTCTTTGGTGTTCGCCAGTCCTCCACAGCTTGCACCTTAGATTGGTCCATTCGGATGGAACCATTGCCAATTCGATGCCTTAAGAATAAAATCTTCGTTTGAGCGAAGTAGCACTTTTCCCTCTTCACGAACAAGGTGTTTTTCCTGAGAACTTTAAAAATTGTTCGGAGGTGTCTAACGTGCTCCTCAAGTGTTTGGCTATAAACGACGATATCGTCTAAGTAGACGATCACAAACTTATCCAGATACTCCTTGAACAGCTGGTTCATTAGAGTGCAGAAAGTGGCTAGACCATTAGTTAAGCCGAAAGGCATCACCAAGAACTCGAATGCTCCATATCGGGTCAGACAAGTAGTCTTTGCCTCATCACCTTCTGCAATGTGCACCTGCCAATACCCCGACCGAAGGTCGAGTTTGGAGAAATACTTTGCCTTGCCCAATTGATCGAACAAGTTCGCGATGAGCGGGATAGGGTACTTGTTCTTCACCATCATCTTATTAAGGGCTCGATAATCAATGCATAATCAGAGACTCCCATCTTATTTCTTTTGAAAGAGGACTAGAGCTCCGAAATGTGCTTTTGAACTACGGATGAGACCATCGCTTAGCAGTTCATCTAACTGCCTCCTCAATTTTTCCAACTTCGGAGGGGCCATGCGATATGGTGGTCTCGCTGGAGGCTTAATTCCCAGCTCCAGCTCAATCCGATGATCCACACCTCTGCATGGTGGTAGAGTTCTCGACAACTTTGTTGGCATCACATCTGAGAACTCCTTTAGAATGTTCGCCACAACAACAGGTTCCTGAATGGCTTCCTTATTAGGTGTCTCTAGCTTCATAGCAGCTACAAAGGTTGATTCACCTTTTCGTACCCCTTTCTTCAATTGTAAAGTCGATATTTGTTGTAGGTCCTTGGTTCCTCCCCGAGAAACTAGAACCATGCAGGGATCATCACCTCTCATTAGACACAAGAAGTTCAAGAGCGGTACTAACACCAACTTCGCTGCATACATAAACTCCATTCTGAGAATCATTTGGAAGTTGTCTAGTAGCACTGCCATCAAGTTTGTGCTCCCGCTCCATGTCCTGATGTTGAT
Source organism: Ensete ventricosum (assembly GCA_029747655.1). NCBI lineage: Eukaryota > Viridiplantae > Streptophyta > Magnoliopsida > Zingiberales > Musaceae > Ensete > Ensete ventricosum. The sequence continues at coordinate 39,373,164 of JAQQAF010000008.1, read as the reverse complement.
GGGGACCCCTTTTGCTCGTCCGGAGATCCACTTGGCCTCCGAGTTCACCGCCTTCATACGACTTGGGCTCTTCTCGAAGATTAATCCCAATCGCTTAGCTTCATGATTGACAATAAAATTATGGGTCGCACCCATGTCCACCATTGCACGGGTTGTTCGGCCATTAAGCTTGATGTCCAACATACATCAACTCGTTGTTTCCTGCCTTTAGTGGCTTTGCCTTTGTGTTCTCCCCCACTTGACCCTGCAACGCATTCAACAAACGTATTACTCCCATCCTGGGTCCTTGTGACGCCTCACTGTCACTACTGGAGTCAGAACTTCTCGAACTAAGGGCGATAGCTTTGCCCTTGTCTGACTTACGGGGTAGAATCGATGTCGTTAAAGCATTGAGTGCCTGTTTTTGTGGGCACTCCCTCACCAGGTGCGGTCCTCCACACAAGAAGCATCCACTAGACTTTGTGACTCTACCTCTTGAGCCCGGTCTCTTGTGAAAATTCTTCTCCTTTTGCTCACCCCTAGACTCCTTCGTTCAAGAGTATTTAGATGGGTGATTTCTCGAAAAGTGTTTCTTCTTTCTCGAATCCTCCGAAGAAACAAAGTCAGTCAGCCTTTCCGCGGCTGCAATTGTCCCGACTACGTCGGTGACATTCCTCCGATGTAGTTCTTGTTGTGCCCATGGCTTCAAGCCATCGAGGAAGCTGAATAGCTTGTCTTTCTCAAACATGTCTCGTATATCCAGCATCAGTGCTGAAAATTATTTCACATAGTCTTGGATTATTGTACTTTGGCGGAGTTGTTTCAGTTTCCTTCTTGCGACAAACTCTGTGTTCTCGGGCAAGAACTAAGTTCTCAACTCTCGCTTCAAGTCTCCCCATGTATCCACTTGACATCGACCTTGCTGGATCTCTTCCCAACAGGTTTGCCACCAAAGCTTTGCATCCCCATTCAAATACATTGTTGCTATAGCAACTTTGGACTCTTCAGCATCGTGCCTTGTAGCACGAAAATACAGTTCCATGTTGAACAAGAAATTTTCAAGCTCTTTGGCATCCCTAGCACCTCTGTAGCGTTGTGGCTCCGGTGCCCTGAAGTTTTATGGTGGCGAAGCGCGGGTATTGTTCCCTCCCGCATCAAGAGTCCTTGTTAACACCATCACCTTAGCCATGAGTTCCGCCACAACTTCATGTAGATGTCGTACGGAATCTTTGGTGTCCTCTGTTAGTTGATCAATCAGGGATTCAACTTCTCGATCCGAGATTCAACTTCTTCTTGTGAGCTCTCTACCCCAAGGAGCCTTTCCTGGCCTCGGTAGATTTTCTCCACGCTCACTTCAAGAACATCAAGGCAGGTTTCCGCCATTGTAAGTCTCTCTCTGTGGCCCTTCTTCCCGGTTGGCGCTCCAGATGGCGCCTCCTCCCCTCGTGGAGAATACCCAACTTCACGCTCGTCTTGTTCACTATAGCGCTCCTTATGAGCGGTTCCCACAGTTTGCGAGCGAGTTTACACTTACAGCCCACCTGCGGCTGCTTCGAGCAAGGGTTCCACTTGCTCCATCTTGCTCGATTCACCACGATGTTTTACCATGGCGAGATTACAAATCTTCTTTGATTGCTTGCCTGCTTTGATACCACACTGTCACGGACTTAGCTGAATTTGCCTAAGTTGTGCAGCACCTTAGCGGCACTCCCGAAGACTTAGTTGAAATTGCTTAAGTCGTGAAGCAACCTTGCCCACTGTTCTGGACTTAGCTAGGATTGCCTAAGTCATGAAACGCCCAAAGCATTATCTGTCCACAAAGGGTCAGCCCTCTTACAACCTCTTAAGGTCCCGTAGGACCTACAAAGAAGAAGTTGATTAGCTTAGAAGCGAGCGACGGACACGTCCCGTCGTCTCACAAAGCGGAAAGCTATAGAAGCAATTTGTCGAACACCTTGAGTGCAGTTGAGAAAAGAGAAAGAGAGCGAAATAGGACTTTGGAGGATTGTAGGAACGGTCGCAAGTCTGCAAATGATGGTTCCCAAGGTATCGGACGTAAGATAAGTTCAATTGCTGATGAACGCCTATGCCCGACATATACCTGGAGCCCCATCCAGCCCAGTGCCACTCGGGGGGTTCCAAGGTGCTGAAATGACTGACATTTTGAACTGCTCAGAAAGGTTACTGCAGCACATGAAAAAGACCAAAAAATAGGGCTGTTTTAGCTCTGCGCAGCGAGCGATCGTTCTGCAGGCTTCTACACTACTTTTGCTCACATTTCTTAGGTAAAAACACATAAACTCAAGGCAAAACAAGCTGCCAAACATATGTACAAACATGAAAAAGCGACGAACGGTTCACGGAGCGAAGGCGTTACGGTTGAGTGACAACCGTTCGTGACAGAAGTCCTAGCGAATGTTCGACGAGATTTCACTGCATCGTCCAAAACTTTGGCCCGATGCCTAAGCTTGATCTTGGGTTCATGTCTGATCTATAACTCGTTCTCCCGTCGTGGTTAAACCTGCACGATGCTAACTATGACTTAATTAATTATAATCATAATGGCCAACACATCCACTTCAAGACCTTTGCAACTTTCGGTAAGCCTTCGGCTACCCTCAATAATCTTCCGACAAACTCCCTTGTGCCCACCTAGCAAACTCTCGATACCCTTGGCAAGCTCCTGATGCACTTCTGGTGAGTTCCCAACCACATCGTCCGAACCCCGGCCTGATGCATGGACTTGATTTTGGCCAAACCTCTTATTGTTATATTTTTACTATTATAGTTAATCCTGCATCAATCAACTCTAACAACACATGTTAGATCAATAACCCATCAATTGATTTCATCATCAAAATCCGAGATTCAACGATCTCCCCATTTTTTATAATGACAGTCAATTGATGACATGAGTTAATCTTAACTCCTCCTATATCCATGCCACTTAAATTTTAAGTATTTTTAAACAATCAATAGTCCAAGCAAATTTTAATACAAATTTACATCAAGTCATCGAATCATGAGTTTCAAAAAGATTATGCATCCATATCCAAGATATTCAAGTATATCATCAATATCATGTGTCATCAACGTATATCATTAATATCATATGTCATAAATATATTCATCAATATCATGAATCATTAATGTATATCATAATGTGTCATCAATGTATATTTCTCAATATCATGTGTCATCAATGTATATTCCTCCCCCTTTGTCATCAACAAAAGGGTGAAATATAGGGCTAAGAATTTTAAGGCACATGAGTTTTTGCTCCCCCTTTTTAAGATACGATATAAGTCATAAAGAATTTTCTTCCTCTTAAAAAAGAAAGAAAGAAAACTAGGGAGGATTTGTAAAATATCATTAAGTATACCTCTCAATTTTGTAGAGGTGAATTTTAAAAATAAGCTCAAAACTCCAAGATATTCAAGAAGATTCAAAAATTTAAAAGCTACTCATGTATTTTAAATTCATCTCATGTAATTTCAAGCATAGCAAATAAATCCGTAAAATAGCAAAAAATTATGTAAATTTTCTCCCATTTTGTGAATAATAAGATAAAGAACATGGAGAAAGTTATTAAAAATATTATCACAAAAAGTTTAGTCTCATAAAATCTAGATTAGCAATTCATATATTTTCATGATTTAGCATTCTTAACTCTCAACCTCAATCTAGTAGATATAAGATTTTTTAAAAAAATTTAAATATGAGCTCAACAAATCTTTCTCATGTAACTAGAAAATGTAGTAAATAAATCTGAATAATAATAAATCATTATCTTTATGTAGATCTTCACACCTTCTCCTCCTTTGTCATCAACAAAAGGAGAAGTGCAATTAGCAAGTTTTTTATATATGATAGCTTAGTAATTTAACAAATTTTTTATTACTTTAGAACATGCAAGTTAATGAATTCTTTTTTCTCTTTTTAGAAGTGCAAGCTAGCAAATTTTTGCTTCCTTTACAATGTTCAAGTTAGCAATTTTACATCATGCAAGTTAATAAGTTATGCTCCCCCTTTGTCATTATTAAAAAGAAGGGATGGTTACAATAATACAAAACTTTTCCCATTATATCATTTTTCAAATCATCACATGAAATATCTCAAGAAAAATTAACATGGTGATGAGATACAATTCATGAAGACAAATTATGAATATCAAGAGATAGATCATATGAGAAACAAATAAAATCTTTTGATTCATGCATAAGAAACCTCAAGTTGTCAAGATTTTGATTCATAAAAGATTTCAAGTTATAATTCTGAGGAATCAAAATTATGATATAGGTAAAGAACTTATTCAATTTCAAAATCATTAAAAACACTTTCAAGAGATTTAAAATAAAATTAATAGACTTATTGGTCTCTTGAAATGCTAGTTATTTCCTTTCTCCCCTTTGTGCAAATAAGAAGGTAGAAACAAGGTAAAGAAGTGAAAAGCATCATATCACAAAAATACTCAATTTTATGGATATAAATTTTATAGATGTGAATTTCAAAATCCAAGAAAACATGAAGAGCTACCCATACAATTTAGTTCATTTTATGCAAATTTCAAGCAAGGTAGCAAATCAATCAAATCATGCATTTTAAGGATTATCTCATGCAAATTTTGATAATAAGCATCAAGAATTTCGAAAGAAAACATGATAGTAGATTAAGCTCAAATTGTAAATCAAGTATTTTGCATGCATTCAGAAAGTTCTAATTTTCTTCTAACCAATTGTTCCTCATTCAATGTTATCATATCTAATTTTCTCCTAATTATATTGGTAATTTTATTTTTTCTTTTTGGTCATTGTCATGAAATATGATGGTATAATTTCTTTACATCCATGTTCAAATTACTCCCAAAAGTATAAGGGGTATTATGTCATTAAAATAAAAATTCAAATCCAAAAGACATGATTTAATAAATTTGCCCCTCCTTTTGTTTGTGAATATAAGTAATCAATGTATTTCCAAGTAAAATTATCAAATCATGCATATTTCATTTAATTTTCAACTTATCACATTCATGAGTTATAAAATAAATCATGTCAAGAAGGATATTAATATCAAAAGACACTCATGAATACCAAAAGATATAATTTAACTTAATAAATCTCCTCTTAGATAATAAAATTTTTAGGAGATTAGTTTTTAAGCAAAATCTTAATTCATGAAAATTGTCAAGTTACAAGCATGATTTTACAAAATGAGATATGGAAATATAGGATCTTAACTTATTTATGTGATTTCTAATCATCAAGATTATTGTTTAGATTCATGTTGTAGTTCCAAATAGATAAACTTATGAACTTATTCAAATGAACTTGATTTATGTAAAGATTTCAAGTTATAATTTTTAAACTTGTCAAGATCATGATAAAATCATCAAAAATATCAATAATATTGGATAGATTCATCAATCTCTTTTTAAAACAAAATCATTTGAAAACTTATCCAAAATCATGATCAAAAATCGCTTTTGGAAAAATTCAATGAATGCATCATAGATTGTTTTTCAATAGCTAAAGTTCTATAATCCATTTTTGTAGTTTAAGGGATAGTATTATTTTATATCTTGTTGAAGGATTAATAGGATAAAAATTCTTTCAAGAATAATTGTCCTTCTTTCGAAATATATTTCAAGAATGCAATGTCATTTATAGTCAAAAATGAAATTTCATCAAGAGCATTGTAATAAAATATTTCTAAACAAAAACCTTAATTTATTTCAATTCTAATGATTTTTAGACTTAGTGTAGTGAGTTACCATGCTCATTTCATTTTCATTAAATATATTTTTAATTTATAAAATTACTAGACAATAAGGCATGATTTTTCTCTCCCTTTTCTACATTGTTCTATGCTAAAATTTTATCATTCAACACAATCATTCAATCATAGCATTTCAATCAATGTAACATTTAAATCAATCATTCCATAGACTTTGTCAATATTTGAATCATTTAACAATAATCTTTACATTTAAACCAACATCCAAGCCAATAATTTTGAACCTTTTATTCAATTATCATCAAAATCTCATTTATGTAAATTTCAACATATTTTTTAATAAATAAGGTTCTTTAGTTCTAGTTCATTCTCTAGCTATGCATCATCAAGATTAATTGTATAATGATGAACCATCAAAAGATTCATTATTATTAATTTTAATTTTAATAATTTTCTTGTTATTACTTGAGCTAATGAGATTTAAAAGGGTATTAGATCTCAAGTCATGTGCCTTGAGCATTTGTTTTCAAAACATTACTTAGTGCTCCTAGCCTTGTTAGGAGGCAATTTTATATTATGGGAGGTTTTGATTTAGGTACCTATTTGAGTTTGGGTCCTTCATGATATGTTCTTCCCATTTTCTCTAATGGCTTAAGGTTATTTATGGTTCCTTTAGGAAGAATCCAAATTAATTTATGTGGACTATGATTTTTGAATGGACATTTGTAGGCTTTATATCCTAATTTTTTACAAGAATTACATTTGATTTTTGATGGCACATTTAAGATATGTCCTTTTACAAAGATGGTTGGTTGGATTTTGTTGAACATTACCAACAAAGCCTATGGCATTTCTTTTATTAATATGACCCTTATTGGCAAGGATCATATTTAGGGATTTGTTCCCAATTTTAAAATTTTCTAATATTGACTTAATCATAATATTTTCTTTTTTTATGTTGTCTAGCATTTCACATTTAGAACTAGGATTATGTGATGCTAATAACTCATGTATTTCATCAACTTTGCCAACTAACAAATCATATTCATTTTTAAGCAACTTAAAATATTTGTTAAGTTTTCTAAACTCATCTAACAAATCATGGAACATGTTTAATAATTTCAAAAAAGAAATGCGTAATGAATCACTAACCTCATCGTTGATGGCCACAAGAGTGAGGTTCTCTACTTCTTGGTTGTGCATTTTATCTTTGGAGCTCTTTGACTTCTTGTGTTCATAGCAAGAGGTTTTGTCCATCTTTAGATCATTTTTAAGGTTCATATTCATTAATTTATCTTGTTCATTTGTCAAGGGTTCAAAGTCCTCATCACTCGAGATTTCGCTCGAGTCATATGTTCTTAGTTCAAATTCCTTCCTGTTCTTTGGAAGGTGTTCTTCAAATTTATTTTTTTAAGTATTTTCATTTAATGTTTCATTTAGATTAGTTGTGCTTTCATATGTCATTTCTAATGTATGTCATATAACGAAAGCCGAATCAAAATAAGAAAGCTGATTAAATTCATTTTTATCAAGTGCACAATATAAGGCATTGATAGCCTTTGCATTCAACAAAAATATTTATTTTTCATAATCATTCCAATCATTTATTGGATTGGATAACATCTGAAAACCTTTCTCAACATTACACCACAAATCAAGATCTTTCGAAATAAAAAAAATATGTATATATATTTTTCAAGATGTGTAGTCCGTCCCATTAAATATAGGAGGACTTGTGATGCATTGACCCTTGTTAATATTGAAAAGAGCCATTTCTCTTGGGTATTAAACCAAATGAGAAAAATATAACTCTTATACCAATTGCTAGGATCAATTAGCACTGAGAGGGGGAGGGGGGTGAATTAGTGCAAGTGTAAATTTTTGTTTTAATGAAATTTTTTTTTGCTTTAAGCAAGATAGGAAAATCAAAAGCTTTTCGTTCAAGTAAATCAAGTGAATGATTCAAAATAAAATACTAAGTTTCTTAGAAGAGCTTGACTTGAAACCTTGCTTTGAAGGAGTAAATAAAATTGGAAGCGTCACTTGATATTTTGTTAAACATAATTAAGAACTCGATAATTATAAGTAGTAAATGAAACAAGCAAGGAACACTTATAATTTATAGTGGTTCAGCCTCAACCTTGGCTTATGTTCACTTCTCGAGTCCTCCTCCTTAAGGCACACCGGCATCCACTATTGATCTCTTTTAGGTGAAAAATAAACCCTTACAATATTTTAAGGGAGACAAGATTACACACTTGGATGACTCCCTTACCCCTTTACTTTTTCTTACAATTCACACACAATATTTTCTCAGAATATAATCCCCAAAATTATTGTATAGAATGCAAGAAAACTTGGGGTGTTTATAGGCCCCAAATGGCTTCAGAATTTATAGCCAAAAATTAAACTCACCCGAAAAGTTTGGGTATGGGTGGTTCACCCGTCAGCCTGGGCGGGTCAACTGCCGAAAGTGCTCAGATTCCTAGGTACGCGCGGTTCAGTCGCTCGAAATCCTGGACGGAGCCGGTTGAACCATCGCTCACTGACGGTTTACCCACCGGAATCTCCGAAAAAGTGGTTCCCTACACTTTTTGAATTTTGGCTTAAACCTAATGTTGACCAATTCTTTGGTCAACTAATTGAGCTCAACCTGAGCTCAACCAAACCCCATAATGGACCTGATTGCCTCTTTGAGTTGATTTGGATTCCTTCCATAGCACACTCATTTAGGACTCAATCTTAACCTATAACTTAAATATTACAATCAAGACATGACCACTAAGCTTATGACATTACTCCCGTAATCTGACAACCTCTGGAATCTCCAACGGCGAGTATCACGATCATTCTCTAACAATCTCCCGGCATGTTCCTAGTGATTTTCCTGATACCTTCAATGAAGTCCTAGCGAACGCCCGACGATCGTTCACTACATCGTCCAAAACTTTGGCCAGATGCCTAAGCTTGATCATGGGTCCATGTCTGATCTGTAACTCCTCCCGTCATGGTTAAACTTGCATGATGCTAACTACGACTTAATTAATTACAATCATAGTAGCCAACACATCCACTTCAATACCTTCCCAACTCCCGACAAACCTTTCAGCTACCCCTTAATCTTCTAGCGAGTCTTGGTCTTCTTCCGGCAAATTCCCTTGTGCCATCCTGGCAAACTCCCAATACCCTTGTCGAGCTCCCGACGTACTCCTGGCGAGTTCCCAACTGCATCGTCCGAACCCCAACCCGATGCATGGACTTGACTTTGGCCAAACCTCTGATTGTCATATTCTCTCTGTTGCAGTTAATCATGCATCAATAAACTCTAACAACACATGTTAAACCAATAACTTATCAATTGATTTCATTATCAAAATCTAAGATTCAACAGACAATTGAAAGAAGGATTGCTGATTCGCTTTGGACCAACCGATTATGAGAATGTTGATGGACAACTAGCAAAGATCTTACAAACCTCTACCATCCAAGAGTTATCAAACTAGGTTTGAAAGGTTATCTAATCAAACTTATGATTGGTCTAAAAACTAGCTATTGGGGACTTTTATTGAGGGCTTGAAGCCGGAGATCCGAGGAGAAGTTAAAGTGCAATAACTGTACACACTTATGGTAGCTATCTCTTTCACACGACTTCAAAAGGAGCGATTAATGAGAGAAGAGCAATATCAAAGTCCTCATCCCCCTCTACAATTAGTCGAGTCCCCGCACCAAAAAATTGATGAGAGAAGAGCTTCGATAGCAATCTGCAAAGGGTTTGTGTTGGCATTATGACAAGCCATGGAGCCGTGAACAACGTTGTAAAAGGGAGTGGCTTCTCATGATTGAACCAGTAGAAGAAGAAGTCATGGAACCTTCAGAAGAGAGCTTTGAACATGAGGAAGAGGATATGGAAGAAGAGCCACAACCAACCGACTTTATGATGCATGCGCTAGCCGGCTTTTCAAATCCGCAAATAATGAAAGTTGAAGGCCTTTTTAAATAACAATCGATCACTATTCTTATCGACATAAGCAACACTAATAACTTCCTAAATAGTAAACTTATTGCTTAGATGGTGCTCCACATTGAAGGTTGTAGCAAGTTCGACGTAAAGGTCGTCGACGGTCGAATCCTAAAGTGTGATCAAAGGTGCTCATAGGTGAAACTATTGCTACAAGACCAAGAGATCATTGTCGACTTCTTCCTCCTACCTATTGACGATTATAAAGCCATGCTCAGCATAGAGTGGTTGACGATGCTAGGTGACGTCTCTTGGAACTTTTCCAAATTGATTATGAAATTTTATTGCAAAGGCAAACAAGTCATCCTACGCGGGAAGCGTGGAAGCCACATAACCATCATTTCGACCCAACGAATGGAGAAAGTTTTACACAAGCCACACGGTGGCTTTTTGATGCATCTCTAGCAGCAACCAATGGAGAAGAACATAAAAATTGCATATCAAAATCTTGCCCTATTGCTTGCTGAATTCATTGACGTTTTCGTCGAACTATGCGGTCTTCCTCCTACCCAGCAGCATAACCATAGGATTCCAATTCTTCCAAGCAAACCATTAGTGAACTCTTGACCATACTGCTATTCTCACCTCCAGAAGGATGAGATTAAGAAAATTGTAAAAGAGATTATGGAAACAAGGGTGATTCGGCCAAGCTACAGCCCTTATTCCTCATCGGTGCTACTTGTATGCAAGACTACCGAGCGTTAAATGCCATCAGCATCAAGGACAAGTACCCAATATCAGTGGTGGATGAACTTTTAGATGAATTAAAAGGAGCTTGAGTCTTCACGAAGTTGGACCTACGATCCGGGTATCACCAAATTCGGGTATGTGAAGAAGATATTCCAAAAACTGCTTTCCAAACGCACAACGGACATTATGAATTTTTGGTAATACATGTTGGACTCACTAATGCTCATTCCACCTTCCAAAGCCTGATGAACGATATTTTTTGGAGCTTTATCATAAATTTGTGCTGGTATTTTTTGATGATATTCTCATTTACAGCCCTTCTCTTGAGACTCATTTTCAGCACTTACAATTTGCTTTGACGATTCTTTGGGAGGATACTCTTTTTGTTAAGCAATCAAAGTGTAACTTTCTCCATCAAAAATTAGAGTACCTTGGGTATATTATCTTAGGAGTGGTGGTTGACCTAATAAAAATTGAGGTAATGTAGGGCTGACCGAAAATTACAAATGTGAAATCGCTACGCAGTTTCCTTGGACTAACCGACTACTATCGAAAATTTGTAAAGGACTATGGGAAGATCAGTGCACCCCTCACCTCTCTATTGAAAAAGGATACATTCCAATGGTCAGACAAAGCTTCTACTGCCTTCAACAAACTTAAGGTAGTCATGACGATGATGCCGGTGCTAGTGCTACCAGATTTCAACTGACCCTTCGTCATTGAGGCCGATGCATCTGGAGTCAGAATTGGAGCCGTTCTAATGCAAGAAGGTCAGCCACTCACATATAGCAGCAAGGCGTTGTCTTCCTCCTATAAAAAGATATCAATGTATGATAGGGAGATGCTCGTAATTATGCACGCCGTAACAAAGTGGAGACCCTACTTGATCGGCTGATGGTTTCAAATTAAAATCGACCATTGAGGCCTCAAGTATTTTTTGGAGCATAATATATCATCCCTTGAGCAGCAAAAATGGGTAACCAAACTTCTTGGATTTGATTATAAAATTATTTACAAAAAGAGAAAAGAAAATGTTGTTGCAGATGCACTCTCACGGCTACACGAACAACTTGAAATTTTAGCCATCTCCCTTCCTATGATCGGCTTTCTTGAGGACATTAGGGAGGAATGGAAGAAGGATCCAGAAAGCAGTAACATCATAAAAAAATTGGAGGAGGATCCAAGTGCAATAGCCCACTATACTTGGGATTCGAAGGATCTGCGCTACAAAGGAAGCATTGTGCTTATACCCGACTTTCCTTACATCAAAACCATCTTGCAAGAGATGCACTCCATACCTTCAATAGGGCATTCCAGATTTTTGAGAACCTACAAAAGAGTGAAGCAAAATTTTTATTGGAGATGGATGAAAAAAATTATTTATGAATATGTAGCAAAATGTGATGTATGTCAACTGTAAAAGGGTGAAATAGTGGCAAGTCAAGGAAAGCTACAACCACTACCCATACCTGACTCGGTATGGACTGATATCTCCATGGATTTCATAGAAGGGCTACCATCATCCCAAGGTAAAAGTATAATCCTCATGGTGGTTGAGTGACTAACGAAATATACTCATTTTTGTGCCATGCGACATCCCTACACTACTACTAGTATTGCTTAGATTTTCATAGAAAATATTTTTAAACTGCATGGGATGCCAAAGTCCATTGTAATTGATCATGATAGGGTCTTCACAAGTAAATTTTGGACCGGATTATTTCAGCTATAGGGCACCAAACTTAAGATGAGCATAGTATATCATCCACAAACTAACGACCAAATCGAGGTGGTGAATAGGTGTTTAGAGACATACCTTCGGTGCTTCACCAGTGACTGACCAAAGGAATGGACGAAATGGCTCCCTTGGGCCGAATGTGGAATAATACTATGTATCATTCATCTACAAAATGTACCCCATATGAGGCACTACTTGGTCGACCGGCTCCTAGATTCCAAAGTATATAATTGGCTCAGCCAAAGTGGATCAGGTTGACACACGACAAAGCGAAAGAGAGTTTTCAGTAGGAGATAGGGTTTATCTTCATATACAACCACACAAGCAACTATCCATCAACACACGAGCCTCCATGAAGCTATCTCCACGCTTTTATGAGCCCTATCAAATCGCAGAGTGTATTGGAAACATGGCGTATATATTGCCTGAGGATGCCAAAATTCACCCTGTCTTCCACATATTCTGCTTAAAGCCCAAATTGGAAGAACACGAGTCAGCCCAAACTCAACTACCGAACACCACTGATGATGCAAATATTCAACCCCAACCACAAGCCATCCTTGATAGAAGAATTGTGATGCGTCACCGACGTCCCTCTATTGAAGTGCTAGTGCATTGGAATAATTTACCACATAAAGATAACATATGGGAATCGTATGAGAGAGGAGCTAAAGACCTGGTTCCCTGAGTTTATGGAACCTCGACCTTGAAGATAATGCTGATTTGAAGAGGACAGGCTTGATTCCTAGCAGAGTTGGGTCCTACTCAACTAAGTAGCAATAATAAAAATCTTGTGAGATTATAATAAACCCACCTAGCTACCTCTATCATATAAAGAAGAGTGGCTAGGGTTTATGTTTGGGGCCTTAGGCTTTCTAGTCGTCGCCCCCTTTACTGGGCTGGTCGGGTAGGGGTTCTAGCAAGGGTGCATGGATTGTACAGCCCCGTAGGCCGCTGCCCCCCTTAACAGGGCAAGTCAGCTAGATAGAGGATAAGAGGGGGAACACTTAGGAAGCACCCCCCAGGGCTAGGGTTTGGAGCCCTATATAAGCTTGTAGCATCCACCTCTTTTGAATAAGAAAATATCAATCTTCAATTTAGCCTTGTGCCAAGTAGTAGGAGGGTGGAACCCCTGTAGCATTCCAAGGGTTGATCCCCCTCAAAAATCAAATCTCCATAGAATTCCTCCGAGGTTCTATCAGAGTGCATCTACAACAATGTTTTCTTTCCTCTTTTTATAAATAATTTCATAATCAAATCCAAGAAGTTTAGTTACCAATTTTTGCTGCTCGGGGGATGATATCTTCTACTCCAAAAAATATTTGAGGCTTCTATGGTCGGTTTTAATTTAAAAGCGCCAGTCGATTAGGCAGGTTTCCACTTTGTTACTACATGCATAATGGCGAGAATCTCCTTATCATATATTGATATTTTTTTATGGGAGGGATACAATGCCTTGTTGGTATATATGAGTGGTCGACCATCTTGCATGAGAAGGCTCCAATTTCGACTCCATATGTGTTGGTCTCAATGATGAAGGTTCGACTGAAATCGGGTAGTGCTAGCAACATCATCGTCATGGCTACCTTGAGTTTATCAAAGGCAGTGGAGGCTTTGTTCAACCATTGAAAAACATCCTTTTTCAGTAGAAAGGTGAGGGTGCACTGATCTTCCCATAATCTTTCATAAACTTTTAGTAGTAGCCCGTTAGTCTAAGGAAACCGTGCAACGATATCACATTTTTAGGTTTTGGACAGCCCTGCGTCACTTCAATTTTTGTTGGGTCTACCACCACTCCTTCTGATATTATATGCCCAAGATAATCTACTTTTTACTGGAGAAAGTTACACTTTTATTGCTTAACAAAAAGAGTATTCTCCCAAAGGATCACTAAAACAAACCACAAGTGCTGAAGGTGAGTCTCAAAAGAAGGGCTGTAAATAAGAATATCGTCGAAAAATACTAGCATAAATTTGTGAAGAAAGCTCTGAAAAATATTGTTTGTGAGGCTTTGGAAGGTTGAAGGAGCATTAGTGAGTTCGAAAGGCATTACCAAGAATTCATAATGGTTGTTATCCGTTCAGAATGTAGTTTTTAGAATATTATCTTCACATACCCGAATTTGATGATACCCGGATCGGAGGTCCAACTTCGTGAAGACTCGAGCTCCTTTTAACTCATCAAAAAAGTTCATGCACCAAGTTCTATCCTTGATGGTGATGCCATTTAGAGCTTGGTAGTTGATGCACATCCGCCAAGTTCTATCCTTTCATACAAGTAACAACAGTGAAGAATAGAGGCTGCAGCTTGACCGAATCACCCATGTTTCAAGCATCTCTTTTACAATCTTTTCAATTTCATCCTCCTAGAGATGGGGGTAGCAGTATAGATGAGTGTTCGCTGGTGGTTTGCCTAGAAGGATTAGGATTCGGTGGTCATGCTGTCAGGTAGGAGGAAGACTGCGTGGTTTGACGAAAACGTTGACAAATTCAGCAAGCAGATGGGTGAGGTTTTGATCTTCAATTTTTATTTTCTTCTTCTCTGGTTGTTGCTGGAATTGCATCAAAAAGCCATAATCATCAACTGGTAAGAGGAAGAAGTCGATAATAATTTCTTGGTCTGAAAACAATAGTTTCACCTACGGGCATCTTTGGTTGCACTTTAAGATTCAGCCGTCGGTAACTTTTACGTCAAATTTGCTGCAGTCTTCGATGTGGAGCACCATCCCAATAGCAACTTTACTATTTAAGAAGTTATTAGTGCTACCCATGTTGATGAGAACAGTGACCGATGTTGTTTGAGTAGGTTTCCAACTTCTATCGTTTGTGGATTTACGTAGTCGACTAGCACGTGCACCATAAAATCAATCAGTTGTGGCTCTTCTTCTACATCTTCTTCTTCATGTTCAGGGCTCTCTTCTAGATGTTCAATGACCTCTTATTCTATGGGTTCAATTACAAGAAGTTTCCCTTTTTTTACAGCAATGCTCGTGGCTCTAAGGCTCATCATAATGCCAACATAACCCCTTTCAATATAGCTCTTGATGCTCTTCTCTTGCAACTTTTTTGGTGTAGAGGCTCAATTGACAGTAGGGGGGCTAAGGGCTTCAGTGTTGCTAGTCAGGAGTGACCCTAGTCCTCCAAGCTTCATGGTTCAATCACTCCTCTTGAAGTCACGCGAAGGAGATGGCTGGCTACCTACCATAAATGTGTATAGTTGTCGCGCTTTAACTTCTCCCTGAATCTCTGACTTCAAACCCTCAATAAAAGTCTCTAATAACTATTTTTTAGACTAATCCTGAGGTTGATTAGATAACATTTCAAACTTGCTTTGATACTCCTAGACGGTGGAGGTTTGACAGATCTTTGTAAGTTGTTCGTCAACATTCTCGTAATCGATTGGTCCGAAGTGGATCAATAGTCCTTCTTTGAATTGTCTCTATGAGAGGACTCCATGAGTATGTTCAAACCAATCAAACTATTGTATGACATGCCCTTCAAGATGTATAGCTGTAATTTCCACCATAGATGCATTTGTTGTTTTGTGGTACCGAAAATATCGCTCCTCACATGAGATCCAACCAATCGGGTCTCTTTCTTCCCATCTAGGGAAGTCTACCCTCATGTGTGGATAGTAGGGATCAGTCATAGAGCCTCCCTCTCATTGTTCATTTTTTCAGTCGGAGCTTTCTCCTTGTTGTGATTTCTTCGAGCTCGGTGGTCGGCCCAAACTGAGTTCGGCAAAGAGAGTTCGTATCTTATCCTCCATTCATATCTCAAAGGTTTCGAATATAGCATTGATTACCTCCTCGGATGCTATAGTATATGCCTCCAAATCTGTAATGTTAAGATCTCTCTTTTGTTGTCGGGTTAAAGGAATGTATCGATTGAGAGAAGTGGTGGCCGAAAGGGTTGGTGGATTGGTGGATGTAGGTTGCGGTTTAGGCTTATTTAGTGGCTATTTTGGGCACAGTTTGGACTGCGGTTTGGTGGAGTTTTGGGGCTATGATAGTAGTGGATGGAGGTTAGAAAAAGGGTTATAGATCTATGGTAGATGACAGCAAAGGTTTAATAAAAATTAATGGAGGTTCATTGTGGATAGGTGCTGTCTCGTAGGAGCAGAATTATCTTCAAAGAAACATCAGTTTCTCAATGAAATTTCTAGTAAAAATCTAGAGATTTGTGGAGGAAATTGGCAACAAGATCTCAGTTTAAATAACACTAAGGATGACAAATTAGATCAAGGAAATTTTGGCAGCATAACAGTAAGGAAACATTGTAAGTTACGGTAGTAGAATCTCATCGAAAAATTCAACGGTTTACGATAAAAATTTACAGCAACACAAGAATGTTTTCGGAGATAAATTCCATCATAGATTGACATAGACAAAAGCCAAGACGATCTATAAAGCATGTAAGAAATTTTGTTCAAAAAGGATGGCAAATAGATCAACTCAAAGGCAACAATAGGCGGCTAAAATTTTCTGCAGCAATCCTTCATTTGTGAAGATGATAACTTTTACGATGAAAGGAATTCACAGCAAAGGATAGATAAAAGCTACTTTTTGGTATCTTTTAGATAGAAAATTGCAGCAGCAAAAGGTATTGGTGATAGAAAAATACCAGATCTCTGATGCAATTGGTGGAAGCGGCAGTAAATTGATTTGATCTGCGATAAGGAGATGGTGGTGGAGACGACGTTGTCAAAAGTAATTATGGAAATTGCTTGCTGATGGTAGGCAGCAAGGATGGCAGCAAAAGTGGCAAAATTACTGCTCTGATACCAGCTATAAAACCCTAGAGGAATTATATGCAGATTGATCTTTGATGGGATCAACCCTTGGAACATTATAGGGGTTCCTCCCTCCTAATAGTCGGCTAGATGGCTAAATTGTAGATTGATCTTGCTTGTTTAAAAGTGATGGAGGCTACATGCTTATATAGGATTCTAAACCCTGACCCTTGGGAGGCTACTCCCTAAAATAAAATATTATCCTTGCCCTCCACCCTAGCCGACTTGCCCTGTAAGGGGTGGTGGCCTAAGGGGCTGCAACAAGCTGGGTGCCCCTGCTAAAAACCCTAGTCGACTTGCCCGGTAAAGGGGGCAGCGGGTAGGAAGCCCTAAGGCCCTAAATATAAACCCTAGCAAACCTTCTTTATAGGATAGAGGCGACTATGTGGGATTTATTATAATCTCACAAGGTTTTTATTAGTGGCTACTTGGTTGAGTAGGACCCAACCCTGCTAAGGTCCTATCACACCTATAACCAACAAAGATGATAATACAAAAAGGAGAGAGAGGAAAAAGGCAAAATCGATGGCGACTTCCGAGGGACCCCTTAAGCTACTGGAGGATGGATCACTATCATTGAAGGTGACCTCCTCCTCCATTGGCACATGGTCATCCTCTGGAATAGTTGTATAAGGGTCCTCTTCGATCTCTAGCTTAGGGTACCTCGCTCTAAAATAAGCCAGAGCAACCATATACCTGTATTCATAATACACGGGGCCTGGCCGACATAGCTACTTCATCCTCTTGAGGTTCATTCCTATAAGGTACAAAACACCTATTAGCTTTCGCTTGGGAACAAAAACAAGAAGTATAATAGAAGGCCAACAAACGACAACGACCGAGTGAACCATACACCAATGGGTTGGACTAAGGCCCGCCTCCACCAGCTAGTCCTTGTTCATCGACTTGATGGCCTTAGAGGAGAGGATTCCCCTCAGAAGCACCACCTGCTTTGCCTCCTCCTTTGACAAGAGGGGAGGGGAATTGTTGATGTCACAACCTATCCACTTCAGGCTAAAACCCCACCCTCTGAAGGCACTAATGAAAAAGATACATGACTTCTACCCCTTGTTGTTCGAAGGGGTGCCGTTGACCTTGAAATCGCTCCTTGCGATTAGGTAGTAGCTTCCTCGCCCTTTGCCAAGGCGGAAGCAAGCCAAGAAGAGAGTAAGCGATGGGTCGATCCCAGTCGCTTGATACTCCCTGACAAAAACTGCTAGATAATGCTAGGAGTTCGACGCTATCCAAGAAGGAGAAATCCTAGTGTTGGAGGCACAACACCACTAATGGGTGTAGAGGAAGCCTCAACCCCATCTCGAAGGCATCGACCGACAGGTTGAACCTATTCAAGAATGGATCAAAAGGTTGCTGGCCGACCTCTAGGACATGTAGATCATATTAGGGGGATATATAGTATCTAGACCTAATCATTGGTAGGAAGGAGTCAGTTATGACTGAACATCATGCTCTCTAAGCATTGCCTCTAAAGCCTTCTCATCCAAAGAAGATGAGGATCTAGAGGGGCCTTCCCGTATTTTGCTCACTACTCAAGGACAAGGCTGTATTTTTGGATCTTGCCTGTTTCAGGATGGAAGACAAGGAGACATCACAAGAGAAAACCTGGAACAAGAGGAAAGCAACTGAAGGCAGGGAAAGAAAACATGAGAACTCAGCTGTGAAAGACCTAAAGATGAATGAGGCAGAACGATGTCAGGGGAACCCAAGGACAAATGAGGCTCTAGCCCATGGAAGGTGGAATGAAGAGCATAAGTCGCATGGAGCCTCGTAGGAGGGGGCATATAAAGATGAATGTTGGCACACAAGCGATGCAACCCTTCAAGTGAAAGCAACCACGAGGGCACAAGCTTGTCACTTAGAGCAACTTTTTGCTGGTTACAACTTCTCTGTAAGCGAATCACATGAATGATGACACGTGTGACACACTATATGATCTTTTTGCTTATGATTATTATTGGTATATTATCACATTATATTATATGTTGCACATATATATTGTGATCTCATTGGTTTTGTGTAATGAGAATCTGATTATGATGATATCACAATAATGAGACCGATTCACCTTTAAACACAGACTCTAAATAATTCTAATCATATGTTACTCAAGAGGAACATCAAGATAACTGGATAGACTATTGTACTATATACTTATCCATATGATGGAGGCGACTAGTCTCATAGCCACTTATATGGGGACACTAAAGGTATATATAGTATAGGTGCTCATTGGAGAATGAGTTCACTGATTAATCCGCTTACGAAATGCTAGATGGTTTATGATACTTATCGTCAGACAGCGATTTTGTAGTCTCAGCTGTGTGTATAGTCCTTAGACTAAAGACACCAAGGATGCCTTGTTTGAGTACTCCTTTCTTTGACAACAGACTTACAGGTTTAGAAAGTTTCAGATTTGGTACAACCAGTTATCGAGATTGGTAGCCGACCTTACGAAAGTAATTGAGTATCAATAGAAGATCATACACTCTTGGTATCATGAGAGGAATATCCCATGTGTTATCGCTCAGACAAATTCTCGACCTGGGTCGTTCAGATTGAGAGGGAAGTTCTCCGGGAGAATCCGATTAAAGCGAGACTTAGACATATTCTGTATAAGGTCTGACAATACCATGCCCAATATATGGTCTCTGAGATATTAGATGGATGAGGAACTATTCATATATGATAATTGAGGATAAACAGGTCCAATGGATAAGATCCCCTATACAGTCTGGAGACTATGGCACAGTGGCCTAGTACGTCCATAGTTGATGAGTTTAGTGAATAATTATGAGATAATATTTCACTAAGTCAGAAGGAGTTCTGACAAGTATGACTCACAGCTAGCTTGGTATTGGGCCTAGAGGGTCACACATATATGGTGGATGTTTCAACGAATAGAGGATTGGATATGAGTATCCAATTAGCCCTTGTTCTCATTAGATGAGACCCGACATTGATGGACTCCTTGCATAAGGCCCAGTTAGAGGCCAAATATGATTATTGGATAGAGATCCAATAATTCAAGACTAGTAGATAATTGGATAAAAATTCAATAATCACTTAGGCAGGATCCATTAGGGTTTTTGGGTGGCTCTCTATAAATAGGAGGCAGGGGCGACACATTAGTGATATGTTACCTTTGTCCGCCCCCTCCTATTCTTCTCTCTCCCTCTACATAAGAGTTGCGAGTTCTCGGACTATGATTAGAGGAGCATTGCTGCAAGGATCTATCGTGTGGATACCGCTAGAGAGGAGGAAGTTTGACCTTCTTCATCCTCTCTATCTGGATCTAGATTTTTAAGGATATATAATTTCCCTAGGTAATCAATCTCTCACGTATTGTAGTTTTTATATTTAGAGGTATTTCGAGCACCAATCTTTACATGACGATTTGAAATACATGGAAACCTGTTTTATTTTCTTTCTTCCACTGCGCATGTGATACTCCCGTTGATTTTCCCAAAAGTAGTATCAGAGCTAGGTTGCTCGTGTAAAAGATTGAGTTATTAAAACGTAGAACTATTCTACGCATTCATGTAGCGAATGCAGCACACGTACATAAGCTGCCAACGGACGAGGGGGCGGACACCTACGACCAGGCCACCTACAGGGGCATCTACTCGCAACTAGGCCACTAGTAGGCATGGCCGCTTACGAGCATGACCTCATGGGTAGGCCCTTGCAGGGGCGGTGCACAGCGCTGCCGCTTATGTAGGGGCGTGGGTTTTCTTATGGCAACAAGATAACACAACCCCTCGGAATTTGAGAAATTCTAGGTTTTATCCTTTTGTTCAAATTTTAAAAATACCCTTAATAATTCTAAAATTCCTAACATGTCCCAAAATTTAGAAAACTAATTAATTAAATAGTTTAATTAATTATTATTTATCTAGTAGTCCTACATGATGATGTGTGTACATGTGATGTATGACATGGATAGATGATCATGAGTCATGTGTTGTGATGTGTGTAAATATGATTATTATTATTATTATTATTGGTGCCTGCGAGCTTCTATTTTCTTGTTTATTATCGGGACTGCATGCTTGTAATTATGTTGTAATTACACGAATAGGCGTGGTAGGAGCATGAAGGTGTCAGCGGGACCCACGATGTCGTAATGATCGATCGTGATGAATAGAGATACGCCGAGGATCCGAAGGAACCGACGATGATGAGAAGGACGCTCACATGGCATGGAGATGCGCTAATACACATATAGATCCTGTTGTGAGTGATTGGGCCCACTGGCTCGGGCCTAATCACATTAGCTGACGGTTCATGATCATCCGGTGTGGCATGCATATGTGATATGTGATTATGCACATAGTCCTCCATCATTATAAAATAAACAAAATCCTCTCCTATGATAATATTAAGTCGGTGAACGTGAAGCAATAAGATTGACCCACGTGGTCTTCCATCATTATAATAAGAAATTGAATCACGACATAGGTTGAGTTGGTCAAGTCCCTCGAAGCTCACTTAGTTACGTGATCGAGATCTTGCCTACGACATAGAGATGTCACCGATGACCAGAGGACTTCATATGCTTGGTCGAGCCACTCGAGGATAACTCATCTTGTAACGATGGTAATGACTTAATAGAATTTCATAGTTGGTTGAGCAGTCAAAACCATGATGATTCAAAGGCCAAACAGGATGGGAATAAAAAGGAGTTATGATTAGCAAGAGTTTCCTACCTTTTTGGGCTTAGTGTGATTAGTCGAGTCCCTCGATGTTACACTAAGATGCACGATTGTATCTCGATCCCCACTAGAAGTCTTACGGACACTTTTGTTTCATGTGTCGAGGGTGTCACATGATTCGCTAGGAAAATAGTGGGAGTACATTAAAATAGAAGTACATATCTTAATTAATTTTTTACAAAATATGCATGTCATTAGACCATGCTATATCTTGTTTATCAAAAATATGTCGCTTGCAAAATCCCTACATGACATACTTGATGCCAACCGCCTTACTGGTCCAAACTATATAGATTGGCTCTGTAATTTGAGAATTATTCTCACTATGGAGAAAATCGTATACACCCTTGACATGATTGTACCCATGGCGGAAGAAGGGGCAAGCGAGGATGAGATCGCTTTATTAAAACCCCAGAAAAAGCTCTATAGATTTTGATCCTTGAGGGGGATCAACCATTGGAACGCTGTGGGGGTTCCTCCCTCTTAGACTCGGTCGGCACAATATTGAAAGAAAATTGATAATTGCTTGGTAAAAGAGAGGGGGCGGCTACATCATTATATAGGGTTGCAAACCCTAGCCCATGGGGTGCTTGCCTAACTAAAATTATCTTTTTGCCCCTTCTATAGCCTACCTGCCTTAGAGGTAACAGGTGGCGACTAGGTTGGCTCTATAGCTGACCTAAGCAGGGGGAAACCCTGGCCGACCAACCCGATAAGGGAGGTGGCAGCTACTAAGCCCTAAGGGTTAATCTAAACCCTAGCCATACTCCTTTATAAGATAGGAGTGGCTTTATTACAATCTAGCAGGGTTTTATTGACTACTTCTTAGGGAGATTAGGACTCAACCCTGTTAGAGTCCTATCAAACCCGCCCTCCTAAAATTAGCCTTGTCCTCAAGGTTGAGGTTCCATAAACTTGGGGAACCGGGTCTTTAGGTCCTCATATGATTCTCATGCTATTATCAACCGAACTTTGGCATCCTCATCAACTGGGGTGTTAGTTGGAAGGATTTGGGCTACGTCATCTTCTTTAAATTTCCATTTGAGGTGGGATACCCAGTGGATCAATTGTAATCTTGATCTGGTGCGTGGATCTGATCTCCAGGTTAGGGCTCCAATGTGGTCCTCAATTCTGTAAGGCCCAAAGAAATAGGGAGACCACTTCCTTAAGGCTTGGGTTTCCTACTGATCGGGCTGGAGGTGTAAGAAAACTCGATCTTCAATTTCTCGTCCATTCTGAAGTTTGTTGGGAAGCTAGTTCTTCTTTATATATGCTAGCGTGAGCATGGATTGTAATTCTTTTGGGTTTACTTCTCTTTCATGCCATGGACCTGTATCCAGCCAAATTTTAAATTTGGTAGCAATAAGTATCCCCTTTAAAAATCTCGTGTGAAGTGTGGGGAAGCCTTAGTGTGAATTAAGAGCCGACCATCTTGCATAAGGGTGACGTCGATCCTAACTTTGGATGTGCCTGCTCCAAGTACGAACACATTGCCATGTTCAGGTAATGCTAGCATCGATATAGATGACATCACGGTTGTGGGGGTCATGTGGATATCTTTCTCCTGTTCCTTCTTGCGATTGTGGGTCGTGGATCCGAGGTCATCATTAGGGAAGAATTTTAGCATCATGGTCCATTCCTCGGTGAAGTCGTGGAAGTAGCCCGAGATGAGGGAGCACTGCATCAGAACCTATAGCTTGTTCAGCTGAATATGACACTTCAGGAAGAGCTTATCGTTGCAGAAAAAGAGGTAAAGTTTTTGGAGATAAAGTGTTATTGCAAGGGAAGGTTGTGGTCGAATGATTTGTATTTCTCGCGTCTCCTGGATGATCTTTTTAACTTTTGTCTCTGAAAATGTGGATAGCAATATGGCCGAATATGTACTAGTGGTTCCCCTTGTAAGACCAACATACGGGGGTTATGTAGTTTGGTAGGAAGGAGTCAACTCGGTTTAGCGGGCATGCCTGAGATTTCAACGAGCTTCTCCAAGCACTATGTCGAGATCATCTTTTCTTCATTCTCTCCTTTCCTATATAAGGTCACCTATTTTTTTTTTTTTGTCATTCATAAGGTCATTGGAGCTCCTGGTGTCGACGAGGATGGTGACGAGCTGATGCTTGATGAAGCCATCAATGTCCAATATCTGTAGTGGAGCATGAAAGGTGCGGGCGACTGATTGTGGTTTTTCCTTCATATCCTTCTCCTCGAACTCGAGAGCTATATCTTTGAGTTTGGATTCTTCAGTGGGCTCAACTAATAAAGGTCTTTTTTTTTTACAATGGTAGTCTCGACTTCACAGTTTATTACAATGCCAACATAGGCCCTTTGCCGATCTATCACAAAACTCGTCTCCTATTAACTTTTTTGGCTAAGGTGACCGCCTAGTGGTAGATGGGGCCGAGAGTCTCTATGCTGCTGGTCGTGCATCGGCTTTGGTCCTCCAAGCATCTTGGTTCAGCCTATCTTCGTGTAGTCATGCGAAGGAGATGGCTGCCTTAAGTGTGTACGGTTGTTGCGCTTTAACTTCTTCTTGAATCTTCGGCTTTAAGCCCTCAATGAAAGTCCTTAATATCTATTTTTCAGACCAATCATGAGTTTGATTAATTAACCTTTCAAACCTAATTTGGTACTCTTAGATAGTAGAGGTTTGACAGATCTTCTTTAGTTATTCGTTAAGGTTCTTGTAATTGATTGATGCTCAAGGTTTATATGCTTTTGGTTGGGATGTGGCTCTCATGCTCTGAGCATCTTGATTGAGATGCCCTTCTTGAAGTTGTACAAAGGAGGTCGATGTCATCGAGGTGTAGGGCTGCCATGTCTTATCCTCGCTTCTTATCTTTGATGGGTTCTTTTTGCAATTAGAATTTACTCCATGTTGTGATCTTCTTGGGCTTGGTGATCAGCCCAATCTAAACTCCTCAAAGAGAACGCATAATTTAGCATTCATACGTGTCTCGAAAGCCTCCAATTTGACTTCGAATGAGCCTAGCAGATTGATGGATCTGCGGCTTAGTCGGCAACGATGAAGATGATGTCAAAAGCAATTGTGGGAATTGCTTAGGAAGGTAGAGGCGTGGATGACGGTTATAGGGGCAGCAAGATCGATACTATGATACTAGATGATAAAACCCCAGAATGAGCTCTATAGATTTTGATCCTTGAGGGGGATCAACCCTCCTAGACTCGGCACAAGGCTGAAATAAAATTGATAATTGCTTGGTAAAAGAGAGGGGGCAGCTACATCATTATACAGGGTTGCAAACCCTAGCCCATGGGATGCTTGCCTAACTAAAATTACCCTTTTGCCTCTTCTATAGCCTACCTACCTTAGAGGGAATAGGTGACGGCTAGGTTAGCTCTATAGCCAACCTAAGCAGGGGGAAAAATTGGCCGACCAACCCAGTAAGATAGGTGGCGGCCACTAAGCCCTAAGGGCTAATCTAAACCCTAGCCATACTCTTTTATAAGATAGGAGTAGCTTTATTATAATCTAGCAGGGTTTTATTGACTACTTCTTAGGGAGATTAGGACTCAACCCTGCTGGAGTCCTATCACACTTGCTATATGAAGTATATAGACGATTCCACATTGGCAAAGTATTATATGTTGGCCTTCATGACTCCTGAGTTATAAAGGCAATATGAAAGCATGAATGCTAATTCTATCCTTCTTTATCTTCGCGAGCTGTTTGAGGAACATGGAAGAACTCAAAGATATGATATATTCAAAAGTCTCTTATGAGCTAGGATGACAGAAGAGACATCGGTTTAGAACCATGTCATAATGATGATAGAGTGGATTGAGAAACTCACAGATCTAGTAATAGTCTTAGAGGATAACCTGTGTGTTGATCTTATACTTTAGTCCCTGCTAGATTCCTTTTTGACAATTCATCATGAACTTCAATAGAGAAAGTTTGAGATAACTCTACCTGAGCTCTTTAATATGTTGAGGGAAGCTGAGAGCACCATCAAGAAAGAGAAGCTAGGTCTCTATATTGGTAAGACCAATAAAAAAAGGAAGGCTAATAAGACCCATAAGAAGGGCATGGGCAAGGGCAAACTAGGTAAGGCAAAGTTGCCAAGAAAGGCTCAGCTAAGGACAAAGGTCAGTGCTTCTACTACGGCAAAGATGAGCACTGAAAGAGGAACTACAAGGATTACCTTGCAGATAAGACGAAACAAAAACTTGGAGAAGCTTTAGGTACATTCATGACCAGTCTCTATTTGTCAAATTTTCATGATAACACATGGGCATTAGATACCGAGAGTGTTTATGTTAGAACTCTTGTGGATTCTAAGCTTGGGGTTTGATCTCCATAGGGGATCAGCCTCTTGGAACTCCGTAGGGGTTCCTCCTCTAAGGTATTCGGCACAATAACTGAAAAAAGATTGCTCTTATTCATGATGAAATAGTGGTGGCTACATGATTTTATTAGGGACTTAAAACCCTAACTCCTAATAGGACTCCTACTTTAACTCTTAACCAACCTAGAGAGAGTTCAAACTAATGGGGGCTCTCCCTCTTCTAAGCCTAGTCAGCCACCCCAAATAGAAGTGGTCAGCTAGGAGTCCCTCTCCATGAGGACTCCTCACTAACCCTATCTGACCACTTCATCAATAGGGGGTGGCGGCTAATTTAGGGTTTTATTACGCTCAATGACATTTTAATTCAGTGGACTTAGGACCTGACCTAGCTAGGGTTCTAACAGACCCGTCCTCTTCAAATATGCATTGTCCTCAAGGCTGAGGCTACATGACCCCAGGAATTTGATCTTCAATTCTTAATAGTTCTCCTATGTGGCATTTTCTGCGGGTAAGTTTGTCCACTGCACCAACACCTCAGTAGTGGGACATAGATGATGAGTCACGATCCGACAAGTAATGATGCCTCTCGTTTAGATCTGGAGCACTCCATGGGCTATAGTGTCTGGCAGGTGACTCTAGGTTGTCTCATTCTGTCCCAGTTTGGGCTTCAGGCATGATACATGAAAAATTGAGTGGATCCGAAAGCTTGTAGGTAGGTCCAGCTTGTATGCCACTACTCCAATGCGCTCCATGATCTGGTAGGGCCCAAAGAAATGTGGTGAGAGCTTTATGGATGCTATAGTGTGGACGGATGTATGCTTGTAGGGCTGGAGCCGAAGGAAGACCCAATCTCCTACTAAAAACTCTCTTTCAGTTTTGTACATATTATGATGATGTTTCATCCTTGTCTGGGCTACTGAGAGATTATCCTTTAATAATTTTAGAATTTTGTCATTGTCCCTGAGCTCCTTGTCTATCTGATCTACTTTAGATGAGCCGATTATATATTTTGGTATTACAGGTGATGTTCGGCCATACAAGGCTTCATATGGAGTAATTATATCAAGGAATGATAAGTCGTGTTATATACCACCACTCGGCCCAGGGAAGCCACTTTGTCCACTCTTTCGGTCGATCACTAGTGAAGCATCTGAGGTATGTCTCTAAGCACCTGTTCACTACTTCGGTTTGGTCGTCGATTTGTGGATGGTATGTCATGCTCTTCTTCAATTTGGTGTCATGCAATTGGAATAATTATATCCAAAATTTACTGGTGAAGACCCTGTCATGATCACTTACAATATATCTAGGCATCCCATGTAATTTTATAATATTTTTTATGAAGATTTGAGCAATGCTAGTAGCTATGTAAGGGTTGTGGACAACGCAAAAGTGGGCATACTTCGTAAGACGATTGACTACGTTGAGGATTTGTACCTTTTTATTTGGATGGGGGTAGCCCTTAGATGAAGTCCATTGATATATCAGTCCACATTGAATCTGGTATAGGTAGAGGTTGTAACTTTCTGGGGCTTGCCATTGTCTCACTTTTATATCATTGGCATGTGTCGTACTGCACTACAAATTCAGCAATAGCATTCTTCATCCCTTTCCAATAAAAATTTTGCTTAATTCTCTTATAAGTTTGAAGGAATCCAGAGTGTTCTACGGCTGGTGTGGAAAGCATCTATTGTAGGATGATCTTTATGCAAGGAGAATTCAGCACTAATACTACACGTCCCTTATAGTGCAAAACCTTCGAGTGCCAATTATAATGTGCCACAGATCTTGGATCCTACGTTAATTTTTTGATGATCTATCTAATCTCTAGATTATCTCATTGTTCCTTCCTGATGTCATTAAGGAAGTTGCTGATCAGAAGAGAAATGGCTGAAAATTCAACTTGCTCGGGTAGCCGAGAGAGCGCATCTACAACAATATTTTCTTTCCCCTTTTTGTAAATTATTTCATAATCATATCCAAGAAGCTTTGTTACCCATTTTTACTGCTCCAGGGAGGATATCTTTTGCTCCACAAAATATTTAAGACTCTTGCGGTTGATCTTTATTTAAAAGCATCGGTCGATTAGGTAAGGTCTCTATTTTGTCACCGCGTGCACAATCATCAGCATCTCCTTGTCTTAGATGGATATTTTTATATGGGAAGGAGAAAATGCCTTGCTGGTGTAGGCGAGGGGCAGCCTTCTTGCATGAGGATGATGTCGATCCCAACTCTTGATGCATCTGCTTCAATAATAAAAGTTTTGTCGAAGTCGGGTAGTGCTAGCACGGGTATAGATGTTATGGCTACCTTGAGAGCGTCGAAGGTAGTGGAGGCTTTGTCCGACCACTAAAAAGCATCCTTTTTCAACAATGATGTGAGCGGGGTGCTAATATTTCCATAGTCCTTGATGAATTTACGATAGTAGCTTGTTAATCCGAGAAAACCATGTAGCGATTTTACGTTCTTAGGTGTCGGCCAGCTTTGCATTGCCTCGATCTTGGAAGGGTCCATCGCTATGCCTTCTTCCAAGATGATGTGCCCAAAATACTCAACCTTCTGTTGAAGAAAGTTGTATTTTGATTGTTTGACAAAAAGAGTATGCTCCAGAAGAATCGTCAAAATAAGTCGTAAGTGGTGGAGATGACTTTCAAGTGAAGGGCTAAAAATAAGGATGTCGAAGAAAACCAGTACAAACTTCCAAAAATAACTCCAAAAAATATCATTCACGAGGCTATGAAAGGTGGATGTAGCATTGGTGAGACCGAAGGGTATTGTAAAAAATTCATAGTGGCCATTGTGCATTTGAAATGCGGTCTTCGATATGTCTTCTTTACGCATCTGAATTTGATGATATCTGGACCCCAAGTCCAGCTTTATGAAGATATGTGCTCTCTTTAATTTATTGATTAATTCATCCACCACTGGAATAGGATACTTATCTTTGACCATTATGCTATTGAGAGCTCAATAATCGACACACATTCACCATATTTCGTCTTTCTTTCGTACAAGGAGCATGGGCGAAGAGGAGGGGCTTAACTTGGCCGAATAACCCATGTTTCAAGCATCTCATGTATAATCCTCTCTATTTTAGCTTTTTGAAGGTGAGGATAAGTGTTTGCTGGTGATTTGCTTGGGAGAATTAGAATCTGGTGGTCGTGTCATCAGATAGGGGGTTGATTACATGGTTCAACGAAGACGTCTGAAAATTCAGCAAGCAATTAGAGAAGGTTTGGGTCTTCAATTTTTGTCAGCTCCCTCATATGTTTCTGCCGGAGTTGCATTAGGAAGCCACTGTTCACCTTGTGCAAAACTTTCTTCATTCGCTGTGTTGAAACCATCATCACGTCCCTCCCGTGTTTCCCGCGTAGGATCACCTATTTTCCTTTGCTGAAAAATTTCATAATTAATTTAGAAAAATTCTAGAAAACATCACCTATCGTAGTCAGTCATTCGATGCCAAGCACCACCTTATAACCATTGAGTGGGAGGAGAAAGAAATCAATAACTATTTCTTGGTAAAGTTCTTCTCTTATCAATTTCTTCGACTGCGAGGGATGGCCGGGAGCAAATGGTGTTGGAGATTTATACATTACTGATCGAGGTGTGGTTCTCATCCTTCGGGCACCTTGGTTAAGTCGCTCCTCTTGAATTCGGGCTAAGGAGATTGCGGCTATCAAAGTGTAGGGCTGCCACGCTTTTACTTCTCCTCTTATTTTCGGCTTTAGTTCTTCGATGAATGTCCCTAATAATTGCTTTTTAGACCAATCACGGACTTGGTTAGAAATCTTTTAAACCTAATATAGTATTTTTGGATTGTGGAGGTTTCTTGGATCTTCGCGAGTTGATCGTTGATGTTCTCGTACTCAAACGGTCCAAAGTGGATCAGCAGCCCGCTCTTAAATTATCTCCACGTAGGGACTCCTTGGGTGTGCTCAAGCCAATTGTACTATTGTATTGCATCTCCCACCATGTGGATGGCAACGATGTCCACCATGAAAGCCTCCGGTGTCTGGTGATAGAGGAATAGAATTTTGTGCGCGAAAGCTATCCCGTCAAGTCTCCTTCTTCCCATCGAGGGAAGTCCACCCTCATGCATGGCTACATTGAATCAATGGTTTGTTCTTCCTTCTCAATAGGCCTCTCTCAACATTCACCTTGGTGCAATTTTGTTGGGCTCGGAGGTCGGCCAATTCTGAATTCTGCAAATAAAACGCGTAATTTATCCTCCACACGTGATTCGAACACCTCCAACTTGGTATCGATCAAATCTTCGAATTGCATTGCATACATATCCAAATCTGAGATGTTACGATCTTTCTTCTATTGATGGGTCAAGGGCATAGGTCGGTGGAACGTTTGGTGGCTGCGGAAGATAAAGATCGATGGTGGAGGGTTACGGCTGCGATAGACTACAGTTTGGGCTATAGTTTTGGCTACGGTTTGGGTTGGCTGTGGATTTTGAAAATAGGCTACAACGACTCCACCTTAAGGCTAGAAGGGTGCCTTAAAGATGATGTGGTTGGTGGTAGCAAGTTCAGTAGGATCTAGTGGTTTACAAGAAGAAGAACGACAAAAAGTATAGCAACAGAATTTTTCATCGAAAATTTTAGTAGTATAGGCGTAAAATTTCCAACAGTTTATAATAAGGATTCAATAGAATTCAAAGAAAAGGTAATGCTATCAAAAAATTCATGGGAGAATAAGATAGCAATAAATTCAGCAAGATCAAGGAGTACGAGAAGGTGCTGCGATAGATTTTTATGTCTAATGTTCAGTAGTTTGGATGTAAAAGTTCAGCAGTTTGTATCAAGAATTTTTACACAGAACCCAAAGAAAATCTGCTGATAAGAAGTGCCAAAGCCATCGTAAAAATAAGTATAAGATATGCCAACAAAATAGTGGCAGTAAGATAAAAGATAAGGCAATAGTATGTGGCTGAAATCTGTAGCGTAACTTTCATCGTAAAGATGGTAACTTTGTGATGACAAGTTTGTGCAGCGTAATAGAGGAAACCTTTTTTGCTTTTTGGGTTTAGGATAACTAAATTACAGTAGCAGTAAGGTAGATTACTAGAACATGATGCAATTCTCATGGAGATTAAAGGGGTGATCTACGGTAGTGGTGATGACTGCGTAGTTGGCGACAATCTTAGCAATTGTGGGAATTGCTTGGGTGAATGGATGAAGATGATGGGCAGCTGTGGAAGGGTGAGACACCAAGATCGATGCTCTGATACCAAGTGTTAGAACCCTTGGCAAATCCTTTGTTGACCCAGTCTTAGCCAGTCCTTTGTTGACCTAGTCTTGGCTAGTCCTTCCCGATCTTATCTCAGCCAAGTCCTTTGTGGACCTAGTCTTGGCTAGTCCTTTACTGACCCAGTCTTAACCAGTCTTTCGCTAACCTCATCACGACCAATCCGTCGCCGATCTCATCTCAACTAGTCCTTTACCGACCCAATCTTGGCTAGTCTCTCGCTGACCTCATCTTGGCCTATCCTTTGTCAATCAGGTCTCAACCAAACTTTCGCCAACCTCGTCTCAGTTAGTCATGTGCTAACCAGATCTCGGTCAGTCTTTGCCAACCCAGTCTCAGCCAATCCTTTGTCGATCCAGTCTTGGCTAGTCTTTCATCGATCTCGTCTCAGTTAGTCCTTTGCTGACCTAGTCTCCGTTAGTCCTTTGTCGACTCGATCTCAGCCAATGCTTTTTCAAGCCAAACTCAACCAATCTTTGTCGACCTAGTCTTGGCCAGTATCATGTCGACCTAGTCTTGGGCAATCTTTTGTCGACCTCATCTCGGCTAGTCCTTTGTCATATCGATCTTGGTCAGACTTTCGCCAACCTTATCTTGGGCAGTCCTTTGTTGACCCAGTCCCGACCAATCCATTGCCGACTACATCTTGACTGACCTATTGCCGAGTACATCCTAGCCAATCCAGCACTAGAATACGATTTTAGTACATCGTCGATCTATCGCAAAGTTCTTCTCTCATCATTTTTTTTTACAGTGAAGGACGGTTGGGAGTAGGGAGTGCTGGAGGTTTATATGTTGCTGGTCTAAGAGTGGTTCTCATCCTCCAAGCATCTTGGTTGAGCCGTTCCTCCTAGATTCGGGCGAAAGAGATTGCGACCATCACGGTGCGGGACTGCCATGCCTTAACCTCTCCTTTAATCTCCGGCTTGAGTCCTTCGATGAACATCCCTAATAATTATCTGTCAGTCTAATCATGAGTGATGTAGGATAACTTCTTAAACCTGGTTTGGTATTCTTGGATCGTGGAGGTTTGTCAGATCTTCATGAGTTGGCCATCAATATTTTCATACTATGTCGCTCCAAAATGGTTAAGCAGTGCATTCTTGAATTATATACATATCGGGGCCCCATAGGTGTATTCAAGCCAATTGTACCACCGAATTATATTTCCTTTGATGTGGTTGATAGTAGTGTCCACCATGGAATCCTCTGATATTCGGTAATAGTAGAAGTAGAATTCAGCACACGAAATTCATCCCATCAGGTCTCCTTCTTCCCATCGAGGGAAGTCGACCCTCATGCGTGGCTGTATCATGTTCGAGGGTTGTCCCTCCTTCTCTGAAGGCCTCTCTGAATTTTCTTCTTGCTGAAATTTTGTTGGGCTCAGAGATTAGCCTAATCCGAATTTGGTAAATAAGGCATGCAATATGTTCTCCATGCGTGATTCAAGCCGTGATTCAAGCTGTGATCTAAGTACCCCCAACTTGGCACCGATCAGATATACCGATGCCATTGCTTAAGACCCTAGATTTGCAATGTTAAGGTCCTTCTCTTATTGTTGGGTCAATGGTATGAACTAGTTGGGTGGATTGATAGGCGAAAGAGGTGGTGGATCAAGGGTAGATGGCTGCGGTTTGGGCTAAAAGGTTGCTATTTTTGGTTGCTGTTGGGGCTATGGTTTGGAGCTACTGTAAGGATCGTATAGGGGGTATAATGGCTAAGGTTTAAGGTTAGATGAATGGTTTAGGATTGTTGTTGATGACAATAATGGATTTGGTAGGGATCGAGTGTGGATGCAGTAAGTAGTACCGAAGGTAGTGCAGCAAATTTTTTTGTCGAAGAGAGTGTTGTTGATGCTATTGTTTGGGGCTATTGTAGAGGCTGTAAGGGGGGTTTGATGATAGAGGTTTAGGGTTAGAAGGGTGGCTTAGGGTTGTTGTTTATGGCAACAACCGTTTTGGTAGGGATTGGTGGCTAAAAGAGTGATGGATCAAGGTTGCAGTTTAGGGTTGATAGCTTATGGTTTAGGTTGTTGTTGGTGCTACAATTTGAGGGTGTTATGGAGGCTGAAAAGAATTTCAGTGGTAGTGGTTTGAGGCTAGGAAGGAAGGTTTAGGGTTGGTACTGGGGGCAGCCACTAGTTTAGCAAGGTTCGGGTGTTGGTGCAGCAAGATATGCCTAGTGTAATGCTGTAGGATTCTTCATCAAGGAACAACAGTTTTATGATGCTATTTGGGCCGACTATAAAAATAAAAAAAGGGCAATGATGGTTGCATCGTAAGGCTAGAGGGGTGCCCTAAAGATGATGTGATTGGTGGCAATAGGATGGGTAGGATTTTGGTGGTTTACAAGAAGAAGATGACAAAAGGTATAGCAGCATAATTTTTAGTCAAAAAAATTTCATTATTAGGGGGTGGCGGTTAGATTAGGGTTTATTATATTCATGATGCCATTGACTTTAACCCATATCTAACTCCGACTTCTAACCCGACTAGTTCAGTCAAATCCTAGCCCTACTAGGATTTGGACTGATTTATTACAATGGACTCAAATCTTCTCATAGCCGACCTAATATCAGGTCTAGATTGGCCAAAAAGGCTTAATTTAAGGACTCGACTCAATCGACTATGACCCGACTTAGCTAGGGTCCTAACAGACCCGTCCTCTTCAAGTCAACCTTATCCTCAAGGTTGAGGCTCCATGATCTCCGGGTCTGAGTCTATAGCTTGTCATGAGGCTTCCTTGTTGCATTTGAGGTAGGTGCATCTGTTAGGATCGAGTTGGCACTAGGGGGGGGTGTTAAACTTAGAACTAGTTAATAAGTAATTAAATCCAAGAGCAATAGTAATGAAAGGCAAGAAAGAGATGCACACCAAATTTTTATAGTGGTTCGGTCCCCTTAATCTATGTCCACTCTCGATTCCTCTTCACTCGAGGCCATTGACTTCCACTCCTGATCTTTTTCAATGGGCGAAGATCAAACACTGCTCTTATAGCTCTATTATCCTTTTACAGATTTGGGAGATACCCTTTATAATTCTCTTAGCTCTTCCTTAAACGAAAACTACACAAGAAGAAATGAGGGAGAGCTCTCAAGGAAACTCAATTAACCTCTAATTGAGTTAGTTGGATTTCATCCAACCTAACTCAAATTAGGACTCAAAAATGATGCTAACTATGACACACTAAGACAAATAATTACAATCATTCTTGTTATCTGACACGTCAATCGATCTTCAAAATTCTCGGTGAACTTCTCAGCATTCCTCCGGTGAACTCCTAGTGAGCTCTCGATCATCTTCTGGCAAACTCTCGGTGAGCTCCCACTACATCATTTGAACCCCACCTCGATGCCTGATTTTGACTCGGGCCCAACATCATATTGTAATGCCTTTACATAGTCGTAGTTAATTCTGCATCACTTATTTCTAACACACAAGTTAGCTAATAAATCCATCAATTGATTTCATCATCAAAATTTGAGATTCAACAATCTTCCTCTTTTTTATAATGACAACTAATTGATAACAGAGTTACTCCTCCTATCTATATGCCATAAAAGAAATAGAGCAAACTTGAATTCAAAAGAAATCATCACCTTCAAATTCAAGTATTGCATTTTGACCATTTTGAGTAATCATTGAAATTTTAACAATTTAACCATTAATTATATGATACCATACATGATAAAATTTTCAAATCAATATTCATCTTCTTGATATCATATGATGAAAATTTCAACCAAAAATAAGTTTCATATAATAAATATCATTTCAAACATTTGGTTTATGTCATCAATCATGTCATTTCTTTCCCTTTGTCATAAAAAAAAAGAAACATTCAAATTATATTTGAATATTTTTAAATATGTATCACAAACATTTAGCACATAAAGAGAGGAATTTAGTTCATTTCTCCCCTTTTGTAAAAAAAGAAGAAGAATAAAGTGAGGATTTTGTTAATCACAAATGCTACATCAAATTTTTTTTCTCCCCCTTTATAAACAAAATAAAGGAAGAAGAAGGAAGGGGATGTCAAGCATATTAAAAATCACAGATCAAGTATAAAAAAAATCGAATATCGAGAGGGGGGGTGTGAGCGTACCTTTGAAAGCATTGCATCAAAGATTCATGAGTCCAAGAATCAAAATATTTTACAAGGGAGGTTCAAAAGAGAGCTCATGAATCACATATCAAGCATCACAAAAATTTATGAAACACATTTTTTTCTTTTGAAAATTTCAGGAATAATATGAAATCATTTCAAAAGAGAGTTTATTTTGCAATAATCGAGAAATTCAAAAAAATATGATAGCAAATGCAAATTATGCATTTAGAAGATTCAACATTCCTAATTCTCTTCTAATAAAATAAAATTATTCTTTATTTACTGGCTTTGTGAAAATATCAGCTAATTGATGTTTTGTATCAATAAATTCTAAAGATATATTATGACTATTGACATGATCTCTAATAAAGTGATACCTAATGTCAATATGTTTAGTTCTTAAGTGTTGAATGTGATTTTTAGTTAAACATATTACACTAATATTATCACATTTTATAGGAATAGTTTTCAAGTGAATTCCATAATTTTCTAGGGTGTTTTTCATCCAAACAACTTATACACAACATGCACCTGCTGCTATGTACTCAGCTTTGGCGATAGATAATGCAACCGAATTTTATTTCTTGAAAGACTAAAAAATAAGTGTGTGTCCTAAGAATTGACATGTTTTGATTATACTCTTTTTTTCTATTCTACAACCTCCAAAATCGACATCTAGATAGATATGTATATCAGAATTTTTGGACTTAGGATACCATAATCTTAAATTTAAAGTTTCTTTTAAATATCTAAATATTTGTTTAACTGTCTTAAAATGAGAATCTTTAGGATTAGATTGAAATCTTGCACATAATCCAATACTAAACATTATGTCTGGTCTAATAGCAGCTAAATATAATAAACTACCTATCATTCCTTCTATAGATTTTTTGATCAAAATTTTCTCTTTCATTATTTAAATCTAATTTCGTGGAAGTGCTCATGGGTGTGTTTATGGCCTTAGCATTGTCCATATTAAAACATTTTAACAAGTCTAAGATATATTTAGTTTGACTTATAAAGATGTTATTATTTAATTATTTTATTTGTAATCCTAAGAAAAAAGTTAAATCGCCCATTAAGCTCGTTTCAAACTCTTGACTCATACTTTTAGCAAAAAATTCACATAAAGATTCATTAGAAGAATAAAAAATAATATCATCTACCTAAATTTGAATAATAAAAAAATTATTTTTAAAATACTTAATAAATAATATTGTATCAACCTTACCCTAGGGGCTTATTTCAAACCATAAAGAGCCTTGGATAATTTGAAAACATGATTCGATAAAAGATCATTTTCAAAACTGAGGGTTGTTCAACATAAACTTCTTCATAAATGAAACTATTAAGAAAAGTATTTTTGACATCCATTTAAAATAACTTAATTTTTTTAAAAAAATCAAAGGTAAGGAGCATCTTTATAGCTTCAAGTCTAGCCACAGGAGCGAAAGCTTCTTCATAATCGATCCCTTCTTCTTGGTTGAAACCATTGGCTACTAATCTAACATTATTTCTAACCACAATACTATTTTCCTCTTGTTTGTTTCTAAAGACCTATTTAGTACCAATCATTAAATGGTCACAAGGTCTAGAAATAAGCTTTCACACCTCATTTCTCTTAAATTGGTTCAACTCTTCATGCATTGTAATAACCCAAGAATCATGTTTTAGGGCTTTATCAATGCATTTTGATTCTATCTGAGATAAAAATACAGCATTAACATAAAAATTCTTAAAAGAAGAATGAGTTTGAACACCTTATGATGTATCTCCTATTATAAGTTCCTTAGGATGAGCATTTATATACTTCTATTCCTTGAGTAAAGATTTGGAAGTAGATTCATTCAAGTTGCTTTTAGGAGGATTTTCATTCAAATTTGAAGTGCCAAAATCAAAATCATCATCAAAATCAATTTTCTTAAATTCAGAAACCTTATTAAAAATGATATGAATTGATTCTTCAATCACTAATATTCTTTTATTAAAAACACGATAAGCTTTTGAAGTTGAAGAATAATTAAGAAAATACCTTCATTGGATTTTGCATCAAATATTCCTAAGGTATCTTTTTCATTTAAGATAAAGCATTTACAACCAAAAACTTTGAAATACGAAATATTAGGTTTTTTTACCATTCCGTAATTCATAGGGAGTTTTAGAGAGTAATGGTCTTACAATAACCCTATTCATAACATAGTATGATATATTAATGGCTTTGGCCCAAAAATATTTGGGTAGGCTATGTTTGTTTAAAATTGTTATAGTCATTTCTTGTAAGCTCCTATTTTTTCTTTCCACTACTCTATTTCTTTTGTGGATTTCTAGGAGTAGATAAACTTTGCTTGTACCCATTTGACTCACAAAAAATTTGAAAATCATAATTTTGAAACTCACCACTAGGATCACTATGTATAAACGAAATCATAAAACCCTTTTCATTTTGAATAAGTTTGTAAAATTTTGAAAAATATTTAAAAGAATCACTTTTATGTGCTAAGAAGTAAGTCAAAGTATATCTACTATAATCGTTTATAATAACAAACATGTATTTGCTACCTCCTAAGATTGTAGTATCAATTGTGATGGCCTAGAGGTACTTATTTGATTCTTTGATTTAAAACTACTTTTTATTTATTTTCTTATTTGTCATTGATCACAAAGTTTGTCTTTGACAAACTTAATGTTAGGCAATCCTCTTACTAGATTTTTAGTTGAGATTTAGTTTAATAGTTTCATGCTAGTATGTCATAGTCTCCTATGCCAAATCCAAGCATCACTATTCAAGGTTGAAAAACACATTTCATTATAAAAATTATCAATGTCAATAGTATACACAATATTATTTCTTAGTGCAATGATAGATATATTTTTATGTGGTATATCAATTATACAAGCATTAGATTCAAATTTAATAATATATTTTAATCAAATCATCAACTAATAGCACATCTTCAATCAAGGGGTTTGATTTGTTACTTATGATTCCTTTCTCAATAATTTTTTTCTTGTTATCTCCAAAGGTGACAAATCCTTCATTTAGGCCAATAAGCTTAGAGAAATGAGTTATATATCTAGTTATGTGCATTGAGCATCCACTATCAAGGTATAATTTTGTGTTTCTAGCCTTTGTTTGGAGACAAACCTACATGAAAGGTGGTTTTGATTTATATACCCATTTGACTTTGGGTCCCTCAATAAAAGCTCTACCTAATTTAACCAAAGGCATTGAGTTGTTTATAGTTCCTTTAGAAACCTAAATAACTTATATGGATTATACTTTCTAAATAAGCACCTAGATGTAAATAACTAGTTTGTCACAAAAATAGTTAGTTGTCTTTTGTTGAGTGTTACCGACAAAATCAATACCTTCTTTCCTATGAATATGACTCTTATTAGCAAAGATTATGTATAGAGATTTATTACCTATTTTAAACTTTTCTAATGTTTGTTGTAGTATGATATTTTTCTTTTTAATTACCTCTAATGACTCACATTTAGAACAAAAAATGCATGATGTTGATGTTTCATGCATATTTTCAAGTTTATTAGCAAGTAATGTATGTTCCTTCTTAAGTAATTTATAAGTTTTGCTAAGCTTCTTAAATTCATTCAACAATTCATGAAAGATATTTAAGAACTCATCAAAAGTAAAGTAGATTTTAGAAGAGTCACTTACCTCATCATGGATGGCCACCACTGCGCAGTTATTAACTTCTTCATTGTTGTGTTCTTCATATCTATTGAGCTTGAATCATCCCATGTTGTTGAGAAGGCCTTCATCTTGTTTGGCATTGCTTTTTCTTCAACTATGGGTACTCACTTTTGAAATGCCCTACCTTTTTGCATTCATAACAGATTATGTTATCCTTTTTTTGGTTCACTTTTATTTCTATCGTATTTGTTTTTTTTTCATGAATTTTTTTTAGTTTTCTTATTAAAAGTGTGATATCGTTGTCCTCATCACTCGAGGAGTCATCTATTTTTCTCAGTGTTATGTCCTTCCTACTCTTTGGAAGGTATTCATTCATCTTTGGTTCTCAATGCAATATCCTTTCTATTCTTTGGAAGATGTTCTTCCAGTTCATCATGAGCTTTGCAACTCATTTCATAAGTCATTAGAGACCCAATTAGTTCTTCGAGAGGTAAGTTGTTCAAGTCTTTAGTTTTTTGTATAGCAGTTATTTTCGGGTACTAACTTTTAGGTAAAGATATCAAAATTTTATTAACAAACACAAGATATAATAAACTTTACTAAGAGTTTTCAAACTATTAATGGCATCCGTAAAGCAGGTATACATGTCACCAATAGTCTCACTTGGTCTAATTTTAAACAATTCATAGTTATGTACAAGAAGATTTATTTTCGATTCCTTTATTCTACTTGTGCCTTCGTGTGTGACTTCTAAGATGTGTCATATATTGAAAGTTGAATCATAAGTAGAAACCCGATTAAATTAGTTTTTATCTAAAGCATAAAATAAATCATTCATAGTTTTTGTATTTAAGGAAAATATCCTTTTTTCATGATCATTCCAATCATTTATAGGATTGGATGGCTGTTGAAATCTATTTTTGACAATATTTCATAATTTAAAATCCATCAAAATCAAGAAAATCAGTATTCTAGTTCTCTAATATATGTAGTCCATCCCATTAAACATAGGAGGATGTATGATAGAGTATCCTTCGTTAATACTAAAAGAAGCCATTAACTCGCTTGGGTGCTAATCCAAATAAGTGTAGCCTCACTCTGATACCAACTGTTATGATGATTAGCATGGGGGGGGGGGGGGGATAAATATTGTTTGAAGTAAAATCGAAATCGAAAGCGGTTTTATTGAAATTAATTAAGAGTAAATTAGAGAGCGATTTAAAACAAAGCTGAAAGGAGATGTTAGTGCTTTTCTTGGAATTAGATAGTGCTTCTTCTTTCATAGAAGAAAATCAAACACCCCTTTACACTTCTCTCCTTTTCACAGGTTCAGGAGAGGAACCTTTATAATCTTTCACTCTTCCCTTAACTCACTTTACACTTGAAGCATACAAGGGAAGCTCTTCATTTTTATAGAATTTTACCCAAGTTTCGATCATTTTTCTTGCACTTTCTTGCTATCCCATATAAGAATACTTAGGGTATTTATAAATCAGAATTGGCTTAAAATAATAGAGCCAAAATTTAACCTTTCTTTGAAAAATCCGGATATGGGCAGTACTACCGTCGGCACCTGCAGTACCACCGCTAGCACTAGCGATACCACCGTCGACACCGACGGTACCACCGCCGGCACCCACCCGAAAACCTGGGTGGTGATGGTACCACCACCATCGACTAGCAATACTATCATTGCACAATGATGGTACTACTATTAGGTAGTCTAAGAATAGTAATTTCCATACTATTTTATACTCGAGATATACCTTATTTTAACCCCTTTCCAGGTTAATGAAATGAGTTCTATCATGAGCTCAAATCTAACCCAAAGTAGACTCAATTAGCCTCTAATTGAGTTAGTTAGATTTTACTAAACCTAACTCAAGTTAGGACTCAAAATATGATGGTAACTACGACACACTAAGACAAATAATTACATTCGTTCTCGTTGTCTGTCACGTTAACTGATCTTCCAAACTCCCAGCGAACTTCCTAGCATTCCTCCGGTGAACTCCCAGCGAGCTCTCGATCATCTTCTGGTGAACTCCTGGTGAGCTCCCACTACATCGTCCGAACCCGGCCCGATGCCCGATCTTGACTCCGATCCAATATTATATTATATTATTTTTTTATAGTCATAGTTGATCTTGCATCACTTATCTCTAACACATAGGTTAGATCATAAATCTATCAATTGATTTCAACATCAAAATCCAAGATTCAACATCGACCTCCCAGGGTTTGCCAAATGGCTGAGACCATAT
The DNA here is from genome assembly GCA_029747655.1 of Ensete ventricosum. Taxonomy (NCBI): domain Eukaryota; kingdom Viridiplantae; phylum Streptophyta; class Magnoliopsida; order Zingiberales; family Musaceae; genus Ensete; species Ensete ventricosum. Next base: position 39,331,893 of record JAQQAF010000008.1, on the reverse strand, counting down.
TTTCTTGATTGATTGATTGATTACAAAGGAATAGTTACACCCTTATTTATAGAATTCTACCGAGTCCCTAAGGACTTAGATCCTAATTAAATAATAATAAATAAATAAACTCCTAATTAACTCCAACTAGGCTAACCAAACCACATATTACATGACTAAAAATTCTAAAATTTAATAGGTTCCTAATAATTCCTCCCTTCTCTAAATCGGCCATATCCTCAAGGTTGTGAGCAACATCAAATTCTGGAAGCACTTCAATCATAGGATATCTGTAGCATGTGATAACTCATTGATCAATTAAGTAGGGTGTCTACTTTATGGACCAACCTTCGATGTAGTAGTCATTGCGATCTTTTGAAGAACCCTCTTCATCCCATGGCTAGTGGCAGTTTCATGTCTTCCTTTAAGGATCACCACTTCGAAGTCTTCTAAGGACATCAGAAAGAAATTCACAAGTAGTTCTTTGCCCTGTATAATTAGGTTTATCTTTGAACACTTGTTATCACAATTAGGATTCGTCCATCAGCAAACTTAAATTTGTCATAGCCTTCATGATCAGACTCCACATAGTCAATTTTTTATTCCTCCTTAATTGATTCAATCATCAGAAGTTGCCCTTGTTTGCATTGGTGTTCCATACTCCACTTTTCATTACAATGTCAGCATAAATTCTTTGTTGATCTTTCCTTAAGTTCTTCTCGGGTTAGTTTTTCAGGTGGCCGGGTTTTGGCTGGGAATAGATAGGATGGGTGGCTTGCTAATCATCTATGGGTTGTCATTTCTGTTTCGACGATACTCCCTACTGATTTTCTTCTCATGCACACATGCAAAAGAGATCGTATCATAGTGCGAGGTTGGTGAGCTTTGACTTCACACCGAATATCTGAATTAAGTTATTCGATAAACATTCCTACCAATTATCGTTCAGACCAATCTCTGGCTTGATTTAACAATTGATCAAATCTCCTATGATATTCTTGCATTGTGGAAGTCTGACAGATTTTGGCGAGCTACCCATCAACATTCTCATACTCGGATGGTCCAAAGCGAATAAGAAGTCCTCTCTTGAATTGCTCCCACGAAGGAACTCCGTAACATGCTTTATACTAGTTGTACCATTGGATTGCATTACCATCAAGTTGATTTGAAGCTATTTTCACCTTGGATTCTTCTATAGTTCTATAAAAGTGAAATAATTGTTCATCTCTAGAGATCCAATTAGTCAGATCTTCGTCTTCCCATCTTAGAAATTCTACCTTCGTACGTGGATAGCTTGTGTCATATTCTTGGCTCCTTTTTCCTGTCTCCATATTGGTTCAATGTAGGAATTGAACTTTCTTTTTATCTGAAGTTTGCTAAAGCTCTCCAATATACTCTTTTTAAAATCGTTAAGGGTTCCTTACAGTTGATTCTTAATTCTGATTTTGAAGGCTTCCAATTGGGCTTCCACTGAGTTATCGATTGCCATTGCATAAGACTACATATCTATAGTTTTCAAATCTTGTTTATGATGTCAGGTTAAGGGCATAAGTACTGTCCTATACGGTGTAGCTGATGGGAATAAAACAAGAATCAACTTTGTATACGAACAAATACTAGCAGACCGTCATGCACAGCGGAATGAAATGGAAATCACAATCAGATGAACACCAAGATTTACGTGGAAAACCCCTTCAACTCGAAGGGTAAAAACCACGGGACAAGCCAGAGAAAATCCACTATCAAAATAATGAATATACAGATCTCAGGCTTCTTGCCCAAGCCCAAAGCAATAGCCACAAGAGAATCTCAGGGATACAAGGACTATAATCCTAAACACAATATCCAAAACCTTCCCAAGAGATCACAGTAAGAATCCACTGCAAACTGATCTAACCTGAGATTTGAATGATTGAGAATAGTCTTTTTCTGCCCTTGTCTTCTTCCCTTCTCTGGATCTCTTGTTTTCTGGCCTCTACTGTCAATCTGCAGTCTGCTTTCTCTCTCCCACGTTTTCAGCCGCCGCTGCTCTCTTAATCTCAACCCTGGCCACCTACTCTAGGTTTTAGGTTAATATAAGTGATGTTATGGGCTTTGGGCTTCACTAAAGCCCAATATGGACTGAATCTGGGCCATCTGCCCAACAACCTCCCCCTTCAGCCCATAAGAGAGGCTGTATCATGACTCCTCAATGTGAAGCCATGCCGACCAACTGTCGGCACATCTCCTGTCTCTCTTTCGGTAAAGCCTTTGTCAACATGTCTGCCCCATTATCATCTGTGTGAATTTTCTGAAGCTGTAACTGCTTCTCTTCAAGCACATTTCTGATCCAATGATATCTGACATCTATATGCTTTGATTTGGAATGAAATGTTGGGTTCTTGCATAAATGGATGGCACTCTGGCTGTCACAATACACCACATAGTTTTCCTGTTTCAGCCCCAATTCTTGTAAGAATTCTTTCATCCATAACATTTCTTTGCAAACCTCTGTAGCAGCAATATATTCTGCCTCTGTGGTGGAGAGTGCAATACACCTTTGCAATCTGGACTGCCATGACACAGCTCCCCCTGCAAAAGTAAGTACAAAACCTGATGTGGACTTCCTTGTGTCAATATCTCTTGCCATATCTGCATCTGTGTAACCTGTCAATACAGGTGGTCCACCTCCAAAGCTTAAACAAACTTTAGAACTTCCTCTGAGATATCTAAAAATCCACTTCACTGCTGCCCAATGCTCTTTACCTGGATTTGCAAGAAATCTACTAGTAACACCCACTGCATATGCGATGTCCGGCCTCGTACATACCATTGCGTACATTAAACTTCCAACTGCTGAAGCATAAGGAACCTTTTGCATTTTCTCCTTCTCCTCATCACTTGACGGACTCTGATCTGAGCACAACTTGAAGTGACCTGCAAAAGGAGAACCAACTGGCTTTGCATTACTCATACTGAACCTATCCAATACCTTCTCAATGTATTTCTCCTGTGACAACCAAATCTTTCTCTTTCTTCTGTCACGAGAAATCTGCATGCCCAGTATTTGCTTTGCTGGCCCCATGTCCTTCATTGCAAAAGACTCACTTAGGTCCTTCTTCAACCTGTCAATCATAGACATATCTCTTCCGAGGATAAGCATATCATCAACATAAAGTAAGAGAATAATAAAATCCTCACCAAACCGTTTGATGTACACACAATGATCTGAAGCTGTTCTTTTATATTCATTTTCAATCATAAATGAATCAAACTTTTTATACCACTGTCTTGGAGCTTGCTTCAGCCCATACAAGCTCTTCTTCAACTTGCAGACAAGATTTTCTTTACCTTTGACTTTGAAGCCTTCTGGTTGCTCCATATAAATTTCCTCCTCCAAATCACCATGAAGGAAAGCTGTTTTCACATCTAACTGTTCAATCTCCAAGTCTAAGTTAGCAGCAATACCAAGAGCAACACGGATAGAAGACATTTTAACAACAGGAGAAAAAATTTCTTCAAAGTCAATACCTTTCTTTTGACCAAAGCCTTTCACAACCAATCTAGCTTTATACTTTGGTTGAGAACAATATTCTTGAGTCTTCAACCTGAAAACCCACTTGTTCTTCAAGGCCTTACTTCCCTCTGGTAGTTGCACCAAATCATATGTGTGGTTCTTCTGCAGAGAATCCATCTCTTCCTGCATAGCAATAAACCACTTCTTTTTCTGCTCACTTTCAACTGCTTCCTGGTAACTCTCTGGTTCACCTGCATCAGTAAGCATCACATACTCATCTGTAGAGTATCTTCTGGAAGGTTGACGTTGTCTAGAAGATCTTCTTAATTGAGGTTCTGTGGGAACTTGCTCTCTTTCTTCTTCTTGCTCAACATGTCCTGCAGGTAGATCAACATCTGGCTCTGCACCATCTTCCTGCACATCTCCCCCATCACCCTGATATACTGGAGGAATAACTGGGTCACAGTCTACAAATCCCTCTGCAGAAGTCTTAGCTGGTGGCTCCTTCTTCAAATCCTCAATGGTTTGATCCTCAAAGAAGACAACATCTCTGCTTCTGAACACCTTCTGCTTTTCTGGATCCCAAAGCCTGTAACCAAACTGATCATGTGAGTAACCAAGAAAAATACACTCTTTTGTCTTACCATCCAGCTTGGACCTTTCATTGTTTGGAACATGTGCAAATGCACGACAACCAAACACTCTTAAATGCCTATAGGAGACATCTTTCCCTGACCATACATGCTCTGCAACATCACCATCTAGAGCTGTACATGGTGATAAGTTGATTACATCAACTACAGTCCTCAAAGCCTCATCCCAAAACCTTTTGGGTAGCTTGGCCTGTGAAAGCATACATCTGATCTTTTCCATGATGGTGCGGTTCATCCTCTCTGCAATTGCATTATGCTGAGGCGTACCAGGGACTGTCAACTCATGCTGGATGCCATGTGACCTGCAATAATCATTAAACAATCCTGTGTACTCACCACCATTATCTGATCTTATACATTTCAATTGTCTTTCTGTCTCCCTTTCAACTCTGGCATGAAACTCTTTGAAGATATTAATAACCTGATCTTTAGTCTTCAAAGCATAGGCCCAAACTTTCCTGGAAAAGTCATCTATAAAAGTAACAAAATAAAGTGCACCACTGATACTAGGAACATTAACAGATCCACCAGGAGTTTTTGTCCTCAAAGGACCACACACATCTGTATAGACACGGTCCAAGACATGCATTTTTCTAGATAAGGCAGGACTAACAAAGGAAACTCTATGTTGTTTACCAGCCAAACAATCAATACAAGGGTTCAAACGTGTACCTCTGAGAGATGGCAATACCTCTCTTTTGGAAAGTTCTTGCAACCCCTTCTCGCTCATGTGTCCTAGTCGCCTATGCCACAACTCCATGCTGGAGTCTTTCTCTGTAGCATTCAACTGCCCACCACAAGCTTTAGGCTGCAATCTATACAATGTATGACATTTCTTTCCATTAGCTACAATTAAAGAACCCTTACTGAGCTTCCACTGCCTTTTATGAAATCTGACATCAAAGTCTTCATCGTCCAGCCTTCCAACTGAAATTAAATTCAGTCTTAAGTCAACCACATGCCTCACATCCTTAAGTACCAACTTGCAATCAAGGTTGGTCTTTATATGGATATCTCCCATGCCAATGATGTTTGCTGTGTCATAGTTGCCCATCTTGACAACACCAAAATTTCCAGACCTGTAAGTAGCAAAGAACTCCCTCCGTGGTGTAGCATGATAAGAAGCACCTGTGTCAATTATCCACTCGAGATCCTGACACACACAAGAAAAAATATCATCAGAAGTAGACAAAATCAAATAATCACCACCTTGTACTGTAGCTGTGATATTCTCTTTTGACTCTGTATGCTCCACTTCTTTCCCCCTTTTCTTGTTCTTCTTAGGTTGCTTGCACTGATTCTTGTAATGTCCTTTCTCACCACAATTGTAGCAAACAATATCTTTCCTTGACCTTGACTTGCTTCTACCCACACGTGAACCACTTCTATCCTTTGACTTTGACCTTCCTCTGTTCTCTGAGACAAGTGCTTGTGAATCAATCTGAGAAGTTGCTGAATTCTTTCTCCTTAACTCCTCGTTCAACAAACTGCTTGTTACTTGACTCATGGTGACAATACCATCTGGTGCCGAATTACTGAGAGAAACCACCAGTGTCTCCCAACTTTCTGGCAAAGAACTGAGAAGTAACAATGCCTGCAACTCATCATCAAGAGACATTTTCATAGAGGATAACTGGTTAGTAATACTCTGCATTTCATTCAAATGCTCAGGAATAGAAGTACCCTCTTTATATTTCAAGTTCACAAGTTTTCTGATCAGAAAAGCTTTGTTGCCAGCCGTTTTTCTTTCATAAAGACCTTCTAACTTTTTCCAAAGAGAGTATGTAGAACATTCAGTAGAAACATGGTGAAAGACACTATCATCTAGCCATTGTCGAATAAAACCAACTGTTTTTCGATCTAACCTCTTCCACTCATCATCTGTCATAGATGTGGGCTTTGCACTATCTCCTTGCAAATGTCCATACAAATCTTTGCAATACAAGAGATCTTCCATTCTTGGTTTCCATATCATCCAATTGTTTCCATTTAAACTAATCATGCGAGAAATATTACCGGTCTCCATGTTCAGATACAAAAGATTAAATACCACCAAAACCCTGCTCTGATACCAGTTGATGGGAATAAAACAAGAATCAACTTTGTATACGAACAAATACTAGCAGACCGTCATGCACAGCGGAATGAAATGGAAATCACAATCAGATGAACACCAAGATTTACGTGGAAAACCCCTTCAACTCGAAGGGTAAAAACCACGGGACAAGCCAGAGAAAATCCACTATCAAAATAATGAATATACAGATCTCAGGCTTCTTGCCCAAGCCCAAAGCAATAGCCACAAGAGAATCTCAGGGATACAAGGACTATAATCCTAAACACAATATCCAAAACCTTCCCAAGAGATCACAGTAAGAATCCACTGCAAACTGATCTAACCTGAGATTTGAATGATTGAGAATAGTCTTTTTCTGCCCTTGTCTTCTTCCCTTCTCTGGATCTCTTGTTTTCTGGCCTCTACTGTCAATCTGCAGTCTGCTTTCTCTCTCCCACGTTTTCAGCCGCCGCTGCTCTCTTAATCTCAACCCTGGCCACCTACTCTAGGTTTTAGGTTAATATAAGTGATGTTATGGGCTTTGGGCTTCACTAAAGCCCAATATGGACTGAATCTGGGCCATCTGCCCAACAGTAGCTATTGTGAAGTTTGGCTCGAGACAGAGTTGAGGGCATGAGGGATCATGAAGTTGTTAAGGAAGCGGACGTTGAGGGCGGCTGTGGCTGAGGGCTGAAAATTGCCTATTTCTATCGTTGCATGGGGTTAGAGCGTCATGGGATCATGAGCGATCGGGGTTAGAAGACAATAGCCCCGGCACGAGGAGTGACCAAGGTTGGATGCTACGGGGCTGGAAGGTAGCAACGTTGACAAGGGAAGAAATCTTTACTGCGACTTGCTGGAAGGCAGCTTTGATCTCTGCAGTTTGGGATGTGCGTCAGTTAAGGAGAGTGAGGCTGCAGTTGACAGAGAAAAGGGGAAGGCAGCAGCGGCGATAAAGGCTATGCTGCAGTGATGTGAAACAGAAAGGCAACGAAGATGATGGTGGCTGGGCTGCAGTGATGTGAAATAGGAAGGCTTGGAGATGGCAGCAATGACTGTTGATGATTCACAGTGGAAGGCTATAGGAAAGGCCGTGATGATGACTGTTGTTGATAGCAGTGCTGTTGGGGTGGTGGGGGGTGGTGACGGGGGGGTGGGCAGGGGCGGCGGTGTGGGTGGGGTGTGTGGGCGCAGTGGCGGTGATTACTGAGATGTTGGCGTCGGGCAGAGGAAGAGGGAACATGCTGGTGCGGTGGTGACAGTACGGGGGCTGCGGCAGTAGCAACAGGGGAGGTGGCGACGACAAGGGAGGGGCATTGACGTTGTTGTGCGCGGCTGGAGAGGGTTCTAGCGGCATCGTTGATCTTTGATGGGGGCTACCACCCACGCGGCTAGGGAGTAGAGAAGCGGACGTTGGCGACGGAGGAGTAGCAACGGTAGTGAGACAGAGGTGGTCGGTGTTGGAGCAGGAGAAGGACAGCGGTGCCGGAATAGGGACGATCGTCCGGCTGGAGGGAAAGAGGCGATCGAGGGCCGCGGCTGAAGGCAGGGCTGATGCTCCTTGCGATCGCTAGTTTGTGAGAAGCAATGAGGAGGTAGGGAAGATCGCCCAACTGGAGGGGATGAAGGCGGTGGTCTTAGCGGAGTCGTGGCTGAAGTGCTACTGCGAGGGAAAGGGATTGAGATGTAGCGGTAACAGCGACACGGGGAGGTGGAAGAGCAGGGAAGAGGCAGGGGGCGTGGGCTGCAGGAGGCAGATGAGGGCGGCGACCGAAGTGGCAGAGGAGCGCGACGATAGCGTGGGCTGTAGGCAGTCAATGGGAGCGGCGGCAGATGCTCTATTTTGAGGCAAGAAGAAATCGCTGATAAAGTGGAGAAGAAGGTGGTCCGCTGGCCTAGAAACAGTGGCGGCGGTTGGGATCGATGAGGGAGTGGTCCATCGGCTGGGAAAGAGTAGCGGCGGCTGGGATCGCCGACAGGGTGGTCCGTTGGTTGAGAACAATGGTGTCGGCTTCAATCCGGCCCTTTGAACAATGGTGACGGCCCTTTGAGCAAGATGGTGCGGTTGGGATCAATGGGAGCGGAGGCAGATGCTTCAATCCTTTCCCCTGGCCATTTGAGCGGGAGCCAGGTTGCTGAGATGATGGTAGCATAGGGGAGGCTGTTGCTGAGACGGCGGGTTTGCGTGAAGTGATTGCAAGATCGGGAAGAAGTTACGGTGAAGATCGATAGTAGAATTGCATTGGGAATGTCGAGGATCACTGTTATGATACTAGATGATAGGAGCTCTGATACCATATGATAAGAATCCTAGGGTTCTATCGTAAAAATGGGAGAGATAAACGATCACTTCGAAGGGATCGGACCTCCTTAATTAGGATCAACCTCCTAGGGTTTGGCAAATGGTTGAGACCATATTTTCTTGATTGATTGATTGATTGATTACAAAGAAATAATAAAAAGTAAATAAACTCCTAATTGACTCGAACTGGGCTAACGGAACCACATATTACACAACTTAAACATGACTCCAAAATTTAAAATTTTAATGGGTTCCTAACAGGGTGCCATGGTCGAGCCTACTTGACATCTTCAGCCAACTCATCCTTGCAAAGCTAAGGCAACTATCTGTCCTCCATGTCGGCAGTCCCTTGACGAGTACAAGGTGACGAAGCCTCAAGAAATGAGGAGTAGCATCAAACTGCCTAGGCAACGTCGGCTCCCAGCGTATGGGTCGATCGATTGAGATGCTAGAAGGAATTAAAACACATGCGTATGATGGTCATTAAACAACAATGTACATCCATACAAAAGGAATATGTATAAAATCTACCCTCCAGACCAGTTGATGTGGGTCAGACCTCATACACTGATACACTGCATCTCTCCCAATTTCAACTCTTACTAACTTAACCATTGGAAGGGTCGAGTCAAAAAACCTCCCCCATCTGACTCTGACCTTTGTACAGGTATTCAACAATCAGGAGAAAGTAATAGCTTCAAGCTACATACGAGAAGTTGTTCAAATTACAGTGCGGATAGTTTTGTATACTCAAATAGGATCAAATCATACTAACACCTCGACCACAACATAAACAATGGCAATAATACAAAATCACCAAGGATCTATGACAAAAGCATCATAGAGTTAAAGGTAAGGAAAAAAAGATAAACTTACAGGATGATGCAATGATCTATAAGTTACTCTAAAGAACTTTATAAATTAACACAATTCACATATCCATTATTAGTAAAACTTAAAATCTCACTTGAGGGTCGGTCATATGCCGAATCCGGATGAGGATTAAATTAGATCACTCGGAAAGCCGTATCTATCTCAATAAGGAAAACTACATTCGTAAATGACATTGTGGAAGGTCAACCATCGGAAAATTAATGTTATTGGTTATGTTGTTGCATATAGGCAGATCTCCACTCCACAATAAATCTGCAAAATCTGCATCAACTCGTTCGTCTACTCAAGTAATTTCAGTGCTGCAAAGGAACAGCACACTCGGTGAAGCAAAAATATTGCGCAGCTTATTTTAGACACTCCACGGTTGCGTCTGAATCGAATCGAAGGAGTCAGTAGATTGTCACTCCGTTCAGAAATTTCTAAACTGATTTATAGAAACACATTGGAATTCTGGGATAATTACTTTGCTACAGACTTGGGTCAAGCATCATATTTTTACCGATCATAATGCAATTGTTTGGTAAATTAATATGAAATGGATTTTTATTTGGATACTTAATTATGACATAATGATTTGATTAGACTGCAAAACATGTTTTTGTATCCTGAATTAGGATCTGGTTTTATGCTTGCTTCATTTTGGAATGACTTGGTTATGCACAACGACCAGCTATGAAGGACTTGATTGAACTAAAATGTTAGCGTAATTGAGCTAATTATTCATGGTGCGGGTACCCTAAACTGATCGCATAAATGAATGTTGAACTTAACCTATCTTCGTTACAAATGTCAAGGGTGGTAAACTTAAACTTCCAACAAGCTAAGCAATATAACAAGCCCAACAATAGAAGAAAGCAATGGAGAGTAGCATACCCAAAAAGTAAAAGAAATTGACGAATTCGTCTTCATGTTTAGAATGCAATAGGATGGAGTGGAGGTGTGAGATTTGGTGCTTAGATGGTAAAAATCTGCATTGTGAGATCTTATATTTTCCCAGTCCACAAGTGTAGCAACATCAGATAATATGCTAACATCATAAAGAGAAGAGAGATGTAAAAGGGTTACATTTGGGAGTAAGTAATAATGTACTGGCAAAGTGCATGATATGCATGCATATATCATTGCGTAAAAGGACGTGTTAAATGTGTGTGACGTTATATGGACGTGTCAAAAATACATATGATTTGATATAGCATGAAAAAAATATATGAATAGACACATAACATGAACGCGTGATGTGTGTGATAATATAAATTAAATTGATTCATCTTTACACTGTCATAAATCCCATCGGAATTTATTATCGATGGGTATTAACATAGTTTTCTTATACGTAACATGATCACAATAATTTTCTATGCTTAAGACAACAGTTTGATAGATCTGTATCTGATTCACTTAAGATGAGGATTTAAAAAATTTCATTCATAAATTTTGTATCAAAATATTAGTCAATTAATGATATATCCGATTTATTTTACAAAAGTTTGGAGGTCTGAAATCATATACTATAAATTTTAATTAGATTTTTATTTATCAATTATTCAAGGTTTAATCTCTCATCTGACAAATTTTGATACTTAAAATATTAATTAAAAAATATCATCTGATAATTTTTATAACTTACTTTTGGAAAGAAAAAAAAAAGGAGAAGGGGGTGGGGGGCGAGACTTCTTATATTTTTATATCACATCCACTTAGTTTTTGTATCTTACTTTTTGCAATTGTATGGTCTAAATAGAACCTGGATTATGCCCAACTATTGAAAATATAGGTATAATTGGTCAAATGCAATCTAGGGTATCCACATCATAAATTATTAGGGTCAATTAGGCTAATATTTTAGCATAAATAAGTCATTTTAAATTCTAATGAATTTGTTCATCAAAATTTCACTTGACAGTAGAAAATAATCATATCTCAAATCCTGTATCACTTTATTAGTTCGAAGACAAAAAAAATGCTCGTATTTGAACTAAAATGAACACTTATAATTAAAAAAATAATTACTAAAGAATATTCACCGTTGAGAGACATATTCACCATTGTGCCGGCTAGTGATCTCCACAACAATTTTCTTATCTACTAACTAAAATGAACACTTATAATTAAAAAAATAATTACAGAAAAATAAAAAATCTTTAAAAAATACTCATGTTTTATCCATATCCTATATAACCATTTATAATGATTGATTAGATGATTATTTATAGTGATTAATTAGTCATATTAAAAATACATCATAATTCTTAAGTGATTAGGATTCATACCATTGCAGCCTAATCTGAACAGCTAACCAATATGAACTCTTACAATTAAACGAGGAACTAAAGTAAAAGAAAAATATTATAGGAAGAATACTCTTATTCTTCTTCTTTTTTTTTTTTCATATCAGACTTATTAGTTCATTCAATAACTACTAATAGTGATTAATTAGATGGTTATTTATAGCTGTTAATTAGATATATTATAAAAGATATGATTCTTCTTAAGAAACATTTTTAAAAAAAATTAAATTAGTAAAAAATACATTGAGAAGATAAAGGAAGAATAACATTACAATAATGTGACATTGACATATCCCATTAGTTCAGGTGTGGGAGACTGAAAGACGAGAATAAGTGGTAGAAATACAATAAAGTTATTAAAACAAATGGAACAATTGCCCTATACTCAAGACTTAACTAGAGATCATTTTCAAATGAAGAATAAAGTTACAATGTGATACTTACATGTTTCATTAGGAAACTGATGGAAGAGACTAAATGTTGGAAAAACAACAAAGCGAACAAAACGACCGAGATAATGCCCCTGTATTCGAGAGCTAATTAGAGACCATATCAAAATGTCTACATTGATACATCTTTTTTTTTTTTTGGCTATTATCTTCATCACAACTCTATTTTGATAGAATATGTAATTGACATCAAAATCGATCATTCTTTATAACTCGGGTGGTAAATTAGAGGGTTCAAAAATAATTTCTCCCAATCTATTACATAAATTATGAGAAAATCAATAAGATGATTAGCTTCTCGATAGCAGAAGAAAAAAATTCACATCATAAAAAATGGTTGCAGAGGTTTGTTATATATGACAAAAGAGTCCAGTATTTCCATGAAACTTAACTCTTTCTATTTAGAATCTCTGTAGTAATCTATGAATCAGACTAATCTTGGATAAGTCTAAAGGATCTATATTTCGCCTCCAAGATGCCACGATGAATGACTTGTAATTTATGATAAAGGATGGAACCTTGATTTGTACAATCAGTAGAAATAGCCACTATTATATTTCTTTTGTGATCAAAGGATACTTACTATGTAAGCTAGTAGATGTGTTTGTGTATTTAGATATCTATATTAATAGTGATCCATTCATGATTCAGTGGAATCCCTGCGCACCATATGTAGGTAATTAAAAGGGGACTTGCAGTTGTCATGAAAGAGCTACCTCACAATTCTCAGCATTATCCACAAGGATGTTATATGATGAAACTAAGTTTACATTGAACATCGACTCTATGTAAAAATGTGATAGTGCTAGTTGATTTACTGATATTTTGAAGAGCGATGGATAGATAAATAGATGCTGTCAAAGAGAATTTTCTAGAGAAATCTATATAAAAAAAATGCATGAAAGTGTGAAAGAGAGTTTCCTAGAAAGACCTATAAAAGAGTATGCATGAAATTGAGATACCAACCACTCCTCTTTGTAGCCAGCCAACCAAGGGAAGAATGAGATATTAGGCATTTTGACAACAATGACCGCCCGCCATATTTCTACCAAAAAGCTGCATTCAAAGAATAAATAATTTAATTTTCCTCATGAGATCAGCAAAAGAAACACCTATTCTATTTTACAACTCTCCAATGAAGCATCAATCAAGTGTAGTTAACCTATAAAAAAAACAAAAAGAGCCAAACATAAAAGAAAAATATAAGAATATGATTCTTGAATTATATATATCAACAGATGCCACTTTTAAAGGGAGGATGACTAACGAATCGTGTCATAGTTGATTGGAGCATGGAATTTTTTAAAGTTGAAGGGAGTCCAGATGATAAAGCGACCTTGATAAATTTGAGAGATACTCAATATCGTTCAATTCTCCCTAAATGAATGAACTGTAGGGAATCAGGTAATAAGTATATCAGGTCTCATCGTATTGGATGTTAGAGACGTGAGCTAAAGAGTTCTACCAATACTCGAGAAATGCTATCATCAAGGATGTGGTGGAGTACTCCTTTAGGTTGCTAGGGATCCAACTTGCTCTTTCAACTCTGGATACATGAGAGAATAGTCAGTAAGAGGAAGATAATCTACTTATGACAGCCCCTTGCTAACAAGTTAAAACTATAATATATAAAAAAAAATGGATAGATAGAGATCCAATAAATATGTTAAAAGGATCTAAGATAGAACGTTGGAGTTGCCTAGAGCAACCTATAATAAAAATATTAGATTTATGTAAAATTATAGAAAGTCCAAAATCTTTTACAAACTTGTAAGAATGTTATGTGTGGCAGTTGCTGAAGACATATTGACACGTTGGAAAAATTAAATTGATCATCTACAAAAGTCAAGTGAGTGACCGAAGGATTAGAAGCATAACCTATAAGAAGTCATATATATCTTTCTGAATTACATACACTATTCAGTTTATCAATAAAATGCTTCACAACAATCACGAACAAATAGGAAATCCACATTGGAACCATTAATGTTAACGATGAAGGTGAGAGATGAGATACATGCTTTTATCCATCTAATAAACTAAAGAGTAAAAACCATGTTCATGCAGAAGATGGATAAGAAAATCTCATTTAATCGAGTCATATACCTTATGCAAGTCTATTTTCAAACTCATGTAGGGGCTCCTCCTTTAATTTAATAGTTATATATAATCTCATGAAAAAAAATATTCTCATGAATAAATCTGTTCTTCATAAAATAGCTGACACCAATGATATTTGATAAAACTTACTGCATTCTATTCGTAACAATTTTAGAGAGAGAGAACATACTTATTCTTACACATAGAGAGAGAGAACAAACTTACTACCTAATCTTACATATAAGAGTTCTAAAATCTAAAAATGACTGACAAATCTTTTCTTAGAACATGGTAAGGGAAGTGATGTTAACCTTGCTAAGTAACTTCTCATACAAATAACAATCACAAAATGGTTTTGATGATATGCTAGAGGAGGAAGATAGGCAGTCATATTAGGCATATGGTTCAGATTCAGTACATAATAGATTATAGTGAAGTCGACAATATGAAATTTCATTTATCTTAACGAAAACCTTAGTTTTGGTTGCTAGGATTGAGGAAAATTGACAAATGACGGCTATATATGTGGGAGAGAAAAAGAAAATAATATATTAGCAGTAAAGGGCATAAAACAAGATATCCAAGAAAGGGAAGAATACAAAGATAAAGAAAGACTATTCTCAACATCCAAACTATATTCTCATATTAGGTTAGATCAGATCTGTAATGGATTCGTACTATGATCACTTGAGGAGGTTTTAAATATTGTATATAGTATAATTCTTGTATAATGTCATTCTTTTGTGATTGTTGTTTAGGATTGGGCAAGAGGCATTGAGATTTGTATATTCATTATTATTATAGTGGATTTTTTCTAGCTTGCCCTATGGTTTGTTACCCTTCGAGTTGGAGGGATTTTCCACGTAAATCTTAGTGTTCATTTGATTATGATTTCTATTTGATTCTATTGTATATGACAGCTTGTTAGTATTTGTTTGTATATAAAATCTTTACCTTTTTATCCCATTAATTGGTCTTAGAGCCAGGTTCGGTGGTATTTAATTTTTATATTTGAACATGGAGACTGATAATGTTTCTCGCATAATTAGTTTGAACAGAAATAATTGCAAAAATTATTTGTATAGACTTTTGCAAGAGGATAGTGCAAAGCCCGCAACTATGACAGATGATGAGTGGAAGAGATTAGATCAAAAAATGGTTAGGTTCATTTGATAGTGACTAGATGATAGTGTCTTTCACCATATTTCTACCGAAAATTCTACATACTCTCTTTGGAAAAAGTTAGGTCTTTATGAAAGAAAAACGAGTGACAACAAAGCTTTCTTAATCTGAAAACTTATGAACCTGAAATATAAAGAGGACACTTTTATTGTTGAACATTTGAATAAAAAATATAATATTACTAACTAGTTATACTCTATGAAAATGTATTTTGATAATGAGTTGTAGGCATTGTTACTTCTCAGTTCATTACTAGAAAGTTGGGAGACACTAGTAGTTTCCCTTAGTAATTATGTACCAGATGGTGTTGTCACTATGAGTCAAGTTACAAGTAGTTTATTGAATAAGGAGTTGAGGAGAAAGAATGTAGCAACTTCTCATATTGATTCACATGCACCTATCTCAGAGAATATAGAAAGGTCAAAATCCTAAAATAGAAGTGGTTCACGCATAGATGGGTAAAAGCAAGTCAAGATTAAGAAAAGATATTATTTGCTACAATTGTGGTGAGAAAGAACATTACAATAATCAGCGTAAGTAACCTAAAAAGATTTAAAAAAAGGAAAGAAGTAGAGTCTACAGAGTCAAAAGAGAATATCATAACTATAGTATAGGGTAGTGATTATTTGATTTTGTCTATTTCTAATGATATACTTTTTTGTGTATTAGGATATCGAGTGGATAATTGATACAAGTGCTTCTTATCATATTACACCACAAAGGGAGTTTTTTTCTACTTATAGGTCTAAAAATTTTAGTGTTGTCAAGATGAGTAATTATGACACCATATACATTATTGGCATGGGTGATATCTACATAAAAACCAACCTTGGCTACAAGTTAGTGCTTAAGGATTTGAGGCATGTGGTTGACTTAAAACTAAATTTAACTTCAGTTGGAAGGCTAGATGATGAAGGCTTTGATATCAGATTTCATAGAGGGTAGTGGAAGCTTAGTAAGGGTTCTCTTATTGTAGCTAGTGGGAAGAAATGTCACACTTTGTACAGATTTTAGATTAAAGTTTATGGTGAGCAATTGAATTCTACAGGAAAAGACTTTAGCATAGACCTATAGCATGCGACTAGGACACATGAGCGAGAAGGGGCTATAAGTTTTTTTAAGAGAGAAGTATTGCGAGACCTCAGAGGTACAATCTGAACCCTTATGTTCATTGTTTGGCTGGCAAACAACATAGAGTTTTCTTTGCTAGTCTTGCTTTATCTAGAAAAATGCATGTCTTGGACCGTGTCTATATAGAGTACGTGATCCTTTAAGAACAAAAACTCGTAGTGTATCTATTAATGTTCCTAATATCAATGGTTTACTTTATTTTATCACTTCTATAAATAACTTTTTTTTTTAAATTTGGGCCTATGCTAGGAAGACTAAAGATCAGGTTATTAGTGTCTTCAACGAGTTTCATGCTAGAGTTGAAAGGGATACAGAAAGATAATTGAAATGCATAAGATCAAATATTGGTGGTAAGGACACAGGATTGTTTAATGATTATTACAGTTCATATAGCATCCAACATGAGTTGACAGTTCCCGGTACACCTCAGCATAATGCAATTGTAGAGAAGATGAAAAAGATCAGATATATACTTTCATACAAGTTACCTAAAGGTTTTGGGATGATGCTTTAAGGACTGCAGTTTATGTGATCAACTTGTCATCCTGAACAGCTTTAGATAGTGATGTTGTATAGCATATATGGTCAGATAAAGATGTCTCCTATAAACATTTAAGAGTATTCGGTTGTCATGCATTTATACATATTTCAAACAATAAGAGGTCCAAACTAGATGGTAAGACAAAAGAGTGTATTTTTTTAGCTACTCACATGATCAGTTTAATATTTAGAAGATATTCAGAAGCAGAGATGTTGTCTTCTTTGATGATCAAACCCTTAAGGATTTGAAGAAAAATGAGGCACCAGCCAAGACTTCTGCATAGGGATTTGTAGACTGTGACTTAGATATTCCTTTAGTACATCAGGCTGATGGGGGAGATATACAGAAAGAAGGTGTAGAGCCTGATGTTGACCTTCAGGACATGTTGAGTAGAAAGAAGAAAGGGAGCAACTTTTTGCATAACCTCAATTGAGAATATATTCTAAACCACATCAATCTTTCAAAAGCTACTCTACAGATAATGTGATGCTTACTGATGCAGGTGAACCACAGAGTTACTATGAAGCAATTGAAAGTGAGTAGAAAAAAAATGGTTAGTTGCTATGCATGAAGAGATTGATTCTCTTCAGAAGAATCATATATGATTTAGTGCAACTACTAAACGGAAGTAAGACCTTGAAGAGTAAGTAAGTTTTAAGGTTAAAGACTCAAGAATATTTTTTTCAACTAATGTACAATGGTGGATTGGTTATGAAAGGCTTTGGTCAAAGGGAAGGTATTAACTTCGAAGAGAATTTTTTTCCTGTTATTAAAATATATTTTATATGCATTGCTCTTAGTATTGTTGTTAACCTAACTTTGAGGTTGAGTAGTTGGATACGAAGACAGTTTTCGCTTATAGTGATTTAGAGGAGAAAATTTATATGGAGCAACCAGAAGACTACAAATTCTAAGGTAAAGTAAATTTTGTCTACAAGTTGAAAAAGAGCTTGTATAGGCTGAAGCAAGCTCTAAGACAGGGATATAAAATGTTTGATTCATTTATGATTGAAAATGAATACATTCGCAAAAAAATGTAACGATCATAAACTTTGTGCAAAGTCGAGTTTTGATTGATTTTTCGTGCAATGTCTCCGAAATTCAAAATACTAGTCATTCCCAATGTATTAGCCCACGGGTAGTCGTACAAGCATAGTTTTGCGAAAAAATACGACCATCATAAACTTGCATAAAGTCGGGTACAAAGTCAAGTTTCGATCGATTTTTCGTGCAACATCTCAGAAATTCAAAATACTAGCCCATGGGAAGTCATACGAGCATGGTTTCACGAAAAAATGAGACGATCATAAACTTTACACAAAGTAGCGCGCAAAGTCAAGTTTCGATCAATTTTTCATGCACCGTCTCAGAAATTCAAAATACTGGCCATTCCCAACATATTAGTCCATGGGAAGACGTACGAGCACGGTTTCACGAAAAAATATGACGATCATAAACTTTGCGCAAAGTCACACACCAAGTCGAGTTTCGATCAATTTTTTGTGCACCATCTCAGAAATTTAAAATATTGTCCATTCCCAACGTATTAGCCCTTGGGAAGTCGCACGAGTACGATTTCATGAAAAAATAAGACGGTTATCAACTTTGCACAAAGTCACGCACGAAGGCCAGTTTCGATCGGTTGTTCATGCACCGTCTCAGAAATCAAAATACTGGTCATTCCCGACGTATTAGCCTAATAGAAGTCGTATAAGCACAGTTTTGCGAAAAAATGCGATGGTTATAAATATTGTGCAAAGATAAGTTTTGATCAGTTTTTTGTGTACCATCTCGGAAATTCAAAATACTAACCATTATGAACGTATTAGCCCATGGGAAGTTGTATGAGCACGATTTGGTAAAAAATTATGACGATTATAAACTTTGCGTAAAGTCACGCGCGAAGTCGAGTTTCGATCAGTTTTTCATACAATATCTTCGAAATTCAAAATACTAGTCATTCCCAATGTATTAGCCCATGGGAAGTCGTACGAGTACCATTTCACGAAAAATGTGACAGTCATAAACTCTCCGCAAAGTCACGCGCGAAGTCGAGTTTCGATCAATTTTTCATGCAACGTCTTAGAAATTCAAAATACTGATCATTCCCAATGTATTATGGGAAGTCATCTGAGTACTGTTTCATGAAAAAATGTAACGGTCATAAACTTTGCACAAAGTCACGCACGAAGTTGGGTTTCGATCGATTTTTCGTGCACCATCTCAGAAATTCAAAATATTGGCCATTCCCAACGTATTAGCCCATGGGAAGTTGTACGATCATGGTTTCATGAAAAAATGCGACGGTCATAAACTTTGCGTAAAGTCACGTGTGAAGTTGAGTTTCGATCGATTTTTCATGCACCGTCTCGGAAATTCAAAATACTGGCCATTCCCAAAATATTAGCCCATGGGAGGTCGTACGAGCACGATTTCGTGAGAAAACATGACGATCATAAACTTTGTGCAAAGTCGTGCATGAAGTCGAGTTTCGATTGATTTTTCATGCACCGACTCGGAAATTCAAAATACTGGCCATTCCCAACGTATTAGCCCATGGGAAGTCGTACGAGCATGATTTCACGAAAAAATATAACGGTCATAAAGTTTACGCAAAATCGAACGCGAAGTCGAGTTTCGATCGATTTTTCATGCACCATCTCAAAAATTTAAAATACTGGTCATTCCAAACGTATTAACCAATGAGATATCGTACGAGCATGATTTCATGAAAAAACGTGATAGTCATAAACATTATGCAAAGCCACATGTGAAGTCGGGTCTCAATCGATTTTTCATGCACCATCTCGGAAATTCAAAATACTAGCCATTCCCAATTTATTAGACCATGGGAAGTCGTACGCGCATAGTTTCATGAAGAAACACGACGGTCATGAACTTTACGCAAAGTCGCGTGCGAAGTCGAGTTTCGATCAGTTTTTCATGCACCATCTCGAAAAATTAAAATAATGGTCATTCCCAACGTATTAGCCCATGGGAAGTCATACGAGCATGGTTTCATGAAGAAACACGACGGTCATAAATTTTGCGTAAAGTCGAGTGCGAAGATGAGTTTTGATCGATTTTTCATGCACCATAATAGAAATTCAAAATACTGGTCATTCCCAATGTATTAGCCCATTGGAAGTCGTACGAGCATGGTTTCATGAAAAAACATGATGATCATAAACTTTACATAAATTCACACGCGAAGTCAAGTTTCGATCGATTTTTCATGCACCGTCTCGAAAATTCAAAATACTAACCATTCCCAATGGAAGTTGTACGAGCACGGTTTCACGAAAAAATACGATGGTCATAAACTATGTGCAAAGTAGCACGCGAAGTCTAGTTTCTATCGATTTTTCGTGCACCGTCTCAAAAATTCAAAATACTTGTGTGTACATCAAACAGTTTGATAAGGATTTTATTATTCTCTTACTTTATGTTGATGACATGCTTATCCTTGGGAAATATGTGTCTATAATTAACATATTAAAGAAAGTATTAAATGAGTCTTTTGCAATGAAAGACATAGGGCCAGCAAAGTAAATATTAGATATGTAGATTTCTTGTGATAAAAAAAATAAGAAGATTTGATTGTCACAGGAGAAATACATTGAAAATGTATTATATAAGTTCAGTATGAGCAATGCAAAGCCAATTGGTTCTCCTCTTTCTGGTCACTTTAAGTTGTGTTGAGAGCAGAGTCTGTCAAGTGATGAGAAGAAGGAAAAAATGTAAAAGGTTCCTTATGCTTTAGTAGTTGGAAGTTTAATGTATGTGATGATATGTACAAGGCTAGACATTGCATATGCAATGGGTGTTGCTAGCAGATTTTTTATAAATCCAGGAAAAAAGTATTGGACAACAGTGAAGTGACTTTTAGATATCTCAAAGGGAGCTCTAAAGTTTATCTAAGCTTTAGAGGTGGACCACCTGTATTGACATGTTACACAGATGCAAATATGACAAGAGATATTGATACAAGAAAGTCCACATCAGGTTTTTACTCACTTTTGTATGGAGAGTTGTGTCATGGCAGTCTACATTGTAAAGATGTATTTGTCTCTCTACTACAGAGACATAATATATTGTTGCTATAGAGGTTTATAAAGAAATATTATGGATGAAAAAGTTCTTACAAGAATTAGGGCAAAACAAGAAAACTATGTAGTGCATTGTGACAACCAGAGTGTCATCCATTTGTGTAAGAACCTAACATTTCATTCCAAGTCAAAGCATATAGATGTCAGATATCACTAGATCAGAAATGTTCTTGAAAAGAAGCAATTACAGCTTCAAAAAATTCACATTGATGATAATGGGGTAGACATGCTGACAGAGACTTTACCGAAAGAAAGAAAGGCAAGAGATGTGCCGACAACTAGTCGACATAGCTTCACATTGAGAAGTCATGAGACAACATCTCTTATGGGCAGAAGGGGGAGATTGTTAGGTAGATGGCCTAGATTCATCCTATAATAGGCTTTAGTGAAGCCCATAGCCTAAAACTTTATTTCTCTTAACCAAAACCCTAGTTTTAGTGCTAGGGTTGAGGAAAAGTGAGCAATAGCGGTTGCAAATGTGGGAGAGAGAAAAGTTTTTTAAAAAACATATTAACAGTAAAAGGGAAAAAAAAAAGATCCAAGAAATGGAAGAAGACAAAGACAAAGAAAGACTATTTTCAATCATCCAAACTATATTCACATCTCATGTTAAATTAGATCTATAGTGGATTCTTATTGTAATTACTTGAGGAGGTTTTGAATATTATATATAGTAATATAATCTTTGTATCCTATCATTCTCTTGTAATTGTTACTTGGGTTTGGACAAGAGACCTTGATATTTATATATTTATTATTCTTATAGTAGATTTTCTCTAACTTGTCTCGTGATTTTTTACTCTTCGAGTTGAAAGGGTTTTTTATGTAAATCTTAGTATTTATTTTATTATAATTTCTGTTTGATTCTGTTGTGTGTAATGATCGTATTTATTTGTATGTAAATTTTTTACCTTTTTATCTCATCAACTAAAACTATCTATCCTTGTGCTTTTATTTGGCTTTGAGTCAAATATAATATATTTTTTGTCCTAGAGTTAGAAACGAGTTTTAAAAAATTTAATAAGAAGTTGTAGCAATAGTTTCGGAGATAGAGATGAACCATGCGAAATATCAACAATACAAAGATAAGTAAACACTAAAAGAACCAGATTGTTTCATTTTGCATTTTCTCACCCTGCATGAGTTAATCTTTCGAATTAAGGATAGATATAACATTATTTATGTAACGTCGAGTGTTCAATGACCTATGAAAATAAGAATTGTTAGAGCTACCCCAGTCATAGATCTCTAGATTGTTGTCTCAAAGCATATTCTTCTTCAAATAACGACTGTAGCTTGAGAAACCATTCTATATGATGGATCGACTCATCAAAAGGATCAATAAACAAAGCATTTTGAGTGACATTTGTTCTTGATAAACTTACATAGCCATATCTTTAGTCTTGCTTTGACTACCTTCAACTCTTGGACAAGGATAAGCATGTGAGTGTAAAATCATCCACTCTAATTAGCAAGAGTAGAATACTAAGCTTCTTCAATTAACGTATAAAAATCAACGTAATTAGTCTAATAATTAAAGAATTCTATGCCCCTATTACATTTGGCAGGGTTGCATATGCACACAAGAGCTATCGAATGACCAGAAATGTCTGGTAGTAAAAAATATCTCTTTAGAGTCCACAAATAAGAAAATGTAATCTTGGTTGACTAACACTCTATCCAATTAACTCATAATTTGATTGGTCCTAAAAGAAGAGTTAGACAAGAAAAATTGTGCCCCTTCTTTTTTAGATTTGATAAAGAGAGCTCATTTAAATAGTTAACAATGTGTCATAACATAATGTAAGTTTAAAACTTGATATATCTTGTCAAGGAAGAGGAAGTGACGGAGGTCGTGATGATGGATGAAGGTGATGAGGCAGAGATAAAAGAGGTTGGAGGCAGAGGTAAGGGAGAGCTGAACCACCACGTGGGGGCATAGGAGATGATGAAGTGGGACGCGGTGGGGACGAAGATTCTAAGGAGGAAGAGTGACCAGCAAACCATTGTGTACTTAGTGTTGAACTAGTTGATAAACATCCACTTGAGACAGAATCAGAAGCTCCTGAGCTTGTCATTAGCGCGGGAGAGGTTGCATGCGTATGACATCCTGCTAGGTTACTAGTGTTAGTGATCATTTCTGCAACGACACATCCTCCCGCCATCAAGAGGGGTCTTAATCTTTTTAATTTAAATTATACATATTATTATATTATTGATTATTATGAATTAGCATGTCATATAAGTAGATTCTAATGTTTGTTAATTCAAACTTAATAAAAGGAGCTTATATGAAGTATACGGGGTTATTTTAGACATGAGTAAAATAATAAGGGCTTAAGTGGTCGATGATCAAAATCACAATAGCTAAAATTAATCTTTTAAAAAAATTTAAATTATATATTTATTATATTAATAATTTATTATGAGTCAGCATAACTCCTAAGTAAACTCTAACATCTGTTAACTCAGGGTTGATGGGAAGAGCGTATATACTATGTTTTGAAAATATAGAGATTATTTTAAATATGAATAAACTATAAAGCGTTAAGTAGTCCATAACTAAAATTATATAGATAAAATAAACTTTAACCCAAATGTTTTTTAACTTATCTATTGACTTATTATTTCAAGTATGAACTAAGTTGAATTCATATCATTTTCATATCAAATTTTTTAGGTGAGACTGAATGTAATCATCCGAAAATTTCTCCCCTTACCATACATCAAATTCACATACTTAATGCTTTACTTTGTTTGAATTATTTGTTTTCTTTTTTATGCATGATAATTGAGGAAATAATTAAAATTAATTTCCTTAATGGATTGGGAAAGTTAAAAAATTAGTCAATCAGTTAAATAATTAAATAATTTAAAAATTACCTATAATCATGGATGATGTTTCTCCCTTAACTTAAACTATTATCATAAATAATGTGTTACTTTATTTAAATTATTATTATTATTATTATTATTATTATTTGTGTACTATGGTAAGAAAAATTTAAAATTGATTTTCTCAATCATGTGAACAAGTTAAAAAATTTATTAATTAATTTATTTCCTTCCTAACAGGTGATATGATTTTGAAAATTAAATATTCATTTTAGTATATGAATTATAAGAAATAAATATTATAATTTTACTTTATATGTGAAAGTAAAAAATAAATAACTAATAAAAATAAATTATTACATGCCTTCTAAGAAGCATAGGATTTGTCTCCACTAAAAATACTATAAAGTTGATTGATGTTAGTCTTTAATATACACATGTCATTACTTTACGGGTCAAATTCCAAAATATAGAGTCATTAATTGTCTTCCTTGAATACAAATCATTGATTCAAAATGATTAAGCAATAATATACGAATCAATCTCTATAAGTCAATCTTAATCTTAGTACACTTTTGATATAGAACTAAATAAATATATTATATTATATTATATATATATATATATATATATATATATATATATATATATATATTTATATTATGTGTGTCTGGGAAGAGGACTCGGAAAGTGGACGTAGGTCAAGATTAAAGTCGAACCATTATAAATTATAAGTGTTTCTTATTTACTACTTACAATTATTTGTAATTAGAAAAGTAAGAGCATCATCTTTCGATTATATTTTTAAAACATTTACTTACTCACTTTCAAGTTCAAGATACATTCCGATTTACGATTATATTTTTAAAACATTTACTTACTCCCCCCCCCCCCCTCTCTTAGTGCCAATTGATTCTAACAATTGATATCAAAGTAAGGTTTTTACTCTTTGGATTAACACCCACTTGAATAAATGGCTTTGTTTGGCATTCAACTACTTCTCAGATTGATTCACAAGCAGTTGTCTCAGAGAACAAAGGAAGGTCAAAGTCAAAGGATAAAAGTAGTTCACGCGTGGGTAGAAGCAAGTCAAGATCAAGGAAAGATATTGTTTGCTACAATTGTGATGAGAAAGGACATTATAAGAATCAGTGCAAGTAACCTAAGAAGAATAAGAAAATGGGAAAAGAAGTGGAGCATACAGAGTCAAAAGAGAATATCACAACTACAATGCAAGATAGTGATTATTTGATTTTGTCTACTTCTAATGATATTTTTTCTTGTGTGTGCCAGGATCTTGAGGGATAATTGACACATGTGCTTCTTATCATGCTACACCACGGAGGTAGTTTTTTTGCTACTTATAGGTGTGAAAATTTTGGTGTTGTCAAGATGGGCAAATATGACACAGCAAAATTATTGGCATGGGAGATATCCATATAAAGCCCAACCTTAGTTGCAAGTTGGTGCTTAAGGATGTGAGACATGTGATTGACTTAAAACTGAATTTAATTTCAGTTGGAAGCCTAGACGATGAATACTTTGATGTCAGATTTCACAGAGGGCAGTAGAAGCTCAGTAAGGGTTCTCTTATTGTAGCTAATGGGAAGAAATGTCATACATTATACAGATTACATACTAAAGTTTGTGATGAGCAGTTGAATGCTATGGAGAAAGACTTCAGCATGGAGTTGTGGCATAGGTGACTGGAACACATGAGCGAGAAGGGACTGCAATAACTTTCCAAGAAAGAGGTATTGCCAGACCTCAGAGGTATACATTTAAACCCTTGTATTGATTGTTTGGTTGGAAAACAACATAGAGTTTTCTTTGTTAATCCTGCCTTATCTAGAAAATTACATGTCTTGGACCGTGTTTATACAGATGTGTGTGGTCCTTTGAGGATAAAAACTCCTGGTAGATCTGTTAATGTTCCTAATATCAATGGTGCACTTTATTTTATTATTTTATAGATGACTTTTCCAAGAAAGTTTGGGCCTATGCTTTGAAGACCAAAGATCAAGTTATTAATGTCTTCAAGGAGTTTCATGCTAGAGTTAAAAGGGAGACAGAAAGACAATTGAAATGCATAAGATTAGATAATGGTGGTGAGTATATAGGATTGTTTAATAATTATTGTAGGTCACATGGCATCCAGCATGAGTTGACAATTCCTGGTACACCTCAGCATAATGCAATTGCAGAGAGGATGAACTGCACCATCATGGAAAAGATCAGATGTATGCTTTCATAGGCCAAGCTACCCAAAAGGTTTTGGGATGAGGCTTTAAGGACTATAGTTGATGTAATCAACTTATCACTATGTACAGCTCTAGATGATGATGTTGCAGAGCATGTATGGTCAGGAAAAAATATCTCTTATAGGCATTTAAGAGTGTTTGGTTGTCGTGCATTTGCATATGTTTCAAATAATGAGAGATCCAAGCTAGATGGCAAGACAAAAGAGTGTATTTTTCTTGGTTACTCATATGATCAGTTTGGTTACAGGCTTTGGGATCCAGAAAAGCAGGTGTTCAGAAGCAGAGATGTTATCTTTTTTGAGGATCAAACCATTGAGGATTTGAAGGAGGCACCAGCTAAGACTTCTATAGAGGGATTTAGACTGTGACCTAGTTATTCCTCCAGTATATCAGGGTGATGGGGGAGATGTGCAGGAAGATGGTGCAGAGCCAGATGTTGATCTACCTACATGACATGTTGAGCAAAAAGAAGAAAAAGAGCAAGTTCCCACAGAACCTCAGTTAAGAAGATCTTCTAGACCACGTCAACCTTCCGAAAGATACTATACAGATTAGTATGTGATGCTTACTGATGCAGATGAACTAGAGAGTTACTAGGAGGTAATTGAAAGTAAACAGAAAAAGAAGTGGTTTATTGCTATGCAGGAGATGAATTCTCTACAGAAGAACCATACATATGACTTAGTACAACTACTAGAGGGAAGTAAAGCCTTGAAGAACAAGTGAGTTTTCAGGTTGAAAACTCAAGAATATTGTTCTAAACCAAAGTATAAAGCTAGATTGGTTGTGAAAAGCTTTGGTCAAAAGAAACGTATTGACTTTGAAGAGATTTTTTTCTCCTGTTATTAAAATGTCTTCTATCCGTGTTGCTCTTGGTATTGCTGCTAACCTAGACTTGGAGATTGAGCAGTTAGATGTGAAAATAGCTTTTCTTCATGGTGATTTGAAGGAAGAAATTTATATGGAGCAACCAGAAGGCTTCAAAGTCAAAGGTAAAGAAAATCTTATCTGCAAGTTGACGAAGAGCTTGTATGGGCTGAAGTAAGCTCCAAAACAGTGGTATAAAAAGTTTGATTCATTTATGATTGAAAATAAATATAAAAGAACAGCTTCATATCATTATGTGTACATCAAACAGTTTGGTGAGAATTTTATTATTCTATTACTTTATGTTGATAATATGCTTATCCTCGAGAAAGATATGTCTATGATTGACATGTTGAAGAAGGACATGAGTGAGTCTTTTATAATAAAGGACATGGGGCCAACAAAGCAAATACTGGCAATGCAGATTTCTTATGACAGAAGAAAGAGGAAGATTTGGTTGTCATAGGAGAAATACATTGAGAAAGTATTGGACAGATTCAGTATGAGTAATACAAAGCCAGTTGGTTCTCCTCTTGTAGGTCACTTCAAGTTGTGCTCAAATCAGAGTCCATCAAGTGATGAGGAGAAGGAGAAAATGCAAAAGGTTCCTTATGCTTCAACAGTTGGAAGTTTAATGTACGCGATAGTATGTACGAGGCCAGACATCGCATATGTAGTAGGTGTTGCTAGTAGATTTCTTGAAAATCCAGGTAAAGAGCATTGGGCAGCAGTGAAGTGGATGTTTAGATATCTCAAAGGAAGTTCTAAAGTTTGTTTAAGCTTTGGAGGTGGACCACCTATGTTGACAGGTTACACAGATGCAAATATGACAAGAGATATTGACACAAGGAAGTCCACATCAGGTTTTGTACTTACTTTTGCAGGGGGAGCTGTATCATGGCAGTCCAGATTGTAAATGTGTATTTCTCTCTCCACCACAGAGGCAGAATATATTGCTACTACAGAGGTTTGCAAATAAATATTATGGATGAAATGATTCTTACAAGAATTAGGACTGAAACAGGAAAACTATGTGGTGTATTGTGACAACCAAAGTGTCATCCATTTATGCAAAAACCCAACATTTCATTCTAAGTCAAAGCATATAGATGTCAGATATCACCGGATCAGAAATATGCTTGAAGAGAAGCAGTTACAGCTTCAGAAAATTCACACAGATGATAATGGGGCATATATATTGACAAAGGCTTTACCGAAAGAGAGACAGGAGATGTGCCGACAGCTGGTCGGTATGACTTCACATTGAGTAATCGTGAGACAACCTCTCTTATAGGCTGAAGGGGGAGGTTGTTGGGCAGATGACCCAGATTCAGCCCACAATGGGCTTTAGTGAAGCCCACAGCCCAGAACCTCACTTATAATAACCTAAAACTTAGATTAGGTGGCTAGGGTTGAAATCAAGAGAGCAGCGGCTGTTGAAAACGTGGGTGAGAGAAAGAAAACTGCAGATTGACAGTAGAGGTAAGAAAATAAGAGATCCAAGAAAGAAAAATAAGACAAAGACAGGAAAAAACTATTCTCAATCATTCATATCTCAGGTTAGATTAGTTTGCAGTAGATTCTTACTGTGATCTCTTGAGAAGGTTTTTGATATTATGTTTAGTATTATAGTCCTTGTATCCATGTAATTCTCTTGTGGCTATTGCTTGGGCTTGGGCAAGAAGCCTTGATATCTGTATATTTATTATTTTGATCGTGAATTTTCTCTGACTTGTCCCGTGATTTTTACCATTCGAGTTAAAGGGGTTTTTCACATAAATCTCAATGTTTATCTGATTATGATTTTTGTTTGATTTCACTATGTATGACAGACTACTAGTATTTATTAGCATACAAAATTTATTCTTGTTTCAATCTCATCAACCTTCTGCTACCCATAACGTTAAAATGATTCTTGACATAACTCATGGTCCTTAGGGAAAAGGCCAAAGATGATAAATCCTCGTAACTTAAATATAGCTTGGTCATAGTCCGAGCATCATTGTCAAGCACCTTTTCCCACTCTCCCAGAATTTTCTCCTTTCTTGTGATTAGAATGCCTCTCGTTGTCTTGATTGCTAGAGGAAGACCGTGGCATTTCCGAACAATCCCAATTCATATATCTTGCAAGTTTTTGGATATCTTTCTTCCATTGTACCGATGCGCTCCTGCAAAGTAGTTCCCAGCCTTCGTCCTCACATAGCAATTTGACATTATGGATTTGCACGGCTCCAATCTGGTTTTCGATCTTTCCGTGTTTGGTGGGTGGTAATCAAGATTCTTCTGATAGTCGTTGCACTGCTCAGTGGAGTATGAAATAAGTTTAACCTATATGTCCGCATCTCTCTAGTGATAACTTAAGCTTTAAGCTAGCTTCTATCAATCGACAAGCCTCAATAAGTGTGATTACTAGTAAAACTTCTCCGCTTGTGCCGCCGGACACTACCGGAAGTGTCATTTATTTATGATGCTACAGATGATCTCATTGGGTTGTTGAATAAGGGATATGAACGATCGTGTTGCCTTTTTGCTATGACGGGCATGGGAGGAATAGGGAAGACAACACTCGCTCAGAAGATCTTCAATGATTCTAGGATTATCGATAATTATGAAATCAGATTATGGGTTTGTGTGTTTCAAAAAGTATATTCCGAGATTGATTTATTAAAATCAAATGATAAGAGGAGCAGAGATAGATTATGGGAAAACAACTGAGAGAGCAGAATTAGAACCAAGGGCTATCGAAGGAAAGAGCGTCTTTTTTGGTGCTCGATGAAATAGCGGCAGGCCACTCCTATTGCTGCCTAATCTCGAGACCTTAATTCTTGGGAGCTACTCCAAAGCTCATCAGATATATCTCTTCCACGAGGCCTGCTGGATCATGCTACCAAATTTTTAACTCTTTGTTTATTGAGGGAGCCAACGAGCTGAAATCCCTGGAGAACCTGCCATCCCTGTGTCGACTACTGCAAACCAAAAGATTGTCCTTCTCTGGAGAGGATCTCAAACTTAGGGGTACTCAGGACTCTCCAAGTAATTGGCTGGTCTGGTCTGTGGAGAAGAAGCCGATATGTACTGAAACGCCTGCAAATGACAGATGCTGATCGTCTCAGCTCTTCCATGTTAGAATAGAAATTGAAAATGAAAAGTCCAATTAAGTTTCTTAATTCATTATTCATTTATACATACAAGTCAGAATGAGAATTTTTCTCAATTGATCTAAGAGATTTTTTTATAAGAATCATATTTAAATTCTACCTTTTATCATCCGAGAGGGGTGGCTGAGACAGCAGTTCGCTTATGGTTGTTGTATGCGACGTCCGTTTCCTGGAACTTTCCGATGCATTAGAGGAGGCACAGACTGGCACATCGTCCAGCAGATACCTACCGTCAGCTTATACGCAGACAAATGACAGACGAAGTCTATATGTACACTACAACTTCAGCAGACTCCTAAACTGGTGAATCAGCGGCCTGGCCTGTCTTTGAAGAATTGTATTCTTCTGCAAAACCAAGAGTGCCTCGGAGGAGTCTTTGAGGAATTTGTATTCTTCTGCAAAACAAGAGTGCCTTGGAGGAGTCCCATCTGTCATCGACCGCATGCTTTTGCTTTTCCTACTTATATATGTTGTGTTTTGGGAAAAGAAATGACGATATTTTAAGATGGTGTGAAGAAATAAGGGTATGTGGTCTCCTGGCCATACCACCTTACGCCATTGGCGTCATTTTGTGCGTATCTTGTTTCCTGCAACCATAAATCATAAGGTTTTACTCATTTTCCTTTGGGATTATGTTTCATTTGTATTTACGATAACAAGGTGTTGAAATATGTTATTTTATGCCATTAACACGTTATACCCGGCGAGTGTAATGTATGTCCTCACATAGCTTTAGATTAATCAAGTGCTTTAAATATTTATGTATAAAATGTTTTTACCCTTTTGATTCATAATGCCGAATATTATTTTAAAATTAAGATCGGAATTGACCTGTGTTAATATCCATTATATAAATAAAGTTACTATTCTTTACATTAATAATATATATGCAATCAATGTCAAGGATATTATTTGTCTCATGCGATAAGATTTAATAAGGATTACATATCTTGTTTGTAATTTATAAATTTTCTTAAAATTATTAAAAATATATATTAAATAGTTTGATCGATTTTTATCATTTCGACTGTTTTTGTTTGTAGAACCAAATTTTATCTTATATCAACATATAATATATTTTTTGAATTTTAAAAATTAAAATAATTTAATAGATATTTTATAAAAATAAATTAAATTTTTATATGCTTGTCTGTTACCTTTTTATTTGGGTTATCAAAAATCAAATTTATTGAATTAGCTTGATCAAGTTATTTAGACAATATGTAACAAAAACAAAAAAAGAAAACTTAAGTGGCGGTAGATATGTATCTAAATGTTTTGGATTAAGGTCTATTTTGACCCCTATGGTTTTGATCATTGACTACTTCAACCCATATGGTTTAATTCATGTCTAAAATAATCCCTATATTTTAAAAAACTTAGCATATAAGTTCCTCCCATCAAGAGTTAATCAAACGTTATAGTTTATTTATGTGAAATACTGACTTATAATAAATTATAAATATAATAATACATATGATTTAAGTTTAAAAAATAACATATCTTGTCGAGGAAGAGGAAGCGACATAGGCCATGACGACGGATGGAGGCAAAGAGACAGAGATAGAAGAGGTTGGAGGCAGAGGTGAGAGAGACCTAGAGTACCATATTGTTGGTGCGATGGATGAGGGCATAGGAGAGAATGAAGGGGGAGATGATGAGACGAAAATGCCTAAGAGGAGAAAGAGGGACTAGGAAACTATTGCATGCCTAATGTTGGACTGATAGACACACATCCACCTAAGGTAGGATCGAAAGCTCCTGAGCTCATCGTTAGTGCGAGAGAGACTGCGTGCATACAACGCTCTATTAGGCAACAGTAGCTCAGTATTGTTGTTGATAGTTGCTTCTATAGAGCACCTCCTCCCGCTATTGATGATGGTCTAGATTTTCTTAATTTAAGTTATATATATTATTATATTAATTGATTATTATGAGTTAGCATGTCACGTAATCAGACTCTAATGTTTGTTAACTCAGACTTCATATAAAGAGCTTATATGCTCTGTTTTTAAAAATATAAAATTTATTTTCGACACAAGTAAAATCATAATAGCTTAAGTGATCAATGATCAAAACTATGAGGTTAAAATAAATTTTTTAACTTAAATTATATATATTATTATATTAATAATTTATTATAAATTAACATATCACGTAATTAAATTATAATATATATTAACTCATTCAGAAAAAACTCATATACTACGATTTCATGGTGTGAAGCAATAAAGTGGATACTTGTATCTTGAATTAGTGGTTATAAAATAATAAAGATTTGGTAGCCACTTGCTTAGAAAGGGCATTAACGCGCCTTATATTTCACATCCTACAATCATGATAGGCCAACAGTAATGCAAGAGGGAAGATCCATAGATCTCTAGCTATAGAGTGTACCAACAACAAGCATACCTAGTGATGGGATCAAAGTAGCTCCGGCTAGATGCCTCGCAAGTGGTCTCGATCAGGACTCATGTCACCTTAGACAGCCGTAGGCAGCTTCATATACGTTTCGAAGGAAGAGCAGAAATGGAGAGTTCGTCAATAGAAAACCCATTGTAGCGAAAGAAATCCCCCGAAGTGCGATAATGAAGACCAATATTTTAGGTACTAAAAATATGTTGAACAATATTTTAGGAGTCAAAAGTATATCAATTGTGGTTTCAAGTATCAAAAATATATCAAACGATGTTTCAAACTCTTAACAATTAGTAGGTAGGTCTACTACACCACCATCGTATCAATATTTGAAGTATACAAAAATATCAAATAAGGTTTTAAATTTTAAACCTTTTGATAAGTGTGTATGAATGATATATAATCAGCAGACCAATATTTTAGGTGTATTCTTCTTGAGAGATTTATTTTTATGTTTGATTCGTTGTGCTGACTATAGATGAATCTCATTGCTACGGTCTAATCTTATTTACAGATCAATATTTATAACTAAAATAGAGAAAAAAATATTTAAAGAAGGACGCTAATGCTTTTTTTTTTTTCCTAAAGTAATTTTCTTCATCTAAGAGAGAGAAAAGACTCTGAATATTATACCATGAAATTGACATGAGCGACTAATTTCAGTAAGTCATACATATATAGTCTTTTTATCTACTTACATAATCTATTTAAATATATAATATTTTTAATTTTACGATATATGTGACACTTTGATTTAATCCAAAGTCGACAGGGAGTATGATTGATGGAAAAAGATTTAACAAATAATTTATTACTTAAATATTTTAAGCTAATAGTACAAGCTTAAATAAAACTAATAAGTTAGTGATACATTAGGTTGTGATGGTCTGCCTTTTGTGGTATATATTTTGCTACACCGCTTTATAACATCACTTAAAAGGCATGAAATTGCAAATAATTAGTGTGAACAAAACAAAAGTATTTTATGCGATGAACAATTATGCTTCTTTCTGAGGTGAGACTAATCGGTATATCTTTCCTCCTCGCTCAATTTGATCATTGTACAAGGTGAGACTAGTAGGTGTTAGGCATATAGCCAAGTTTATAATGGACTTTAATAAAATTCATAATTTTAATTTTTATTTATCTTAATCTAAACCCTAATTTTGGGAGCTAAGGGTTGTGAAAAGAGGGTATTGATGATTGAAAATATGAAAGAGAGAAAGAAGACTACAGATTAACAGTAGAGAGCAGAAAATAAGAGATCCAAGAAAGAGAAGAAGACAAGGATAGAAAAACTATTCTCAATCATCCATATCTCATATTAGATTAGTTTGTAGTAGATTCCTATTGTGATCGCTTGGGAAGGTTTTGGATATTGTGCTTAGTAATATAGTCCTTGTATTCCTGTGATCCTCTTGTGGCTGTTGCTTGGGTTTGGGCAAGAAGCCTTGAGATTTGTATATTCATTATTTTGATAGTGGAGTTGAAGGGGTTTTCTACGTAAATCTTGGTGTTATTTTGATTATGATTTATGTTTGATTCTGTTGTGTGTGATGGTCTGCTAGTGTTTATTTGTATATAAAGTTTCTTCCTATTTTATTCCCATCAATTAGTATCAAAGCAGAATTTTAGTAGCATCTAATTTTTGTATTCGAATATGGAGAACGGTAATATTTCTCCATGATTAGTTTGACCGAAAATAATTGGATGATATGGAAATCAATAATGGAAGATCTCTTGTATTACAAAGATTTATATGAAATTTTGCAAGGGGATATTGCAAAGCCCACAATTATGATAGATGATGGATGAGTAGAAGAGGTTAGATCGAAAAACAGTTGGATTTATTTGTCAATAGTTTGATGATAGTGTCTTTCACCATGTTTCTACTGAAAGTTCTACTTACTCTCTTTTGGAAAAAGTTAGAAGGTATTTATGAAAGAAAAACGACTGGTAACAAAGCTTTCTTGATAAGAAAACTTATAAACTTTAAATATAAAGATGGTATTTTTATTCCTAGCATTTTAATGAAATGCAGAGTATTACTAATTAGTTATCCTATATGAAAATGTCTCTTGATGATGAGTTGCAGACATTGTTACTTCTTAGTTTTTTACTAGAAAGTTGACAGACACTAGTGGTTTTCCTCAGTAATTTTACACCAAATGGTGTTGTCATCATGAATCAAGTAACAAGCAGTTTATTGAATAAGGAGTTGAGGAGAAAGAATTTAGCAACTTCTTAGATTGATTCACAGGTACTTGTCTCAGAGAACATAAGAAGGTCAAAGTCAAAGGATAGAAGTGGTTCACGCATAGGTATAAGTCAAGATCAAGAAAATATATTATTTGTTACAATTGTAGTGAGAAATGACACTATAAGAATCAGTGCAAGCAATCTAAGAACAACAAGAATAGGGGGAAAGAAATTGAGCATACAAAGTCAAAAGAGAATATCACAACTATAGTGTAAGGTAGTGATTATTTGATTTTGTCTACCTTTGATGATATTTTTTTCTTGTGTGTGCCAGGATCTCAAGTGGATAATCAAGATATGTGCTTCTTATCATGCTACACCATGGAGGGAGTTCCTTGCTACTTACAAGTCTGAAAATTTTGGTGTTGTCAAGAAGAGCAACTATAGCACAGTAGATATCATTGGCATGGGTGATATCCATATAAAGACCAACCTTGGCTACAAGCTAGTGCTTAAGGATGTGAGGCATATGGTTGACTTAAGATTGAATTTAATTTCAATTGGAAGGTTAGATGATGAAGACTTTGATGTCAGATTTCATAGAGGGCAGTGGAAGCTCAGTAATGGTTCTCTTATTGTAGCTAATAGGAAGAAATGTCATATATTATATAGATTACAGGCTAAAACTTATGGTAAGTAGTTGAATGCTATAGTGAAAGACTTCAGCATGGAGTTGTGGCATAGGCGATTGGGACACATGTGCGAGAAGATGCCGCAAGCTCTTTCCAAGAGAGATGTATTATCAAACCTCAAAGGTACACATCTAAACCCTTGTATTGATTGTTTAGCTGGCAAATAACATAGATTTTCCTTTATTAGTTCTGTTTTATCTAGAAAAATGCATGTCATGGACCGTGTTTATACAGATGTGTGTGGTCCTTTAAAGACAAAAACTCATGATGGATTTATTAATATTCCTAGTGTCAGTGGTGTACTTTATTTTGTCACTTATATATATATGACTTTTTCAAGAAAGTTTGAGCCTATGCTATGAAGACTAACAATTTGATTATTAATGTCTTCAAGGAATTTCATGCTAGAGTTAAAAGGGAGACAGAAAGATAATCGAAATACATAAGATCAGATAATGATGGTGAGTATACAAGATTATTGCAGGTCACATGACATCCATCATGAGTTAACAATTCTCGGTACACCTCAACATAATGCAATTATAAAGAGGATGAATTGCACCATCATGAAAGAGATCAGATGTATGCTTTCACAAGTTAAGTTACCCAAAAGACTTTGGGATGAGCCTTTGAGGACTGCAGTTGATGTGATTAACATGTCACAATGTATAGCTCTAGATGGTGATGTTGCAGAGCATGTATGGTCAGGAAAAGATGTCTCCTATAGGCACTTAAGAGTGTTTGATTGTTGTGCATTTGCACATGGTGACATTTTTTCCTGACCATACATGCTCTGCAACATGATCAGTTTTGTTACAAGCTTTGGGATCCAAAAAAATAGAAGGTGTTCAGAAGCAGAGATGTTATCTTATTTAAGGATCAAACCATTGAAGATTTGAAGGAGGCACCAGCTAAGATTTCTGCAAAGGGATTTGTAGACTGTGACCCAATTATTCTTCTAGATTGCTGCTAACCTAGACTTGGAGATTGAGCAGTTAGATGTGAAGACAACTTTCCTTCATGGTGATTTGGAGGAGAAAATTTATATGGAGCAACTAGAAGGCTTCAAAGTCAAAGGTAAAAAAATCTTATTTGCAAGTTGAAGAAGAGCTTGTATGGGCTGAAACATGCTCCAAGATAGTGGCATAAAAAATTTGATTCATTTATGATTGAAAATATACAAAAGAATAACTTCAGATCATTATGTGTACATCAAACAGTTTGGTGAGGATTTTATTATTCTCTTACTTTATATTGACGACAAGCTTATCCTTAGGAAAGATATGTCTTTGATTGACAGTTTGAAGAAAGAACTGAGTAAGTCTTTTGCAATGAAAGATATGGGGGCTAAGGGTTGTGAAAAGAGGGCAACGATGACTGAACACGCGGGAGAGAGAAAGAAGACTACAGATTGATAATAGAGGGCAGAAAATAAGAGATCTAAGAAAGAGAAGAAGATAAGGACAGAGAAAGACTATTCTCAATCATCCATATCTCAGCTTAGATCAGTTTGTAATGGATTCTTACTGTGATCACTTATGAAGGTTTTGGATATTGTGCTTAGTAATATAGTTCTTATATCTCTGTAATTTTCTTGTGGCTGTTGCTTAGGTTTGGGTAAGAAGCCTTGAGATTTGTATATTCATTATTTTGATAGTATATTTTCTCTAGTTTGTCCCGTGATTTTTATCCTTCAAGTTAAATGGATCTTTCATGTAAATATTAATGTTCATTCAATTATAATTTTTATTTGATTTTATTGTGTATGACGATATGCTATTATTTGTTGATATCCAAAAATATTCGTATTTTATTCCGATCGGTAGGTGGACTATCTTTCATCGTCGCTCAATTTAGATTTGTTCAACTTAGGGTTAGTGTTGAAAGAAATAAAATTGGTGGTAATTGGGCTACCCAGCTAGTCGTTAGTCAAATCATTAGATGCAACTGTGATTTTGACTGGGTCTGATTTGGATCAACTAATCATGCACACCTGTGTTCGGTGTTGGTGTTGCTCAAGCATGGTGGTGTGTTTTGTGCAACTGTAACCAACAGGACTAGTTGATTGGATAAATCGATGATTCGGCCTTCAATTAATTTAAGTGTATACATGGTCAATAAAACAAAAAAGGAATTTTAGCTTAACCGACCTACTAGCAAGCAGCTAATCTTATTCTTCTTAATCCTAACCTGATGAACTGTCCCTCGAGATGATTTTAACCACTACATCTATTGTTCTTTTCATTTAATTCCTTTTCATTGTGATGAACTGTCTCACGATTCCACCACGAGCACTGAGTTCTAACTTGTAAAAACACACACTCTCTCTCTCTCTCTCTCTCTCTCTCTCTCTCTCTCAACACACACACACATACGGTTTAACCACCGCATTAACAAGCTGATCCTATCTTCACTCTTCACTGTAGTTTTCCTATATATATTGGCACACCCTTCTGCTTATGTCTCAGCAATTAATTACCCTCTGCTTGTTTTTGTAGAGTGGAGTGACAAAAATCGTTCACAAATCATCAACTTTCTCGAATATTTCCCTACTTTATTCTCATGTATGTTTGTGTAAAGCTTGGTGGGTGTACTAATTTTAATTGAGGCTCGATTATTTGGATCTATCATTTAGGTATAACATAGTAATGAGACAATTATCCTATTGATAGATGATCCATGACAAATGATATCAGAATATAATAGTTGACTAGCTTCGATAAGCTAATGAGTTAGTTAAATTAAGTTATAATGGTTTATTTGGCGTCAACCCTTATGTTTTTATGGCTGTCAAAGAATTCTGTGAAGTTTTTGGGTAGATGAGTTAGTCATGTGGTTTTCTAGCATTAGATTTTTCACATTACAAAATTAGTGTCTTATGATTGATTTATTATTTTACTATTTATCTTATTTTGATTAATATTTATTTTTGATAATAAATTGATAATTTGATGTGAAACCATCTTAATACATAAAGAGGAAAAAAATTTATTTCATTCAATAGTTTTTCTCTACAAGCTATCCCTTCAAATTAAGTTACATTAGTTTATTTTTCATGAACCCTTATGTTTTTATGGCTATCAAAGAATTATGTGAAGTACAAGCCAAGCAATTTTTTGAGTGCAATTTGGTGGATGTTTGCCGAAGTGATGTTGCCACACTTATCTTGTATTTTTATGTAATTGAACCGAGTGTGAGATGATGCTGGATGATTCGTCGGGCTCAAGGAATTAGCTCAACATGGTTTGGCCTACATGTGCAAATCAACTCAGTAGGACGTGAAGCTCGAGGAAGGTTGGAAGGGGTAGCTCGGCTTGGGACATTGCAGCGACCAAGGGCCTTCTCCTCTCGTTCCGTGGTCGGACTCCTATAGAGAAAGACCTTCGTCGGGGGGAGAGCCTCCTAAAGAGGTCCCTCCGACGGCTAAGTTAGCCTCAAGAGTGAGTGTGTTTCTGACACCTCTTTCAAGCGTCGAAGTGTTTGGGAGTCAGAGTTAGGTTCTATATTCTCCCTTTTTTTCATTTCGCCCCCCCATGCTTTCCCCGAGGGTGGCTTTTATATAGTGTATGACCATCGTATTTTTTCATGAAATTATGCTCGTATGACTTCCCATGGGCTAATACATTGGGAATGATTAGTATTTTTAATTTCTGAGAAGGTGCACGGATAACCGATCGAAACTCGACTTTGCACAATATTGCATAATGTTTATTTATGACCATCACGCTTTTTCGTGAAACCATGCTCGGATGACTTCCCATGGGCTAATACGTTGGGAATGACCAGTGTTTTGAATTTTCGAGATGGTGCACAAAAAATCGATCGAA
Organism: Ensete ventricosum; assembly: GCA_029747655.1. Classification (NCBI taxonomy): domain Eukaryota; kingdom Viridiplantae; phylum Streptophyta; class Magnoliopsida; order Zingiberales; family Musaceae; genus Ensete; species Ensete ventricosum. Next base: position 39,292,456 of record JAQQAF010000008.1, on the reverse strand, counting down.
ACTTAACTTTGCACGACTTTAGGAAAAGTGTATGACCGTCATGTATTTTCATAAAATCATGGTCGTACGACTTTCCATGGGCTAATACATTGGGAATGACCAGTATTTTAAGTTTCTGAGATGGTATAAAAAAACTGATCGAAACGTGACTTTTTGTAAAGTTTATGATCGTTGCATTTTTTCATGAAACAGTGCTCGTACAATTTCCCATGGGCTAATACATTGGGAATGGCTAGTATTTTGTATTTTCGAGATGGTGCATGAAAAACCTATTGAAACTCGACTTTGCGTGCTACGTTACATAAAGTTTATGACCATCGCGTTTTTTCATGAAACCATGGTCATACGATTTCCGACGTGCTAATACGTCGGGAATGGCCAATATTTTAAATTTCTGAGACAGTGCACGAAAAATCGATCGAAAGTTGACTTTGCGTGCGACTTTAGTAAAGTTTATGACTGTCACATTTTTTTATGAAATCGTGCTTGTACGACTTCCCATGGGCAAATAAGTTGAGAATGGCTAGTATTTCAAATTTTCGAGACGGTGCATGAAAAATTGATCGAAACTTGACTTTGTGCAAAGTTTATGATCGTCGCATTTTTTCGTGAAACCGTGCTTGTACAACTTCTCGTGGGCTAATACATTGGGAATGACTAGTATTTTAAATTTTTGAGATGGTGCACGAAATACTGATCGAAACTTAACTTTGCATGCTTTTATACAAAGATTATGACCATCGCATTTTTTCACGAAATCATGCTCATACGACTTCCCATGTGCTAAAACATTGGGACTGGCTAGTATTTTGAATTTCCGAGATGGTACATGAAAAATCGATCGAAACTCGACTTTGCGTGACTTTGTGCAAAGTTTATGACCGTCGCATTTTTTCATGAAACCATGCTCGTATGAATTCCCATGGGCTACTACATTGGGAATAACAAGTATTTTGAATTTCCTAGTCAGTGCATGAAAAACCGATCGAAACTCAACTTTGTGTAAAATTTATGACCATCGTGTTTTTTTTGTAAAACTATGCTCGTACGACTTTCCATGGGCTAGTACATTGGGAATGATCAGTATTTTAAATTTATGAGACGGTGCACGAAAAACTGCTCGAAACTCAACTTTGTGCTACTTTGCACAAAGTTTATTACTGTCACTTTTTTTAGTGAGAAACTATGCTCGTACGACTTCCCATGGGCTAATACGATGGGAATGACAAGTATTTTAAATTTTTAAGATGGCAAGTATTTTGAATTTCTGAGATGGTGCATGGAAAATCAATCGAAACTAGACTTTGCATGACTTTACATAATGTTTATTTATGACCATCACATTTTTTCACGAAACCATGCTCATATTCATTGGGAATGACCAGTATTTTGAATTTCCAAGATGGTGCATGAAAAATTGACGAAACTCGACTTTGTGCAAAGTTTAAGACCATTGTGTTTTTTCATGAAACCGTACTCGTATGACTTCCCATGGTCTAATATGTTAGGAATAGCCAATATTTTAAATTTTCGAGATGATGCACGAAAAACTGATTGAAAAAAACTAAACTTTGCGCGTGACTTTCTGCAAAGTTTATGACCGTCTCATTTTTTTCTTGAGACCATGCTCGTATGACTTCTCATGGGCTAATACGTTGGGAATGACCACTTTCTTTAATTTCGATGATGATGCACTAAAAACCGATCGAAACTCGACTTTGCGCAACTTTTCAAAAAGTTTATGGTCGACGTATTTTTTCATGAAACTATGCTTGTACGACTTCCCATGGGCTAATACGTTGGGAATGACCAATATTTTAAATATCGGAGATGGTGAACAAAAAATGGATCGAAACCGTGCTCGTACGACTTCCCACGGGCTAATACGTCAGGAATCACCAGTATTTTGAATTTCTGAGACGGTGCATGAAAAATTGATCGAAACTCGACTTTGCGTAAAGTTTAGGATGATCGTGTTTTTTCATGAAACCATACTCGTAAGACTTCCCATGCGCTAATACGTTAGGAATGGCTAGTATTTTGAATTTTCATGATAGTGCACAAAAAATTGATCGACACTCAACTTTGCACGCGACTTTTGTATAGTTGATTGCCATCGTATTTTTTCGTGAAACCATTCTCATACGACTTCCCATGGATGGGCTAAAACGTTGGGAGTGGCCAGTATTTTGAGTTTCCGAGACGGTGCACGAAAAACTGATCAAAACTCGACTTTGCACAAAGTTTATGACCATCGTATTTTTTTGTGACACCGTGCTCGTACAACTTCCTATGGGCATGAAAAACTGAGAATGGCCAGTATTTTGAATATCCGAGACGGTGCATGAAAAACTGATTGAAACTCGACTTTGCGCGACTTCGTGCAAAGTTTATGACCGTTATGTTATTTCACGAAATTATGCTTATATGAATTCCCATAAGCTAATACGTTGGGAATGACCAATATTTTGAATTTCTAAGACGGTGTAAACAAAATCGATCGAAACTCAACTTTGTGTTACTTTGTGCAAAGTTTATGACCGTCATGTTTTTTTATGAAACTGTGCTTGTACGAATTCCCACGGGCTAATACATTGGGAATGGTCAAAATTTTGAGTTTCCAAGAAAGTGCATGAAAAATCGATCAAAACTCGACTTTGCGCACAGTTTATGACTGTCGCATTTTTTCGTGAAACTATGCTCGTACGACTTCCCATGGTCTAATACGTTAGGAATGGCTAGTATTTTGAATTTTCTAGATGGTGCACGAAAAATCGATCGAAACTCGACTTTGTGTAAAGTTTATGGCCATCGTTTTTTTTCTCGAAACCATGCGCGTATGACTTCCTATAGGCTATTACGTTGGGAATGACCAGTATTTTAATTTCTGAAATGGTGCCTGAAAAATCGATCGAAACTCGACTTTGCACGCTTTAGCATCGTATTTTTTTGCGATACTGTGCTCGTAGGACTTCCCATGGACTAATACGTTGGGAATGACTAGTATTTTGAATTTCAGAGACGGTGCATGAAAAATTGATCGAAACTCGACTTTGTGTGACTTTGCATAAAGTTTATGACCATCGTGGTTTTTTGCAAAACTGTGCTCGTACAACTTCCCATGGGCTAATACGTCGGGAATGGCTAGTATTTTGAATTTATGAGACGGTGCACGAAAAATCAATTGAAACTCGACTTTATGCGCGACTTAGCACATAGTGGATGGATGACCAACGTGTTTTTTCGTGAAATTGTGCTCATATGACTTCCCATGGGTTAATACATTAGGAATGGCCAGTATTTTGAATTTCTGAGATGGTGCACGCAAAATCGATCGAAACTTGACTTTGTGCGACTTTACATAATGTTTATTTATGACCATCACGTTTTTTCGTGAAACCATGCTCATACGACTTCCCATGGGCTAATTCGTTGGGAATGGCCAATATTTTATATTTTTGAGATGGTACATGAAAAATCAATCGAAACTCGACTTTGCCAAAGTTTATGACCGTCACATTTTTTCACGAAATCATGCTCGTACGACTTCCCATGGCCTAATATATTGGGAATTGCCAGTATTTTGAATTTCCCACACGGTGCTCGAAAAACCGATCGAAACTCGACTTTACGCGCGACTTTGTACAAAGTTTATGACTGTCTCATTTTTCTCGAGACCATGCTTGTATGGCTTCCCATGGGCTAATACATTAGGAATGGTCAGTATTTTGGATTTCGGTGATAGTGCACGAAAAACCGATCGAAACTCAACTTTGCGCGACTTTGCACAAAGTTTATAGTCGTCGCATTTTTTTACAAAACTGTGCTTGTACGATTTCCCATGGGCTAATACGTTGAGAATGACCAGTATTTTAAATATCTGAGACAGTGAACGAAAAACCGATCGAAACTCGACTTTGCCCGCTTTTGTGCAAAGTTTATGACCATCACATTTTTTCACGAAACTGTGCTCGTACGACTTCCCATAGGCTAATACGTTGGGAATGGCAAATATTTTTAATTTTCGAGACGATGCATGAAAAATCGATCGAAACTCGACTTTGTGCAACTTTGTGTAAAGTTTATGACGAACATGTTTGTTCAGAAAACCATACTCATATGACTTCCCATGCGCTAATATGTTAGGAATGGCCAGTATTTTGAATTTCAGTGATGGTCCATGAAAAATCGATTGAAACTCGACTTTGCACATGACTTTTCAGAAAGTTTATTACCGTCGCATTTTTTCACGAAACCGTTCTCATATGACTTCCCATGGGCTAATACGTTCGTTCGGAGTGGCTAGTATTTTGAGTTTTCGAGACGGTACACAAAAACTGATCAAAACTCGACTTTGCACAAAGTTTATAACAGTCGTATTTTTTCACGAAATCATGCTTGTAAATACAACATCCACTGGGCAAATACATTAGGAATGACCAGTATTTTAAATTTCTGAAACGGTGCATGAAAAGGCGATCGAAACTTGACTTTGCGCGACTTTGCATAAAGTTTATGACCATCACGTTTTTTTGTGAAACCATGCTCGTATGAATTCCCGTATGCTAATACGTTGGGAATGGCCAGTGTTTTAAATTTCCGAGATGGTGCACGAAAAATCAATCGAAACTCGACTTTGTGCTACTTTATGCAAAGTTTATAACCGTCGCCTTTTTTCACGAAACCATGCTCGTACGACTTCCCACGGGCTAATACGTTGGGAATGGCCAATATTTTGAATTTCCGAGATAGTGCATAAAAAATCGATCGAAACTCGACTTTGCGCATGACTTTGCAAAATTTATGACCGTCCCAGTTTTTCGTGAAACCGTGCTCGTACGACTTTCATGGTCTAATACGTTAGGAATGGCCATTATTTCGAATTTTCGAGATGATGCACGAAAAATTGATCGAAACTCGATTTTGCGCGACTTTGCGCAAAGTTTATGGCCATCATGTTTTTTCTCGAAACCATGTGCGTATGACTTCCCATAGGCTAATACGTTGAGAATGACCAGTATTTTGAATTTCTGAGATGTTGCACGAAAAACCGATCGAAACTTGACTTTGTGTGCTTTAACGTAAAGTTTATGACCGTCGCATTTTTTTGTGAAACTGTGCTGTACGACTTCCCATGGGCTAATACATTGGGAATGACTAGTATTTTGAACTTCCAAGATGATGCATGAAAATCCGATCGAAACTCGACTTTGCACAAAGTTTAAGACCGTCGGGTTTTTTCAAGAAACCGTGTTCGTATGACTTCCCATGGGATAATCCGTCGGGAATGGCTTATATTTTTAATTTCCAAGATGGTGCATGAAAAATTGATCGAAACTTGACTTTGTGCATCACTTAGCGCATAGTGTATAACAGTCGTGTTTTTTGAATTTCTGAGATGGTGCACGAAAAATCGATCAAAACTCGATTTGCACATGGTTTATTTATGACCATCACATTTTTTCACGAAACCGTGCTCGTACGACTTCCCGTGGGCTAATTCGTTGGGAATGACCAGTATTTTGAATTTTTGAGACGGTGCACAAAAAATCAATGAAAACTCGACTTTGCGTAAAGTTTATGACCATCACATTATTTCACAAAACCGTACTCGTACGACTTCCTATGGTCTAATATGTTGGGAATAGCTAGTATTTTGTATTTCCGAGATGGTGCTTGAAAAATCGATCGAAACTCGACTTTGCGCGCGACTTTTTGCAAAGTTGATGACCGTCTTATTTTTTCTCGAGAGCGTGCTCGTACTACTTCCCATAGGCTTGGGAATGGCCAGTATTTTGAATTTTCGTGACGGTGCACAAAAAATAGAACGAAACTCGACATTGCGTGACTTTGCGCAAAGTTTATGGTCATCATGTTTTTTCATGAAACTGTGCTCGTATGACATCCCATGGGCTAATGAATGACTAGTATTTTAAATATCCGAGACGGTGAACGAAAAATCGATCGAAACTCGACTTTGATCGCTTTTGTGCAAAGTTTATGACTGTCATATTTTTTGATGAAACCGTGCTCGTACGACTTCCTATGGGTTAATACATTGGGAATGGCCAGTATTATGAATTTTCGAGATGATGCACGAAAAATCGATCGAAACTAGACTTTGCATAAAGTTTATGACGATCGTGTTTTTTTCGTGAAACCATACTCATACGACTTCCCATACGCTAATACGTTAGGAATGACTAGTATTTTGAATTTCCATGACGATGCATGAAAAATCGATCGAAACTCGACTTTGCATGTGACTTTTCGTAAAGTTTATTGTCATTGCATTTTTTTGCGAAACCGTTCTCATACGACTTCCCATGGGCTAATACATTGGGAATGGCCAGTATTTTGAATTTATGAGTCGGTGCACGAAAAATCGATAGAAACTCGACTTTGCGCGACTTTATGTAAAGTTTATGACGACCGTGTTTTCTTGCGAAACCATACTCATACGACTTCCCATGCGCTAATACGTTTGAAATGGCTAGTATTTTGAATTTCCGTGACGGTGCACGAAAAATCGATCAAAACTTGACTGCATGCGACTTTTCGTAAAGTTTATTACTGTCACGTTTTTTCATGAAATCATTCTCATATGACTTCCTATGGGCTAATACGTTGGGAATGACCAATATTTTAAATATCTAAGACGACGAATGAAAAATCGATCGAAACTCGACTTTGCCGCTTTTGTGCAAAGTTTATGACCGTCACATTTTTTCACGAAACCATGCTCATATGACTTCCCATGGGCTAATATGTTAGGAATGGCCAGTATTTTAAATTTTTGAGTCAGTGCATGAAAAATCGATCGAAACTTGACTTTGCGTGACTTTACGCAAAGTTTATGACGATCGTGTTTTTTTGCGAAACCATACTCGTACGACTTCCAATGCTAACATGTTAGGAATGGCCAGTATTTTGAATTTCCATGACGGTGCACGAAAAATCGATCAAAACTTGACTTTGCATGCGACTTTCCGTAAAGTTTATTACCGTCACGTTTTATCATGAAACCGTTCTCATACGACTTCCCATGGGCTAATACGTTGGGAGTGACCAGTATTGAGTTTTCAAGATGGTGCACAAAAAATTGATCGAAACTCGACTTTACGTGCTTTAGCGTAAAGTTTATGACCGTTGTATTTTTTGCAAAACTATGCTCGTACGACTTCTTATGGGCTAATACATTGGGAATGGCCAGTATTTTGAACTTCCGAGACGATGCATGAAAATCCGATCGAAACTTGACTTTGTGCGACTTTGTGCAAAGTTTATGACCTCACATTTTTTCATGAAACTGTGCTCATATGACTTCCCATGGGCTAATACATCGGGAATGGCCTGTATTTTGAATTTCCGGGACAGTACACGAAAAATCGATCGAAACTCAACTTTGTGCACGACTTAGCGCATAGAGTATGATCATCTTGTTTTTTCGTGAAACTGTGCTCGTTTGAATTCTCATGGGCTAATACGTTGGGAATGACCAGTATTTTGAATTTCTGAAATGGTGCACGAAAAATCGATTGAAACTCGACTTTGTGCAATGTTGCGCAATGTTTATTTATGACCGTCATGTTTTTTCATGAAACTATGCTTGTACGACTTTCCATTATCTAATAATACGTTGGGAATGACCAGTATTTTGAATTTTTAAGACGGTGCATAAAAAACTAGTCAAAACTCGACTTTGCACGACTTTGGGCAAAGTTTATGTCCATCACGTTTTTTTATGAAACCACGATTGTACGACTTCCCACGGGCTAACATGTTGGGAATGACCAATATTTTGAGTTTCCGAGATGGTATAAAAAAATTGATCGAAACCTAATTTTTTGTAAAGTTTATGATCGTCGCATTTTTTTGTGAAATTGTGCTCGTACAACTTCCCATGAGCTAATACATTGGGAATGACTAGTATTTTAAAGTTTCGAGACGGTGCATGAAAAACCAATCGAAACTTGACTTTGTGTGCGACTTTGTGTAAAGTTTATGACCATCGTGTTTTTTCATGAAATCGTGGTCATACGACTTCCCACGGGCTAATACGATGGGAATGGCCAGTATTTTGAATTTCCGAGACGACGCACGAAAAATCGATCAAAACTCGACTTTGTGCGAGACTTTGCGTAAAGTTTATGACCGTCACATTTTTTTGCGAAACCGTGCTCGTACGACTTCCCATGTGCAAATACATTGGGAATGGCTAGTATTTCGAATTTCCGAGGCGGTGCAAGAAAAATCGATTGAAACTCGACCTTGTGCAAAGTTTATGGTCGTCACATTTTTTGGGAAATCATGCTCGTACGACTTCTCATGGGTTAATACGTTGGAAGTTACCAATATTTTGAATTTCTAAGACGGTGCACGAAAAACCAATCGAAACTCGACTTTGCGTGCTTTTACGCAATGTTTATGACCGTCGCATTTTTTCACGAAACCATGCTCATATGACTTCCCATATGCTAAAACATTAGGTATGGCCAGTATTTTGAATTCCCGAGATGGAACATGAAAAATCGATCGAAACTTGACTTTGACTTTGTGCAAAGTTTATGACTGTCACGTTTTTTCATAAAACCGTACTCGTACAACTTCCCATGGACTAATACGTTGGGAATGACCAGTAGTTTAAATTTCCAAGATGATGCATGAAAAATCTATCGAAACTCAACTTTGCGCAAAGTTTATAACTGTCGTATTTTTTCGCAAGATAGTGCTCGTACTACTTCCCATGGGAATGGTCAGTATTTTCAATTTCTGAGACGACGCATGAAAAACCGCACAAAACTCAGCTTTGCGTGACTTTACGCAAAGTTTATTACCATCACTTTTTTAGTGAAACTGTGCTCGTACGACTTCCCACGGGCTAATGCATTAGGAATGGCTAGTATTTTGAATTTTTGAGATGGTGCACGAAAAATGGATTGAAACTCGACTTTACGCGACTTTGCACAATGTTTATTCATGAACGTCGCAATTTTTCACGAAACGATGCTCATATGACTTCCCATGGGCTAATTCGTTGGGAATGGCTAGTATTTTAAATTTCCGAGACGGTGCATGAAAAATCGATCAAAACTCGACCTTGCACAAAGTTTATGGCCATTGCGTTTTTTCATAAAATTGTGCTCATACAAATTCCCATGGTCTAATATGTTGGGAATAGCTATTATTTTGAATTTTCGAGACGGTGCATGAAAAACCGTCCGAAACTCGACTTGGCATGTGACTTTGTGCAAAGTTTATGACTGTCTCATTTTTTCTCGAGACTGTGCTCGTACCACTTCCCATGGGCTAATACGTTAGGAATGACCACTATTTTGAATTTTGGTGATGGTGCACTAAAAATCGAACGAAACTCGACTTTGTGTGACTCTGTGCAAAGTTTATGACCATTGTTTTTTTCATAAAACTGTGCTCGTATGACTTCCCATGGGCTAATACGTTGGGAATGACCAGTATTTTAAATATCCGAGATGGTGAATGAAAAACCATCGAAACTTGACTTTGTGCGTGACTTTGTGCAAAGTTTATGACCGTCATATTTTTTTGCGAAACCATGCTCGTACGACTTCCCATGGGCTAATACGTTGGGAATGGCCAGTATTTTGAATTTCTGAGATGGTGCATAAAAAATCGATCGAAATTCAACTTTGCGCGACTTTGCGCAAAGTTTATGACCGTCGTGTTTTTTTACTGAAATCGTCTCGTACGATTTTCCATGGGCTAATACGTTTGGAATGGCCATTATTTTGAATTTTCGAACGATGCACGAAAAACCGATCGAAACTCGATTTTGCGCGTGACTTTACGCAAAGTTTATGACCGTCACATTTTTCATGAAACCGTTCTCGTATGACTTCTCATGGGCTAATACATTAGGAATGGCCAGTATTTTGAGTTTCCGAGATGGTGCATAAAAAACCGATCGAAACTCGACTTTGTGTAACTTTGCGCAAAGTTTATGACCATCATATTTTTTCATGAAATCGTGCTCGTACGACTTCCCATGGGATAATACGTTGGGAATGACTATTATTTTGAATTTCTTAATATACACGAAAAATCGATTGAAACTCGACTTTGCGCGTGATTTTACGTAAAGTTTATGACCGTCGTATTTTTTTGTGAAACTGTTCTCGTATGACTTCCTATGGGCTAATACATTAGGAATGACTAGTATTTTGAGTTTTCGAGATGGTGCATGAAAGACTGATCGAAACTAGACTTTGCGTAACTTTGCGCAAAGTTTATGACCATCACGTTTTTTCACGAAACCGTGCTCGTACGACTTCCCATGGGATAATACATTGGGAATGACTAGTATTTTAAATTTCTGAGACGGTGCACAAAAAAGAAATTCATCAAAAATAGTAAATTACTGAAAAGAACCTGATTTACAATTCTGTCATATTGAACTGAAATCCACATCATCCTGATAGAGATCTTTAAATGTCTCAAATCTGATAACTTTAACTTCTATGGCAGATAATAAATAATGTTTTCTGCTCAATGCACCAGCAACTATATTTTGAACACCAGATTTATGCTGATTGAGAAGTTAAAAGATTGCAAGAACTCCACCCAAGCTGCATACCTCTTATTTAGCTTGTGTTGGTGATTACTAAACTTCAATGCCTCATGCTCAGAATATAAAACAAACGACTGGGCAAGAAGATATTGACTCTAATGAGATAAAGCTTGATAAATGATATAAAACTCCTCATCGTAGGTAGAATATTTTCTCCTTGTATCATTCAGTTTCTCACTAAGATCGAAGGTTTTTTCCTATCCTTTATCTTTGTTAACACAGGATTCGAAACCCCCTGCTCAAACAATAGGGTAGTCCTTCGTAATTCTCAATTCCTTTAGTATTTCCAATATCTTATGGTAGAGGCGAGATAATACTTATTTTCATTCTATATTGGGGGGCTATTTGGAAGCCTAGAGAGGCAGAAGCGGCAAATCGCTTCCACCAAGTTCCCTAACAGCAGCTTAGTAGCAAAACCATTGATACTGGCGTGCCGTTGCTGGATGCTTTTGATCAATAGTAAGAGGAGAAAAAAAGAAGCTTATTATTAACTTTGTCGTACCTTTAGCTAGGGACAGGAGTTTCAATCAGATAGTTAGTAATTTGATTCTTTACCAATGTGTTGATTCTTGTTTGTCGTGGGTTCAGCCTTTCCAGTAGTTATTGTTTGTTTAGTTGACTTCTGACTTGTTGAGAGTACTGAATACACCCTTATTCTTTTACTTTGAAGTAAAAGATCTATGTTTGTGTGTGTCCCGGACTAGCACTAAAAGAAAACAAGTAGAGACAGACTTATTTAAAGGGCAGTAAGAATAGAAGTTAGGGAACTTTATGCCCTAGGACATTTCTTTATTCATAGTCCCACCCTTCCTTACTAGTAGAGGAATCATACTTAACTAAAGGAGAGGTGGGCTCTAACTCACGTATAGATAGGCATTTAATGGACAACTACAAGAGTGGAGGTTAGGATAGTAAGCCTGAGAGGCATGATAGGCAGCTTTGGGGTCAGCAGTGCGAGAAAGAAAGTTAGGGTTGGGAGACTCTTTGCCTAGTAGCAGATGCGTTAGAGAGGACCTGTATTCGACATTACGTGTTTCCTTCCAGCTATAGCCTTGTTAGCAGCATCAATTCTTATCAGTAGGAGTATAAGAGTAGACAAGTCAACTACTAGATGAAAGCAAGTAAGATGGATAGGCTAACAGCAAAGAGGGGTAGATCGATAGAAGGTATAGTAAAAGTAAGAGATAGGATAGTCGGGTTGAAGCGAATGAGTAGTAAGGCTGTTAGGCATTAGTTGAAGAGCTGGAGTTGGTGTAATTGGAATAATAATAATAAGATAAAAGAATTGGGTGCAAGATATCAGAGTTTGGGCTCGAGTCTAGACTCAATTCGAAAAGTGTAGTTCAAGTTGCAAGTCAAGGTTTCTTCCATGTTTCTTCCATTCCCGGTTCCAGTTAAAGCATGAGAGTGAGCTGTTCGATTCTGATCTATGGTAGCAAAGCCCTAGTTCCGAGTTTAGAGTCAAAGTCGTTAGGTGCATTGTTGGATTCACCCAGGAAAGTAGAAGTATGAGTCACAGGGGGTTAAATCCTTTTATCAGTAGTCGATTTCTTATAGAGTAGATTAGATGTAAGACTCTCAGGCAGTATAGTTTGAAGTGAGTAAAGGTAGGCTAACTGGTAGTATAGTTTAAGAGATATGTTATTGGCTTGCTCGACACCTTTGTTTGATTGATAGCTTTCCAGACTTTTAGTTATGGGTATAGGTCCAACCAATTCAAGCATCAAATAAAATGAAGTAAGTCAGCAGCATGGACTGATTTCTCTTTTTCTTTTCTTAGTGAGGAGTAGAGATCAGAGGGTTTGGTATTTGTAGTAAGTAAATCAAGTGTTGCAATAAAAGAAGCTGTTCGAGTTGAATCTGTATCGACTACAGGATCAGAAGTAGTACTAGGAGCAGTTACCGAAGCCGAATCAAAAGAATTAATTCTTTGTTCAAGTGGAGCAGAAGCAGTTCGTTTCAAAAGCCGACGAGGAAGCAGTTGAAGTGGAATCCCTAGTTTCATCCATTTGTCTTAGAGCAGTGTTGGAAGGTGGAGTTAAAGTTCCCAAGTAATGGGACTTACCTCTGTATACCAGGAATTCACCTTGCATTCTTTAGCTCAACTATCATTCGTGCTACCCGAAGGAAGGCACCACATATGTATCCGCCCTTACTGGCAGGCCTATGCTCCTTAGTAGTAGCATACTTATTATCCATTCTTTCACTATTGAACCTAAAGCCGACTTTCCTGTCTCCTATTCTTCCACTTATTACTCTCATTCGACTATATGCAGGGTTTGCCCCCTACTGCTTCTTCTCAGACTTAGCTACTATATCAGAGTACAACTACTATTGAGAATACTTTAACTGGGAATTTAGGCTTACCTTCCTTGCTTTCAACTCCATGTCTATGCTTTAACTCTCTGTGTTGCTCCTTGCATCCTCACGTGCAGAAAGTAAACAAGGAAGGAGGGCTCCGCACCAGAAGCAGAGGAGCCCGCATAGTAACAAGAACCCATCAAAGCAACAACATCAATAAGGAAGTCATTCTTAACCCGACCGACAACAAGAGGGATTGTGAGCTGCAAACAATCAACATTCACGATGTGAAATGATACCACAAAAAGAACCCCCGCATCACAAAATTAATGTGAAAGGTTTATATAAGTTCTTTTTGTCCAACTCTTTCTCTTACTTCAACCCGAACCGGTTCGCCCTTCAGGGGCTCCCAAAACATAAGTCCTCAACAAACCGAAACAACACAAAAGAAAGGCTAAAACAATAGTTTCAGTTTGAAGAGCAGGTTTGCAATGTACCCGGGGTTGGAGCTGGATCGGTACAGAAGTGTTGAGGGTGAGTAACGTCTATGAGAGAGGTTCTTTCTGTCGAGGAAATACTTGTTAAGGGAAAGAATCTAGTACAGGCTTTGTTGCCATAAGTAGTTCAGTGGAGTATCTTAAATCAAAGCGCAGGGGAAGAAAAAGAAGAATAAGGAATGCAGCTCGAGCATTGTAAGCAGCGGAAAAGTTAGCAATAACGGGTAAGGAAGCAAAGGAACCAACAAGGTAAATAACAGGAACTTACCATTCTACTTATTTTAACAAAGGTAAATCAAGTCAATTCCAGAACTTGAACTGCCATCGCTAACACTTTGATACTTTTCTGTTGCTGCAACACTTATTCAATTATTATGAAGAGATTAATTTTATAAGGAGATTCATTTTATTAATAGAAAATATTTATGGAAAGACAAGTCAAATTGACTATTGATTCTTGAAAGAGTTTCTTGAAAGAGAGAGATTCATTCTTAGTGCATAAATGTAATGTATCTTAGGGGACTATATAAACCCTATATGTTGAGTCATGAAAAATATAAAATTTATAAAATTATAAAAAATTGAGAGAAATACAGAAGATTTAGCCTTCTCCTACTCTTCCTTAGTGTGATAACTCTATCCTTTCTTCCTATCCCCTTCAACAATTGGTATCAGAGCTATGACTTCATCCTCAAGCACCTTCCAACTCCAAATCCCTAGATTAACAAAAGAAAATTATGACATATGGTGCATCCAAATGAAGGTTCTTCTAGGCTCCCAAGATGTATGTGAGTTTGTAGAAGATGGATTTATTGAACCAAGTCCAGCAGAAGAAGGAGCAATGAGTGCAAAAGCAAAAGAGCAAATCAAAGATAGAAGAAATGAGAAAAAGACCTTATTCACGATCTACCAAGGGCTTGATGATACAATTTTGAGATCATCACTCTAGCAAATACTTCAAAAGAGGCTTGGGAAATGCTTCAAAAAGCAGTTGGTGGTGTTGATAAGGTAAAAAAACTCCCGTCTATAAGTTTTGCAAGCCGATTTTGAAAAATTATAGCAAGATACTTCTGAAACTATTTCTGATTATTTCACAAAGGTTATTTATATTATTCATCAAATGAGAATAAATGGTGAACAAATAAGTGATTAAAGAGTGATAGAAAAGATAATAAGATCACTTGATTCAAAATTTGATTTTATTGCTGTTGCGATTGAAGAGTCTAAAAATTTGAAAGAAATGTCTTTATAACAACTTATAGGTTCCCTTCAAATTCATGAACAAAGGATTACAAAAAGAGCAGAAGAAAAAATTATGGAACAAGCACTACAGACCAAGCTTACTCTTGAAAATAAAGGTGAAACAAATTTTCCAAGAGGAAGAGGTGGCAGAAATCAGACCTACCAAGAATATCCAAACAATGTAGGTGGTGGAGAAAATTTTAGCCAAAGAGGCCAAGGTTGTGATCGAGGACATGGTCGAGGTCGTGGACATGGCAGAAATTCTAAAAGGTCTGAAATACAATACTATATTTGTAAAAGGTATGGGCATTACTCCTTTAAATGCTATTATAATCTTAACAATAAAGGTGATAAGGTAAATTTTGTTGAAAAAGAAGAGAAGAATGAAAATCAAATTTTGCTAATGACTTATGATAATTTGAAGGAAGATCAGCCTATGACATGGTATCTAGATACAGGAGCTTCAAATCACATGTGTGGCATTAAAAAATTATTTTAAAAAATGGATACAAGTTATTCTGAAAATATTACATTTGGTGATCTGTCTCAAAAACTAGTAAGAGACAAAGTTAAAATTATTCTTGGGCTCCATAGCAAATAATTATGTATTTCAGATGTTTATTATTTGCTTGATATGAAAAATAATATTCTTAGCTTGGGACAATTACTTGAAAAAGGTTATAATATTGAGATGAAAGATATGACTCTTTCAATTTATGATAAGACTAAGACATTAATCTAACTTATGAAAATGGCAAAGAATAGAATGTTTCCTTTACCTTTATGCATTTTTTATCAATCAAATTGTTTTAAGACTGATATTGAGTATATTTTTACATTATGACATCTTAGATATGCACACTTAAAATTTGAGGCTTTAAAACTTCTAGAGAAGTTTAATATGGTGATAGGAATGTCAAGAATTGATCGTCCATCAAAATTATATAAATTTTGTGTTATGGGTAAACAAGAAAGAAAGCCTTTCAAAATCAATAGAACAAAAAGAGCATGACATCGACTTGATTTGGTACACTTGGATGTTTGTGGCCTTATCATCCCAGTATCACTTGGAGGAAGGAGGTATTTTCTTACCTTCACTAATGATCGTAGTGGTAAAACTTGGGTCTATATTTTAAAGGAAAAGAAAGAAGTGTTAAATAAATTAAAAAGAATTAAAGACTTGGTTGAAAGACAAAGTGGTTGTATGATTAAATGTTTACTAACAAATAGAGGTGGTGAATATACATTAAATGAATTTGGAAGTTTATGTAGAAATAATGAAATTTTACATCAATTTACTATGCCATACACACTTCAACATAATGGTGTTTCAGAAAGGAAAAATAAGATTATACTTAATATGGTCCGATGCATGTTATAGGAAAGAAAGATTCCTAAAAAATTTTGGGGGGATGCTATTGCTTGTGCAGTTTATTTGCTTAACAGATTTCCAACAAGGAGAATAGGTAATTCTACACCAAAAGAAGTATGGAGCCTACAGAAACCAAGAGTTGATCATTTAAGAATTTTTAGAAGTGTTGCATTTGCCAAGATACCAGAAGAAAAGAGAACAAAATTTGAAGATAAAAGTCAAAAATATATTTTATTAGGTTATGCTGAGAATTCCAATGGATACAAACTCTATAATCCTATCACAAATAAAGTTGTGATGTCAAGAGATGTTGAGTTTAATGAACAATAGATTTGGGATTGAAAAAGTAATGAACAACATAAAAAAACTATATCATCAGAAGAAGATGATATAATATAAGCAAGCATAGAAGAGGCTTTACCAAAATCATCACCGAGATCAGCTAGGTCACATAATTCAAGAAGTCTAATTATAAGGACAAGACCGATCCAGGAGCTATATGACATGGCTCAAAGAATTAATACTAAAAACCGATCGAAACTCGACTTTGTGCGACTTTGCAAAAAGTTTATTGTCGATGTATTTTTTCATGAAACCATGCTTGTACGACTTCCCATGGGCTAATACATTGGGAATGACCAATATTTTAAATATCGACGACGGTGAACAAAAAATAGATCGAAACCGTGCTCGTACAACCTCCCACGGGCTAATACGTCAGGAATCACCAGTATTTTGAATTTCTGAGACAGTGCACGAAAAATTGATCGAAACTCGACTTTGCGCAAAGTTTAGGATGATCGTGTTTTTTCATGAAACCATACTCGTAAGACTTCCCATGCGCTAATACATTAGGAATGGCTAGTATTTTTAATTTTCGTGATGGTGCACGAAAAATCGATCGAAACTCAACTTTGCACGCGACTTTTCGTATAGTTTATTATCGTCATATTTTTTCGTGAAACCGTTCTCATACGACTTCCCATGGATGGGCTAAAATGTTGGGAGTGGCCAGTATTTTGAGTTTTTGAGACGGTGCACGAAAAAATGATCGAAACTCGACTTTGCACAAAGTTTATGACCATCGTATTTTTTCGCGACACCGTGCTCGTACAACTTCCTATGGGCTAATACATTGAGAATGACCAGTATTTTGAATATCTGAGACAGTGCATGAAAAATTGATTGAAACTCGACTTTGCGCGACTTCGCGCAAAGTTTATGATCATTATGTTATTTCACGAAATTCCCATAAGCTAATACGTTGGGAATGACCAATATTTTGAATTTCTGAGAAGGTGTAAAAAAAATCGATCAAAACTCAACTTTGTGTTACTTTATGCAAAGCTTATGGCTGTCATGTTTTTTTATGAAACCGTGCTTGTACGAATTCCCACAGGCTAATACATTGGGAATGGTCAGTATTTTGAGTTTCCAAGAGAGTGCATGAAAAATCGATCGAAACTCGACTTTGCGCATATTTTATGACTGTCGCATTTTTTCATGAAACTATGCTCATACGACTTCCCATGGTCTAATACGTTAGGAATGGCTAGTATTTTGAATTTTCTAGATGGTGCACGAAAAATCGATCGAAACTCGACTTTGTGTAAAGTTTATGGCCATCGTTTTTTTTCTCGAGACCACGCGCGTATGACTTCCTATAGGCTAATACGTTGGGAATAACCAGTATTTTGATTTCTGAAATGGTGCATGAAAAATCGATCGAAACTCGACTTTGCACGCTTTACCATCGTATTTTTTTACGAAACTGTGCTCGTATGACTTCCCATGGGCTAATACGTTGGGAATGACTAGTATTTTGAATTTTAGAGATGGTGCACGAAAAATCGATCAAAACTCGACTTTGTGCGACTTTGCATAAAGTTTATGACCATCATGGTTTTTTGCAAAACTGTGCTCGTACGACTTCCCATGGGCTAATACGTCGGGAATGGCCAGCATTTTGAATTTCTGAGATGGTGCACGAAAAACCGATTGAAACTCGACTTTATGCGCGACTTAGCGCATAATGGATGATCAACGTGTTTTTTCATGAAATTGTGCTCATATGACTTCCCATGGGCTAATACATTGGGAATGACCAGCATTTTGAATTTCTGAGATGGTGCACGAAAAATCGATTGAAACTTGACTTTGTGCGACTTTGCATAATGTTTATTTATGACCATCACGTTTTTTCGTGAAACCATGCTCATACAACTTCCCATGGGCTAATTCGTTGGGAATAGCCAATATTTTGTATTTTTGAGACGGTACACGAATAACCAATCGAAACTCGACTTTGCTAAAGTTTATGACCATTACATTTTTTCACGAAATCGTGCTCGTACGACTTCCCATGGCCTAATATATTGAGAATTGCTAGTATTTTGAATTTCCCAGACGGTGCTCGAAAAACCGATCGAAACTCGACTTTGCACGCGACTTTGTACAAAGTTTATGACCATCTCGTTTTTCTCGAGACCATGCTCGTATGGCTTTCCATGGGCTAATACATTAGGAATGGTCAGTATTTTGGATTTCGGTGATAGTGCACGAAAAACCGATCGAAACTCAACTTTGGGCGACTTTGCACAAAGTTTATGGTCGTCGTATTTTTTCACGAAACTGTGCTCGTATGACTTCCCATGGGCTAATACGTTGAGAATGACCAGTATTTTAAATATCCGAGACGGTGAACAAAAAACTGATCGAAACTCGACTTTGCCCGCTTTTGTGCAAAGTTTATGACCGTCACATTTTTTCATGAAACTGTGCTCGTACGACTTCCCATAGGCTAATACGTTGGGAATGACAAGTATTTTTAATTTTCAAGACGGTGCATGAAAAATCGATTGAAACTCGATTTTGTGCAACTTTGCGTAAAGTTTATGAGGAACATGTTTGTTCGGAAAACCATACTCATACGACTTCCCATGCGCTAATATATTAGGAATGGCCAGTATTTTGAATTTCAGTGATGGTCCATGAAAAATAGATCGAAACTCGACTTTGCACATGAATTTTCGTAAAGTTTATTACAGTCGCATTTTTTCACGAAACCGTTCTCATATGACTTCCCATGGGCTAATACATTCGTTCGGAGTGGCTAGTATTTTGAGTTTCCGAGACGGTACACAAAAAACTGATCGAAACTCGACTTTGCACAAAGTTTATAACAGTCGTATTTTTTCACGAAATCGTGCTTGTACAACATCCACCGGGCAAATACATTAGGAATGGCCAATATTTTAAATTTCTGAAACGGTGCATGAAAAGCCGATCGAAATTTGACTTTGCGCGACTTCGCATAAAGTTTATGACCATCGCGTTTTTTCGTGAAACCGTGCTCGTATGAATTCCCGTAGGCTAATACGTTGGGAATGACCAGTATTTTAAATTTCTGAGATGGTGCACGAAAAATTAATCGAAACTCGACTTTGTGCTACTTTATGCAAAGTTTATAACCGTCGTCTTTTTTCACGAAACCATGCTCATACGACTTCCCATAGGCAAATACGTTGGGAATGGCCAGTATTTTGAATTTCCGAGACAGTGCATAAAAAATCGATCGAAACTTGACTTTACGCATGACTTTGCGCAAAGTTTATGACCGTCCCATTTTTTCGTGAAACCGTGCTCGTACGAATTTCCATGGTCTAATACGTTAGGAATGGCCATTATTTCGAATTTTCGAGATGATGCACGAAAAATCGATTGAAACTCGACTTTGCGTGACTTTGCGCAAAGTTTATGGCCATCATGTTTTTTCTCGAAACCATGCGCGTACGACTTCCCATAGGCTAATATGTTGAGAATGACTAGTATTTTGAATTTATGAGATGGTGCACGAAAAAATCGATCGAAACTTGACTTTGTGTGCTTTAACGCAAAGTTTATGACCATTGCATTTTTTTGCGAAACTGTGCTGTACGACTGCCCATGGGCTAATACATTGGGAATAACCAGTATTTTAAACTTCCGAGACGATGCATGAAAATCCGATCGAAACTCGACTTTGCACAAAGTTTATGACCGTCGGGTATTTTCGTGAAACCGTGTTCGTATGACTTCCCATGGGATAGTCCGTCGGGAATGGTTTATATTTTTAATTTCCAAGATGGTGCATGAAAAACCGATCGAAACTCGACTTTATGTGTGACTTAGCGCATAGTGTATAACCGTCATGTTTTTTAAATTTCTGAGATGGTGCACGAAAAATCGATCGAAACTCGATTTGCACAATGTTTATTTATGACCATCACATTTTTTCACGAAACCATGCTCGTACGACTTCCCATGGGCTAATTCATTGGGAATGACCAGTATTTTGAATTTCCGAGACGGTGCACAAAAAATCGATCAAAACACGACTTTGTGTAAAGTTTATAACCATCACATTTTTTCACAAAACCGTACTCGTACGACTTCCTATGGTCTAATATGTTGGGAATAGCTAGTATTTTATATTTCCGAGATGGTGCTTGAAAAATCGATCGCAACTCGACTTTGCGCGCGACTTTGTGCAAAGTTGATGACCGTCTTGTTTTTCTCGAGAGCGTGCTCGTACTACTTCCCATAGGCTTGGGAATGGCCAATAATTTTAATTTTCGTGATGGTGCATAAAAAATAGAACGAAACTCAACATTGTGTGACTTTGCGTAAAGTTTATGGTCATCATGTTTTTTCACGAAACTGTGCTCGTATGACATCCCATGGGCTAATGAATGACTAATGAATGAACGGAAAATCAATCAAAACTCGACTTTGCCCGCTTTTGTGCCAAGTTTATGACCGTCATATTTTTTCATGAAACCATGCTGGTACAACTTCCTATGGGTTAATACATTGGGAATGGCCAGTATTTTGAATTTCCGAGACGATGCACGAAAAATCTATCGAAACTAGACTTTGCATAAAGTTTATGACGATTGTGTTTTTTCGTGAAACCATACTCATACGACTTCACATGCGCTAATACGTTAGGAATGGCTAGTATTTTGAATTTTCGTGACGGTGCATGAAAAATCGATCGAAACTCGACTTTGCACGTGACTTTTCGTAAAGTTTATTGTCGTTGCATTTTTTCGCGAAACCGTTCTCATACGACTTCCCATGGGCTAAGATATTGGGAATGGCCAGTATTTTGAATTTCTGAGTCGGTGCACGAAAAATTGATCGAAACTCGACTTTGCGTGACTTTACGCAAAGTTTATGACGATCGTGTTCTTTTGCGAAACCATACTCGTACGACATCCCATGCGCTTATACGTTAGGAATGGCTAGTATTTTGAATTTTCGTGACGGTGGATGAAAAACCGATCAAAATTTGACTTTGCATGCGACTTTCCGTAAAGTTTATTACTGTCACATTTTTTCATAAAATCGTTCTCATATAACTTCCCATGGGCTAATACGTTGGGAATGACCAGTATTTTAAATATCTAAGATGACAAATGAAAAATCGATCGAAACTCGACTTTGTCACTTTTGTGCAAAGTTTATGACCGTCACATTTTTTCACGAAACCATGCTCATACGACTTCCCATGGGCTAATACGTTAGGAATGGCCAGTATTTTGAATTTTTGAGTCGGTGCATGAAAAATCGATCGAAACTCGACTTTGCGTGACTTTACGCAAAGTTTATGACGATCGTATTTTTTTTTGGAAACCATGCTCGTACGACTTCCAATGCTAATACGTTAGGAATGACCAGTATTTTGAATTTCCATGACGGTGCACGAAAAATCGATCAAAACTTGACTTTGCATGTGACTTTCCGTAAAGTTTATTACCGTCACGTTTTTTCATGAAATCGTTCTCATACGACTTCCCATGGGCTAATACGTTGGGAGTGACCAGTATTTTGAGTTTCCGAGACGGTGCAAAAAAAATTGATCGAAACTCGACTTTACGTGCTTTAGCGTAAAGTTTATGACCGTTGTATTTTTTTGTGAAACTGTGCTCGTACGACTTCTTTTGGGCTAATACATTGGGAATGGCCAGTATTTTGAACTTCCGAGACGATGCACGAAAATTCTATCGAAACTTGACTTTGTGCGACTTTGCGCAAAGTTTATAATCATCATGTTTTTTCATGAAACTGTGCTCATATGACTTCCCATGGGCTAATACGTCGGGAATGGCCTGTATTTTGAATTTCCGGGATGGTGCACGAAAAATCGATCGAAACTCGACTTTGTGCACGACTTAGCGCATAAAGTATGATCATCTTGTTTTTTCGTGAAACTGTGCTCGTTTGACTTCCCATGGGCTGATACGTTGGGAATGGCTAGTATTTTGAATTTCTGAAATGGTGCACGAAAAATCGATCGAAACTCGACTCTGTGCAATGTTGTGCGATGTTTATTTATGGCCATCACGTTTTTTCATGAAACTATGCTTGTACGACTTTTGATTATCTAATACGTTGGGAATGACCAGTATTTTGAATTTTCAAGACGGTGCATAAAAAACTAGTCGAAACTCGACTGTGCACGACTTTGGGCAACGTTTATGTCCATCACGTTTTTTATGAAACCGTGGTTGTATGACTTCCCACACGGGCTAACGAGTTGGGAATGGCTAATATTTTGAGTTTTCGAGATGGTATAAAAAAACTAATCGAAACCCAACTTTTCGTAAAGTTTATGACCGTCGTATTTTTTTGCGAAACCATGCTCGTACAATTTCCCATGAGCTAATACATTGGGAATGTCTAGTATTTTGAAGTTTCGAGACGGTGCATGAAAAACCAATCGAAACTCGACTTTGCGTGCGACTTTGTGTAAAGTTTATGACCATCACATTTTTTTATGAAATCGTGGTCATACGACTTCCCACGGGCTAATACGATGGGAATGGCCAGTATTTTGAATTTCCGAGACGACGCACGAAAAATTGTTCAAAACTTGACTTTGTGCGAGACTTTGCATAAAGTTTATGACTGTCACATTTTTTCGCGAAACCGTGCTCGTACGACTTTCCATGTGCAAATACATTGGAAATGGCTAGTATTTCGAATTTTCGAGACGGTGCAAGAAAAATCGATTGAAACTCGACTTTGTGCAAAGTTTTTGGTCATCACATTTTCTCGGGAAACCATGCTCATACGACTTCTCATGGGTTAATACGTTGGGAGTTACCAATATTTTGAATTTCTAAGATGGTGCACGAAAAACCAATCGAAACTCGACTTTGCGTGCTTTTACGCAATGTTTATGACCGTCACATTTTTTCACGAAACCATGCTCGTATGACTTCCCATATGCTAAAACATTAGGAATGGCTAGTATTTTAAATTTCCAAGACAATGCACGAAAAATCTATAGAAACTCAACTTTGTGCAAAGTTTATAACCGTCATGTTTTTTCGCAAGATAGTGCTCGTACTACTTCCCATGGGAATGGTCAGAATTTTCAATTTCTCAGACGACGCATAAAAAATCACTCAAAACTCAGCTTTGCGTGACTTTATGCAAAGTTTATTACCATCAGTTTTTTAGTGAAACCGTGCTCATACGACTTCCCATGGGCTAATGCATTGGGAATGACTAGTATTTTGAATTTTTAAGATGGTGCCCAAAAAATTGATCGAAACACGACTTTACGCGACTTTGCACAATGTTTATTCATGAACGTCGAATTTTTTCGCGAAACGATGCTCATATGACTTCCCATGGGCTAATTCGTTGGGAATGGCCAGTATTTTGAATTTCTGAGACGGTGCACGAAAAATCGATCAAAACTCGACTTTGCACAAAGTTTATGGGCCATCGCGTTTTTTCATAAAATTATGCTCATACAAATTCCCATGGTCTAATATGTTGGGAATAGCCATTATTTTAAATTTTTGAGACGGTGCATGAAAAATCGATCGAAACTCGACTTGGCGTATGACTTTGTGCAAAGTTTATGACTGTCTCATTTTTTCTCGAGACCATACTCATACGACTTCCCATGGGCTAATACGTTAGGAATGACCACTATTTTGAATTTTGGTGATGGTGCACTAAAAATCGAACGAAACTCGACTTTGTGTGATTTTGTGCAAAGTTTATAACCATCGCTTTTTTTACGAAACTATGCTCGTATGACTTCCCATGGGCTAATATGTTAGGAATAACCAGTATTTTAAATATCCAAGATGGTGAATGAAAAACCGATCGAAACTCGACTTTGTGCGTGACTTTGTGCAAAGTTTATGACCATCATATTTTTTTACGAAACCATGCTCGTACGACTTCCCATGGGCTAATATGTTGGGAATAGCCAGTATTTTGAATTTCTGAGATGGTGCATGAAAAACTGATCGAAATTTGACTTTGCGCGACTTTGCGCAAAGTTTATGACCGTCGTGTTTTTTGCTGAAATCGTCTCGTATGATTTCCCATGGGCTAATACGTTAGGAAAGGCCATTATTTTGAATTTTCGAACGATGCACGAAAAATCGATCGAAACTCGACTTTGCGCGTGACTTTATGCAAAGTTTATGACCGTCACATTTTTTTGTGAAACTGTTCTCTTACGACTTCTCGTGGGCTAATACATTAGGAATGACCAGTATTTTGAGTTTCTGAGATGGTGTATAAAAAACTGATCGAAACTCGACTTTACGAAACTTTGCGCAAAGTTTATGACCATCACGTTTTTTTCATGAAATCGTGCTCGTACGTCTTCCCATGGGTTTTATAATACGTTGGGAATGGCTATTATTTTGAATTTCTGAATATGCACGAAAAATCGATTGAAACTCGACTTTGCGCGTGATTTTACGCAAAGTTTATGACCGTCATATTTTTTCATGAAACCGTTCTCGTACGACTTCCCATGGGCTAATACATTAGGAATGCCAGTATTTTGAGTTTCCGAGATGGTGCATGAAAGACTGATCGAAACTCGACTTTGCGCAACTTTGTGCAAAGTTTATGACCATCACATTTTTTCACGAAACCGTGCTCGTACGACTTCCCACCATGGGATAATACGTTGGGAATGACCAGTATTTTGAATTTCCGAGACGGTGCATGAAAAACCAATCGAAACTCGACTTTAGTGCTATTATGGCTATTCCGATCAGGAACAACTCTTCAGATATGCTTATTTGGCTTCATGATAATGGTACATTTAGTGCTATATCTACATGGAATCAAATTAGACATCGGAATAACAAGTGGATCCTAAACAGTTGGACATGGGATAGACCATGCTCATAGAGACATTCTTTATGCACGTGGCTGACCCTTCTTGGTAAACTTCCTACGATAGACAATTTGAAGCGAAGAGATATTTATATGGTAAATTGGTGCTCTCTATGTATGCAAAAGGAATAAAGTGTTGACCATCTATATTTTGCTTATGACTACACTTCTTAGATATGGAGGGAGATAAAGTGATTTGATCTTCATAGACTACCACGACCAAACTTGCATCATGAATTAGAAATAATTACGCAAAACTTCTCAAGAACCTCTGATACAATTGGCAAGGGTTACTTTCAGATGTGCTATTTGGTGGATTTGGAAGGAGAGGTTTGAAAGAATCTTTGAGTGTCAAAACATAAACAAAGCTCAATTTTTAACGTGATCTTGATGGGAGTACTCGAAAGGTGAAAGTTTCATATTCTTGGAAGCCACAATGATGCAGGGTTTATCTATCTTTTTGGTCATGCAAATGGTGCTTGCCAGCAACCTTCATAAAAAATCACACAGGTCTACCAACTACGTCAAGAGCCTCAGCATGGGGTCGCTACTACTATTTCGAGCACTGATACCCAAGGCAAGGCTCCTCTAGTGCCAACAGTGACGGTGGTGGAGAAGATGAATGAGCACTCCAACTTGCTGGGGCAACGACACGAATAGGAGAAGGATAAGCCAGGACTTTTATCTTTTCCTCTTATGTCGAAGCCTTCTACAGTAGGAGCTTTCCCATGGTACCCACTCCCCAAAAACGACCTCGCCTTCAAAAATGATTCCTTCATATAATTAGGAAATTGCATCTCAACAACCTCTTGTGAACCAAGACACTGCATCTCACCAAACTCGTCGCGCTTCGACACATTTCATCGACCACAGACAAAGGTACGGGCAACTGGGCTAGGGGTCTCAACAATAAAGAAAGGTGGGTAAGTTGACTTAGCCTTAAAGTAGTATAGCTCAGTCCTTAAATAAACACCAACAAGTAAATCTCTTAGTAACAACAAGAAGTCTGTGTTTAGGTTACATAGGCTCATAAGCAAGAGCACTACACTAGTTCGAAAGCGCGGATGCAATGCACGATACGGAGAACGAAAGCAAAGAGATATAGACCGAGTGTTAAAGTGAAGTAAGAATCCCGCTATTCAGGACCTCTTGACTCAAGGTCCACAAAAATTTAAACATTTTGATACTAGGAAGGGAGAAAGAGGAATGAAATCGAAAGATAATTTGTAGAAAATGAACAAACTCAAAATAGAACTTGCATAAAATGGATAAAAAGTTCACCACCAATTTTAATGGCGCAAGAGGATACAAAAAATTCACCATCAAGGAAATTAAATAATGATACAGAACTAGATCAAAAGACTCATCACTCAAGGATGCATCCAAGAGATATAGAGTTTTAGAGACTCTAGAGAGCTTCTCCCAATACAAATCAGTTATCAAAAAGTTTTTTCTATCCCTAAAATATCAAAATAAGTACTAGCGTATGAAACATCTCTTCATGCATAGGGAACTATGACAGTAAGTGTTTCACATCTGCCAACTAACTCCTTTATGCATTCCTTGGTCATGAAGAAATGTATCTTGAAATAGCTTTAACTTTGTCCAAGGAATATGCTCATGAGTTGTCATTTTTTAGTGGACTGGGTTAAAAACTTTGAAATGTTGTAGTAGATAGACTATGGGGAATACCATAGGATCAGCAAGATGCATTAGTGTTGATTGTAGCAAATTAGATACTCCCGTGTTAATATCTCATAGTTGAAAAAGACTTATCCTCAAGCCTTCATTTATTTCATCATCATCATAAGGACTTAAATCAACCACATTGAATGTTGATGATACCCCATAATCTTCGTGTAGATTAATGTCATAAATATTTTTTCTAATTTTTGTAAGCACTTTGAATGGACCATCAGCCTTTGGTTTCAACTTCCCAAATTTACCAAGTGAAAACCTCTCCTTCCTTAGATGAATCCAGACCAGACCACCCTCATTAAATCTCATATGTTTTCTGTGTTTGTTAGCTACTCGCATGTACATTTTATTTTGCTTCTCAATTATTGCTTTAACATCGTCATGCAACTTCTTTATCTGTTTAGCCCTCTCGTCAACATCTCTACTAAGTTGCTTAGTTGTAGAATGAGAGACTAAGTCCAAAGGACCAGTAGGATTAGCACCATAAACAACCTCAAAAGGACTCTTACCAATGCTATTATGTATAGAACGATTATAAGCAAACTCAATTTATGGAAGAATGAGATCTCATTGCTTGATGTTCTTGCCAACATAGCTTCGAAGCAAGTTTCCAAAGCTTCTGTTAGTTACCTCTGTTTGCCCATCAGTTTGTGGATGATGAGAGCTACTGAAATTCAAAGACGTACCCAGTTTCTTCCATAGAGTCCTCCAAAAATGACTAAGAAATTTTGAATCTCGATCAGACATAATTATTCAATCTAACAATCTCCTTGAAGTACAAATTAGCAACATGAGATATATCATTCGATTTAATGTAGGGAACAAAGTGAGACATCTATGAGAATTTGTCAATAACAATCATGATAGAATCTTTGTTCCTTTGAGTTCTTGTCAGTTTCAAGACAAAATCAAGACTCACATCCTGATAGAGATCTTTAAATGTCTCAAATCTGATAACTTTAACTTCTATGGCAGATAATAAATAATATTTTCTGCTTAATGCACCAGCAACTATATTTTGAACACCAGATTTATGCTGATTGTGAAGTCAAAAGATTGCAGGAACTTCACCCAAACTGCATGCCTCTTATTTAGCTTGTGTTGGTGATTACTAAACTTCAATGCCTCATGCTCAAAATATAAAACAAATGACTGGGCAAGAAGATATTGACTCCAATGAGATAAAGCTTGATAAATGACATAGAACTCCTTGTCATAGGTATAATATTTCCTTTTTGTATCATTCAGTTTCTCACTAAGATCGAAGGTTTTTTCCTATCCTTTATCTTTGTCAACACAGGATTCGAAACCCCCTGCTCAAACAATAGGATAGTCCTTTGTAATTCTAAATTCCTTTCATATTTCTTATATCTTATGGTAGAGGGGAGATAATACTTATTTTTCATTCTATATGTTGGGGGGCTATTTGGAAGCCTAGAGAGGCAGAAGCGGCAAATCGCTTCCACCAAGTTCCCTAACAGCAGCTTAGTAGCAAAACCATTGATACTGGCGTGCCGTTGCTGGATGCTTTTGATCAATAGTAAGAGGAGAAAAAAAGAAGCTTATTATTAACTTTGTCGTACCTTTAGCTAGGGGCAGGAGTTTCAATCAGATAGTTAGTAATTTGATTCTTTACCAATGTGTTGATTCTTGTTAGTCGTGGGTTCAGCCTTTCCGGTAGTTATTGCTTATTGAGTTAACTTCTGACTAGTTGAGAGTACTGGATACACCCTTATTCTTTTACTTTTAAGTACAAGATCTATGTTTGTGTGTGTCCGGGACTAGCACTAAAAGAAAACAAGTATTTAAAGGGCAGTAAGAATAGAAGTTAGGGAACTTTATGCCCTAGGACATTTCTTTATTCAAGTCCCACCCTTCCTTACTAGTAGAGGAATCATACTTAACTAAAGGAGAGATAGACATTTAATGGACAACTACAAGAGTGGAGGTTAGGATAGTAAGCCTGAGAGGCATGATAGGCAGCTTTGGGGTCAGCAGTGCGAGAAAGAAAGTTAGGGTTGGGAGACTCTTTGCCTAGTAGCAGAAGCGTTAGAGAGGACCTATATTCGACATTACGTGTTTCCAGCTATAGCCTTGTTAGCAGCATCAATTCTTATCAGTAGGAGTATAAGAGTAGACAAGTCAACTACTAGATTAAAGCAAGTAAGATGGATAGGCTAACAGCAAAGAGGGGTAGATCGATAGAAGGTATAGTAAAAGTAAGAGATAGGATAGTCGGGTTGAAGCGAATGAGTAGTAAGGCTGTTAGGCATTAGTTGAAGAGCTGGAGTTGGTGTAATTGGAATAATAATAATAAGATAAAAGAATTGGGTGCAAGATATCAGAGTTTGGGCTCGAGTCTAGACTCAATTCGAAAAGTGTAGTTCAAGTTGCAAGTCAAGGTTTCTTCCATGTTTCTTCCATTCCCGGTTCCAGTTAAAGCATGAGAGTGAGCTGTTCCATTCTGATCTATGGTAGCAAAGCCCTAGTTCCGAGTTTAGAATCAAAGTCGTTAGGTGCATTATTGGATTCACCCAGGAAAGTAGAAGTATGAGTCACAGGGGGTTAAATCCTTTTATCAGTAGTCGATTTCTTATAGAGTAGATTAGATGTAAGACTCTCAGGCAGTATAGTTTGAAGTGAGTAAAGGTAGGCTAACTGGTAGTATAGTTTTAGAGACAGTAAAGACAGAATAGCTAGGGAAATCAAGAAGCGAGTACCGAGTAGTGGAACTAAATAAAACACATACCTAGGAGCAGGAAATGGAATGGATTGTCCCACCTTATTGTCTGCGAGATATGTTATTGGCTTGCTCGACTTTTAGTTAAGGGTATAGGTCCAACCAATTCAAGCATAAAATAAAATGAAGTAAGTCAGTTTCACGAAAAAACGTTACGATCATAAACTTTGCGCAGAGTCGAGTTTCGATCGATCTTTCGTGCACCGTCTCGGAAATTCAAAATACTGGTCTTTCCCGTCTTATTAGCCCATGGGAAGTCGTACAAGCTCGCTTTCGCAAAAAAATACGACGGTCAAAAACATTGCGCGAAGTCACGCGCTGTCGAGTTTCGATCGATTTTTTGTGCACCATCTCGGAAATTCAAAATACTGGCCATTCACGATGTATTAGCCCATGGTAAGTCGTATGAGCATGGTTTCACGACAAAATGCGACGGTCATAAACTTTGCGCAGAGCCGAGATTCGATTGGTTTTTTGTGCACCGTCTCAAAAATTCAAAATACTAGTCTTTCCCGTCTTATTAGCCCTTGGGAAGTCATACAAGCACGCTTTTGCCAAAAAATACGACGGTCATAAACTTTGCGCGAAGTTGCGCGCGAGTCGAGTTTCGATCGGTTTTTCATGCACCGTCTCGGAAATTCAAAATACGGGCCATTCACGATGTATTAGCCCATGGTAAGTCGTATGAGCATGGTTTCACGAAAAAACGTGACGGTCATAAACTTTGCGCAGAGTCGAGTTTCGATCAGTTTTTTGTGCAATGTCTCGGAAATTCAAAATACTGGTCTTTCCCGTCTTACTAGCCCATAGGAAGTCGTACAAGTACGCTTTCGCAAAAAAATATGACGGTCATAAACTTTACGCAGAGTCGAGTTTCGATCAGTTTTTCGTGCACCGTCTCGGAAATTCAAAATACTGGTCTTTCCCGTCTTATTAGCCCATGGGAAGTCGTACAAGCACGCTTTCGCAAAAAAATATGACGGTCATAAACTTTGCGCGAACTTTGCGATGAGTTGAGTTTCGATCGGTTTTTCATGCGCTCTCGAAAATTCAAAATACTGGCCATTCACAATGTATTACCCATGGTAAGTCATGTGAGCAAGGTTTCACGAAAAATCGCGATGGTCATAAACTTTGCGCAGATTCGAGTTTCGATCAGTTTTTCGTGCACAGTCTGGGAAATTCAAAATACTGGTCTTTCCCGTCTTATTAGCCCATGGGAAGTCTTACAAGCTCGCTTTCGCAAAAAAATACGACGGTCAAAAACATTGCGCGAAGTTACGCGCTCAGTCGAATTTCGATCGATTTTTTGTGCACCATCTCGGAAATTCAAAATACTGGCCATACACGATGTATTAGCCCATGGTAGGTCGTATGAGCAATGTTTCACGAAAAAACGCGACGGTCATAAACTTTGCGCAAAGCCGAGATTTGATCGGTTATTCGTGCACCATCTCGGAAATTGAAAATATTGATCTTTCCTGTCTTATTAGCCCATGGGAAGTCGTACAAGCACGCTTTCGCAAAAAAATACGACGGTCATAAAATTTGCGCGATGTCGCGCTCGAGTCGAGTTTCGATCGGTTTTTCGTGCACCGTCTCGGAAATTCAAAATACTGGCAATTCACGATGTATTAGCCCTTGGTAAGTCGTATGAGCATGGTTTCACGAAAAAATGCGACGGTCATAAACTTTGCGCAGAGTCAAGTTTCGATCGGTTTTTCGTGCACCGTCTCAGAAATTCAAAGTACTGGTCTTCCCCGTCTTATTAGCACATGAGAAGTCGTACAAGCATGCTTTCGCAAAAAAATATGACGGTCATAAACTTTGCACGAAGTCGCGCGCGACTCGAGTTTCGATCGGTTTTTCGTGCACCGTCTCAGAAATTCAAAATATTGGCCAATAACGATGTATTTGCCCATGGTAAGTCGTATGAGCTTGGTTTCACGAAAAAATGCGACGGTCATAAACTTTGCGCAGAGTCGAGTTTCGATCGGTTTTTCGTGCACCGTCACGGAAATTCAAAATACTGGTCTTTCCCGTCTTATTAGCCCATGGGAAGTCGTACAAGCACGCTTTCGCAAAAAAATACGACGGTCATAAGTTTACGTAAAGTCGCGCGCGAGTGGAGTTTTGATCGGTTTTTCGTGCACCATCTTAGAAATTCAAAACACTGGCCATTCATGATGTATTAGCCCATGGTAAGTCGTATGAGCATGGTTTCACGAAAAAACGCGACGGTCATATACTTTGCGCAAAGTCGTGTTTCGATCGGTTTTTCGTGCACCATCTCGGAAATTCAATATACTAGGATTCATGGTGTATTAGCCCATTGTAAGTCGTATGTGCATGGTTTCACGAAAAAACGCGACGGTCATAAACTTTGCGCAGAGTCGAGTTTCGATCGGTTTTTCGTGCACCGTCTCGAAAATTCAAAGTACTCGTCTTCCCCGTCTTATTAGCCCATGAGAAGTCTTACAAGCTTGCTTTTGCAAAAAAATATGACGGTCATAAACTTTGCACGAAGTCGCGCGCGACTCGAGTTTCGATCGGTTTTTCGTGCACCGTCTCGGAAATTCAAAATACTGGCCAATAACGATGTATTAGCCCATGGTAAGTCGTATGAGCTTGGTTTCACGAAAAAACGCGACGGTCATAAACTTTGCGCAGAGTCGAGTTTCGATCGGTTTTTCGTGCACCGTCTCGGAAATTCAAAATACTGGTCTTTCCCGTCTTATTAGCCCCTGGGAAGTCGTAAAAGCACGCTTTCACAAAAAAATACGACGGTCATAAACTTTGCACGAACTTTTTTTTTTTTTTGGTAAGTAAAGATAATGTATTTTGTAAAAGATTTGTACAAAGAAGCTTTGTCTACACAAACCATAGACTAAAGCCTGAAGTCTCTTAGTGTAGTCGAGAAGATTGCATCCCACTTAAAGAAGGTGAAATGGGCACGCTTCATCAAACTCATCTCCAAGAGTTTTTTTTTTTGTTAGTAAAGGTAATATATTTTGTAAAAGATTTGTACAAAGAAGCTTTGTCTACACAAGCCATAGACTAAAGCTTGAAGCTTGAAGTCTCTTAGTGTAGTCGAGAAGATTGCACCCCATCGAAAGAAGGTGAAATGGGCACGCTTCATCAAACTCATCTCCAAGAGTAGCACAAGGAAGTTAATAAATAATAAAATGCAATAGCTAGACTGTTCTGGACTACTTGTGGATATATCACAAAATATAAGTTTTGCCCCATATAATACATTAGAATCTTCATCATTATTCGAGTGATTATTGACTAATGAAAAAATTGAATCTTGTGAAAATCTCTTTCTCTCTTCTTGTTAGGTGCTCTGTATTCAATTCTTGCTCCATACATGATCGTGAGTCCTGAAGAATCTCTATCAGAATTTGAGCTTTGTTCATGTTGTGACACTCAAAAATTCTGCCACACCTCTCCTTCCAAATCCACCAAATAGCACATCTGAATATAATTCTTGCTAGTTGTGTAAGAGGCCCCTTTCTTGAGAAGCTTTGCATAAGCATTTCTAATTCATGATGCAAGTTTGGCCGTGGTAGCCTTTGAAGATCAAATCGCTTCAAGATCTTCTTCCATATCCAAGATGAATAATCACAAGCAAAGTAGAGATGGTCAACACTTTCTTCCTTTTGCATACACAAAGAGCACCGATTTACAATATAAATACCTCGTCGCTGCATATTGTCCATCGTAGGAAGTTTGCCGAGAAGGGCCTGCCATGTACATAAGGAGTGTCGTTGTGAGCATGGACTATCCCATGTCCAACTACTTGGGATCCACTTGTTGTTTCGTCGTCTAATTTGGTTCCATGCATATGTAGCACTAAATTTACCATTATCATGAAGATTGAAGATCTCAATCTCCAAGAGTAGCACAAGGAAGTTATTAAATAATAAAATGCAATAGCTATACTGTTCTGAACTACTTGTGGATATATCACAAAATATAAGCTTTGCCCCATATAATAAATACATTACAATCTTCATCATTATTCGAGTTATTATTGACTAATGGAAAAATTGAATCGTGTGAAAATCTCTTTCTCTCTTCTTGTTAGGTGCTCTGTATTCAATTCTTGCTCCATACATGATCGTGAGTCCTGAAGAATCTCTATCAGAATTTGAGCTTTGTTCATGTTGTGACACTCAAAAATTCAGCCACACCTCTCCTTCCAAATCCACCAAAACTTTGCGCGAACTTTGCGCAGAGTCGAGTTTTGATCGGTTTTTTTGTGCACCATCTCGAAAATTTAAAATACTGGCTATTCACAATGAATTAGCCCATGGTAAGTCGTATGAGCATGGTTTCACGAAAAAACGCGACGGTTATAAACTTTGCGCAGAGTCGAGATTCGATCAGTTTTTCGTGCACCGTCTCAGAAATTCAAAATACTGGTCTTTCCCGTCTTACTAGCCCATGGGAAGTCGTACAAGCTAGCTTTCACAAAAAATATGACGGTCAAAAACTTTGCTCGAAGTCGCGCGCTGAGTCGGGTTTCGATCGGTTTTTCGTGCACCATCTCGGAAATTCAAAATACTGGTCGTTCCCGTCTTATTAGTCCATGGGAAGTCGTACAAGCACGCTTTCGCAAAAAATACGACGGTGGGTCATAAACTTTGCGCGAACTTTGCGATGAGTTGAGTTTCGATCGGTTTTTCATAAACTGTCTCGGAAATTCAAAATACTGGCCATTCACAATGTATTAGGCCATTCACAATGTGAGCATGGTTTGCGCGTAGTCGCGCGCGAGTCATAAACTTTTTTTTTTTTGGTAAGTAAAGATAATATATTTTGTAAAAGATTTGTACAATGAAGCTTTGTCTACACAAGCCATAGACAAAAGCCTGAAGTCTCTTAGTGTAGTCGAGAAGATTGTACCCCACCTAAAGAAGGTGAAATGGGCACACTTCATCAAACTTATTTCCAAGAGTAGCACAAGGAAGTTAATAAAAAATGCAATAGCTAGACTGTTCTGGAGTACTTATGGATACATCACAAAATATAAGCTTTGCCCCATAATACATTACAATCTTCATCATTATTCGAGTGATTATTGACTAATGAAAAAATTGAATCTTGTGAAAATATCTTTCTCTCTTCTTGTAAGGTGCTCTATATTCAATTCTTGCTCCATGCATGATCGTGAGTCCTGAAGAATCTCTATCAGAATTTGAGCTTTGTTCATGTTGTGACACTCAAAAATTCTGCCACACCTCTCCTTCCAAATCCACCAAATAGCACATCCGAATATAATTCTTGCAAGTTGTGTAAGAGGACCCTTTCTTGAGAAGCCTTGCATTTGCCTTTCTAGTTCATGATGCAAGTTTGGCTGTGGTAGCCTTTGAAGATCAAATCGCTTCAAGATCTCTTCCCATATCCAAGATGAATAATCATAAGCAAAGTATAGATGGTCAACACTTTCTTCCTTTTGCATACACAAAGAGCACCGATTTACAATATAAATACCTCTTCGCTGCATATTGTCCATCGTAGGAAGTTTGCCGAGAAGGGCCTGCCATGTACATAAGGAATGTCGCTGTGAGCATGGACTATCCCATGTCCAACTACTTGGGATCCACTTGTTGTTTCGTCGTCTAATTTGGTTCCATGCAGATGTAGCACTAAATTTACCCATTATCATGAAGCCAAATAAGCATATCTGAAGAGTTGTTCTGGATTGGAATAGCCCTAATAGTCGGCCAAAGTAATAATATGTCTGGGGAGGTAGGGTTAGGAAGACACCATGTACCATTGTTAATGAATTCAGAAACCTTCCAGTCTTTGAGAGCCCCCAGATCCTGTCATACTCGATCACCAAATATCTGAAATATACTTTTCCCATTCACCCAAGGATCATACCACATATTAATATTGGTTCCAGAAAAAATCACATAAGAAATATTGTTACGTAGCCATCTCCTTGCCTTCAGAATTCCTTTCCAAGCAGCAGAATGAGATGTTTTTGCAGATGCTTCCCAGATTGATTCCTTGGTAAGGTACCTAGCAAAAACCCATTATGACCATAAAGAAGACTTGTTTTGTAAAATATCCCATAATTGCTTTACCATACAAGCTTTATTCCAATCTCTAATATGTCGAAGATTCAAGCACCCTTCATCCTTCGGTTTGCAAATGTTGTCCCAATTCACCATATGCATTGTCTTACCATCTGTGCCATTCCAAAAGAAGTTCATAAGTAATTTATCAATATCATTGAGAAGCCCGGCTGGTAGAAGGAATGTATGAGACCAATAAATAGAATAAGTGATCAACATTGATCGAATAAGTTCAAGTCGTCCAGCTTTAGAAAGAAGCCTATTTTTCCAAGAGGAAATTCTGTTCTTAATTTTTTGTAGGATAGGCTGACAGGAGACTTTGTTGATTCCAGTGGATATAAGTGGAAGACCCAAGTAAGGAACCGGTAAATTTCCTTCAGCAACTCCCAATGTTTGAGCAATATGATCCTTATTTTCAATGCAAGCAACCACGTATACTTTGCTCTTTGCATGGTTTAGCTTAAGACCAAAAACTATACCAAATTCATTAAGAATATCTGCCAGATTACTCACAGAAACTGGATCATCTCGAAGGAAGATAATAAGGTCATCAGCAAATGTTATGTGAGAGATATAAACAGAACCATAATATGGTACCTTAATTTTGCCATTGGAAACAGCCTCTTCTAACATACAACTGAGCCCTTCCATTGCAATCGTAAAAAGATAAGGAGATAGTGGATCGCCTTGCCGAATGTCATTCTTACTCCCGAAGAAGCCAATAGGTGAACCATTAAAGAGAATCGAAAATTTTAGAGTTTCCAAGCAACATTGAATCCATTGAACCCAGTGCTGAGAGAAGCCCATATTATGGAGCATCATGTAAATAAATTGCCTATTGACTGAGTCAAAGGCCTTTCGTAAATCAGCTTTAAAACAGATCTTTTTCCCTCTTGTTTTTGAGTGTAGATCCTTAACCAAATCATTAGCAAGCAAGACATTATGATGGATACTCCTCCCTTTAATAAAAGCAGCCTGATTAGGACTAATGACCTTATTCATGACCTTTTGTAGTCTATCTGCCAGTAACTTCGAGATAACCTTATAAATAAAGTTGCACAGTGAAATAGGACGGTAGTTCTCCAATGAATCGGCTCCATCATTTTTAGGCACTAAAGAAATAAAAGTGCAATTCATTTCTTTAAGAATATGACCTGAGGAGAAAAAATGTCGACAAGCTTTTATGACATCGTTGCCTACAATAGACCATGCAATTTGATAAAACTCAGCTGGAAATCTGTCTGGACCAGGGCTTTTGTGCTTCGGGGACTTAAAAACAACTTTCACAATTTCATCATCCGTTATTGGGGCATTAAGATGAGAGAGGGCTTCAGAATCAAGTCGTCTTGTAGGCCCAACATGAATACTATTAGGCTGCTGCTCCTGATTGAGTAAGGAATAAAAAAATTGCTCGGTGTAATTTTTAACCTCATCCAAATCCTCAATGAGATTACCATCTATACCTTTGCATTTTTTGATACGATTAGTAGCCCTTCTGGTAGCAATAGCAGCATAGAAAAACTTCGTATTGGAATCCCCTAGAGTAAGCCAATGCTGTCGTGACTTCTGTTTCAAAAAGCATTCCTCCTGCTTCAAAGCTTGCATAAAGTTATTTCTAGTAGCAGCCTCTTTGTATATAAGATTCGCATCCAGAGGTTGAAGATTTAGCTCGCTTTGCACAGTCATAAGTTCTTTCTTGCATAACTGAACCCCGTTGGTGATATTTCCGAATGTAGTTGAATTCCACTTCTTAAGTGCTCCTTTGCATGCTTTTAGCTTTTGACATAGGATGTAAGGAGGAGAACCAAATACATTAATGTCCCAAGCTCACTTAATAACTTCGAGGAACTTAGGGTGAGAACTCCACATATTAAAAAATCTAAAAGGTTTCTTGACTCTGGGTAGTGCTTTATCTGCATGTATATGCATAATAGAGTGATCCGAAAATAACTTAGCACCGTACTCAAGAAGTGAATCTGGGAAAACTGCTAACCATTCCTGATTTATCAAACATCTGTCAAGTCGAGCCATAATTTTTCTATCAGCAGTACTTTGATTGTTCCATGAGAACCAATCACCTACAGATTTCATGTCAGTCAATGCAGCAGTATCTATACAATCATTAAAATGTTGAAGCTGACATTCGGAAAGCACTCTACCCCCCACTTTCTCATTTGTGTATCTGACAGTATTAAAGTCACCGAGAACAACCCAAGGTACTGTAGGATAACTATTTGCAATGCTAACCAGATCACGCCATAGAGCATTCCTGTCAGACATACTGTTAGATGCATAGATACCGGTAATATTGAATTGACATCCAGTCTGTTTATCCTCTGCCTTAAGATGAATGAATTGATTAGTAGCATAAATAAACCAAGCAGTAACAAGGTTAGGATGCCATAAGACCCAAACTCGACCATAAGTATCCTGAGAATCATTAGTAAAAAGTTCTGCCTCAGGCCATATTAAATTCTTCTGAACTCGAACACGATGGGTTTTAATTTTTGTTTCCACAAGAATCACAATATCACATGCAGCAGATCGGATTATTCTATTGAGCTCCCAACATTTCTCAGTCTTATTAAGTCCACGAACATTCCAACAGATTATTTTCATCAATACTAGATAGAAGGAAAAGCATGCAATTTTCAATCGCATAAAGTTTGATGGTGTGCGTTCTGCTAGGGCCTGCGCTTGGGAATAGGGGGGAATGGGCCTGCGTTCCCTTGCGTGCGTGCGTGAGTGCTCTGCTCTGCTTGGGCTTGCGCTTGCGATCGGCGCTGGGGACGGCAACCTCATCTCTTACAGAAGAGTGGGCAGCGGAGGGCGATTGCTCCCTTGGGCGATTTCTCCTCTACGATCGCTCCGCGGCGAAGGAAGGCCGGCGGTCGCTCCTGCGATCAGCAATTCCAGGTGGGGAATCGGCGATTTCAGGCGTGGAAGGGCGGCGGCCCTTCTCCCCTAGGAGCGGGACGGACTCTAGGGCGAGAAACGGTGGAGGCTGCGCTGCGATTGGGGCTGGGTTCACTGCCGCTCTTCCTGCGGCAACTCCAAGGGCGACGGCTGCTTCTGCAATCGGCGTGGAAAGGGCGACGGCTGCGACCTTAGTGTTGGAAGGGTGGTGGCTTCCTCTCCCCTAGGCGGCTGGCGGTCTCTAGGGCGAGCGACGCCATGGATGCGAGCGACTCTGCTTCGCATCCTCTGTTCCAGCGGGAGCTCCTCCGCTGGCTTCTTCCCAGCGGCCTGCGCTGGTTGCTTCCCAGTGGAACGCCCCTCTCCAGCAGTCACAGCGGGAGAGGGTTGCTCCTCAGCCGCTGGTTACTTCACAGCGGGAGGGGGTTGCTCCTCTCCAACAGCCGCTGGTTCCTCCCCAGCAGCTTAGGCCGGTTTCATACCAGGATGTTCCACCGCTGAATTCTCCTTCAATGAACCAGGCCCGAGGTCGTTCACGATCTAGATCACGACCTCCTGCTCCTATTTCCCGAGATCCTCGGCCTTGGAGTAGCCTCTTCAAGGCTCCAGTGGGTAGTCCGGATCTTCGACTGGACTTTTTTGCTCCAGAAGTACAGGCTGATTAGAAGATTGCTGTGTATGAGGCTATTGATTCTGACGAACTAATTGAGACATGGTCCATGGCAATTGTGGGCTACGTTGTTGGACTAAGAACATCATTTTTTCCATTATCCTCATATATCAGAACTCGATGGGGAATATCAACATTTGATCTTCATATGTTGGAGACCGGATTCTTTGTATGCAAGCTTTATTCTGAAGAAGATTTACAACGGGTCCTTGAAGGATTTTGGACTATCCGTGGTCATCCAATGATACTACGACGCTGGGCACCTGATGTGAGATTGGAGTTAGACAGTCTACAGTCTATCCCAATATGGGTTTCTTTCCATGGACTTCCACTACATCTCTGGGGTCGTCGTTTTATTGCAAAGCTTTGCAGCACCTTGGGACAGCCATTGTATATTGATAAGGCAACAGCTTCACAAACGAGATTGACCTTTGCCAGAGCTTGTGTAATGGTTTCTTCTGATGAGGAACTACCGAATGAAGTTTCTTACCGTGATGTTGATGGGAGCACTCGAAAGGTGAAAGTCTCATATTCTTGGAAGCCACAACGATGCAAGGTTTGTCTATCTTTTGGACATGTAAATGGTGGTTGCCAACAGCCTTCACAAAAAATCACGCAGGTCTACCGACCACGCCAAGAGCCACAGAATGGGGTCATTACTACTAAACCAAGCACTGATACTCCAGTGCCAACAGAGATGATGGCGGAGAAGATGAATGAGCACTCTGACTCGTTGGGGCAGCGACACGAACAGGAGAAAGACAAGTCAGGACTTTCATCTTTTCCTATTATATCAGAGACTTTCACTGCAGGAGCTTCCCATGGTTCTCACTCCCCAATAACAACCTCGCCGTCACGAATCATTCCTTCAGATAATCAGGAAATTTCATTTCAACAACCTCTTGGGAACAAAGACATTGCAACTCACCAAACTCATCGCTCTTCGACACATCCCACTATTCAGGACTCCTTGCCTCAAGGTACGCAAAAGTTTAAACATTTGCAAGCTGTGGATGAGGTGGATAAATATAGGAATAAAGGATTAAAGGGTAAAGATATTATGCGGGAGGACCATGTAAAATCAAAGGATAAGAAAAAGGATGGTAGTGTCCTCCCAAAATCGCATGCTCTTCCTTCTATCTAGTATTGATGAAAATAATCTGTTGGAATGTTAGTGGACTTAATAAGACTGAGAAATGTCGGGAGCTCAATAGAATAATCCGATCTGCTGCATGTGATATTGTGATTCTTGTGGAAACAAAAATTAAAACCCATCGTGTTCGAGTTCAGAAGAATTTAATATGGCCTGAGGCAGAACTTTTTACTAATGATTCTCAGGATACTTATGTTCGAGTTTGGGTCTTATGGCATCCTAACCTTGTTACTGCTTGGTTTATTTATGCTACTAATCAATTCATTCATCTTAAGGCAGAGGATAAACAGACTGGATGTCAATTCAATATTACCGGTATCTATGCATCTAACAGTATGTCTGACAGGAATGCTCTATGGCGTGATCTGGTTAGCATTGCAAATAGTTATCCTACAGTACCTTGGGTTGTTCTCGGTGACTTTAATACTGTCAGATACACAAATGAGAAAGTGGGGGGTAGAGTGCTTTCCGAATGTCAGCTTCAACATTTTAATGATTGTATAGATACTGCTGCATTGACTGACATGAAATCTGTAGGTGATTGGTTCTCATGGAACAATCAAAGTACTGCTGATAGAAAAATTATGGCTCGACTTGACAGATGTTTGATAAATCAGGAATGGTTAGCAGTTTTCCCAGATTCACTTCTTGAGTACGGTGCTAAGTTATTTTCGGATCACTCTATTATGCATATACATGCAGATAAAGCACTATCCAGAGTCAAGAAACCTTTTAGATTTTTTAATATGTGGAGTTCTCACCCTAAGTTCCTCGAAGTTATTAAGTCAGCTTGGGACATTAATGTATTTGGTTCTCCTCCTTACATCCTATGTCAAAAGCTAAAAGCATGCAAAGGAGCACTTAAGAAGTGGAATTCAACTACATTCGGAAATATCACCAACAGGGTTCAGTTATGCAAGAAAGAACTTATGACTGTGCAAAGCGAGCTAAATCTTCAACCTCTGGATGCGAATCTTATATACAAAGAGGCTGCTGCTAGAAATAACTTTATGCAAGCTTTGAAGCAGGAGGAATGCTTTTTGAAACAGAAGTCACGACAGCATTGGCTTACTCTAGGGGATTCTAATACGAAGTTTTTCTATGCTGCTATTGCTACCAGAAGGGCTACTAATCGTATCAAAAAATGTAAAGGTATAGATGGTAATCTCATTGAGGATTTGGATGAGGTTAAAAATTATACCGAGCAATTTTTTTATTCCTTACTCAATCAGGAGCAGCAGCCTAATAGTATTCATGTTGGGCCTACAAGACGACTTGATTCTGAAGCCCTCTCTCATCTTAATGCCTCAATAACGGATGATGAAATTGTGAAAGTTGTTTTTAAGTCCCCGAAGCATAAAAGCCCTGGTCCAGACGGATTTCCAGCTGAGTTTTATCAAATTGCATGGTCTATTGTAGGCAACGATGTCATAAAAGCTTGTCGACATTTTTTCTCCTCAGGTCATATTCTTAAAGAAATGAATTGCACTTTTATTTCTTTAGTGCCTAAAAATGATGGAGCCGATTCATTGGTGAACTACCGTCCTATTTCACTGTGCAACTTTATTTATAAGGTTATCTCGAAGTTACTGGCAGATAGACTACAAAAGGTCATGAATAAGGTCATTAGTCCTAATCAGGCTGCTTTTATTAAAGGGAGGAGTATCCATCATAATGTCTTGCTTGCTAATAATTTGGTTAAGGATCTACACTCAAAAACAAGAGGGAAAAAGATCTGTTTTAAAGCTGATTTACGAAAGGCCTTTGACTCAGTCAATAGGCAATTTATTTACATGATGCTCCATAATATGGGCTTCCCTCAACACTGGGTTCAATGGATTCAATGTTGCTTGGAAACTCTAAAATTTTCGATTCTCTTTAATGGTTCACCTATTGGCTTCTTCGGGAGTAAGAATGGCATTCGGCAAGGCGATCCACTATCTCCTTATCTTTTTACGATTGCAATGGAAGGGCTCAGTTGTATGTTAGAAGAGGCTGTTTCCAATGGCAAAATTAAGGTACCATATTATGGTTCTGTTTATATCTCTCACATAACATTTGCTGATGACCTTATTATCTTCCTTCGAGATGATCCAATTTCTGTGAGTAATCTGGCAGATATTCTTAATGAATTTGGTATAGTTTTTGGTCTTAAGCTAAACCATGCAAAGAGCAAAGTATACGTGGGTGCTTGCATTGAAAATAAGGATCATATTGCTCAAACATTGGGAGTTGCTGAAGGAAATTTACCGGTTCCTTACTTGGGTCTTCCACTTATATCCACTGGAATCAACAAAGTCTCTTGTCAGCCTATCATACAAAAAATTAAGAACAGAATTTCCTCTTGGAAAAATAGGCTTCTTTCTAAAGCTGGACGACTTGAACTTATTCGATCAATGTTGATCACTTATTCTATTTATTGGTCTCATGCATTCCTTCTACCAGCCGGGCTTCTTAATGATATTGATAAATTACTTATGAACTTCTTTTGGAATGACACAGATGGTAAGGCAATGCATATGGTGAATTGAGACAACATTTGCAAAC
Source organism: Ensete ventricosum (assembly GCA_029747655.1). NCBI lineage: Eukaryota > Viridiplantae > Streptophyta > Magnoliopsida > Zingiberales > Musaceae > Ensete > Ensete ventricosum. The sequence goes on along the minus strand of JAQQAF010000008.1, from coordinate 39,249,421 downwards.
CGAAGGATGAAGGGGGCTTGAATCTTCGACATATTAGAGATTGGAATAAAGCTTGTATGGTAAAGCAATTATGGGATATTTTACCAAACAAGTCTTCTTTATGGTCACAATGGGTTTTTGCTTGGTACCTTACCAAGGAATCAATCTGGGAAGCATCTGCAAAAACATCTCATTCTGCTGCTTGGAAAGGAATTCTGAAGGCAAGGAGATGGCTACGTAACAATATTTCTTATGTGATTTCTTCTGGAACCAATATTAATATGTGGTATGATCCTTGGGTGAATGGGAAAAGTATATTTCAGATATTTGGTGATCGAGTACGACAGGATCTGGGGGCTCTCAAAGACTGGAACGTTTCTGAATTCATTAACAATGGTACATGGTGTCTTCTTAACCCTACCTCCCCAGACATGTTATTACTTTGGCCGACTATTAGGGCTATTCCAATCAAGAACAACTCTTCAGATATGCTTATTTGGCTTCATGATAATGGTAAATTTAGTGCTACATCTACATGGAACCAAATTAGACGACGAAACAACAAGTGGATCCCAAGTAGTTGGACATGGGATAGTCCATGCTCACTGCGACATTCCTTATGTACATGGCAGGCCCTTCTCGACAAACTTCCTACGATGGATAATATGCAGCGAAGAGGTATTTATATTGTAAATCGGTACTCTTTGTGTATGCAAAAGGAAGAAAGTGTTGACCATCTATACTTTGCTTGTGATTATTCATCTTGGATATTGGAAGAGATCTTGAAGCGATTTGATCTTCAAAGGCTACCACGGCCAAACTTGCATTATGAACTAGAAAGGCTAATGCAAGGCTTCTCAAGAAAGGGTCCTCTTACACAACTTGCAAGAATTATATTCAGATGTGCTATTTGGTGGATTTGGAAGGAGAGGTGTGGCAGAATTTTTGAGTGTCACAACATGAACAAAGCTCAAATTCTGATAGAGATTCTTCAGGACTCACGATCATGCATGGAGCAAGAATTGAATATAGAGCACCTTACAAGAAGAGAGAAAGATATTTTCACAAGATTCAATTTTTTCATTAGTCAATAATCACTCGAATAATGATGAAGATTGTAATGTATTATGGGGCAAAGCTTATATTTTGTGATGTATCCACAAGTACTCCAGAACAGTCTAGCTATTGCATTTTTTATTAACTTCCTTGTGCTACTCTTGGAAATAAGTTTGATGAAGTGTGCCCACTTCACCTTCTTTAGGTGGGGTACAATCTTCTCGACTACACTAAGAGACTTCAGGCTTTAGTCTATGGCTTGTGTAGACAAAGCTTCTTTGTACAAATCTTTTACAAAATACATTATCTTTACTTACCAAAAAAAAAATAGTTTATGACTCGCGCGCGTCTACGCGCAAACCATGCTCACATTGTGAATGGCCTAATACATTGTGAATGGCCAGTATTTTGAATTTCCGAGACAGTTTATGAAAAACCGATCGAAACTCAACTCATCGCAAAGTTCGCGCAAAGTTTATGACCCACCGTCGTATTTTTTGCGAAAGCGTGCTTGTACGACTTCCCATGGACTAATAAGACGGGAACGACCAGTATTTTGAATTTCCGAGATGGTGCACGAAAAACCGATCGAAACCCGACTCAGCGCGCGACTTCGAGCAAAGTTTTTGACCGTCATATTTTTTGCGAAAGCTAGCTTGTACGACTTCCCATGGGTTAGTATGACGGGAAAGACCAGTATTTTGAATTTCTGAGACGGTGCACGAAAAACTGATCGAATCTTGACTCTGCGCAAAGTTTATAACCGTCGCGTTTTTTCGTGAAACCATGCTCATACGACTTACCATGGGCTAATTCATTGTGAATAGCCAGTATTTTGAATTTCCGAGATGGTGCACAAAAAAACCGATCAAAACTCGACTCTGCGCAAAGTTCACGCAAAGTTTTGGTGGATTTGGAAGGAGAGGTGTGGCTGAATTTTTGAGTGTCACAACATGAACAAAGCTCAAATTCTGATAGAGATTCTTCAGGACTCACGATCATGTATGGAGCAAGAATTGAATACAGAGCACCTAACAAGAAGAGAGAAAGAGATTTTCACACGATTCAATTTTTCCATTAGTCAATAATAACTCGAATAATGATGAAGATTGTAATGTATTTATTATATGGGGCAAAGCTTATATTTTGTGATATATCCACAAGTAGTTCAGAACAGTATAGCTATTGCATTTTATTATTTAATAACTTCCTTGTGCTACTCTTGGAGATTGAGATCTTCAATCTTCATGATAATGGTAAATTTAGTGCTACATCTGCATGGAACCAAATTAGACGACGAAACAACAAGTGGATCCCAAGTAGTTGGACATGGGATAGTCCATGCTCACAACGACACTCCTTATGTACATGGCAGGCCCTTCTCGGCAAACTTTCTACGATGGACAATATGCAGCAACGAGGTATTTATATTGTAAATCGGTGCTCTTTGTGTATGCAAAAGGAAGAAAGTGTTGACCATCTCTACTTTGCTTGTGATTATTCATCTTGGATATGGAAGAAGATCTTGAAGCGATTTGATCTTCAAAGGCTACCACGGCCAAACTTGCATCATGAATTAGAAATGCTTATGCAAAGCTTCTCAAGAAAGGGGCCTCTTACACAACTAGCAAGAATTATATTCAGATGTGCTATTTGGTGGATTTGGAAGGAGAGGTGTGGCAGAATTTTTGAGTGTCACAACATGAACAAAGCTCAAATTCTGATAGAGATTCTTCAGGACTCACGATCATGTATGGAGCAAGAATTGAATACAGAGCACCTAACAAGAAGAGAGAAAGAGATTTTCACAAGATTCAATTTTTTCATTAGTCAATAATCACTCGAATAATGATGATGATTCTAATGTATTATATGGGGCAAAACTTATATTTTGTGATATATCCACAAGTAGTCCAGAACAGTCTAGCTATTGCATTTTATTATTTATTAACTTCCTTGTGCTACTCTTGGAGATGAGTTTGATGAAGCGTGCCCATTTCACCTTCTTTAGATGGGGTGCAATCTTCTCGACTACACTAAGAGACTTCAAGCTTCAAGCTTTAGTCTATGGCTTGTGTAGACAAAGCTTCTTTGTACAAATCTTTTACAAAATATATTACCTTTACTTACCAAAAAAAAAAAACTCTTGGAGATGAGTTTGATGAAGCGTGCCCATTTCACCTTCTTTAGGTGGGGTGCAATCTTCTCGACTACACTAAGAGACTTCAGACTTTAGTCTATGGTTTGTGTAGACAAAGCTTCTTTGTACAAATCTTTTACAAAATACATTATCTTTACTTACCAAAAAAAAAAAAAAAGTTCGTGCAAAGTTTATGACCGTCGTATTTTTTTGTGAAAGTGTGCTTTTACGACTTCCCAGGGGCTAATAAGACGGGAAAGACCAGTATTTTGAATTTCCGAGACGGTGCACGAAAAACCGATCGAAACTCGACTCTGTGCAAAGTTTATGACCGTCGCGTTTTTTCGTGAAACCAAGCTCATACGACTTACCATGGGCTAATACATCGTTATTGGCCAGTATTTTGAATTTCCGAGACGGTGCACGAAAAACCGATCGAAACTCGAGTCGCGCGCGACTTCTTGCAAAGTTTATGACCGTCATATTTTTTTGCGAAAGCATGCTTGTACGACTTCTCATGGGCTAATAAGACGGGGAAGACGAGTACTTTGAATTTTCGAGACGGTGCACGAAAAACCGATCGAAACTCGACTCTGGGCAAAGTTTATGACCGTCGCGTTTTTTCGTGAAACCATGCACATACGACTTACAATGGGCTAATACACCGTGAATCCTAGTATATTGAATTTCCGAGATGGTGCACGAAAAACCGATCGAAACACGACTTTGCGCAAAGTATATGACCGTCGCGTTTTTTCGTGAAACCATGCTCATACGACTTACCATGGGCTAATACATCATGAATGGCCAGTGTTTTGAATTTCTGAGACGGTGCACGAAAAACCGATCAAAACTCCACTCGCGCGCGACTTTGCGTAAACTTATGACCGTCGTATTTTTTTGTGAAAGCGTGCTTGTACGACTTCCCATGGGCTAATAAGACGGGAAAGACTAGTATTTTGAATTTCCGAGACGGTGCACGAAAAACCGATCGAAACTCGACTCTGCGCAAAGTTTATGACCGTCGCATTTTTTCATGAAACCAAGCTCATACGACTTACCATGGGCAAATACATCGTTATTGGCCAGTATTTTGAATTTCTGAGACGGTGCACGAAAAACCGATCGAAACTCGAGTCGCGCGCGACTTCGTGCAAAGTTTATGACCGTCATATTTTTTTGCGAAAGCATGCTTGTATGACTTCTCATGTGCTAATAAGACGGGGAAGACCAGTACTTTGAATTTCCGAGACGGTGCACGAAAAACCGATCGAAACTCGACTCTACGCAAAGTTTATGACCGTCGTGTTTTTTCGTGAAACCATGCTCAAACGACTTACCAAGGGCTAATACATCGTGAATTGCCAGTATTTTGAATTTCCGAGACGGTGCACGAAAAACCGATCGAAACTCGACTCGAGCGTGACTTCGCGCAAATTTTATGACCGTCGTATTTTTTTACGAAAGCATGCTTGTACGACTTCCGATGGGCTAATAAGACGGGAATGATCAATATTTTCAATTTCCGAGACGGTGCACGAAAAACCGATCGAATCTCGGCTTTGCGCAAAGATTATGACCGTCGCGTTTTTTCGTGAAACATTGCTCATACGACCTACCATGGGCTAATACATCGTGTATGGCTAGTATTTTGAATTTCCGAGATGGTGCACAAAAAATCGATCGAAATTCGACTGAGCGCGTAACATCGCGCAATGTTTTTGACCGTCGTATTTTTTTGCGAAAGCGAGCTTGTAAGACTTCCCATGGGCTAATAAGACGGGAAAGACCAGTATTTTGAATTTCCGAGACTGTGCACGAAAAACCGATCGAATCTCGGCTCTGCGCAAAGTTCGTGCAAAGTTTATGACCGTCGTATTTTTTTGCGAAAGCTTGCTTGTACGACTAACCATGGGCTAATAAAACGGGAAAGCCCAGTATTTTGAATTTCCGAGACGGAGCACGAAAAACTGATCGAAACTCGAATTTGCGCAAAGTTTATGACCGTCGCTTTTTTTCGTGAAACCTTGCTCACATGACTTACCATGGGTAATACATTGTGAATGGCCAGTATTTTGAATTTCCGAGAGCGCATGAAAAATCGATCGAAACTCAACTCATCGCAAAGTTCGTGCAAAGTTTATGACCGTCGTATTTTTTTGCGAAAGCGTGCTTGTACGACTTCCCAAGGGCTAATAAGACGGGAAAGACCAGTATTTTGAATTTTCGAGACGGTGCACGAAAAACTGATCGAAACTCGACTCTGCGCAAAGTTTATGACCGTCGTATTTTTTTGCGAAAGCGTACTTGTACGACTTCCTATGGGCTAGTAAGACGGGAAAGACCAGTATTTTGAATTTCGGAGACGGTGCACGAAAAACTGATCGAAACTCGACTCTGCGCAAAGTTTATGACCGTCACGTTTTATCGTGAAACCATGCTCATACGACTTACCATGGGCTAATACATCGTGAATGGCCTGTATTTTGAATTTTAGAGGTGGTGCACGTAAAACCAATCGAAACTCGACTCTGGGTCACCCAAGTCTTCCTTATGGTCACAATGGGTTTTTGCTAGGTACCTAACCAAGGAATCATTCTGGGAAACATCTGCAAAAACATCTCATTCTGCTGCTTGGAAAGGAATTCTGAAGGCAAGGCGATGGCTACGTAACAATATTTCTTATGTGATTTCTTCTAGAACCAATATTAATATGTGGTATGATCCTTGGGTGAATGGGAAAAGTATATTTCAGATATTTGGTGATAGAGTACGACAGGATCTGGGGGCTCCCAAAGACTGGAAGGTTTCTGAATTCATTAACAATGGTACATGGTGTCTTCCCAACCCTACATGTTATTACTTTGGCCGACTATTAGGGCTATTCCAATCAAGAACAACTCTTCAGATATGCTTATTTGGCTTCATGATAACGGTAAATTTAGTGCTACATCTGCATGGAACCAAATTAGACGACGAAACAACAAGTGGATCCAAAGTAGTTGGACATGGGATAGTCCATGCTCACAGCGACATTCCTTATGTACATGGCAGACCCTTCTCGGCAAACTTCCTACGATGGACAATATGCAGCGAAGAGGTATTTATATTGTAAATCGGTGCTCTTTGTGTATGCAAAATGAAGAAAGTGTTGACCATCTCTACTTTGCTTGTAATTATTCATCTTGGATATGGAAGGAGATCTTGAAGCGATTTGATTTTCAAAGGCTACCACGGCCAAACTTGCATCATGAATTAGAAATGCTAATGCAAAGCTTCTCAAGAAAGGGGCCTCTTACACAACTAGCAAGAATTATATTCAGATGTGCTATTTGGTGGATTTGGAAGGAGAGGTGTGGCAGAATTTTTGAGTGTCACAACATGAACAAAGCTCACATTCTGATAGAGATTCTTTAGGACTCACGATCATGTATGGAGCAAGAATTGAATACAGAGCACCTAACAAGAAGAGAGAAAGATATTTTCACAAGATTCAATTTTTCCATTCGTCAAGAATCACTCGAATAATGATGAAGATTGTAATATATTATATGGGGCAAATCTTATATTTTGTGATGTATCCACAAGTAGTCCAGAACAGTCTAGCTATTGCATTTTATTATTTATTAACTTCCTTATGCTACTCTTGGAGATGAGTTCGGTGAAGCGTGCCCATTTCACCTTTTTTTGGTGGGGTGCAATCTTCTCGACTACACTAAGAGACTTCAGGCTTTAGTTTATGGCTTGTGTAGACAAAGCTTTTTGTACAAATCTTTTACAAAATACATTATCTTTAAAATTTGACTCTGGGTGCGACTTCGCGTAATGTTTATGACCGTCGCATTTTTTCATGAAACCGTGCTCGTAAGCCATGGGTTAATACGTTGGGATTGGCCAGTATTTTGAATTTCCGAGATGGTGCACGAAAAATCGATCGAAACTCGACTCAGCACGTGACTTTGCGCAAAGTTTTTGATCGTCGTATTTTTTTGCGAAAGCGAGCTTGTACGACTTCCCATGGGCTAATAAGACGGGAAAGACCAGTATTTTGAATTTCCGAGACGGTGCACGAAAAACTGATCGAATCTCGGCTCTGCGTAAAGTTTATGACCGTCACATTTTTTCGTGAAACCATGCTCATACGACTTACCATGGGCTAATACATCGTTAATGGCCAGTATTTTGAATTTCCGAGACGGTGCACGAAAAACCGATCGAAACTCGACTCAGTGCGCGACATCGAGCAAAGTTTTTGACCATCGTATTTTTTTGCGAAAGCGAGCTTGTACGACTTCCCATGGGCTAATAAGACAGGAAAGACCAGTATTTTGAATTTCAGAGACGGTGCACGAAAAACCGATCGAATCTCGGCTCTGCGCAAAGTTTATGACCGTCGCGTTTTTTCGTGAAACCATGCTTATTTATACGACTTACCATGGGCTAATACTTTGTGAATGACCAGTATTTTGAATTTCTGAGACGGTGCACGAAAAACCGATCGAAACTCGACTCTGCGCAAAGTTCGTGCAAAGTTTATGACCGTCATATTTTTTTGCACAAGCGTGCTTGTACGACTTCCCAGATTGATTCCTTGGTTAGGTACATAGCAAAAACCCATTGTGACCATAAGGAAGACTTGTTTTGTAAAATATCCCATAATTGCTTTACCATACAAGCTTTATTCCAATCTCTAATATGTCGAAGATTCAGCCCCCCTTCATCCTTCGGTTTGCAAATGTTGTCCCAATTCACCATGTGCATTGCCTTACCATCTGTGCCATTCCAAAAGAAGTTCATAAGTAATTTATCAATATCATGGAGAAGCCCGGCAGGTAGAAGGAATGCATGAGACCAATAAATAGAATAAGAGATCAACACAGATCGAATAAGTTCAAGTCGTCCAGCTTTAGAAAGAAGCCTATTTTTCCAAGAGGCAATTCTGTTCTTAATTTTTTGTAGGATAGGCTAACAGGAGACTTTGTTGATTCCAGTGGATATAAGTGGGAGACCCAAGTAAGGAACCGGTAAATTTCCTTCAGTCACTCCCAATGTTTGAGCAATATGATCCTTATTTTCAATGCAAGCACCCACATATACTTTGCTCTTTGCATGGTTTAGCTTAAGACTAGATTTACCAAATTCATTAAGAATATCTGCCAGATTACTCACAGAAACTGGATCATCTCGAAGGAAGATAATAAGGTCATCGGCAAATGTTATGTGAGAGATATAAACAGAACCATAAAGTGGTACCTTAATTTTGCCATTGGAAACAGCCTCTTCTACCGAGCCCTTCCGTTGTAATGGTAAAAAATAAGGAGATAGTGGAATTTCTGAGACATTGCACGAAAAACCGATCGAATCTCGACTCTGCGCAAAGTTTATAACCGTCGCGTTTTTTCGTGAAACCATGCTCATACGACTTACCATGGGCTAATACATCGTGAATGGCCAGTATTTTGAATTTCCGAGACGGTGCACGAAAAATCGATCGAAACTCGACTCGCGCGTGACTTCGCGCAAAGTTTATGACCGTTGTATTTTTTTGCGAAAGCGTGCTTGTTCGACTTCCCATGGTCTAATAAGACGGGAAAGACCAGTATTTTGAATTTCCGAGACGGTGCACGAAAAACCGATTGAAACTCGACTCTGTGCAAAGTTTATGACCGTCGCGTTTTTTCGTGAAACCATGCTCACATGACTTACCATGGGCTAATACATTGTGAATGGCCTGTATTTTGAATTTCCAAGACAGTGCATGAAAAACCGATTGAAACTCGACTCAGCGCAAAGATTATGACCGTCGTATTTTTATGCGAAAGCGTGCTTGTACGACTTCCCATGGGCTACAAAGATGGGAAAGACCAGTATTTTGAATTTCCGAAACGGTGCACGAAAAACCGATCGAAACTCGACTCAGCGCGCGACTTCGATCAAAGTTTTTGACCGTCGTATTTTTTTTCGAAAGCGAGCTTGTACGACTTCTCATGGGTTAATAAGACGGGAAAGACAAGTCTTTTGAATTTCCGAGACGGTGCACGAAAAACTGATCGAAACTCGACTCAGCGCGCGACTTCGAGAAAAGTTTTTGACCGTCGTATTTTTTGCAAAAGTGAGCTTGTACGACTTCCCATGGGCTAATAAGACGGGAAAGACCAGTATTTTGAATTTTCGAGACGGTGCACAAAAAACCGATCGAATCTCGACTCTGCGCAAAGTTTATGACCGTCGCGTTTTTTCGTGAAACCATGCTCATATGACTTACCATGGGCATGAAAAACCGATCGAATCTCGACTCTGCGCAAAGTTTATGACCGTCGCGATTTTTCGTGAAACCATGCTCATACGACTTACCATGGGCTAATACATCGTGAATGGCCAGTATTTTGAATTTCCGAGACGGTGCACGAAAAACCGATCGAATTTTGACTCGCGCGCAACATTGCGCAAAGTTTATGACCGTCATTTTTTTTTGCGAAAGCGTGCTTGTACGACTTCCCATGCGCTAATAAGACGGGAAAGACTAGTATTTTGAATTTCTGAGACGGTGCACGAAAAACCGATCAAAACTCGATTCTATGCAAATTTTATGATCGTCGCGTTTTTTCGTGAAACCATGCTCACATAACTTACCATGGGCTAATACATTGTGAATGACCAGTATTTTGAATTTCCAAGACAGTGCATGAAAAACCGATCGAAACTCGACTCAGCGCAAAGTTCGCGCAAAGATTATGACCGTCGAATTTTTATGCGAAAGCGTGCTTGTACGACTTCCCATGGGCTAATAAGATGGGAAAGACCAGTATTTTGAATTTCCGAGACGGTGCACGAAAAACCGATCGAAACTCGATTCAGCGCGCGACTTCGAGCAAAGTTTTTGACCGTCGTATTTTTTTCCGAAAGCGAGCTTGTACGACTTCTCATGGGCTTATAAGACGGGAAAGACAAGTATTTTGAATTTCCGAGACGGTCCACGAAAAATCGATCGAAACTCGACTCAGCGCAAAGTTTTTGACCGTCGCATTTTTTCGTGAAACTATGCTCATACGACTTACCATGGGCTAATACATTGTGAATGGCCAGTATTTTGAATTTCCGAGACGGTGCTCGAAAAACCGATCGAAACTCAACTCGCGCGCGACTTTGCGCAAAGTTTATGACCGTCGTATTTTTTTGCGAAAGCGTGCTTGTACGACTTCTCATTGGCTAATAAGACGGGAAAGACCAGTATTTTGAATTTTCGAGACGGTGCACGAAAAACCGATCGAAACTCGACTCTCTGCAAAGTTTATGACCGTCACGTTTTTTCGTGAAACCATGCTCACATGACTTACCATGGGCTAATACAATGTGAATGGCCAGTATTTTGAATTTCCAAGACAGTGAATGAAAAACCGATCGAAACTCGACTCAGCGCAAAGTTCGCGCAAAGATTATGACCGTCGAATTTTTATGCGAAAGCGTGCTTGTACGTCTTCCCATGGGCTACTAAGATGGGAAAGACCAGTATTTTGAATTTCTGAAACGGTGCACGAAAAACCGATCGAAACTCGACTCAGCGCGTGACTTCAATCAAAGTTTTTGACCGTCATATTTTTTTCCGTAAGCGAGCTTGTACGACTTCTCATGTGTTAAGAAGACGGGAAAGACAAGTATTTTGAATTTCCGAGACGGTGCACGAAAAACCGATCGAAACTCGACTCAGCGCACGACTTCGAGAAAAGTTTTTTACCGTCGTATTTTTTGCGAAAGCGAGCTTGTACGACTTCCCATGGGCTAATAAGACGGGAAAGACCAGTATTTTGAATTTTCGAGACGGTGCACAAAAAACCGATCGAATCTTGACTCTGAGCAAAGTTTATGACCGTCGTGTTTTTTCGTGAAACCATGCTCATACGACTTACCATGGGCTAATACATTGTGAATGGCCAGTATTTTGAATTTCCGAGACGGAGCACGAAAAACCGATCGAAACTCAACTCGCGCGCGACTTCACGCAAAGTTTATGACCGTCATATTTTTTTTTGAAAGCGTGCTTGTACGACTTCCCATGAGCTAATAAGACGGGAAACACCAGTTTTTTGAATTTCCGAGACGGTGCACGAAAACCCGATCGAAACTCGACTCAGCGCGACTTCGAGCAAAGTTTTTGACCATCGTATTTTTTTCTGAAAGCGGGCTTGTATGACTTCTCAAGGGCTAATAAGACGGGATAGACAAGTATATTGAATTTCCGAGACGGTGCACGAAAACCCGATCGAAACTCGACTCGCGCGCGACTTCGCGCAAAGTTTAAGACCATCGTTTTTTTTTGCGAAAGCGTGCTTGTACGACTTCCCATGGGCTAATAAGATGGGAAAGACCACTATTTTGAATTTTCGAGACGGTGCATAAAAAATCGATCGAATCTTGACTCTGCGCAAAGTTTATGACCGTCGCATTTTTTCGTGAAACCATGCTCATACGACTTACCATGATACATCGTGAATGGCCAGTATTTTGAATTTCCGAGACGGTGCACGAAAAACCGATCGAAAGTCGACACGCGCGCGACTTCGCGCAAAGTTTATGACCGTCGTATTTTTTTGCGAAACCGTGCTTGTACAACTTCTCATGGGCAAATAAGACGCGAAAGACCAGTATTTTGAATTTCCGAGATGGTGCAGAAAAAACCGATCGAATCTTGACTCTGCGCGAAGTTTATGATCGTCGCGTTTTTTCGTGAAACCATGCTGATACGACTTACCATGGGCTAATCATCGTGAATGGCAAGTATTTTGAATTTCCGAGACGGTGCACGAAAAACCGATCGAAACTCGACTCGCGCGCGACTTCGGGCAAATTTATGACCGTCGTATTTTTTTGCGAAAGCGTGCTTTGACGACTTCTCATGGACTCATAAGACGGGAAAGACCAACATTTTGAATTTCCGAGACGGTGCACAAAAAACCGATCGAAACACAACTCGCGCGCGACTTCGCGCAAAGTTTATGACCGTCATATTTTTTTACGAAAGCGTGCCTGTACGACTTCTCATGGGCTAATAAGACGGGAAAGACCAGTATTTTAAATTTCTGAGACGGTGCACGAAAAACCGATCGAATCTCGACTCTGCGCAAAGTTTATGACCGTCGCGTTTTTTCGTGAAACCATGCTCATACAACTTACCATGGGCTAATACATCGTGAATGGCCAGTATTTTGAATTTTCGAGACGGTGCACGATAAACCGATCGAAACTCGACTCGCGCGTGACTTCGCGCAAAGTTTATGACCGTCGTATTTTTTTGCGAAAGCATGCTTATACGACTTCTCATGGGCTAATAAGACGGGAAAGACCAGTATTTTGAATTTCCGAGACGATGCACGAATAACCGATCGAATCTCGACTCGCGCGCGACTTCGCTCAAAGTTTATGACCATCGTATTTTTTTACGAAAGCGTGCTTGTACGACTGACTTCTCATGGGCTAATAAGACGGTAAAGACCAGTATTTTGAATTTCCGAGACGGTGCACAAAAAACCGATCGAATCTTGACTCTGCGCAAAGTTTATGATCGTCGCGTTTTTTCGTGAAACCATGCTCATACGACTTACCATGGGCTAATACATTGTGAATGGCTAGTATTTTGAATTTTCGAGACGGTGCACGAAAAACCGATCGAAACTCGACTCGCGCGCGACTTCGCGCAAAGTTTATGACCATCATATTTTTTTGGGAAAGCGTGCCTGTACGACTTCTCATGGGCTAAGAAGACGGGAAAGACCAGTTTTTTGAATTTTCGAGACGGTGCACGAAAAACCGATCGAAACTAAACACGCGCGCGACTTCGCGCAAACTGTATGATCGTCGTATTTTTTTGTGAAAGTGTGCGTGTACGACTTCTCAAGGGCTTATAAGATGGGAAAGACCAGTATTTTGAATTTTCGAGACGGTGCACGGAAAACCGATCGAATCTCGACTCTGCGCAAAGTTTATGACCGTTGTGATTTTTCGTGAAACCATGCTCAGACGACTTACCATGGGCTAATACATTGTGAATGGCCAGTATTTTAAATTTCCAAGACAGTGCATGAAAAACCGATCGAAACTCGGCTCAGCGCAAAGTTCGCGCAAAGATTATGACCGTCGAATTTTTATGCGAAAGCGTGCTTGTACGACTTCCCATGGGCTAATAAAATGGGAAAGACCAGTATTTTGAATTTCCGAGACGGTGCACGAAAAACCGATCGAAACTCGATTCAGCGCGCGACTTCGAACAAAATTTTTTACCGTCGTATTTTTTTTCGAAAGCGAGCTTGTACGACTTCTCATGGGCTAATAAGACGGGAAAGACAAGTATTTTGAATTTCCGAGACGGTGCACGAAAAACCGATCGAAACTCGACTCAGCGCAAAGTTTATGACCGTCGCATTTTTTTGTGAAACCATGCTCATACGACTTACCATGGGCTATTCATCGTGAATGGCCAGTATTTTGAATTTCCGAGACGGTGCAGGAAAAACCTTTCGAAACTCGACACGCGCGCGACTTCGCGCAAATTTTATGACCGTCGTATTTTTTTGTGAAAGCGTGCGTGTATGACTTCTCATGGGCTAATAAGACGGGAAAGACCAGTATTTTGAATTTCCGAGACGGTGCACGAAAAACCGATCGAATCTCGACTCAGCGCGCGACTTCGAGCAAAGTTTTTTACCATCGTATTTTTTTGTGAAAGCGAGCTTGTACGACTTCTCAAGGGCTAATAAGACGGGATAGACAAGTATATTGAATTTCTGAGACAGTGCACGAAAACCCGATCGAAACTCGACTCGCGCGCGACTTCGTGCAAAGTTTATGACCATCGTTTTTTTTTTGCGAAAGCATGCTTATACGACTTCTCATGGCCTAATAAGATAGGAAAGACCAGTATTTTGAATTTCCGAGACGGTGCACAAAAAACCGATCGAATCTTGACTCTGCGCAAAGTTTATGACCGTCGCGTTTTTTCGTGAAACCATGCTCATACGACTTACCATGGGCTAATACATTGTGAATGGCCAGTATTTTGAATTTCCGGGACGGTGCACGAAAAACCGATCGAAACTCGACTCGCGCGCGACTTCGCGCAAAGTTGATGACCATCGTATTTTTTTGCGAAAGCGTGCTTGTACGACTTCCCATGATAAGACTGGAAAGACCAGTTTTTTGAATTTCCGAGACGGTGCACGAAAAACCGATCGAAACTCAACTCTGCGCGCGACTTCGAGCAAAGTTTTTGACCGTCGTATTTTTTTCTGAAAGCGAACTTGTACGACTTCTCAAGGGCTAATAAGACGGGATAGACAAGTATTTTGAATTTCCGAGATGGTGCACGAAAAAACCGATCGAAACTCGACTCAGCGCGCGACTTCGAGCAAAGTTTTTGACCGTCATATTTTTTGCGAAAGTGAGCTTGTACGACTTCCCATGGGCTAATAAGACGGGAAAGACCAATATTTTGAATTTCTGAGACGGTGCACGAAAAACCGAACGAATCTCGACCCTGCGCAAAGTTTATGACCGTCACATTTTTTCGTGAAACCATGCTCATACGACTTACCATGGGCTAATACATTATGAATGGCCAGTATTTTGAATTTCTGAGACGGTACACGAAAAACCGATCGAAACTCGACTTTGCGCAAAGTTCGCGCAAAGTTTATGACCGTCGTATTTTTTTGCGACAGCGTGCTTGTACGACTTCCCATGGGCTAATAAGACGGGAAAGATCAACATTTTCAATTTCCGAGGCGGTGCATGAAAAACCGATCGAATCTCGGCTCCGCGCAAAGTTTTTGACCGTCGCGTTTTTTCGTGAAACCATGCTTATACGACTTACCATGGGCTAATACTTTGTGAATGACCTGTATTTTGAATTTCTGAGACGGTGCACGAAAAACCGATCGAAACTCGACTCAGCGCGACATCGAGCAAAGTTTTTGACCATCGTATTTTTTTGCGAAAGCGAGCTTGTACGACTTCCCATGGGCTAATAAGACGGGAAAGACCAGTATTTTGAATTTCAGAGATGGTGCACGAAAAACCGATCGAATCTCGGCTCTGCGCAAAGTTTATGACCGTCACATTTTTTCGTGAAACCATGCTCATACGACTTACCATGGGCTAATACATCGTGAATGGCCTGTATTTTGAATTTTAGAGGTGGTGCACGTAAAACCAATCGAAACTCGACTCTGGGTCACCCAAGTCTTCCTTATGGTCACAATGGGTTTTTGCTAGGTACCTAACCAAGGAATCATTCTGGGAAACATCTGCAAAAACATCTCATTCTGCTGCTTGGAAAGGAATTCTGAAGGCAAGGCGATGGCTACGTAACAATATTTCTTATGTGATTTCTTCTAGAACCAATATTAATATGTGGTATGATCCTTGGGTGAATGGGAAAAGTATATTTCAGATATTTGGTGATAGAGTACGACAGGATCTGGGGGCTCCCAAAGACTGGAAGGTTTCTGAATTCATTAACAATGGTACATGGTGTCTTCCCAACCCTACATGTTATTACTTTGGCCGACTATTAGGGCTATTCCAATCAAGAACAACTCTTCAGATATGCTTATTTGGCTTCATGATAACGGTAAATTTAGTGCTACATCTGCATGGAACCAAATTAGACGACGAAACAACAAGTGGATCCAAAGTAGTTGGACATGGGATAGTCCATGCTCACAGCGACATTCCTTATGTACATGGCAGACCCTTCTCGGCAAACTTCCTACGATGGACAATATGCAGCGAAGAGGTATTTATATTGTAAATCGGTGCTCTTTGTGTATGCAAAATGAAGAAAGTGTTGACCATCTCTACTTTGCTTGTAATTATTCATCTTGGATATGGAAGGAGATCTTGAAGCGATTTGATTTTCAAAGGCTACCACGGCCAAACTTGCATCATGAATTAGAAATGCTAATGCAAAGCTTCTCAAGAAAGGGGCCTCTTACACAACTAGCAAGAATTATATTCAGATGTGCTATTTGGTGGATTTGGAAGGAGAGGTGTGGCAGAATTTTTGAGTGTCACAACATGAACAAAGCTCACATTCTGATAGAGATTCTTTAGGACTCACGATCATGTATGGAGCAAGAATTGAATACAGAGCACCTAACAAGAAGAGAGAAAGATATTTTCACAAGATTCAATTTTTCCATTCGTCAAGAATCACTCGAATAATGATGAAGATTGTAATATATTATATGGGGCAAATCTTATATTTTGTGATGTATCCACAAGTAGTCCAGAACAGTCTAGCTATTGCATTTTATTATTTATTAACTTCCTTATGCTACTCTTGGAGATGAGTTCGGTGAAGCGTGCCCATTTCACCTTTTTTTGGTGGGGTGCAATCTTCTCGACTACACTAAGAGACTTCAGGCTTTAGTCTATGGCTTGTGTAGACAAAGCTTTTTGTACAAATCTTTTACAAAATACATTATCTTTAAAATTTGACTCTGGGCGCGACTTCGCATAATGTTTATGACCGTCGCATTTTTTCATGAAACCGTGCTCGTAAGCCATGGGTTAATACGTTGGGATTGGCCAGTATTTTGAATTTCCGAGATGGTGCACGAAAAATCGATCGAAACTCGACTCAGCACGTGACTTTGCGCAAAGTTTTTGATCGTCGTATTTTTTTGCGAAAGCGAGCTTGTACGACTTCCCATGGGCTAATAAGACGGGAAAGACCAGTATTTTGAATTTCCGAGACGGTGCACGAAAAACTGATCGAATCTCGGCTCTGCGTAAAGTTTATGACCGTCACATTTTTTCGTGAAACCATGCTCATACGACTTACCATGGGCTAATACATCGTTAATGGCCAGTATTTTGAATTTCCGAGACGGTGCACGAAAAACCGATCGAAACTCGACTCAGTGCGCGACATCGAGCAAAGTTTTTGACCATCGTATTTTTTTGCGAAAGCGAGCTTGTACGACTTCCCATGGGCTAATAAGACAGGAAAGACCAGTATTTTGAATTTCAGAGACGGTGCACGAAAAACCGATCGAATCTCGGCTCTGCGCAAAGTTTATGACCGTCGCGTTTTTTCGTGAAACCATGCTTATTTATACGACTTACCATGGGCTAATACTTTGTGAATGACCAGTATTTTGAATTTCTGAGACGGTGCACGAAAAACCGATCGAAACTCGACTCTGCGCAAAGTTCGTGCAAAGTTTATGACCGTCATATTTTTTTGCACAAGCGTGCTTGTACGACTTCCCAGATTGATTCCTTGGTTAGGTACATAGCAAAAACCCATTGTGACCATAAGGAATACTTGTTTTGTAAAATATCCCATAATTGCTTTACCATACAAGCTTTATTCCAATCTCTAATATGTCGAAGATTCAGCCCCCCTTCATCCTTCGGTTTGCAAATGTTGTCCCAATTCACCATGTGCATTGCCTTACCATCTGTGCCATTCCAAAAGAAGTTCATAAGTAATTTATCAATATCATGGAGAAGCCCGGCAGGTAGAAGGAATGCATGAGACCAATAAATAGAATAAGAGATCAACACAGATCGAATAAGTTCAAGTCGTCCAGCTTTAGAAAGAAGCCTATTTTTCCAAGAGGCAATTCTGTTCTTAATTTTTTGTAGGATAGGCTAACAGGAGACTTTGTTGATTCCAGTGGATATAAGTGGGAGACCCAAGTAAGGAACCGGTAAATTTCCTTCAGCAACTCCCAATGTTTGAGCAATATGATCCTTATTTTCAATGCACGCACCCACATATACTTTGCTCTTTGCATGGTTTAGCTTAAGACTAGATTTACCAAATTCATTAAGAATATCTGCCAGATTACTCACAGAAACTGGATCATCTCGAAGGAAGATAATAAGGTCATCGGCAAATGTTATGTGAGAGATATAAACAGAACCATAATGTGGTACCTTAATTTTGCCATTGGAAACAGCCTCTTCTACCGAGCCCTTCCGTTGTAATGGTAAAAAGATAAGGAGATAGTGGAATTTCCGAGACATTAAACGAAAAACCGATCGAATCTCGACTCTGCGCAAAGTTTATAACCGTCGCGTTTTTTCGTGAAACCATGCTCATACGACTTACCATGGGCTAATACATCGTGAATGGCCAGTATTTTGAATTTTCGAGACGGTGCACGAAAAATCGATCGAAACTCGACTCGCGCGCGACTTCGCGCAAAGTTTATGACCGTTGTATTTTTTTGCGAAAGCGTGCTTGTTCGACTTCCCATGGTCTAATAAGACGGGAAAGACCAGTATTTTGAATTTCCGAGACGGTGCACGAAAAACTGATTGAAACTCGACTCTGTGCAAAGTTTATGACCGTCGCGTTTTTTCGTGAAACCATGCTCACATGACTTACCATGGGCTAATACATTGTGAATGGCCTGTATTTTGAATTTCCAAGACAGTGCATGAAAAACCGATTGAAACTCGACTCAGCGCAAAGTTCGCGCAAAGATTATGACCGTCGAATTTTTATGCGAAAGCGTGCTTGTACGACTTCCCATGGGCTACAAAGATGGGAAAGACCAGTATTTTGAATTTCCGAAACGGTGCACGAAAAACCGATCGAAACTCGACTCAGCGCGCGACTTCGATCAAAGTTTTTGACCGTCGTATTTTTTTTCGAAAGCGAGCTTGTACGACTTCTCATGGGTTAATAAGACGGGAAAGACAAGTCTTTTGAATTTCCGAGACGGTGCACGAAAAACTGATCGAAACTCGACTCAGCGCGCGAATTCGAGAAAAGTTTTTGACCGTCGTATTTTTTGCAAAAGTGAGCTTGTACGACTTCCCATGGGCTAATAAGACGGGAAAGACCAGTATTTTGAATTTTCGAGACGGTGCACAAAAAACCGATCGAATCTCGACTCTGCGCAAAGTTTATGACCGTCGCGGTTTTTCGTGAAACCATGCTCATATGACTTACCATGGGCATGAAAAACCGATCGAATCTCGACTCTGCGCAAAGTTTATGACCGTCGCGATTTTTCGTGAAACCATGCTCATACGACTTACCATGGGCTAATACATCGTGAATGGCCAGTATTTTGAATTTCCGAGACGGTGCACAAAAAACCGATCGAATTTCGACTCGCGCGCAACTTTGCGCAAAGTTTATGACCGTCGTTTTTTTTTTGCGAAAGCGTGCTTGTACGACTTCCCATGCGCTAATAAGACGGGAAAGACCAGTATTTTGAATTTCCGAGACGGTGCACGAAAAACCGATCAAAACTCGATTCTATGCAAATTTTATGACCGTCACGTTTTTTCGTGAAACCATGCTCACATAACTTACCATGTAGTGAATGGCCAGTATTTTGAATTTCCAAGACAGTGCATGAAAAACCGATCGAAACTCGACTCAGCGCAAAGTTCGCGCAAAGATTATGACCGTCGAATTTTTATGCGAAAGCGTGCTTGTACGACTTCCCATGGGCTAATAAGATGGGAAAGACCAGTATTTTGAATTTCCGAGACGGTGCACGAAAAACCGATCGAAACTCGATTCAGTGCGCGACTTCGAGCAAGGTTTTTGACCGTCGTATTTTTTTCCGAAAGCGAGCTTGTACGACTTCTCATGGGCTTATAAGACGGGAAAGACAAGTATTTTGAATTTCCGAGACGGTCCACGAAAAATCGATCGAAACTCGACTCAGCGCAAAGTTTTTGACCGTCGCATTTTTTCGTGAAACTATGCTCATACGACTTACCATGGGCTAATACATTGTGAATGGCCAGTATTTTGAATTTCCGAGACGGTGCTCGAAAAACCGATCGAAACTCAACTCGCGCGCGACTTTGCGCAAAGTTTATGACCGTCGTATTTTTTTGCGAAAGCGTGCTTGTACGACTTCTCATTGGCTAATAAGACGGGAAAGACCAGTATTTTGAATTTTCGAGACGGTGCACGAAAAACCGATCGAAACTCGACTCTCTGCAAAGTTTATGACCGTCACGTTTTTTCGTGAAACCATGCTCACATGACTTACCATGGGCTAATACAATGTGAATGGCCAGTATTTTGAATTTCCAAGACAGTGAATGAAAAACCGATCGAAACTCGACTCAGCGCAAAGTTCGCGCAAAGATTATGACCGTCGAATTTTTATGCGAAAGCGTGCTTGTACGACTTCCCATGGGCTACTAAGATGGGAAAGACCAGTATTTTGAATTTCTGAAACGGTGCAAGAAAAACCGATCGAAACTCGACTTAGCGCGTGACTTCAATCAAAGTTTTTGACCGTCATATTTTTTTCCGTAAGCGAGCTTGTACGACTTCTCATGTGTTAAGAAGACGGGAAAGACAAGTATTTTGAATTTCCGAGACAGTGCACGAAAAACCGATCGAAACTCGACTCAGCGCACGACTTCGAGAAAAGTTTTTTACCGTCGTATTTTTTGCGAAAGCGAGCTTGTACGACTTCCCATGGGCTAATAAGACGGGAAAGAACAGTATTTTGAATTTTCGAGACGGTGCACAAAAAACCGATCGAATCTTGACTCTGAGCAAAGTTTATGACCGTCGTGTTTTTTCGTGAAACCATGCTCATACGACTTACCATGGGCTAATACATTGTGAATGGCCAGTATTTTGAATTTCCGAGACGGAGCACGAAAAACCGATCGAAACTCAACTCGCGCGCGACTTCACGCAAAGTTTATGACCGTCGTATTTTTTTTTGAAAGCATGCTTGTATGACTTCCCATGAGCTAATAAGACGGGAAACACCAGTTTTTTGAATTTCCGAGACGGTGCACGAAAACCCGATCGAAACTCGACTCAGCGCGACTTCGAGCAAAGTTTTTGACCATCGTATTTTTTTCTGAAAGCGAGCTTGTACGACTTCTCAAGGGCTAATAAGACGGGATAGACAAGTATATTGAATTTCCGAGACGGTGCACGAAAACCCGATCGAAACTCGACTCGCGCGCGACTTCGCGCAAAGTTTAAGACCATCATTTTTTTTTTGCGAAAGCGTGCTTGTACGACTTCCCATGGGCTAATAAGATGGGAAAGACCACTATTTTGAATTTTCGAGACGGTGCATAAAAAATCGATCGAATCTTGACTCTGCGCAAAGTTTATGACCGTCGCATTTTTTCGTGAAACCATGCTCATACGACTTACCATGGGCTATACATCGTGAATGGCCAGTATTTTGAATTTCCGAGACGGTGCACGAAAAACCGATCGAAAGTCGACACGCGCGCGACTTCGCGCAAAGTTTATGACCGTCGTATTTTTTTGCGAAACCGTGCTTGTACAACTTCTCATGGGCAAATAAGACGCGAAAGACCAGTATTTTGAATTTCCGAGATGGTGCAGGAAAAACCGATCGAATCTTGACTCTGCGCGAAGTTTATGATCGTCGCGTTTTTTCGTGAAACCATGCTGATACGACTTACCATGGGCTAATACATCGTGAATGGCAAGTATTTGAATTTCCGAGACGGTGCACGAAAAACCGATCGAAACTCGACTCGCGCGCGACTTCGGGCAAATTTATGACCGTCGTATTTTTTTGCGAAAGCGTGCTTTGACGACTTCTCATGGACTCATAAGACGGGAAAGACCAACATTTTGAATTTCCGAGACGGTGCACAAAAAACCGATCGAAACACAACTCGCGCGCGACTTCGCGCAAAGTTTATGACCGTCGTATTTTTTTTACGAAAGCGTGCCTGTACGACTTCTCATGGGCTAATAAGACGGGAAAGACCAGTATTTTAAATTTCTGAGACGGTACACGAAAAACCGATCGAATCTCGACTCTGCGCAAAGTTTATGACCGTCGTGTTTTTTCGTGAAACCATGCTCATACAACTTACCATGGGCTAATACATCGTGAATGGCCAGTATTTTGAATTTTCGAGACGGTGCACGATAAACCGATCGAAACTCGACTCGCGCGTGACTTCGCGCAAAGTTTATGACCGTCGTATTTTTTTGCGAAAGCATGCTTGTACGACTTCTCATGGGCTATTAAGAAGGGAAAGACCAGTATTTTGAATTTTCGAGACGATGCACGAAAAACCGATCGAATCTCGACTCGCGCGCGACTTCGCTCAAAGTTTATGACCATCGTATTTTTTTGCGAAAGCGTGCTTGTACGACTGACTTCTCATGGGCTAATAAGACGGTAAAGACCTGTATTTTGAATTTCCGAGACGGTGCACAAAAAACCGATCCAATCTTGACTCTGCGCAAAGTTTATGACCGTCGCGTTTTTTCGTGAAACCATGCTCATACGACTTACCATGGGCTAATACATTGTGCATGGCTAGTATTTTGAATTTTCGAGACGGTGCACGAAAAACCGATCGAAACTCGACTCGCGCGCGACTTCGCGCAAAGTTTATGACCATCATATTTTTTTGGGAAAGCGTGCCTGTACGACTTCTCATGGGCTAAGAAGACGGGAAAGACCAGTTTTTTGAATTTTCGAGACGGTGCACGAAAAACCGATCGAAACTCAACTCGCGCACGACTTCACGCAAACTGTATGATCGTCGTATTTTTTTGTGAAAGTGTGCGTGTACGACTTCTCAAGGGCTTATAAGACGGGAAAGACCAGTATTTTGAATTTCCGAGACGGTGCACGGAAAACCGATCGAATCTCGACTCTGCGCAAAGTTTATGACCGTTGTGATTTTTCGTGAAACCATGCTCAGACGACTTACCATGGGCTAATACATTGTGAATGGCCAGTATTTTAAATTTCCAAGACAGTGCATGAAAAACCGATCGAAACTCGGCTCAGCGCAAAGTTCGCGCAAAGATTATGACCGTCGAATTTTTATGCGAAAGCGTGCTTGTACGACTTCCCATGGGCTAATAAAATGGGAAAGACCAGTATTTTGAATTTCCGAGACGGCGCACGAAAAACCGATCGAAACTCGATTCAGCGCGCGACTTCGAGCAAAATTTTTTACCGTCGTATTTTTTTCCGAAAGCGAGCTTGTACGACTTCTCATGGGCTAATAAGACGGGAAAGACAAGTATTTTGAATTTCCGAGACGGTGCACGAAAAACCGATCGAAACTCGACTCAGCGCAAAGTTTATGACCGTCGCATTTTTTTGTGAAACCATGCTCATACGACTTACCATGGGCTATTCATCGTGAATGGCCAGTATTTTGAATTTCCGAGACGGTGCAGGAAAAACCTTTCGAAACTCGACACGCGCGCGACTTCGCGCAAAGTTTATGACCGTCGTATTTTTTTGTGAAAGCGTGCCTGTACGACTTCTCATGGGCTAATAAGACGGGAAAGACCAGTATTTTGAATTTCCGAGACGGTGCACGAAAAACCGATCGAATCTCGACTCAGCGCGCGACTTCGAGCAAAGTTTTTTACCATCGTATTTTTTTCTGAAAGCGAGCTTGTACGACTTCTCAAGGGCTAATAAGACGGGATAGACAAGTATTTTGAATTTCCGAGATGGTGCACGAAAAACCGATCGAAACTCGACTCAGCGCACGACTTCGAGAAAAGTTTTTTACCATCTTATTTTTTGCGAAAGCGAGCTTGTACGACTTCCCATGGGCTAATAAGATGGGAAAGACCACTATTTTGAATTTTGGAGACGGTGCATAAAAAACGGATCGAATCTTGACTCTGCGCAAAGTTTATGACCGTCGCATTTTTTCGTGAAACCATGCTCATACGACTTACCATGGGCTATACATCGTGAATGGCCAGTATTTTGAATTTCCGAGACGGTGCACGAAAAACCGATCGAAACTCGACACGCGCGCGACTTCGCGCAAAGTTTATGACCGTCGTATTTTTTTGCGAAAGTGTGCTTGTACGACTTCTCATGGGCTAATAAGACGGGAAAGACCAGTATTTTGAATTTCCGAGATGGTGCACGAAAAACCGATCGAATCTTGACTCTGCACAAAGTTTATGACCGTCGCGTTTTTTCGTGAAACCATGCTCATACGACTTACCATGGGCTAATACATCGTGAATGGCCAGTATTTTGAATTTCCGAGACGATGCACGAAAAACCGATCGAAACTCGACTCGCGCGCGACTTCGGGCAAATTTATGACCGTCGTATTTTTTTGCGAAAGCGTGCCTGTACGACTTCTCATGGGCTAATAAGACGGGAAAGACCAGTATTTTGAATTTCCGAGACGGTGCACAAAAAACCGATCGAAACACAACTCACGCGCCACTTCGCGCAAAGTTTATGACCATCGTATTTTTTTGGGAAAGCGTGCCTGTACGACTTCTCATGGGCTAATAAGACGGGAAAGACCAGTTTTTTGAATTTTCGAGACGGTGCACTAAAACCCGATTGAAACTCAACTCGCGCGTGACTTCGCACAAACTGTATGATCGTCATATTTTTTTGTGAAAGCGTGCGTGTACGATTTCTCATGGGCTAATAAGACGGGAAAGACCAGTATTTTAAATTTCCGAGACGGTGCACGAAAAACCGATCGAATCTCGACTCTGCGCAAAGTTTATGACCGTCGCGTTTTTTCGTGAAACCATGCTCATACGACTTACCATGGGCTAATACATCGTGAATGGCCAGTATTTTGAATTTCCGAGACGGTGCACGATAAACCGATTGAAACTCGACTCGCGCGTGACTTCGCGCAAAGTTTATGACCGTCGTATTTTTTTGCGAAAGCGTGCTTGTACGACTTCTCATGGGCTAATAAGACGGGAAAGACCAGTATTTTGAATTTCTGAGACGGTGCACGAAAAACCGATCGTATCTCGACTCGCGCACGACTTCGCGCAAAGTTTATGACCATCGTATTTTTTTGCGAAAGCGTGCTTGTACGACTGACTTCTCATGGGCTAATAAGACGGTAAAGACCAGTATTTTGAATTTCCGAGACGGTGCAACAAAAACCGATCGAATCTTGACTCTGCGCAAAGTTTATGACCGTCGCGTTTTTTCGTGAAACCATGCTCATACGACTTACCATGGGCTAATACATTGTGAATGGCTAGTATTTTGAATTTTCGAGACGGTGCACGAAAAACCGATCGAAACTCGACTCGCGCGCGACTTCGCGCAAAGTTTATGACCATCGTATTTTTTGGGAAAGCGTGCCTGTACGACTTCTCATGGGCTAATAAGACGGGAAAGACCAGTTTTTTGAATTTTCGAGACGGTGCACGAAAAACCGATCGAAACTCAACTCGCGCGCGACTTCGCGCAAACTGTATGATCGTCGTATTTTTTTATGAAAGCGTGCGTGTACGACTTCTCATGGGCTAATAAGACGGGAAAGACCAGTATTTTGAATTTCCGAGACGGTGCACGAAAAACCGATCGAATCTCGACTCTGCGCAAAGTTTATGACCGTCGTGATTTTTCGTGAAACCATGCTCATACGACTTACCATGGGCTAATACATTGTGAATGGCCAGTATTTTGAATTTCCAAGACAGTGCATGAAAAACCGATCGAAACTCGACTCAGCGCAAAGTTCGCGCAAAGATTATGACCGTCGAATTTTTATGCGAAAGCGTGCTTGTAGGACTTCCCATGGGCTAATAAGATGGGAAAGACCAGTATTTTGAATTTCCGAGACAGTGCACGAAAAACCGATCGAAACTCGATTCAGCGCGCGACTTCGAGCAAAATTTTTGACCGTCATATTTTTTCCCGAAAGCGAGCTTGTACGACTTCTCATGGGCTAATAAGACGGGAAAGACAAGTATTTTGAATTTCCGAGATGGTGAACGAAAAACCGATCGAAACTCGACTCAGCGCACGACTTCTAGAAAAGTTTTTTACCGTCGTATTTTTTGCGAAAGCGAGCTTGTACGACTTCCCATGGGCTATTAAGATGGGAAAGACCACTATTTTGAATTTTCGAGACGGTGCATAAAAAATCGATCGAATCTTGACTCTGCGCAAAGTTTATGACCGTCACATTTTTTCGTGAAACCATGCTCTTACGACTTACCATGGGCTATACATCGTGAATAGCCAGTATTTTGAATTTTCGAGACGGTGCAGGAAAAACCGATCGAAACTCGACACGCGCGCGACTTCGCGCAAAGTTTATGACCGTCGTATTTTTTTGCGAAAGCGTGCGTGGACGACTTCTCATGGTCTAATAAGACGGGAAAGACCAGTATTTTGAATTTCCGAGACGGTGCACGAAAAACCGATGGAATCTCGACACAGCGTGCGACTTCGAGCAAAGTTTTTGACCATCGTATTTTTTTCTGAAAGCGAGCTTGTACGACTTCTCAAGGGCTAATAAGACAGGATAGACAAGTATATTGAATTTCCGAGACGGTGCACGAAAACTCGATCGAAACTCGACTCGCGCGCGACTTCGCGCAAAGTTTATGACCATCATTTTTTTTTGCGAAAGCATGCTTGTACGACTTCTCATGGCCTAATAAGACAGGAAAGACCATTATTTTGAATTTCCAAGACGGTGCACAAAAAACCGATCGAATCATGACTCTGCGCAAAGTGTATGACCGTCGAGTTTTTTCGTGAAACCATGCTCATACGACTTACCATGGGCTAATACATTGTGAATGGCCAGTATTTTGAATTTCCGGGACGGTGCACGAAAAACCGATGGAAACTCGACTCGCGCGCGACTTCGCGCAAAGTTGATGACCATCGTATTTTTTTGCGAAAGCGTGCTTGTACGACTTCCCATGAGCTAATAAGACGGGACAGACCAGTTCTTTGAATTTCCGAGACGGTGCACGAAAAATCGATCGAAACTCAACTCAGCGCGCGACTTCGAGCAAAGTTTTTGACCGTCGTTTTTTTTTCTGAAAGCGAGCTTGTACGACTTCTCAAGGGCTAATAAGACGGGATAGACAAGTATTTTGAATTTCCGAGATGGTGCACGAAAAACCGATCGAATCTCGACTCTGCGCAAAGTTTATGACCGTCGTGATTTTTCGTGAAACCATGCTCAGACGACTTACCATGGGCTAATACATTGTGAATGGCAAGTATTTTGAATTTCCAAGACAGTGCATGAAAAACCGATCGAAACTCGACTCAGCGCAAAGTTCGCGCAAAGATTATGACCGTCGAATTTTTATGCGAAAGCGTGCTTGTACGACTTCCCATGGGCTAATAAGATGGGAAAGACCAGCATTTTGAATTTCCGAGACGGTGCACGAAAAACCGATCGAAACTCGATTCAGCGCGCGACTTCGAGCAAAATTTTTGACCGTCGTATTTTTTTCCGAAAGCGAGCTTGTACGACTTCTCATGGGCTAATAAGACGGGAAAGAAAAGTATTGTGAATTTCCGAGACGGTGAACGAAAAACCGATCGAAACTCGACTCAGCGCACGACTTCTAGAAAAGTTTTTTACCGTCGTATTTTTTGCGAAAGCGAGCTTGTTCGACTTCCCATGGGCTAATAAGATGGGAAAGACCACTATTTTGAATTTTCGAGACGGTGCATAAAAAATCGATCGAATCTTGACTCTGCGCAAAGTTTATGACCGTCGCATTTTTTCGTGAAACCATGCTCATACGACTTACCATGGGCTATACATCGTGAATGGCCAGTATTTTGAATTTCCGAGACGGTGCATGAAAAACCGATCGAAACTCGACACGCGCGCGACTTCGCGCAAAGTTTATGACCATCGTATTTTTTTGCGAAAGCGTGCTTGTACGACTTCTCATGGGCTAATAAGACGGGAAAGACCAGTATTTTGAATTTCCGAGATGGTGCACGAAAAACCGTTCGAATCTCGACTCTGCGCAAAGTTTATGACCATCGCGTTTTTTCGTGAAACCATGCTCATATGACTTACCATGGGCTAATACATCGTGAATGGCCAGTATTTTGAATTTCCGAGACGGTGCACGAAAAACCGATCGAAACTCGACTCGCGCGCGACTTCGGGCAAATTTATGACCGTCGTATTTTTTTGCGAAAGCGTGCCTGTACGACTTCTCATGGGCTACTAAGACGGGAAAGACAAGTATTTTGAATTTCTGAGACGGTGCACGAAAAACCGATCGAAACTCGACTCAGCGCACGACTTCTAGAAAAGTTTTTTACCTTCGTATTTTTTGCGAAAGCGAGCTTGTACGACTTCCCATGGGCTAATAAGATGGGAAAGACCACTATTTTGAATTTTCGAGACGGTGCATAAAAAACCGATCGAATCTTGACTCTGCGCAAAGTTTATGACCGTCGCATTTTTTCGTGAAACCATGCTCATACGACTTACCATGGGCTATACATCGTGAATGGCCAGTATTTTGAATTTCCGAGACGGTGCAGGAAAAACCGATCGAAACTCGACTCGCGCGCGAATTCGCGCAAAGTTTATGACCGTCGTATTTTTTTGCGAAAGCGTGCTTGTACGACTTCCCATGAGCTAATAAGATGGGAAAGACCAGTATTTTGAATTTCCGAGACGGTGCACGAAAAACCGATCGAATCTCGACTCAGCGCGCGACTTCGAGCAAAGTTTTTGACCGTCGTATTTTTTTCTGAAAGCGAGCTTGTACGACTTCTCAAGGGCTAATAAGACGGGATAGACAAGTATATTGAATTTCCGAGACGGTGCACGAAAACCCGATCGAAACTCAACTCGCGCGCGACTTCGCGCAAAGTTTATGACCATCATTTTTTTTTGTGAAAGCGTGCTTGTACGACTTCCCATGGGCTAATAAGATGGGAAAGACAACTATTTTGAATTTTCGAGACGGTGCATAAAAAACCGATCGAATCTTGACTCTGCGCAAAGTTTATGACCGTCGCATTTTTTCGTGAAACCATGCTCATACGACTTACCATGGGCTATACATCGTGAATGGCCAGTATTTTGAATTTCCGAGACGGTGCACGAAAAACCGATCGAAACTCGACACGCGCTCGACTTCGCGCAAAGTTTATGACCGTCATATTTTTTTGCGAAAGCGTGCTTGTACGACTTCTCATTGGCTAATAAGACGGGAAAGGCCAGTATTTTGAATTTTCGAGATGGTGCACGAAAAACCGATCGAATCTTGACTCTGCACAAAGTTTATGACCGTCGCGTTTTTTCGTGAAACCATGCTCATACGACTTACCATGGGCTAATACATTGTGAATGGCCAGTATTTTGAATTTCCGGGACGGTGCACGAAAAACCGATCGAAACTCGACTCGCGTGCGACTTCACGCAGAGTTGATGACCATCGTATTTTTTTGCGAAAGCGTGCTTGTACGACTTCCCATGAGCTAATAAGACGGGAAAGACCTGTTTTTTGAATTTCCGAGACGGTGCACGAAAAACCGATCGAAACTCGACTCAGCGCGCGACTTCGAGCAAAGTTTTTGACCGTCGTATTTTTTTCTGAAAGCGAGCTTGTACGACTTCTCATGGGCTAATAAGACGGGATAGACAAGTATATTGAATTTCCGAGACGGTGCACGAAAACCCGATCGAAACTCAACTCGCGCGCGACTTCGCGGAAAGTTTATGACCATCATTTTTTTTTGCGAAAGCGTGCTTGTACGACTTCCCATGGGCTAATAAGATGGGAAAGAACACTATTTTGAATTTTCGAGACGGTGCATAAAAAACCGATCGAATCTTGACTCTGCGCAAAGTTTATGACCGTCGCATTTTTTCGTGAAACCATGCTCATACGACTTACCATGGGCTATACATCGTGAATGGCCAGTATTTTGAATTTCCGAGACGGTGCACGAAAAACCGATCGAAACTCGACACGCGCGCGACTTCGCGTAAAGTTTATGACCGTCGTATTTTTTTGCGAAAGCCTGCTTGTACGACTTCTCATGGGCTAATAAGACGGGAAAGACTAGTATTTTGAATTTCCGAGATGGTGCACGAAAAACCGATCGAATCTTGACTCTGCGCAAAGTTTATGACCGTCGCATTTTTTCGTGAAACCATGCTCATAAGACTTACCATGGGCTAATACATCGTGAATGGCCAGTATTTTGAATTTCCGAGACGGTGCACGAAAAAACGATCGAAACTTGACTTGCGCACGACTTCGCGCAAAGTTTATGACCGTCGTATTTTTTTGCGAAAGCGTGCTTGTACGACTTCCCATGGGCTAATAAGACGGGAAAGACCAGTATTTTGAATTTCCGAGACGGTGCACAAAAAACCGATCGAAACTCGATTCTGTGCAAAGTTTATGACCGTCGCATTTTTTCGTGAAACCATGCTCACATAACTTACCATGTGAATGGTAAGTATTTTGAATTTCCAAGACAGTGCATGAAAAACCGATCGAAACTCGACTCAGCGCAAAGTTCGCGCAAAGATTATGACCGTCGAATTTTTATGCGAAAGCGTGCTTGTACGACTTCCCATGGGCTAATAAGATGGGAAAGACCAGTTTTTTGAATTTTCGAGATGGTGCTAGAAAATCTGATCGAAACTCGATTCGGCGCACGACTTCTAGAAAAGTTTTTTACCATCGTATTTTTTGCGAAAGCGAGCTTGTACGACTTCCCATGGGCTAATAAGATGGGAAAGACCACTATTTTGAATTTTCGAGACGGTGCCTAAAAAACCGATCGAACCTTGACTCTGCGCAAAGTTTATGACCGTCGCATTTTTTCGTGAAACCATGCTCATACGACTTACCATGGGCTATACATCGTGAATGGCCAGTATTTTGAATTTCCGAGACGGTGCAGGAAAAACCGATCGAAACTCGACTCGCGCGCGACTTCGCGCAAAGTTTATGACCGTCGTATTTTTTTGCGAAAGCGTGCTTGTATGACTTCCCATGAGCTAATAAGACGGGAAAGACCAGTTTTTTGAATTTCCGAGACGGTGCACGAAAAACCGATCGAAACTCGACTCAGCGCGCGACTTCGAGCAACGTTTTTAACTGTCGTATTTTTTTCTGAAAGCGAGCTTGTACGAGTTCTCCAGGTCTAATAAGACGGGATAAACAAGTATATTGAATTTCCGAGACGGTGCACGAAAACCCGATCGAAACTCGACTCGCGCGCGACTTCGCGCAAAGTTTATGACCATCGTTTTTTTTTGCGAAAGCGTGCTTGTACGACTTCCCATGGGCTAATAAGATGGGAAAGACCACTATTTTGAATTTTCGAGACGGTGCATAAAAAACCGATCGAATCTTGACTCTGCGCAAAGTTTATGACCGTCGCATTTTTTCGTGAAACCATGCTCATACGACTTACCATGGGCTATACATCGTGAATGGC
Organism: Ensete ventricosum; assembly: GCA_029747655.1. Lineage (NCBI taxonomy): Eukaryota > Viridiplantae > Streptophyta > Magnoliopsida > Zingiberales > Musaceae > Ensete > Ensete ventricosum. The sequence continues at coordinate 39,218,023 of JAQQAF010000008.1, read as the reverse complement.
CAGTATTTTGAATTTCCGAGACGGTGCACGAAAAACTGATCGAAACTCGACAAGCGCGCGACTTCGCGCAAAGTTTATGACCGTCGTATTTTTTTGCGAAAGCTTTCTTGTACGACTTCTCATGGGCTAATAAGACGGGAAAGACCAGTATTTTGAATTTCCGAGATGGTGCACGAAAAACCGATCGAATCTTGACTCTGCGCAAAGTTTATGACCGTCGTGTTTTTTCGTGAAACCATGCTCATAAGACTTACCATGGGCTAATACATCGTGAATGGCCAGTATTTTGAATTTCCGAGATGGTGCACGAAAAACCGATCGAAACTCGACTCGCGCACGACTTTGCGCAAAGTTTATGACCGTCGTATTTTTTTGCGAAAGCGTGCTTGTACGACTTCCCATGGGCTAATAAGACGGGAAAGACCAGTATTTTGAATTTTCGAGACGGTGCATAAAAAACCGATCGAATCTTGACTCTGCGCAAAGTTTATGACCGTCGCATTTTTTCGTGAAACCATGCTCATACGACTTACCATGGGCTATACATCGTGAATGGCCAGTATTTTGAATTTCCGAGACGGTGCACGAAAAACCGATCGAAACTCGACACGCGCGCGACTTCGCGCAAAGTTTATGACCGTCGTATTTTTTTGCGAAAGCGTGCTTGTACGACTTCTCATGGGCTAATAAGACGGGAAAGACCAGTATTTTGAATTTCCGAGATGGTGCACGAAAAACCGATCAAATCTTTACTCTGCGCAAAGTTTATGACCGTCGCGTTTTTTCGTGAAACCATGCTCATAAGACTTACCATGGGCTAATACATCGTGAATGGCCAGTATTTTGAAATTCCGAGACGGTGCACGAAAAACCAATTGAAACTCTACTCGCGCACGACTTCGCGCAAAGTTTATGACCGTCGTATTTTTTTGCGAAAGCGTGCTTGTACGACTTCCCATGGGCTAATAAGACGGGAAAGACCAGTATTTTGAATTTCCGAGACGGTGCACGAAAAACCGATCGAAACTCGATTCTGTGCAAAGTTTATGACCGTCGCGTTTTTTCGTGAAACTATGCTCACATAACTTAAATTTGAATGGCCAGTATTTTGAATTTCCAAGACAGTGCATGAAAAACCGATCGAAACTCGACTCAGTGCAAAGTTCGCGCAAAGATTATGACCGTCGAATTTTTATGCGAAAGCGTGCTTGTACGACTTCCCATGGGCTAATAAGATGTGAAAGACCAGTATTTTGAATTTCCGAGATGGTGCACGAAAAACCGATCGAAACTCGATTCGGCGCGCGACTTCGAGCAAAATTTTGGACCGTCGTATTTTTTTCCGAAAGCGAGCTTGTACGACTTCTCATGGGCTAATAAGACGGGAAAGACAAGTATTTTGAATTTTCGAGACGGTGCACGAAAAACCGATCGAAACTCGACTCAGCGCACGACTTCTAGAAAAGTTTTTTACCGTCGTATTTTTTGCGAAAGCGAGCTTGTACGACTTCCCATGGGCTAATAAGATGGGAAAGACCACTATTTTGAATTTTCGAGACGGTGCATAAAAAACCGATCGAATGTTGACTCTGCGTAAAGTTTATGACCGTCGCATTTTTTCGTGAAACCATGCACATACGACTTACCATGGGCTATACATCGTGAATGGCCAGTATTTTGAATTTCCGAGACGGTGCAGGAAAAACCGATCGAAACTCGACACGCGCGCGACTTCGCGCAAATTTATGACCTTCATATTTTTTTGCGAAAGCGTGCGTGTACGTCTTCTCATGGGCTAATAAGACGGGAAAGACCAGTATTTTGAATTTCCGAGACGGTGCACGAAAAACCGATCGAATCTCGACTCAGGCCGCGACTTCGAGCAAAGTTTTTGACCGTCGTATTTTTTTCTGAAAGCGAGCTTGTACGACTTCTCAAGGGCTAATAAGACGGGATAGACAAGTATATTGAATTTCCGAGACGGTGCACGAAAACCCGATCGAAACTCGACTCGCGCGCGACTTCGTGCAAAGTTTATGACCATCATTTTTTTTTGCGAAAGCGTGCTTGTACGACTTCTCATGGCCTAATAAGACAGGAAAGACCCGTATATTGAATTTCCGAGACGGTGCATAAAAACCGATCGAATCTTGACTCTGCGCAAAGTTTATGACCGTCGCATTTTTTCGTGAAACCATGCTCATACGACTTACCATGGGCTAATACATTGTGAATGGCCAGTATTTTGAATTTCCGGGACGGTGCACGAAAAACCGATCGAAACTCGACTCGCGCGCGACTTCGCGCAAAGTTTATGACCGTCGTATTTTTTTGCGAAAGCGTGCTTGTACGACTTCCAATGAGCTAATAAGACGGGAAAGACCAGTTTTTTGAATTTTCGAGACGGTGCATGAAAAACCGATCGAAACTCAACTCAGCGCGCGACTTCGAGCAATGTTTTTGACCTTCGTATTTTTTTCTGAAAGCGAGCTTGTACGACTTCTCAAGGGCTAATAAGACGGGATAGACAAGTATTTTGAATTTCCAAGATGCTGCACGAAAAACCGGTCGAAACTCGACTCAGCGCACGACTTCGAGAAAAGTTTTTTACCGTCGTATTTTTTGCGAAAGCGAGCTTGTACGACTTCCCATGGGCTTATAAGATGGGCAAGACCACTATTTTGAATTTTCGAGACGGTGCATAAAAAACTGATCGAATCTTGACTCTGCGCAAAGTTTATGACCGTCGCATTTTTTCGTGAAACCATGCTCATACGACTTACCATGGGCTATACATCGTGAATGGCCAGTATTTTGAATTTCCGAGACGGTGCACGAAAAACCGATCGAAACTCGACACGCGCGCGACTTCGCGCAAAGTTTATGACCGTCGTATTTTTTTGCGAAATCGTGCTTGTACGACTTCTTATGGGCTAATAAGACGGGAAAGACCAGTATTTTGAATTTCCGAGATGGTGCACGAAAAACCGATCGAATCTCGACTCTGCTTAAAGTTTATGACCGTCGAGTTTTTTCGTGAAACCATGCTCATATGACTTACCATGGGCTAAAACATCGTGAATGGCCAGTATTTTGAATTTCTGAGACGGTGCACGAAAAACCGATCGAAACTCGACTCGCGCGCGACTTCGCGCAAAGTTTATGACCGTCGTATTTTTTTGTGAAAGCGTGCTTGTATGACTTCTCATGGGCTAATAAGACGGGAAAGACCAATATTTTGAATTTCCGAGACAGTGCACGAAAAACCGATCGAATCTCGACTCGCGCGCGACTTCGCGCAATGTTTTTATGACCATCGTATTTTTTTGCGAAAGCGTGCTTGTACGACTGACTTCTCAAGGGCTAATAAGACGGTAAAGACCAGTATTTTGAATTTCCGAGACGGTGCACAAAAAACCGATCGAATCTTTTTTTTTTTTGGTAAGTAAAGATAATGTATTTTGTAAAAGATTTGTACAAAGAAGCTTTGTCTACACAAGTTATAGACTAAAGCCTGAAGTCTCTTAGTGTAGTCAAGAAGATTGTACCCCACCTAAAGAAGGTGAAATGGGCACACTTCATCAAACTCATTTCCAAGCGTAGCACAAGGAAGTTAATAAATAATAAAATACAATAGCTAGACTGTTCGGGAGTACTTGTGGATACATCACAAAATATAAGCTTTGCCCCATATAATACATTACAATCTTCATCATTATTCGAGTGATTATTGACTAATGAAAAAATTAAATCTTGTGAAAATCTCTTTCTCTCTTCTTGTTAGGTGCTCTATATTAAATTATTGCTCCATGCATGATCATGAGTCCTGAAGAATCTCTATCAGAATTTGAGCTTTGTTCATGTTGTGACACTCAAAAATTCTGCCACACCTCTCCTTCCAAATCCACCAAATAGCACATCTGAATATAATTCTTGCTAGTTGTGTAAGAGGACCCTTTCTTGAGAAGCCTTGCATTAGCCTTTCTAGTTCATGATGCAAGTTTGGCCGTGGTAGCCTTTGAAGATCAAATCGCTTCAAGATCTCCTTCCATATCCAAGATGAATAATCACAAGCAAAGTATAGATGGTCAACACTTTCTTCCTTTTGCATACACAAAGAGCACCGATTTACAATATAAATACCTCTTCGCTGCATATTGTCCATCGTAGGAAGTTTGCCGAGAAGGGTCTGCCATGTACATAAGGAATGTCGCTGTGAGCATGGACTATCCCATGTCCAACTACTTTGGATCCACTTGTTGTTTCGTCGTCTAATTTGGTTCCATGCAGATGTAGCACTAAATTTACCGTTATCATGAAGCCAAATAAGCATATTTGAAGAGTTGTTCTTGATTGGAATAGCCCTAATAGTCGGCCAAAGTAATAACATGTCTGGGGAGGTAGGGTTGGGAAGACACCATGTACCATTGTTAATGAATTCAGAAACCTTCCAGTCTTTGTGAGCCCCCAGATCCTGTCGTACTCTATCACCAAATATCTGAAATATACTTTTCCCATTCACCCAAGGATCATACCACATATTAATATTGGTTCCAGAAGAAATCACATAAGAAATATTATTACGTAGCCATCTCCTTGCCTTCAGAATTCCTTTCCAAGCAGCAGAATGAGATGTTTTTGCAGATGCTTCCCAGATTGATTCCTTGGTTAGGTACCTAGCAAAAACCCATTGTGACCATAAAGAAGACTTGTTTTGTAAAATATCCCATAATTGCTTTACCATACAAGCTTTATTCCAATCTCTAATATGTCGAAGATTCAAGCCCCCTTCATCCTTCGGTTTGCAAATGTTGTCCCAATTCACCATATGCATTGCCTTACCATCTGTGCCATTCCAAAAGAAGTTCATAAGTAATTTATCAATATCATTGAGAAGCCCGGCTGGTAGAAGGAATGCATGAGACCAATAAATAGAATAAGAGATCAACACTGATCGAATAAGTTCAAGTCGTCCAGCTTTAGACAGAAGCCTATTTTTCCAAGAGGAAATTCTGTTCTTAATTTTTTGTAGGATAGGCTGACAGGAGACTTTGTTGATTCCAGTGGATATAAGTGGAAGACCCAAGTAAGGAACCGGTAAATTTCCTTCAGCAACTCCCAATGTTTGAGCAATATGATCCTTATTTTCAATGCAAGCACCCACGTATACTTTGCTCTTTGCATGGTTTAGCTTAAGACCAGAAACTATACCAAATTCATTAAGAATATCTGCCAGATTACTCACAGAAACTGGATCATCTCGAAGGAAGATAATAAGGTCATCAGCAAATGTTATGTGAGAGATATAAACAGAACCATAATATGGTACCTTAATTTTGCCATTGGAAACAGCCTCTTCTAACATACAACTGAGCCCTTCCATTGCAATCGTAAAAAGATAAGGAGATAGTGGATCGCCTTGCCGAATGCCATTCTTACTCCCGAAGAAGCCAATAGGTGAACCATTAAAGAGAATCGAAAATTTTGGAGTCTCCAAGCAACATTGAATCCATTGAACCCAATGCTGAGGGAAGCCCATATTATGGAGCATCATGTAAATAAAATGCCTATTGACTGAGTCAAAGGCCTTTCGTAAATCAGCTTTAAAACATATCTTTTTCCCTCTTGTTTTTGAGTGTAGATCCTTAACCAAATCATTAGCAAGCAGGACATTATGATGGATACTCCTCCCTTTAATAAAAGCAGCCTGATTAGGACTAATGACCTTATTCATGACCTTTTGTAGTCTATCTGCCAGTAACTTCGAGATAACCTTATAAATAAAGTTGCACAGTGAAATAGGACGGTAGTTCTCCAATGAATCGGCTCCATCATTTTTAGGCACTAAAGAAATAAAAGTGCAATTCATTTCTTTAAGAATATGACCTGAGGAGAAAAAATGTCGACAAGCTTTTATGACATCGTTGCCTACAATAGACCATTAAATTTGATAAAACTCAGCTGGAAATCCGTCTGGACCAGGGCTTTTGTGCTTCGGGGACTTAAAAACAACTTTCACAATTTCATCATCCGTTATTGGGGCATTAAGATGAGAGAGGGCTTCAGAATCAAGTCGTCTTGTAGGCCCAACATGAATACTATTAGGCTGTTGCTCCTGATTGAGTAAGGAATAAAAAAATTGCTCGGTGTAATTTTTAACCTCATCCAAATCCTCAATGAGATTACCATCTATACCTTTGCATTTTTTGATACGATTAGTAGCCCTTCTGGTAGCAATAGCAGCATAGAAAAACTTCGTATTAGAATCCCCTAGAGTAAGCCAATGCTGTCGTGACTTCTGTTTCAAAAAGCATTCCTCCTGCTTCAAAGCTTGCATAAAGTTATTTCTAGCAGCAGCCTCTTTGTATATAAGATTCGCATCCAGAGGTTGAAGATTTAGCTCGCTTTGCACAGTCATAAGTTCTTTCTTGCATAACTGAACCCTGTTGGTGATATTTCCGAATGTAGTTGAATTCCACTTCTTAAGTGCTGCTTTGCATGCTTTTAGCTTTTGACATAGGATGTAAGGAGGAGAACCAAATACATTAATGTCCCAAGCTGACTTAATAACTTCGAGGAACTTAGGGTGGGAACTCCACATATTAAAAAATCTAAAAGGTTTCTTGACTCTGGGTAGTGCTTTATCTGCATGTATATGCATAATAGAGTGATCCGAAAATAACTTAGCACCGTACTCAAGAAGTGAATCTGGGAAAACTGCTAACCATTCCTGATTTATCAAACATCTGTCAAGTCGAGCCATAATTTTTCTATCAGCAGTACTTTGATTGTTCCATGAGAACCAATCACCTACAGATTTCATGTCAGTCAATGCAGCAGTATCTATACAATCATTAAAATGTTGAAGCTGACATTCGGAAAGCACTCTACCCCCCACTTTCTCATTTGTGTATCTGACAGTATTAAAGTCACCGAGAACAACCCAAGGTACTGTAGGATAATTATTTGCAATGCTAACCAGATCACGCCATAGAGCATTCCTGTCAGACATACTGTTAGATGCATAAATACCGGTAATATTGAATTGACATCCAGTCTGTTTATCCTCTGCCTTAAGATGAATGAATTGATTAGTAGCAGAAATAAACCAAGCAGTAACAATGTTAGGATGCCATAAGACCCAAACTCGACCATAAGTATCCTGAGAATCATTAGTAAAAAGTTCTGCCTCAGGCCATATTAAATTCTTCTGAACTCGAACACGATGAGGTTTAATTTTTGTTTCCACAAGAATCACCATGTCACATGCAGCAGATCGGATTATTCTATTGAGCTCCCGACATTTCTCAGTCTTATTAAGTACACGAACATTCCAACAGCTTATTTTCATCAATACTAGATAGAAGGAAGAGCATGCGATTTTGGGAGGACACTACCATCCTTTTTCTTATCCTTTGATTTTGCATGGTCCTCTCGCATAATATCTTTACCCTTTAATCCTCTATTCCTATATTTATCCACCTCATCCACAGCTTGCAAATGTTTAAATTTTTGCGTACCTTGAGGCAAGGAGTCCTGAATAGCGGGATGTGTCGAAGAGCGATGAGTTTGGTGAGTTGCAATGTCTTTGTTCCCAAGAGATTGTTGAAATGAAATTTCCTGATTATCTGAAGGAATGATTCGTGACGGCGAGGTTGTTATTGGGGAGTGAGAACCATGGGAAGCTCCTGCAGTGAAAGTCTCTGATATAAAAGGAAAAGATGAAAGTCCTGACTTGTCTTTCTCCTGTTCGTGTCGCTGCCCCAACGAGTCAGAGTGCTCATTCATCTTCTCCGCCATCATCTCTGTTGGTACTGGAGTATCAGTGCTTGGTTTAGTGGTAATGACCCCATTCTGTGGCTCTTGGCGCGGTCTGTAGACCTGTGTGATTTTTTGTGAAGGCTGTTGGCAAGCACCATTTACATGTCCAAAAGATAGACAAACCTTGCATCGTTGTGGCTTCCAAGAATATGAGACTTTCACCTTTCGAGTGCTCCCATCAAGATCACGGTAAGAAACTTCATTCGGTAGTTCCTCATCAGAAGAAACCATTACACAAGCCCTGGCAAAGGTCAATCTCGTTTGCGAAGCTGTTGCCTTATCAATATACAATGGTTGTCCCAAGGTGCTGCAAAGCTTTGCAATAAAACGACGACCCCAGAGATGTAGTGGAAGTCCATGGAAAGAAACCCATATTGGGATAGACTGTAGACTGTCTAACTCCAATCTCACATCAGGTGCCCAGCGTCGTAGTATCATTGGATGACCACGGATAGTCCAAAATCCTTCAAGGACCCGTTGTAAATCTTCTTCAGAATAAAGCTTGCATACAAAGAATCCGATCTCCAACATATGAAGATCAAATGTTGATATTCCCCATCGAGTTCTGATATATGAGGATAATGGAAAAAAGGATGTTCTTAGTCCAACAACGTAGCCCACATATTCGATCGGTTTTCGGATTCGATCGGTGATTCTTCTTCAAAACCGATCGAATCTTGACTCTGCGCAAAGTTTATGAGCGTCGCGTTTTTTCGTGAAACCATGCTCATACGACTTACCATGGGCTAATACATTGTGAATGGCCAGTATTTTGAATTTTCGAGACGGTGCACGAAAAAACCGATCGAAACTCGACTCGCGCGCGACTTCGCGCAAAGTTTATGACCATCGTATTTTTTTGGGAAAGCGTGCCTGTACGACTTCTCATGGGCTAATAAGACGGGAAAGACCAGTTTTTTGAATTTCCGAGACGGTGCACGAAAAACCGATCGAAACTCAACTCGCGCGCGACTTCGCGCAAAGTGTATGACCGTCGTATTTTTTTGCGAAAGTGTGCGTGTACGACTTCTCATGGGCTAATAAGACGGGAAAGACCAGTATTTTGAATTTCCGAGACGGTGCACGAAAAACCGATCGAATCTCAACTCTGCGCAAAGTTTATGACCGTCACGATTTTTCGTGAAACCATGCTCATACGACTTACCATGGGCTAATACATCGTGAATGGCCAGTATTTTGAATTTCCGAGACGGTCCACGAAAAACCGATCGAAACTTGACTCGCGCACGACTTCGCGCAAAGTTTATGACCGTCGTATTTTTTTGCGAAAGCGTGCTTGTACGACTTCCCATGGGCTAATAAGACGGGAAAGACCAGTATTTTGAATTTCCGAGACGGTGCACGAAAAACCGATCGAAACTCGATTCTGTGCAAAGTTTATGACCGTCGCGTTTCTTCGTGAAACCATGCTCACATAACTTACCATGGGCTAATACATTATGAATGGCCAGTATTTTGAATTTCCAAGACAGTGCATGAAAAACCGATCGAAACTCGACTAAGCGCAAAGTTCGCGCAAAGTTTATGACCGTCGAATTTTTATGCGAAAGCGTGCTTGCACGACTTCTCATGGGCTAATAAGACGGGAAAGAGAAGTATTTTCAATTTCCGAGACGGTGCACGAAAAACCGATCGAAACTCGACTCGCGCGCGACTTCGCGCAAAGTTTTTGACCGTCGTATTTTTTTGCGAAAGCGTGCTTGTACGACTTCTCATGGGCTAATAAGACGGGAAAGACCAGTATTTTGAATTTCTGAGATGGTGCACGAAAAACCGATCGAATCTCGACTCTACGCAAAGTTTATGACCGTCGCGTTTTTTCGTGAAAACATGCTCATACGACTTACCATGGGCTAATACATCGTGAATGGCCAGTATTTTGAATTTCGAGACGGTTTACGAAAAACCGATCGAAACTCGACTCGCGCGCGACTTCGCACAAAGTTTATGACCGTCGTATTTTTTTACGAAAGCGTGCTTGTACGACTTCCCATGGGCTAATAAGACGGGAAAGAGCAGTATTTTGAATTTCTGAGACGGTGCACGAAAAATCGATCGAAACTCGACTCTCTGCAAAGTTTATGACCGTCGCGTTTTCTCGTGAAACCATGCTTTTTTGGTAAGTACATTGTGAATGGCCATGCTCACATGACTTACCATTGGCTAATACAATGTGAATGGCCAGTATTTTGAATTTCCAAGACAGTGCATGAAAAACCGATCGAAAGTCGACTCAGCGCAAAGTTCACGCAAATATTATGACCGTCGAATTTTTATGCGAAAGCGTGCTTGTACGACTTCTCATGGGCAAATAAGATGGGAAAGACCAGTATTTTGAATTTCCGAGACGGTGCACGAAAAAACCGATCGAAACTCGACTCAGCGCGCGACTTCGAGCAAAGTTTTTGACCGTCGTATTTTTTTTCGAAAGCGAGCTTGTACGGCTTCTCATGGGCTCATAAAACGGGAAAGACAAGTATTTTGAATTTCTGAGACGGTACACGAAAAATCGATCGAAACTCGACTCAGCGCGCGACTTCGAGAAAATTTTTGACCATCGTATTTTTTGCGAAAGCGAGCTTGTACGACTTCCCATGGGCTAATAAGACGGGAAAGACCAGTATTTTGAATTTTCGAGACGGTGCACGAAAAATCGATCGAATCTTGACTCTGCGCAAAGTTTATGACCATCATATTTTTTCGTGAAACCATGCTCATACGACTTACCATGGGCTAATAAATCGTGAATGGCAAGTATTTTGAATTTCCGAGACGGTGCACGAAAAACCGATCGAAACTCGACTCGCGCGCGACTTCGCGCAAAGTTTATGACCATCATATTTTTTTGCGAAAGCGTGCTTGTACGACTTCCCATGGGCTAGTAAGACGGGAAAGACCAGTATTTTGAATTTCCTAGACGGTGCACAAAAAACCGATCGAATCTTGACTCTGCGCAAAGTTTATGACCGTCGCGTTTTTTCGTGAAACCATGCTCATATGACTTACCATGGGCTAATACATTGTGAATGGCCAGTATTTTGAATTTTCGAGACGGTGCACAAAAAACGGATCGAAACTCCACTCGAGCGCGACTTCGCGCAAAGTTTATGACCGTCGTATTTTTTTGCGAAAGCGTCCCCCATGGGCTAATAAGACGGGAAAGTCCAGTTTTTTTAATTTCCGAGACGGTGCACGAAAAACTGATCGAAACTCAACTCAGCGCGCGACTTCGAGCAAAGTTTTTGACCGTCGTATTTTTTTCCGAAAGTGAGCTTGTACGACTTCTCATGGGCTAATAAGACGGGAAAGACAAGTATTTTTTATTTCCGAGACGGTGCACGAAAAACCGATCGAAACTCGACTCAGCGCACGACTTCGAGAAAAGTTTTTTACCGTCGTATTTTTTTTGAAAGCAAGCTTGTACGACTTCCCATGGGCTAATAAGATGGGAAAGACCAGTATTTTGAATTTTCGAGACGGTGCACAAAAAACCGATCGACTCTTGACTCTGCGCAAAGTTTATGACCGTCGCATTTTTTCGTGAAACCATGCTCATACGACTTACCATGGGGTAATACATCGTGAATGGCCAGTATTTTGAATTTTCGAGACAGTGCACGAAAAACCGATCGAAACTCGACTCAGCGCACGACTTCGAGAAAAAATTTTTACCATCATATTTTTTGCGAAAGCAAGCTTGTACGACTTCCCATAATAAGAAGGGAAAGACCAGTATTTTGAATTTTCGAGACGGTGCACAAAAAACTGATCGAATCTTGACTCTTCGCAAATTTTATGACCGTCGCATTTTTTCGTGAAACCATGCTCATACGACTTACCATGCGCAAATTTTATGACGGTGCACGAAAAACCGATCGAAACTCTACTTGCGCGCGACTTCGCGAAAAGTTTATGACCGTCGTATTTTTTGCAAATGTGTGCCTGTACGACTTCTCATGGGATAACAAGACGGGAAAGATAAGTATTTTGAATTTACGAGACGGTGCACGAAAAAACCGATCGAAACTCGACTCAGCGCACGACTTCGGGAAAAGTTTTTTACCGTCGTATTTTTTGCGAAAGCAAGCTTGTACGACTTCCCATGGGCTAATAAGACGGGAAAGACCAGTATTTTGAATTTCCGAGACGGTGCACGAAAAACCGATCGAATCTCGACTCTGCGCAAAGTTTATGACCGTCGCGTTTTTTCATGAAACCATGCTCATACGACTTACCATGGGCTAGTACATCGTGAATGGCCAGTATTTTGAATTTCCGAGATGGTGCACGAAAAAACCGATCGAAACTCAACTCGCGCGCAACTTCGCGCAAAGTTTATGACCGTCATATTTTTTTGCGAAAGCGTGCTTGTACTTCCCATGTGCTAATAAGACGGGAAAGACCAGTATTTTGAATTTCCGAGACGGTTCAAGAAAAACTGATCGAAACTCGACTCTGTACAAAGTTTATGACTATCGCGTTTTTTCGTGAAACCTTGCTCACATGACTTACCATTGGCTAATACATTATGAATGGCCAGTATTTTGAATTTCCAAGACAGTGCATGAAAATCCGATCGAAACGCGACTCAGCGCAAAGTTCGCGCAAAGATTATGACCGTCGAATTTTTATGCGAAAGCGTGCTTGTACGACTTCCCATGGGCTAATAAGATGGGAAAGACCAGTATTTTGAATTTCCGAGACGGTGCAGGAAAAAACCGATCGAAACTCGACTCAGCGCGCGACTTCGAGCAAAGTTTTTGACCGTCGTATTTTTTTCCGAAAGTGAGCTTGTACGACTTCTCATGGGCTAATAAAACGGGAAAGACAAGTATTTTGAATTTCTAAGACGGTGCACGAAAAATCGATCGAAACTCGACTCAGCGCGCAATTTCGAGAAAAGTTTGACCGTCGTATTTTTTGCGAAAGTGAGCTTGTACGACTTCCCATGGGCTAATAAGACGGGAAAGACCATTATTTTGAATATTCGAGACGGTGCACGAAAAATCGATCGAATCTTAACTCTGCGCAAAGTTTATGACCGTGACGTTTTTTCCTGAAACCATGCTCATACGACTTACCATGGGCTAATACATCGTGAATGACCAGTATTTTGAATTTCCGAGACGGTGCACGAAAAACCGATCGAAACTCGACTCGCGCGCGACTTCGCGCAAAGTTTATGACCATCATATTTTTTTGCGAAAGCGTGCTTGTACGACTTCTCATGGGCTAATAAGACGGGAAAGACCAGAGTTTTGAATTTCCGAGACGGTGCACAAAAAACTGATCGATTCTTGACTCTGCGCAAAGTTTATGACCGTCGCATTTTTTCGTGAAACCATGCTCATACGACTTACCAATACATTGTGAATGGCCAATATTTTGAATTTCCGAGACGGTGCACGAAAAACGGATTGAAACTCGACTAGCGCGTGACTTCGCGCAAAGTTTATGACCGTTGTATTATTTTGCGAAAGCGTGCTTGTACGACTTCCCATGGGCTAATAAGACGGGAAAGACCAGTATTTTGAATTTCTGAAATGCTGCACGAAAAACCGATCGAAACTCGGATCAGCGCTCGACTTCAAGGAAAGTTTTTTACCGTCGTATTTTTTTTCGAAAGCGAGCTTGTACGACTTCTCATGGGCTAATAAGACGGGAAAGACAAGTATTTTGAATTTCCAAGACGATACACGAAAAATCGATCGAAACTCGACTCAGCGCGTGACTTCGAGAAAAGTTTTTTACCGTCGTATTTTTTGCGAAAGCGAGCTTGTACGACTTCCCATGGGCTAATTACACGGGAAAGACCAGTATTTTGAATTTTCGAGATGGTGCACAAAAAACCGATCGAATCTTGACTCTTCGCAAAGTTTATGACCATCGCATTTTTTCGTGAAACCATGCTCATATGACTTACCATCGGCTAATACATCGTGAATGGCCAGTATTTTGAATTTCCGAAACGGTGCACGAAAAACCGATTGAAATTCGACTCACGCGCGACTTCGCGCAAAGTTTCTGACCGTCGTATTTTTTTGCGAAAGCGTGCTTGTACGACTTCCCATGGGCTAATAAGACGGGAAAGACCAGTATTTTGAATTTCTGAGACGGTGCACGAAAAACCGATCGAAACTCGGCTCTGTGCAAAGTTTATGAACGTCGTGTTTTTTCGTGAAACCATGCTCACATGACTTACCATGGGCTTAATACATTGTGAATGGCCAGTATTTTGAATTTCCAAGACAGTGCATGAAAAACCGATCGAAACTCGACTCAGCGCAAAGTTCGCGCAAAGATTATGACCGTCGAATTTTTATGTGAAAGCATGCTTGTACGACTTCCCATGGGCTAATAAGATGGGAAAGACCAGTATTTTGAATTTCCGAGACGGTGCACGAAAAACCGATCGAAACTCCACTCACGCGCGACTTCGCGCAAAGTTTTTGACCATCGTATTTTTTTGCGAAAGCGTGCTTGTACGACTTCTCATGGGCTAATAAGACGGGAAAGACCAGTATTTTGAATTTTCAAGACGGTGCACAAAAAAATGATCGAATCTTTTTTTTTTTTTTGGTAAGTTGATCGAATCATGACTCTGCGCAAAGTTTATGACCGTCGCGTTTTTTTTTGTGAAACCATGCTCATAGTTAATGTCCAGTATTTTGAATTTCCGAGACGGTGCACGAAAAACCGATCGAAACTCGACTCACGCGTGACTTCGCCCAAAGTTTATGACCTCCTATTTTTTTGCAAAAGCGTGCCTGTACGACTTCCCATGGGCTAATTAGATGGGAAACACCAGTATTTTGAATTTCCGAGACGGTGCACGAAAAATCGATCGAAACTCGACTCGCGCGTGACTTCGCGCGAAGTTTATGACCATCGTATTTTTTTGCGAAAGCGTGCTTGTACGACTTCTCATGGGCTAATAAGACGGGAAAGACCAGTATTTTGAATTTCCGAGAGCACAAAAAATCGATCGAATCTTGACTCTGCGCAAAGTTTATGACCGTCGCGTTTTTTCGTGAAACTATGCTCATACGACTTACCATGGGCTAATACATTGTGAATGGCCAGTATTTTGAATTTCCGAGATGGTGCACGAAAAACCGATCGAAACTCGACTCGCGCGCGACTTCGCGCAAAGTTTATGACCGTCGAATTTTTTTGCGAAAGCGTGCTTGTACGACTTCCCATGGGTTAATAAGACGGGAAAGACCAGTATTTTGAATTTTCGAGATGGTGCACGAAAAACCGATCGAAACTCGACTATGTGCAAAGTTTATGACCGTCGTGTTTTTTTGTGAAACCATGCTCACATGACTTACCATGGGCTAATAATACATTGTGAATGGCCAGTATTTTGAATTTCCAAGACAGTGCATGAAAAACCGATCGAAACTCCACTCAGCGCAAAGTTCGCGCAATGATTATGACTATCGAATTTTTATGAGAAAGTGTGCTTGTACGACTTCACATGGGCTAATAAGATGGGAAAGGCCAGTATTTTGAATTTTCGAGGCGGTGCACGAAAAACCGATCGAAACTCGACTCAGCGCGCGACTTCGAACAAAGTTTTTGACCGTCGTATTTTTTTCCGAAAGCGACCTTATACGACTTCTCATGGGCTAATAAGACGGGAAAGACAAGTATTTTTGAATTTCCGAGACGGTGCACGAAAAACCGATCGAAACTCGACTCAGCGCGCGACTTCGAGAAAAGTTTTTGACCATCGTATTTTTGGCGAAAGTGAGCTTGTACGACTTCCCATGGGCTAATAAGATAGGAAAGACCAGTATTTTGAATTTTCGAGACGGTGCACGAAAAACCGATCGAATCTTGACTTTGCGCAAATTTATGACCGTCGCATTTTTTCGTGAAACCATACTCATACGACTTACCATGGGCTAATACATCGTGAATGGCCAGTATTTCGAATTTCCGAGACGGTGCACGAAATACTGATCGAAATTCGACTCGCGCGCGACTTCGCCCAAAGTTTATGACCGTCGTATTTTTTTGCGAAATCGTGCTTGTACGACTTCTCATGGGCTAATAAGACGGGAAAGACCAATATTTTGAATTTCCGAGATGGTGCACAAAAAAACCGATCGAATCTTGACTCTGCGCAAAGTTTATGACCGTCGCGTTTTTTCGTGAAACCATGCTCATACGACTTACCATAGGCTAATACATCGTGAATGGCCAGTATTTTGAATTTTCGAGACGGTGCACGAAAAACCGATAGAAACTCGACTCACGCGCAAAGTTTATGACCGTCGCATTTTTTGCGAAAGCGTGCTTGTACGACTTCCCATGGGTTAATAAGACGGGAAAGACCAGTATTTTGAATTTCCGAGACGGTGCACGAAAAACAGATCGAAACTCGACTCTGTGCAAAGTTTATGACCGTCGTGTTTTTTCGTGAAACCATGCTCACATGACTTACCATAGGCAAATACATTGTGAATGGCCAGTATTTTGAATTTTCAAGACAGTGCATGAAAAACCGATCGAAACTTGACTCAGCGCAAAGTTCGCGCAAAGATTATGACCGTCGAATTTTTATGTGAAAGCGTGCTTATACGACTTCCCATGGGCTAATAAGATGGGAAAGTCCAGTATTTTGAATTTCCGAGACGGTGCACGAAAAACCGATCGAAACTCGACTCAGCGCGCGACTTCGAGGAAAGTTTTTGACCGTCGTATTTTTTTAAGAAAGTGAGCTTGTACGACTTCTCATGGGCTAATAAGACGGGAAAGACAAGTATTTTGAATTTCCGAGACGGTGCACGAAAAACCGATCGAAACTCGACTCAGCGCGTGACTTCGAGAAAAGTTTTTTACCGTCGTATTTTTTACGAAAGCGAGCTTGTACGACTTCCCATTGGCTAATAAGACGGGAAAGACCAGTATTTTGAATTTTCGAGACGGTGCACAAAAAACCGATCGAATCTTGACTCTTAGCAAAGTTTATGACTATCGCATTTTTTCGTGAAACCATGCTCATATGACTTACCATGGGCTAATACATCGTGAATGGCCAGTATTTTGAATTTCCGAGACGGTGCACGAAAAAACCGATCGAAACTCGACTCGCGCGCGACTTCGCGCAAAGTTTATGACCGTCGTATTTTTTTGCGAAAGCGTGCTTGTACGACTTCCCATGGGTTAATAAGACGGGAAAGACCAGTATTTTGAATTTCCGAGATGGTGCACGAAAAAACCGATCGAAACTCGACTCTGTGCAAAGTTTATGACCGTCACGTTTTTTCGTGAAACCATGCTCACATGACTTACCATGGGCTAATACATTGTGAATGGCCAGTATTTTGAAATTCCAAGAAAGTGCATGAAAAACCGATCGGAACTCGACTCAGCGCAAAGTTCGTGCAAAGATTATGACCGTAGAATTTTTATGTGAAAGAATGCTTGTACGACTTCCCATGGGCTAATAAGATGGGAAAGACCAGTATTTTGAATTTCCGAGACGGTGCACGAAAAACCGATCGAAACTCCACTCACGCGCGACTTCGCGCAAAGTTTATGACCATCGTATTTTTTTGCGAAAGCGTGCTTGTATGACTTCTCATGGGCTAATAAGATGGGAAAGACCAGTATTTTGAATTTCCGAGATGGTGCACAAAAAACTAATCGAATCTTTTTTTTTTTTGGTAAGTCGATCGAATCTTGACTCTGCGCAAAGTTTATGACCGTCGTGTTTTTTTTTGTGAAACCATGCTCATAGTTAATGTCCAGTATTTTGAATTTCCGAGACGGTGCACGAAAAACCGATCGAAACTCGATTCGCGCGCGACTTCGCCCAAAGTTTATGACCATTGTATTTTTTTGCGAAAGAGTGCCTGTACGACTTCCCATGGGCTAATAAGATGGGAAAGACCAGTATTTTGAATTTCTGAGACGGTGAACGAAAAACCGATCGAAACTCGACTCGCGCGCGACTTCGCGCGAAGTTTATGACTATCGTATTTTTTTGCGAAAGCGTGCTTGTACGACTTCTCATGGGCTAATAAGACGGGAAAGACCAGTATTTTGAATTTCCGAGACGGTGCACAAAAAACCGATCCAATCTTGACTCTGCGCAAAGTTTATGACCGTCGCGTTTTGTCGTGAAACTATGCTCATACGACTTACCATGGGCTAATACATTGTGAATGGCCAGTATTTTGAATTTCCGAGACGGTGCAAGAAAAACCGATCGAAACTCGACTCGCGCGCGACTTCGCGCAAAGTTTATGACCGTCGTATTATTTTGCGAAAGCGTGCTTGTACGACTTCCCATGTGCTAATAAGACGGGAAAGACCAGTTTTTTTTAATTTCCGAGACGGTGCACGAAAAACCGATCGAAACTCGACTCAGCGCGCGACTTCGAGCAATGTTTTCGACCGTCGTATTTTTTTCCGAAAGCGAGCTTGTACGACTTCTCTTGGGCTAATAAGAGGGGAAAGACAAGTATTTTGAATTTCCGAGACGGTGCACGAAAAACCGATCGAAATTCGACTCAACGCACGACTTCGAGAAAAGTTTTTTACCGTCGTATTTTTTGCGAAACCGAGCTTGTACGACTTCCCATGGGCTAATAAGACGGGAAAGACCAGTATTTTGAATTTTCGAGACGGTGCACAAAAAACCGATCGAATCTTGACTCTGCGCAAAGTTTATGACTGACGCATTTTTTCGTGAAACCATGCTCATACGACTTACCATGGGCTAATACATCGTGAATGGCCAGTATTTTGAATTTCCGAGACGGTGCATGAAAAACCGATCGAAACTCGACTCGCGCGCGACTTCGCGCAAAGTTTATGACCGTTGTAGTTTTTTGCAAAAGCGTGCCTGTACGACTTCTCGTGGGCTAATAAGTCGGGGAAAGACAAGTATTTTGAATTTCCGAGACGGTGCACGAAAAACCGATCGAAACTCAACTCGCGCGCGACTTCGCGCAAAGTTTATGACCGTCGTATTTTTTTGCGAAAGCGTGCTTGTACGACTTCTCATTGGCGTGAATGGCCATTATTTTGAATTTCCGAGACGCTGCACGAAAAAACCGATCGAAACTCGACTCGCGCGCGACTTCGCGCAAAGTTTATGACCGTCATATTTTTTTGCGAAAGCGTGCTTGTACGACTTCCCATGGGCTAATAAGACGGGAAAGACCCAGTATTTTTAATTTCCGAGATGGTGCACGAAAAACCGATCAAAACTTGACTCTGTGCAAAGTTTATAACCGTCGCGTTTTTTTTGTGAAACCATGCTCACATGACTTACCATGGGCTAATACATTGTGAATGGCTAGTATTTTGAATTTCCAAGACAGTGCATGAAAAAACCGATCGAAACTCCACTCAGCGCAAAGTTCGCGCAAAGATTATGACCATCGAATTTTTATATGAAAGCGTGCTTGTACGACTTCCCATGGGCTAATAAGATGGGAAAGACCAGTACTTTGAATTTCTGAGATGGTGCACGAAAAACCGATCGACACTCGACTCGCGCGTGACTTCGCGCAAAGTTTATGACCGTCGTATTTTTTTGCGAAAGCGTGCTTGTACAACTTCTCATGGGCTAATAAGACGGGAAAGACCAGTATTTTGAATTTCCGAGACGGTGCACAAAAAACCGATCGAATCTCTCTCATTTTTTTTTTTGGTAAGTAAAGATAATGTATTTGTGAAAAGATTTGTACAAACTTTTGCAAAGTTTATGAATGTCGCGTTTTTTCGTGAAACCATGCTCATACGACTTACCCTAGGCTAATACATCGTGAATGGCCGGTATTTTGAATTTTCGAGACGGTGCACGAAAAACCGATCGAAACTCGACTCACGCGCAAAGTTTATGACCGTCGCATTTTTTGCGAAAGCGTGCTTGTACGACTTCCCATGGGTTAATAAGACGGGAAAGACCAGTATTTTGAATTTCCGAGACGGTGCACGAAAAACAGATCGAAACTCGACTCTGTGCAAAGTTTATGACCGTCGTGTTTTTTTCGTGAAACCATGCTCACATGACTTACCATAGGCAAATACATTGTGAATGGCCAGTATTTTGAATTTTCAAGACAGTGCATGAAAAACCGATCGAAACTCGACTCAGCGCAAAGTTCGCGCAAAGATTATGACCGTCGAATTTTTATGCGAAAGCGTGCTTATACGACTTCCCATGGGCTCATAAGATGGGAAAGACCAGTATTTTGAATTTCCGAGACGGTGCACGAAAAACCGATAGAAACTCGACTCAGCGCGCGACTTCGAGGAAAGTTTTTGACCGTCGTATTTTTTTCAGAAAGCAAGCTTGTACGACTTCTCATGGGTTAATAAGCCGGGAAAGACAAGTATTTTGAATTTCCGAGATGGTGCACGAAAAACCGATCGCAACTCGACTCAGCGCGTGACTTCGAGAAAAGTTTTTTACAGTCGTATTTTTTGCGAAAGCGAGCTTGTACGACTTCCCATGGGCTAACAAGATGGGAAAGACCAGTATTTTGAATTTTCGAGACGGTGCACAAAAAACCGATCGAATCTTGACTCTGCGCAAAGTTTATGACTGTCGCGTTTTTTCGTGAAAACATGCTCATACGACTTATCATGGGCTAATACATCGTGAATGGCCTGTATTTTAAATTTCCGAGACGGTGCTCGAAAAACCGATCGAAACTCAACTCGCGCGCGACTTCGCGCAAAGTTTATGACCGTCGTATTTTTTGACGAAAGCGTGCTTGTACGACTGCCCATGGGCTAATAAGACGGGAAAGACCAGTATTTTGAATTTCCGAGACGGTGCACGAAAAAGCGATCGAATCTCTTTTTTTTTTTTTGGTAATTAAAGATAAGGTATTTTAGAAAAGATTTGTACAAACTTTTGCAAAGTTTATGACCGTCACGTTTTTTCATGAAACCATGCTCATACGACTTACCATGGGCTAATACATCGTGAATGGCCATTATTTTGAATTTCCGAGACGGTGCACGAAAAACCGATCGAAACTCGACTCGCGCGCGACTTCTCGCAAAGTTTATGACCGTCGTATTTTTTTGCGAAAGCGTGCTTGTACGACTTCCCATGGGCTAATAAGATGGGAAAGACCAGTATTTTGAATTTCCGAGATGGTGCATGAAAAATCGATCGAAACTCGACTCTGTGCAAAGTTTATGACCGTCGCGTTTTTTCGTGAAACCATGCTCACATGACTTACCATGGGATAATACATTGTGAATGGCCAGTATTTTGAATTTCCAAGACAGTGCATGAAAAACCGATAGAAACTCGACTCACCGCAATGTTCGCGCAAAGATTATGACCGTCGAATTTTTGTGTGAAAGCGTGCTTGTACGACTTCCCAAGGGCTAATAAGATGGGAAAGACCAGTATTTTGAATTTCCGAGACGGTGCACGAAAAACCGATCGAAACTCGACTCAGCGCGCGACTTCGAGCAAAGTTTTTGACCGTCGTATGTTTTTTCCGAAAGCGAGCTTGTACGACTTCTCATCGGCTAATAAGACGGGAAAGACAAGTATTTTGAATTTCCGAGACGGTGCACGAAAAATCGATCGAAACTCGACTCAGTGCGCAACTTCGAGAAAAGTTTTTGACCATCGTATTTTTTGCAAAAGGGAGCTTGTACGACTTCCCATGGGTTAATAAGATGGGAAAGACCAGTATTTTGAATTTTTGAGACGGTGCACGAAAAACCGATCGAATCTTGACTCTAAGCAAATTTATGACAGTCGCATTTTTTCGTGAAACCATACTCATACGACTTACCATGGCTAATACATCGTGAATGGCCAGTATGAAGAATCTGTATCAGAATTTGAGCTTTGTTCATGTTGTGACACTCAAAAATTCTGCCACACCTCTCCTTCCAAATCCACCAAATAGCACATCTGAATATAATTCTTGCTAGTTGTGTAAGAGGACCCTTTCTTGAGAAGCCTTGCATTAGCCTTTCTAGTTTGGCCGTGGTACCCTTTGAAGATCAAATCGCTTCAAGATCTCCTTCCATATCCAAGATGAATAATCACAAGCAAAGTAGAGATGGTCAACACTTTCTTCCTTTTGCATACACAAAGAGCACCGATTTACAATATAAATACCTCTTCGCTGCATATTGTCCATCGTAGGAAGTTTGCCGAGAAGGGCCTGCCATGTACATAAGGAATGTCGCTGTGAGCATGGACTATCCCATGTCCAACTACTTGGGATCCACTTGTTGTTTCGTCTCGGAAATTCAAAATACTGGCCATTCACAATGTATTAGCCCATGGTAAGTCGTATGAGCATGGTTTCACGAAAAAATGCGACGGTCATAAACTTTGCGCAAAGTCGAGATTCGATCGGTTTTTCGTGCACCGTCTCGGAAATTCAAAATACTGGTCTTTCCCGTCTTATTAGCCCATGAGAAGTCGTACAGGCACGCTTTCGCAAAAAAATACGACGGTCATAAACTTTGCGCGAAGTCACGCGCGAGTCGAGTTTCGATCGGTTTTTCGTGCACCGTCTCGGAAATTCAAAATACTGGCCATTCACGATGTATTAGCCCATGGTAAGTCGTATGAGCAAGGTTTCATGAAAAAATGCGATGGTCATAAACTTTTCGCAGAGTCGAGATTCGATCGGTTTTTTGTGCACCGTCTCGGAAATTTGCACGAAAGTCGATGTATTAGCCCATGGTAAGTCGTGTGAGAAGTCGTACAAGCACGCTTTCGCAAAAAAATACGACGGTCAAAAACTTTGCGCGGAGTCGCGCGCGAGTCGAGTTTCGATCGGTTTTTCGTGCACCGTCTCGGAAATTCAAAATACTTGTCTTTCCCGTCTTATTAGCCAATGAGAAGTCGTACAGGCACGCTTTCGCAAAAAAATACGACGGTCATAAACTTTGCGCGAAGTCGCGCGCGAGTCGAGTTTTGATCGGTTTTTCGTGACCGTCTCGGAAATTCAAAATACTGGCCATTCACGATGTATTAGCCCATGGTAAGTCGTATGACCATGATTTCACGAAAAAAACGCGACGGTCATAAACTTTGCATAGAGTCGAGATTCGATCGGTTTTTCGTGCACCGTCTCGGAAATTCAAAATACTGGTCTTTCCCGTGTTATTAGCCCATGGGAAGTAGTACAAGCACGCTTTCGCAAAAAAATACGACGGTCATAAACTTTGCGCGAAGTCACGCGCGAGTCGAGTTTCGATCGGTTTTTCGTGCACCGTCTCGGAAATTCAAAATACTGGCCATTCACGATGTATTAGCCCATGGTCAGTCGTATGAGCATGGTTTCACGAAAAAACGCGACGGTCATAAACTTTGCGCAGAGTCGAGATTCGATCGGTTTTTCGTGCACCGTCTCGAAAATTCAAAATACTGGTCTTTCCCGTCTTAGTAGCCCATGAGAAGTCGTACAGGCACGCTTTCGCAAAAAAATACGACGGTCATAAACTTTGCGCGAAGTCGCGCGCGAGTCGAGTTTCGATCGGTTTTTCGTGCACCGTCTCGGGAATTCAAAATACTGGCCATTCACGATGTATTAGCCCATGGTAAGTCGTATGAACATGGTTTCACGAAAAAACGTGACGGTCATAAACTTTGCGCAGAGTCGAGATTCGATCGGTTTTTCATGCACCATCTCAAAAATTCAAAATACTGGTCTTTCCCGTCTTATTAGCCCATGAGAAGTCGTACAAGCACGCTTTCACAAAAAAATACGACTGTCAAAAACTTTGCGCGAAGTCACGCGCGAGTCGAGTTTCGATCGGTTTTTTGTGCACCGTCTCGGAAATTCAAAATACTGGTCGTTCCCATCTTATTAGCCCATGGGAAGTCGTACAAGCATGCTTTCGCAAAAAAATTCGACGGTCATAATCTTTGCGCGAACATTGCGGTGAGTCGAGTTTCGATCGGTTTTTCATGCACTGTCTTGGTAATTCAAAATATTGGCCATTCACAATGTATTAGCCCATGGTAAGTCATGTGAGCATGGTTTCACGAAAAAATGCGACGGTCATAAACTTTGCACAGAGTCGACTTTCGATCGGTTTTTCGTGCACCATCTCGGAAATTCAAAATACTGGTCTTTCCCATCTTATTAGCCCATGGGAAGTCGTATAAGCACGCTTTCGCAAAAAAATACGACGGTCATAAACTTTGCGCGAAGTCGCGCGCGAGTCGTGTTTCGATCGTTTTTTCGTGCACCGTCTCGGAAATTCAAAATACTGGCCATTCACGATGTATTAGCCCATGGTAAGTCGTATGAGCATGGTTTCACGAAAAAACGCGACGGTCATAAACTTTGCAAAAGTTTGTACAAATCTTTTCCAAAATACATTATCTTTACTTACCAAAAAAAAAAAAAATGAGAGAGATTCGATCGGTTTTTTGTGCACCGTCTCGGAAATTCAAAATACTGGTCTTTCCCGTCTTATTAGCCCATGAGAAGTAGTACAAGCACGCTTTCGCAAAAAAATACGACGGTCAAAAACTTTGCGCGAAGTCACGCGCGAGTCGAGTTTCGATCGGTTTTTTCGTGCACCATCTCGAAAATTCAAAATACTGGTCTTTCCCATCTTATTAGCCCATGGGAAGTCGTACAAGCATGCTTTCGCATAAAAATTCGACGGTCATAATCTTTGCGCGAACTTTGCGGTGAGTCGAGTTTCGATCGGTTTTTTATGCATTGTCTTGGAAATTCAAAATACTGGCCATTCACAATGTATTAGCCCATGGTAAGTCATGTGAGCATGGTTTCACGAAAAAACGCGACGGTCATAAACTTTGCACAGAGTCGAGTTTCGATCGGTTTTTTCGTGCACCGTATCGGAAATTCAAAATACTGGTCTTTCCCGTCTTATTAGCCCATGAGAAGTCGTACAAGCACGCTTTCGCAAAAAAATACGACGGTCATAAACATTGCGCGAAGTCGCGCGCGAGTTGAGATTCGATCGGTTTTTCTTGCACCGTCTCGGAAATTCAAAATACTTGTCTTTCCCATCTTATTAGCCCATGAGAAGTCGTACAGGCATGCTTTCGAAAAAAATACGACGGTAATAAACTTTGCGCGAAGTCACGCGCGAGTCGAGTTTCGATCGGTTTTTTCGTGCAACGTCTCGGAAATTCAAAATACTGGCCATTCACGATGTATTAGCCCATGGTAAGTCGTATGAGCATGGTTTCACGAAAAAACGCAACGGTCATAAACTTTGCGCAGAGTCGAGATTCGATCGGTTTTTCGTGCACCGTCTCGGAAATTCAAAATACTGGTCTTTCCCGTCTTATTAGCCCATGAGAAGTCATACAAGCAGGCTTTCGCAAAAAAAATACGACGGTCAAAAACTTTTTCTTTTTCTTTTTTGGTAAGTAAAGATAATGTATTTTGAAAAAGATTTGTACAAAGAAGTTTTGTCTACACAAGCAATGGACTAAAGCCTGAAGTCTCTTAGTGTAGTCAAGAAGATTGTACACCACCTAAAGAAGGTGAAATGGGCACACGTCATCAAACTCATTTCGAAGAGTAGCACAAGGAAGTTAATAAATAATAAAATGCAATAGCTAGACTGTTCCGGAGTATTTGTGGATACATCACAAAATATAAGCTTTGCCCCATATAATACATTACAATCTTCATCATTATTCGAGTGATTATTGACTAATGAAAAAATTAAATCTTGTGAAAATCTCTTTCTCTCTTCTTGTTAGATGCTCTATATTCAATTCTTGCTCCATGCATGATCGTGAGTCCTGAAGAATCTCTATCAGAATTTGAGCTTTGTTCATGTTTATGACCATCGTATTTTTTTGCGAAAGTGTGCTTGTACGACTTCTCATGGGCTAATAAGACGGGAAAGACCAGTATTTTGAATTTCCGAGACGGTGCACGAAAAACCGATCGAATTTCGACTCTGCGCAAAGTTTTATGACCGTCGCGTTTTTTCGTGAAACCATGCTCATACGACTTACCATGGGCTAATACACCGTGAATGGCCAGTCTTTTGAATTTCTGAGACGGTGCATGAAAAACCGATCGAAACTCGACTCGCGCGCGACTTCACGCAAAGTTTATAACCGTCATATTTTTTTTGCGAAAGCGTGCCTGTACGAAGTCTCATGGGCTAATAAGACGGGAAAGACAAGTATTTTGAATTTCCGAGACGGTGCACGAAAAACCGATCAAAACTCGACTCTGCGCAAAGTTTATGACCGTCATGTTTTTTCGTGAAACCATGCTCATACGACTTACCATGGGCTAATACATCGTGAATGGCCAATATTTTGAATTTCCGAGATGGTGCACGAAAAATCGATCGAAACTCGACTCGCGCGTGACTTTGCGCAAAGTTTATGACCGTCGTATTTTTTTGTGAAAGCGTGCCTGTACGACTTCTCATGGGCTAATAAGACGGGAAAGACCAGTATTTTGAATTTCCGAGACGGTGCACGAATAACCGATCGAATCTCGACTCTGCGCAAAGTTTATGACCGTCGCATTTTTTCGTGAAACCATGCTCATACGACTTACCATGGGTTAATACATCGTGAATGGCCAGTATTTTGAATTTCCGAGACGGTGCACGAAAAACCGATCGAAACTCAACTCGCGCTCGACTTCGCGCAAAGTTTATGACCGTCGTATTTTTTTTGCGAAAGCGTGCCTGTATGACTTCTCATGGGCTAATAAGACGGGAAAGACAAGTATTTTGAATTTCCGAGACGGTGCACGAAAAACCGATCGAAACTCGACTCTGCGCAAAGTTTATGACCGTCGCGTTTTTTTCGTGAAACCATGCTCATACGACTTACCATGGGCTAATACATCGTGAATGGCCAGTATTTTGAATTTCCGAGACGGTGCACGAAAAATAGATCGAAACTCGACTCGCGCGTGACTACGCGCAAAGTTTATGACCGTCGTATTTTTTTGCGAAAGCGTGCCTGTACGACTTCTCATGGGCTAATAAGAAGGGAAAGACCAGTATTTTGAATTTCCGAGACGGTGCACGAAAAACCGATCGAATCTCGACTCTACACAAAGTTTATGACCGTCGCATTTTTTCGTCAAACCATGCTCATACGACTTACCATGGGCTAATACATCGTGAATGACCAGTATTTTGAATTTCTGAGACGGTGCACGAAAAACCGATCGAAACTCGACTCGCGCGTGACTTCGCGCAAAGTTTTTGACCGTCGTATTTTTTTGCGAAAGCGTGCTTGTACGACTTTTCATGGGCTAATAAGACGGGAAAGACCAGTATTTTGAATTTCCGAGAGGTGCACGTAAAACCGATCGAATCTCGACTCTGCACAAAGTTTATGACTATCGCGTTTTTTCGTGAAACCATGCTCATACGACTTACCATGGGCTAATACATCGTGAATGGCCAGTATTTTGAATTTTCGAGACGGTGCACGAAAAACCGATCGAAACTCGACTCGCGCGCGACTTCGCGCAAAGTTTATAACCGTCGTATTTTTTTTCGAAAGCGTGCCTGTACGACTTCTCATGGGCTAATACATCGTGAATGGCCAGTATTTTGAATTTCCGAGACGGTGCACGAAAAACCGATCGAAACTCGACTCGCACGCGACTTCGCGCAAAGTTTATGACCGTCGTATTTTTTTGCGAAAGGGTGCCTGTACGACTTCTCATGGGCTAATAAGACGGGAAAGACCAGAATTTTGAATTTCCGAGACGGTACACGAAAAAACCGATCGAATCTCGACTCTGCGCAAAGTTTATGACCGTCACATTTTTTCGTGAAACCATTCTCATACGACTTACCATGGGCTAATACATCGTGAATGGCCAGTATTTTGAATTTTTGAGACGGTGCCCGAAAAACCGATCGAAACTCGACTCGCGCGCGACTTCGCGCAAAATTTATGACCGTCGTATTTTTTTGCGAAAGCGTGCCTGTACGACTTCTCATGTTCTAATAAGACGGGAAAAACCAGTATTTTGAATTTCCGAGACGGTGCATGAAAAACCGATCGAATCTCGACTTCGCGCAAAGTTTATGACTATCGTATTTTTTTGCGAAAGCGTGCCTGTACGACTTCTCATGGGCTAATAAGACGGGAAAGACCAGTATTTTGAATTTCCGAGACGGTGCACGAAAAATCGATCGAAACTCGACTCGCGCGCGACTTCGCGCAAAGTTTTTGACCGTCGTATGTTTTTGGCGAAAGCGTGCTTGTACGACTTCTCATGGGCTAATAAGACGGGAAAGACCAGTATTTTGAATTTCTGAGACGGTGCACGAAAAACCGATCGAATCTCGACTCTGCGCAAAGTTTATGACCGTCACATTTTTTCGTGAAACCATGCTCATACGACTTACCATGGGCTAATACATCGTGAATGGCCAGTATTTTGAATTTTCGAGACGGTGCACGAAAAACCGATCGAAACTCGACTCGCGCGCGACTTCGCACAAAGTTTTTGGCCGTCGTATTTTTTTGCGAAAGCGTGCTTGTACGACTTCTCATGAGCTAATAAGACGGTAAAGCAGTATTTTGAATTTCCGAGACGGTGCACGAAAAACCGACCGAATCTCGACTCTGCGCAAAGTTTATGACCGTCGCATTTTTTCGTGAAACCATGCTCATACGACTTACCATGAGCTAATACATCGTGAATGGCCAGTATTTTGAATTTTCGAGACGGTGCCCGATAAACCGATCGAAACTCGACTCGCGGGCGACTTCGCGCAAAATTTATGACCGTCGTATTTTTTTGGGAAAGCGTGCCTGTACGACTTCTCATGTGCTAATAAGACGGGAAAAACCAGTATTTTGAATTTCCGAGACGGTGCACGAAAAATCGATCAAATCTCGACTTCGCGCAAAGTTTATGACCGTCGTATTTTTTTGCGAAAGCGTGCCTGTACGACTTCTCATGGGCTAATAAGACGGGAAAGACCAGTATTTTGAATTTCCGAGACGGTACACGAAAAATCGATCGAATATCGACTCTGCGCAAAGTTTATGACCGTCGCGTTTTTTCGTGAAACCATGCTCATACGACTTCCCATGGGCTAATACATCGTGAATGGCCAGTATTTTGAATTTCGGAGACGGTGCACGAAAAACCGATCGAAACTCGGCTCGCGCGTGACTTAGCGCAAAGTTTATGACCGTCGTATTTTTTTGCGAAAGGGTGCCTGCACGACTTCTCATGGGCTAATAAGACGGGAAAGACCAGTATTTTGAATTTCTGAGACGGTACACGAAAAACCGATCGAATCTCGACTCTGCACAAAGTTTATGACCGTCACATTTTTTCGTGAAACCATGCTCATACGACTTACCATGGGCTAATACATCGTGAATGGCCAGTATTTTGAATTTTCGAGACGGTGCCCGAAAAACCGATCGAAACTCGACTCGCGCGCGACTTCGCGCAAAATTTATGACCGTCGTATTTTTTTGCGAAAGCGTGCCTGTACGACTTCTCATGTGCTAATAAGACGGGAAAAACCAGTATTTTGAATTTCCGAGACGGTGCACGAAAAACCGATCGAATCTTGACTTCGCGCAAAGTTTATGACCGTCGTTTTTTTTTACGAAAGCATGCCTGTACGACTTCTCATGGGCTAATAAGACGTGAAAGACAAGTATTTTGAATTTCCGAGACGGTGCACGAAAAACCGATCGAAACTCGACTCGCGCGCGACTTTGGGCAAAGTTTTTGACCGTCGTATGTTTTTTGCGAAAGCGAGCTTGTACGTGCTAATAAGACGGGAAAGACCAGTATTTTGAATTTCCGAGACGGTGCACGAAAAACCGATCGAATCTCGACTCTGCGCAAAGTTTATGACCGTCGTATTTTTTCGTGAAACCATGCTCATACGACTTACCATGGGCTAATACATCGTGAATGGCCAGTATTTTGAATTTTCGAGACGGTGCACGAAAAACCGATCGCAACTCGACTCGCGCGCTACTTCGCGCAAAGTTTTTGGCCGTCGTATTTTTTTGGAAAGCGTGCTTGTACGACTTCTCATGGGCTAATAAGACGGGAAAGCAGTATTTTGAATTTCCGAGACGGTGCACGAAAAACCGATCGAATCTCGACTCTGCGCAAAGTTTATGACCGTCGCATTTTTTCGTGAAACCATGCTCATACGACTTACCATGGGCTAATACATCGTGAATGGCCAGTATTTTGAATTTTCGAGACGGTGCCCAAAAAACCGATCGAAACTCGACTCGCGCGTGACTTCGCGCAAAATTTATGACCGTCGTATTTTTTTGCGAAAGCGTGCCTGTACGACTTCTCTTGTGCTAATAAGATGGGAAAAACCAGTATTTTGAATTTCCGAGACGGTGCACGAAAAATCGATCGAATCTCGACTTCGCGCAAAGTTTATGACCGTCGTATTTTTTTGCGAAAGCGTGCCTGTACGACTTCTCATGGGCTAATAAGACGGGAAAGACCAGTATTTTGAATTTCCGAGATGGTGCACGAAAAACCGATCGAAACTCGACTCGCGCGCGACTTTGGGCAAAGTTTTTGACCGTCGTATGTTTTTTGCAAAAGCATGCTTGTACGACTTCTCATGGGCTAATAAGACGGGAAAGACCAGTATTTTGAATTTCCGAGACTGTGCACGAAAAACCGATCGAATCTCGACTCTGCGCAAAGTTTATGATCGTCGCGTTTTTTCGTGAAACCATGCTCATACGACTTACCATGGGCTAATACAACGTGAATGACCAGTATTTTGAATTTTCGAGACGGTGCACGAAAAACCGATCGAAACTCGACTCGCACGCGACTTCGCGCAAAGTTTTTGGCCGTCGTATTTTTTTGCGAAAGCGTGCTTGTACGACTTCTCATGGGCTAATAAGACGGGAAAGCAGTATTTTGAATTTCCGAGACGGTGCACGAAAAACCGATCGAATCTCGACTCTGCGCAAAGTTTATGACCGTCGCATTTTTTCGTGAAACCATGCTCATACGACTTACCATGGGCTAATACATCGTGAATGGCCAGTATTTTGAATTTTCGAGACGGTGCCCAAAAAACCGATCGAAACTCGACTCGCGCGCGACTTCGCGCAAAATTTATGACCGTCATATTTTTTTACGAAAGCGTGCCTGTACGACTTCTCTTGTGCTAATAAGACGGGAAAAACCAGTATTTTGAATTTCCGAGACGGTGCACGAAAAACCGATCGAATCTTGACTTCGCTCAAAGTTTATGACCGTCGTAGTTTTTTGCGAAAGCGTGCCTGTACGACTTCTCATGGGCTAATAAGATGGGAAAGACCAGTATTTTGAATTTCCGAGACGGTACACGAAAAACCGATCGAATCTCGACTCTGCGCAAAGTTTATGACCGTCGCGTTTTTTCGTGAAACCATGCTCATACTACTTACCATGGGCTAATACAATGTGAATGGCCAGTATTTTGAATTTCCGAGACGGTGCACGAAAAACCGATCAAAACTCGACTCGCGCGCGACTACGCGCAAAGTTTATGACCGTCGTATTTTTTTGCGAAAGCGTGCCTGTACGACTTCTCATGGGCTCATAAGACGGGAAAGACCTGTATTTTGAATTTCCGAGACGGTGCACGAAAAACCGATCGAAACTCGACTCGCGCGCGACTTTGGGCAAAGTTTTTGACCGTCGTATGTTTTTTGCGAAAGCGTGCTTGTACGACTTCTCATGGGCTAATAAGACGGGAAAGACCAGTATTTTGAATTTCCGAGACGGTGCACGAAAAACCGATCGAATCTCGACTCTGCGCAAAGTTTATGACCGTCGCGTTTTTTCGTGAAACCATGCTCATACGACTTACCATTGGCAAATACATCGTGAATGGCCAGTATTTTGAATTTTCGAGACGGTGCACGAAAAACCGATCGAAACTCGACTCGCGCGCGACTTCGCCCAAAGTTTTTGGCCGTCGTATTTTTTTGCGAAAGCGTGCTTGTATGACTTCTCATGGGCTAATAAGACGGGAAAGCAGTATTTTGAATTTCCGAGACGGTGCACGAAAAACCGATCGAATCTCGACTCTGCGCAAAGTTTATGACCGTCGCATTTTTTCGTGAAACCATGCTCATACGACTTACCATGGGCTAATACATCGTGAATGGCCAGTATTTTGAATTTTCGAGACGTTGCCCAAAAAACCGATCGAAACTCGACTCGCGCGCGACTTCGCGCAAAATTTATGACCGTCGTATTTTTTTGCGAAAGCGTGCCTGTACGACTTCTCTTGTGCTAATAAGACGGGAAAAACCAGTATTTTGAATTTCCGAGACGGTGCACGAAAAACCGATCGAATCTCGACTTCGCGCAAAGTTTGTGACCCTCGTATTTTTTTGCGAAAGCGTGCCTGTACGACTTCTCATGGGCTAATAAGACGGGAAAGACAAGTATTTTGAATTTTCGAGACGGTACATGAAAAACCGATCGAATCTCGACTCTGCGCAAAGTTTATGACCGTCGCGTTTTTTCGTGAAACCATGCTCATACGACTTACCATGGGCTAATACATCGTGAATGGCCAGTATTTTGAATTTCCGAGACGGTGCACGAAAAACCGATCAAAACTCGACTCGCGCGCGACTTCGCGCAAAGTTTATGACCGTCGTATTTTTTTGCGAAAGCGTGCCTGTACGACTTCTCATCGGCTAATAAGACGGGAAAGACCAGTATTTTGAATTTTCGAGACGGTGCACGGAAAACCGATCGAATCTCGACTCTGCGCAAAGTTTTTGGCCGTCGTATTTTTTTGCGAAAGCGTGCTTGTACGACTTCTCATGGGCTAATAAGACGGGAAAGCAGTATTTTGAATTTCCGAGACGGTGCACGAAAAACCGATCGAATCTCGACTCTGCGCAAAGTTTATGACTATCGCATTTTTTTGTGAAACCATGCTCATACGACTTACCATTGGCTAATACATCGTGAATGGCCAGTATTTTGAATTTTCGAGACGGTGCCCGAAAAATCGATCAAAACTCGACTCGCGCGCGACTTCGCGCAAAGTTTATGACCGTCGTATTTTTTTGCGAAAGCGTGCCTGTACGACTTCTCATGGGCTAATAAGACGGGAAAGACCAGTATTTTGAATTTCCGAGACGGTGCACGAAAAACCGATCGAAACTCGACTCGCGCGCGACTTTGGGCAAAGTTTTTGACCGTCGTATGTTTTTTGCGAAAGCGTGCTTGTACGACTTCTCATGGGCTAATAAGACGGGAAAGACCAGTATTTTGAATTTCCGAGACGGTGCACGAAAAACCGATCGAATCTCGACTCTGCGCAAAGTTTATGACCGTCGCGTTTTTTCGTGAAACCATGCTCATACGACTTACCATGGGCAAATACATCGTGAATGGCCAGTATTTTGAATTTTCGAGACGGTGCACGAAAAACCGATCGAAACTCGACTCGCGCGCGACTTCGCGCAAAGTTTTTGGCCGTCGTATTTTTTTGCGAAAGCGTGCTTGTACCACTTCTCATGGGCTAATAAGACGGGAAAGCAGTATTTTGAATTTCCGAGACGGTGGACAAAAAACCGATCGAATCTCGACTCTGCGCAAAGTTTATGACCGTCGCATTTTTTCGTGAAACCATGCTCATACGACTTACCATGGGCTAATACATCGTGAATGGCCAGTATTTTCAATTTTCGAGACGGTGCCCAAAAAACCGATCGAAACTCGACTCGCGCGCGACTTCGCGCAAAATTTATGACCGTCGTATTTTTTTGCGAAAGCGTGCCTGTACGACTTCTCTTGTGCTAATAAGACGGGAAAAACCAGTATTTTGAATTTCCGAGACGGTGCACGAAAAACCGATCGAATCTCGACTTCGCGCAAAGTTTATGACCGTCGTATTTTTTTGCGAAAGCGTGCCTGTACGACTTCTCATGGGCTAATAAGACGGGAAAGACAAGTATTTTGAATTTTCGAGACGGTACACGAAAAACCGATCGAATCTCGACTCTGCGCAAAGTTTATGACCGTCGCGTTTTTTCGTGAAACCATGCTCATACGACTTACCATGGGCTAATACATCGTGAATGGCCAGTATTTCGAATTTCCGAGACGGTGCACGAAAAACCGATCAAAACTCGACTCGCGCGCGACTTCGCGCAAAGTTTATGACCGTCGTATTTTTTTGCGAAAGCGTGCCTGTACGACTTCTCATCGGCTAATAAGACGGGAAAGACCAGTATTTTGAATTTTCGAGACGGTGCACGAAAAACCGATCGAATCTCGACTCTGCGCAAAGTTTTTGGCCGTCGTCTTTTTTTGCGAAAGCGTGCTTGTACGACTTCTCATGGGCTAATAAGACGGGAAAGCAGTATTTTGAATTTCCGAGACGGTGCACGAAAAACCGATCGAATCTCGACTCTGCGCAAAGTTTATGACCATCGCATTTTTTTGTGAAACCATGCTCATACGACTTACCATTGGCTAATACATCGTGAATGGCCAGTATTTTGAATTTTCGAGACGGTGCCCGAAAAATCGATCAAAACTCGACTCGCGCGCGACTTCGCGCAAAGTTTATGACCGTCGTATTTTTTTGCGAAAGCGTGCCTGTACGACTTCTCATGGGCTAATAAGACGGGAAAGACCAGTATTTTGAATTTCCGAGACGGTGCACGAAAAACCGATCGAAACTCGACTCGCGCGCGACTTTGGGCAAAGTTTTTGACCGTCGTATGTTTTTTGCGAAAGCGTGCTTGTACGACTTCTCATGGGCTAATAAGACGGGAAAGACCAGTATTTTGAATTTCCGAGACGGTGCACGAAAAACCGATCGAATCTCGACTCTGCGCAAAGTTTATGACCGTCGCGTTTTTTCGTGAAACCATGCTCATACGACTTACCATGGGCAAATACATCGTGAATGGCCAGTATTTTGAATTTTCGAGACGGTGCACGAAAAACCGATCGAAACTCGACTCGCGCGCGACTTCGCGCAAAGTTTTTGGCCGTCGTATTTTTTTGCGAAAGCGTGCTTGTACGACTTCTCATGGGCTAATAAGACGGGAAAGCAGTATTTTGAATTTCCGAGACGGTGCACAAAAAACCGATCGAATCTCGACTCTGCGCAAAGTTTATGACCGTCGCATTTTTTCGTGAAACCATGCTCATACGACTTACCATGGGCTAATACATCGTGAATGGCCAGTATTTTGAATTTTCGAGACGGTGCCCAAAAAACCGATCGAAACTCGACTCGCGCGCGACTTCGCGCAAAATTTATGACCGTCATATTTTTTTACGAAAGCGTGCCTGTACGACTTCTCTTGTGCTAATAAGACGGGAAAAACCAGTATTTTGAATTTCCGAGACGGTGCACGAAAAACCGATCGAATCTCGACTTCGCTCAAAGTTTATGACCGTCGTATTTTTTTGCGAAAGCGTGCCTGTACGACTTCTCATGGGCTAATAAGATGGGAAAGACCAGTATTTTGAATTTCCGAGATGGTACACGAAAAACCGATCGAATCTCGACTCTGCGCAAAGTTTATGACCGTCGCGTTTTTTCGTGAAACCATGCTCATACTACTTACCATGGGCTAATACAATGTGAATGGCCAGTATTTTGAATTTCCGAGACGGTGCACGAAAAACCGATCAAAACTCGACTCGCGCGCGACTTCGCGCAAAGTTTATGACCGTCGTATTTTTTTGCGAAAGCGTGCCTGTACGACTTCTCATGGGCTAATAAGACGGGAAAGACCAGTATTTTGAATTTCCGAGACGGTGCACGAAAAACCGATCGAAACTCGACTCGCGCGCGACTTTGGGCAAAGTTTTTGACCGTCGTATGTTTTTTGCGAAAGCGTGCTTGTACGACTTCTCATGGGCTAATAAGACGGGAAAGACCAGTATTTTGAATTTCCGAGACGGTGCACGAAAAACCGATCGAATCTCGACTCTGCGCAAAGTTTATGACCGTCGCGTTTTTTCGTGAAACCATGCTCATACGACTTACCATGGGCAAATACATCGTGAATGGCCAGTATTTTGAATTTTCGAGACGGTGCACGAAAAACCGATCGAAACTCGACTCGCGCGCGACTTCGCGCAAAGTTTTTGGCCGTCGTATTTTTTTGCGAAAGCGTGCTTGTACGACTTCTCATGGGCTAATAAGACGGGAAAGCAGTATTTTGAATTTCCGAGACGGTGCACAAAAAACCGATCGAATCTCGACTCTGCGCAAAGTTTATGACCGTCGCATTTTTTCGTGAAACCATGCTCATACGACTTACCATGGGCTAATACATCGTGAATGGCCAGTATTTTGAATTTTCGAGACGGTGCCCAAAAAACCGATCGAAACTCGACTCGCGCGCGACTTCGCGCAAAATTTATGACCGTCATATTTTTTTACGAAAGCGTGCCTGTACGACTTCTCTTGTGCTAATAAGACGGGAAAAACCAGTATTTTGAATTTCCGAGACGGTGCACGAAAAACCGATCGAATCTCGACTTCGCTCAAAGTTTATGACCGTCGTATTTTTTTGCGAAAGCGTGCCTGTACGACTTCTCATGGGCTAATAAGATGGGAAAGACCAGTATTTTGAATTTCCGAGATGGTACATGAAAAACCGATCGAATCTCGACTCTGCGCAAAGTTTATGACCGTCGCGTTTTTTCGTGAAACCATGCTCATACTACTTACCATGGGCTAATACAATGTGAATGGCCAGTATTTTGAATTTCCGAGACGGTGCACGAAAAACCGATCAAAACTCGACTCGCGCGCGACTTCGCGCAAAGTTTATGACCGTCGTATTTTTTTGCGAAAGCGTGCCTGTACGACTTCTCATGGGCTAATAAGACGGGAAAGACCAGTATTTTGAATTTCCGAGACGGTGCACGAAAAACCGATCGAAACTCGACTCGCGCGCGACTTTTGGCAAAGTTTTTGACCGTCGTATGTTTTATGCGAAAGCGTGCTTGTACGACTTCTCATGGGCTAATAAGATGGGAAAGACCAGTATTTTGAATTTCCGAGACGGTGCACGAAAAACCGATCGAATCTCGACTCTGCGCAAAGTTTATGACCGTCGCGTTTTTTCGTGAAACCATGCTCATACGACTTACCATGGGCAAATACATCGTGAATGGCCAGTATTTTGAATTTTCGAGACGGTGCACGAAAAACCGATCGAAACTCGACTCGCGCGCGACTTCGCGCAAAGTTTTTGGCCGTCGTATTTTTTTGCGAAAGCGTGCTTGTATGACTTCTCATGGGCTAATAAGACGGGAAAGCAGTATTTTGAATTTCCGAGACGGTGCACGAAAAACCGATCGAATCTCGACTCTGCGCAAAGTTTATGACCGTCGCATTTTTTCGTGAAACCATGCTCATACGACTTACCATGGGCTAATACATCGTGAATGGCCAGTATTTTGAATTTTCGAGACGGTGCCCAAAAAACCGATCGAAACTCGACTCGCGCGCGACTTCGCGCAAAATTTATGACCGTCGTATTTTTTTGCGAAAGCGTGCCTGTACGACTTCTCTTGTGCTAATAAGACGGGAAAAACCAGTATTTTGAATTTCCGAGACGGTGCACGAAAAACCGATCGAATCTCGACTTCGCGCAAAGTTTATGACCGTCGTATTTTTTTGCGAAAGCGTGCCTGTACGACTTCTCATGGGCTAATAAGACGGGAAAGACAAGTATTTTGAATTTTCGAGACGGTACACGAAAAACCGATCGAATCTCGACTCTGCGCAAAGTTTATGACCGTCGCGTTTTTTCGTGAAACCATGCGCATACGACTTACCATGGGCTAATACATCGTGAATGGCCAGTATTTTGAATTTCCGAGACGGTGCATGAAAAACCGATCAAAACTCGACTCGCGCGCGACTTCGCGCAAAGTTTATGACCGTCGTATTTTTTTGCGAAAGCGTGCCTGTACGACTTCTCATCGGCTAATAAGACGGGAAAGACCAGTATTTTGAATTTTCGAGACGGTGCACGAAAAACCGATCGAATCTCGACTCTGCGCAAAGTTTTTGGCCGTCGTATTTTTTTGCGAAAGCGTGCTTGTACGACTTCTCATGGGCTAATAAGACGGGAAAGCAGTATTTTGAATTTCCGAGACGGTGCACGAAAAACCGATCGAATCTCGACTCTGCGCAAAGTTTATGACCATCGCATTTTTTTGTGAAACCATGCTCATACGACTTACCATTGGCTAATACATCGTGAATGGCCAGTATTTTGAATTTTCGAGACGGTGCCCGAAAAACCGATCGAAACTCGACTCGCGCGCGACTTCGCGCAAATTTTTGACCGTCGTATTTTTTTGCGAAAGCGTGCTTGTATGACTTCTCATGGGCTAATAAGACGGGAAAGACCAGTATTTTGAATTTCCGAGACGGTGCACGAAAAACCGATCGAATCTCGACTCTACGCAAAGTTTATGACCGTCGCGTTTTTTCGTGAAACCATGCTCATACGACTTACCATTGGCTAATACATCGTGAATGGCCAGTATTTTGAATTTTCGAGACGGTGCACGAAAAACCGATCGAAACTCGACTCGCGCGTGACTTCGCGCAAAGTTTATGACCGTCGTATTTTTTTGCGGAAGCGTGCCTGTACGACTTCTCATGGGCTAATAAGACGGGAAAGACTAGTATTTTGAATTTCCGAGACGGTGCTCGAAAAACCGATCGAATCTCGACTCTGCGCAAAGTGTATGACCATCGCATTTTTTCGTGAAACCATGCTCATACGACTTACAATCGGCTAATACATCGTGAATGGCTAGTATTTTGAATTTCCGAGACGGTGCACGAAAAACCGATCGAAACTCGACACGCGCGCGACTTCGCGCAAAGTTTATAACCATCGTATTTTTTTGCGAAAGCGTGCTTGTACGACTTCTCATGGGCTAATAAGACGGGAACGACCAGTATTTTGAATTTCCGAGACGGTGCACAAAAAATCGATCGAATCTTGACTCTGCGCAAAGTTTATGACCGTCGCGTTTTTTCGTGAAACTATGCTCATACGACTTACCATGGGCAAATACATTGTGAATGGCCAGTATTTTGAATTTCCTAGACGGTGCACGAAAAACCGATCGAAACTCGACTCGCGCGCGACTTCGCGCAAAGTTTATGACCGTCGTATTATTTTGCGAAAGCGTGCTTGTACGACTTCCCATGGGCTAATAAGATGGGAAAGACCAGTTTTTTTAATTTTCGAGACGGTGCACGAAAAACCGATCGAAACTCGACTCAGCGCGCGACTTCGAGCAAAGTTTTTCACCGTCGTATTTTTTTCCGAAAGCGAGCTTGTACGACTTCTCATGGGCTAATAAGAGGGGAGAGACAAGTATTTTGAATTTCCGAGACGGTGCACGAAAAATCGATCGAAACTCGACTCAACGCACGACTTCGAGAAAAGTTTTTTTCCGTCGTAATTTTTGCAAAAGCGAGCTTGTACGACTTCCCATGGGCGAATAAGACGGGAAAGACCAGTATTTTGAATTTTCGAGACGGTGCACAAAAAACCGATCGAATCTTGACTCTATGCAAAGTTTATGACCGACGCATTTTTTCGTGAAACCATGCTCATACGACTTACCATGGGCTAATACATCGTGAATGGCCAGTATTTTGAATTTCCGAGACGGTGCACGAAAAACCGTTCGAAACTCGACTCGCGCGCGACTTCGCGCAAATTTTATGACCGTCGTATTTTTTTGCAAAAGCGTGCCTGTACGACTTCTCGTGGGCTAAAAAGCCGGGAAAGACAAGTATTTTGAATTTCCGAGACGGTGCACGAAAAACCGATCGAAACTCAACTCGCGCACGACTTCGCGCAAAGTTTATAACCGTCGTATTGTTTTGCGAAAGCGTGCTTGTACGACTTCTCATGGGCGTGAATGGCCAGTATTTTGAATTTCCTAGACGCTGCACGAAAAAACAGATCGAAACTCGACTCGCGCGCGACTTCGCGCAAAGTTTATGACCGTCGAATTTTTTTGCGAAAGCGTGCCTGTACGACTTCTCATGGGCTAATAAGACGGGAAAGACAAGTATTTTGAATTTCCGAGACGGTGCACGAAAAACCGATCGAAACTCGACTCTGCGCAAAGTTTATGACCGTCGCGTTTTTTCGTGAAACCATGCTCATACGACTTACCATGGGCTAATACATCGTGAATGGCCAGTATTTTGAATTTCCGAGACGGTGCACGAAAAATAGATCGAAACTCGACTCGCGCGTGACTTCGCGCAAAGTTTATGACCGTCGTATTTTTTTGCGAAAGCGTGCCTGTACGACTTCTCATGGGCTAATAAGAAGGGAAAGACCAGTATTTTGAATTTCCGAGACGGTGCACGAAAAACCGATCGAATCTCGACTCTACACAACGTTTATGACCGTCGCATTTTTTCGTCAAACCATGCTCATACGACTTACCATGGGCTAATACATCGTGAATGGCCAGTATTTTGAATTTCTGAGACGGTGCACGAAAAACCGATCGAAACTTGACTCGCGCGTGACTTCGCGCAAAGTTTTTGACCGTCATATTTTTTTGCGAAAGCGTGCTTGTACGACTTCTCATGGGCTAATAAGACGGGAAAGACCAGTATTTTGAATTTCCGAGACGTGCACGTAAAACCGATCGAATCTCGACTCTGCACAAAGTTTATGACTATCGCGTTTTTTCGTGAAACCATGCTCATACGACTTACCATGGGCTAATACATCGTGAATGGCCAGTATTTTGAATTTTCGAGACGGTGCACGAAAAACCGATCGAAACTCGACTCGCGCGCGACTTCGCGCAAAGTTTATGACCGTCGTATTTTTTTGTGAAAGCGTGCCTGTACGACTTCTCATGGGCTAATACATCGTGAAAGGCCAGTATTTTGAATTTCCGAGACGGTGCACGAAAAACCGATCGAAACTCGACTCGCGCGCGACTTCGCGCAAAGTTTATGACCGTCGTATTTTTTTGCGAAAGGGTGCCTGTACGACTTCTCATGGGCTAATAAGACGGGAAAGACCAGAATTTTGAATTTCTGAGACGGTACACGAAAAACCGATCGAATCTCGACTCTGCGCAAAGTTTATGACCGTCACATTTTTTCGTGAAACCATTCTCATATGACTTACCATGGGCTAATACATCGTGAATGACCAGTATTTTGAATTTTTGAGACGGTGCCCGAAAAAACCGATCGAAACTCGACTCGCGGCGACTTCGCGCAAAATTTATGACCGTCGTATTTTTTTGCGAAAGCGTGCCTGTACGACTTCTCATGTGCTAATAAGACGGGAAAGACCAGTATTTTGAATTTCCGAGACGGTGCACGAAAAACCGATCGAAACTCGACTCGCGCGCGACTTCGCGCAAAGTTTTTGACCGTCGTATGTTTTTGGCAAAAGCGTGCTTGTACGACTTCTCATGGGCTAATAAGACGGGAAAGACCAGTATTTTGAATTTCTGAGACGGTGCACGAAAAACCGATCGAATCTCGACTCTGCGCAAAGTTTATGACCGTCACATTTTTTCATGAAACCATGCTCATACGACTTACCATGGGCTAATACATCGTGAATGGCCAGTATTTTGAATTTTCGAGACGGTGCACGAAAAACCGATCGAACTTGACTCGCGCGCGACTTCGCACAAAGTTTTTGGCCGTCGTATTTTTTTGCGAAAGCGTGCTTGTACGACTTCTCATGGCTAATAAGACGGTAAAGCAGTATTTTGAATTTCCGAGACGGTGCACGAAAAACCGATCAAATCTCGACTCTGCGCAAAGTTTATGACCGTCGCATTTTTTCGTGAAACCATGCTCATACGACTTACCATGGGCTAATACATCGTGAATGGCTAGTATTTTGAATTTTCGAGACGGTGCCCGATAAACCGATCGAAACTCGACTCGCGCGCGACTTCGCGCAAAATTTATGACCGTCGTATTTTTTGGGAAAGCGTGCCTGTACGACTTCTCATGTGCAAATAAGACGGGAAAAACCAGTATTTTGAATTTCCGAGACGGTGCACGAAAAATCGATCGAATCTCGACTTCGCGCAAAGTTTATGACCGTCGTATTTTTTTGCGAAAGCGTGCCTGTACGACTTCTCATGGGCTAATAAGACGGGAAAGACCAGTATTTTGAATTTCCGAGACGGTACACGAAAAATCGATCGAATCTCGACTCTGCGCAAAGTTTATGACCGTCGCGTTTTTTCGTGAAACCATGCTCATACGACTTCCCATGGGCTAATACATCGTGAATGGCCAGTATTTTGAATTTCGGAGACGGTGCACGAAAAACCGATCGAAACTCGACTCGCGCGTGACTTAGCGCAAAGTTTATGACCGTCGTATTTTTTTGCGAAAGGGTGCCTGTACGACTTCTCATGGGCTAATAAGACGGGAAAGACCAGTATTTTGAATTTCCGAGACGGTACACGAAAAACCGATCGAATCTTGACTCTGCGCAAAGTTTATGACCGTCACATTTTTTCGTGAAACCATGCTCATACGACTTACCATGGGCTAATACATCGTGAATGGCCAGTATTTTGAATTTTCGAGACGGTGCCCGAAAAACCGATCGAAACTCGACTTGCGCGCGACTTCGCGCAAAATTTATGACCGTCGTATTTTTTTGCGAAAGCGTGCCTGTACGACTTCTCATGTGCTAATAAGACGGGAAAAACCAGTATTTTGAATTTCCGAGACGGTGCACCAAAAACCGATCGAATCTTGACTTCGCGCAAAGTTTATGACCGTCGTATTTTTTTGTGAAAGCGTGCATGTACGACTTCTCATGGGCTAATAAGACGGGAAAGACAAGTATTTTGAATTTCCGAGACGGTGCACGAAAAACCGATCGAAACTCGACTCGCGCGCGACTTTGGGCAAAGTTTTTGACCGTCGTATGTTTTTTGCGAAAGCTTGCTTGTACGGGCTAATAAGACGGGAAAGACCAGTATTTTGAATTTCCGAGACGGTGCACGAAAAACCGATCGAATCTTGACTCTGCGCAAAGTTTATGACCGTCGCATTTTTTCGTGAAACCATGCTCATACGACTTACCATGACATCGTGAATGGCCAGTATTTTGAATTTTCGAGACGGTGCACGAAAAACCGATCGTAACTCGACTCGCGCGCGACTTCGCGCAAAGTTTTTGGCCGTCGTATTTTTTTGCGAAAGCGTGCTTGTACGACTTCTCATGGGCTAATAAGACGGGAAAGCAGTATTTTGAATTTCCGAGACGGTGCACGAAAAACCGATCGAATCTCGACTCTGCGCAAAGTTTATGACCGTCGCATTTTTTCGTGAAACCATGCTCATACGACTTACCATGGGCTAATACATCGTGAATGGCCAGTATTTTGAATTTTCGAGACGGTGCCCAAAAAACCGATCGAAACTCGACTCGCGCGCGACTTCGCGCAAAATTTATGACCGTCGTATTTTTTTGCGAAAGCGTGCCTGTACGACTTCTCTTGTGCTAATAAGACGGGAAAAACCAGTATTTTGAATTTCCGAGACGGTGCACGAAAAACCGATCGAATCTCGACTTCGCGCAAAGTTTATGACCGTCGTATTTTTTTGCGAAAGCGTGCCTGTACGACTTCTCATGGGCTAATAAGACGGGAAAGACCAGTATTTTGAATTTCCGAGACGGTACATGAAAAACCGATCGAATCTCGACTCTGCGCAAAGTTTATGACCGTCGCGTTTTTTCGTGAAACCATGCTCATACGACTTACCATGGGCTAATACATCGTGAATGGCCAGTATTTTGAATTTCCGAGACGGTGCACGAAAAACCGATCAAAACTCGACTCCCGCGCGACTTCGCGCAAAGTTAATGACCGTCGTATTTTTTTGCGAAAGCGTGCCTGTACGACTTCTCATGGGCTAATAAGATGGGAAAGACCAGTATTTTGAATTTCCTAGACGGTACACGAAAAACCGATCGAATCTCGACTTTGCGCAAAGTTTATGACTGTCGCGTTTTTTCGTGAAACCATGCTCATATGACTTACCATGGGCTAATACATCGTGAATGGCCAGTATTTTGAATTTCCGAGACGGTGCACGAAAAACCGATCAAAACTCGACTCGCGCGCCACTTCGCGCAAAGTTTATGACCGTCGAATTTTTATGCGAATGCATGCTTGTACGACTTCCCATGGGCTAATAAGATGGGAAAGACCAGTATTTTGAATTTCCGAGACGGTGCACGAAAAATGATCGAAACTCGACTCGCGCGTGACTTCGCGCAAAGTTTTTGACCGTCGTATTTTTTTGCGAAATCGTGCTTGTACGACTTCTCATGGGCTAATAAGACGGGAAAGACTAGTATTTTGAATTTCCAAGACGGTGCACAAAAAACCGATCGAATCTCGACTCTGTGCAAAGTTTATGACCGTCGCGTTTTTTCGTGAAACCATGCTCATACGACTTACCATGGGCTAATACATCGTGAATGGCCAGTATTTTGAATTTTCGAGAAGGTGCACGAAAAACCGATTGAAACTCGACTCGCGCGCGACTTCGCGCAAAGTTTTTGGCCGTCGTATTTTTTTGCGAAAGCGTGCTTGTACAACTTCTCATGGGCTAATAATACGGGAAAGCAGTATTTTGAATTTCCGAGACGATGCACGAAAAACCGATCGAATCTCGACTCTGCGCAAAGTTTATGACCGTCGCATTTTTTCGTGAAACCATGCTCATACGACTTACCATGGGCTAATACATCGTCAATGGCCAGTATTTTGAATTTTCGAGACGGTGCCCAAAAAACCGATCGAAACTCGACTCGCGCGCGACTTCGCGCAAAATTTATGACCGTCGTATTTTTTTGCGAAAGCGTGCCTGTACGACTTCTCTTGTGCTTATAAGACGGGAAAAACCAGTATTTTGAATTTCCGAGACGGTGCATGAAAAACCGATCGAATCTCGACTCTGCGCAAAGTTTATGACCGTCGCGTTTTTTCGTGAAACCATGCTCATACGACTTACCATGGGCTAATACATCGTGAATGACCAGTATTTTGAATTTTCGAGACGGTGCCCAAAAAACCGATCGAAACTCGACTCGCGCGTGACTTCGCGCAAAATTTATGACCGT
This sequence comes from Ensete ventricosum, assembly GCA_029747655.1. Classification (NCBI taxonomy): domain Eukaryota; kingdom Viridiplantae; phylum Streptophyta; class Magnoliopsida; order Zingiberales; family Musaceae; genus Ensete; species Ensete ventricosum. The sequence continues at coordinate 39,173,034 of JAQQAF010000008.1, read as the reverse complement.
CGTATTTTTTTGCGAAAGCGTGCCTGTACGACTTCTCTTGTGCTAATAAGACGGGAAAAACCAATATTTTGAATTTCCGAGACGGTGCACGAAAAACCGATCGAATCTTGACTTCGCGTAATGTTTATGACCGTCGTATTTTTTTGCGAAAGCGTGCCTGTACGACTTCTCATGGGCTAATAAGACGGGAAAGGCAAGTATTTTGAATTTTCGAGACGGTACACGAAAAACCGATCGAATCTCGACTCTGCGTAAAGTTTATGACCGTCGCGTTTTTTCGTGAAACCATGCTCATACGACTTACCATGGACTAATACATCGTGAATGGCCAGTATTTTGAATTTCCGAGACGGTGCACGAAAAACCAATCAAAACTCGACTCGCGCGCGACTTCGCGCAAAGTTGATGACCGTCGTATTTTTTTGCGAAAGCGTGCCTGTACGACTTCTCATGGGCTAATAAGACGGGAAAGACCAGTATTTTGAATTTTCGAGACGGTGCACGAAAAACCGATCGAATCTCGACTCTGCGCAAAGTTTTTTGCCGTCATATTTTTTTGCGAAAGCGTGCTTGTTCGACTTCTCATGGGCTAATAAGACGGGAAAGCAGTATTTTGAATTTTCGAGACGGTGCCCGAAAAACCGATCGAAACTCGACTCGCGCGCGACTTCGCGCAAAGTTTTTTTACCGTCGTATTTTTTTGCGAAAGCGTGCTTGTATGACTTCTCATGGGCTAATAAGACGGGAAAGACCAGTATTTTGAATTTCCGAGACGGTGCACGAAAAACCGATCGAATCTCGACTCTGCGCAAAGTTTATGACCGTCGCGTTTTTTCGTGAAACTATGCTCATACGACTTACCATTGGCTAATACATCGTGAATGGCCAGTATTTTGAATTTTCGAGACGGTGCACGAAAAACCGATCGAAACTCGACTCGCGCGTGACTTCGCGCAAAGTTTATGACCGTCGTATTTTTTTGCGGAAGCGTGCCTGTACGACTTCTCATGGGCTAATAAGACGGGAAAGACTAGTATTTTGAATTTCCGAGACGGTGCACGAAAAACCGATCGAATCTCGACTCTGCGCAAAGTGTATGACCATCGCATTTTTTCGTGAAACCATGCTCAGATGACTTACAATGGGCTAATACATCGTGAATGGCCAGTATTTCGAATTTCCGAGACGGTGCACGAAAAACCGATCGAAACTCGACACGCGCGCGACTTCGCGCAAAGTTTATAACCATCGTATTTTTTTTGCGAAAGCGTGCTTGTACGACTTCTCATGGGCTAATAAGACGGGAACGACCAGTATTTTGAATTTCCGAGACGGTGCACAAAAAATCGATCGAATCTTGACTCTGCGCAAAGTTTATGACCGTCGCGTTTTTTCGTGAAACTATGCTCATACGACTTACCATGGGCAAATACATTGTGAATGGCCAGTATTTTGAATTTCCTAGACGGTGCACGAAAAACCGATCGAAACTCGACTCGCGCGCGACTTCGCGCAAAGTTTATGACCGTCGTATTATTTTGCGAAAGCGTGCTTGTACGACTTCCCATGGGCTAATAAGACGGGAAAGACCAGTTTTTTTAATTTTCGAGACGGTGCACGAAAAACCGATCGAAACTCGACTCAGCGCGCGACTTCGTGCAAAGTTTTTCACCGTCGTATTTTTTTCCGAAAGCAAGCTTGTACGACTTCTCATGGGCTAATAAGAGGGGAAAGACAAGTATTTTGAATTTCCGAGACGGTGCACGAAAAATCGATCGAAACTCGACTCAACGCACGACTTCGAGAAAAGTTTTTTACCGTCGTATTTTTTGCGAAAGCGAGCTTGTACGACTTCCCATGGGCTAATAAGACGGGAAAGACCAGTATTTTGAATTTTCGAGACGGTGCACAAAAAACCGATCGAATCTTGACTCTATGCAAAGTTTATGACCGACGCATTTTTTCGTGAAACCATGCTCATACGACTTACCATGGGCTAATACATCGTGAATGGCCAGTATTTTGAATTTCCGAGACGGTGCTCGAAAAACCGATCGAAACTCGACTCGCGCGCGACTTCGCGCAAAGTTTATGACCGTCGTATTTTTTTGCAAAAGCGTGCCTGTACGACTTCTCGTGGGCTAAAAAGCCGAGAAAGACAAGTATTTTGAATATCCTAGACGGTGCACGAAAAACCGATCGAAACTCAACTCGCGCACGACTTCGCGCAAAGTTTATGACCGTCGTATTTTTTTGCGAAAGCGTGCTTGTACGACTTCTCATGGGCGTGAATGGCCAGTATTTTGAATTTCCTAGACGCTGCACGAAAAAATCGATCGAAACTCGACTCGCGCGCGACTTCGCGCAAAGTTTATGACCGTCGAATTTTTTTGCGAAAGCGTGCTTGTACGACTTCCCATGGGTTAATAAGACGGGAAAGACCAGTATTTTGAATTTCCGAGATGGTGCACGAAAAATCGATCGAAACTCGACTCTGTGCAAAGTTTATGACCGTCGCGTTTTTTTGTGAAACCATGCTCACATGACTTACCATGGGCTAATACATTGTGAATGGCCAGTATTTTGAATTTCCAAGATAGTGCATGAAAAACAGATCAAAACTCCACTCAGCGCAAAGTTCACGCAAAGATTATGACCATCGAATTTTTATGCGAAAGCGTGCTTGTACGACTTCACATGGGCTAATAAGATGGGAAAGTCCAGTATTTTGAATTTCCGAGGCGGTGCACGAAAAACCGATCGAAACTCGACTCGCGCGCGACTTCGCGCAAAGTTTTTGACCGTCGTATTTTTTGCAAAAGCGTGCTCGTACGACTTCTCAATGGCTAATAAAACGGGAAAGACAAGTATTTTGAATTTCTGAGACGGTGCACGAAAAACCGATCGAAACTCGACTCAGCGCGCGATTTCGAGAAAAGTTTTTGACCGTCGTATTTTTTGCGAAAGTGAGCTTGTACGACTTCCCATGGGCTAATAAGACGGGAAAGACCAGTATTTTGAATTTTTGAGACGGTGCACGAAAAACCGATCGAAACTTGACTCTGCGTAAAGTTTATGACCGTGACGTTTTTTCGTAAAACCATGCTCATATGACTTACCATGGGCTAATACATCGTGAATGACCAGTATTTTGAATTTCTGAGGCGGTGCACGAAAAACCGATCGAAACTCGACACGCACGCGACTTCGAGCAAAGTTTTTGACCGTCGTATTTTTTTCCGAAAGCGAGCTTATACGACTTCTCATGGGCTAATAAGACGGGAAAGACAAGTATTTTGAATTTCCGAGACGGTGCACGAAAAACCGATCGAAACTCGACTTAGCGCGCGACTTCGAGAAAAGTTTTTGACCGTCGTATTTTTTACGAAAGTGAGCTTGTATGACTTCCTTTTACAAAATACATTATCTTTACTTACCAAAAAAGAGCTTGTATGACTTCCCATGGGCTAATAAGATAGGAAAGACCAGTATTTTGAATTTTCGAGACGGTGCACGAAAAACCGATCGAATCATAACTCTGCGCAAATTTATGACCGTCGCGTTTTTTCGTGAAACCATACTCATACGACTTACCATGGGCTAATACATCCTGAATGGCCAGTATTTCGAATTTCCGAGACGGTGCACGAAAAACTGAGCGAAACTCGACTCGCGCGCGACTTCGCGTAAAGTTTATAACCATCGTATTTTTTTGCGAAAGCGTGCTTGTACGACTTCTCATGGGCTAATAAGACGGGAAAGACCAGTATTTTGAATTTCCTAGACGGTGCACAAAAAATCGATCGAATCTTGACTCTACGCAAAGTTTATGACCGTCGCGTTTTTTCGTGAAACTATGCTCATACGACTTACCATGGGCAAATACATTGTGAATGGCCAGTATTTTGAATTTCCTAGACGGTGCACGAAAAACCGATCGAAACTCAACTCGCGCGCGACTTCGCGCAAAGTTTATGACCGTCGTATTATTTTGCCAAAGCGTGCTTGTACGACTTCCCATGGGCTAATAAGACGGGAAAGACCAGTTTTTTTAATTTCCGAGACGGTGCACGAAAAACCGATCGAAACTCGACTCAGCGCGCGACTTCGAGCAAAGTTTTTGACCGTCGTATTTTTTTCCGAAAGCGAGCTTGTACGACTTCTCATGGGCTAATAAGAGGGGAAAGACAAGTATTTTGAATTTCCGAGACGGTGCACGAAAAATCGATCGAAACTCGACTCAACGCACGACTTCGAGAAAAGTTTTTTACCGTCGTATTTTTTGCGAAAGCGAGCTTGTACGACTTCCCATGGGCTAATAAGACGGGAAAGACCAGTATTTTGAATTTTCGAGACGGTGCACAAAAAACCGATCGAATCTTGACTCTGCGCAAAGTTTATGACCGACGCATTTTTTCGTGAAACCATGCTCATACGACTTACCATGGGCTAATACATCGTGAATGGCCAGTATTTTGAATTTCCGAGACGGTGCACGAAAAACCGATCGAAACTCGACTCGCGCGCGACTTCGCGCAAAGTTTATGACCGTCGTATTTTTTTGCAAAAGCGTGCCTGTACGACTTCTCGTGGGCTAAAAAGCCGGGAAAGACAAGTATTTTGAATTTCCGAGACGGTGCACGAAAAACCGATCGAAACTCAACTCGCGCACGACTTCGCGCAAAGTTTATGACCGTCGTATTTTTTGCGAAAGCGTGCTTGTACGACTTCTCATGGGCGTGAATGGCCAGTATTTTGAATTTCCTAGACGCTGCACGAAAAAACCGATCGAAACTCGACTCGCGCACGATTTCGCGCAAAGTTTATGACCGTCGAATTTTTTTGCGAAAGCATGCTTGTACGACTTCCCATGGGTTAATAAGACGGGAAAGACCAGTATTTTGAATTTCCGAGATGGTGCACGAAAAACCGATCGAAACTCGACTCTGTGCAATGTTTATGACCGTCGCGTTTTTTTGTGAAACCATGCTCACATGACTTACCATTGGCTAATACATTGTGAATGGCTAGTATTTTAAATTTCCAAGACAGTGCATGAAAAACAGATCGAAACTCCACTCAGCGCAAAGTTCACGCAAAGATTATGACCATCAAATTTTTATGCGAAAGCGTGCTTGTACGACTTCACATGGGCTAATAAGATGGGAAAGACCAGTATTTTGAATTTTCGAGGCGGTGCACGAAAAACTGATCGAAACTCGACTCGCGCGCGACTTCGCGCAAAGTTTTTGACCGTCGTATTTTTTGCAAAAGCGTGCTTGTACGACTTCTCTTGGGCTAATAAAACGGGAAAGACAAGTATTTTGAATTTCTGAGACGGTGCACGAAAAACCGATCGAAACTCGACTCAGCGCGCGATTTCGAGAAAAGTTTTTGACCATCGTATTTTTTGCGAAAGTGAGCTTGTACGACTTCCCATGGGCTAATAAGACGGGAAAGACCAGTATTTTGAATTTTCGAGACGGTGCACGAAAAACCGATCGAAACTTGACTCTACGTAAAGTTTATGACCGTGACGTTTTTTCGTAAAACCATGCTCATATGACTTACCATGGGCTAATACATAGTGAATGACCAGTATTTTGAATTTCCGAGGCGGTGCACGAAAAACCGATCGAAACTCGACTCGCGCGCGACTTCGAGCAAAGTTTTTGACCGTCGTATTTTTTTCCGAAAGCGAGCTTATACGACTTCTCATGGGCTAATAAGACGGGAAAGACAAGTATTTTGAATTTCCGAGACGGTGCACGAAAAACCGATCGAAACTCGACTTAGCGCGCGACTTCGAGAAAAGTTTTTGACCGTCGTATTTTTTGTGAAAGTGAGCTTGTATGACTTCCTTTTACAAAATACATTATCTTTACTTACCAAAAAAGAGCTTGTATGACTTCCCATGGGCTAATAAGATAGGAAAGACCAGTATTTTGAATTTTCGAGACGGTGCACGAAAAACCGATCGAATCTCGACTCTGCGCAAATTTATGACCGTCGCGTTTTTTCGTGAAACCATACTCATACGACTTACCATGGGCTAATACATCGTGAATGGCCAGTATTTCGAATTTCTGAGACGGTGCACGAAAAACTGATCGAAACTCGACTCGCGCGCGACTTCGCCCAAAGTTTATGACCATCGTATTTTTTTGAGAAATCGTGCTTGTACGACTTCTCATGGGCTAATAAGACGGGAAAGACCAGTATTTTGAATTTCCGAGACGGTGCACGAAAAACCGATCGAATCTCGACTCTGCGCAAAGTTTATGACCGTCGCGTTTTTTCGTGAAACCATGCTCATACGACTTACCATGGGCTAATACATCGTGAATGGCCAGTATTTTGAATTTCCGAGACGGTGCACGAAAAACCGATCGAAACTCGACTCGCGCGCAATGTTTATGACCGTCGTATTTTTTTGCGAAAGCGTGCTTGTACGACTTCCCATGGGCTAATAAGATGGGAAAGACCAGTATTTTGAATTTCCGAGATGGTGCACGAAAAACCGATCGAAACTCGACTCTGTGCAAAGTTTATGACCGTCGCGTTTTTTCGGAAACCATGCTCACATGACTTACCATGGGCTATTACATTGTGAATGGCCAGTATTTTGAATTTCCAAGACAGTGCATGAAAAACCGATCGAAACTCGACTCACCGCAATGTTCACGCAAAGATTATGACCGTCGAATTTTTATGTGAAAGTGTGCTTGTACGACTTCCCATGGGCTAATAAGATGGGAAAGACCAGTATTTTGAATTTCCGAGATGGTGCACGAAAAACCGATCGAAACTCGACTCAGCGCGCGACTTCGAGCAAAGTTTTTGACCATCGTATTTTTTTTCGAAAGCGAGCTTATACGACTTCTCATCGGCTAATAAGACGGGAAAGACAAGTATTTTGAATTTTCGAGTCGGTGCACGAAAAACCGATCGAAACTCGACTCAGCGCGCGACTTCGAGAAAAGTTTTTGACCGTCGTATTTTTTGCGAAAGGGAGCTTGTACGACTTCCCATGGGCTAATAAGATGGGAAAGACCAGTATTTTGAATTTTCGAGACGGTGCACGAAAAACTGATCGAATCTTGACTCTGCGCAAATTTATGACCGTCGCGTTTTTTCGTGAAACCATGCTCAAACGACTTACCATGGGCTAATACATCGTGAATGGCCAGTATTTTGAATTTCTGAGACGGTGCACGAAAAACCGATCGAAACTCGACTCGCGCGCGACTTCGCGCAAAGTTTATGACCATCGCATTTTTTTGCGAAAGCGTGCTTGTACGACTTCCCATGGGCTAATAAGACGGGAAAGACCAGTATTTTGAATTTCCGAGACGGTGCACGAAAAACAGATCGAAACTCGACTCTATGCAAAGTTTATGACTGTCGCGTTTTTTCGTGAAACCATGCTCTTTTTTGGTAAGTAAAGATAATATATTTTGTAAAAGATTTGTAGAAAGAAGCTTTGTCTACACAAGCCATAGACTAAAGCCTGCTGAAGTCTCTTAGTGTAGTCGAGAAGATTGTACCCCACCTCTTGTGTTGCATTGCCACGAACTATTCCACCACGATCCGCTGCACCATGTCGCCTCCTGTTGACATCTCCATTGCATACAGATTCTTGTGTGATGAACTCGGACTACAACTTCTCCACGTGTGGCCTCTGCCAACACATCGTAGAGCCTCTACCATCTCCGATTGTTTAGTTCGCTCTCTTGGCATTTCACCTTCGTCCACCCACTCTTGGGTCACACCTGGACGAAGCATAGCTCTAGGACAGTCCGTCGCCTAGTAGCTCATGAAGTCCCCCTGACTTCACTAGAGTTGTTGCACCATTGTCTGGATCCTGGGCCTCTATCCCCTACCAGCACAATCTCTGCTATGCACCTCTTGTTCCAGACAACTCGAATGGCAACACTATGGCATATTCTTCAAGAGTACCCGCCTCTGTGTCCTCTTGCCCCGTGCTAAGGTATCATGATCCCAACTTTGTCTCCGCAAGTTGAATCACCTTGGTTACTCCGTCAAATGCATCTCTGAGGTAGCATGCGTGTGCCTCGAAGCTCCCTTCATCTTTGGCACCATGGAAGATAAGTCCGCCCCATCAGAATGAAGAACTTTAGGTGGGGTGCAATCTTCTCGACTACACTAAGAGACTTCAGGCTTTAGTCTATGGCTTGTGTAGACAAAGCTTCTTTGTACAAATCTTTTACAAAATACATTATCTTTACTTACCAAAAAAAAAACAAAGATTGTACCCCACCTAAAAAAGGTGAAATGGGCACACTTCATCAAACTCATTTCCAATAGTAGCACAAGGAAGTTAATAAAAAATGCAATAGCTAGACTGTTCTGGAGTACTTGTGGATACATCACAAAATATAAGCTTTGCCCCATAATAAATTACAATCTTCATCATTATTCGAGTGATTATTGACTAATGAAAAATTTGAATCTTGTGAAAATCTCTTTCTCTCTTCTTGTTAGGTGCTCTATATTCAATTCTTGCTCCATGCATGATCGTGAGTCCTGAAGAATCTGTATCAGAATTTGAGCTTTGTTCATGTTGTGACACTCAAAAATTCTGCCACACCTCTCCTTCCAAATCCACCAAATAGCACATCTGAATATAATTCTTGCTAGTTGTGTAAGAGGACCCTTTCTTGAGAAGCCTTGCATTAGCCTTTCTAATTCATGATGCAAGTTTGGCCGTGGTAGCCTTTGAAGATCAAATCGCTTCAAGATCTCCTTCCATATCCAAGATGAATAATCACAAGCAAAGTAGAGATGGTCAACACTTTCTTCCTTTTGCATACACAAAGAGCACCCATTTACTGGGGAGGAACCAGCGGCTGTTGTAGAGGAGCAACCCCCTCCCGCTGTGAAGTAACCAGCGGCTGAGGAGCAACCCTCTCCCGCTGTGACTGCTGGAGAGGGGCGTTCCGCTGGGAAGCAACCAGCGCAGGCCGCTAGGAAGAAGCCAGCGGAGGAGCATCCCGCTGGAATAGAGGATGCGAAGCAGAGTCGCTCGTATCCATGGCGTCGCTCGCCCTAGAGACCGCCAGCCGCCTAGGGGAGAGGAAGCCACCACCCTTCCAACACTAAGGTCGCAGCCGTCGCCCTTTCCACGCCGATTGCAGAAGCAGCCGTCGCCCTTGGAGTTGCCGCAGGAAGAGCGGCAGTGAACCCAGCCCCAATCGCAGCGCAGCCTCCACCGTTTCTCGCCCTAGAGTCCGTCCGGCTCCTAGGGGAGAAGAGCCGCCGCCCTTCGACGCCTGAAATCGCCGATTCCCCGCCTGGAATCGCTGATCGCAGGAGCGACCGCCGGCCTTCCACGCTTGAATTCGCCGCGGTGCGATCGTAGAGGAGAAATCGCCCAAGGGAGCAATCGCCCTCCGCTGCCCACTCTTCGGTAAGAGATGAGGTTGCCGTCCCCAGCGCCGATCGCAAGCGCAAGCCCAAGCAGAGCAGAGCACTCACGCACGCACGCAAGGGAACGCAGGGCCATTCCCCCCCATTCCCAAGCAGAACGCAGGCCCTAGCAGAACGCAGGCCCAAGCAGAACACACTTTTTTTGCCTAGAAGCAGCTTAGGCCGGTTTCACACCAGGATGTTCCACCGCTGAATTCTTCATCTCGACGGGATGCTCCTTCAATGAACCAGGCCTGAGGTCATTCACGATCTAGATCACGACCTCCTGCTCCTATTTCCCGAGATCCTCGGCCTTGGAGTAGCCTCTTCAAGGCTCCAGTGGGTAGTCCGGATCTTCGACTGGACTTTTTTGCTCCAGAAGTACAGGCTGATCAGAAGATTGCTGTGTATGAGGCTATTGATTCTGACGAACTAATTGAGACATGGTCCATGGCAATTGTGGGCTACGTTGTTGGACTAAGAACATCCTTTTTTCCATTATCCTCATATATCAGAACTCGATGGGGAATATCAACATTTGATCTTCATATGTTGGAGACCGGATTCTTTGTATGCAAGCTTTATTCTGAAGAAGATTTACAACGGGTCCTTGAAGGATTTTGGACTATCCGTGGTCATCCAATGATACTACGACGCTGGGCACCTGATGTGAGATTGGAGTTAGACAGTCTACAGTCTATCCCAATATGAGTTTCTTTCCATGGACTTCCACTACATCTCTGGGGTCGTCGTTTTATTACAAAGCTTTGCAGCACCTTGGGACAGCCATTGTATATTGATAAGGCAACAGCTTCGCAAACGAGATTGACCTTTGCCAGAGCTTGTGTAATGGTTTCTTCTGATGAGGAACTACCGAATGAAGTTTCTTACCGTGATCTTGATGGGAGCACTCGAAAGGTGAAAGTCTCATATTCTTGGAAGCCACAACGATGCAAGGTTTGTCTATCTTTTGGACATGTAAATGGTGCTTGCCAATAGCCTTCACAAAAAATCACACAGGTCTACCGACCACGCCAAGAGCCATAGAATGGGGTCATTACCACTAAACCAAGCACTGATACTCCAGTGCCAACAGAGATGATGGCGGAGAAGATGAATGAGCACTCTGACTCGTTGGGGCAGTGACACGAACAGGAGAAAGACAAGTCAGGACTTTCATCTTTTCCTATTATATCAGAGACTTTCACTGCAGGAGCTTCCCATGGTTCTCACTCCCCAATAACAACCTCGCCGTCACGAATCATTCCTTCAGATAATCAGGAAATTTCATTTCAACAACCTCTTGGGAACAAAGACATTGCAACTCACCAAACTCATCGCTCTTCGACACATCCCACTATTCAAGACTCCTTGCCTCAAGGTACGCAAAAGTTTAAACATTTGCAAGCTGTGGATGAGGTGGATAAATATAGGAATAAAGGATTAAAGGGTAAAGATATTATGCGAGAGGACCATGTAAAATCAAAGGATAAGAAAAAGGATGGTAGTGTCCTCCCAAAATCGCATGCTCTTCCTTCTATCTAGTATTGATGAAAATAATCTGTTGGAATGTTCGTGGACTTAATATGACTGAGAAATGTCGGGAGCTCAATAGAATAATCAGATCTGCTGCATGTGATATTGTGATTCTTGTGGAAACAAAAATTAAAACCCATCGTGTTCGAGTTCAGAAGAATTTAATATGGCCTGAGGCAGAACTTTTTAATAATGATTCTCAGGATACTTATGGTCGAGTTTGGGTCTTATGTCATCCTAACCTTGTTACTGCTTGGTTTATTTCTGCTACTAATCAATTCATTCATCTTAAGGCAGAGGATAAACAGACTGGATGTCAATTCAATATTACCGGTATTTATGCATCTAACAGTATGTCTGACAGGAATGCTCTATGAAGTGATCTGGTTAGCATTGCAAATAGTTATCCTACAGTACCTTGGGTTGTTCTCGGTGACTTTAATACTGTCAGATACACAAATGAGAAAGTGGGGGGTAGAGTGCTTTCCGAATGTCAGCTTCAACATTTTAATGATTGTATAGATACTGCTGCATTGACTGACATGAAATCTGTAGGTGATTGGTTCTCATGGAACAATCAAAGTACTGCTGATAGAAAAATTATGGCTCGACTTGACAGATGTTTGATAAATCAGGAATGGTTAGCAGTTTTCCCAGATTCACTTCTTGAGTACGGTGCTAAGTTATTTTCGGATCACTCTATTATGCATATACATGCAGATAAAGCACTACCCAGAGTCAAGAAACCTTTTAGATTTTTTAATATGTGGAGTTCCCACCCTAAGTTCCTCGAAGTTATTAAGTCAGCTTGGGACATTAATGTATTTGGTTCTCCTCCTTACATCCTATGTCAAAAGCTAAAAGCATGCAAAGCAGCACTTAAGAAGTGGAATTCAACTACATTCGGAAATATCACCAACAGGGTTCAGTTATGCAAGAAAGAACTTATGACTGTGCAAAGCGAGCTAAATCTTCAACCTCTGGATGCGAATCTTATATACAAAGAGGCTGCTGCTAGAAGTAACTTAATGCAAGCTTTGAAGCAGGAGGAATGCTTTTTGAAACAGAAGTCACGACAGCATTGGCTTACTCTAGGGGATTCTAATACGAAGTTTTTCTATGCTGCTATTGCTACCAGAAGGGCTACTAATCGTATCAAAAAATGCAAAGGTATATATGGTAATCTCATTGAGGATTTGGATGAGGTTAAAAATTACACCGAGCAATTTTTTTATTCCTTACTCAATCAGGAGCAGCAGCCTAATAGTATTCATGTTGGGCCTACAAGACGACTTGATTCTGAAGCCCTCTCTCATCTTAATGCCCCAATAACGGATGATGAAATTGTGAAAGTTGTTTTTAAGTCCCCGAAGCACAAAAGCCCTGGTCCAGACGGATTTCCAGCTGAGCTTTATCAAATTGCATGGTCTATTGTAGGCAACGATGTCATAAAAGCTTGTCGACATTTTTTCTCCTCAGGTCATATTCTTAAAGAAATGAATTGCACTTTTATTTCTTTAGTGCCTAAAAATGATGGAGCCGATTCATTGGAGAACTACCGTCCTATTTCACTGTGCAACTTTATTTATAAGGTTATCTCGAAGTTACTGGCAGATAGACTACAAAAGGTCATGAATAAGGTCATTAGTCCTAATCAGGCTGCTTTTATTAAAGGGAGGAGTATCCATCATAATGTCCTGCTTGCTAATGATTTGGTTAAGGATCTACACTCAAAAACAAGAGGGAAAAAGATCTGTTTTAAAGCTGATTTACGAAAGGCCTTCGACTCAGTCAATAGGCATTTTATTTACATGATGCTCCATAATATGGGCTTCCCTCAGCACTGGGTTCAATGGATTCAATGTTGCTTGGAGACTCCAAAATTTTCGATTCTCTTTAATGGTTCACCTATTGGCTTCTTCGGGAGTAAGAATGGCATTCGGCAAGGCGATCCACTATCTCCTTATCTTTTTACGATTGCAATGGAAGGGCTCAGTTGTATGTTAGAAGAGGCTGTTTCCAATGGCAAATTTAAGGTACCATATTATGGTTCTGTTTATATCTCTCACATAACATTTGCTGATGACCTTATTATCTTCCTTCGAGATGATCCAGTTTCTGTGAGTAATCTGGCAGATATTCTTAATGAATTTGGTATAGTTTCTAGTCTTAAGCTAAACCATGCAAAGAGCAAAGTATACGTGAGTGCTTGCATTGAAAATAAGGATCATATTGCTCAAACATTGGGAGTTGCTGAAGGAAATTTACCGGTTCCTTACTTGGGTCTTCCACTTATATCCACTGGAATCAACAAAGTCTCCTGTCAGCCTATCCTACAAAAAATTAAGAACAGAATTTCCTCTTGGAAAAATAGGCTTCTGTCTAAAGCTGGACGACTTGAACTTATTCGATCAGTGTTGATCTCTTATTCTATTTATTGGTCTCATGCATTCCTTCTACCAGCCGGGCTTCTCAATGATATTGATAAATTACTTATGAACTTCTTTTGGAATGGCACAGATGGTAAGGCAATGTATATGGTGAATTGGGACAACATTTGTAAACCGAAGGATGAAGGGGGCTTGAATCTTCGACATATTAGAGATTGGAATAAAGCTTGTATGGTAAAGCAATTATGGGATATTTTACAAAACAAGTCTTCTTTATGGTCACAATGGGTTTTTGCTAGGTACCTAACCAAGGAATCAATCTGGGAAGCATCTGCAAAAACATCTCATTCTGCTGCTTGGAAAGGAATTCTAAAGGCAAGGAGATGGCTACGTAACAATATTTCTTATGTGATTTCTTCTGGAACCAATATTAATATATGGTATGATCCTTGGGTGAATGGGAAAAGTATATTTCAGATATTTGGTGATAGAGTACGACAGGATATGGGGGCTCTCAAAGACTAGAAGGTTTCTGAATTCATTAACAATGGTACATGGTGTCTTCCCAACCCTACCTCCCCAGACATGTTATTACTTTGGCCGACTATTAGGGCTATTCCAATCAAGAACAACTCTTCAGATATGCTTATTTGGCTTCATGATAATGGTAAATTTAGTGCTACATCTGCATGGAACCAAATTAGAAGACGAAACAACAAGTGGATCCCAAGTAGTTGGACATGGGATAGTCCATGCTCACAGTGACATTCCTTATGTACATGGCAGGCCCTTCTCGGCAAACTTCCTACGATGGATAATATGCAGCGAAGAGGTATTTATATTGTAAATCGGTGCTCTTTGTGTATGCAAAAGGAAGAAAGTGTTGACCATCTCTACTTTGCTTGTGATTATTCATCTTGGATATGGAAGGAGATCTTGAAGCGATTTGATCTTCAAAGGCTACCACGGCCAAACTTGCATCATGAATTAGAAAGGCTAATGCAAGGCTTCTCAAGAAAGGGTCCTCTTACACAACTAGCAAGAAATATATTCAGATGTGCTATTTGGTGGATTTGGAAGGAGAGGTGTGGCAGAATTTTTGAGTGCCACAACATGAACCAAGCTCAAATTCTGATAGAGATTCTTCAGGACTCACGATCATGCATGGAGCAAGAATTTAATATAGAGCACCTAACAAGAAGAGAGAAAGAGATTTTCACAAGATTCAATTTTTTCATTAGTCAATAATCACTCGAATAATGATGAAGATTGTAATGTATTATATGGGGCAAAGCTTATATTTTGTGATGTATCCACAAGTACTCCAGAACAGTCTAGCTATTGCATTTTATTATTTATTAACTTCCTTGTGCTACTCTTGGAAATGAGTTTGATGAAGTGTGCCCATTTCAACTTCTTTAGGTGGGGTACAATCTTCTCGACTACACTAAGAGACTTCAGGCTTTAGTCTATGGCTTGTGTAGATAAAGCTTCTTTTTACAAATCTTTTACAAAATACATTATCTTTACTTACCAAAAAAAAGAGCACCGATTTACAATATAAATACCGCTTCGCTGCATATTGTCCATCGTAGGAAGTTTGCCGAGAAGGGCCTGCCAAGTACATAAGGAATGTCGCTGTGAGCATGGACTATCCCATGTCCAACTACTTGGGATCCACTTGTTGTTTCGTCTCGGAAATTCAAAATACTGGCCATTCACGATGTATTAGCCCATGGTAAGTCGTATGAGCATGGTTTCACGAAAAAACGCAACGGTCATAAACTTTACGCAAAGTCGAGATTCGATCGGTTTTTCGTGCACCATCTCGGAAATTCAAAATACTGGTCTTTCCCGTCTTATTAGCCTATGAGAAGTCGTACAGGCACGCTTTCGCAAAAAAACACGACGGTCATAAACTTTGCGCGAAGTCGCGCGCGAGTCGAGTTTCGATCGGTTTTTCGTGCACCGTCTCAGAAATTAAAAATACTGGCCATTCACGATGTATGGTAAGTCGTATGAGCATGGTTTCATGAAAAAACGCGACGGTCATAAACTTTGCGCAGAGTCGAGATTCGATCGGTTTTTCCTGCACCGACTCGGAAATTTGAGCGAAAGTCGATGTATTAGCCCATGGTAAGTCGTATGAGAAGTCGTACAAGCACGCTTTCGCAAAAAAATGCGACGGTCAAAAACTTTGCGCGAAGTCGCGCGCGAGTCGAGTTTCGATCGGTTTTTCGTGCACCGTCTCAGAAATTCAAAATACTTGTCTTTCCCGTCTTATTAGCCCATGAGAAGTCGTACAGGCACGCTTTCGCAAAAAAATACGACGGTCATAAACTTTGCGCGAAGTCGCGCGCGAGTCGAGTTTCGATCGGTTTTTCGTGACCGTCTCAGAAATTCAAAATACTGGTCATTCACGATATATTAGCCCATGGTAAGTCGTATGAGCAAGATTTCACGAAAAAACGCGACGGTCATAAACTTTGCGCAGAGTCGAGATTCGATCGGTTTTTCGTGCACCGTCTCGGAAATTCAAAATACTGGTTTTTCCCGTCTTATTAGCCCATGAGAAGTAGTACAAGCACGGTTTCGCAAAAAAATACGACGGTCAAAAACTTTGCGCGAAGTCGCGCGCGAGTCGAATTTCGATCGGTTTTTCGTGCACCGTCTCAAAAATTCAAAATACTGCCATTCACGATGTATTAGTCCATGGTAAGTCGTATGAGCATGGTTTCACGAAAAAATGCGACGGTCATAAACTTTACGCAGAGTCGAGATTCGATCGGTTTTTTCGTGCACCGTCTCGGAAATTCAAAATACTGGTCTTTCCCGTCTTATTAGTTAGCCCATGAGAAGTCGTACAGGCACGCTTTCGCAAAAAAATACGACGGTCATAATAAACTTTGCGTGAAGTCGCGCGCGAGTCGAGTTTCTATCAGTTTTTCGTGCATGGTCTCGGAAATTCAAAATACTGGCCATTCAAGATGTATTAGCCCATGGTAAGTCGTATGAGCATGGTTTCACGAAAAAACGCGACGGTCATAAACTTTGCGCAAAGTCGAGATTCGATCGGTTTTTTGTGCACCGTCTCAGAAATTCAAAATACTTGTCTTTCCCGTCTTATTAGCCCATGAGAAGTCGTACAGGCACGCTTTCGCAAAAAAAATATGACGGTCATAAACTTTGCGCGAAGTCGCGCGCGAGTCGAGTTTCGATCGGTTTTTCGTGCACCGTTTCGGAAATTCAAAATACTGGCCATTCACGATGTATTAGCCCATGGTAAGTCGTATGAGCATGGTTTCACGAAAAAACACGACGGTCATAAACTTTGCGCAGAGTCGAGATTCGATCGGTTTTTCGTGCACCGTCTCGGAAATTCAAAATACTGGTCTTTCCCGTCTTATTAGCCCATGAGAAGTCGTACATGCACGCTTTCGCAAAAAAATACGACGGTCAAAAACTTTGCGCGAAGTCATGCGCGAGTCGAGTTTCGATCGGTTTTTCGTGCACCATCTCGGAAATTCAAAATACTGGTCTTTCCCATCTTATTAGCCCATGGGAAGTCGTACAAGCATGCTTTCTTATAAAAATTCGACGGTCATAATCTTTGCGCGAACTTTGCGTTAAGTCGAGTTTCAATCGGTTTTTCATGCACTGTCTTGGAAATTCAAAATACTGGCCATTCACGATGTATTAGCCCATTGTAAGTCGTATGAGCATGGTTTCACTAAAAAACGCGACGGTCGTAAACTTTGCACAGAGTCGAGTTTCGATCGGTTTTTCATGCACCGTCTCGGATATTCAAAATACTGGCCTTTCCCGTCTTATTAGCCCATGAGAAGTCGTACAAGCACGCTTTCGCAAAAAAATACGACGGTCATAAACTTTGCGCGAAGTCGCGCGCGAGTTGAGTTTCGATCGGTTTTTCTTGCACCGTCTCGGAAATTCAAAATACTTGTCTTTCCCGTCTTATTAGCCCATGAGAAGTCGTACAGGTACGCTTTTAAAAAAAATACGACGGTCATAAACTTTGCGCGAAGTCGCGCGCGAGTCGAGTTTCGATCGGTTTTTCGTGCACCGTCTCGGAAATTCAAAATACTGGCCATTCACGATGTATTAGCCCATTGTAAGTCGTATGAGCATGGTTTCACGAAAAAACGCGACGGTCATAAACTTTGCGCAGAGTCGAGAGTCGATCGGTTTTTCATGCACCGTCTCGGAAATTCAAAATACTGGTCTTTCCCATCTTATTAGCCCATGAGAAACCGTACAGGCACGCTTTCGCAAAAAAATACGACGGTCATAAACTTTGCGCGAAGTCGCGCGCGAGTCGAGTTTCGATCGGTTTTTCGTGCACCGTCTCGGAAATTCAATATACTGGCCATTCACGATGTATTAGCCCATGGTAAGTCGTATGAGCATGGTTTCACAAAAAAATGCGACGGTCATAAACTTTGCGCAGAGTCGAGATTCGATCGGTTTTTCGTGCACCATCTCGGAAATTCAAAATACTGGTCTTTCCCATCTTATTAGCCCATGTGAAGTCATACAGGCACGCTTTCGCAAAAAAATACGACGGTCATAAACTTTGCGCGAAGTCACGTGCGAGTCAAGTTTCGATCGGTTTTTCGTGCACCGTCTCGGAAATTCAAAATTTTGGTCTTTGCCGTCTTATTAGCCCATGAGAAGTCGTACAGGCACGCTTTCGCAAAAAAATACGACGGTCATAAACTTTGCGCGAAGTCGCGCGCGAGTCGAGTTTCGATCATAAACTTTGCGCAGAGTCGAGATTCGATCGGTTTTTCGTGCATCGACTCGGAAATTCAAAATACTGGTCTTTCCCGTCTTATTAGCCCATGAGAAGTCGTACAGGCACGCTTTCGCAAAAAAATACGACGGTCATAAACTTTGCGCGAAGTCGCGCGCGAGTCGAGTTTCGATCGGTTTTTCGTGACCGTCTCGGAAATTCAAAATACTGGCCATTCACGATGTATTAGCCCATGGTAAGTCGTATGAGCATGGTTTCACGAAAAAACGCGACGGTCATAAACTTTGCGCAGAGTCGAGATTCGATCGGTTTTTCGTGCACCGTATCGGAAATTCAAAATACTGGTCTTTCCCGTCTTATTAGCCCATGAGAAGTCATACAAGCACGCTTTCGCAAAAAAATACGACGGTCAAAAACTTTGCGCGAAGTCGCGCGCGAGTCGAGTTTCGATCGGTTTTTCGTGCACCGTCTCGGAAATTCAAAATACTGGCCATTCACGATGTATTAGCCCATGGTAAGTCGTATGAGCGTGGTTTCACGAAAAAACGTGACGGTCATAAACATTGCGAAGAGTCGAGATTTAATATTCGATCGGTTTTTCGTGCACCGTCTCGGAAATTCAAAATACTGGCCATTCACGATGTATTAGCCCATGGTAAGTCCTATGAGCATGGTTTCACGAAAAATCACGACGGTCATAAACTTTGCGCAGAGTCGAGTTTCGATCGGTTTTTTGTGCACTATCTCGGAAATTCAAAATACTTGTCTTTCCCGTCTTATTAGCCCATGAGAAGTCGTACAGGCACGCTTTCGCAAAAAAAATACGTTGGTCATAAACTTTGCGCGAAGTCGCGCGCGAGTCGAGTTTCGATCGATTTTTCGTTCACCGTCTCAGAAATTCAAAATACTGGCCATTCACGGTGTATTAGCCCATGGTAAGTCGTATGAGCATGGTTTCACGAAAAAACGCGACGGTCATAAACTTTGCGCAGAGTCGATATTCGATCGGTTTTTCGTGCACCGTCTCGGAAATTCAAGATACTGGTCTTTCCCGTCTTATTAGCCCATGGGAAGTCGTACAAGCACACTTTCGTAAAAAAATACGACGGTCATAAACTTTGCGCGAAGTCGCGCGCGAGTCTAGTTTCGATCGGTTTTTCGTGCACCGTCTCGAAAATTCAAAATACTGGCCATTCACGATGTATAAGCCCATGGTAAGTCGTATGAGCATGGTTTCACGAAAAAATACGACGGTCATAAACTTTGCGCAGAGTCGAGATTCGATCGATTTTTTGTGCACCGTCTCGGAAATTCAAAATACTTGTCTTTCCCGTCTTAATAGCCCATGAGAAGTCATACAAGCACGCTTTCGCAAAAAAATACGACGGACAAAAACTTTGCGCGAAGTCGCGCGCGAGTCGAGTTTCGATCGGTTTTTCGTGCACCGTCTCGGAAATTTAAAATACTGGCCATTCACGATGTATTAGCCCACGGTAAGTCGTATGAGCATGGTTTCACGAAAAAATGCGACGGTCATAAAATTTGCGCAGAGTCGAGATTCGATCGGTTTTTCGTGCACCGTCTCGGAAATTCAAAATACTGGTCTGTCCCGTCTTATTAGTCCATGAGAAGTCGTACAGGCACGCTTTCGCAAAAAAATACGACGGTCATAAACTTTGCGCGAAGTCGCCCGCGAGTCGAGTTTCGATCGGTTTTTCGTGCGCCGTTTCAAAAATTCAAAATACTGGCCATTCACGATGTATTAGCCCATGGTAAGTCGTATGAACATGGTTTCACGAAAAAACGAGACGGTCATAAACTTTGCCCAGAGTCGAGATTCGATCGGTTTTTCGTGCACCGTCTCGAAAATTCAAAATACTGGTGTTTCCCGTCTTATTAGCCCATGAGAAGTCGTACAGGGACGCTTTCGCAAAAAAATACGACGGTCATAAACTTTGCGCGAAGTCGCACGCGAGTCGAGTTTCGATCGGTTTTTCGTGCACCGTCTCGGAAATTCAAAATACTGGCCATTCACGATGTATTAGCCCATGGTAAGTCGTATGAGCATGGTTTCACGAAAAAACGTGACGGTCATAAACTTTGCGAAGAGTCGAGATTTAATATTCGATCGGTTTTTCGTGCACCGTCTCGGAAATTCAAAATACTGGCCATTCACGATGTATTAGCCCATGGTAAGTCGTATGAGCATGGTTTCACGAAAAAATGTGACGGTCATAAATTTTGCGAAGAGTCGAGATTTAATATTCGATCGGTTTTTCGTGCACCGTCTCGGAAATTCAAAATACTGGCCATTCACGATGTATTAGCCCATGGTAAGTCGTATAAGCATGGTTTCACTAAAAAACGTGATGGTCATAAACTTTGCGAAGAGTCGAGATTTAATATTCGATCGGTTTTTTGTGCACCGTCTCGGAAATTCAAAATACTGGCCATTCACGATGTATTAGCCCATGGTAAGTCGTATGAGCATGGTTTCACGAAAAAACGCGACGGTCATAAACTTTGCGCAGTGTCGAGTTTCCATCGGTTTTTCGTGCACCGTCTAGGAAATTCAAAATACTTGTCTTTCCCGTCTTATTAGCCCATCAGAAGTCGTACAGGCACGCTTTCGCAAAAAAAATACGTTGGTCATAAACTTTGCGCGAAGTCGCGCGCGAGTCGAGTTTCGATCGGTTTTTCATGCACCGTCTCGGAAATTCAAAATACTGGCCATTCACGGTGTATTAGCCCATGGTAAGTCGTATGAGCATGGTTTCACGAAAAAATTCGACGGTCATAAACTTTGCGTAGAGTCGAGATTCGATCGGTTTTTTGTGCACCGTCTCGGAAATTCAAAATACTGGTGTTTCCCGTCTTATTAGCCCATGAGAAGTCATACAGGCACGCTTTCGCAAAAAAATATGACGGTCATAAACTTTGCGCGCAGTCGCGCGCGAGTCGAGTTTCGATCGGTTTTTTCGTGCACCGTCTCGGAAATTCAAAATACTGGCTATTCATGATGTATTAGCCCATGGTAAGTCGTATGAGCATGGTTTCACGAAAAACGCGACGGTCATAAACTTTGCGCAGAGTCGAGATTCGATCGGTTTTTCGTGCACCTTCACGGAAATTCAAAATACTGGTCTTTCCCGTCTTATTAGCCCATGAGAAGTCATACAAGCACGCTTTCGCAAAAAAATACGACGGTCAAAAACTTTGCGCGAAGTAGCGCGCGAGTCGAGTTTCGATCGGTTTTTCGTGCACAGTCTCGAAAATTCAAAATACTGGCCATTCACGATGTATTAGCCCATGGTAAGTCGTATGAGCATGGTTTCACGAAAAAACGCGACGGTCATAAACTTTGCGCAGAGTCGAGATTCGATCGGTTTTTCGTGCACCGTCTCGGAAATTCAAAATACTGGCCATTCACGATGTATTAGCCCATGGTAAGTCGTATGAGCATGATTTCACGAAAAAACGTGACGGTCATAAACTTTGCGCAGAGTCGAGATTCGATCGGTTTTTCGTGCACCGTCTCGGAAATTCAAAATACTGGTCTTTCCCGTCTTATTAGCCCATGAGAAGTCGTACAGGCACGCTTTCGCAAAAAAATACGACAGTCATAAACTTTGCGCGAAGTCGTGCGCGAGTCGAGTTTCGATCGGTTTTTCGTGCGCCGTCTCAAAAATTCAAAATACTGGCCATTCACGATGTATTAGCCCATGGTAAGTCGTATGAGCATGGTTTCACGAAAAAACGCGACGGTCATAAACTTTGCCCAGAGTCGAGATTCGATCGGTTTTTCGTGCACCGTCTCGAAAATTCAAAATACTGGTATTTCCCGTCTTATTAGCCCATGAGAAGTCGTACAGGCACGCTTTCGCAAAAAAATACGACGGTCATATACTTTGCGCGAAGTCGCACGCGAGTCGAGTTTCGATCGGTTTTTCGTGCACCGTCTCGAAAATTCAAAATACTGGCCATTCACGATGTATTAGCCCATGGTAAGTCGTATGAGCATGGTTTCACGAAAAAACGCGACGGTCATAAACTTTGCGCAGAGTCGAGATTCGATCGGTTTTTCGTGCACCGTCTCGGAAATTCAAAATACTGGCCATTCACGATGTATTAGCCCATGGTAAGTCGTATGAGCATGGTTTCACGAAAAAACGCGACGGTCATAAACTTTGCGCAGAGTCGAGATTCGATCGGTTTTTCGTGCACCTTCACGGAAATTCAAAATACTGGTCTTTCCCGTCTTATTAGCCCATGAGAAGTCATACAAGCACGCTTTCGCAAAAAAATACAACGGTCAAAAACTTTGCGCGAAGTCGCGCGCGAGTCGAGTTTCGATCGGTTTTTCGTGCACCGTCTCGAAAATTCAAAATACTGGCCATTCACGATGTATTAGCCCATGGTAAGTCGTATGAGCATGGTTTCACGAAAAAACGCGACGGTCATAAACTTTGCGCAGAGTCGAGATTCGATCGGTTTTTTGTGCACCGTCTCGGAAATTCAAAATACTGGCCATTCACGATGTATTAGCCCATGGTAAGTCGTATGAGCATGATTTCACGAAAAAACGTGACGGTCATAAACTTTGCGCAGAGTCGAGATTCGATCGGTTTTTCGTGCACCGTCTCGAAAATTCAAAATACTGGTCTTTCCCGTCTTATTAGCCAATGAGAAGTCGTACAGGCACGCTTTTGCAAAAAAATACGACGGTCATAAACTTTGTGCGAAGTCGCGCGCGAGTGGAGTTTCGATCGGTTTTTCGTGCACCGTCTCAGAAATTCAAAATACTGGCCATTTACGATGTATTAGCTAGCCCATGGTAAGTCGTATGAGCATGGTTTCACGAAAAAATGCGACGGTCATAAACTTTGCGCAGAGTCAAGATTCGATCGGTTTTTTGTGCACCGTCTCGAAAATTCAAAATACTGGTCTTTCCCGTCTTATTAGACAATGGGAAGTGGTACAAGCTCGCTTTCGCAAAAAATACGACGGTAAAAAACTTTTCTCGAAGTCATGCGCTGAGTCGAGTTTCGATCGGTTTTTCGTGCACCTTCTCGGAAATTCAAAATACTGGTCTTTCCCGTCTTATTAGCGCATGAGAAGTCGTTCAAGCACGCTTTCGCAAAAAAATACGACGGTCAAAAACTTTGTGCGAAGTCGCGCGCGAGTCGAGTTTCGATCGGTTTTTCGTGCACCGTCTCGGAAATTGAAAATACTTGTCTTTCCCGTCTTATTAGCACATGAGAAGTCGTACAGGCATGCTTTCGCAAAAAAATTCGACGGTCATAATCTTTGCGCGAACTTTGCGGTGAGTCGAGTTTCGATCGGTTTTTCACAATATATTAGCCCATGGTAAGTCATGTGAGCATGGTTTCACGAAAAAACGCGACGGTCATAAACTTTGCACAGAGTCGAGTTTCGATCGGTTTTTTGTGCACCGTCTCGGAAATTCAGAATACTTGTCTTTCCCATCTTATAAGCCCATGAGAAGTCGTACAAGCACGCTTTCGCAAAAAAATACGACGGTCATAAACTTTGCGCGAAGTCGCGCGTGAGTTGAGTTTCGATCGGTTTTTCGTGCACCGACTCGAAAATTCAAAATACAGGTCTTTCCCGTATTATTAGCCCATGAGAAGTGGTATAGGCACGCTTTTGCAAAAAATACGATGGTCATAAACTTTGCGCGAAGTCGCGCGCGAGTGGAGTTTCAATCGTTTTTTCGTGCACCGTCTCAGAAATTCAAAATACTGGCCATTCACGATGTATTAGCCCATGGTAAGTCGTATGAGCATGGTTTCACGAAAAAACGTGATGGTCATAAACTTTGCGAAGAGTCAAGATTTAATATTCGATCGGTTTTTCGTGCACCGTCTCGGAAATTCAAAATACTGGCTATTCACGATGTATTAGCCCATGGTAAGTCGTATGAGCATGGTTTCACGAAAAAACGCGACGGTCACAAACTTTGCACAGAGTCGAGTTTCGATCGGTTTTTCGTGCACCGTCTCGGAAATTCAAAATACTTGTCTTTCCCGTCTTTTTAGCCCATGAGAAGTCGTACAGGCACGCTTTCGCAAAAAAAATACGTTGGTCATAAACTTTGCGCGAAGTCGCGCGCGAGTCGAGTTTCGATCGGTTTTTCGTGCACCATCTCGGAAATTCAAAATACTGGCCATTCACGGTGTATTAGCCCATGGTAAGTCGTATGAGCATTGTTTCACGAAAAAATGCGACGGTCATAAACTTTGCGCTGAGTCGAGATTCGATCGGTTTTTCGTGCACCGTCTCGAAAATTCAAAATACTGGTGTTTCCCGTCTTATTAGCCCATGAGAATTCGTACAGGCACGCTTTCGCAAAAAAATACGACGGTCATAAACTTTGCGCGATGTCGCGCGCGAGTCGAGTTTCGATCGGTTTTTCGTGCACCGTCTCGGAAATTCAAAATACTGGCCATTCACGATGTATTTGCCCATGGTAAGTCGTATGAGCATGGTTTCACGAAAAAACGCGACGGTCATAAACTTTGCGTAGAGTCGAGATTCGATCAGTTTTTCGTGCACCGTCTCGGAAATTCAAAATACTGGTCTTTCCCATCTTATTAGCCCATGAGAATTCATACAAGCACGCTTTCGCAAAAGAAGACTGCTAGGGCCTGCGCTTGGGAATGGGGGGAATGGGCCTGCGTTCCCTTGCGTGCGTGCGTGAGTGCTCTGCTCTGCTTGGGCTTGCGCTTGCGATCGGCGCTGGGGACGGCAACCTCATCTCTTACCGAAGAGTGGGCAGCGGAGGTCGATTGTTCCCTTGGGCGATTTCTCCTCTTCGATCGCTCCGCGGCGAAGGAAGGCCGGCGGTCGCTCCTGCGATCAGCGATTCCAGGCGGGGAATCGGCGATTTCAGGCGTGGAAGGGCGGCGGCTCTTCTCCCCTAGGAGCGGGACGGACTCTAGGGCGAGAAACGGTGGAGGCTGCGCTTTGATTGGGGCTGGGTTCACTGCCGCTCTTCCTGCGGCAACTCCAAGGGCGACGGCTGCTTCTGCAATCGGCGTGGAAAGGGTGACAGCTGCGACCTTAGTGTTGGAAGGGTGGTGGCTTCCTCTCCCCTAGGTGGCTGGCGGTCTCTAGGGCGAGCGACACCATGGATGCGAGCGACTCTGCTTCGCATCCTCTGTTCCAGCGGGATGCTCCTCCGCTGGCTTCTTCCCAGCGGCCTGCGCTGGTTGCTTCCCAGCGGAACGCCCCTCTCCAGCAGTCACAGCGGGAGAGGGTTGCTCCTCAGTCGCTGGTTACTTCACAGCGGGAGGGGGGTTGCTCCTCTCCAACAGCCGCTGGTTCCTCCCCAGCAGCTTAGGCCGGTTTCACACCAGGATGTTCCACCGCTGAATTCTTCTTCTCGACGGGATGCTCCTTCAATGAACCAGGCCCGAGGTCGTTCACGATCTAGATCACGACCTCCTGCTCCTATTTCCCGAGATCCTCGGCCTTGGAGTAGCCTCTTCAAGGCTCCAGTGGGTAGTCCGGATCTTCGACTGGACTTTTTTACTCCAGAAGTACAGGCTGATCAGAAGATTGCTGTGTATGAGGCTATTGATTCTGACGAACTAATTTAGACATGGTCCATGGCAATTGTGGGCTACGTTGTTGGACTAAGAACATCATTTTTTCCATTATCCTCATATATCAGAACTCGATGGGGAATATCAACATTTGATCTTCATATGTTGGAGACCGGATTCTTTGTATGTAAGCTTTATTCTGAAGAAGATTTACAACGGGTCCTTGAAGGATTTTGGACTATCCGTGGTCATCCAATGATACTACGACGCTGGGCACCTGATGTGAGATTGGAGTTAGACAGTCTACAGTCTATCCCAATATGGGTTTCTTTCCATGGACTTCCACTACATCTCTGGGGTCGTCGTTTTATTGCAAAGCTTTGCAGCACCTTGGGACAACCATTGTATATTGATAAGGCAACAG
The DNA here is from genome assembly GCA_029747655.1 of Ensete ventricosum. NCBI lineage: Eukaryota > Viridiplantae > Streptophyta > Magnoliopsida > Zingiberales > Musaceae > Ensete > Ensete ventricosum. The sequence continues at coordinate 39,146,916 of JAQQAF010000008.1, read as the reverse complement.
CTTCGCAAACGAGATTGACCTTTGCCAGAGCTTGTGTAATGGTTTCTTCTGATGAGGAACTACCGAATGAAGTTTCTTACCGTGATCTTGATGGGAGCACTCGAAAGGTGAAAGTCTCATATTCTTGGAAGCCACAACGATGCAAGGTTTGTCTATCTTTTGGACATGTAAATGGTGCTTGCCAACAGCCTTCACAAAAAATCACACAGGTCTACCGACCACGCCAAGAGCCACAGAATGGGGTCATTACCACTAAACCAAGCACTCCAACAGAGATGATGGCGGAGAAGATGAATGAGCACTCTGACTCGTTGGGGCAGCGACACGAACAGGAGAAAGACAAGTCAGGACTTTCATCTTTTCCTATTATATCAGACACTTTCACTGCAGGAGCTTCCCATGGTTCTCACTCCCCAATTAATCAGGAAATTTCATTTCAACAACCTCTTGGGAACAAAGACATTGCAACTCACCAAACTCATCGCTCTTCGACACATCCCACTATTCAGGACTCCTTGCCTCAAGGTACGCAAAAGTTTAAACATTTGCAAGCTGTGGATGAGGTGGATAAATATAGGAATGAAGGATTAAAGGGTAAAGATATTATGCGGGAGGACCATGTAAAATCAAAGGATAAGAAAAAGGATGGTAGTGTCCTCCCAAAATCGCATGCTCTTCCTTCTATCTAGTATTGATGAAAATAATCTGTTGGAATGTTCGTGGACTTAATAAGACTGAGAAATGTCGGGAGCTCAATAGAATAATCCGATCTGCTGCATGTAATATTGTGATTCTTGTGAAAACAAAAATTAAAACCCATCGTGTTCGAGTTCAGAAGAATTTAATATGGCCTGAGGCAGAACTTTTTACTAATGATTCTCAGGATACTTATGGTCGAGTTTGGGTCTTATGGCATCCTAACCTTGTTACTGCTTGGTTTATTTCTGCTACTAATCAATTCATTCATCTTAAGGCAGAGGATAAACAGACTGGATGTCAATTCAATATTACCGGTATCTATGCATCTAACAGTATGTCTGACAGGAATGCTCTATGGCGTGATCTGGTTAGCATTGCAAATAGTTATCCTACAGTACCTTGGGTTGTTCTCGGTGACTTTAATACTGTCAGATACACAAATGAGAAAGTGGGGGGTAGAGTGCTTTCCGAATGTCAGCTTCAACATTTTAATGATTGTATAGATACTGCTGCATTGACTGACATGAAATATGTAGGTGATTGGTTCTCATGGAACAATCAAAGTACTGCTGATAGAAAAATTATGGCTCGACTTGACAGATGTTTGATAAATCAGGAATGGTTAGCAGTTTTCCCAGATTCACTTCTTGAGTACGGTGCTAAGTTATTTTCGGATCACTCTATTATGCATATACATGCAGATAAAGCACTACCTAGAGTCAAGAAACCTTTTAGATTTTTTAATATGTGGAGTTCTCACCCTAAGTTCCTCGAAGTTATTAAGTCAGCTTGGGACATTAATGTATTTGGTTCTCCTCCTTACATCCTATGTCAAAAGCTAAAAGCATGCAAAGCAGCACTTAAGAAGTGGAATTCAACTACATTCGGAAATATCACCAACAGGGTTCAGTTATGCAAGAAAGAACTTATGACTGTGCAAAGCGAGCTAAATCTTCAACCTTTGGATGCGAATCTTATATACAAAGAGGCTGCTGCTAGAAATAACTTTATGCAAGCTTTGAAGCAGGAGGAATGCTTTTTGAAACAAAAGTCACGACAGCATTGGCTTACTCTAGGGGATTCTAATACGAAGTTTTGCTATGCTGCTATTGCTACCAGAAGGGCTACTAATCGTATCAAAAAATGCAAAGGTATAGATGGTAATCTCATTGAGGATTTGGATGAGGTTAAAAATTACACCGAGCAATTTTTTTATTCCTTACTCAATCAGGAGCAGCAGCCTAATAGTATTCATGTTGGGCCTACAAGACGACTTGATTCTGAAGCCCTCTCTCATCTTAATGCCCCAATAACGGATGATGAAATTGTGAAAGTTGTTTTTAAGTCCCCGAAGCACAAAAGCCCTGGTCCAGACGGATTTCCAGCTGAGTTTTATCAAATTGCATGGTCTATTGTAGGCAACGATGTCATAAAAGCTTGTCGACATTTTTTCTCCTCAGGTCATATTCTTAAAGAAATGAATTGCACTTTTATTTCTTTAGTGCCTAAAAATGATGGAGCCGATTCATTGGAGAACTACCGTCCTATTTCACTGTGCAACTTTATTTATAAGGTTATCTCGAAGTTACTAGCAGATAGACTACAAAAGGTCATGTATAAGGTCATTAGCCCTAATCAGACTGCTTTTATTAAAGGGAGGAGTATCCATCATAATGTCATGCTTGCTAATGATTTGGTTAAGGATCTACATTCAAAAACAAGAGGGAAAAAGATCTGTTTTAAAGCTGATTTACGAAAGGCCTTTGACTCAGTCAATAGGCAATTTATTTACATGATGCTCCATAATATGGGCTTCCCTCAGCGCTGGGTTCAATGGATTCAATGTTGCTTGGAAACTCCAAAATTTTCGATTCTCTTTAATGGTTCACCTATTGGCTTCTTCGGAGTAAGAATGGCATTCGGCAAGGCGATCCACTATCTCCTTATCTTTTTACGATTGCAATGGAAGGGCTCAGTTGTATGTTAGAAGAGGTTGTTTCCAATGGCAAAATTAAGGTACCATATTATGGTTCTGTTTATATCTCTCACATAACATTTGCTGATGACCTTATTATCTTCCTTCGAGATGATCCAGTTTCTGTGAGTAATCTGGCAGATATTCTTAATGAATTTGGTAAAGTTTCTGGTCTTAAGCTAAACCATGCAAAGAGCAAAGTATATGTGGGTGGGTGCTTGCATTGACAATAAGGATCATATTGCTCAAACATTGGGAGTTGCTGAAGGAAATTTATCGGTTCCTTACTTGGGTCTTCCACTTATATCCACTGGAATCAACAAAGTCTCCTGTCAGCCTATCCTACAAAAAATTAAGAACTGAATTTCCTCTTGGAAAAATAGGCTTCTTTCTAAAGCTGTACGACTTGAACTTATTCGATCAGTGTTGATCTCTTATTCTATTTATTGGTCTCATGCATTCCTTCTACCAGCTGGGCTTCTCAATGATATTGATAAATTACTTATGAACTTGAATGGCACAGATGGTAAGGCAATGCATATGGTGAATTGGGACAACATTTGCAAACCGAAGGATGAAGGGGGCTTGAATCTTCTACATATTAGAGATTGGAATAAAGCTTGTATGGTAAAGCAATTATGGGATATTTTACAAAACAAGTCTTCTTTATGGTCACAATGGGTTTTTGCTAGGTACCTTACCAAGGAATCAATCTGGGAAGCATCTGCAAAAACATCTCATTTTGCTGCTTGGAAAGGAATTCTGAAGGCAAGGAGATGGCTACGTAACAATATTTCTTATGTGATTTCTTCTGGAACCAATATTAATATGTGGTATGATCCTTGGGTGAATGGGAAAAGTATATTTCAGATATTTGGTGATAGAGTACGATAGGATCTGGGGGCTCCCAAAGACTGGAAGGTTTCTGAATTCATTAACAATGGTACATGGTGTCTTCCCAACCCTACCTCCCCAGACATGTTATTACTTTGGCCGACTATTAGGGCTATTCCAATCAAGAACAACTCTTCAAATATGCTTATTTGGCTTCATGATAATGGTAAATTTAGTGCTACATCTGCATGGAACCAAATTAGACGACGAAACAACAAGTGGATCCCAAGTAGTTGGACATGGGATAGTCCATGCTCACAGCGACATTCCTTATGTACATGGCAGGCCCTTCTCGGCAAACTTCCTACGATGGACAATATGCAGCGAAGAGGTATTTATATTGTAAATCGGTGCTCTTTGTGTATGCAAAAGGAAGAAAGTGTCAAGATTCGATCGATTTTTTCTGCACCGTCTCGAAAATTCAAAATACTGGCCTTTCCCATCTTATTAGACAATGGGAAGTGGTACAAGCTCGCTTTCGCAAAAAAAAAGACGGTAAAAAACTTTTCTCGAAGTCGTGCGCTGAGTCGAGTTTCGATCGGTTTTTCGTGCACCGTCTCGGAAATTCAAAATACTGGTCTTTCCCGTCTTATTAGCCCATAAGAAGTCGTACAAGCACGCTTTCGCAAAAAAATACTACGGTCAAAAACTTTGTGCGAAGTCACGCGCGAGTCGAGTTTCGATCGGTTTTTCGTGCACCGTCTCGGAAATTCAAAATACTTGTCTTTCCCATCTTATTAGCACATGAGAAGTCGTACAGGCACGCTTTCATGAAAAAATACGACGGTCATAAACTTTGCGCGAAGTCGCGCGCGAGTCGAGTTTTGATCGATTTTTCATGACCGTCTCGAAAATTCAAAATACTGGCCATTCACGGTGTATATGGTAAGTCGTATGAGCATGGTTTCACGAAAAAACGCGACGGTCATAAACTTTGCGCAGAGTCGATATTCGATCGGTTTTTCGTGCACCATCTCGGAAATTCAAAATACTGGTCTTTCCCGTCTTATTAGCCCATGAGAAGTCATACAGGCACGCTTTCGCAAAAAAATATGACGGTCATAAACTTTGCGCAAAGTCACGCGCGAGTCGAGTTTCGATCGGTTTTTCGTGCACCGTCTCGGAAATTCAAAATACTGGCCATTCATGATGTATTAGCCCATGGTAAGTCGTATGAGCATGGTTTCACGAAAAAACGTGACGGTCATAAACTTTGCGTAGAGTCGAGATTCGATCGGTTTTTCATGCACCGTCTCGGAAATTCAAAATACTGGTCTTTCCCGTCTTATTAGCCCATGAGAAGTCATACAAGCACGCTTTCGCAAAAAAATACGACGGTCAAAAACTTTGCGCGAAGTCGCGCGCGAGTCGAGTTTCGATCTGTTTTTCGTGCACCGTCTCGAAAATTCAAAATACTGGCCATTCACGATGTATTAGCTCATGGTAAGTCGTGTGAGCATGGTTTCACGAAAAAACGCGACGGTCATAAACTTTGTGCAGAGTCGAGATTCGATCGGTTTTTTGTGCACCGTCTCGGAAATTCAAAATACTGGCCATTCACGATGTATTAGCCCATGGTAAGTCGTATGAGCATGATTTCATGAAAAAATGCGACGGTGATAAACTTTGCGCAGAGTCGAGATTCGATCGGTTTTTCGTGCACCGTCTCGGAAATTCAAAATACTGGTCTTTCCCGTCTTATTAGCCCATGAGAAGTAGTACAAGCACGCTTTCACAAAAAAATATGACGGTCATAAACTTTGCGCGAAGTCGTGCGCGAGTTGAGTTTCGATCGGTTTTTCGTGCACCGTCTCGGAAATTCAAAATACTTGTCTTTCCCGGCTTATTAGCCAATGAGAAGTCGTACAGGCACGCTTTTGCAAAAAAATACGACGGTCATAAACTTTGCGCGAAGTCGCGCGCGAGTTGAGTTTCGATCGGTTTTTCGTGCACCGTCTCAGAAATTCAAAATACTGGCCATTTACAATGTATTAGCTAGCCCATGGTAAGTCGTATGAGCATGGTTTCACGAAAAAATGCGACGGTCATAAACTTTGCGCAGAGTCAAGATTCGATCGGTTTTTTGTGCACCGTCTCGAAAATTCAAAATACTGGTCTTTCCCGTCTTATGAGACAATGGGAAGTGCTACAAGCTCGCTTTCGCAAAAAATACGACGGTAAAAAACTTTTCTCGAAGTCGTGCGCTGAGTCGAGTTTCGATCGGTTTTTCGTGCACCGTCTCGGAAATTCAAAATACTGGTCTTTCCCATCTTATTAGCACATGAGAAGTCGTACAGGCACGCTTTCATGAAAAAATACGACGGTCATAAACTTTGCGCAAAGTCGCGCGCGAGTCGAGTTTCGATCAGTTTTTCGTGCACCGTCTCGGAAATTCAAAATACTTGTCTTTCCTGTCTTAATAGCACATGAGAAGTCGTACAGGCACGCTTTCATGAAAAAATATGACGGTCATAAACTTTGCGCGAAGTCGCGCGCGAGTCGAGTTTCGATCGGTTTTTCGTGACCGTCTCGAAAATTCAAAATACTGGCCATTCACGATGTATTAGCCCATGGTAAGTCGTATGAGCATGGTTTCACGAAAAAACGCGACGGTCATAAACTTTGCGCAGAGTCGAGATTCGATCGGTTTTTCGTGCTCCGTCTCGGAAATTCAAAATACTGGTCTTTCCCGTCTTATTAGCCCATGAGAAGTCGTACAAGCACGCTTTCGCAAAAAAATACGACGGTCATAAACTTTGCGCGAAGTCGCGCGCGAGTCGAGTTTCGATCGGTTTTTCGTGACCGTCTCGGAAATTCAAAATACTGGCCATTCACGATGTATTAGCCCATGGTAAGTCGTATGAGCATGGTTTCACGAAAAAACGCGACGGTCATAATCTTTGTGCAGAGTCGAGATTCGATCGGTTTTTTGTGCACCGTCTCGGAAATTCAAAATACTGGCCATTCACGATGTATTAGCCCATGGTAAGTCGTATGAGCATGATTTCACGAAAAAACGCGACGGTCATAAACTTTGCGCAGAGTCGAGATTCGATCGGTTTTTCGTGCACCGTCTCGGAAATTCAAAATACTGGTCTTTCCCGTCTTATTAGCCCTTGAGAAGTAGTACAAGCACGCTTTCACAAAAAAATACGACGGTCATAAACTTTGCGCGAAGTCGCTCGCGAGTTGAGTTTCGATCGGTTTTTCGTGCACCGTCTCGGAAATTCAAAATACTTGTCTATCCCGGCTTATTAGCCAATGAGAAGTCGTACAGGCACGCTTTTGCAAAAAAATACGACGGTCATAAACTTTGCGAGAAGTCGCGCGCGAGTTGAGTTTCGATCGGTTTTTCATGCACCGTCTCGGAAATTCAAAATACTGGCCATTTACAATATATGAGTTAGCCCATGGTAAGTCGTATGAGCATGGTTTCACCAAAAAATGCGACGGTCATAAACTTTACGCAGAGTCAAGATTCGATCGGTTTTTTGTGCACCGTCTCGAAAATTCAAAATACTGGTCTTTCCCGTCTTATTAGACAATGGGAAGTGCTACAAGCTCGCTTTCGCAAAAAATACGACGGTAAAAAACTTTTCTCGAAGTCGTGCGCTGAGTCGAGTTTCGATCGGTTTTTCGTGCAACGTCTCGGAAATTCAAAATACTGGTCTTTCCCGTCTTATTAGCCATAAGTCGTACAAGCACGCTTTCGCAAAAAAATACGACGGTCAAAAACTTTGTGCGAAGTCGCGCGCGAGTCGAGTTTCGATCGGTTTTTCGTGCACCGTCTCGGAAATTCAAAACACTTGTCTTCCCGTCTTATTAGCACATGAGAAGTCGTACAAGCACGATTTCATGAAAAAATACGACGGTCATAAACTTTGCGCGAAGTCGCGCCGAGTCGAGTTTCGATCGGTTTTTCGTGACCGTCTCGGAAATTCAAAATACTGGCCATTCACGATGTATTAGCCCATGGTAAGTCGTATGAGCATGGTTTCACGAAAAAACGCGACGGTCATAAACTTTGCGCAGAGTCGAGATTCTATCGGTTTTTCGTGCACCATCTCGGAAATTCAAAATACTGGTCTTTCCCGTCTTATTAGCCCATGAGAAGTCGTACAAGCACGCTTTCGCAAAAAAATACGATGGTCATAAACTTTGAGCGAAGTCGCGCGCGAGTCGAGTTTCGATCGGTTTTTCGTGACCGTCTCGGAAATTCAAAATACTGGCCATTCTCGATGTATTAGCCAATGGTAAGTCGTATGAGCATGGTTTCACGAAAAAACGCGATGGTCATAAACTTTGCGCAGAGTCGAGATTCGATCGGTTTTTCAAGCACCGTCTCGGAAATTCAAAATACTGGTCTTTCCCGTCTTATTAGCCCATGAGAAGTCGTACAAGCACACTTTCGCAAAAAAATACGACGGTCATAAACTTTGCGCGAAGTCGCGCGCGAGTCGAGTTTCGATCGGTTTTTCGTGCACCGTCACAGAAATTCAAAATACTGGCCATTCACGATGTATCATGGTAAGTCGTATGAGCATGGTTTCACGAAAAAACGTGACGGTCATAAACTTTGCGAAGAGTCGAGATTTAATATTCGATCGGTTTTTCGTGCACCATCTCGGAAATTCAAAATACTGGCCATTCACGATGTATTAGCCCATGGTAATTCGTATGAACATGGTGTCACGAAAAAACGCGACGGTCATAAACTTTGCGCATAGTCGAGTTTCGATCGGTTTTTCGTGCACCGTCTCGGAAATTCAAAATACTTGCCTTTCCCGTCTTAATAGCCCATGAGAAGTCGTACAGGCACGCTTTCGCAAAAAAATACGACGGTCATAAACTTTGCGCAAAGTCGCGCGCGAGTCGAGTTTCGATCGGTTTTTCATGCACTGTCTCGGAAATTCCAAATACTGGCCATTCACGATGTATTAGTCCATGGTAAGTCGTATGAGCATGGTTTCACGAAAAAACGCGACGGTCATAAACTTTGCGAAGAGTCGAGTTTCGATCGGTTTTTCGTGCACTGTCTCAGAAATTCAAAATACTTGTCTTTCCCGTCTTATTAGCCCATGAGAAGTCGTACAGGCACGCTTTTGCAAAAAAATACGACGGACATAAACTTTGCGCGAAGTCGCGCGCGAGTCGATTTTCGATCGGTTTTTCGTGACCGTCTCGGAAATTCAAAATACTGGCCATTCACGATGTATTAGCCCATGGTAAGTCGTATGAGCATGGTTTCACGAAAAAAGGCGACGGTCATAAACTTTGCGCAGAGTCGAGATTCGATCGGTTTTTCGTGCACCGTCTCGAAAATTCAAAATACTGATGTTTCCCGTCTTATTAGCCCATGAGAAGTCGTACAGGCACGCTTTCGCAAAAAAATACGACGGTCATAAACTTTGCGCGAAGTCACGCGCGAGTCGAGTTTCGATCGGTTTTTCGTGCACCGTCTCGGAAATTCAAAATACTGGCCATTCTCGATGTATTAGCCCATGGTAAGTCGTATGATTTCATGAAAAAACGCGACGGTGATAAACATTGCGCAGAGTCGAGATTCGATCGGTTTTTCGTGCACCGTCTCGGAAATTCAAAATACTGGTCTTTCCCGTCTCATTAGCCCATGAGAAGTCGTAAAGGCAAGCTTTCGCAAAAAAATACGACGGTCATAAACTTTGCGCGAAGTCGCGAGCGAGTCGAGTTTCGATCGGTTTTTCGTGCACCGTCTCGGAAATTCAAAATACTGGCCATTCACGATGTATTAGCCCATGGTAAGTCGTATGAGCATGGTTTCATGAAAAAAAGTGACGGTCATAAACTTTGCGAAGAGTCGAGATTTAATATTCGATCGGTTTTTCGTGCACCGTCTCGAAAATTCAAAATACTGGCCATTCACGATGTATTAGCCCATGTTAAGTCGTATGAGCATGGTTTCACGAGAAAACGCGACGGTCATAAACTTTGCGTAGAGACGGGTTTCGATCGGTTTTTCGTGCACCGTCTCAGAAATTCAAAATACTTGTCTTTCCCGTCTTATTAGCCCATGACAAGTCGTACAGGCACGCTTTCGCAAAAAAATACGACGGTCATAAACTTTGCGCGAAGTCACGCGCGAGTCGAGTTTCGATCGGTTTTTCGTGCACTATCTCGGAAATTCAAAATACTGGCCATTCACGATGTATTAGCCCATGGTAAGTCGTATGAGCATGGTTTCACGAAAAAACGCGACGGTCATAAACTTTGTGTAGAGTCGAGTTTCGATCGGTTTTTCGTGCACCGTCTCGAAAATTCAAAATACTTGTCATTCCCGTCTTATTAGCCCATGAGAAGTCGTACAGGCACGCTTTCGTAAAAAAATACGACGGTCATAAACTTTGCGCGAAGTCGCGCGCGAGTCGAGTTTCGATCGGTTTTTCGTGACCGTCTCGGAAATTCAAAATACTGGCCATTCACGATGTATTAGCCCATTGTAAGTCGTGTGAGCATGGTTTCACGAAAAAACGTGACGATCATAAACTTTGCGAAGAGTCGAGATTTAATATTCGATCGGTTTTTCGTGCACCATCTCGGAAATTCAAAATACTGGTCTTTCCCGTCTTATTAGCCCATGAGAAGTCATACAAGCTCGCTTTCGAAAAAAAATACGACGGTCAAAAACTTTGCGCGACGTCGCACGCGAGTCGAGTTTCGATCGATTTTTCGTGCACCGTCTCGGAAATTCAAAATACTGGCCATTCACGATGTATTAGCCCATGGTAAGTCGTATGAGCATGGTTTCATGAAAAAACGCGACGGTCATAAACTTTGCGCAGAGTCGAGATTCGATCGGTTTTTCGTGCACCGTCTCGAAAATTCAAAATACTGGTCTTTCCCGTCTTATTAGCCCATGAGAAGTCGTACAGGCACGCTTTCGCAAAAAAATACGACGGTCATAAACTTTGCGCGAAGTCGCGCGCGAGTCGAGTTTCGATCGGTTTTTCGTGCACCATCTCGGAAATTCAAAATACTGGCCATTCACGATGTATTAGCCCATGGTAAGTCGTATGAGCATGGTTTCACGAAAAAACGTGACGGTCATAAACTTTGCGCAGAGGCGAGATTCGATCGATTTTTCGTGCACCGTCTCGGAAATTCAAAATACTGGTGTTTCCCGTCTTATTAGCCCATGAGAAGTCGTACAGGCACGCTTTCGCAAAAAAATACGACGGTCATAAACATTGCGCGAAGTCGCGCGCGAGTCGAGTTTCGATCGATTTTTCGTGCACCGTCTCGGAAATTCAAAATACTGGCCATTCACGATGTATTAGCCCATGGTAAGTCGTATGAGCATGGTTTCACGAAAAAACGTGACGGTCATAAACTTTGCGAAGAGTCGAGTTTCGATCGGTTTTTCGTGCACCGTCTCAGAAATTCAAAATACTTGTCTTTCCCGTCTTATTAGCCAATGAGAAGTCGTACAGGCACTCTTTCGTAAAAAAATATGACGGTCATAAACTTTGCGTGAAGTCGCGCGAGAGTCGAGTTTCGATCGGTTTTTCGTGCACCGTCTCGGAAATTCAAAATACTGGCCATTCCCGATGTATGAGCCAATGGTAAGTCGTATGAGCGTGGTTTCACGAAAAAACGCGACGGTCATAAACTTTGCGTAGAGTCGAGATTCGATCGGTTTTTCGTGCACCGTCTCGGAAATTCAAAATACTGGTCTTTCCCGTCTTATTAGCCCATGAGAAGTCATACAAGCTCGCTTTCGCAAAAAAATACGACGGTCAAAAACTTTGCGCGACGTCGCGCGCGAGTCGAGTTTCGATCGATTTTTCGTGCACCGTCTCGGAAATTCAAAATACTGGCCATTCACGATGTATTAGCCCATGGTAAGTCGTATGAGCATGGTTTCATGAAAAAACGCGACGGTCATAAACTTTGCGCAGAGTCGAGATTCGATCGGTTTTTCGTGCACCGTCTCGGAAATTCAAAATACTGGTCTTTCCCGTCTTATTAGCCCATGAGAAGTCGTACAGGCACGCTTTCGCAAAAAAATACGACGGTCATAAACTTTGCGCGAAGTCGCGCGCGAGTCGAATTTCGATCGATTTTTCGTGCACCGTCTCGGAAATTCAAAAGACTGGCCATTCACGGTGTATTAGCCCATGGTAAGTCGTATGAGCATGGTTTCACGAAAAAACGCGACGGTCATAAACTTTGCGCAGAGTCGATATTCGATCGGTTTTTCGTGCACCATCTCGGAAATTCAAAATACTGGTCTTTCCCGTCTTATTAGCCCATGAGAAGTCGTACAAGCACATTTTCGCAAAAAAATACGACGGTCATAAACTTTGCGCGAAGTCGCACGCGAGTCGAGTTTCGATCGGTTTTTTCGTGCACCGTCTCGGAAATTCAAAATACTGGCCATTCACGATGTATTAGCCCATGGTAAGTCGTATGAGCATGGTTTCACGAAAAAACGCGACGGTCATAAACTTTGCGCAGAGTCAAGATTCGATCGGTTTTTCGTGCACCGTCTTGGAAATTCAAAATACTGGTCTTTCCCGTGTTATTAGCCCATGAGAAGTCGTACAGGCGCGCTTTCGCAAAAAAATACAACGGTCATAAACTTTGCACGAAGTCACGCGCGAGTCGAGTTTCGATCGATTTTTCGTGCACCGTCTCGGAAATTGAAAATACTGGCCATTCACGATGTATTAGCCCATGGTAAGTCGTATGAGCATGGTTTCACGAAAAAACGCAACGGTTATAAACTTTGCGGAGAGTCAAGATTCGATCGGTTTTTCGTTCACCGTCTCGGAAATTCAAAATACTGGTCTTTCCCGTCTTATTAGCCCATGAGAAGTCATACAAGCACGCTTTCGCAAAAAAATACGACGGTCAAAAACTTTTTTTTTTTTTGGTAAGTAAAGATAATGTATTTTGTAAAAGATTTGTACAAAAAGCTTTGTCTACACAAGCCATAGACTAAAGCCTGAAGTCTCTTAGTGTAGTCGAGAATATTGTACTCCACCTAAAGAAGGCTAAATGGGCACACTTCATCAAACTCATTTCCAAGAGTAGCACAAGGAAGTTTTTTTTTTGGTAAGTAAAGATAATGTATTTCGTAAAAGATTTGTACAAAAAGCTTTGTCTACACAAGCCATAGACTAAAGCCTGAAGTCTCTTAGTGTAGTCGAGAAGATTGCACCCCACCAAAAGATGGTGAAATGGGCACGCTTCATCGTACTCATCTCCAAGAGTAGTACAAGGAAGTTAATAAATAATAAAATGCAATAGCTAGACTGTTCTGGAGTACTTGTGGATACATCACAAAATATAAGCTTTGCCCCATAATACATTACAATCTTCATCATTATTCGAGTGATTCTTGACGAATGGAAAAATTGAATCTTGTGAAAATATCTTTCTCTCTTCTTGTTAGGTGCTCTGTATTCAATTCTTGCTCCATACATGATCGTGAGTCCTGAAGAATCTCTATCAGAATTTGAGCTTTGTTCATGTTGTGACACTCAAAAATTATGCCACACCTCTCCTTCCAAATCCACCAAATAGCACATCTGAATATAATTCTTGCTAGTTGTGTAAGAGGCCCCTTTCTTGAGAAGCTTTGCATAAGCATTTCTAATTCATGATGCAAGTTTGGCCGCGGTAGCCTTTGAAAATCAAATCGCTTTAAGATCTCCTTCCATATCCAAGATGAATAATCACAAGCAAAGTAGAGATGGTCAACACTTTCTTCATTTTGCATACACAAAGAGCACCGATTTACAATATAAATACCTCTTCGCTGCATATTGTCCATCGTAGGAAGTTTGTCGAGAAGGGCCTGCCATGTACATAAGGAATGTCGCTGTAAGCATGGACTATCCCATGTCCAACTACTTTGGATCCACTTGTTGTTTCGTCGTCTAATTTGTTTCCATGCAGATGTAGCACTAAATTTACCGTTATCATGAAGCCAAATCAGCATATCTGAAGAGTTGTTCTTGATTGGAATAGCCCTAATAGTCGGCCAAAGTAATAACATGTCAGGGGAGGTAGGGTTGGGAAGACACCATGTACCATTGTTAATGAATTCAGAAACCTTCCAGTCGTTGGGAGCCCCCAGATCTTGTCGTACTCTATCACCAAATATCTGAAATATACTTTTCCCATTCACCCAAGGATCATACCACATATTAATATTGGTTCCAGAAGAAATCACATAAGAAATATTGTTACGTAGCCATCGCCTTGCCTTCAGAATTCCTTTCCAAGCAGCAGAATGAGATGTTTTTGCAGATGTTTCCCAGATTGATTCCTTGGTTAGGTACCTAGCAAAAACCCATTGTGACCATAAGGAAGACTTGTTTTGTAAAATATCCCATAATTGCTTTACCATACAAGCTTTATTCCAATCTCTAATATGTCGAAGATTCAGCCCCCCTTCATCTTTCGGTTTGCAAATGTTGCCACAATTCACCATATGCATTGCCTTACCATCTGTGTCATTCCAAAAGAAGTTCATAAGTAATTTATCAATATCATGGAGAAGCCCGACAGGTAGAAGGAATGCATGAGACCAATAAATAGAATAAGAGATCAACACTGATCGAATAAGTTCAAGTCGTCCAGCTTTAGAAAGAAGCCTACTTTTTCCAAGAGGAAATTCTATTCTTAATTTTTTGTACGATAGGCTGACAGTACACTTTGTTGATTCCAGTGGATATAAGTGGGAGACCCAAGTAAGGAACCGGTAAATTTCCTTCAGCAACTCCCAATGTTTGAGCAATATGATCCTTATTGTCAATGCAAGCACCCACATATACTTTGCTTTTTGCATGGTTTAGCTTAAGACCAGAAACTTTACCAAATTCATTAAGAATATCTGCCAGATTACCCAAAGAAACTAGATTATCTCGAAGAAAGATAATAAGGTCATCGGCAAATGTTATGTAAGAGATATAAACAGAACCATAATGTGGTACCTTAATTTTGCCATTGGAAACAGCCTCTTCTAACATACAACTGAGCCCTTCCATTGCAATGGTAAAAAGATAAGGAGATAGTGGATCGCCTTGCCGAATGCTATTCTTACTCCCAAAGAAGCCAATAGGTGAACCATTAAAGAGAATCGAAAATTTTGGAGTTTCCAAGCAACATTGAATCCATTTAACCCAGTGCTAAGGGAAGCCCATATTATGGAGCATCATGTAAATAAAATTCCTATTGACTGAGTCAAAGGCCTTTCGTAAATCAGCTTTAAAACAGATCTTTTTCCCTCTTGTTTTAGAATGTAGATCCTTAACCAAATCATTAGCAAGCAGGACATTATGATGGATACTCCTCACTTTAAGAAAAGCAGCCTGAATAGGACTAATGACCTTATTCATGACCTTTTCTAGTCTATCTGCCAGCAACTCGGAGATAACCTTATAAATAAAGTTGCACAGTGAAATAGGACGGTAGTTCTCCAATGAATCGGCTCCATCATTTTTAGGCACTAAAGAAATAAAAGTGCAATTCATTTCTTTAAGAATATGACCTGAGGAGAAAAAATGTCGATAAGCTTTTATGACATCGTTGCCTACAATAGCCCATGCAATTTGATAAAACTCAGCTGGAAATCCATCTGGACCAGGGCTTTTGTGCTTCGGGGACTTAAAAACAACTTTCACAATTTCATCATCCGTTATTGGGGCGTTAAGATGAGAGAGGGCTTCAGAATCAAGTCGTCTTGTAGGCCCAACATGAATACTATTAGGCTGCTGTTCCTTATTGAGTAAGGAATAAAAAAATTGCTTGGTGTAATTTTTAACCTCATCCAGATCCTCAATGAGATTACCATCTATACCTTTGCATTTTTTGATGCGATTAGTAGCCCTTCTGGTAGCAATAGCAGCATAGAAAAACTTCGTATTAGAATCCCCTAGAGTAAGCCAATGCTGTCGTGACTTCTGTTTCAAAAAGCATTCCTCCTGCTTCAAAGCTTGCATAAAGTTATTTCTAGCTGCAGCCTCTTTATATATAAGATTCGCATCCAGAGGTTGAAGATTTAGCTCGCTTTGCACAGCCATAAGTTCTTTCTTGCATAACTGAACCCTGTCGGTGATATTTCCAAATGTAGTTGAATTCCACTTCTTAAGTGCTGCTTTGCATGCTTTTAGTTTTTGACATAGGATGTAAGGGGGAGAACCAAATACATTAATGTCCCAAGCTGACTTAATAACTTCGAGGAACTTTGGGTGAGAACTCCACATATTAAAAAATCTAAAAGGTTTCTTGACTCTGGGTAGTGCTTTATCTGCATGTATATGCATAATAGAGTGATCCAAAAATAACTTAGCACCGTACTCAAGAAGTGAATCTGGGAAAACTGCTAACCATTCCTGATTAATCAGACATCTGTCAAGTCGAGCCATAATTTTTCTTTCAGCAGTACTTTGATTGTTCCATGAGAACCAATCACCTACAGATTTCATGTCAGTCAATGCAGCAGTATATATACAATCATTAAAATGTTGAAGCTGACATTCGGAAAGCACTCTACCCCCCACTTTCTCATTTGTGTATCTGACAGTATTAAAGTCACCGAGAACAACCCAAGGTACTGTAGGATAACTATTTGAAATGCTAACCAGATCACGCCATAGAGCATTCCTGTCAGACATACTGTTAGATGCATAAATACCGGTAATATTGAATTTGACATCCAGTCTGTTTATCCTCTGCCTTAAGATGAATGAATTGATTAGTAGCAGAAATAAACCAAGCAGTAACAATGTTAGGATGCCATAAGACCCAAACTCGACCATAAGTATCCTGAGAATCATTAGTAAAAAGTTCTGCCTCAGGCCATATTAAATTCTTCTGAACTCGAACACGATGAGGTTTAATTTTTGTTTCCACAAGAATCACCATGTCACATGCAGCAGATCGGATTATTCTATTGAGCTCCCGACATTTCTCAGTCTTATTAAGTACACGAACATTCCAACAGCTTATTTTCATCAATACTAGATAGAAGGAAGAGCATGCGATTTTGGGAGGACACTACCATCCTTTTTCTTATCCTTTGATTTTGCATGGTCCTCTCGCATAATATCTTTACCCTTTAATCCTCTATTCCTATATTTATCCACCTCATCCACAGCTTGCAAATGTTTAAATTTTTGCGTACCTTGAGGCAAGGAGTCCTGAATAGCGGGATGTGTCGAAGAGCGATGAGTTTGGTGAGTTGCAATGTCTTGGTTCCCAAGAGGTTGTTGAAATGAAATTTCCTGATTATCTGAAGGAGTGATTCGTGAAGGCGAGGTTGTTATTGGGGAGTGAGAACCTTGGGAAGCTCCTGCAGTGAAAGTCTCTGATATAATAGGTAAAGATGGAAGTCCTGACTTGTCTTTCTCTTGTTCGTGTCGCTGCCCCAACGAGTCAGAGTGTTCAATAATCTTCTCCGCCATCACCACTGTTGGCACTGGAGTATCAGTGCTTGGATTAGTGGTAGTGACCCCATTCTGTGGCTCTTGGCGTGGTCGGTAGACCTGTGTGATTTTTTGTGAAGGCTGTTGGCAGGCACCATTTACATGTCCAAAAGATAGACAAACCTTGCATCGTTGTGGCTTCCAAGAATATGAGACTTTCACCTTTCGGGTGCTCCCATCAAGATCACGATAAGAAACATCATTCGGCAGTTCCTCATCAGAAGAAACCATTACACAAGCTCTGGCAAAGGTCAATCTCGTTTGCGAAGCTGTTGCCTTATCAAGATACAATGGCTATCCCAGGGTGCTGCAAAGCTTTGCAATAAAACGACGACCCCAGAGATGTAGTGGAAGTCCATGGAAAGAAACCCATATTGGGATAGATTGTAGACTGTCTAACTCCAATCTCACATCAGGTGCCCAGCGTCGTAGTATCATTGGATGACCACGGATAGTCCAAAATCCTTCAAGGACCCGTTGTAAATCTTCTTCCGAATAAAGCCTGCATACAAAGAATCCGGTCTCCAACATATGAAGATCAAATGTTGATATTCCCCATCGAGTTCTGATGTATGAGGATAGTGGGAAAAAGGATGTTCTCAGTCCAACAACGTAGCCCACAATTGCCATGGACCATGTCTCAATTAGTTCGTCAGAATCAATAGCCTCATACACAGCAATCTTCTGGTCAGCCTGTACTTCTGGAGCAAAAAAGTCCAGTCGAAGATCCGGACTACCCACTGGAGCCTTGAAGAGGCTACTCCAAGGCCGAGGATCTCGGAAAATAGGAGCTGGAGATCGTGATCTAGATCGTGAACGACCTCGGGCTTGGTTCATTGAAGGAGCATCCCGTCGAGAAGAAGAAATCAGTGGTGGAACATCCTGGTGTGAAACCGGCCTAAGCTGCTGGGGAGGAACCAGCGGCTGCTGGAGAGGGGCGTTCTGCTGTGAAGCAATCAGCGCAGGCCGCTGGGAAGAAGCCAGCGAAGGAGCATCCCGCTGGAACAGAGGAGCAGAGTGCCGCGTCCGGCCGCTCGCATCCATGGCGTCGCTCGCCTTAGAGACCGCCAGCCGCCTAGGGGAGAGGAAGCCACCACCCTGCCCCCACTAATGTCGCAGCCGTCGCCCCTTCCACGTCGATTGCAGAAGCAGTCGTCGCCCTTTCCACGCTGGAGTTGCCGCAGGAAGCGGCAGTGATCCCAGCCCCAATCGCAGTGCAGCTTCCCGTTTCTCGCCCTAGAGTCCGTCCCGCGCCTAGGGGAGAAGAGCCGCCGCCCTTCCACGCCTGAAATCGCCGATTCCCGGCCTGGAATCGCTGATCGCAGGAGCGACCGCCGGCCTTCCACGCTTGTATTCGCCGCGGAGCGATCGTAGAGGAGAAATCGCCCAAGGGAAATCGCAAGCACGCGCAAGGGAAGAGGTTGCCGTCCCCAGCGTCGATCGCAAGCGCAAGCGCCCAATCACAGCAGAGCACTCACGCACGCACGCAAGGGAACGCAGGCCCATTCCCCCCATTCCCAAGCAGCGTCTCTCCTCCTCTCTCCCTAAGTCTGACGCACTTAGCCGATTAGAAATCGTACAGGCACGCACAAGGAAGTTAATAAATAATAAAATGCAATAGCTAGACTGTTCTGGAGTACTTGTGGATACATCACAAAATATAAGCTTTGCCTCATATAATACATTACAATCTTCATCATTATTCGAGTGATTATTGACTAATGAAAAAATTGAATCTTGTGAAAATCTCTTTCTCTCTTCTTGTTAGGTGCTCTATATTCAATTCTTGCTCCATGCATGATCGTGAGTCCTGAAGAATCTCTATCAGAATTTGAGCTTTGTTCATGTTGTGACACTCAAAAATTCTGCCACACCTCTCCTTCCAAATCCACCAAATAGCACATCTGAATGTAATTCTTGCTAGTTGTGTAAGAGGACCCTTTCTTGAGAAGCCTTGCATTAGCCTTTCTAATTCATGATGCAAGTTTGGCCGTGGTAGCCTTTGAAGATTAAATCGCTTCAAGATCTCCTTCCATATCCAAGATGAATAATCACAAGCAAAGTAGAGATGGTCAACACTTTCTTCCTTTTGCATACACAAAGAGCACCGATTTACAATATAAATACCTCTTCGCTGCATATTGTCCATCGTAGGAAGTTTTCCGAGAAGGGCCTGCCATGTACATAAGGAATGTCGCTGTGAGCATGGACTATCCCATGTCCAACTACTTGGGATCCACTTGTTGTTTCGTCGTCTAATTTGGTTCCATGCAGATGTAGCACTAAATTTACCATTATCATGAAGCCAAATAAGCATATCTGAAGAGTTGTTCTTGATTGGAATAGCCCTAATAGTCAGCCAAAGTAATAACATGTCTGGGGAGGTAGGGTTAGGAAGACACCATGTACCATTGTTAATGAATTCAGAAACCTTCCAGTCTTTGGGAGCCCCCAGATCCTGTCGTACTCTATCACCAAATATCTGAAATATACTTTTCCTATTCACCCAAGGATCATACCATATATTAATATTGGTTCCAGAAGAAATCACATAAGAAATATTGTTACGTAGCCATCTCCTTGCCTTCAGAATTCCTTTCCAAGCAGCAGAATGAGATGTTTTTGCAGATGCTTCCCAGATTGATTCCTTGGTAAGGTACCTAGCAAAAACCCATTGTGACAATAAAGAAGACTTGTTTTGTAAAATATCCCATAATTGCTTTACCATACAAGCTTTATTCCAATCTCTAATATGTCGAAGATTCAAGCCCCCTTCATCCTTCGGTTTGCAAATGTTGTCCCAATTCACCATATGCATTGCCTTACCATCTGTGCCATTCCAAAAGAAGTTCATAAGTGATTTATCAATATCATTGAGAAGCCCGGCTGGTAGAAGGAATGCATGAGACCAATAAATAGAATAAGAGATCAACACTGATCGAATAAGTTCAAGTCGTCCAGCTTTAGAAAGAAGCCTATTTTTCCAAGAGGAAATTCTGTTCTTAATTTTTTGTAGGATAGGTTGACAGGAGACTTTGTTGATTCCAGTGGATATAAGTGGAAGACCCAAGTAAGGAACCGATAAATTTCCTTCAGCAACTCCCAATGTTTGAGCAATATGATCCTTATTTTCAATGCAAGCACCCACGTATACTTTGCTCTTTGCATGGTTTAGCTTAAGACCAGAAACTATACCAAATTCATTAAGAATATCTGCCAGATTACTCACAGAAACTGGATCATCTCGAAGGAAGATAATAAGGTCATCAGCAAATGTTATGTGAGAGATATAAACAGAACCATAATATGGTACCTTAATTTTGCCATTGGAAACAGCCTCTTCTAACATACAACTGAGCCCTTCCATTGCAATCGTAAAAAGATAAGGAGATAGTGGATCGCCTTGCCGAATGCCATTCTTACTCCCGAAGAAGCCAATAGGTGAACCATTAAAGAGAATCGAAAATTTTGGAGTCTCCAAGCAACATTGAATCCATTGAACCCAGTGCTGAGGGAAGCCCATATTATGGAGCATCATGTAAATAAAATTCCTATTGACTGAGTCAAAGGCCTTTCGTAAATCAGCTTTAAAACAGATCTTTTTCCCTCTTGTTTTTGAGTGTAGATCCTTAACCAAATCATTAGCAAGCAGGACATTATGATGGATACTCCTCCCTTTAATAAAAGCAACCTGATTAGGACTAATAACCTTATTCATGACCTTTTGTAGTCTATCTGTCAGTAACTTCGAGATAACCTTATAAATAAAGTTGCACAGTGAAATAGGACGGTAGTTCTCCAATGAATCGGCTCCATCATTTTTAGGCACTAAAGAAATAAAAGTGCAATTCATTTCTTTAAGAATATGACCTGAGGAGAAAAAATGTCGACAAGCTTGTATGACATCGTTGCCTACAATAGACCATGCAATTTGATAAAACTCAGCTGGAAATCCGTCTGGACCAGGGATTTTGTGCTTCGGGGACTTAAAAACAACTTTCACAATTTCATCATCCGTTATTGGGGCATTAAGATGAAAGAGGGCTTCAGAATCAGTGCTTGGTGATTTTTTGTGAAGGCTGTTGGCAAGCACCATTTACATGTCCAAAAGATAGACAAACCTTGCATCGTTGTGGCTTCCAAGAATATGAGACTTTCACCTTTCGAGTGCTCCCATCAAGATCACGGTAAGAAACTTCATTCGGTAGTTCCTCATCAGAAGAAACCATTACACAAGCTCTGGCAAAGGTTAATCTCGTTTGCGAAGCTGTTGCCTTATCAATATACAATGGCTGTCCCAAGGTGCTGCAAAGCTTTACAATAAAACGACGACCCCAGAGATGTAGTGGAAGTCCATGGAAAGAAACCCATATTGGGATAGACTGTAGACTGTTTAACTCCAATCTCACATCAGGTGCCCAGCGTCTTAGTATAATTGGATGACCACGGATAGTCCAAAATCCTTCAAGGACCCGTTGTAAATCTTCTTCAGAATAAAGCTTGCATACAAAGAATCCGGTCTCCAACATATGAAGATCAAATGTTGATATTCCCCATCGAGTTCTGATATATGAGGATAATGGAAAAAATGATGTTCTTAGTCCAACAACGTAGCCCACAATTGCCATGGACCATGTCTCAATTAGTTCGTCAGAATCAATAGCCTCAAACACAGCAATCTTCTGATCAGCCTGTACTTCTGGAGCAAAAAAGTCCAGTCGAAGATCCGGACTACCCATTGGAGCCTTGAAGAGGCTACTCCAAGGCCGAGGATCTCGGGAAATAGGAGCAGGAGGTCGTGATCTAGATCGTGAACGACCTCGGGCCTGGTTCATTGAAGGAGCATCCCGTCGAGAAGAAGAATTCAGCGGTGGAACATCCTGGTGTGAAACCGGCCTAAGCTCCTGGGGAGGAGGAACCAGCGGCTGTTGGAGAGGAGCATGCTCATACGACTTTCGTGAAACCATCCTCATACGACTTACCATGGGCTAATACATTGTGAATGGCCAGTATTTTGAATTTTCGAAACTCGACTCGCGCGCGACTTCGCACAAAGTTTATGACCGTCGTATTTTTTTGCAAAAGCGTGCTTGTACGACTTCCCATGGGCTAATAAGATGGGAAAGACCAGTTTTTTGAATTTCCGAGACGGTGCATGAAAAACCGATCGAAACTCGACTCAGCGCGCGACTTCGAGCAAAGTTTTTGACCATCGTATATTTTTCCTAAAGCGAGCTTGTACGACTTCTCATTGGCTAATAAGACGGGAAAGACAAGTATTTTGAATTTCTGATACGGTGCACGAAAAACCGATCGAAACTCGACTCAGTGCACGACTTCGAGAAAAGTTTTTTACCGTCGTATTTTTTGCGAAAGCGAGCTTGTACGACTTCCCATGGGCTAATAAGACGGGAAAGACCAGTATTTTGAATTTTCGAGACGGTGCACAAAAAACCGATCGAATCTTGACTCTCCGCAAAGTTTATGACCGTCGCGTTTTTTCGTAAAACCATGCTCATAAGACTTACCATAGGCTAATACATCGTGAATGGCCAGTATTTTGAATTTCCGAGATGGTGCACGAAAAACCGATCGAAACTTGACTCGCGCGCGACTTCGCGCAAAGTTTCTGACCGTCGTATTTTTTTTGCGAAAGCGTGCTTGTACGACTTCCCATAGGCTAATAAGACGGGAAAGACCAGTATTTTGAATTTCCGAGATGGTGCACGAAAAACCGATCGAAACTCGACTCTGTGCAAGGTTTATGACCGTCGCGTTTTTTCGTGAAACCATGCTCACATGACTTACCATGGGCTAATACATTGTGAATGGCCAGTATTTTGAATTTCCAAGACAGTGCATGAAAAACCGATCGAAACACGACTCGCACGTGACTTCGCGCAAAGTTTATGACCGTCGTATTTTTTTGCGAAAGCGTGCCTGTACGACTTCTCATGGGCTAATAAGACGGGCAAGACCAGTATTTTGAATTTCCGAGACGGTGCACGAAAAACCGATCGAATCTCGACTCTGAGCAAAGTTTATGACCGTCGCGTTTTTTCGTGAAACCATGCTCATACGACTTACCATGGGCTAATACATCATGAATGACCAGTATGTTGAATTTCCGAGACGGTGCACGAAAAACCGATCGAAACTCGACTCGCGCGTGACTTCGCGCAAAGTTTATGACAGTCGTATTTTTTTGCGAAAGCGTGCCTGTACGACTTCTCATGGGCTAATAAGACGGGCAAGACTAGTATTTTGAATTTCCGAGACGGTGCACGAAAAACCGATTGAATCTCGACTCTGAGCAAAGTTTATGACCGTCGCATTTTTTCGTGAAACCATGCTCATACGACTTACCATGGGCTAATACATCGTGAATGGCCAGTATTTTGAATTTCCGAGACGGTGCACGAAAAACCGATCGAAACTCGACTCGCGCGCGATTTCGCGCAAAGTTTATTACCGTCGTATTTTTTTTACGAAAGCGTGCTTCTACCACTTCTCAAGGGCTAATAAGATGGGAAAGACCAGTATTTTGAATTTCCGAGACGGTGCACGAAAAACCGATCGAATCTCGACTCTACGCAAAGTTTATGACCGTCGCGTTTTTTCGTGAAACCATGCTCATACGACTTACCATGGGCTAATACATCGTGAATGGCCAGTATTTTGAATTTTCGAGACGGTCATGAAAAACCGATCGAAACTCGACTCGCACTCGACTTCGTGCAAAGTTTATGACCATCGTATTTTTTTGCGAAAGCGTGCCTGTACGACTTCTCATGGGCTAATAATAAGACGGGAAAGACAAGTATTTTGAATTTCCGAGACGGTGCACGAAAAACCGATCGAAAGTCGACTCGCGCGCGACTTCGCGCAAATTGTGTGACCGTCGTATTTTTTTGCGAAAGCGTGCTTGTACGACATCTCAAGGGCCAATAAGACGGGAAAGTCCAGTATTTTGAATTTCCGAGACGGTGCACGAAAAACCGATCGAATCTCGACTCTGCGCAAAGTTTATGACCGTCGCGTTTTTTCGTGAAACCATGCTCATACGACTTACCATGGGCTAATACATCGTGAATGGCCAGTATTTTGAATTTCCGAGACGGTGCACGAAAAAACAGATCGAAACTCAACTCTCGCGCGACTTCGCACAAAGTTTTTGACCGTCGTATTTTAGTGCGAAAGCGTGCTTGTATGACTTCTCATGGACTAATAAGACGGGAAAGACCAGTATTTTAAATTTCCGAGACGGCGCACGAAAAACCGATCGAATCTTGACTCTCCGCAAAGTTTATGACAGTCGCATTTTGTCGTGAAACCATGCTCATACAACTTACCATGGGCTAATACATCGTGAATGGCCATTTTTTTGAATTTTTGAGACGGTGCATGAAAAACGGATCGAAACTCGAATCGCGCGCGACTTCGCGCAAAGTTTATGACCGTCGTATTTTTTTGCGCAAGCGTGCCTGTACGACTTCTCATGGGCTAATAAGACGGGAAAGACCAATATTTTGAATTTCCGAGATGGTGCACGAAAAACCGATCTAATATCGACTCTGCGCAAAGTTTATGACCGTCGCGTTTTTTCGTGAAACCATGCTCATACGACTTACCATGGGCTAATACACCGTGAATGGCCAGTCTTTTGAATTTCCGAGATGGTGCACGAAAAACCGATCGAAACTCGACTCTGCGCAAAGTTCGCGCAAAGTTTATGACCGTCGTATTTTTTTTGCGAAAGCGTGCCCATACGACTTGTCATGGGCTAATAAGACGGGAAAGACAAGTATTTTGAATTTCCGAGACGGTGCACAAAAAACCGATCGAATCTTGACTCTGCGCAAAGTATATGACCGTCGCGTTTTTTCGTGAAACCTTGCTCATACGACTTACCTTGGGCTAATATATCGTGAATGGCAAGTATTTTGAATTTTCGAGCCGGTGCACGAAAAACCGATCGAAACTCGACTCACGCGCGAGTTCGTGCAAAGTTTATGACCGTCGTATTTTTTTGTGAAAGCGTGCCTGTATGACTTCTCATGGGCTAATAAGACGGGAAAGACCAGTATTTTGAATTTCTGAGACGGTGCACGAAAAACCGATCGAATCTCGACTCTGCGGAAAGTTTATGACCGTCGCGTTTTTTCGTGAAACCATGCTCATACGACTTACCATGGGCTAATACACCGTGAATGGCCAGTCTTTTGAATTTCCGAGACGGTGCACGAAAAACCGATCGAAATTCGACTCGCGCGCGACTTCGCGCAAAGTTTATGACCGTCGTATTTTTTTGCGCAAGCGTGCCTGTACGACTTCTCATGGGCTAATAAGACGGGAAAGACCAATATTTTGAATTTCTGAGACGGTGCTCGAAAAACCGATCGAATGTCGACTCTGCGCAAAGTTTATGACCGTCGCGTTTTTTCGTGAAACCATGCTCATACGACTTACCATGGGCTAATACACCGTGAATGGCCAGTCTTTTGAATTTCCGAGACGGTGCACGAAAAACCGATCGAAATTCGACTCGCGCGCGACTTCGCGCAAAGTTTATGACCGTCGTATTTTTTTTGCGAAAGCGTGCCTGTACGACTTCTCATGGGCTAATAAGTCGGGAAAGACAAGTATTTTGAATTTCCGAGACGGTGCACAAAAAACCGATCGAATCTTGACTCTGCGCAAAGTATATGACCGTCGCGTTTTTTCGTGAAACCTTGCTCATACGACTTACCTTGGGCTAATATATCGTGAATGGCAAGTATTTTGAATTTTCGAGCCGGTGCACGAAAAACCGATCGAAACTCGACTCACGCGCGAGTTCGTGCAAAGTTTATGACCGTCGTATTTTTTTGTGAAAGCGTGCCTGTATGACTTCTCATGGGCTAATAAGACGGGAAAGACCAGTATTTTGAATTTCTGAGACGGTGCACGAAAAACCGATCGAATCTCGACTCTGCGGAAAGTTTATGACCGTCGCGTTTTTTCGTGAAACCATGCTCATACGACTTACCATGGGCTAATACATCGTGAATGACCAGTATTTTGAATTTCCGAGACGGTGCTTGAAAAACCGATCGAAACTCGACTCGTGCGCGACTTCGCGCAAAGTTTATGACCGTCGTATTTTTTTTGCGAAAGCGTGCCTGTACGACTTCTCATGGGCTAATAAGACGGGAAAGTTAAGTATTTTGAATTTCCGAGACGGTGCACGAAAAACCGATCGAAACTCGACTCTGCGCAAAGTTTATGACCGTCGCGTTTTTTCGTGAAACCATGCTCATACGACTTATCATGGGCTAATACATCGTGAATGGCCAGTATTTTGAATTTCCGAGACGGTGCACGAAAAACCGATCAAAACTCGACTCGCGCGCGAGTTCGCGGAAAGTTTATGACCGTCGTATTTTTTTTGCGAAAGCGTGCCTGTACGACTTCTCATGGGCTAATAAGACGGGAAAGACAAGTATTTTGAATTTCCGTGACGGTGCACAAAAAACCGATCGAATCTCGACTCTGAGCAAAGTTTATGACCGTCACGTTTTTTCGTGAAACCATGCTCATACGACTTACCATGGGCTAATACATCGTGAATGGCCAGTATTTTGAATTTCTGAGACGGTGCACGAAAAATCGATCGAAATTCGACTCGCGCGCGACTTCGTGCAAAGTTTATGACCGTCGTATTTTTTTTGCGAAAGCGTGCCTGTACGACTTCTCAAGGGCTAATAAGACGGGAAAGACAAGTATTTTGAATTTCCGAGACGGTGCACAAAAAACCGATCGAATCTCGACTCTGAGCAAAGTTTATGACCGTCGCGTTTTTTCGTGAAACCATGCTCATACGACTTACCATGGGCTAATACATCGTGAATGGCCAGTATTTTGAATTTCCGAGACGGTGCACGAAAAACCGATCGAAACTCGACTCGCGCGCGACTTCGCGCAAAGTTTATGACCGTCGTATTTTTTTTGCGAAAGCGTGCCTGTACGACTTCTCATGAGCTAATAAGACGGGAAAGACAAGTATTTTGAATTTCCGTGACGGTGCACAAAAAACCGATCGAATCTCGACTCTGCACAAAGTTTATGACCGTCGCGTTTTTTCGTGAAACCATGCTCATACGACTTACCATGGGCTAATACATCGTGAATGGCCAGTATTTTGAATTTCCGAGACGGTGCACGAAAAACCGATCGAAACTCGAAACGCGTGCGACTTCGCGCAAAGTTTATGACCGTCATATTTTTTTGCGCAAGCGTGCCTGTACGACTTCTCATGGGCTAATAAGACGGGAAAGACCAATATTTTGAATTTCTGAGACGGTGCTCGAAAAACCGATCGAATGTCGACTCTGCGCAAAGTTTATGACCGTCGCGTTTTTTCGTGAAACCATGCTCATACGACTTACCATGGGCTAATACACCGTGAATGGCCAGTCTTTTGAATTTCCGAGACGGTGCACGAAAAACCGATCGAAATTCGACTCGCGCGCGACTTCGCGCAAAGTTTATGACCGTCGTATTTTTTTTGCGAAAGCGTGCCTGTACGACTTCTCATGGGCTAATAAGTCGGGAAAGACAAGTATTTTCAATTTCCGAGACGGTGCACAAAAAACCGATCGAATCTCGACTCGCGCGCGACTTCGCGCAAAGTTTTTGACCGTCGTATTTTTTTGCGAAAGCGTGCCTGTACGGCTTCTCATGGGCTAATAAGACGGGAAAGACCAGTATTTTGAATTTCCGAGACGGTGCACGAAAAATCGATCGAATCTCGACTCTGCGCAAAGTTTATGACCGTCGTGTTTTTTCGTGAAACCATGCTCATACGACTTACCATGGGCTAATACATCGTGAATGGCCAGTACTTTGAATTTCCGAGACGGTACATGAAAAACCGATCGAAACTCGACTCACGCGCGACTTCACGCAAAGTTAATGACCGTCGTATTTTTTTTGCGAAACCGTGCCTGTACGACTTCTCATGGGCTAATAAGACGGGAAAGACAAGTATTTTGAATTTCTGAGACGGTGCAGGAAAAACTGATCGAAACTCGACTCTGCGCAAAGTTTATCACCGTCGCGTTTTTTCGTGAAACCATGCTCATACGACTTACCATGGGCTAATACATCGTGAATGGCCAGTATTTTGAATTTCCGAGACGGTGCACGAAAAACCGATCGAAACTCGACTCGCGCGCGATTTCGCGCAAAGTTTATTACCGTCGTATTTTTTTTACGAAAGCGTGCTTCTACCACTTCTCAAGGGCTAATAAGATGGGAAAGACCAGTATTTTGAATTTCCGAGACGGTGCACGAAAAACCGATCGAATCTCGACTCTACGCAAAGTTTATGACCGTCGCGTTTTTTCGTGAAACCATGCTCATACGACTTACCATGGGCTAATACATCGTGAATGGCCAGTATTTTGAATTTTCGAGACGGTCATGAAAAACCGATCGAAACTCGACTCTGCGCAAAGTTTATGACCGTCGCGTTTTTTCGAGAAACCATGCTCATACGACTTACCATGGGCTAATACATCGTGAATGGCCAGTACTTTGAATTTCCGAGACGGTACATGAAAAACCGATCGAAACTCGACTCACGCGCGACTTCACGCAAAGTTAATGACCGTCGTATTTTTTTTGCGAAACCGTGCCTGTACGACTTCTCATGGGCTAATAAGACGGGAAAGACAAGTATTTTGAATTTCTGAGACGGTGCAGGAAAAACTGATCGAAACTCGACTCTGCGCAAAGTTTATCACCGTCGCGTTTTTTCGTGAAACCATGCTCATACGACTTACCATGGGCTAATACATCGTGAATGACCAGTATTTTGAATTTCCGAGACGGTGCACGAAAAACCGATCGAAACTCGACTCGCGCGCGACTTCGCGCAAAGTTTATGACCGTCGTATTTTTTTGCGAAAGCGTGCCTGTACGACTTCTCATAGGCTAATAAGACGGGAAAGACAAGTATTTTGAATTTTCGAGACGGTCATGAAAAACCGATCGAATCTCGACTCTGCACAAAGTTTATGACCGTCGCGTTTTTTCGTGAAACCATGCTCATACGACTTACCATGGGCTAATACATCGTGAATGGCCAGTACTTTGAATTTCCGAGACGGTACATGAAAAACCGATCGAAACTCGACTCACGCGCGACTTCACGCAAAGTTAATGACCGTCGTATTTTTTTTGCGAAACCGTGCCTGTACGACTTCTCATGGGCTAATAAGACGGGAAAGACAAGTATTTTGAATTTCTGAGACGGTGCAGGAAAAACTGATCGAAACTCGACTCTGCGCAAAGTTTATCACCGTCGCGTTTTTTCGTGAAACCATGCTCATACGACTTACCATGGGCTAATACATCGTGAATGACCAGTATTTTGAATTTCCGAGACGGTGCACGAAAAACCGATCGAAATTCGACTCGCGCGCGACTTCGCGCAAAGTTTATGACCGTCGTATTTTTTTTGCGAAAGCGTGCCTGTACGACTTCTCATGGGCTAATAAGTCGGGAAAGACAAGTATTTTCAATTTCCGAGACGGTGCACAAAAAACCGATCGAATCTCGACTCGCGCGCGACTTCGCGCAAAGTTTTTGACCGTCGTATTTTTTTGCGAAAGCGTGCCTGTACGGCTTCTCATGGGCTAATAAGACGGGAAAGACCAGTATTTTGAATTTCCGAGACGGTGCACGAAAAATCGATCGAATCTCGACTCTGCGCAAAGTTTATGACCGTCGTGTTTTTTCGTGAAACCATGCTCATACGACTTACCATGGGCTAATACATCGTGAATGGCCAGTACTTTGAATTTCCGAGACGGTACATGAAAAACCGATCGAAACTCGACTCACGCGCGACTTCACGCAAAGTTAATGACCGTCGTATTTTTTTTGCGAAACCGTGCCTGTACGACTTCTCATGGGCTAATAAGACGGGAAAGACAAGTATTTTGAATTTCTGAGACGGTGCAGGAAAAACTGATCGAAACTCGACTCTGCGCAAAGTTTATCACCGTCGCGTTTTTTCGTGAAACCATGCTCATACGACTTACCATGGGCTAATACATCGTGAATGGCCAGTATTTTGAATTTCCGAGACGGTGCACGAAAAACCGATCGAAACTCGACTCGCGCGCGATTTCGCGCAAAGTTTATTACCGTCGTATTTTTTTTACGAAAGCGTGCTTCTACCACTTCTCAAGGGCTAATAAGATGGGAAAGACCAGTATTTTGAATTTCCGAGACGGTGCACGAAAAACCGATCGAATCTCGACTCTACGCAAAGTTTATGACCGTCGCGTTTTTTCGTGAAACCATGCTCATACGACTTACCATGGGCTAATACATCGTGAATGGCCAGTATTTTGAATTTTCGAGACGGTGCACGAAAAATCGATCGAATCTCGACTCTGCGCAAAGTTTATGACCGTCGTGTTTTTTCGTGAAACCATGCTCATACGACTTACCATGGGCTAATACATCGTGAATGGCCAGTACTTTGAATTTCCGAGACGGTACATGAAAAACCGATCGAAACTCGACTCACGCGCGACTTCACGCAAAGTTAATGACCGTCGTATTTTTTTTGCGAAACCGTGCCTGTACGACTTCTCATGGGCTAATAAGACGGGAAAGACAAGTATTTTGAATTTCTGAGACGGTGCAGGAAAAACTGATCGAAACTCGACTCTGCGCAAAGTTTATCACCGTCGCGTTTTTTCGTGAAACCATGCTCATACGACTTACCATGGGCTAATACATCGTGAATGACCAGTATTTTGAATTTCCGAGACGGTGCACGAAAAACCGATCGAAACTCGACTCGCGCGCGACTTCGCGCAAAGTTTATGACCGTCGTATTTTTTTGCGAAAGCGTGCCTGTACGACTTCTCATAGGCTAATAAGACGGGAAAGACAAGTATTTTGAATTTCCGAGACGGTGCACGAAAAACCGATCAAATCTCGACTCTGCGCAAAGTTTATGATCGTCGCGTTTTTTCGTGAAACCATGCTCATACGACTTACCATGGATACATCGTGAATGGCCAGTATTTTTAATTTCCGAGACGGTGCACGAAAAACCGACCGAAACTCGACTCTGCGCAAAGTTTATGACCGTCGCGTTTTTTCGAGAAACCATGCTCATACGACTTACCATGGGCTAATACATCGTGAATGGCCAGTATTTTGAATTTCCGAGACGGTGCACGAAAAACCGATCGAAACTCGACTCGCGCGCGACTTCGCGCAAAGTTTATGACCGTCGTATTTTTTTACGAAAGTGTGCTTGTACGACTTCTCATGGGCTAATAAGACGAGAAAGACCAGTATGTTGAATTTCCGAGACGGTGCACGAAAAACCGATCGAATCTCGACTCTGCGTAAAGTTTATGACCGTCGCGTTTTTTCGTGAAACCATGCTCATACGACTTACCATGGGCAAATACATCGTGAATGGCCAGTATTTTGAATTTTTGAGACGGTACACGAAAAACCGATCGAAACTCGAATCACGCGCGACTTCGCGCAAAGTTTATGACGGTCGTATTTTTTTGCGAAAGCGGGCCTGTACGACTTCTCATGGGCTAATAAAACGGGAAAGACAAGTATTTTGAATTTCCGAGACGGTGCACGAAAAACCGATCGAAACTCGACTCTGCGCAAATTTTATAACCGTCGCGTTTTTTCGTGAAACCATGCTCCTCCATGGGGATTATGGATAACTGATTATGACATCAGCTTCTACTACGGTACCCCTCTCCCTAATGGCATATGGTATGGCTTCAACCATTGTCCCAGATCATCCTCCTCCATGAGGATGCTCATACGACTTACCATGGGGCTAATACATCGTGAATGGCCAGTATTTTGAATTTCCGAGACGGTGCACGAAAAACCGATCGAAACTCGACTTGCGCGCGACTTCGCGCAAAGTTTATGACCGTCGTATTTTTTTGCGAAAGCGTGCCTGTACGACTTCTCATGGGCAAATAAGACGGGAAAGACCAGTATTTTGAATTTCCGAGACGGTGCACGAAAAACCGATCGAATCTCGACTCTGCGCAAAGTTTATGACCGTCGCGTTTTTTCGTGAAACCATGCTCATACGACTTACCATGGGCAAATACATCGTGAATGGCCAGTATTTTGAATTTTCGAGACGGTACACGAAAAACCGATCGAAACTCGACTCGCGCGCGACTTCGCGCAAAGTTTATGACCGTCGTATTTTTTTGCGAAAGCGTGCCTGTACGGCATTTCATGGGCTAAGAAGACGGGAAAGACCAGTATTTTGAATTTCCGAGACGGTGCATGAAAAACCGATCGAATCTCGACTCTGCGCAAAGTTTATGACTGTCGCGTTTTTTCGTGAAACCATGCTCATACGACTTACCATGGGCTAATACATCGTGAATGACCAGTATTTTGAATTTCCGAGACGGTGCATGAAAAACCGATCGAAACTCGACTCGCGCTCGACTTCGCGCAAAGTTTATGAACGTCGTATTTTTTTGAGAAAGCATGCCTGTACGACTTCTCATGGGCTAATAAGATGGGAAAGACCAGTATTTTGAATTTCCGAGATGG
The DNA here is from genome assembly GCA_029747655.1 of Ensete ventricosum. Classification (NCBI taxonomy): domain Eukaryota; kingdom Viridiplantae; phylum Streptophyta; class Magnoliopsida; order Zingiberales; family Musaceae; genus Ensete; species Ensete ventricosum. The sequence goes on along the minus strand of JAQQAF010000008.1, from coordinate 39,114,252 downwards.
TGCACGAAAAACCGATCGAAACTCGACTCTGCGCAAAGTTTATGGCCGTCGCGTTTTTTTGTGAAACCATGCTCATACGACTTACCATGGGCTAATACAACGTGAATGGCCAGTATTTTGAATTTCCGAGACGGTGCACGAAAAACCGATCGAAACTCGACTCGCGCGCGACTTCGCGCAAAGTTTATGACCGTCGTATTTTTTTGCGAAAGCGTGCCTGTACGACTTCTCATGGGCTAATAAGACGGGAAAGGCCAGTATTTTGAATTTCCGAGACGGTGCACGAAAAACCGATCGAATCTCGACTCTGCGCAAAGTTTATGACCGTCGCGTTTTTTCGTGAAACCATGCTCATACGACCTACAATGGGCTAATACATCGTGAATGGCCAGTATTTTGAATTTCCGAGACGGTGCATGAAAAACCGATCGAAACTCGACTCACGCGCGACTTCGCGCAAAGTTTTTGACCGTCGTATTTTTTTGCGAAAGCGTGCTTGTATGACTTCTCATGGGCTAATAAGACGGGAAAGACCAGTATTTTGAATTTTCGAGAAGGTGCACGAAAAACCAATCGAATCTCGACTCTGCGCAAATATATGACAGTCGCGTTTTTTCGTGAAACCATGCTTATACGACTTACCATGGGCTAATACATCGTGAATGGCCAGTATTTTGAATTTTCGAGACGGTGCACGAAAAACCGATCGAAACTCGACTCGCGCGCGACTTCACGCAAAGTTTATGACCGACGTATTTTTTTGCGAAAACGTGCCTGTACGACTTCTCATGTGCTAATAAGACGGGAAAAACCAGTATTTTGAATTACCGAGACGGTGCACGAAAAACCAATCGAATCTCGACTCTGCGCAAAGTTTATGACCGTCGCGTTTTTTCGTGAAACCATGCTCATACGACTTACCATGGGCTAATACATCGTGAATGACCAGTATTTTGAATTTCCGAGACGGTGCATGAAAAACCGATCGAAACTCTACTCGCGCGCGACTTCGCGCAAAGTTTATGACCGTCATATTTTTTTGCGAAAGCGTGCCTGTACGACTTCTCATGGGCTAATAAGACGGGAAAGACCAGTATTTTGAATTTCCGAGACGGTGCACGAAAAACTGATCGAATCTCGACTCTGCGCAAAGTTTATGATCGTCGCGTTTTTTCGTGAAACCATGCTCATACGACTTATCATGGGCTAATACATCGTGAATGGCCAGTATTTTGTATTTCCGAGACGGTGAACGAAATACCGATCGAAACTCGACTCGCGCGCGACTTCGCGCAAAGTTTATGACCGTCGTATTTTTTTTGCGCAAGCGTGCTTGTACTACTTCTCCTGGGCTAATAAGACGAGAAATACCAGTATTTTGAATTTCCGAGACAGTGCACGAAAAACCGATCGAATCTCGACTCTGCGCAAAGATTATGACCGTTGCGTTTTTTCCTTAAACCATGCTCATACGACTTACCATGGGCTAATACATCGTGAATGGCCAGTATTTTGAATTTCCGAGATGGTGCACGAAAAACCGATCGAAACTCGACTCGCGCGCGACAACTCGCAAAGTTTACGACCGTCGTATTTTTTTGCAAAAGCGTGCTTGTATGACTTCCCATGGGCTAATAAGACGGGAAAGACCAGTATTTTGAATTTCCGAGACGGTGCACGAAAAACCGATCGAAACTCGACTTGCGCGCGACTTCGCGCAAAGTTTTTGACCGTCGTATTTTTTTGCGAAAGCGTGCTTGTACGACTTCTCATGGGCTAATAAGATGGGAAAGACCAGTATTTTGAATTTCCGAGACGGTGCACGAAAAACCGATCGAATCTCGACTCTGTGCAAAGTTTATGACCGTCGCATTTTTTCGTGAAACTATGCTCATACGACTTACCATGGGCTAATACATCGTGAATGGCCCGTATTTTGAATTTCCGAGACGGTGCACGAAAAACCGATCGAAACTCGACTCACGCGCGACTTCGCGCAAAGTTTATTACCGTCGTATTTTTTTGCGAAAGTGTGCCTGTACGACTTCTCAAGTGCTAATAAGACGGGAAAGACCAGAATTTTGAATTTTCGAGACGGTGCACGAAAAACCGATCGAATCTCGACTCTGCGCAAAGTGTATGACCGTCGCGTTTTTTCGTGAAACCATGCTCATACGACTTACCATGGGCTAATACATCGTGAATGGCAAGTATTTTGAATTTCCTAGATGGTGCACGAAAAACCGATCGAAACTCGACTCGCGCGCGACTTCGCGCAAAGTTTATGACCGTCGTATTTTTTTGCGAAAGCGTGCTTCTACGACTTCTCATGGGCTAATAAGACGGGAAAGACCAGTATTTTGAATTTCCGAGACGGTGCACGAAAAACCGATCGAATCTCGCCTCTGCGCAAAGTTTATGACCGTCGCGTTTTTTCATGAAACCATGCTCATACGACTTACCATGGGCTAATACATCGTGAATGGCCAGTATTTTGAATTTCCGAGACGGTGCACGAAAAACCGATCGAAACTCGACTCAGCGCGCGACTTCGAGCAAAGTTTTTAACCGTCGTATTTTTTTCCGAAAGCGAGCTTGTACGACTTCTCATGGGCTAATAAAACGGGAAAGACAAGTATTTTGAATTTCTGAGACGGTGCACGAAAAACCGATAGAAACTCGACTCAGCGCGCGATTTCGAGAAAAGTTTTTGACCGTCGTATTTTTTGCGAAAGTGAGCTTGTACGACTTCCCATGGGCTAATAAGACGGGAAAGACCAGTATTTTGAATTTTCGAGATGGTGCACGAAAAACCGATCGAATCTTGACTCTGCGCAAAGTTTATGACCGTCGCATTTTTTCGTGAAACCATGCTCATACGACTTACCATGGGCTAATACATCGTGAATGGCCAATATTTTGAATTTCCGAGACGGTGCACGAAAAACCGATCGAAACTCAACTCGTGCGCGACTTCGCGCAAAGTTTTTGACCGTCCTATTTTTTTGCGAAAGGGTGCTTGTATGACTTCTCATGGGCTAATAAGACGGGAAAGACCAGTATTTTGAAATTCCGAGACGGTGCACGAAAAACCGATCGAATCTTGACTCTGCGCAAAGTTTATGACCGTCGCATTTTTTCATGAAACCATGCTCATACGACTTACTATGGGCTAATACATTGTGAATGGCGAGTATTTTGAATTTCCGAGACGGTGCACGAAAAACGGATCGAAACTCGACTAGCGCGTGACTTCGCGCAAAGTTTATGACCATCGTATTATTTTGCGAAAGCGTGCTTGTACGACTTCCCATGGGCTAATAAGACGGGAAAGACCAGTTTTTTTAATTTCCGAGACGGTGCACGAAAAACCGATCGAAACTCGACTCAGCGCGCGACTTCGAGCAAAGTTTTTGACCGTCGTATTTTTTTCCCAAAGCGAGCTTGTACGACTTCTCATGGGCTAATAAGATGGGAAAGACAAGTATTTTTAATTTCCGAGACGGTGCACGAAAAACCGATCGAAACTCGACTCAGCGCACGACTTCGAGAAATGTTTTTTACCATCGTATTTTTTGGGAAAGCGAGCTTGTACGACTTCCCATGGGCTAATAAGTCGGGAAAGACCAGTATTTTGAATTTTCGAGACGGTATACGAAAAACGGATCGAAACTCGACTCGCGCGCGACTTCGCGCAAAGTTTGTGACCATCGTATTTTTTTGTGAAAGCGTGCTTGTACGACTTCTCATGGGCTAATAAGATGGGAAAGACCAGTGTTTTGAATTTCCGAGACGGTGCACAAAAAACCGATCGAATCTTGACTCTGCGCAAAGTTTATGACCGTCGCATTTTTTCGTGAAACCATGCTCATACAACTTACCATGGGCTAATACATCGTGAATGGCCAGTATTTTGAATTTCCGAGACGGTACACGAAAAACCGATCGAAACTCGACTCGCGCGCGACTTCGCGCAAAGTTTATGACCGTCGTATTTTTTGCAAAAGCGTGCCTGTACGACTTCTCATGGGATAACAAGACGGGAAAGAAAAGTGTTTTGAATTTCCGAGACGGTGCACGAAAAACCGATCGAAACTCGACTCGCGCGCGACTTCCCGCAAAGTTTATGACCGTCGTATTTTTTACAAAAGCGTGCCTGTACGACTTCTCATGGGATAACAAGACAGGAAAGACAAGTATTTTGAATTTCCGAGACGGTGCACGAAAAATAGATCGAAACTCGACTCTGTGCAAAGCTTATGACTGTCGCGTTTTTTCGTGAAACCATGCTCACATGACTTGACTAACAAAAAAAAAATGCTCACATGACTTACCATTAGCTAATACATTGTGAATGGCCAGTATTTTGAATATTCAAGACAGTGCATGAAAAACCGATCGAAACTCGACTCGGCGCAAAGTACGCGCAAAGATTATGACCGTCGAATTTTTATGCAAAAGCGTGCTTATACGACTTCTTATGGGCTACTAAGATGGGAAAGACCAGTATTTTGAATTTCCGAAATGGTGCACGAAAAACCGATCGAAACTCGAATAAGCGCGCGACTTCGAGGAAAGTTTTTTACCGACGTATTTTTTTCCGAAAGCGAGCTTGTACGACTTCTCATGGGCTAAAAAGACGGGAAAGACCAGTATTTTGAAATTCCCAGACGGTGCACGAAAAACCGATCGAAACTCGACTCTGTGCAAAGTTTATGACCGTCGCGTTTTTTCGTGAAACCATGCTCACATGACTTACCATGGGCTAATACATTGTGAATGGCCAGTATTTTGAATTTCCAAGACAGTGCATGAAAAACCGATCGAAACTCGACTCACCGCAAAGTTCGCGCAAAGATTATGACCGTCGAATTTTTATGCGAATGCATGCTTGTACGACTTCCCATGGGCTAATAAGATGGGAAAGACCAGTATTTTGAATTTCCGAGACGGTGCACGAAAAACGATCGAAACTCGACTCGCGCGTGACTTCGCGCAAAGTTTTTGACCGTCGTATTTTTTTGCGAAAGCGTGCTTGTACGACTTCTCATGGGCTAATAAGACGGGAAAGACTAGTATTTTGAATTTCCGAGACGGTGCACAAAAAATCGATCGAATCTCGACTCTGCGGAAAGTTTAAGACCGTCACGTTTTTTCGTGAAACCAAGCTCATACGACTTACCATGGGCTAATACATCGTGAATGGCCAGTATTTTGAATTTCCGAGACGGTGCACGAAAAACCGATCGAAACTCGACTCGCGCGCGACTTCGCGCAACGTTTATGACCGTCGTATTTTTTTTGCAAAAGCGTGCCTGTACGACTTCTCGTGGGCTAATAAGCCGGGAAAGTCAAGTATTTTGAATTTCTGAGACGGTGCACGAAAAACCGATCGAAACTCAACTCGCGCGCGACTTCGCGCAAAGTTTATGACCGTCGTATTTTTTTGCGAAAGCGTGCTTGTAGGACTTCTCATGGGCGTGAATGGCCAGTATTTTCAATTTTCGAGACGCTGCACGAAAAAACCGATCGAAACTCGACTCGCGCGCGACTTCGCGCAAAGTTTATGAGCGTCGAATTTTTTTGCGAAAGCGTGCTTGTACGACTTCCCATGGGCTAATAAGACGGGAAAGACCAGTATTTTGAATTTCCGAGATGGTGCACGAAAAACCGATCGAAACTCGACTCTGTGCAAAGTTTATGACCGTCGCGTTTTTTTGTGAAACCATGCTCACATGACTTACCATGGGCTAATACATTGTGAATGGCTAGTATTTTGAATTTCCAAGACAGTGCATGAAAAACCGATCGAAACTCCACTCAGCGCAAAGTTCGCGCAAAGATTATGACCCTCGAATTTTTATGCGAAAGCGTGCTTGTACGACTTCACATGGGCTAATAAGATGGGAAAGACCAGTATTTTGAATTTTCGAGGCGGTGCACGAAAAACCGATCGAAACTCGACTCAGCGCGCGACTTTGAGCAAAGTTTTTGACCGTCGTATTTTTTTCCGAAAGCGAGCTTATACGACTTCTCATGGGCTAATAAGACGGGAAAGACCAGTATTTTGAATTTCCGAGACGGTGCACGAAAAACTGATCGAAACTCGACTCGCGCGTGACTTCGCCCAAAGTTTATGACCGTCGTATTTTTTTACGAAATCGTGCTTGTACGACTTCTCATGGGCTAATAAGACGGGAAAGACCAGTATTTTCAATTTCTGAGACGGTGCACAAAAAACCGATCGAATCTTGACTCTGCGCAAAGTTTATGACCGTCGCGTTTTTTCGTGAAACCATGCTCATACGACTTACCATGGGCTAATACATCGTGAATGGCCAGTATTTTGAATTTCCGAGACGGTGCACGAAAAACCGATCGAAACTCGACTCGCGCGCGACTTCGCGCAAAGTTTTTGACCATCGTATTTTTTTGCTAAAGCGTGCTTGTATGACTGCTCATGGGCTAATAAGACGGGAAAGACCAGTATTTTGAATTTCCGAGACGGTGCACGAAAAACCGATCGAATCTCGACTCTGCGCAAAGTTTATGACCGTCGCATTTTTTCGTGAAACCATGCTCATAGGACTTACCATGGGCTAATACATCGTGAATGGCCAGTATTTTGAATTTCCGAGACGGTGCATGAAAAACCGATCGAAACTCGACTCGCACGCGACTTCGCGCAAAGTTTTTGACCATCGTATTTTTTTGCGAAAGCGTGCTTGTATGATTTCTCATGGGCTAATAAGACGGGAAAGTGCTGGCAGATAGACTACAAAAGGTCATGAATAAGGTCATTAGTCCTAATCAGGCTGCTTTTCTTAAAGGGAGGAGTATCCATCATAATGTCCTGCTTGCTAATGATTTGGTTAAGGATCTACATTCTAAAACAAGAGGGAAAATGATATGTTTTAAAGATGATTTACGAAAGGCCTTTGACTCAGTCAATAGGAATTTTATTTACATGATGCTCCATAATATGGGCTTCCCTCAGCACTGGGTTAAATGGATTCAATGTTGCTTGGAAACTCCAAAATTTTTGATTCTCTTTAATGGTTCACCTATTGGCTTCTTTGGGAGTAAGAATGGCATTCGGCAAGGCGATCCACTATCTCCTTATCTTTTTACCATTGCAATGGAAGGGCTCAGTTGTATGTTAGAAGAGGCTGTTTCCAATGGCAAAATTAAGGTACCACATTATGGTTCTGTTTATATCTCTCACATAACATTTGCTGATGACCTTATTATCTTTCTTCGAGATGATCCAGTTTCTGTGGGTAATCTGGCAGATATTCATAATGAATTTGGTAAAGTTTCTGGTCTTAAGCTAAACCATGCAAAAAGCAAAGTATATGTGGGTGCTTGTATTGACAATAAGGATAATATTGCTCAAACATTGGGAGTTGCTGAAGGAAATTTACCGGTTCCTAACTTGGCAATTATGGGATATTTTACAAAACAAGTCTTCCTTATGGTCACAATGGGTTTTTGCTAGGTACCTAACCAATGAATCAATCTGGGAAACATCTGCAAAAACATCTCATTCTGCTGCTTGGAAAGGAATTATGAAGGCAAGGCGATGGCTACGTAACAATATTTCTTATGTGATTTCTTCTGGAACCAATATTAATATGTGGTATGATCCTTGGGTGAATGGGAAAAGTATATTTCAGATATTTGGTGATAGAGTACGACAGGATCTGGGGGCTCCCAAAGACTGGAAGGTTTCTGAATTCATTAACAATGGTACATGGTGTCTTCCCAACCCTACCTCCCCTGACATGTTATTACTTTGGCCGACTATTAGGGCTATTCCAATCAAGAACAACTCTTCAGATATGCTGATTTGGCTTCATGATAACGGTAAATTTAGTGCTACCTCTGCATGGAACCAAATTAGACGACGAAACAACAAGTGGATCCAAAGTAGTTGGACATGGGATAGTCCATGCTCACAGCGGCATTCCTTATGTACATGGCAGGCCCTTCTCGACAAACTTCCTACGATGGACAATATGCAGCGAAGAGGTATTTATATTGTAAATCGGTGCTCTTTGTGTATGCAAAATGAACAAAGCTCAAATTCTGATAGAGATTCTTCAGGACTCACGATCATGTATGGAGCAAGAATTGAATACAAAGCACCTAACAAGAAGAGAGAAAGATATTTTCACAAGATTCAATTTTTCCATTCGTCAAGAATCACTCGAATAATGATGAAGATTGTAATATATTATATGGGGCAAAGCTTATATTTTGTGATGTATCCACAAGTAGTCCAGAACAGTCTAGCTATTGCATTTTATTATTTATTAACTTCCTTGTGCTACTCTTGGAGATGAGTTCGATGAAGCGTGCCCATTTCACCTTCTTTTGGTGGGGTGCAATCTTCTCGACTATACTAAGAGACTTCAGGCTTTAGTCTATGGCTTGTGTAGACAAAGCTTTTTGTACAAATCTTTTACAAAATACATTATCTTTACTTACCAAAAAAAAAATAAGACGGGAAAGACCAGTATTTTGAATTTCCGTGACGGTGCACGAAAAACCGATCGAATCTCGACTCTTCGCAAAGTTTATGACCGTCGCATTTTTTCGTGAAACCATGCTCATACGACTTACCATGGGGCTAATACATCGTGAATGGCCAGTATTTTGAATTTCCGAGACGGTGCACGAAAAATCGATCGAAACTCGACTCGCGCGCGACTTCGCGCAAAGTTTATGACCGTCGTATTTTTTTACGAAAGTGTGCTTGTACGACTTCCCATGTAATAAGACGGGAAAGACCAGTATTTTGAATTTCCGAGACGGTGCACGAAAAACCGATCGAAAATCGACTCTGCGCAAAGTTTATGACCGTCGCCTTTTTTCGTGAAACCATGCTCATACGACTTACCATGGGCTAATACACCGTGAATGGCCAGTATTTTGAATTTCTGAGACGGTGCCCGAAAAACCAATCGAAACTCAACTCGCGTGCGACTTCGCGCAAAGTTTATGACCGTCATATTTTTTTTGCGAAAGTTTGCTTGTACGACTTCTCATGGGCTAATAAGACGGGAAAGACCAGTATTTTGAATTTCCGAGACGGTGCACAAAAAACCGATCGAAACTCGACTCGCGCGCGACTTCGCGCAAAGTTTATGACCGACGTATTTTTTTTGCGAAAGCGTGCCTGTACGACTTCTCATGGGCTAATAAGACGGGAAAGACCAGTATTTTGAATTTTCGAGATGGTGCACGAAAAAACGATCGAAACTCGACTCTGCACAAAGTTTATGACCGTCGCGTTTTTTCGTGAAACCATGCTCACACGACTTACCATGGGCTAATACATCGTGAATGGCAAGTATTTTGAATTTCCGAGACGGTGCACGAAAAACCGATCGAAACTCGACTTACGCGCGACTTCGCGCAAAGTTTATGACCGTCGTATTTTTTTGCGAAAGCGTGCCTGTACGACTTCTCATGGGCTAATAAGACGGGAAAGACCAGTATTTTGAATTTCCGAGACGGTGCACGAAAAACCGATCGAATCGTGACTCTGCGCAAAGTTTATGACCGTCGCGTTTTTTCGTGAAACCATGCTCATACGACTTACCATGGGCTAAAACATCATGAATGGCCAGTATTTTGAATTTCCGAGACGGTGCCCGAAAAACCAATCGAAACTCGACTCGCGCGCGACTTCGCGCAAAGTTTATGACCGACGTATTTTTTTTGCGAAAGTGTGCTTGTACGACTTCTCATGGGCTAATAAGACGGGAAAGACCAGTATTTTGAATTTCCGAGACGGTGCACGAAAAACCGATCGAAACTCGACTCGCGCGTGACTTCGCGCAAAGTTTTTTACCGTCGTATTTTTTTGCGAAAGCGTGCTTGTACGACTTCTCATGGGCTAATAAGACGGGAAAGACCAGTATTTTGAATTTCCGAGACGGTGCACGAAAAACCGATCCAAACTCGACTAGCGCGTGACTTCGCGCAAAGTTTTTGACCGTCATATTTTTTTATGAAAGCGTGCTTGTACGACTTCTCATGGGCTAAGAAGACGGGAAAGACCAGTATTTTGAATTTACGAGACGGTGCACGAAAAACCGATCGAATCTCGACTCTGCGCAAAGTTTATGACCGTCGCGTTTTTTCGTGAAACCATGCTCATACGACTTACAATGGGCTAATACATCGTGAATGGCTAGTATTTTGAATTCCCGAGACGGTGCATGAAAAACCGATCGAAACTCGACTCTATGCAAAGTTTATGACCGTCGCATTTTTTCGTGAAACCTTGCTCATACGACTTACCATGATACATCGTGATTGGCCAATATTTTGAATTTCCGAGACGGTGCACGAAAAACCGATCGAATCTTGAATCATGACTCTGCGCAAAGTTTATGACCGTCGCGTTTTTTCGTGAAACCATGCTCATACGACTTACCATGGGCTAATACATCGTGAATGGCAAGTATTTTGAATTTTCGAGACGGTGCACGAAAAACCGATCGAAACTCGACTCGCGCGCGACTTCGCGCAAAGTTTAAGACCGTCGTATTTTTTTGCGAAAGCGTGCTTGTACGACTTCTCATGGGCTAATAAGACGGGAAAGACCAGTATTTTGAATTTCCGAGACGGTGCACGAAAAACCGATCGAAACTCGACTCTGTACAAAGTTTATGACCGTCGCGTTTTTTCGTGAAACCATGCTCATACGACTTACCATGGGCTAATACATCGTGAATGGCCAGTATTTTGAATTTCCAAGACGGTGCACGAAAAACCGATCGAAACTCGACTCGCGCGCGACTTCGTGCAAAGTTTACTACCGTCGTATTTTTTTGCGAAAGCGTGCCTGTACGACTTCTCATGGGCTTAGAAGACGGTAAAGACCAGTATTTTGAATTTCCGAGACGGTGCACGAAAAACCGATCGAATCTCGACTCTGCGCAAAGTTTATGACCGTCGCGTTTTTTCGTGAAACCATGATCATACGACTTACCATGTGCTAATACATCGTGAATGGCAAGTATTTTGAATTTCCGAGACGGTGCACGAAAAACCGATCGAAACTCGTCTCGCGCGCGACTTCGCGCAAAGTTATGACCATCGTATTTTTTGCGAAAGCATTGTTGGATGACTTCTCATTGGCTAGCTAATAAGACGGGAAAGACCAGTATTTTGAATTTCCGAGACGGTGCACGAAAAACCGATCGAAACTCGACTCTGTACAAAGTTTATGACTGTCACATTTTTTCGTGAAACGATGCTCACATGACTTACCATTGGCTAATACATTGTGAATGGCCAGTATTTTGAATTTCCAAGACAGTGCATGAAAAACCGATCGAAACTTGACTCAGCGCAAAGTTCGTGCAAAGATTATGACCGTCGAATTTTTATGCGAAACCGTGCTTGTACGACATCCCATGGGCTAATAAGATTGGGAACACCAGTATTTTGAATTTCCGAGACGGTGCACGAAAAACCGATCGAAACTCGACTCCGCGCGAGACTTCGAGCAAAGTTTTTGACCGTCGTATTTTTTTCCCAAAGCGAGCTTGTACGACTTCTCATGGGCTAATAAAAATGGGAAAGATAAGTATTTTGAATTTCTGAGACGGTGCACGAAAAACCGATCGAAACTCGTCTCAACGCGCGACTTCGAGAAAAGTTTTTGACCGTCGTATTTTTTTTTTGCGAAAGTGAGCTTGTACGATTTCCCATGGGCTAATAAGACGGGAAAGACCAGTATTTTGAATTTTCGAGACGGTGCACGAAAAACCGATCGAATCTTGACTCTGCGTAAAGTTTATGACCGTCGGGGGAATGGGCCTGCGTTCCCTTGCGTGCGTGCGTGAGTGCTCTGCTCTGCTTGGGCTTGCGCTTGCGATCGGCGCTGGGGACGGCAACCTCATCTCTTACCGAAGAGTGGGCAGCGGAGGGCGATTGCTCCCTTGGGCGATTTCTCCTCAACGATCGCTCCGCGGCGAAGGAAGGCCGGCGGTCGCTCTTGCGATCAGCGATTCCAGGCGGGGAATCGACGATTTCAGGCGTGGAAGGGCGGCGGCTCTTCTCCCCTAGGAGCGGGACGGACTCTAGGACGAGAAACGGTGGAGGCTGCGCTGCGATTGGGGCTGGGTTCACTGCCGCTCTTCCTGCGGCAACTCCAAGGGCGACGGCTGCTTGCAATCGGCGTGAAAAGGGCGACGGCTGCGACCTTAGTGTTGGAAGGGTGGTGGCTTCCTCTCCCCTAGGAGGCTGGCGGTCTCTAGGGCGAGCGACGCCATGGATGCGAGCGACTCTGCTTCGCATCCTCTGTTCCAGCGGGATGCTCCTCCGCTGGCTTCATCCCAGCGGCCTGCGCTGGTTGCTTCCCAGCGGAACGCCCCTCTCCAGCAACAACGGGAGAGGGTTGCTCCTCAACCGCTGGTTCCTTCACAGCGGGAGGGGGTTGCTCCTCTCCAACAGCCGCTGGTTCCTCCCCAGCAGCTTAGACCGGTTTCACACCAGGATGTTCCACCGCTGAATTCTTCTTCTCGACGGGATGCTCCTTCAATGAACCAGGCCCGAGGTCGTTCACGATCTAGATCACGACCTCCTGCTCCTATTTCCCGAGATCCTCGGCCTTGGAGTAGCCTCTTCAAGGCTCCAGTGGGTAGTCCGGATCTTCGACTGGACTTTTTTGCTCCAGAAGTACAGGCTGATCAGAAGATTGCTGTGTATGAGGCTATTGATTCTGACGAACTAATTGAGACATGGTCCATGGCAATTGTGGGCTACGTTGTTGGACTAAGAACATCATTTTTTCCATTATCCTCATATATCAGAACTCGATGGGGAATATCAACATTTGATCTTCATATGTTGGAGACCGGATTCTTTGTATGCAAGCTTTATTCTGAAGAAGATTTACAACGGGTCCTTGAAGGATTTTGGACTATCCGTGGTCATCCAATGATACTACGATGCTGGGCACCTGATGTGAGATTGGAGTTAGACAGTCTACAATCTATCCCAATATGGGTTTCTTTCCATGGACTTCCACTACATCTCTGGGGTCGTCGTTTTATTGCAAAGCTTTGCAGCACCTTGGGACAACCATTGTATATTGATAAGGCAACAGCTTTGCAAACGAGATTGACCTTTGCCAGAGCTTGTGTAATGGTTTCTTCCGATGAGGAACTACCGAATGAAGTTTCTTACCGTGATCTTGATGGGAGCACTCGAAAGGTGAAAGTCTCATATTCTTGGAAGCCACAACGATGCAAGGTTTGTCTATCTTTTGGACATGTAAATGGTGCTTGCCAACAGTCTTCACAAAAAATCACACAGGTCTACCGACCACGCCAAGAGCCACAGAATGGGGTCATTACCACTAAACCAAGCACTGATACTCCAGTGCCAACAGAGATGATGGCGGAGAAGATGAATGAGCACTCTGACTCGTTGGGGCAGCGACACGAACAGGAGAAAGATAAGTCAGGACTTTCATCTTTTCCTATTATATCAGAGACTTTCACTGCAGGAGCTTCCCATGGTTCTCACTCCCCAATAACATCATCGCCGTCACGAATCATTCCTTCAGATAATCAGGAAATTTCATTTCAACAACCTCTTGGGAACAAAGACATTGCAACTCACCAAACTCATCGCTCTTCGACACATCCCACTATTCAGGACTCCTTGCCTCAAGGTACGCAAAAGTTTAAACATTTGCAAGCTGTGGATGAGGTGGATAAATATAGGAATAAAGGATTAAAGGGTAAAGATATTATGCGGGAGGACCATGTAAAATCAAAGGATAAGAAAAAGGATGGTAGTGTCCTCCCAAAATCGCATGCTCTTCCTTCTATCTAGTATTGATGAAAATAATCTGTTGGAATGTTCGTGGACTTAATAAGACTGAGAAATGTCGGGAGCTCAATAGAATAATCAGATCTGCTGCATGTGATATTGTGATTCTTGTGGAAACAAAAATTAAAACCCATCGTGTTCGAGTTCAGAAGAATTTAATATGGCCTGAGGCAGAACTTTTTACTAATGATTCTCAGGATACTTATGGTCGAGTTTGGGTCTTATGGCATCCTAACCTTGTTACTGCTTGGTTTATTTCTGCTACTAATCAATTCATTCATCTTAAGGCAGAGGATAAACAGACTGGATGTCAATTCAATATTACCGGTATCTATGCATCTAATAGTATGCCTGACAGGAATGCTCTATGGCGTGATCTGGTTAGCATTGCAAATAGTTATCCTACAGTACCATGGGTTGTTCTCGGTGACTTTAATACTGTCAGATACACAATTGAGAAAGTGGGGGGTAGAGTGCTTTCAGAATGTCAGCTTCAACATTTTAATGATTGTATAGATACTGCTGCATTGACTGACATGAAATCTGTAGGTGATTGGTTCTCATGGAACAATCAAAGTACTGCTGATAGAAAAATTATGGCTCGACTTGACAGATGTTTGATAAATCAGGAATGGTTAGCAGTTTTCCTAGATTCACTTCTTGAGTACGGTGCTAAGTTATTTTCGGATCACTCTATTATGCATATACATGCAGATAAAGCACTACCCAGAGTCAAGAAACCTTTTAGATTTTTTAATATGTGGAGTTCTCACCCTAAGTTCCTCGAAGTTATTAAGTCAGCTTGGGACATTAATGTATTTGGTTCTCCTCCTTACATCCTATGTCAAAAGCTAAAAGCATGCAAAGCAGCACTTAAGAAGTGGAATTCAACTACATTCGGAAATATCACCAACAGGGTTCAGCTATGCAAGAAAGAACTTATGACTGTGCAAAGCGAGCTAAATCTTCAACCTCTGGATGCGAATCTTATATACAAAGAGGCTGCTGCTAGAAATAACTTTATGCAAGCTTTGAAGCAGGAGGAATGCTTTTTGAAACAGAAGTCACGACAGCATTGGCTTACTCTAGGGGATTCTAAAACGAAGTTTTTCTATGCTGCTATTGCTACCAGAAGGGCTACTAATCGTATAAAAAAATGCAAAGGTATAGATGGTAATCTCATTGAGGATCTGGATGAGGTTAAAAATTACACCGAGCAATTTTTTTATTCCTTACTCAATCAGGAGCAGCAGCCTAATAGTATTCATGTTGGGCCTACAAGACGACTTGATTCTGAAGCCCTCTCTCATCTTAATGCCCCAATAACGGATGATGAAATTGTGAAAGTTGTTTTTAAGTCCCCGAAGCACAAAAGCCCTGGTCTAGATGGATTTCCAGCTGAGTTTTATCAAATTGCATGGTCTATTGTAGGCAACGATGTCATAAAAGCTTGTCGACATTTTTTCTCCTCAGGTCATATTCTTAAAGAAATGAATTGCACTTTTATTTCTTTAGTGCCTAAAAATGATGGAGCCGATTCATTGGAGAACTACCGTCCTATTTCACTGTGCAACTTTATTTATAAGGTTATCTCGAAGTTACTGGCAGATAGACTACAAAAGGTCATGAATAAGGTCATTAGTCCTAATCAGGCTGCTATTATTAAAGGGAGGAGTATCCATCATAATGTCCTGCTTGCTAATGATTTGGTTAAGGATCTACACTCAAAAACAAGAGGGAAAAAGATCTGTTTTAAAGCTGATTTACGAAAGGCCTTTGACTCAGTCAATAGGCAATTTATTTACATGATGCTCCATAATATGGGCTTCCCTCAGCGCTGGGTTCAATGGATTCAATGTTGCTTGGAAACTCCAAAATTTTTGATTCTCTTTAATGGTTCACCTATTGGCTTCTTCGGGAGTAAGAATGGCATTCGGCAAGGCGATCCACTATCTCCTTATCTTTTTACGATTGCAATGGAAGGACTTAATTGTATGTTAGAAGAGGCTGTTTCCAATGGCAAAATTAAGGTACCATATTATGGTTCTGCTTATATCTCTCACATAACATTTGCTGATGACCTTATTATCTTCCTTCGAGATGATCCAGTTTCTGTGAATAATCTGGCAGATATTCTTAATGAATTTGGTATAGTTTCTGGTCTTAAGCTAAACCATGCAAAGAGCAAAGTATACGTTGGTGCTTGCATTGAAAATAAGGATCATATTGCTCAAACATTGGGAGTTGCTGAAGGAAATTTACCGGTTCCTTACTTGGGTCTTCCACTTATATCCACTGGAATCAACAAAGTCTCATGTCAGCCTATCCTACAAAAAATTAAGAACAGAATTTCCTCTTGGAAAAATAGGCTTCTTTCTAAAGCTGGACGACTTGCACTTATTCGATCAGTGTTGATCTCTTATTCTATTTATTGGTCTCATGCATTCCTTCTACCAGCCGGGCTTCTCAATGATATTGATAAATTACTTATGAACTTCTTTTGGAACGACACAGATGGTAAGGCAATGCAAATTCAAAATACTTGCCTTTCCCGTCTTATTAGCCCATGAGAAGTCGTACAGGCACGCTTTCGCAAAAAAAATACGACGGTTATAAACTTTGCGCGAAGTCGCGCGCGAGTCGAGTTTCGATCGATTTTTCGTGCACCGTCTCGGAAATTCAAAATACTGGCCATTCACGATGTATTAGCCCATGGTAAGTCGTATGAGCATGGTTTCACGAAAAAACGCGATGGTCATAAACTTTGCGCAGAGTCGAGATTCGATCGGTTTTTTCGTGCACCGTCTCGGAAATTCAAAATACAAGTCTTTCCCGTCTTATTAGCCCATGAGAAGTCGTACAAGCACACTTTCACAAAAAAATACGACGGTCATAAACTTTGCGCGAAGTCGCGCGCGAGTCGAGTTTCGATCGGTTTTTCGTGCACCGTCTTGGAAATTCAAAATACTGGCCATTCACGATGTATTAGCCCATGGTAAGTCGTATGAGCATGGTTTCACGAAAAAATGCGACGGTCATAAACTTTGCGCAGAGTCGAGATTCGATCAGTTTTTCGTGCACCGTCTCGGAAATTCAAAATATTGGCCTTTCCCGTCTTATTAGCCCATGAGAAGTCGTACAGGCACGCTTTCGCAAAAAAATACGACGGTCATAAACTTTGCGCGAAGTTGCGCGCGAGTCGAGTTTCGATCGGTTTTTCGTGCACCGTCTCAGAAATTCAAAACACTGGCCATTCACGATGTATTAGCCCTTGGTAAAACATCTGCAAAAACATCCCATTCTGCTGCTTGGAAAGGAATTCTGAAGGCAAGGCGATGGTTACGTAACAATATTTCTTATGTGATTTCTTGGGTGAATGGGAAAAGTATATTTCAGATATTTGGTGATAGAGTACGACAGGATCTGGGGGCTCCCAAAGACTGGAAGGTTTCTGAATTCATTAACAATTGTACATGGTGTCTTCCCAACCCTACCTCCCCTGACATGTTATTACTTTGGCCGACTATTAGGGCTATTCCAATCAAGAACAACTCTTCAGATATGCTGATTTGGCTTCATGATAACGGTAAATTTAGTGCTACATCTGCATGGAACCAAATTAGACGACGAAACAACAAGTGGATCCAATGTAGTTGGACATGGGATAGTCCATGCTCACAGCGGCATTCCTTATGTACATGGCAGGCCCTTCTCGACAAACTTCCTACGATGGACAATATGCAGCGAAGAGGTATTTATATTGTAAATCGGTGCTCTTTGTGTATGCAAAATGAAGAAAGTGTTGACCATCTCTACTTTGCTTGTGATTATTCATCTTGGATATGGAAGGAGATCTTGAAGCGATTTGATTTTCAAAGGCTACCACGGCCAAACTTGCATCATGAATTAGAAATGCTTATGCAAAGCTTCTCAAGAAAGGGGCCTCTTACACAACTAGCAAGAATTATATTCAAATGTGCTATTTGGTGGATTTGGAAGGAGAGGTGTGGCAGAATTTTTGAGTGCCACAACATGAACAAAGCTCAAATTCTGATAGAGATTCTTCAGGACTCACGATCATGTATGGAGCAAGAATTGAATACAGAGCACCTAACAAGAAGAGAGAAAGATATTTTCACAAGATTCAATTTTTCCATTCGTCAAGAATCACTCGAATAATGATGAAGATTGTAATATATTATATGGGGCAAAGCTTATATTTTGTGATGTATCCACAAGTAGTCCAGAACAGTCTAGCTATTGCATTTTATTATTTATTAACTTCCTTGTGCTACTCTTGGAGATGAGTTCGATGAAGCGTGCCCATTTCACCTTCTTTTGTTGGGGTGCAATTTTCTCGACTACACTAAGAGACTTCAGGCTTTAGTCTATGGCTTGTGTAGACAAAACTTTTTGTACAAATCTTTTACAAAATACATTATCTTTACTTACCAAAAAAAATATTAGGCCTTGGTAAGTCGTATGAGTCACGAAAAAACGCGACGGTCATAAACTTTGCGCAGAGTCGAGTTTCGATCGGTTTTTCGTGCACCGTCTCGGAAATTCAAAATACTGGCCATTCACGATGTATTAGCCAATGGTAAGTCGTATGAGCATGGTTTGACGAAAAAACGCGACGGTCATAAACATTGCGCAGAGTCGAGATTCGATCGGTTTTTCGTGCACCGTCTCGAAAATTCAAAATACTGGTCTTTCCCGTCTTATTAGCCCATGAGAAGTCGTACAGGCACGCTTTCACAAAAAAATACGACGGTCATAAACTTTACGCGAAGTCGCGCGCGAGTCGAGTTTCGATCGGTTTTTCGTGCACCGTCTCGGAAATTCAAAATACTGGCCATTCACGATGTATTTGCCCATGGTAAGTCGTATGAGCATGGTTTCACGAAAAAACGCGACGGTCAGAAACTTTGCGCAGAGTCGAGATTCGATCAATTTTTCGTGCACCGTCTCGGAAATTCAAAATACTGGTCTTTCCCATCTTATTAGCCCATGAGAAGTCGTACAGGCACGCTTTCGCAAAAAAATACGACGGTCATCAACTTTGCGCGAAGTCGCGCGGGAGTCGAGTTTCGATCGGTTTTTCGTTCACCGTCTCGGAAATTCAAAATACTGGTCATTCACGATTTATTAGCCCATGATAAGTCGTATGAGCATGGTTTCACGAAAAAATGCGACGGTCATATGAATTACCATGGGCTAATAAATCGTGCTCATATGAATTACCATGGGCTAATAAATCTCGACTTCGCGCAAAGTTTATGACCGACGCGTGCTCATATGAATTACCATGGGCTAATAAATCGTGAATGGCCAGTATTTTGAATTTCCGAGACGGTGCACGAAAAACCGATCGAAACTCGACTCACGCGCGACTTCGCGCAAAGTTTATGACCGTCGTATTTTTTTTGCAAAAGCGTGCCTGTACGACTGACTTCTCATGGGCTAATCAGACGGGAAAGAAAAGTATTTTGAATTTCCGAGACGGTGCACGATAAACCGATCGAAACTCGGCTTTGCGCAAAGTTTATGACCGTCGCATTTTTTCGTGAAACCATGCTCATACGACTTACCATGGGCTAATACATCGTGAATGGCCAGTATTTTGAATTTCCGAGACGGTGCACGAAAAATCGATCGAAACTCGACTCGCGCGCGACTTCGCGCAAAGTGTATGACCGTCGTATTTTTTTGCGAAAGCGTGCCTGTACGACTTCTCATGGGCTAATAAGACGGGAAAGACCAGTATTTTGAATTTCCGAGACGGTGCATGATAAACCGACAGAAACTCGACTCTGCGCAAAGTTTATAACCGTCACGTTTTTTCGTGAAACCATGCTCATACGACTTACTATGGGCTAATACATCGTGAATGGCCAGTATTTTGAATTTCCGAGATGGTGCATGAAAAACCGATCGAAACTCGACTCGCGCGCGACTTCGCGCAAAGTTTATGATCGTCATATTTTTTTTGCGAAAGCGTGCCTGTACAACTTCTCATGGGCTAATAAGACGAGAAAGACCAGTATTTTGAATTTCCGAGACAGTGCATAAAAAACCGATCGAATCTCGACTCTGCGCAAAGTTTATGACCGTCGCGGTTTTTCGTGAAACCATGCTCATACGACTTACCATGGGCTAATACATCGTGAATGGCCAGTATTTTGAATTTCCGAGACGGTGCACGAAGAACCGATCGAAACTGGACTCACGCGTGACTTCGCGCAAAGTTTATGACCGTCGTATTTTTTTTGCGAAAGCGTGCCTGTACGACTTCTCATGGGCTAATAAGACGGTAAAGACAAGTATTTTGAATTTCTGAGACGGTGCACGATAAACCGATCGAAACTCGACTCTGCGCAAAGTTTATGACTATCGCGTTTTTTCGTGAAACCATGCTCATACGACGTACCATGAGCTAATACATCGTGAATGGCCAGTATTTTGAATTTCCGAGACGGTGCACGAAAAACCGATCGAAACTCGACTCACGCGCGACTTCACGCAAATTTTATGACCGTCGTATTTTTTTGCGAAAGCGTGCCTGTACGACTTCTCATGGGCTAATAAGACGGGAAAGACCAGTATTTTGAATTTCCGAGATGGTGCACGAAAAACCGATCGAATTTCAACTTCGCGCAAAGTTTATGACCGTCGTATTTGTTTTCAAAAGCGTGCCTGTACGACTTCTCATGGGCTAATAAGATGGGAAAGACCAGTATTTTGAATTTCCGAGACGGTGCACGAAAAATCGATCGAAACTCGACTCGCACGCGACTTCGCGCAAAGTTTATGACCGTCGTATTTTTTTGCGAAAGCGTGCCTGTACGACTTCTCATGAGCTAATAAGACGGGAAACTTACCAAAAAAGCTAATAAGACGGGAAAGACAAGTATTTTGAATTTCTGAGACGGTGCACGATAAACCGACAAAAACTCGACTCTGCGCAAAGTTTATGACCGTCGCGTTTTTTCGTGAAACCATGCTCATACGACTTACCATGGGCTAATACATCGTGAATGGCCAGTATTTTGAATTTCCGAGATGGTGCACGAAAAACCGATCGAAACTCAACTCGCGCGCGACTTCGCGCAAATTTTATGACCGTCATATTTTTTTACGAAAGCGTGCCTGTACGACTTCTCATGGGCTAATAAGACGGGAAAGACCAGTATTTTGAATTTCCGAGACAGTGCATAAAAAACCGATCGAATCTCGACTCTGCGCAAAGTTTATGTCCGTCGCGTTTTTTCGTGAAACCATGCTCATACGACTTAGCATGGGCTAATACATCGTGAATGACCAGTATTTTGAATTTCCGAGACGGTGCACGAAAAACCGATCGAAACTCGACTCGCGCGCGACTTCGCGCAAAGTTTTTGACCGTCGTATTTTTTTGCGAAAGCGTGCTTGTATGACTTCTAATGGGCTAATAAGACGGGAAAGACCAGTATTTTGAATTTCTGAGACGGTGCGCGAAAAACCGATCGAATCTCGACTTCGCGCAAAGTTTATGACCGTCGTATTTTTTTTGCGAAAGCGTGCCTGTACGACTTCTCATGGGCTATTAAGACGGGAAAGGCCTGTATTTTGAATTTCTGAGACGGTGCACGAAAAACCGATCGAAACTCGACTCACGCACGACTTCGCGCAAAGTTTATGACCGTCGTATTTTTTTGCGAAAGCGTGCCTGTACGACTTCTCATGGGCTAATAAGACGGGAAAGACCAGTATTTTGAATTTCCGAGATGGCGCACGAAAAACCGATCGAATCTCGACTTCGCGCAAAGTTTATGACCGTCGTATTTTTTTTGCGAAAGCGTGCCTGTACGACTTCTCATGGGCTAATAATACGGGAAAGTCCATTATTTTGAATTTCCGAGACGGTGCACGAACAACCGATCGAAACTCGACTCGCGCGCGACTTCGCGCAAAGTTTTTGACCGTCGTATTTTTTTGCGAAAGCGTGCATGTACGACTTCTCATGGGCTAATAAGACGGGAAAGACCAGTAATTTGAATTTCCGAGACGGTGCACGAAAAACCGATCGAAACTCGACTCTGCGCAAAGCTTATGACCGTCGCATTTTTTCGTGAGACCATACTCATACGACTTACCATGGTCTAATACATCGTGAATGGCCAGTATTTTGAATTTTCGAGACGGTGCACGAAAAACCGATCGACACTCGACTCGCGCGCGACTTCGCGCAAAGTTTATGACCGTCGTATTTTTTTGCGAAAGCGTGCCTGTACGACTTCTCATGGGCTAATAAGACGGGAAAGACCAGCATTTTGAATTTCCGAGACGGTGCACGAAAAACCGATCGAAACTCGACTCGCGCGCGACTTCGCGCAAAGTTTATGACCGTCGTATTTTTTTGCGAAAGCGTGCTTGTATGACTTCTCATGAGCTAATACATCGGGAAAGACCAGTATTTTGAATTTTCGAGATGGTGCACGAAAAACTGATCGAATCTCGACTCTGCGCAAAGTTTATGACCGTCGCGTTTTTTTGTGAAACCATGCTCATACGACCTACCATGGGCTAATACATCGTGAATGACCAGTATTTTGAATTTCCGAGACGGTGCACGAAAAACCGATCGAAACTCGACTCGCGCGCGACTTCGCGCAAAGTTTATGACCGTCGTATTTTTTTGCGAAAGCGTGCCTGTACGACTTTTCATGGGCTAATAAGACGGGAAAGACCAGTATTTTGAATTTCCGAGATGGTGCACGAAAAACCGATCGAATCTCGACTTCGTGCAAAGTTTATGACGGTCGTATTTTTTTTGCGAAAGCGTGCCTGTACGACTTCTCATGGGCTAATAAGACGGGAAAGACCAGTATTTTGAATTTCCGAGACGGTGCACGAAAAACCAATCGAAACTCGACTCGCGCGCGACTTCGCGCAAAGTTTTTGACCGTCGTATTTTTTTGCGAAAGCGTGCTTGTACAACTTCTCATGGGCTAATAAGACGGGAAAGACCAGTATTTTGAATTTCTGAGACGGTGCACGAAAAATCGATCGAATATCGACTCTGCGCAAAGTTTATGACCGTCGCGTTTTTTCGTAAAACCATGCTCATACGACTTACCATGGGCTAATACACCGTGAATGGCCAGTCTTTTGAATTTCCGAGACGGTGCACGAAAAACCGATCGAAATTCGACTCGCGTGTGACTTCGCGCAAAGTTTATTACCGTCGTATTTTTTTTGCGAAAGCGTGCCTGTACGACTTCTCCTGGGCTAATTAGACGGGAAAGACAAGTATTTTGAATTTCCGAGACGGTGCACGAAAAACCGATCGAAACTCGACTCTGCATAAAGTTTATGACCATCGCATTTTTTCGTGAAACCATGCTCATACGACTTAACATGGGCTAATACATCGTGAATGGCCAGTATTTTGAATTTCCGAAACGGTGCACGAAAAACCGATCGAATATCAACTCTGCGCAAAGTTTATGACCGTCGCGTTTTTTCGTGAAACCATGCTCATACGACTTACCATGGGCTAATACACCGTGAATGGCCAGTCTTTTGAATTTCCGAGACGGTGCACGAAAAATCGATCGAAATTTGACTCGCGCGCGACTTCGCGTAAAGTTTATGACCGTCGTATTTTTTTTGTGAAAGCGTGCCTGTACGGCTTCTCAAGGGCTAATAAGACGGGAAAGACAAGTATTTTTAATTTTCGAGACGGTGCACAAAAAACCGATCGAAACTCGACTCTACGCAAAGTTTATGACCGTCGCGTTTTTTCGTGAAACCACGCTCATACGACCAAACATGGGCTAATACATCGTGAATGGCCAGTATTTTGAATTTCCGAGACGGTGCAAGAAAAACCGATCGAAACTCGACTCGCGCGCGAATTCGCGGAAAGTTTATGACCGTCGTATTTTTTTTGCGAAAGCGTGCCTGTACGACTTCTCATGGGCTAATAAGACGGGAAAGACAAGTATTTTGAATTTCTGAGACGGTGCACGAAAAACCGATCGAAACTCGACTCTGCGCAAAGTTTATGACCGTCGCGTTTTTTTCGTGAAACCATGCTCATACGACTTACCATGGGCTAATACATCGTGAATGGCCAGTATTTTGAATTTCCGAGACGGTGCACGAAAAACCGATCGAAACTCGACTCGCGCGCGACTTCGCGCAAAGTTAATGACCGTCGTATTTTTTTTGCGAAAGCGTGCCTGTACGACTTCTCATGGGCTAATAAGACGGGAAAGACAAGTATTTTGAATTTCCGAGACGGTGCACGAAAAACCGATCGAAACTAGACTCTGCGCAAAGTTTATGACCGTCGCGTTTTTTCGTGAAACCATGCTCATATGACTTACCATGGGCTAATAAGATGGGAAAGACAAGTATTTTGAATTTCCGAGACGGTGCACGAAAAACCGATCGAAACTCGACTCGCGCGCGACTTCGCGGAAAGTTTATGACCGTCGTATTTTTTTTGCGAAAGCGTGCCTGTACGACTCCTCATGGGCTAATAAGATGGGAAAGACAAGTATTTTGAATTTCCGAGACCGTGCACGAAAAATCGATCGAAACTCGACTCTGGGCAAAGTTTATGACCGTCGCGTTTTTTCGTGAAACCATGCTCATACGACTTACCATGGGCTAATACATCGTGAATGGCCAGTATTTTGAATTTCCGAGACGATACACGAAAAACCGATAGAAACTCGACTCGCGCGCGACTTCGAAAGTTTATGACCGTCGTATTTTTTTGCTAAAGCGTGCCTGTACGACTTCTCATGGGCTAATAAGACGGGAAAGACAAGTATTTTGAATTTTCGAGACGGTGCACGAAAAACCGATCGAAACTCAACTCTGCGCAAAGTTTATAACCGTCGCGTTAAGTTTATGACCGTCGTATTTTTTTTGCGAAAGCGTGCCTGTACGACTTCTCATGGGCTAATAAGACGGGAAAGACAAGTATTTTGAATTTCCGAGACGGTGCACGAAAAACCGATCGAATCTTGACTCTGCGCAAAGTTTCTGACTGTCGCGTTTTTTCATGAAACCTTGCTCATACGACTTACCATGGGCTAATACATCGTGAATGGCCAGTATTTTGAATTTCCGAGACGGTGCAAGAAAAACCGATCGAAACTCGACTCTGCGCAAAGTTTATGACCGTCGCGTTTTTTTCGTGAAACCATGCTCATATGACTTACCATGGGCTAATACATCGTGAATGGCCAGTATTTTGAATTTCCGAGACGGTGCACGAAAAACCGATCGAAACTCGACTCGCGCGCGACTTTGCGCAAAGTTTATGACCATCGTATTTTTTTGCAAAAGCGTGCCTGTACGACTTCTCATGGGCTAATAAGACGGGAAAGACCAGTATTTTGAATTTCCGAGACGGTGCACGAAAAACCGATCGAAACTTGACTCTGCGCAAAGTTTATGACCGTCGCGTTTTTTCGTGAAACCATGCTCATACGACTTAACATAGGCTAATACATCGTGAATGGCCAGTATTTTGAATTTCAAAGACGGTGCATGAAAAACCGATCGAAACTCGACTCGCGCGCGACTTCGCGGAAAGTTTATGACCGTCGTATTTTTTTTGCGAAAGCGTGCCTGTACGACTCCTCATGGGCTAATAAGATGGGAAAGACAAGTATTTTGAATTTCCGAGACGGTGCACGAAAAACCGATCGAAACTCGACTCTGGGCAAAGTTTATGACCGTCGCGTTTTTTCGTGAAACCATGCTCATACGACTTACCATGGGCTAATACATCGTGAATGGCCAGTATTTTGAATTTCCGAGACGATACATGAAAAACCGATAGAAACTCGACTCGCGCGCGACTTCGAAAGTTTATGACCGTCGTATTTTTTTGCTAAAGCGTGCCTGTACGACTTCTCATGGGCAAATAAGACGGGAAAGACAAGTATTTTGAATTTTCGAAACGGTGCACGAAAAACCGATCGAAACTCGACTCTGCGCAAAGTTTATAACCGTCGCGTTAAGTTTATGACCGTCGTATTTTTTTTGCGAAAGCGTGCCTATACGACTTCTCATGGGCTAATAAGACGGGAAAGACAAGTATTTTGAATTTCCGAGACGGTGCACGAAAAACCGATCGAATCTTGACTCTGCGCAAAGTTTCTGACTGTCGCGTTTTTTCATGAAACCATGCTCATACGACTTACCATGGGCTAATACATCGTGAATGGCCAGTATTTTGAATTTCCGAGACGGTGCAAGAAAAACCGATCGAAACTCGACTCTGCGCAAAGTTTATGACCGTCGCGTTTTTTCGTGAAACCATGCTCATATGACTTACCATGGGCTAATACATCGTGAATGGCCAGTATTTTGAATTTCCGAGACGGTGCACGAAAAACCGATCGAAACTCGACTCGCGCGCGACTTTGCGCAAAGTTTATGACCATCGTATTTTTTTGCAAAAGCGTGCCTGTACGACTTCTCATGGGCTAATAAGACGGGAAAGACCAGTATTTTGAATTTCCGAGACGGTGCACGAAAAACCGATCGAAACTTGACTCTGCGCAAAGTTTATGACCGTCGCGTTTTTTCGTGAAACCATGCTCATACGACTTAACATAGGCTAATACATCGTGAATGGCCAGTATTTTGAATTTCCAAGACGGTGCATGAAAAACCGATCGAAACTCGACTCGCGCGCGACTTTGCGCAAAGTTTATGACCATCGTATTTTTTTGCAAAATCGTGCCTGTACGACTTCTCATGGGCTAATAAGACGGGAAAGACCAGTATTTTGAATTTCCGAGACGGTGCACGAAAAACCGATCGAATCTTGACTCTGCGCAAAGTTTCTGACTGTCGCGTTTTTTCGTGAAACCATGCTCATACGACTTACCATGGGCTAATACATCGTGAATGGCCAGTATTTTGAATTTCCGAGACGGTGCACGAAAAACCGATCAAATATCGACTCTACGCAAAGTTTATGACCGTCGCGTTTTTTCGTGAAACCATGCTCATACGACTTACCATGGGCTAATACACCGTGAATGGCCAGTCTTTTGAATTTCCGAGACGGTGCACGAAAAACCGATCGAAATTCGACTCGCGCGCGACTTCGCGCAAAGTTTATGACCGTCATATTTTTTTTGCGAAAGCGAGCCTGTACGACTTCTCATGGGCTAATAAGACGGGAAAGACAAGTATTTTTAATTTCCGAGCCGGTGCACGAAAAACCGATCGAAACTCGACTCTGCGCAAAGTTTATGACCGTCGCGTTTTTTCGTGAAACCATGCTCATATGACTTAACATGGGCTAATACATCGTGAATGGCCAGTATTTTGAATTTTCGAGACGGTGCAAGAAAAACCGAACGAAACTCGACTCGCGCGCGACTTCGCGCAAAGTTTATGACCGTCATATTTTTTTTGCGAAAGCGTGCCTGTACGACTTCTCATGGGCTAATAAGACGGGAAAGACAAGTATTTTGAATTTCCGAGACAGTGCACGAAAAACCGATCGAAACTCGACTCTGCGTAAAGTTTATGACCGTCGCGTTTTTTCGTGAAACCATGCTCATACGACTTACCATGGGCTAATACATCGTGAATGGCCAGTATTTTGAATTTCCGAGACGGTGCACGAAAAACCGATCGAAACTCGACTCTGCGCAAAGTTTATGACCGTCGCGTTTTTTCGTGAAACCTTGCTCATACGACTTACCATGGGCTAATAAGACGGGAAAGACAAGTATTTTGAATTTCCGAGACGGTGCACGAAAAACCGATCGAAACTCGACTCGCGCGCGACTTCGCGCAAAGTTTATGACCGTCGTATTTTTTTTTGCGAAAGCGTGCCTGTACAACTTCTCATGGGCTAATAAGACGGGAAAGACAAGTAGTTGTACATGGCAGGCCCTTCTCAACAAACTTCCTACGATAGACAATATGCAGCGAAGAGGTATTTATATTGTAAATCGGTGCTCTCTGTGTTTGCAAAATGAAGAAAGTGTTGACCATCCCTACTTTGCTTGTGATTATTCATCATTGATATGGAAGGAGATCTTGAAGCGATTTGATTTTCAAAGGCTACCACGGCCAAACTTGCATCATGAATTAGAAATGCTAATGCAAAGCTTCTCAAGAAAGGGGCCTCTTACACAACTAGCAAGAATTATATTCAGATGTACCATTTGGTGGATTTGGAAGGAGAGGTGTGGCAGAATTTTTGAGTGTCACAACATGAACAAAGCTCAAATTCTGATAGAGATTCTTCAGGACTCACGATCATGTATGGAGCAAGAATTGAATACAGAGCACCTAACAAGAAGAGAGAAAGATATTTTCACAAGATTCAATTTTTCCATTCGTCAAGAATCACTCGAATAATGATGAAGATTGTAATGTATTATATGGGGCAAAGCTTATATTTTGTGATGTATCCACAAGTGGTCCAGAACAGTCTAGCTATTGCATTTTTATTTATTAACTTCCTTGTGCTACTCTTGGAGATGAGTTCGATGAAGCGTGCCCACTTCACCTTCTTTAGGTGGGGTGCAATCTTCTCGACTACACTAAGAGACTTCAGGCTTTAGTCTATGGCTTGTGTAGACAAAGCTTCTTTGTACAAATCTTTTACAAAATACATTATCTTTACTTACCAAAAAAAAAAGACAAGTATTTTGAATTTCCGAGACGGTGCACGAAAAACCGATCGAATCTCGACTCTGCGCAAAGTTTCTGACCGTCGCGTTTTTTCGTGAAACCATGCTCAAACGACTTACCATGGGCTAATACATCATGAATGGCCAGTATTTTGAATTTCCGAGACGGTGCACGAAAAACCGATCGAAACTCGACTCGCGTGCGACTTCGCGCAAAGTTTATGACCGTCGTATTTTTTTGCGAAGCGTGCCTATACAACTTCTCATGGGCTAAAAAGACGGGAAAGACCAGTATTTTGAATTTCCGAGACGGTGCACGAAAAACAGATCGAATCTCGACTCTGCGCAAAGTTTCTGACCGTCGCGTTTTTTCGTGAAACCATGCTCATACGACTTGCCATGGGCTAATACATCGTGAATGGCTAGTATTTTGAATTTTCGAGACGGTGCACGAAAAATCGATCAAAACTCGACTCGCGCGCGACTTCGCGCAAAGTTTATGACCGTCGTATTTTTTTTGCGAAAGCGTGCCTGTACGACTTCTCAATGTGCTAATAAGACGGGAAAGACAAGTATTTTGAATTTCCGAGACGGTGCCTGAAAAACCGATCGAAACTCGACTCGCGCGCGACTTCGCGCAAAGTTTATGACCGTCGTATTTTTTTGCGAAAGCGTGCCTGTACGACTTCTCATGGGCTAATAAGACGGGAAAGACCAGTATTTTGAATTTCCGAGACGGTGCACGAAAAACCGATCGAATCTCGACTCTGCGCAAAGTTTCTGACCGTCACGTTTTTTCGTGAAACCATGCTCATACGACTTACCATGGGCTAATACATCATGAATGGCCAGTATTTTGAATTTTCGAGACGGTGCACGAAAAACCGATCGAAACTCGACTCGCGCGCGACTTCGCGAAAAGTTTATGACCGTCGTATTTTTTTGCGAAAGCGTGCCTGTACGGCTTCTCATGGGCTAATAAGACGGGAAAGACCAGTATTTTGAATTTCCGAGACGTTGCACAAAAAATAGATCGAATCTCGACTCTGCGCAGGGTTTATGACTGTCGCGTTTTTTCGTGAAACCATGCTCATACGACTTACCATGGGCTAATACATCGTGAATGTTCAGTATTTTGAATTTCCGAGATGGTACACGAAAAACCGATCGAAAATCGACTCGCGCGCGACTTCGCGCAAAGTTAATGACCGTCGTATTTTTTTTGCGAAAGCGTGCCTGTACGACATCTCATGGGCTAATAAGACGGGAAAGACAAGTATTTTGAATTTCCGAGACGGTGCACGAAAAACCGATCGAAACTCGACTCTACGCAAAGTTTATGACCGTCGCGTTTTTTCGTGAAACCATGCTCATACGACTTACCATGGGCTAATACATCGTGAATGGCCAGTATTTTGAATTTCCGAGACGGTGCACGAAAAACCGATCGAAAATCGACTCACGCCTGACTTCGCGCAAAGTTTATGACCGTCGTATTTTTTTTGCGAAAGCGTGCCTGTACGACTTCTCATGGGCTAATAAGACGGGAAAGACAAGTATTTTGAATTTCCGAGACGGTGCACGAAAAACCGATCGAAACTCGACTCTGCGAAAAGTTTATGACCGTCGCGTTTTTTCGTGAAACCATGCTCATACGACTTAACATGGGCTAATACATCGTGAATGGCCAGTATTTTGAATTTCCGAGACGGTGCACGAAAAACCGATCGAAACTCGACTCGCGCGCGACTTCGCGCAAAGTTTATGACCGTCGTATTTTTTTGCGAAAGCGTGCCTGTACGACTTCTCATGGGCTAATAAGACGGGAAAGACCAGTATTTTGAATTTCCAAGATGGTGCTCGAAAAACCGATCGAATCTCGACTCTGCGCAAAGTTTCTAACCGTCGCGTTTTTTCGTGAAACCATGCTCATACGACTTCCATGGGCTAATACATCGTGTTTTTTTTTTGGTAAGTAAAGATATTGTATTTTGTAAAAGATTTGTACAAAGAAGCTTTGTCTACACAAGCCATAGACTAAAGCCTGAAGTCTCTTAGTGTAGTCGAGAAGATTGCACCCCACCTAAAGAAGGTGAAATGAGCACGCTTCATCAAACTCATCTCCAAGAGTAGCATAAATAATAAAATGCAATAGCTAGACTGTTCTGGACTACTTGTGGATACATCACAAAATATAAGCTTTGCCCCATATAATACATTACAATCTTCATCATTATTCGAGTGATTCTTGACGAATGGAAAAATTGAATCTTGTGAAAATATCTTTCTCTCTTCTTGTTAGGTGCTCTGTATTCAATTCTTGCTCCATACATGATCGTGAGTCCTGAAGAATCTCTATCAGAATTTGAGCTTTGTTCATGTTGTGACACTCAAAAATTCTGCCACACCTCTCCTTCCAAATCCACCAAATAGCACATCTGAATATAATTCGTGCTAGTTGTGTAAGAGGCCCCTTTCTTGAGAAGCTTTGCATAAGCATTTCTAATTCATGATGCAAGTTTGGCCGTGGTAGCCTTTGAAAATCAAATCGCTTCAAGATCTCCTTCCATATCCAAGATGAATAATCACAAGCAAAGTAGAGATGGTCAACACTTTCTTCATTTTGCATACACAAAGAGCACCGATTTACAATATAAATACCTCTTCGCTGCATATTGTCCATCGTAGGAAGTTTGCCGAGAAGGGCCTGCCATGTACATAAGGAATGTCGCTGTGAGCATGGACTATCCCATGTCCAACTACTTTGGATCCACTTGTTGTTTCGTCGTCTAATTTGGTTCCATGCAGATGTAGCACTAAATTTACCGTTATCATGAAGCCAAATAAGCATATCTGAAGAGTTGTTCTTGATTGTAATAGCCCTAATAGTCGGCCAAAGTAATAACATGTCAGGGGAGGTAGGGTTGGGAAGACACCAAGTACCATTTTTAATGAATTCAGAAACCTTCCAGTCTTTGGGAGCCCCCAGATCCTGTCGTACTCTATCACCAAATATCTGAAATATGCTTTTCCCATTCACCCAAGGATCATACCACATATTAATATTGGTTCCAGAAGAAATCACATAAGAAATATTGTTACGTAGCCATCTCCTTGCCTTTAGAATTCCTTTCCAAGCAGCAGAATGAGATGTTTTTGCAGATACTTCCCAGATTGATTCCTTGGTAAGGTACCTAGCAAAAACCCATTGTGACCATAAGGAAGACTTGTTTTGTAAAATATCCCATAATTGCTTTACCATACAAGCTTTATTCCAATCTCTAATATGTCGAAGATTCAGCCCCCCTTCATCCTTCGGTTTGCAAATGCTGTCCCAATTCACCATGTGCATTGCCTTACCATCTGTGCCATTCCAAAAGAAGTTCATAAGTAATTTATCAATATCATGGAGAAGCCCGGCTGGTAGAAGGAATGCATGAGACCAATAAATAGAATAAGAGGTCAACACAGATCGAATAAGTTCAAGTCGTCCAGCTTTAGAAAGAAGCCTATTTTTCCAAGAGGAAATTCTGTTCTTAATTTTTTGTATGATAGGCTGACAGGAGGCTTTGTTGATTCCAGTGGATATAAGTGGGAGACCCAAGTAAGGAACCGGTAAATTTCCTTCAGCAACTCCCAATGTTTGAGCAATATGATCCTTATTGTCAATGCAAGCACCCACATATACTTTGCTCTTTGCATGGTTTAGCTTAAGACCAGAAACTTTACCAAATTCATTAAGAATATCTGCCAGATTACTCACAGAAATTGGATCATCTCGAAGGAAGATAATAAGGTCGTCGGCAAATGTTATGTGAGAGATATAAACAGAACCATAATGTGGTACCTTAATTTTGCCATTGGAAACAGCCTCTTCTAACATACAACTGAGCCCTTCCATTGCAATGGTAAAAAGATAAGGAGATAGTGGATCACCTTGCCGAATGCCATTCTTACTCCCAAAGAAGCCAATAGGTGAACCATTAAAGAGAATTGAAAATTTTGGAGTTTCCAAGCAACATTGAATCCATTTAACCCAGTGCTGAGGGAAGCCCATATTATGGAGCATCATGTAAATAAAATCCCTATTGACTGAGTCAAAGGCCTTTCGTAAATCAGCTTTAAAACAGATCTTTTTTCCTCTTGTTTTAGAATGTAGATCCTTAACCAAATCATTAGCAAGCAGGACATTATGATGGATACTCCTCCCTTTAAGAAAAGCAGCCTGATTAGGACTAATGACCTTATTCATGACCTTTTGTAGTCTATCTGCCAGCAACTTAGAGATAACCTTATAAATAAAGTTGCACAGTGAAATAGGACGGTAGTTCTCCAATGAATCGGCTCCATCATTTTTAGGCACTAAAGAAATAAAAGTGCAATTCATTTCTTTCAAAATGTGACCTGAGGAGAAAAAATATCGACAAGCTTTTATGACATCGTTGCCTACAATATCCCATGCAATTTGATAAAACTCAGCTGGAAATCCATCTGGACCAGGGCTTTTATGCTTCGGGGACTTAAAAACAACTTTCACAATTTCATCATCCGTTATTGGGGCATTAAGATGAGAGAGGGCTTCAGAATCAAGTCGTCTTGTAGGCCCAACATGAATACTATTAGGCTGCTGTTCCTGATTGAGTAAGGAATAAAAAAATTGCTTGGTGTAATTTTTAACCTCATCCAGATCCTCAATGAGATTACCATCTATACCTTTGCATTTTTAACCTCATCCAGATCCTACAATATCCCATGCAATGGGCTAATACATCGTGAATGGCCAGTATTTTGAATTTCCGAGATGGTGCACGAAAAATCGATCGAAACTCGACATGCGCGCGACTTCGCGCAAAGTTTATGACCGTCGTATTTTTTTTGCGAAAGCGTGCCTGTACGACTTCTCATGGGCTAATAAGATGGGAAAGACAAGTATTTTGAATTTCCGAGACGGTGCACAAAAAACCGATCGAATCTCGACTCTGCGCAAAGTTTATGACCGTCGCGTTTTTTCGTGAAACCATTCTCATACGACTTCCAATGGGCTAATACATCGTGAATGGCCAGTATTTTGAATTTCCGAGACGGTGCACGAAAAACCGATCGAAAATCGACTCGCGCGCGACTTCGCGCAAAGTTTATGACCGTCGTATTTTTTTTGCGAAAGCGTGCCTGTACGACTTCTCATGGGCTAATAAGATGGGAAAGACAAGTATTTTGAATTTCCGAGACGGTGCACGAAAAACCGATCGAAACTCGACTCTGCGCAAAGTTTATGACCGTCGCGTTGTTTCGTGAAACCATGCTCATACGACTTACCATGGGCTAATACATCGTGAATGGCCAGTATTTTGAATTTCCGAGACGGTGCACGAAAAACCGATCGAAAATCGACTCACGCGCGACTTCGCGCAAAGTTTTTGACCGTCCTATTTTTTTGCGAAAGCGTGCCTGTACGACTTCTCATGGTCTAATAAGATGGGAAGGACCAGTATTTTGAATTTTCGAGACGGTGCACGAAAAATCGATCGAATCTCGACTCTGCGAAAATTTTATGACCGTCGTGTTTTTTCGTGAAACCATGCTCATACGACTTACCATGGGCTAATACATCGTGAATGGCCAGTATTTTGAATTTCCGAGACGGTGCACGAAAAACCGATCGAAACTCGACTCGCGCGCAACTTCGCGCAAAGTTTATGACCGTCGTATTTTTTTTGCGAAAGCGTGCCTGTACGACTTCTCATGGGCTAATAAGACGGGAAAGATAAGTATTTTGAATTTCCGAGACGGTGCACGTAAAACCGATCGAAACTCGACTCTGCGCAAAGTTTATGACCGTCGCGTTTTTTCGTGAAACCATGCTCATACGACTTAACACGGGCTAATACATCGTGAATGGCCAGTATTTTGAATGTCCGAGACGGTGCACGAAAAACCGATCGAAACTCGACTCGCGCGCGACTTCGCGCAAAGTTTATGATCGTCGTATTTTTTTGCGAAAGAGTGCCTGTACGGCTTCTCATGGGCTAATAAGACGGGAAAGACCAGTATTTTGAATTTCCGAGACGGTGCACGAAAAACCGATCGAATCTCGACTCTGCGCAAAGTTTCTGACCGTCGCGTTTTTTCGTGAAACCATGCTCATACGACTTACCATGGGCTAATACATCGTGAATGGCCAGTATTTTGAATTTCCGAGACGGTGCACGAAAAACCGATCGAAACTCGACGCGCGCGACTTCGCGCAAAGTTTATGACCGTCGTAATTTTTTACGAAAGCGTGCCTGTACGACTTCTCATGGCCTAATAAGACGGGAAAGACCAGTATTTTGAATTTCCGAGACGGTGCACAAAAAACCGATCGAATCTCGACTCTGCGCTAAGTTTATGACCGTCGCATTTTTTCGTGAAACCATGCTCATACGACTTCTCATGGGCTAATAAGACGGGAAAGACCAGTATTTTGAATTTCTGAGATGGTGCACGAAAAACCGATCGAATCTCGACTCTGCGCAAAGTTTATGACCGTCGCGTTTTTTCGTGAAACCATGCTCGTACGACTTACCATGAATACATCGTGAATGGCCAGTATTTTGAATTTTTGAGACGGTGCACGAAAAACCGATCGAAACTCGACTCGCGCGCGACTTCGCGCAAAGTTAATGACCGTCGTATTTTTTTTGCGAAAGCGTGCCTGTACGACTTCTAATGGGCTAATAAGACGGGAAAGACAAGTATTTTGAATTTCCTAGACGGTGCACGAAAAACCGATCGAAACTCGACTCTGCGCAAAGTTTATGACCGTCGCGTTTTTTCGTGAAACCATGCTCATACGACTTACCATGGGCTAATACATCGTGAATGGCCAGTATTTTGAATTTCCGAGACGGTGCACGTTAAACCGATCGAAACTCGACTCGCGCGCGACTTCGCGCAAAGTTTATGACCGTCGTATTTTTTTGCGTAAGCGTGCCTGTACGACTTCTCATGGGCTAGTAAGACGGGAAAGACAAGTATTTTGAATTTCCGAGACGGTGAACGAAAAACCAATAGAAACTCGACTCTGCGCAAAGTTTATGACCGTCACATTTTTTCGTGAAAACATGCTCATACGACTTAACATGGGCTAATACATCGTGAATGGCCAGTATTTTGAATTTCCGAGACTGTGCACGAAAAACCAATCGAATCTCGACTCTGCGCAAAGTTTATGACCGTCGCGTTTTTTCGTGAAACCATGCTCATACGACTTCTCATGGCCTAATAAGACGGGAAAGACCAGTATTTCGAATTTTCGAGACGGTGCACGAAAAACCGATCGAATCTCGACTCTGCGCAAAGTTTATGACCGTCGCATTTTTTCGTGAAACCATGCTCATACGACTTACCATGGACTAATACATCGTGAATGGCCAGTATTTTGAATTTCCGAGACGGTGCACGAAAAACCGATCGAAACTCGACTCGCGCGCGACTTTGCGCAATGTTTATGACCGTCGTATTTTTTGCGAAAGCGTGCCTGTACGACTTCTCATGGGCTAATAAGACGGGAAAGACAAGTATTTTCAATTTCCGAGACGGTGCTCGAAAAACCGATCGAATCTCGACTCTGAGCAAAGTTTATGACCGTCACGTTTTTTCGTGAAACCATGCTCATACGACTTACCATGAGCTAATACATCGTGAATGGCCAGTACTTTGAATTTCCGAGACGGTGAACGAAAAATCGATCGAAACTCGACTCGCGCGCGACTTCGCGCAAAGTTTATGACCGTCGTATTTTTTTTCCGAAAGCGTGCCTGTACGACCTCTCATGGGCTAATAAGACGGGAAAGGCAAGTATTTTGAATTTCCGAGACGGTGCACGAAAAACCGATCGAAACTCGACTCTGCGCAAAGTTTATGACCGTCGCTTTTTTTCGTGAAACCATGCTCATACGACTTACCATGGGCTAATACATCGTGAATGGCCAGTATTTTGAATTTCCCAGACGGTGCACGAAAAACCGATCGAAACTCGACTCGCGCGCGACTTCGCGCAAAGTTTATGACCGCCAAATTTTTTTGCGAAAGCGTGCCTGTACGACTTCTCATGGGCTAATAAGACGGGTAAGACCAATATGTTGAATTTCCGAGACGGTGCACGAAAAACCGATCAAATCTTGACTCTGCGCAAAGTTTATGACCGTCGCGTTTTTTCGTGAAACCATGCTCATATGACTTACCATGGGCTAATACATCGTGAATGGCCAGTATTTTTAATTTCCGAGACGGTGCACGAAAAATCGATCGA
Organism: Ensete ventricosum; assembly: GCA_029747655.1. NCBI lineage: Eukaryota > Viridiplantae > Streptophyta > Magnoliopsida > Zingiberales > Musaceae > Ensete > Ensete ventricosum. The sequence goes on along the minus strand of JAQQAF010000008.1, from coordinate 39,077,430 downwards.
AACTCGACTCAGCGTAAAGTTTATGACCGTCACATTTTTTCGTGAAACCATGCTCATACGACTTACCATGGGCTAATACATCATGAATAGCCAGTATTTTGAATTTCCGAGACGGTGCACGAAAAACCGATCGAAACTCGACTCGCGCGCGACTTCGCGCAAAGTTTATGACTGTCGTATTTTTTTGCGAAAGCGTGCCTGTACGGTTTCTCATGGGCTAATAAGACGGGAAAGACCAGTATTTTGAATTTCCGAGATGGTGCACGAAAAACCGATCGAAACTCGGCTCTGCGCAAAGTTTATGACCGTCACGTTTTTTCGTGAAACCATGCTCATACGACTTACCATGGGCTATACATCGTGAATGGCCAGTATTTTGAATTTCCGAGACAATGCACGAAAAACCGATCGAAACTCGACTCGCGCGCGACTTCGCGCAAAGTTTATGACCGTCGTATTTTTTTGCGAAAGCGTGCTTGTACGACTTCCCATGAGCTAATATGACGGGAAACACCAGTTTTTTGAATTTCCGAGACGGTGCACGAAAAACCGAACGAAACTCGACTCTGCGCACGACTTCGAGCAAAGTTTTTGACCGTCGTTTTTTTTTTTGAAAGCGAGCTTGTACGACTTCTCAAGGGCTAATAAGACGGGATAGACAAGTATATTGAATTTCCGAGACGGTGCACGAAAACCCGATCAAAACTCGACTCACGCGCAACTTCGCGCAAAGTTTATGACCATCGTTTTTTTTTTGCGAAAGCGTGCTTGTACGACTTCGCATGGGCTAATAAGATGGGAAAGACAACTATTTTGAATTTTCAAGACGGTGCATAAAAAATCGATCGAATCTTGACTCTGCGCAAAGTTTATGACCGTCGCATTTTTTCGTGAAACCATGCTCATACGACTTACCATGGGCTATACATCGTGAATGGCCAGTATTTTGAATTTCCGAGACGGTGCACGAAAAACCGATCGAAACTCGACACGCGCGCGACTTCGCGCAAAGTTTATGACCGTCGTATTTTTTTGCGAAAGCGTGCCTGTACGACTTCTCATGGGCAAATAAGATGGGAAAGTCCAGTATTTTGAATTTCCGAGATGGTGCACGAAAAACCGATCGAATCTTGACTCTGCGCAAAGTTTATGACCGTCGCGTTTTTTCGTGAAACCATGCTCATACGACTTACCATGGGCTAATACATCGTGAATGGCCAGTATTTTGAATTTCCGAGAGGGTGCACGAAAAACCGATCGAAACTCGACTCGCGCGCGACTTCGGGCAAATTTATGACCGTCGTATTTTTTTGCGAAAGCGTGCTTGTACGACTTCTCATGGGCTAATAAGACGGGAAAGACCAGTATTTTGAATTTCCGAGACGGTGCACAAAAAACCGATCGAAACACAACTCGCGCGCGACTTCGCGCAAAGTTTATGACCGTCGTATTTTTTTGCGAAAGCGTGCCTGTACGACTTCTCATGGGCTAATAAGACGGGAAAGACCAGTATTTTGAATTTCCGAGACGGTGCACGAAAAACCGATCGAATCTCGACTCTGCGCAAAGTTTATGACCGTCGCGTTTTTTCGTGAAACCATGCTCATACGACTTCTCATGGGCTAATCAGGCGAGAAAGACCAGTATTTTGAATTTTCGAGACGTGCACGAAAACCCGATCGAATCTCGACTCTGCGCAAAGTTTATGACCGTCGCGTTTTTTCGTGAAACCATGCTCATACGACTTACCATGGGCTAATACATCGTGAATGGCCAGTATTTTGAATTTCCCAGACGGTGCACGAAAAACCGATCGAAACTCGACTCGCGCGCGACTTCGCGCAAAGTTTATGACCGTCGTATTTTTTTGCGAAAGCGTGCCTGTACGACTTCTCATGGGCTAATAAGACGAGAAAGACCAGTCTTTTGAATTTCCGAGACGGTGCACGAAAAACCGATCGAATCTCGACTCTGCGCAAAGTTTCTGACCGTCACGTTTTTTCGTGAAACCATGCTCATACGACTTACCATGGGCTAATACATCGTGAATGGCAATTATTTTGAATTTCCGAGACGATGCACGAAAAACCGATAGAAACTCGACTCGCGCGCGACTTCGAAAGTGTATGACCGTCGTATTTTTTTGCGAATGCGTGCCTGTACGACATCTCATGGGCTAATAAGACGGGAAAGACAAGTATTTTGAATTTCGGAGACGGTGCACGAAAAACCGATCGAAACTCGACTCTGCGCAAAGTTTATGACCGTCGCGTTTTTTCGTGAAACCATGCTCATATGACTTACCATGGGCTAATACATCGTGAATGGCCAGTATTTTGAATTTCCGAGACGGTGCACGAAAAACCGATCGAAACTCGACTCGCGCGCGACTTCGCGCAAAGTTTATGACCGTCGTATTTTTTTGCGAAAGCGTGCCTGTACAAGCCCGGCAGGTAGAAGGAATGCATGAGACCAATAAATAGAATAAGAGATCAACACAGATCGAATAAGTTCAAGTCGTCCAGCTTTAGAAAGAAGCCTATTTTTCCAAGAGGAAATTTTGTTCTTAATTTTTTGTAGGATAGGCTGACAGGAGACTTTGTTGATTCCAGTGGATATAAGTGGGAGACCCAAGTAAGGAACCGGTAAATTTCCTTCAGCAACTCCCAATGTTTGAGCAATATGATCCTTATTGTCAATGCAAGCACCCACATATACTTTGCTCTTTGCATGGTTTAGCTTAAGACCAGAAACTTTACCAAATTCATTAAGAATATCTTCCAGATTACCCACAGAAACTGGATCATCTCGAAGAAAGATAATAAGGTCATCGGCAAATGTTATGTGCGAGATATAAACAGAACCATAATGTGGTACCTTAATTTTGCCATTGGAAACAACCTCTTCTAACATACAACTGAGCCTTTCCATTGCAATCGTAAAAAGATAAGGAGATAGTGGATCGCCTTGCCGAATGCCATTCTTACTCCCAAAGAAGCCAATAGGTGAACCATTAAAGAGAATCGAAAATTTTGGAGTTTCCAAGCAACATTGAATCCATTTAACCCAGTGCTGAGGGAAGCCCATATTATGGAGCATCATGTAAATAAAATTCCTATTGACTGAGTCAAAGGCCTTTCGTAAATCAGCTTTAAAACAGATCTTTTTCCCTCTTGTTTTAGAATGTAGATCCTTAACCAAATCATTAGCAAGCAGGACATTATGATGGATACTCCTCCCTTTAAGAAAAGCAGCCTGATTAGGACTAATGACCTTATTCATGACCTTTTGTAGTCTATCTGCCAGCAACTTAGAGATAACCTTATAAATAAAGTTGCACAGTGAAATAGGACGGTAGTTCTCCAATGAATCGGCTCCATCATTTTTAGGCACTAAAGAAATAAAAGTGCAATTCCTTTCTTTAAGAATATGACCCGAGGAGAAAAAATGTCGACAAGCTTTTATGACATCGTTGCCTACAATAGCCCATGCAATTTGATAAAACTCAGCTGGAAATCCATCTGGACCAGGGCTTTTGTGCTTCGGGGACTTAAAAACAACTTTCACAATTTCATCATCCGTTATTGGGGCGTTAAGATGAGAGAGGGCTTCAGAATCAAGTCGTCTTGTAGGCCCAACATGAATACTATTAGGCTGCTGTTCCTGATTGAGTAAGGAATAAAAAAATTGCTTGGTGTAATTTTTAACCTCATCCAAATCCTCAATGAGATTACCATCTATACCTTTGCATTTTTTGATGCGATTAGTAGCCCTTCTGGTAGCAATAGCAGCATAGAAAAACTTCGTATTAGAATCCCCTAAAGTAAGCCAATGCTGTCGTGACTTCTGTTTCAAAAAGCATTCCTCCTGCTTCAAAGCTTGCATAAAGTTATTTCTAGCAACAGCCTCTTTGTATATAAGATTCGCATCCAAAGGTTAAAGATTTAGCTCGCTTTGCACAGCCATAAGTTCTTTCTTGCATAACTGAACCCTATCGTTGATATTTCCAAATGTAGTTGAATTCCACTTCTTCAGTGCTGCTTTGCATGCTTTTAGTTTTTGACATAGGATGTAAGGGGGAGAACCAAATACATTAATGTCCCAAGCTGACTTAATAACTTCGAGGAACTTTGGGTGAGAACTCCACATATTAAAAAATCTAAAAGGTTTCTTGACTCTGGGTAGTGCTTTATCTGCATGTATATGCATAATAGAGTGATCCGAAAATAACTTAGCACCGTACTCAAGAAGTGAATCTGGGAAAACTGCTAACCATTCCTGATTAATCAAACATCTGTCAAGTCGAGCCAAAATTTTTCTTTCGGCAGTACTTTGATTGTTCCATGAGAACCAATCACCTACAGATTTCATGTCAGTCAATGCAGCAGTATATATACAATCATTAAAATGTTGAAGCTGACATTCGGAAAGCACTCTACCCCCCACTTTCTCATTTGTGTATCTGACAGTATTAAAGTCACCGAGAACAACCCAAGGTACTGTAGGATAACTATTTGAAATGCTAACCAGATCATGCCATAGAGCATTCCTGTCAGACATACTGTTAGATGCATAAATACCGGTAATATTGAATTGACATCCAGTCTGTTTATCCTCTGCCTTAAGATGAATGAATTGATTAGTAGCAGAAATAAACCAAGCAGTAACAATGTTAGGATGCCATAAGACCCAAACTCGACCATAAGTATCCTGAGAATCATTAGTAAAAAGTTCTGCCTCAGGCCATATTAAATTCTTCTGAACTCGAACACGATGAGGTTTAATTTTTGTTTCCACAAGAATCACCATGTCCAATGTAGCAGATCGGATTATTCTATTGAGCTCCCGACATTTCTCAGTCTTATTAAGTCCACGATCATTCCAACAGCTTATTTTCATCAATACTAGATAGAAGGAAGAGCATGCGATTTTGGGAGGACACTACCATCCTTTTTCTTATCCTTTGATTTTGCATGGTCCTCTCGCATAATATCTTTACCCTTTAATCCTCTATTCCATATTTATCCACCTCATCCACAGCTTGCAAATGTTTAAATTTTTGCGTACCTTGAGGCCAGGAGTCCTGAATAGCGGGATGTGTCGAAGAGCGATGAGTTTGGTGAGTTGCAATGTCTTGGTTCCCAAGAGGTTGTTGAAATGAAATTTCCTGATTATCTGAAGGAGTGATTCGTGAAGGCGAGGTTGTTATTAGGGAGTGAGAACCTTGGGAAGCTCCTGCAGTGAAAGTCTCTGATATAATAGGTAAAGATGGAAGTCCTGACTTGTCTTTCTCTTGTTCGTGTCGCTGCCCCAACGAGTCAGAGTGTTCAATAATCTTCTCCGCCATCACCACTGTTGGCACTGGAGTATCAGTGCTTGGATTAGTGGTAGTGATCCCATTCTGTGGCTCTTGGCGTGGTCGGTAGACCTGTGTGATTTTTTGTGAAGGCTGTTGGCAGGCACCATTTACATGTCCAAAAGATAGACAAACCTTGCATCGTTGTGGCTTCCAAGAATATGAGACTTTCACCTTTCGGGTGCTCCCATCAAGATCACGGTAAGAAACATCATTCGGTAGTTCCTCATCAGAAGAAACCATTACACAAGCTCTGGCAAAGGTCAATCTCGTTTGCGAAGCTGTTGCCTTATCAAGATACAATGGCTGTCCCAGGGTGCTGCAAAGCTTTGCAATAAAACGACGACCCCAGAGATGTAGTGGAAGTCCATGGAAAGAAACCCATATTGGGATAGACTGTAGACTGTCTAACTCCAATCTCACATCAGGTGCCCAGCGTCGTAGTATCATTGGATGACCACGGATAGTCCAAAATCCTTCAAGGACCCGTTGTAAATCTTCTTTCGAATAAAGCCTGCATACAAAGAATCCGGTCTCCAACATATGAAGATCAAATGTTGATATTCCCCATCGAGTTCTGATGTATGAGGATAGTGGGAAAAAGGATGTTCTCAGTCCAACAACGTAGCCCACAATTGCCATGGACCATGTCTCAATAAGTTCGTCAGAATCAATAGCCTCATACACAGCAATCTTCTGGTCAGCCTGTACTTCTGGAGCAAAAAAGTCTAGTCGAAGATCCGGACTACCCACTGGAGCCTTGAAGAGGCTACTCCAAGGCCGAGGATCTCGGGAAATAGGAGCTGGAGGTCGTGATCTAGATCGTGAACGACCTCGGGCTTGGTTCATTGAAGGAGCATCCCGTCGAGAAGAAGAAATCAGCGGTGGAACTTCCTGGTGTGAAACCGGCCTAAGCTGCTGGGGAGGAACCAGCGGCTGCTGGAGAGGGGCGTTCTGCTGTGAAGCAATCAGCGCAGGCCGCTGGGAAGAAGCCAGCGGAGGAGCATCCCGCTGGAACAGAGGAGCAGAGTGCCGCGTCCGGCCGCTCGCATCCATGGCGTCGCTCGCCCTAGAGACCACCAGCCGCCTAGGGGAGAGGAAGCCACCACCCTACCCCCACTAATGTCGCAGCCGTCGCCCCTTCCACGCCGATTGCAGAACAGCCGTCGCCCTTTCCACGCTGGAGTTGCCGCAGGAAGCGGCAGTGATCCCAGCCCCAATCGCAGCGCAGCTTCCCGTTTCTCGCCCTAGAGTCCGTCCCGCGCCTAGGGGAGAAGAGCCGCCGCCCTTCCACGCCTGAAATCGCCGATTCCCGGCTTGGAATCGCTGATCGCAGGAGCGACCGCCGGCCTTCCACGCTTGTATTCGCCGCGGAGCGATCGTAGAGGAGAAATCGCCCAAGGGAAATCGCAAGCACGCGCAAGGGAAGAGGTTGCCGTCCCCAGCGTCGATCGCAAGCGCAAGCGCCCAATCACAGCAGAGCACTCACGCACGCAAGCAAGGGAACGCAGGCCCATTTCCCCCCATTCCCAAGCAGCGTCTCTCCTCCTCCATGTACGACTTCTCATGGGCTAATAAGACGGGAAAGACCAGTATTTTGAATTTCCGAGATGGTGCACGAAAAATCGATCGAATCTCGACTCTGCGCAAAGTTTATGACCGTCGCGTTTTTTCGTGAAACCATGCTCATACGACTGCTAATACACCGTGAATGGCCAGTATTTTGAATTTCCGAGACGGTGCACGAAAAACCGATCGAAACTCGACTCACACGCGACTTCGCGCAAAGTTTATGACCGTCGTATTTTTTTACGAAAGCGTGCCTGTACGACTTCTCATGGGCTAATAAGATGGGAAAGACCAGTATTTTGAATTTCCGAGACGGTGCACGAAAAACCGATCAAATCTCGACTCTGCGCAAAGTTTATGACCGTCGCGTTTTTTCGTGAAACCATGCTCATACGACTTACCATGGGCTAATACATCGTGAATGGCCAGTATTTTGAATTTCCGAGACGGTGCACGAAAAATCGATCGAAACTCGACTCGCGCACGACTTCGCGCAAAGTTTTTGACCGTCATAATTTTTTGCGAAAGCGTGCTTGTCTTCTCATGGGCTAATAAGACGGGAAAGACCAGTATTTTGAATTTCCGAGACGGTGCACGAAAAACCGATCGAATCTCGACTCTGAGCAAAGTTTACGATGGACAATATGCGGCGAAGAGGTATTTATATTGTAAATCGGTGCTCTTTGTGTATGCAAAAGGAAGAAAGTGTTGACCATCTATACTTTGCTTGTGATTATTCATCTTGGATATGGGAAGAGATCTTGAAGCGATTTGATCTTCAAAGGCTACCACGGCCAAACTTGCATCATGAACTAGATAGAAAGGCTAATGCAAGGCTTCTCAAGAAAGGGTCCTCTTACACAACTAGCAAGAATTATATTCATATGTGCTATTTGGTGGATTTGGAAGGAGAGGTGTGGCAGAATTTTTGAGTGTCACAACATGAACAAAGCTCAAATTCTGATAGAGATTCTTCAGGACTCACGATCATGCATGGAGCAAGAATTGAATATAGAGCACCTAACAAGAAGAGAGAAAGAGATTTTCACAAGATTCAATTTTTTCATTAGTCAATAATCACTCGAATAATGATGAAGATTGTAATGTATTATGGGGCAAAGCTTATATTTTGTGATGTATCCACAAGTACTCCAGAACAGTCTAGCTATTGCATTTTTTATTAACTTCCTTGTGCTACTCTTGGAAATGAGTTTGATGAAGTGTGCCCATTTCACCTTCTTTAAGTGGGGTGCAATCTTCTCGACTACACTAAGAGACTTCAGGCTTTAGTCTATGGCTTGTGTAGACAAAGCTTCTTTGTACAAATCTTTTACAAAATACATTATCTTTACTTACCAAAAAAAAAAAAAGTTTATGACCGTCGCGTTTTTTCGTGAAACCATGCTCATACGACTTACCAGGGGCTAATACATCATGAATGGCCAGTATTTTGAATTTCTGAGACGGTGCACGAAAAACTGATCGAAACTCGACTCACGCGCGACTTCGCGCATAGTTTATAACCGAAGTATTTTTTTGCGAAAGCGTGCCTTTACGGCTTCTCATGGGCTAATAAGACGGGAAAGACCAGTATTTTGAATTTCCGAGATGGTGCACGAAAAACCGATCGAATCTCGACTCTGCGTAAAGTTTATGATCGTCGCGTTTTTTCGTGAAACCATGCTCATACGACTTACCATGGGCAAATACATCGTGAATGGCCAGTATTTTGAATTTCCGAGATGGTACACGAAAAACCGATCGAAACTCGACTCGCGCGCGACTTCGCGCAAAGTTAATGACCGTCGTATTTTTTTTGCGAAAGCGTGCCTGTACGACTTCTCATGGGCTAATAAGACGGGAAAGAAAAGTATTTTGAATTTCCGAGACGGTGCACGAAAAACCGATCGAAACTCGACTCTGCGCAAAGTTTATGACCGTCGCGTTTTTTCGTGAAACCATGCTCATACGACTTACCATGGGCTAATACATCGTGAATGACCAGTATTTTGAATTTCCCAGACAGTGCACGAAAAACCGATCGAAACTCGACTCTGCGCAAAGTTTATGACCATCGCGTTTTTTCGTGAAACCATGCTCATACGACTTCTCATGGGCTAATAAGACGGGAAAGACCAGTATTTTAAATTTCCGAGACGGTGCACGAAAAACCGATCGAATCTCAACTCTGCGCAAAGTTTATGACCGTCGCGTTTTTTCGTGAAACCAAGCTCATACGACTTACCATGGGCTAATACATCGTGAATGGCCAGTATTTTGAATTTCCCAGACGGTGCACGAAAAACCGATTGAAACTCGACTCGCGCGCGACTTCGAGCAAAGTTTATGACCGTCGTATTTTTTTGCGAAAGCGTGCCTGTACGACTTCTCATGGGCTAATAAGACGGGAAAGACCAGTATTTTGAATTTCCGAGACGGTGCACGAAAAACTGATCGAAGCTCGACTCTGCGCAAAGTTTGTGACTGTCGCATTTTTTCGTGAAACCATGCTCATACGACTTACCATGGGCTAATACATCGTGAATGGCCAGTATTTTGAATTTCCGAGACGGTGCACGAAAAACCGATCGAAACTCGACTCGCGCGCGACTTCGCGCAAAGTTTTTGACCGTCGTATTTTTTTGCAAAAGCGTGCTTGTATGACTTCTCATGGGCTAATAAGACGGGAAAGACCAGTATTTTGAATTTCCGAGACGGTGCACGAAAAACCGATCGAATCTCGACTCTGCGCAAAGTTTATGACCGTCGCGTTTTTTCGTGAAATCGTGCTCATACGACTTACCATGGGCTAATACATCGTGAATGGCCAGTATTTTGAATTTCCGAGACGGTGCACGAAAAATCGATCGAAACTCGACTCGCACGCGACTTCGCGCAAAGTTTATGACCGTTGTATTTTTTTGCGAAAGCGTGCCTGTACGACTTCTCATGGGCTAATAAGACGGGAAAGACCAGTATTTTGAATTTCCGAGACGGTGCACGAAAAACCGATCGAATCTCGACTCTGCGCAAAGTTTATGACCGTCGCTTTTTTTCGTGAAACCATGCTCATACGACTTACCATGGGCTAATACAACGTGAATAACCAGTATTTTGAATTTCCGAGACGGTGCATGAAAAACCGATCGAAACTCGACTCGTGCGCAACTTCGCGCAAAGTTTATGTCCGTCGTATTTTTTTGCGAAAGCGTGCCTGTACGACTTCTCGTGGGCTAATAAGACGGGAAAGACCAGTATTTTGAATTTCCGAGACGGTGCACGAAAAACCGATCGAATATCGACTATGCGCAAACTTTATGACCGTCGCGTTTTTTCGTGAAACCATGTTCATACGACTTACCATGGGCTACACCGTGAATAGCCAGTCTTTTGAATTTCCGAGACGGTGCACGAAAAACCGATCGAAACTCGACTCTGCGCAAAGTTTATGACCATCGCGTTTTTTCGTGAAACCATGCTCATACGACTTCTCATGGGCTAATAAGACGAGAAAGACAAGTATTTTGAATTTCCGAGACGGTGCACGAAAAACCGATCGAAACTCGACTCTGCGCAAAGTTTATGACCGTCGCGTTTTTTCATTAAACCATGCTCATACGACTTACCATGGGCTAATACATCGTGAATGGCCAGTATTTTGAATTTCCGAGACGGTGCACGAAAAACCGATCGAAACTAGATTCGCGCGCGACTTCGCGCAAAATTTATGACCGTCGTATTTTTTTGCCAAAGCGTGCCTGTACGACTTCTCATGGGCTAATAAGACGGGAAAGACAAGTATTTTGAATTTCCGAGATGGTTCACGAAAAACCGATCGAAACTCGACTCTGCGCAAAGTTTATGACCTTCGCGTTTTTTCGTGAAACCATGCTCATACGACTTACCATGGGCTAATACATCGTGAATGGCCAGTATTTTGAATTTCCCAGACGGTGCACGAAAAACCGATCGAAACTCGACTCGCGCGCGACTTCGCGCAAAGTTTATGACCGTCGTATTTTTTTGCGAAAGCGTGCCTGTACGACTTCTCATGGGCTAATAAGACGGGAAAGACCAATATTTTGAATTTCTAAGACGGTGCACGAAAAACCGATCGAATCTTGACTCTGCGCAAAGTTTATGACCGTCGCGTTTTTTCGTGAAGCCATGCTCATACGACTTACCATGGGCTCATACATCGTGAATGGCCAGTATTTTTAATTTCCGAGACGGTGCACGAAAAACCGATCGAAACTCGACTCTGCGCAAAGTTTATGACCGTCGCGTTTTTTTGTGAAACCATACTCATACGACTTACCATGGGCTAAAACATCATGAATGTCCAGTATTTTGAATTTCCGAGACGGTGCACGAAAAACCGATCGAAACTCGACTCGCGCGTGACTTTGCGCAAAGTTTAGGACAGTCGTATTTTTTGCGAAAGCGTGCCTGTACGGCTTCTCATGGGCTAATAAGACGAGAAAGACCAGTATTTTGAATTTCCGAGACGGTGCACGAAAAACCGATCGAAACTTGACTCTGCGCAAAGTTTATGACCGTCGCGTTTTTTCATGAAACCATGCTCATACGACTTACCAAGGGCTAATACATCGTGAATGGCCAGTATTTTGAATTTCCGAGACGGTGCACGAAAAACCGATCGAAACTCGACTCGCGCGCGACTTCGCGCAATGTTTATGACCGTCGTATTTTTTTGCGAAAGCGTGCCTGTACGACTTCTCATGGGCTAATAAGACGGGAAAGACCAGTATTTTCAATTTCCGAGACGGTGCACGAAAAACCGATCGAATCTCGACTCTGCGCAAAGTTTATGACCGTCGCGTTTTTTCGTGAAACCATGCTCATACGACTTCTCATGGGCTAAAAAGATGGGAAAGACCAGTATTTTGAATTTCCGAGACGGTGCACGAAAACCCGATCGAATCTTGACTCTGCGCAAAGTTTATGACCGTCGCGTTTTTTCGTAAAACCATGCTCATACGGCTTACCAGGGGCTAATACATCGTGAATGGCCAGTATTTTGAATTTCCCAGACGGTGCACGAAAAACCGATCGAAACTCGACTCGCGCGCGACTTCGCGCAAAGTTTATGACCGTCGTATTTTTTTGCGAAAGCGTGCCTGTACGACTTCTCATGGGCTAATAAGACGGGAAAGACCAATATTTTGAATTTCTGAGACGGTGCACGAAAAACCGATCAAATCTCGACTCTGCGCGAAGTTTATGACCATCGCATTTTTTCGTGAAACCATGCTCATACGACTTACCATGGGCTAATACATCGTGAATGGCCAGTATTTTTAATTTCCGAGACGGTGCACGAAAAACCGATCGAAACTCGACTCTGCGCAAAGTTTATGACCATCGTATTTTTTTGCGAAAGCGTGCCTGTACGACTTCTCATGGGCTAATAAGACGGGAAAGACCAATATTTTGAATTTCTGAGACGGTGCACGAAAAACCGATCAAATCTCGACTCTGCGCGAAGTTTATGACCATCGCATTTTTTCGTGAAACCATGCTCATACGACTTACCATGGGCTAATACATCGTGAATGGCCAGTATTTTTAATTTCCGAGACGGTGCACGAAAAACCGATCGAAACTCGACTCGCGCGCGACTTCGCGCAAAGTTTTTGACCGTCGTATTTTTTTGCGAAAGCATGCTTGTACGACTTCTCATGGGCTAATAAGACGGGAAAGACCAGTATTTTGAATTTCCGAGACGGTGCACGAAAAACCCATCGAATATCGACTCTGCGCAAACTTTATGACCGTCGCGTTTTTTCGTGAAACCATGCTCATACGACTTACCATGGGCAAATACACCGTGAATGGCCCGTCTTTTGAATTTCCGAGACGGTGCACGAAAAACCGATCGAAACTCGACTCGCGCGCGACTTCGCGGAAAGTTTATGACCGTCATATTTTTTTTGCGAAAGCGTGCCTGTACGACTTCTCATGGGCTAATAAGACGGGAAAGACAAGTATTTTGAATTTCCGAGACGGTGCACGAAAAACCGATCGAAACTCGACTCTGCGCAAAGTTTATGACCGTCGCGTTTTTTTTGTGAAACCATGCTCATACGACTTACCATGGGCTAATACATCGTGAATGGCCAGTATTCTGAATTTCCGAGACGGTGCACGAAAAACGGATCGAAACTCGACTCGCGCGCGACTTCGCGCAAAGTTTATGACCGTCGTATTTTTTTGCGAAAGCGTGCCTGTACGACTTCTCATGGGCTAATAAGACGGGAAAGACCAGTATTTTAAATTTTCGAGACGGTGCACGAAAAACCGATCGAATCTCGACTTTGCGCAAAGTTTATGACCGTCGCGTTTTTTCGTGAAACCATGCTCATACGACTTACCATGGGCTAATACATCGTGAATGGCCAGTATTTTGAATTTCCGAGACGGTGCACGAAAAACCGATCGAAACTCGACTCTGCGCAAAGTTTATGACCGTCGCGTTTTTTTGTGAAACCATGCTCATACGACTTAGCCCAACAATGATGTTCTTAGTCCAACAACGTAGCCCACAATTGCCATGGACCATGTCTCAATTAGTTCGTCAGAATCAATAGTCTCATACACAGCAATCTTCTGATCAGCCTGTACTTCTGGAGCAAAAAAGTCCAGTCGAAGATCCGGACTACCCACTAGGGCCTTGAAGAGGCTACTCCAAGGCCGAGGATCTCGGGAAATAGGAGCAGGAGGTCGTGATTAGATCGTGAACGACCTCGGGCCTGGTTCATTGAAGGAGCATCCCATCGAGAAGAAGAATTCAGCGGTGGAACATCCTGATGTGAAACCGGCCTAAGCCGCTGGGGAGGAACCAGCGGCTGTTGGAGAGGAGCAACCCCCTCCCGCTGTGAAGTAACCAGCGGTTGAGGAGCAACCCTCTCCCGTGATCTTGATGGGAGCACTCGAAAGGTGAAAGTCTCATATTCTTGGAAGCCACAACGATGCAAGGTTTGTCTATCTTTTGGACATGTAAATGGTGCTTGCCAACAGCCTTCACAAAAAATCACACAGGTCTACCGACCACGCCAAGAGCCACAGAATGGGGTCATTACCACTAAACCAAGCACTGATACTCCAGTGCCAACAGAGATGATGGCGGAGAAGAGGAATGAGCACTCTGACTCGTTGGGGCAGCGGCACGAACAGGAGAAAGACAAGTCAGGACTTTCATCTTTTCCTATTATATCAGAGACTTTCACTGCAGGAGCTTCCCATGGTTCTCACTCCCCAATAACAACCTCGCCGTCACGAATCATTCCTTCATATAATCAGGAAATTTCATTTCAACAACCTCTTGGGAACAAAGACATTGCAACTCACCAAACTCATCGCTCTTCGACACATCCCACTATTCAGGACTCCTTGCCTCAAGGTACGCAAAAGTTTAAACATTTGCAAGCTGTGGATGAGGTGGATAAATATAGGAATAAAGGATTAAAGGGTAAAGATATTATGCGGGAGGACCATGTAAAATCAAAGGATAAGAAAAAGGATGGTAGTGTCCTCCCAAAATCGCATGCTCTTCCTTCTATCTAGTATTGATGAAAATAATCTGTTGGAATGTTCGTGGACTTAATAAGACTGAGAAATGTCGGGAGCTCAATAGAATAATCAGAGCTGCTGCATGTGATATTGTGATTCTTGTGGAAACAAAAATTAAAACCCATCGTGTTCGAGTTCAGAAGAATTTAATATGGCCTGAGGCAGAACTTTTTACTAATGATTCTCAGGATACTTATGGTCGAGTTTGGGTCTTATGGCATCCTAACCTTGTTACTGCTTGGTTTATTTCTGCTACTAATCAATTCATTCATCTTAAGGCAGAGGATAAACAGACTGGATGTCAATTCAATATTACCGGTATCTATGCATCTAACAGTATGCCTGACAGGAATGCTTTATGGAGTGATCTGGTTAGCATTGCAAATAGTTATCCTACAGTACCTTGGGTTGTTCTCGGTGACTTTAATACTGTCAGATACACAAATGAGAAAGTGGGGGGTAGAGTGCTTTCAGAATGTCAGCTTCAACATTTTAATGATTGTATAGATACTGCTGCATTGACTGACATGAAATCTGTAGGTGATTGGTTCTCATGGAACAATCAAAGTACTGCTGATAGAAAAATTATGGCTCAACTTGACAGATGTTTGATAAATCAGGAATGGTTAGCAGTTTTCCCAGATTCACTTCTTGAGTACGGTGCTAAGTTATTTTCGGATCACTCTATTATGCATATACATGCAGATAAAGCACTACCCAGAGTCAAGAAACCTTTTAGATTTTTTAATATGTGGAGTTCTCACCCTAAGTTCCTCGAAGTTATTAAGTCAGCTTGGGACATTAATGTATTTGGTTCTCCTCCTTACATCCTATGTCAAAAGCTAAAAGCATGCAAAGCAGCACTTAAGAAGTGGAATTCAACTACATTCGGAAATATCACCAACAGGGTTCAGTTATGCAAGAAAGAACTTATGACTGTGCAAAGCGAGCTAAATCTTCAACCTCTGGATGCGAATCTTATATACAAAGAGGCTGCTGCTAGAAATAACTTTATGCAAGCTTTGAAGCAGGAGGAATGCTTTTTGAAACAGAAGTCACGACAGCATTGGCTTACTCTAGGGGATTCTAATACGAAGTTTTTCTATGCTGCTATTGCTACCAGAAGGGCTACTAATCGTATAAAAAAATGCAAAGGTATAGATGGTAATCTCATTGAGGATCTGGATGAGGTTAAAAATTACACCGAGCAATTTTTTTATTCCTTACTCAATCAGGAGCAGCAGCCTAATAGTATTCATGTTGGGCCTACAAGACGACTTGATTCCGAAGCCCTCTCTCATCTTAATGCCCCAATAACGGATGATGAAATTGTGAAAGTTGTTTTTAAGTCCCCGAAGCACAAAAGCCCTGGTCCAGATGGATTTCCAGCTGAGTTTTATCAAATTGCATGGTCTATTATAGGCAACGATGTCATAAAAGCTTGTCGACATTTTTTCTCCTCAGGTCATATTCTTAAAGAAATGAATTGCACTTTTATTTCTTTAGTGCCTAAAAATGATGGAGCCGATTCATTGGAGAACTACCGTCCTATTTCACTGTGCAACTTTATTTATAAGGTTATCTCGAAGTTACTGGCAGATAGACTACAAAAGGTCATGAATAAGGTCATTAGTCCTAATCAGGCTGCTTTATTAAAGGGAGGAGTATCCATCATAATGTCCTGCTTGCTAATGATTTGGTTAAGGATCTACACTCAAAAACAAGAGGAAAAAAGATATGTTTTAAAGCTGATTTACGAAAGGCCTTTGACTCAGTCAATAGGCAATTTATTTACATGATGCTCCATAATATGGGCTTCCCTCAGCACTGGGTTCAATGGATTCAATGTTGCTTGGAAACTCCAAAATTTTTGATTCTCTTTAATGGTTCACCTATTGGCTTCTTCGGGAGTAAGAATGGCATTCGGCAAGGCGATCCACTATCTCCTTATCTTTTTACGATTGCAATGGAAGGACTCAGTTGTATGTTAGAAGAGGCTGTTTCCAATGGCAAAATTAAGGTATCATATTATGTTTCTGTTTATATCTCTCACATAACATTTGCTGATGACCTTATTATCTTCCTTCGAGATGATCAAGTTTCTGTGAGTAATCTGGCAGATATTCTTAATGAATTTGGTATAGTTTCTGGTCTTAAGCTAAACCATGCAAAGAGCAAAGTATATGTTGGTGCTTGCATTGAAAATAAGGATCATATTGCTCAAACATTGGGAGTTGCTGAAGGAAATCTACCGGTTCCTTACTTGGGTCTTCCACTTATATCCACTGGAATCAACAAAGTCTCCTGTCAGCCTATCCTACAAAAAATTAAGAACAGAATTTCCTCTTGGAAAAATAGGCTTCTTTCTAAAGCTGGACGACTTGAACTTATTCGATCAGTGTTGATCTCTTATTCTATTTATTGGTCTCATGCATTCCTTCTACCAGCTGGGCTTCTCAATGATATTGATAAATTACTTATGAACTTCTTTTGGAATGGCACAGATGGTAAGGCAATGCATATGGTGAATTGGGACAACATTTGCAAACCGAAGGATGAAGGGGCTTGAATCTTCGACATATTAGAGATTGGAATAAAGCTTGTATGGTAAAGCAATTATGGGATATTTTACAAAACAAGTCTTCTTTATGGTCACAATGGGTTTTTGCTAGGTACCTTACCAAGGAATCAATCTGGGAAGTATCTGCAAAAACATCCCATTCTGCTGCTTGGAAAGGAATTCTGAAGGCAAGGAGATGGCTACGTAACAATATTTCTTATGTGATTTCTTCTGGAACCAATATTAATATGTGGTATGATCCTTGGGTGAATGGGAAAAGTATATTTCAAATATTTGGTGATAGAGTACGACAGGATCTGGGGGCTCCCAAAGACTGGAAGGTTTCTGAATTCATTAACAATGGTACATGGTGTCTTCCTAACCCTACCTCCCCAGACATGTTATTACTTTGGCCGACTATTAGGGCTATTCCAATCAAGAACAACTCTTCAGATATGCTTATTTGGCTTCATGATAATGGTAAATTTAATGCTACATCTGCATGGAACCAAATTAGACGACGAAACAACAAGTGGATCCCAAGTAGTTGGACATGGGATAGTCCATGCTCACAGCGACATTCCTTATGTACATGGCAAGCCCTTCTCGGCAAACTTCCTACGATGGATAATATGCAGCGAAGAGGTATTTATATTGTAAATCGATGCTCTTTGTGTATGCAAAAGGAAGAAAGCGTTGACCATCTATACTTTGCTTGTGATTATTCATCTTGGATATGGGAAGAGATCTTGAAGCGATTTGATCTTCAAAGGCTACCACGGCCAAACTTGCATCATGAACTAGAAAGGCTAATGCAAGGCTTCTCAAGAAAGGGTCCTCTTACACAACTAGCAAGAATTATATTCAGATGTGCTATTTGGTGGATTTGGAAGGAGAGGTGTGGCAGAATTTTTGAGTGTCACAACATGAACAAAGCTCAAATTCTGATAGAGATTCTTCAGGACTCACGATCATGCATGGAGCAAGAATTGAATATAGAGCACCTAACAAGAAGAGAGAAAGAGATTTTCACAAGATTCAATTTTTTCATTAGTCAATAATCACTCGAATAATGATGAAGATTGTAATGTATTATGGGGCAAAGCTTATATTTTGTGATGTATCCACAAGTACTCCAGAACAGTCTAGCTATTGCATTTTTTATTAACTTCCTTGTGCTACTCTTGGAAATGAGTTTGATGAAGTGTGCCCATTTCACCTTCTTTAAGTGGGGTGCAATCTTCTCGACTACACTAAGAGACTTCAGGCTTTAGTCTATGGCTTGTGTAGACAAAGCTTCTTTGTACAAATCTTTTACAAAATACATTATCTTTACTTACCAAAAAAAAAAAAAGTTTATGACCGTCGCGTTTTTTCGTGAAACCATGCTCATACGACTTACCAGGGGCTAATACATCATGAATGGCCAGTATTTTGAATTTCTGAGACGGTGCACGAAAAACTGATCGAAACTCGACTCACGCGCGACTTCGCGCATAGTTTATAACCGAAGTATTTTTTTGCGAAAGCGTGCCTTTACGGCTTCTCATGGGCTAATAAGACGGGAAAGACCAGTATTTTGAATTTCCGAGATGGTGCACGAAAAACCGATCGAATCTCGACTCTGCGTAAAGTTTATGATCGTCGCGTTTTTTCGTGAAACCATGCTCATACGACTTACCATGGGCAAATACATCGTGAATGGCCAGTATTTTGAATTTCCGAGATGGTACACGAAAAACCGATCGAAACTCGACTCGCGCGCGACTTCGCGCAAAGTTAATGACCGTCGTATTTTTTTTGCGAAAGCGTGCCTGTACGACTTCTCATGGGCTAATAAGACGGGAAAGAAAAGTATTTTGAATTTCCGAGACGGTGCACGAAAAACCGATCGAAACTCGACTCTGCGCAAAGTTTATGACCGTCGCGTTTTTTCGTGAAACCATGCTCATACGACTTACCATGGGCTAATACATCGTGAATGACCAGTATTTTGAATTTCCCAGACAGTGCACGAAAAACCGATCGAAACTCGACTCGCGCGCGACTTCACGCAAAGTTTATGACCGTCGTATTTTTTTGCGAAAGCGTGCCTGTACGACTTCTCATGGGCTAATAAGACGGGAAAGACCAGTATTTTGAATTTCCGAGACGGTGCACGAAAAACCGATCGAAACTCGACTCTGCGCAAAGTTTATGACGGTCGCGTTTTTTCGTGAAACCATGCTCATACGACTTACCATGGGCTAATAGATCGTGATTGGCCAGAATTTTGAATTTCCCAGACAGTGCACGAAAAACCGATCGAAACTCGACTCGCGCGCGACTTCGCGCAAAGTTTTTGACCGTCGAATTTTTTTACGAAAGCGTGCCTGTACGACTTCTGATGGGCTAATAAGACGGGACAGACCAGTATTTTGAATTTCCGAGACGGTGCACGAAAAACCGATCGAATCTCGACTCTGCGCAAAGTTTATGACCGTCGCATTTTTTCGTGAAACCATGCTCATACGACTTACCATGGGCTAATACATCATGAATGGCCAGTATTTTGAATTTCCGAGACGGTGCACGAAAAACCGATCGAAACTCGACTCGCGCATGACTTCGCGCAAAGTTTATGACCGTCGTATTTTTTTGCGAAAGCGTGCCTGTACGACTTCTCATGGGCTAATAGGACGGGAAAGACAAGTATTTTGAATTTCCGAGACGGTGCAGGAAAAACCGATCGAAACTCGACTCTACGCAATGTTTATGACCGTCGCATTTTTTCATGAAACCATGCTCATACGACTTACCATGGGCTAATACATCGTGAATGACCAGTATTTTTAATTTCCGAGACGGTGCACGAAAAACCGAGCGAAACTCGACTCTGCGCAAAGTTTATGACCGTCGCGTTTTTTTGTGAAACCATGCTCATACGACTTACCATGGCTAATACATCGTGAATGGCCAGTATTTTTAATTTCCGAGACGGTGCACGAAAAACCGATCGAAACTCGACTCTGCGCAAAGTTTATGACCGTCCCGTTTTTTCGTGAAACCATGCTCATACGACTTGCCATGGGCTAACACATCGTGAATGGCCAGTATTTTGAATTTCCTAGACGGTGCACGAAAAACCGATCGAAACACGACTCGCGCGCGACTTCGCGCAAAGTTTATGACCGTCGTATTTTTTTTCGAAAGCGTGCCTGTACGACTTTTCATGGGCTAATAAGACGGGAAAGACCAGTATTTTGAATTTTCGAGACGGTGCACAAAAAACTGATCGAATCTCGACTCTGCGCAAAGTTTATGACCGTCGCATTTTTTCGTGAAACCATGCTCATACGACTTACCATGGGCTAATACATCGTGAATGGCCAGTATTTTGAATTTCCGAGACGGTGCACGAAAAACCAGATAGAATCTCGACTCGCGCGCGACTTCGCGCAAAGTTTATTACCGTCGTATTTTTTTTCGAAAGCGTGCCTGTATGACTTTTCATGGGCTAATAAGACGGGAAAGACAAGTATTTTGAATTTCCGAGACGGTGCACAAAAAACCGATCGAATCTCGACTCTGCGCAAAGTTTATGACTGTCACGTTTTTTCGTGAAACCATGCTCATACGACTTACCATGGGCTAATACATCGTGAATGGCCAGTATTTTGAATTACCGAGACGGTGCACGAAAAACCGATCGAAACTCGACTCGCGCGTGACTTCCCGTAAAGTTTATGACCGTCGTATTTTTTTGCGAAAGCATTCCTGTACGACTTCTCATGGGCTAATAAGACAGGAAAGACCTGTATTTTGAATTTCCAAGACCGTGCACGAAAAATCGATCGAATCTTGACTCTGCGCAAAGTTTATGACCGTCGCGTTTTTTCGTGAAACCATGCTCATACGACTTACCATGGGCTAATACAAAATGAATGGGCAGTATTTTGAATTTCCGAGACGGTGCACGAAAAACCGATCGAAACTCAACTCGCGCGCGACTTCGCGCTAAGTTTTTGACCGTCGTATTTTTTTTTAAAGCGTGCTTGTATGACTTCTCATGGGCTAATAAGACGGGAAAGACCAGTATTTTGAATTTTCGAGACGGTGCACGAAAAACCGATCGAATCTCGACTCTGCGCAAAGTTTATGACCGTCGCGTTTTTTCGTGAAACAATGCTCATACGACTTACCATGGCTAATACATCGTGAATGGCCAGTATTTTGAATTTCCGAGACGGTGCACGAAAAACCGATCGAAACTCGACTCGCGCGCGACTTCGCACAAAGTTTATGACCGTCGCATTTTTTTGCGAAAGCGTGCCTGTACGACTTCTCATGGGCTAATAAGACGGGAAAGACAAGTATTTTGAATTTCCGAGACGGTGCACGAAAAACCGATCGAATCTCGACTCTGCGCAATGTTTATGACCATTGCGTTTTTTCGTGAAACCATGCTCATACAACTTACCATGGGCTAATACATCGTGAATGGCCAGTATTTTGAATTTTCGAGACGGTGCACGAAAAACCGATCGAAACTCGACTCGCGCGCGACTTCGCGCAAAGTTTTTGACCGTCGTATTTTTTTGTTAAAGCGTGCTTGTATGACTTCTCTTGGGCTAATAAGACGGGAAAGACCAGTATTTTGAATTTCCGAGACGGTGCACAAAAAACCGATCGAATCTCGACTCTGCGCAAAGTTTATGACTGTCACGTTTTTTCGTGAAACCATGCTCATACGACTTACCATGGGCTAATACATCGTGAATGGCCAGTATTTTGAATTACCGAGACGGTGCACGAAAAACCGATCGAAACTCGACTCGCGCGTGACTTCCCGTAAAGTTTATGACCGTCGTATTTTTTTGCGAAAGCATGCCTGTACGACTTCTCATGGGCTAATAAGATAGGAAAGACCTGTATTTTGAATTTCCAAGACCGTGCACGAAAAATCGATCGAATCTTGACTCTGCGCAAAGTTTATGACCGTCGCGTTTTTTCGTGAAACCATGCTCATACGACTTACCATGGGCTAATACATAATGAATGGGCAGTATTTTGAATTTCCGAGACGGTGCACGAAAAACCGATCGAAACTCAACTCGCGCGCGACTTCGCGCTAAGTTTATGACCGTCGTATTTTTTTGCGAAAGCGTGCCTGTACGACTTCTCATGGGCTAATAAGACGGGAAACACCAGTATTTTGAATTTCCGAGATGGTACACGAAAAACCGATCGAATCTCGACTCTGCGCAAAGTTTATTACCGTTGCGTTTTTTCGTGAAACCATGCTCATACGACTTACCATGGGCTAATACAGCGTGAATGACCAGGATTTTGAATTTCCGAGACGGTGCATGAAAAACCGATCGAAACTCGACTCGCGCGCGACTTCGCGCAAAGTTTTTGACCGTCGTATTTTTTTGTTAAAGCGTGCTTGTATGACTTCTCATGGGCTAATAAGACGGGAAAGACCAGTATTTTGAATTTTCGAGACGGTGCACGAAAAACCGATCGAATCTCGACTCTACGCAAAGTTTATGACCGTCGCGTTTTTTCGTGAAACCATGCTCATACGACTTACCATGGCTAATACATCGTGAATGGCCAGTATTTTTAATTTCCGAGACAGTGCACGAAAAACCGATCGAAACTCGACTCGCGCGCGACTTCGCACAAAGTTTATGACCGTCGTATTTTTTTGCGAAAGCGTGCCTGTACGACTTCTCATGGGCTAATAAGACGGGAAAGACAAGTATTTTGAATTTCCGAGACGGTGCACGAAAAACCGATCGAATCTCGACTCTGCGCAATGTTTATGACCATCGCGTTTTTTCGTGAAACCATGCTCATATGACTTACCATGGGCTAATACATCGTGAATGGCCAGTATTTTGAATTTTCGAGACGGTGCACGAAAAATCGATCGAAACTCGACTCGCACGCGACTTCGCGCAAAGTTTATGACCTTCGTATTTTTTTTGCGAAAGCGTACCTGTACAACTTCTCATGGGCTAATAAGACGGGAAAGACAAGTATTTTGAATTTCCGAGACGGTGCACGAAAAACCGATCGAATCTCGACTCTACGCAAAGTTTATGACCGTCGCATTTTTTCGTGAAACCATGCTCATACGACTTACCATGGGCTAATACATCGTGAATGACCAGTATTTTTAATTTCCGAGACGGTGCCCGAAAAACCGATCGAAACTCGACTCTGCGCAAAGTTTATGACCGTCGCTCTGTGAAAATATCTTTCTCTCTTCGTGTTAGGTGCTCTGTATTCAATTCTTGCTCCATACATGATCGTGAGTCCTGAAGAATCTCTATCAGAATTTGAGCTTTGTTCATGTTGTGGCACTCAAAAATTCTGCCACTCCTCTCCTTCCAAATCCACCAAATAGCACATCTGAATATAATTCTTGCTAGTTGTGTAAGAGGCCCCTTTCTTGAGAAGCTTTGCATAAGCATTTCTAATTCATGATGCAAGTTTGGCCGTGGTAGCCTTTGAAAATCAAATCGCTTCAAGATCTCCTTCCATATCCAAGATGAATAATCACAAGCAAAGTAGAGATGGTCAACACTTTCTTCATTTTGCATACACAAAGAGCTCCGATTTACAATATAAATACCTCTTCGCTGCATATTGTCCATCGTAGGAAGTTTGTCGAGAAGGGCCTGCCATGTACATAAGGAATGCCGCTGTGAGCATGGACTATCCCATGTCCAACTACTTTGGATCCACTTGTTGTTTCGTCGTCTAATTTGGTTCCATGCAGATGTAGCACTAAATTTACCGTTATCATGAAGCCAAATCAGCATATCTGAAGAGTTGTTCTTGATTGGAATAGCCCTAATAGTCGGCCAAAGTAATAACATGTCAGGGGAGGTAGGGTTGGGGAGACACCATGTACCATTGTTAATGAATTCAGAAACCTTCCAGTCTTTGGGAGCCCCCAGATCCTGTCGTACTCTATCACCAAATATCTGAAATATACTTTTCCCATTCACCCAAGGATCATACCACATATTAATATTGGTTCCAGAAGAAATCACATAAGAAATATTGTTACGTAACCATCGCCTTGCCTTCAGAATTCCTTTCCAAGCAGCAGAATGGGATGTTTTTGCAGATGTTTTACCAAGGGCTAATACATCGTGAATGGCCAGTATTTTGAATTTCTGAGACGGTGCACGAAAAACCGATCGAAACTCGACTCGCGCGCGACTTCGCGCAAAGTTTATGACCGTCGTATTTTTTTGCGAAAGCGTGCCTGTACGACTTCTCATGGGCTAATAAGACGGGAAAGACCAATATTTTGAATTTCCGAGACGGTGCACGAAAAACCGATCGAATCTCGACTCTGCTCAAAGTTTGTGACCGACGCATTTTTTCGTGAAACCATGCTCATACGACTTACCATGGGCTAATACATCGTGAATGGCCAGTATTTTGAATTTCCAAGACGGTGCACGAAAAACCGATCGAAACTCGACTCGCGCGCGACTTCGCGCAAAGTTTATGACCGTCGTATTTTTTTACGAAAGTGTGCTTGTACGACTTCTCATGGGCTAATAAGACGGGAAAGACCTGTATTTTGAATTTCCGAGACGGTGCACGAAAAACAGATCGAATCTCGACTCTGCGCAAAGTTTATGACCGTCGCGTTTTTTCGTGAAACCATGCTCATACGACTTACCATGGGCTAATACATCGTGAATGGCCAGTATTTTGAATTTCTGAGACGGTGCACGAAAAACCGATCGAAACTCGACTCGCGCGCGACTTCGCGTAAAGTTTATAACCGTCGTATTTTTTTTTGCGAAAGCGTGCCTATACGACTTCTCATGGGCTAATAAGACGGGAAAGACAAGTATTTTGAATTTCCGAGACGGTGCACGAAAAACCGATCGAAACTCGACTCTGCGCAAAGTTTATAACCGTCGCATTTTTTCGTGAAACCATGCTCATACGACTTAACATGGGCTAATAAATCGTGAATGGCCAGTATTTTGAATTTCCGAGATGGTGCACGAAAAACCGATCGAAACTCGACTCGCGCGCGACTTCGCGCAAAGTTTATGACCGTCGTATTTTTTTGCGAAAGCGTGCCTGTACGACTTCTCATGGGCTAATAAGACGGGAAAGACCAGTATTTTGAATTTCCGAGATGGTGCACGAAAAACCGATCGAATCTCGACTTCGCGCAAAGTTTATGACCGTCATATTTTTTTTGCGAAAGCGTGCCTGTACGACTTCTCATGGGCTAATAAGACGGGAAAGACCTGTATTTTGAATTTCCGAGACGGTGCACGAAAAACCGATCGAAACTCGACTCGTGCAATGTTTTTGACCGTCGTATTTTTTTGCGTAAGCGTGCTTGTACGACTTCTCATGGGCTAGTAAGACGGGAAAGACCAGTATTTTGAATTTCCGAGACGGTGCACGAAAAACCGATCGAAACTCGACTCTGCGCAAAGTTTTTGACCGTCGCGTTTTTTCGTGAAACCATACTCATACAACTTACCATGGGCTAATACATCGTGAATGGCCAGTATTTTGAATTTTCGAGACGGTGCACGAAAAACCGATCGAAACTCGACTCGCGCGCGACTTCGCGCAAAGTTTATGACCGTCGTATTTTTTTGCAAAAGCGTGCCTGTACGACTTCTCATGGGCTAATAAGACGGGAAAGACCAGTATTTTGAATTTTTGAGATGGTGCACGAAAAACCGATCGAATCTCGACTCTGCGCATAGTTTATGACCGTCGCGTTTTTTCGTGAAACCATGCTCATACGACTTACCATGGGCTAATACATCGTGAATGGCCAGTATTTTGAATTTCTGAGACGGTGCACGAAAAACCGATCGAAACGCGACTCGCGCGCGACTTCGCGCAAAGTTTTTGACCGTCGTATTTTTTTACGAAAGCGAGCTTGTATGACTTCTCATGGGCTAATAAGACGGGAAAGACCAGTATTTTAAATTTCCGAGACGGTGCAAGAAAAACCGATCGAATATCGACTCTGCGTAAAGTTTATGACCGTCGCATTTTTTCATGAAACCATGCTCATACGACTTACCAAGGGCTAATACATCGTGAATGGCCAGTATTTTGAATTTCCGAGACGGTGCACGAAAAACCGATCGAAACTCGACTCTGCGCAAAGTTTATGACCGTCGCGTTTTTTCGTGAAACCATGCTTATATGACTTACCATGGGCTAATATATCGTGAATGGCCAGCATTTTGAATTTCCGAGACGGTGCACGAAAAACCGATTGAAACTCGACTCGCGCGCGACTTCACGCAAAGTTTATGACTGTCGTATTTTTTTGCGAAAGCGTGCCTGTACGACTTCTCATGGGCTAATAAGACGGGAAAGACAAGTATTTTGAATTTCCGAGACGGTGCACGAAAAACCGATCGAAACTCGACTCTGCGCAAAGTTTATGACCGTCGCATTTTTTCGTGAAACGATGCTCATACGACTTACCATGGGCTAATACATCGTGAATGGCCAGTATTTTTAATTTCCGAGACGGTGCACGAAAAACCGATCGAAACTCGACTCTGCGCAAAGTTTATGACCGTCGCGTTTTTTCGTGAAACCATGCTCATACGACTTACCATGGGCTAATACATCGTGAATGGCCAGTATTTTGAATTTCCGAGACGGTGCACGAAAAACCGATCGAAACTCGACTCGCGCGCGACTTCGCGCAAAGTTTATGACCGTCGTATTTTTTTTGGGAAAGCGTGTCTCTACGACTTCTCATGGGCTAATAAGACGGGAAAGACAAGTATTTTGAATTTCCGAGACGGTGCACGAAAAACCGATCGAAACTCGACTCTGCGCAAAGTTTATGACCGTCGCATTTTTTCGTGAAACCATGCTCATACGACTTAACATGGGCTAATAAATCGTGAAGGGCCAGTATTTAGAATTTCCGAGATGGTGCACGAAAAACCGATCGAAACTCGACTCACGCGCGACTTCGCGCAAAGTTTATGACCGTCGTATTTTTTTGCGAAAGCGTGCCTGTACGACTTCTCATGGGCTAATAAGACGGGAAAGACCAGTATTTTGAATTTCCGAGACGGTGCACGAAAAACCGATCGAATCTCGACTCTGCGCAAAGTTTCTGACCGTCGCGTTTTTTCGTCAAACCATGCTCAAACGACTTACCATGGGCTAATACATCGTGAATGGCCAGTATTTTGAATTTCCGAGACGGTGCACGAAAAACCGATCGAAACTCGACTCGCGCGCGACTTCGCGCAAAGTTTATGACCATCGTATTTTTTTGCGAAAGCGTGCCAGTACGACTTCTCTTGGGCTAATAAGACGGGAAAGACCAGTATTTTGAATTTCTGAGACGGTGCACGAAAAACCGATCGAATCTCGACTCTGCGCAAAGTTTATGACCGTCGCGTTTTCTCATCAAACCATGCTCATACAACTTACCATGGGCTAATACATCATGAATGGCCAGTATTTTGAATTTCCGAGACGGTGCACGAAAATCCGATCGAAACTCGACTCGCGCGCGACTTCGCGCAAAGTTTATGACCGTCGTATTTTTTTGCGAAAGTGTGCTTGTACGACTTCTCATGGGCTAATAAGACGGGAAAGACCTGTATTTTGAATTTCCGAGACGGTGCACGAAAAAACCGATCGAATCTCGACTCTGCGCAAAGTTTATGACCGTCGCGTTTTTTCGTGAAACGATGCTCATACGACTTACCATGGGCTAATACATCATGAATGGGCAGTATTTTGAATTTCCGAGACGGTGCACGAAAAACCGATCGAAACTCGACTCGCGCGCGACTTCGCGCAAAGTTTATGACCGTCATATTTTTTTGCGAAAGCGTGCCTGTACGACTTCTCATGTGCAAATAAGACGGGAAAGACCAGTATTTTGAATTTCCGAGATGATACATGAAAAACCGATCGAATCTCGACTTTGCGCAAAGTTTATTACCGTCGCGTTTTTTTGCGAAAGCGTGCCTGTACGACTTCTCATGGGCTAATAAGACGGGAAAGACAAGTATTATGAATTTCCGAGACGGTGCACGAAAAACCGATCGAAATTCGACTCGCGCGCGACTTCGCGCAAAGTTTTTGACCGTCGTATTTTTTTGCGAAAGCATGCTTGTACGACTTCTCATGGGCTAATAAGATGGGAAAGACCAGTATTTTGAATTTCCGAGACGGTGCACGAAAAACCGATCGAATCTTTTTTTTTTTGGTAAGTAAAGATAATGTATTTTGTAAAAGATTTTTACAAAGAAGCTTTGTCTACACAAGCCATAGACTAAAGCCTGAAGTCTCTTAGTGTAGTCGAGAAGATTGCACCCCACCTAAAGAAGGTGAAATGGGCACGCTTCATCGAACTCATCTCCAAGAGTAGCACAAGGAATTTAATAAATAATAAAATGCAATAGCTAGACTGTTCTGGACCACTTGTGGATACATCACAAAATATAAGCTTTGCCCCATATAATACATTACAATCTTCATCATTATTCGAGTGATTCTTCACGAATGGAAAAATTGAATCTTGTGAAAATATCTTTCTCTCTTCTTGTTAGGTGCTCTGTATTCAATTCTTGCTCCATACATGATCGTGAGTCCTGAAGAATCTCTATCAGAATTTGAGCTTTGTTCATGTTGTGACACTCAAAAATTCTGCCACACCTCTCCTTCCAAATCCACCAAATAGCACATCTGAATATACTTCTTGCTAGTTGTGTAAGGGGCCCTTTTCTTGAGAAGCTTTGCATAAGCATTTCTAATTCATGATGCAAGTTTGGCCGTGGTAGCCTTTGAAAATCAAATCGCTTCAAGATCTCCTTCCATATCCAAGATGAATAATCACAAGCAAAGTAGAGATGGTCAACACTTTCTTCATTTTGCATACACAAAGAGCACCGATTTATAATATAAATACCTCTTCGCTGCATATTGTCCATCGTAGGAAGTTTACCGAGAAGGGTCTGCCATGTACATAAGGAATGTCGCTGTGAGCATGGACTATCCCATTTCCAACTACTTTGGATCCACTTGTTGTTTCGTCGTCTAATTTGGTTCCATGCAGATGTAGCACTAAATTTACCGTTATCATGAAGCCAAATAAGCATATCTGAAGAGTTGTTCTTGATTGGAATAGCCCTAATAGTCGTCCAAAGTAATAACATGTCAGGGGAGGTAGGGTTGGGAAGACACCATGTACCATTGTTAATGAATTCAGAAACCTTCCAGTCTTTGGGAGCCCCCAGATCCTATCGTACTCTATCACCAAATATCTGAAATATACTTTTCCCATTCACCCAAGGATCATACCACATATTAATATTGGTTCCAGAAGAAATCACATAAGAAATATTGTTACGTAGCCATCGCCTTGCCTTCAGAATTCCTTTCCAAGCAGCAGAATGAGATGTTTTTGCAGATGTTTCCCAGATTGATTCCTTGGTTAGGTACCTAGCAAAAACCCATTGTGACCATAAGGAAGACTTGTTTTGTAAAATATCCCATAATTGCTTTACCATACAAGCTTTATTCCAATCTCTAATATGTCGAAGATTCAATCCCCCTTCATCCTTCGGTTTGCAAATGTTGTCCCAATTCACCATGTGCATTGCCTTACCATCTGTGCCATTCCAAAAGAAGCCCATGGTAAGTCGTATGAGCATAGTTTCACGAAAAAACCGTCGCGTTTTTTCATGAAACCATGCTCATACGACTTACCATGGGCTAATACAGCGTGAATGACCAGGATTTTGAATTTCCGAGACGGTGCACGAAAAACCGATCGAAACTCGACTCGCGCGCGACTTCGCGCAAAGTTTTTGAACGTCGTATTTTTTTGCTAAAGCGTGCTTGTATGACTTCTCATGGGCTAATAAGACGGGAAAGACCAGTATTTTGAATTTCCGAGACGGTGCACGAAAAACCGATCGAATCTCGACTCTGCGCAAAGTTCATGACCGTCGCATTTTTTCGTGAAACCATGCTCATACGACTTACCATGGGCTAATACATCGTGAATGGCCAGTATTTTGAATTTCCGAGACGGTGCACGAAAAACCGATCGAAACTCGACTCACGCGCGACTTCGTGCAAAGTTTATGACCGTCGTATTTTTTTGCGAAAGCGTGCCTGTACGACTTCTCATGGGCTAATAAGACGGGAAAGACCAGTATTTTGAATTTCCGAGACGGTGCACGAAAAATCGATCGAATCTCGACTCTGCGCAAAGTTTATGACCATCGCGTTTTTTCGTGAAACCATGCTCATACGACGTACCATGGGCTAATACATCGTGAATGGCCAGTATTTTGAATTTCCGAGACGGTGCCCGAAAAACCGATCGAAACTCGACTCGCGCGCGACTTCGGGCAAAGTGTATAACCGTCGTATTTTTTTGCGAAAGTGTGCTTGTACGACTTCTCATGGGCTAATAAGACGGGAAAGACCAGTATTTTGAATTTTCGAGACGGTGCACGAAAAACTGATCGAATCTCGACTCTGCGCAAAGTTTATGACCGTCGCGTTTTTTCGTGAAACCATGCTCATACGACTTACCATGGGCTAATACATCGTGAATGACCAGTATTTTTAATTTCTGAGACGGTGCACGAAAAACCGATCGACACTCGACTCGCGCGCGACTTCGCGCAAAGTTTATGACCGTCGTATTTTTTTGCGAAAGCGTGCCTGTACGACATCTCATGGGCTAATAAGACGGGAAAGACCAGTATTTTGAATTTACGAGACGGTGCACGAAAAACTGATCGAATCTCGACTCTGCGCAAATTTTATGACCGTCGCGTTTTTTCGTGAAACCATGCTCATACGACTTACCATGGGCTAATACATCGTGAATGACCAGTATTTTGAATTTCCGAGACGGTGCACGAAAAACCGAACGAAACTCGACTCGCGCGTGACTTCGCGCAAAGTTTATCACCGTCGTATTTTTTTGCGAAAGCGTGCGTGTACGACTTCTCATGGGCTAATAAGACTAGAAAGACCAGTATTTCGAATTTTCGAGACGGTGGACGAAAAACCGATCGAAACTTGACTATGCGCAAAGTTTATGACCGTCGCGTTATTTCGTGAAACCATGCTCATACGACTTACCATGGGCTAATACATCGTGAATGGCCAGTATTTTGAATTTCCGAGACGGTGCACGAAAAACCGATCGAAACTCGACTCGCGCGCGACTTCGCGCAAAGTTTATGACCGTCGTATTTTTTTGCGAAAGCGTGCCTGTACGACTTCTCATGGGCTAATAAGACGGGAAAGACCAGTATTTTGAATTTCCGAGACGGTGCACAAAAAACCGATCGAATCTCGACTCTGCGCAAAGTTTATGACCGTCGCATTTTTTCGTGAAACTATGCTCATACGACTTACCATGGGCTAATACATCGTGAATGACCAGTATTTTGAATTTCCGAGACGGTGCACGAAAAACCGATCGAAACTCGACTCGCGCGCGACTTCGCGCAAAGTTTTTGACCGTCGTATTTTTTTGCGAAAGCGTGCCTGTACGACTTTTTTTTTTTGTAAGTAAAGATAATGTATTTTGTAAAAGATTTGTACAAAAAGCTTTGTCTACACAAGCCATAGACTAAAGGCTGAAGTCTCTAAGTGTAGTCGAGAAGATTGCACCCCACCAAAAGAAGGTGAAATGGGCACGCTTCATCGAACTCATCTCCAAGAGTAGCACAAGGAAGTTAATAAATAATAAAATGCAATAGCTAGACTGTTCTGGACTACTTGTGGATACATCACAAAATATAAGCTTTGCCCCATATAATACATTACAATCTTGACGAATGAAAAAATTGAATCTTGTGAAAATATCTTTCTCTCTTCTTGTTAGGTGCTCTGTATTCAATTCTTGCTCCATACATGATCGTGAGTCCTGAAGAATCTCTATCAGAATGTGAGCTTTGTTCATGTTGTGACACTCAAAAATTCTGCCACACCTCTCCTTCCAAATCCACTAAATAGCAAATCTTTTTTTTTTTTTGGTAAGTAAAGATAATGTATTTTGTAAAAGATTTGTACAAAGAAGCTTTGTCTACACAAGCCATAGACTAAAGCCTGAAGTCTCTTAGTGTAGTCGAGAAGATTGTACCCCACCTAAAGAAGGTGAAATGGGCACACTTCATCAAACTCATTTCCAAGAGTAGCACAAGGAAGTTAATAAAAAATGCAATAGCTAGACTGTTCTGGAGTACTTGTGGATACATCACAAAATATAAGCTTTGCCACATAATACATTACAATCTTCATCATTATTCGAGTGATTATTGACTAATGAAAAAATTGAATCTTGTAAAAATCTCTTTCTCTCTTCTTGTTAGGTGCTCTATATTCAATTCTTGCTCCATGCATGATCGTGAGTCCTGAAGAATCTCTATCAGAATTTGAGCTTTGTTCATGTTGTGACACTCAAAAATTCTGCCACACCTCTCCTTCCAAATCCACCAAATAGCACATCTGAATATAATTCATGCTAGTTGTGTAAGAGGACCCTTTCTTGAGAAGCCTTGCATTAGCCTTTCTAGTTCATGATGCAAGTTTGGCCGTGGTAGCCTTTGAAGATCAAATCGCTTCAAGATCTCTTCCCATATCCAAGATGAATAATCACAAGCAAAGTATAGATGGTCAACACTTTCTTCCTTCTGCATACACAAAGAGCACCGATTTACAATATAAATACCTCTTCGCTGCATATTGTCCATCGTAGGAAGTTTGCCGAGAAGGGCCTGCCATGTACATAAGGAATGTCGCTGTGAGCATGGACTATCCCATGTCCAACTACTTGGGATCCACTTGTTGTTTCGTCGTCTAATTTGGTTCCATGCAGATGTAGCACTAAATTTACCATTATCATGAAGCCAAATAAGCATATCTGAAGAGTTGTTCTTGATTGGAATAGCCCTAATAGTCGGCCAAAGTAATAACATGTCTGGGGAGGTAGGGTTAGGAAGACACCATGTACCATTGTTAATGAATTCAGAAACCTTCCAGTCTTTGGGAGCCCCCAGATCCTGTCGTACTCTATCACCAAATATATGAAATATACTTTTCTCATTCACCCAAGGATCATACCACATATTAATATTGGTTCCAGAAGAAATCACATAAGAAATATTGTTACGTAGCCATCTCCTTGCCTTCAGAATTCCTTTCCAAGCAGCAGAATGAGATGTTTTTGCAGATACTTCCCAGATTGATTCCTTGGTAAGGTACCTAGCAAAAACCCATTGTGACCATAAAGAAGACTTATTTTGTAAAATATCCCATAATTGCTTTACCATACAAGCTTTATTCCAATCTCTAATATGTCGAAGATTCAAGCCCCCTTCATCCTTCGGTTTGCAAATGTTGTCCCAATTCACCATATGCATTGCCTTACCATCTGTGTCATTCCAAAAGAAGTTCATAAGTAATTTATCAATATCATTGAGAAGCCCGACTGGTAGAAGGAATGCATGAGACCAATAAATAGAATAAGAGATCAACACTGATCGAATAAGTTCAAGTCGTCCAGCTTTAGAAAGAAGCCTATTTTTCAAAGAGGAAATTATGTTCTTAATTTTTTGTAGGATAGGCTGACAGGAGACTTTGTTGATTCCAGTGGATATAAGTGGAAGACCCAAGTAAGGAACCGGTAAATTTCCTTCAGCAACCCCCAATGTTTGAGCAATATGATCCTTATTTTCAATGCAAGCACCAACGTATACTTTGCTCTTTGCATAGTTTAGCTTAAGACCAGAAACTATACCAAATTCATTAAGAATATCTGCCAGATTACTCACAGAAACTGGATCATCTCGAAGGAAGATAATAAGGTCATCAGCAAATGTTATGTGAGAGATATAAACAGAACCATAATATGGTACCTTAATTTTGCCATTGGAAACAGCCTCTTCTAACATACAACTGAGTCCTTCCATTGCAATCGTAAAAAGATAAGGAGATAGTGGATCGCCTTGCCGAATGCCATTCTTACTCCCGAAGAAGCCAATAGGTGAACCATTAAAGAGAATCGAAAATTTTGGAGTTTCCAAGCAACATTGAATCCATTGAACCCAGTGCTGAGGGAAGCTCATATTATGGAGCATCATGTAAATAAATTGCCTATTGACTGAGTCAAAGGCCTTTCGTAAATCAGCTTTAAAACTGATCTTTTTCCCTCTTGTTTTTGAGTGTAGATCCTTAACCAAATCATTAGCAAGCAGGACACTATGATGGATACTCCTCCCATTAATAAAAGCAGCCTGATTAGGACTAGTGACCTTATTCATGACCTTTTGTAGTCTATCTGTCAGTAACTTCGAGATAACCTTATAAATAAAGTTGCACAGTGAAATAGGACGGTAGTTCTCCAATGAATCGGCTCCATCATTTTTAGGCACTAAAGAAATAAAAGTGCAATTCATTTCTTTAAAAATATGACCTGAGGAGAAAAAATGTCGACAAGCTTTTATGACATCGTTGCCCACAATAGACCATGCAATTTAATAAAACTCAGCTGGAAATCCATCTGGACCAGGGCTTTTGTGCTTCGAGGACTTAAAAACAATTTTCACAATTTCATCATCCGTTATTGGGGCATTAAGATGAGAGAGGGCTTCAGAATCAAGTCGTCTTATAGGCCCAACATGAATACTATTAGGCTGCTGTTTCTGATTGAGTAAGGAATAAAAAAATTGCTAGGTGTAATTTTTAACCTCATCCAGATCCTCAATGAGATTACCATCTATACCTTTGCATTTTTTGATGCGATTAGTAGCCCTTCTGGTAGCAATAGCAGCATAGAAAAACTTCGTATTAGAATCCCCTAGAGTAAGCCATTGATGTCGTGACTTCTGTTTCAAAAAGCATTCCTCCTGCTTCAAAGCTTGCATAAAGTTATTTCTAGCAGCAGCCTCTTTGTATATAAGATTCGCATCCAGAGGTTGAAGATTTAGCTCGCTTTGCACAGCCATAAGTTCTTTCTTGCATAACTAAACCCTGTCGTTGATATTTCCAAATGTAGTTGAATTCCAGTTCTTAAGTGCTGCTTTGCATGCTTTTAGTTTTTGACATGGGATATAAGGGGGAGAACCAAATACATGATGTCCCAAGCTGACTTAATAACTTCGAGGAACTATGGGTGAGAACTCCACATATTAAAAAATCTAAAAGGTTTCTTGACTCTGGGTAGTGCTTTATCTGCATGTATATGCATAATAGAGTGATCCCTGTACGACTTCTCATGGGCTAATAAGACGGGAGGGAAAGACCAGTATTTTGAATTACCGAGACGGTGCACGAAAAACCGATCGAATCTCGACTCTGCGCAAAGTTTATGACCGTCGCGTTTTTTCGTGAAACGATGCTCATACGACTTACCATGGGCTAATACATCGTGAATGACCAGTATTTTGAATTTCCGAGACGGTGCAAGAAAAACCGATCGAAACTCGACCCGCGCGCGACTTCGCGCAAAGTTTATGACCGTCCTATTTTTTTGCGAAAGCGTGCCTGTACGACTTCTCATGGGCTAATAAGACGGGAAAGAGCAGTATTTTGAATTTTCGAGACGGTGCACGAAAAAACCGATCGAATCTCGACTCTGCGGAAAGTTTATGACCGTCGCGTTTTTTCGTGAAACCATGCTCATAGAACTTACCATGGGCTAATACATCGTGAATGGCCAGTATTTTGAATTTCCGAGATGGTGCACGAAAAACCGATCGAAACTCGACTCGCGTGCGACTTCGCGCAAAGTTTATGACCGTCGTATTTTTTTGCGAAAGCGTGCCTGTACGACTTCTCATGGGCTAATAAGACGGGAAAGACCAATATTTTGAATTTCCGAGACGGTGCACGAAAAACCGATCGAATCTCGACTCTGCGCAAAGTTTATGACCGTCGCATTTTTTCGTGAAACCATGCTCATACGACTTACCATGGGCTAATACATCGTGAATGGCCAGTATTTTGAATTTCCGAGACGGTGCCCCGAAAAACCGATCGAAACTCGACTCGCGCGCGACTTCGCGCAAAGTTTATGACCGTCGTATTTTTTTGCGAAAGCGTGCTTGTATGACTTCTCATGGGCTAATAAGACGGGAAAGACCAGTATTTTGAATTTTTGAGACGGTGCAACGAAAAATCGATCGAATCTCGACTCTGCGCAAAGTTTATGACCGTCGCGTTTTTTCGTGAAACCATGCTCATACGACTTACCATGGGCTAATAAGACGGGAAAGACCAGTATTTTGAATTTTCGAGACGGTGCACGAAAAAACCGATCGAATCTCGACTCTGCGCAAAGTTTATTACCGTCGCATTTTTTCGTGAAACCATGCTCATACGACTTATCATGGGCTAATACATCGTGAATGGCCAGTATTTTGAATTTCCGAGACGGTGCACGAAAAACCGATCGAAACTCGACTCGCGCGCGACTTCGCGCAAAGTTTATGACCATCGTATTTTTTTGCGAAAGCGTGCTTGAATGACTTCTCATGGGCTAATAAGACGGGAAAGACCAGTATTTTGAATTTTCGAGACGGTGCACGAAAAACCGATCGAATCTCGACTCTGCGCAAAGTTTATGACCGTCGCGTTTTTTCGTGAAACAATGCTCATACGACTTACCATGGGCTAATAAGACGGGAAAGACCAGTATTTTGAATTTTCGAAACGGTGCACGAAAAACCGATCGAAACTCGACTCGCGCGCGACTTCGCGCAAAGTTTTTGACTGTCGTATTTTTTTGCGAAAGCGTGCTTGTATGACTTCTCATGGGCTAATAAGATGGGAAAGACCAGTATTTTGAATTTCCGAGACGGTGCACGAAAAATCGATCGAATCTCGACTCTGTGCAAAGTTTATGACCGTCGCGTTTTTTCGTGAAACCATGCTCATACGACTTACCATGGGCTAATAAGACGGGAACGACCAGTATTTTGAATTTTCGAGACGGTGCCCGAAAAACCGATCGAAACTCGCCTCGCGCGTGACTTCGCGCAAAGTTTATGACCATCGTATTTTTTTGCGAAAGCGTGCTTGTATGACTTCTCATGGGATAATAAGATGGGAAAGACCAGTATTTTGAATTTTCGAGACGGTGCACGAAAAACCGATCGAATCTCGACTCTGCGCAAAGTTTATGACCGTCGCGTTTTTTCGTGAAACCATGCTCATATGACTTACCATGGGCTAATACATCGTGAATGTCCAGTATTTTGAATTTTCGAGACGGTGCCCGAAAAACCGATCGAAACTCGACTCGCGCGCGACTTCGCACAAAGTTTATGACCGTCGTATTTTTTTGCGAAAGTGTGCTTGTACGACTTCTCATGGGCTAATAAGACGGGAAAGAACAATATTTTAAATTTCCGAGACGGTGCACGAAAAACCGATCGAATCTCGATAACCGTCGTTTTTTTTTGCGAAAGCGTGCCTGTACGACTTCTCATGGGCTAATAAGACGGGAAAGACAAGTATTTTGAATTTCCGAGACGGTGCACGAAAAACCGATTGAATCTCGACTCTGCGCAAATTTTATGACAGTCGCGTTTTTTCGTGAAACCATGCTCATACGACTTACCATCGGCTAATACATCGTGAATGGCCAGTATTTTGAATTTCCGAGACGGTGCACGAAAAATCGATCGAAACTCGACTCGCGCACGACTTCGCGCAAAGTTTTTAACCGTCGTTTTTTTTTGCGAAAGCGTGCTTGTACGACTTCTCATGGGCTAATAAGACGGGAAAGACCAGTATTTTAAATTTCCGAGACGGTGCACGAAAAACCGATCGAATCTCGACTCTGCGCAAAGTTTATGATCGTCACGTTTTTCCGTGAAACCATGCTCATACGACTTACCATGGGCTAATACATCGTGAATGGCCAGTATTTTGAATTTCCGAGACGGTGCACGAAAAATCGATTGAAACTCGACTCGTGCGCGACTTCGCCCAAAGTTTATGACCGTCGTATTTTTTTGCGAAAGCGTGCCTGTACGACTTCTCATGGGCTAATAAGACGGGAAAGACCAATGTTTTGAATTTCCGAGACGGTGCACGAAAAACCGATCGAATCTTGACTCTGCGCAAAGTTTATAACCGTCGCGTTTTTTCGTGAAACCATGCTCATACGACTTACCATGGGCTAATACATCGTGAATGACCAGTATTTTGAATTTCCGAGACGGTGCACGAAAAACCGATCGAAACTCGACTCGCGCGCGACTTCGCGCAAAGTTTATGACCGTCGTATTTTTTTGCGAAAGCGTGCCTGTACGACTTCTCATGGGCTAATAAGATGGGAAAGACCAGTATTTTGAATTTCCGAGACGGTGCACGAAAAACCGATCGAAACTCGACTCTGCGCAAAGTTTATGACCGTCGCGTTTTTTCGTGAAACCATGCTCATACGACTTACCATGGGCTAATACATCGTGAATGGCCAGTTTTTTGAATTTCCGAGACGGTGCACGAAAAACCGATCGAAACTCGACTCGTGCGCGACTTCGCGCAAAGTTTATGACCGTCGTATTTTTTTGCGAAAGCGTGCCTGTACAACTTCTCATGGGCTAATAAGACGGGAAAGACCAGTATTTTGAATTTCCGAGACGGTGCACAAAAAACCGATCGAATCTTGACTCTGCGCAAAGTTTATGACCGTCGCGTTTTTTCGTGAAACCAGGCTCATACGACTTACCACGGGCTAATACATCGTGAATGGCCAGTATTTTGAATTTCCGAGACGGTGCACGAAAAAACGATCGAAACTCGACTCCCGCGCGACTTCGCGCAAAGTTTTTGACCGTCGTATTTTTTTGCGAAAGCGTGCTTGTATGACTTCTCATGGGCTAATAAGACGGGAAAGACCAGTATTTTGAATTTCCGAGACGGTGCACGAAAAACCGATCGAATCTCGACTCTGCGCAAAGTTTATGACCGTCGCGTTTTTTCATGAAACCATGCTTATACGACTTACCATGGGCTAATACATCGTGAATGGCCAGTATTTTGAATTTCCGAGACGGTGCACGAAAAACCGATCGAAACTCGACTCGCGCGCGACTTCACGCAAAGTTTATGACCGTCGTATTTTTTTGCGAAAGCGTGCCTGTACGACATCTCATGTGCTAATAAGACGGGAAAAACCAGTATTTTGAATTTCCGAGACGGTGCACGAAAAACCGATCGAATCTCGACTCTGTGCAAAGTTTATGACCGTCGCGTTTTTACGTGAAACCATGCTCATACGACTTACCATGGGCTAATATATCGTGAATGGCCAGTATTTTGAATTTCCGAAACGGTGCACGAAAAACCGATCGAAACTCGACTCGCGCGCGACTTCGCGCAAAGTTTATGACCGTCGTATTTTTTTGCGAAAGCGTGCCTGTACGACTTCTCATGGGCTAATAAGATGGGAAAGACCAGTATTTTGAATTACCGAGACGGTGCACAAAAAACCGATCGAATCTCTTTTTTTTTTGTAAGTAAAGATAATGTATTTTGTAAAAGATTTGTACAAAGAAGCTTTGTCTACACAAGCCATAGACTAAAGCCTGAAGTCTCTTAGTGTAGTCGAGAAGATTGTACCCCACTTAAATAAGGTGAAATGGGCACACTTTATCAAACTCATTTCCAAGAGTAGCACAAGGAAGTTAATAAAAAATGCAATAGCTAGACTGTTCTGGAGTACTTGTGGATACATCACAAAATATAAGCTTTGCCCCATAATACATTACAATCTTCATCATTATTCGAGTGATTATTCACTAATGAAAAAATTGAATCTTGTGAAAATCTCTTTCTCTCTTCTTGTTAGGTGCTCTATATTCAATTCTTGCTCCATGCATGATCGTGAGTCCTGAAGAATCTCTATCAGAATTTGAGCTTTGTTCATGTTGTGACACTCAAAAATTCTGCCACACCTCTCCTTCCAAATCCACCAAATAGCACATCTGAATATAATTCTAGCTAGTTGTGTAAGAGGACCCTTTCTTGAGAAGCCTTGCATTAGCCTTTCTAGTTCATGATGCAAGTTTGGTCGTGGTATTTTTTTGCGAAAGCGTGCTTCTATGACTTCTCATGGGCTAATAAGACGGGAAAAACCAGTATTTTGAATTTCCGAGACGGTGCACGAAAAATCGATCGAATCTCGACTCTGCGCAAAGTTTATGACCGTCACGTTTTTTCATGAAACCATGCTCAAACGAGTTACCTTGGGCTAATACATCGTGAATGGCCAGTATTTTGAATTTTCGAGACGGTGCACGAAAAATCGATCGAAACTCTACTCGCGTGCGACTTCGCGCAAAGTTTATGACCGTCGTATTTTTTTGCGAAAGCGTGCCTGTACGACTTCTCATGTGCTAATAAGACGGGAAAAACCAGTATTTTGAATTTCCGAGACGGTGCATGAAAAACCGATCGAATCTCGACTCTGCACAAAGTTTATGACCGTGGAGATGAGTTCGATGAAGCGTGCCCATTTCACCTTCTTTAGGTGGGGTGCAATCTTCTCCACTACACTAAGAGACTTCAGGCTTTAGTCTATGGCTTGTGTAGACAAAGCTTCTTTGTACAAATCTTTTACAAAATACATTATCTTTACTTACCAAAAAATTATCTTTACTTACCAAAAAAAAAATTTATGACTGTCGCGTTTTTTCGTGAAACCATGCTCATACGACTTACCATGGGCTAATACATCGTGAATGGCCAGTAATTTGAATTTCCGAGACGGTGCACGAAAAACCGATCGAAACTCGACTCTGCGCAAAGTTTATGACCGTCACGTTTTTTCGTGAAACCATGCTCATACGACTTACCATGGGCTAATACATCGTGAATGGCCAGTATTTTGAATTTCCGAGACGGTGCACGAAAAACTGATCGAATCTCGACTCTGCTCAAAGTTTATGACCGTCGCGTTTTTTCGTGAAACCATGCTCATACGACTTACCATGGGCTAATACATCGTGAATGGCCAGTATTTTGAATTTCCGAGACGGTGCACGAAAAACCGATCGAAACACGACTCGCGCGCGACTTCGCGCAAAGTTTATGACCGTCGAATTTTTTTGCGAAAGCGTGCCTGTACGACTTCTCATGGGCTAATAAGACGTGAAAAGTTTTTGGATTTCCGAGACGGTGAACGAAAAACCGATCGTTCCCTTGCGTGCGTGAGTGGGGAGAGAGGAGGAGATCGACGCTGCTTGGGAATGGGGGGGAATGGGCCTGGGTTCCCTTGCGTGCGTGCGTGAGTGCTCTGCTGTGCTTGGGCGCTTGCGCTTGCGATCGACGCTGGGGACGGCAACCTCTGCGATTGCTCCCTTGGGCGATTTCTCCTCTACGATCGCTCCGCGGGCGTGGAAGGCCGGCGGTCGCTCCTGCGATCAGCGATTCCATGCCGGGAATCGGTGATTTCAGGCGTGGAAGGGCGGCGACTCTTCTCCCCTAGGCGCGGGACGGACTCTAGGGCGAGAAACGGTGGAAGCTGCGCTGTGATTGGGGCTGGGACACTGCCGCTTCCTGCGTCAACTCCAGCGTGGAAAGGGCGACGGCTGCTTCTGCAATCGGCGTGGAAGGGGCGACGGCTGCGACATTAGTGGGGGCAGGGTGGTGGCTTCCTCTCCTCTAGGCGGCTGGCGGTCTCTAGGGCGAGCGACGCCATGGATGCGAGCGGCCGGACGCGGCACTCTGCTTCGCATCCTCTGTTCCAGCGGGATGCTCCGCCGCTGGCTTCTTCCCAGCGGCCTGCGCTGATTGCTTCACAGCAGAACGCCCCTCTCCAGCAGTCACAGCGGGAGAGGGTTCCTCCTCAGCCGCTGGTTACTTCACCGCGGGAGGGGGTTGCTCCTCTCCAACAGCCGCTGGTTCCTCCCCAGCAACTTAGGCCGGTTTCACACCAGGATGTTCCACCGCTGAATTCTTCTTCTCGACGGGATGCTCCTTCAATGAACCAGGCCCGAGGTCGTTCACGATCTAGATCACGACCTCCAGCTCCTATTTCTCGAGAGCCTCGGCCTTGGAGTAGCCTCTTCAAGGCTCCAGTGGGTAGTCCGGATCTTCGACTGGACTTTTTTGCTCCAGAAGTACAGGCTGACCAGAAGATTGCTGTGTATGAGGCTATTGATTCTGACGAACTAATTGAGACATGGTCCATGGCAATTGTGGGCTACGTTGTTGGACTGAGAACATCCTTTTTCCCACTATCCTCATACATCAGAACTCGATGGGGAATATCAACATTTGATCTTCATATGTTGGAGACCGGATTCTTTGTATGCAGGCTTTATTCGGAAGAAGATTTACAACGGGTCCTTGAAGGATTTTGGACTATCCGTGGTCATCCAATGATACTACGACGCTGCACCTGATGTGAGATTGGAGTTAGACAGTCTACAGTCTATCCCAATATGGGTTTCTTTCCATGGACTTCCACTACATCTCTGGGGTCGTCGTTTTATTGCAAAGCTTTGCAGCACCCTGGGACAGCCATTGTATCTTGATAAGGCAACAGCTTCGCAAACGAGATAGACATTTGCCAGAGCTTGTGTAATGGTTTCTTCTGATGAGGAACTTTTTTTTTTTTTTTTTTTTTTTTTTTTGGTAAGTAAAGATATTGTATTTTGTAAAAGATTTGTACAAAGAAGCTTTGTCTACACAAGCCGTAGACTAAAGCCTGAAGTCTCTTAGTGTAGTCGAGAAGATTGCACCCCACCTAAAGAAGGTGAAATGAGCACGCTTCATCAAACTCATCTCCAAGAGTAGCTTAAGGAAGTTAATAAATAATAAAATGCAATAGCTAGACTGTTCTGGACTACTTGTGGATACATCACAAAATATAAGCTTTGCCCCATATAATACATTACAATCTTCATCATTATTCGAGTGATTCTTGACGAATAGAAAAATTGAATCTTGTGAAAATATCTTTCTCTCTTCTTGTTAGGTGCTCTGTATTCAATTCTTGCTCCATACATGATCGTGAGTCCTGAAGAATCTCTATCAGAATTTGAGCTTTGTTCATGTTGTGACACTCAAAAATTCTGCCACACCTCTCCTTCCAAATCCACCAAATAGCACATCTGAATATAATTCGTGCTAGTTGTGTAAGAGGCCCCTTTCTTGAGAAGCTTTGCATAAGCATTTCTAATTCATGATGCAAGTTTGGCCGTGGTAGCCTTTGAAAATCAAATCGCTTCAAGATCTCCTTCCATATCCAAGATGAATAATCACAAGCAAAGTAGAGATGGTCAACACTTTCTTCATTTTGCATACACAAAGAGCACCGATTTACAATATAAATACCTCTTCGCTGCATATTGTCCATCGTAGGAAGTTTGCCGAGAAGGGCCTGCCATGTACATAAGGAATGTCGCTGTGAGCATGGACTATCCCATGTCCAACTACTTTGGATCCACTTGTTGTTTCGTCGTCTAATTTGGTTCCATGCAGATGTAGCACTAAATTTACCGTTATCATGAAGCCAAATAAGCATATCTGAAGAGTTGTTCTTGATTGTAATAGCCCTAATAGTCGGCCAAAGTAATAATATGTCAGGGGAGGTAGGGTTGGGAAGACACCAAGTACCATTGTTAATGAATTCAGAAACCTTCCAGTCTTTGGGAGCCCCCAGATCCTGTCGTACTCTATCACCAAATATCTGAAATATGCTTTTCCCATTCACCCAAGGATCATACCACATATTAATATTGGTTCCAGAAGAAATCACATAAGAAATATTGTTAAGTAGCCATCTCCTTGCCTTTAGAATTCCTTTCCAAGCAGCAGAATGAGATGTTTTTGCAGATACTTCCCAGATTGATTCCTTGGTAAGGTACCTAGCAAAAACCCATTGTGACCATAAGGAAGACTTGTTTTGTAAAATATCCCATAATTGCTTTACCATACAAGCTTTATTCCAATCTCTAATATGTCGAAGATTCAGCCCCCCTTCATCCTTCGGTTTGCAAATGCTGTCCCAATTCACCATGTGCATTGTCTTACCATCTGTGTCATTCCAAAAGAAGTTCATAAGTAATTTATCAATATCATGGAGAAGCCCGGCTGGTAGAAGGAATGCATGAGACCAATAAATAGAATAAGAGGTCAACACAGATCGAATAAGTTCAAGTCGTCCAGCTTTAGAAAGAAGCCTATTTTTCCAAGAGGAAATTCTGTTCTTAATTTTTTGTATGATAGGCTGACAGGAGGCTTTGTTGATTCCAGTGGATATAAGTGGGAGACCCAAGTAAGGAACCGGTAAATTTCCTTCAGCAACTCCCAATGTTTGAGCAATATGATCCTTATTGTCAATGCAAGCACCCACATATACTTTGCTCTTTGCATGGTTTAGCTTAAGACCAGAAACTTTACCAAATTCATTAAGAATATCT
Organism: Ensete ventricosum; assembly: GCA_029747655.1. Taxonomy (NCBI): domain Eukaryota; kingdom Viridiplantae; phylum Streptophyta; class Magnoliopsida; order Zingiberales; family Musaceae; genus Ensete; species Ensete ventricosum. The sequence continues at coordinate 39,032,900 of JAQQAF010000008.1, read as the reverse complement.
GCCAGATTACTCACAGAAACTGGATCATCTCGAAGGAAGATAATAAGGTCGTCGGCAAATGTTATGTGAGAGATATAAACAGAACCATAATGTGGTACCTTAATTTTGCCATTGGAAACAGCCTCTTCTAACATACAACTGAGCCCTTCCATTGCAATGGTAAAAAGATAAGGAGATAGTGGATCACCTTGCCGAATGCCATTCTTACTCCCAAAGAAGCCAATAGGTGAACCATTAAAGAGAATTGAAAATTTTGGAGTTTCCAAGCAACATTGAATCCATTTAACCCAGTGCTGAGGGAAGCCCATATTATGGAGCATCATGTAAATAAAATCCCTATTGACTGAGTCAAAGGCCTTTCGTAAATCAGCTTTAAAACAGATCTTTTTCCCTCTTGTTTTAGAATGTAGATCCTTAACCAAATCATTAGCAAGCAGGACATTATGATGAATACTCCTCCCTTTAAGAAAAGCAGCCTGATTAGGACTAATGACCTTATTCATGACCTTTTGTAGTCTATCTGCCAGCAACTTAGAGATAACCTTATAAATAAAGTTGCACAATGAAATAGGACGGTAGTTCTCCAATGAATCGGCTCCATCATTTTTAGGCACTAAAGAAATAAAAGTGCAATTCATTTCTTTCAGAATGTGACCTGAGGAGAAAAAATGTCGACAAGCTTTTATGACATCGTTGCCTACAATAGCCCATGCAATTTGATAAAACTCAGCTGGAAATCCATCTGGACCAGGGCTTTTGTGCTTCGGGGACTTAAAAACAACTTTCACAATTTCATCATCCGTTATTGGGGCATTAAGATGAGAGAGGGCTTCAGAATCAAGTCGTCTTGTAGGCCCAACATGAATACTATTAGGCTGCTGTTCCTGATTGAGTAAGGAATAAAAAAATTGCTCGGTGTAATTTTTAACCTCATCCAGATCCTCAATGAGATTACCATCTATACCTTTGCATTTTTTGATGCGATTAGTAGCCCTTCTGGTAGCAATAGCAGCATAGAAAAACTTCGTATTAGAATCCCCTAGAGTAAGCCAATGCTGTCGTGACTTCTGTTTCAAAAAGCATTCCTCCTGCTTCAAAGCTTGCATAAAGTTATTTCTAGCAGCAGCCTCTTTGTATATAAGATTCGCATCCAGAGGTTGAAGATTTAGCTCGCTTTGCACAGCCATAAGTTCTTTCTTGCATAACTGAACTCTGTCGTTGATATTTCCAAATGTAGTTGAATTCCACTTCTTCAGTGCTGCTTTGCATGCTTTTAGTTTTTGACATAGGATGTAAGGGGGAGAACCAAATACATTAATGTCCCAAGCTGACTTAATAACTTCGAGGAACTTTGGGTGAGAACTCCACATATTAAAAAATCTAAAAGGTTTCTTGACTCTTGGTAGTGCTTTATCTGCATGTATATGCATAATAGAGTGATCCGAAAATAACTTAGCACCGTACTCAAGAAGTGAATCTGGAAAAACTGCTAACCATTCCTGATTTATCAAACATCTGTCAAGTCGAGCCATAATTTTTCTTTCAGCAGTACTTTGATTGTTCCATGAGAACCAATCACCTACAGATTTCATGTCAGTCAATGCAGCAGTATCTATACAATCATTAAAATGTTGAAGCTGACATTCGGAAAGCACTCTACCCCCCACTTTCTCATTTGTGTATCTGACAGTATTAAAGTCACCGAGAACAACCCAAGGTACTGTAGGATAACTATTTGCAATGCTAACCAGATCACGCCATAGAGCATTCCTGTCAGACATACTGTTAGATGCATAAATACCGGTAATATTGAATTGACATCCAGTCTGTTTATCCTCTGCCTTAAGATGAATGAATTGATTAGTAGCAGAAATAAACCAAGCAGTAACAAGATTAGGATGCCATAAGACCCAAACTCGACCATAAGTATCCTGAGAATCATTAGTAAAAAGTTCTGCCTCAGGCCATATTAAATTCTTCTGAACTTGAACACGATGAGGTTTAATTTTTGTTTCCACAAGAATGACAATGTCACATGCAGCAGATCGGATTATTCTATTGAGCTCCCGACATTTCTCAGTCTTATTAAGTCCACGAACATTCCAACAGCTTATTTTCATCAATACTAGATAGAAGGAAGAGCATGCGATTTTGGGAGGACACTACCATCCTTTTTCTTATCCTTTGATTTTGCATGGTCCTCTCGCATAATATCTTTACCCTTTAATCGTTTATTCCTATATTTATCCACCTCATCCACAGCTTGCAAATGTTTAAATTTTTGCGTACCTTGAGGCAAGGAGTCCTGAATAGCGGGATGTGTCGAAGAGCGATGAGTTTGGTGAGTTGCAATGTCTTGGTTCCCAAGAGGTTGTTGAAATGAAATTTCCTGATTATCTGAAGGAGTGATTCGTGAAGGCGAGGTTGTTATTGGGGAGTGAGAACCTTGGGAAGCTCCTGTAGTGAAATTCTCTGATATAATAGGTAAAGATGGAAGTCCTGACTTGTCTTTCTCTTGTTCGTGTCGCTGCCCCCAACGAGTCAGAGTGTTCAATCATCTTCTCCGCCATCACCACTGTTGGCACTGGAGTATCAGTGCTTGGATTAGTGGTAGTGACCCCATTCTGTGGCTCTTGGCGTGGTCGGTAGACCTGTGTGATTTTTTGTGAAGGCTGATGGCAGGCACCATTTACATGTCCAAAAGATAGACAAACCTTGCATCGTTGTGGCTTCCAAGAATATGAGACTTTCACCTTTCGGGTGCTCCCATCAAGATCACGGTAAGAAACATCATTCGGCAGTTCCTCATCAGAAGAAACCATTACACAAGCTCTGGCAAAAGTCAATCTCGTTTGCGAAGCTGTTGCCTTATCAAGATACAATGGTTGTCCCAGGGTGCTGCAAAGCTTTGCAATAAAACGACGACCCCAGAGATGTAGTGGAAGTCCATGAAAAGAAACCCATATTGGGATAGACTGTAGACTGTCTAACTCCAATCTCACATCAGGTGTCCAGCGTCGTAGTATCATTGGATGACCACGGATAGTCCAAAATCCTTCAAGGACCCGTTGTAAATCTTCTTCCGAATAAAGCCTGCATACAAAGAATCCGGTCTCCAACATATGAAGATCAAATGTTGATATTCCCCATCGAGTTCTGATGTATGAGGATAGTGGGAAAAATGATGTTCTTAGTCCAACAACGTAGCCCACAATTGCCATTGACCATGTCTCAATTAGTTCGTCGGAATCAATAGCCTCATACACAGCAATCTTCTGGTCAGCCTGTACTTCTGGAGCAAAAAAGTCCAGTCGAAGATCCGGACTACCCACTGGAGCCTTGAAGAGGCTACTCCAAGGCTTCGGATCTCGGGAAATAGGAGCTGGAGGTCGTGATCTAGATCGTGAACGACCTCGGGCCTGGTTCATTGAAGGAGCATCCCGTCGAGAAGAAGAAATCAGCGGTGGAACATCCTGGTGTGAAACCGGCCTAAGCTGCTGGGGAGGAACCAGCGGCTGTTGGAGAGGAGCAACCCCCTCCAGCGGTGAAGTAACCAGCGGCTGAGGAGCAACCCTCTCCCGCTGTGACTGCTGGAGAGGGGCGTTCTGCTGTGAAGCAATCAGCCGCTGGGAAGAAGCCAGCGGAGGAGCATCCCGCTGGAACAGAGGATGCGAAGCAGAGTGCCGCGTCCGGCCGCTCGGATCCATGGCGTCGCTCGCCCTAGCCGCCAGCCGCCTAGGGGAGAGGAAGCCACCACCCTGCCCACACTAATGTCGCAGCCGTCGCCCCTTCCACGCCGATTGCAGAAGCAGCCGTCGCCCTTTCCACGCTGGAGTTGCCGCAGGAAGCGGCAGTGAACCCAGCCCCAATCGCAGCGCAGCTTCCACCGTTTCTTGCCCTAGAGTCCGTCCCGCGCCTAGGGGAGAAGAGCCGCCGCCCTTCCACGCCTGAAGTCGCCGATTCCCGGCCTGGAATCGCTGATCGCAGGAGCGACCGCCGGCCTTCCACTCGCCGCGGAGTGATCGTAGAGGAGAAATCGCCCAAGGGAGCAATCGCAAGCACAAGCGCAAGGGAAGAGGTTGCCGTCCCCAGCGTCGATCGCAAGCGCAAGCGCAAGCGCAAGCCCAAGCAGAGCAGAGCACTCACGCACGCACGCAAGGGAACGCAGGCCCATTCCCCCCCATTCCCAAGCCGATGCGTGCACCGTCTCTCCTCCTCTCTCTCTCCTCCTCTTCTGATGAGGAACTGCCGAATGATGTTTCTTACCGTGATCTTGATGGGAGCACCCGAAAGGTGAAAGTCTCATATTCTTGGAAGCCACAACGATGCAAGGTTTGTCTATCTTTTGGACATGTAAATGGTGCTTGCCAACAGCCTTCACAAAAAATCACACAGGTCTACCGACCACGCCAAGAGCCACAGAATGGGGTCACTACCACTAATCCAAGCACTGATACTCCAGTGCCAACAGTGGTGATGGCGGAGAAGATTATTGAACACTCTGACTCGTTGGGGCAGCGACACGAACAAGAGAAAGACAAGCCAGGACTTCCATCTTTACCTATTATATCAGAGACTTTCACTGCAGGAGCTTCCCAAGGTTCTCACTCCCCAATAACAACCTCGCCTTCACGAATCACTCATTCAGATAATCAGGAAATTTCATTTCAACAACCTCTTGGGAACCAAGACATTGCAACTCACCAAGCTCATCGCTCTTCGACACATCCCGCTATTCAGGACTCCTTGCCTCAAGGTACGCAAAAATTTAAACATTTGCAAGCTGTGGATGAGGTGGATAAATATAGGAATAGAGGATTAAAGGGTGAAGATATTATGCGAGAGGACCATGCAAAATCAAAGGATAAGAAAAAGGATGGTAGTGTCTCCCAAAATCGCATGCTCTTCCTTCTATCTAGTATTGATGAAAATAAGCTGTTGGAATGTTCGTGGACTTAATAAGACTGAGAAATGTCGGGAGCTCAATAGAATAATCCGATCTGCTGCATGTGACATGGTGATTCTTGTGGAAACAAAAATTAAACCTCATCGTGTTCGAGTTCAAAAGAATTTAATATGGCCTGAGGCAGAACTTTTTACTAATGATTCTCAGGATACTTATGGTCGAGTTTGGGTCTTATGGCATCCTAACCTTGTTACTGCTTGGTTTATTTCTGCTACTAATCAATTCATTCATCTTAAGGCAGAGGATAAACAGACTGGATGTCAATTCAATATTACCGGTATTTATGCATCTAACAGTATGTCTGACAGGAATGCTCTATGGCGTGATCTGGTTAGCATTGCAAATAGTTATCCTACAGTACCTTGGGTTGTTCTCGGTGACTTTAATACTGTCAGATACACAAATGAGAAAGTGGGGGGTAGAGTGCTTTCCGAATGTCAGCTTCAACATTTTAATGATTGTATAGATACTGCTGCATTGACTGACATGAAATCTGTAGGTGATTGGTTCTCATGGAACAATCAAAGTACTGCTGAAAGAAAAATTATGGCTCGACTTGACAGATGTTTGATTAATCAGGAATGGTTAGCAGTTTTCCCAGATTCACTTCTTGAGTACGGTGCTAAGTTATTTTCGGATCACTCTATTATGCATATACATGCAGATAAAGCACTACCCAGAGTCAAAAAACCTTTTAGATTTTTTAATATGTGGAGTTCTCACCCAAAGTTCCTGGAAGTTATTAAGTCAGCTTGGGACATTAATGTATTTGGTTCTCCCCCTTACATCCTATGTCAAAAACTAAAAGCATGCAAAGCAGCACTTAAGAAGTGGAATTCAACTACATTTGGAAATATCAACGACAGGGTTCAGTTATGCAAGAAAGAACTTATGGCTGTGCAAAGCGAGCTAAATCTTCAACCTCTGGATGCGAATCTTATATACAAAGAGGCTGCTGCTAGAAATAACTTTATGCAAGCTTTGAAGCAGGAGGAATGCTTTTTGAAACAGAAGTCACGACAGCATTGGCTTACTCTAGGGGATTCTAATACGAAGTTTTTCTATGCTGCTATTGCTATCAGAAGGGCTACTAATCGCATCAAAAAATGCAAAGATATAGATGGTAATCTCATTGAGGATCTGGATGAGGTTAAAAATTACACCAAGCAATTTTTTTATTCCTTACTCAATCAGGAACAGCAGCCTAATAGTATTCATGTTGGGCCTACAAGACGACTTGATTCTGAAGCCCTCTCTCATCTTAATGCCCCAATAACGGATGATGAAATTGTGAAAGTTGTTTTTAAGTCCCCGAAGCACAAAAGCCCTGGTCCAGATGGATTTCCAGCTGAGTTTTATCAAATTGCATGGGCTATTGTAGGCAACGATGTCATAAAAGCTTGTCGACATTTTTTCTCCTCAGGTCATATTCTTAAAGAAATGAATTGCACTTTTATTTCTTTAGTGCCTAAAAATGATGGAGCCGATTCATTGGAGAACTACCGTCCTATTTCACTGTGCAACTTTATTTATAAGGTTATCTCTAAGTTGCTGACAGATAGACTACAAAAGGTCATGAATAAGGTCATTAGTCCTAATCAGGCTGGTTTTCTTAAAGGGAGGAGTATCCATCATAATGTCCTGCTTGCTAATGATTTGGTTAAGGATCTACATTCTAAAACAAGAGGGAAAAAGATCTATTTTAAAGCTGATTTATGAAAGGCCTTTGACTCAGTCAATAGGAATTTTATTTACATGATGCTCCATAATATGGGCTTCCCTCAGCACTGGGTTAAATGGATTCAATGTTGCTTGGAAACTCCAAAATTTTCGATTCTCTTTAATGGTTCACCTATTGGCTTCTTTGGGAGTAAAAATGGCATTCGGCAAGGCGATCCACTATCTCCTTATCTTTTTACCATTGCAATGGAAGGGCTCAGTTGTATGTTAGAAGAGGCTGTTTCCAATGGCAAAATTAAGGTACCACATTATGGTTCTGTTTATATATCTCACATAACATTTGCCGATGACCTTATTATCTTCCTTCGAGATGATCCAGTTTCTGTGGGTAATCTGGCAGATATTCTTAATGAATTTGGTAAAGTTTCTGGTCTTAAGCTAAACCATGCAAAAAGCAAAGTATATGTGAGTGCTTGCATTGACAATAAGGATCATATTGCTCAAACATTGGGAGTCGCTGAAGGAAATTTACCGGTTCCTTACTTGGGTCTCCCACTTATATCCACTGGAATCAACAAAGTCTCCTGTCAGCCTATCCTACAAAAAATTAAGAACATAATTTCCTCTTGGAAAAATAGGCTTCTTTCTAAAGCTGGACGACTTGAACTTATTCGATCTGTGTTGATTTCTTATTCTATTTATTGGTCTCATGCATTCCTTCTAACTGCCGGGCTTCTCCATGATATTGATAAATTACTTATGAATTTCTTTTGGAATGGCACAGATGGTAAGGCAATGCACATGGTGAATTGGGACAACATTTGCAAACCGAAGGATGAAGGGGGGCTGAATCTTCGACATATTAGAGATTGGAATAAAGCTTGTATGGTAAAGCAATTATGGGATATTTTACAAAACAAGTCTTCCTTATGGTCACAATGGGTTTTTGCTAGGTACCTAACCAAGGAATCAATCTGGGAAACATCTGCAAAAACATCTCATTCTGCTGCTTGGAAAGGAATTCTGAAGGCAAGGCGATGGCTACGTAACAATATTTCTTATGTGATTTCTTCTGGAACCAATATTAATATGTGGTATGATCCTTGGGGGAATGGGAAAAGTATATTTCAGATATTTGGTGATAGAGTACGACAGGATCTGGGGGCTCCCAAAGACTGGAAGGTTTCTGAATTCATTAACAATGGTACATGGTGTCTTCCCAACCCTACCTCCCCTGACATGTTATTACTTTGGCCGACTATTAGCGCTATTCCAATCAAGAACAACTCTTCAGATATGCTTATTTGGCTTCATGATAACGGTAAATTTAGTGCTACATCTGCATGGAACCAAATTAGACGACGAAACAACAAGTGGGTCCAAAGTAGTTAGACATGGGATAGTCCATGCTCACAGCGACATTCCTTATGTACATGGCAGGCCCTTCTCGGCAAACTTCCTACGATGGACAATATGCAGCGAAGAGGTATTTATATTGTAAATCGGTGCTCTTTGTGTATGCAAAATGAAGAAAGTGTTGACCATCTCTACTTTGCTTGTGATTATTCATCTTGGATATGGAAGGAGATCTTGAAGCGATTTGATTTTCAAAGGCTACCACGGCCAAACTTGCATCATGAATTAGAAATGCTTATGCAAAGCTTCTCAAGAAAAGGGCCTCTTACACAACTAGCAAGAATTATATTCAGATGTGCTATTTGGTGGATTTGGCAGGAGAGGTGTGGCAGAATTTTTGAGTGTCACAACATGAACAAAGCTCAAATTCTGATAGAGATTCTTCAGGACTCACGATCATGTATGGAGCAAGAATTGAATACAGAGCACCTAACAAGAAGAGAGAAAGATATTTTCACAAGATTCAATTTTTCCATTCGTCAAGAATCACTCGAATAATGATGAAGATTGTAATGTATTATTATATGGGGCAAAGCTTATATTTTGTGATGTATCCACAAGTAGTCCAGAACAGTCTAGCTATTGCATTTTATTATTTATTAACTTCCTTGTGCTACTCTTAGATGAGTTCGATGAAGCGGGCCCATTTCACCTTCTTTTGGTGTGGTGCAATCTTCTCGACTACACTAAGAGACTTCAGGCTTTAGTCTATGGCTTGTGTAGACAAAGCCTTTTGTACAAATCTTTTACAAAATACATTATCTTTACTTACCAAAAATAATAAGACGGGAAAGACCAGTATTTTGAATTTCCGCGATGGTGCACGAAAAACCGATCGAATCTCGACTCGCGCGCGACTTCGCGCATATTTTTTGACCGTCGTATTTTTTTGCGAAAGCGTGCTTGTACGACTTCTCATGGGCTAATAAGACGGGAAAGACCAGTATTTTAAATTTCCGAGACGGTGCACGAAAAACCGATCGAATCTCAACTCTACGCAAAGTTTATGACCGTCGCGTTTTTTCGTGAAACCATGCTCATACGACTTACCATGGGCTAATACATCGTGAATGGCCAGTATTTTGAATTTCCGAGACGGTGCACGAAAAACCGATCGAAACTCGACTCGTGTGCGATTCGCGTAAAGTTTATGACCGTCGTATTTTTTTGCGAAAGCGTGCCTGTACGACTTCTCATAGGCTAATAAGACGGGAAAGACCAGTATTTTGAATTTTCGAGACGGTGCACGAAAAACCGATCGAATCTCGACTCGCGCGCGACTTCGCGCAAAGTATATGACCGTCGTATTTTTTTGCGAAAGCGTGCTTGTATGACTTCTCAAGGGCTAATAAGATGGGAAAGACAAGTATTTTGAATTTCCGAGACGGTGCACGAAAAACCGATCGAAACTCGACTCTGCGCAAAGTTTATGACCGTCGCGTTTTTTCGTGAAACCATGCTCATACGACTTACCATGGGCTAATACACCGTGAATGGCCAGTCTTTTGAATTTCTGAGACGGTGCACGAAAAACCGATCGAAACTCGACTCGCGCGCGACTTCGCGCAAAGTTTATGACCGTCATATTTTTTTTGCGAAAGCGTGCCTGTACGAATTCTCATGGGCTAATAAGACGGGAAAGTCAAGTATTTTGAATTTCCGAGACGGTGCACGAAAAACCGATCGAAACTCGACTCTGCGCAAAGTTTATGACTGTCGCGTTTTTTCGTGAAACCATGCTCATACGACTTACCATGGGCTAATACATCGTGAATGAGTCGAGTTTCCATCGGTTTTTCGTGCACCATCTAGGAAATTCAAAATACTTGTCTTTCCCGTCTTATTAACCCATCAGAAGTCGTACAGGCACGCTTTCGCAAAAAAAAATACGTTGGTCATAAACTTTGCGCGAAGTCGCGCGCGAGTCGAGTTTCGATCGGTTTTTCGTGCACCGTCTCGAAAATTCAAAATACTGGTCATTCACGGTGTATTAGCCCATGGTAAGTCGTATGAGCATGGTTTCACGAAAAAATGCGACGGTCATAAACTTTCCGTAGAGTCGAGATTCGATCAGTTTTTTGTGCACCGTCTCGGAAATTCAAAATACTGGTGTTTCCCGTCTTATTAGCCCATGAGAAGTCATACAGGCACGCTTTCGCAAAAAAATATGACAGTCATAAAATTTGCGCGAAGTCGCGCGCGAGTCGAGTTTCGATCGGTTTTTCGTGCACCGTCTCGGAAATTCAAAATACTCGCTATTCACGATGTATTAGCCCATGGTAAGTCGTATGAGCATGGTTTCACGAAAAAATGCGACGGTCATAAACTTTGCGCAGAGTCGAGATTCGATCGGTTTTTCGTGCACCTTCACGGAAATTCAAAATACTGGTCTTTCCCGTCTTATTAGCCCATGAGAAGTCATACAAGCACGCTTTCGCAAAAAAATACGACGGTCAAAAACTTTGCGCGAAGTCGCGCGCGAGTCGAGTTTCGATCGGTTTTTCGTGCACCGTCTCGAAAATTCAAAATACTGGCCATTCACGATGTATTAGCCCATGGTAAGTCGTATGAGCATGGTTTCACGAAAAAACGCGACGGTCATAAACTTTGCGCAGAGTCGAGATTCGATCGGTTTTTTGTGCACCGTCTCGGAAATTCAAAATACTGGCCATTCACGATGTATTAGCCCATGGTAAGTCGTATGAGCATGATTTCACGAAAAAACGTGACGGTCATAAACTTTGCGCAGAGTCGAGATTCGATCGGTTTTTCGTGCACCGTCTCGGAAATTCAAAATACTGGTCTTTCCCGTCTTATTAGCCAATGAGAAGTCGTACAGGCACGCTTTTGCAAAAAAATACGACGGTCATAAACTTTGTGCGAAGTCGCGCGCGAGTGGAGTTTCGATCGGTTTTTCGTGCACCGTCTCAGAAATTCAAAATACTGGCCATTTACGATGTATTAGCTAGCCCATGGTAAGTCGTATGAGCATGGTTTCACGAAAAAATGCGACGGTCATAAACTTTGCGCAGAGTCAAGATTCGATCGGTTTTTTGTGCACCGTCTCGAAAATTCAAAATACTGGTCTTTCCCGTCTTATTGGACAATGGGAAGTGGTACAAGCTCGCTTTCGCAAAAAATACGACGGTAAAAAACTTTTCTCGAAGTCATGCGCTGAGTCGAGTTTCGATCGGTTTTTCGTGCACCTTCTCGGAAATTCAAAATACTGGTCTTTCCCGTCTTATTAGCGCATGAGAAGTCGTTCAAGCACGCTTTCGCAAAAAAATACGACGGTCAAAAACTTTGTGCGAAGTCGCGCGCGAGTCGAATTTCGATCGGTTTTTCGTGCACCGTCTCGGAAATTGAAAATACTTGTCTTTCCCGTCTTATTAGCACATGAGAAGTCGTACAGGCATGCTTTCGTAAAAAAATTCGACGGTCATAATCTTTGCGCGAACTTTGCGGTGAGTCGAGTTTCGATCGGTTTTTCATGCACTGTCTTGGAAATTCAAAATACTGGCCATTCACAATATATTAGCCCATGGTAAGTCATGTGAGCATGGTTTCACGAAAAAACGCGACGGTCATAAACTTTGCACAGAGTCGAGTTTCGATCGGTTTTTTGTGCACCGTCTCGGAAATTCAGAATACTTGTCTTTCCCGTCTTATAAGCCCATGAGAAGTCGTACAAGCACGCTTTCGCAAAAAAATATGACGGTCATAAACTTTGCGCGAAGTCGCGCGTGAGTTGAGTTTCGATCGGTTTTTCGTGCACCGACTCGAAAATTCAAAATACAGGTCTTTCCCGTATTATTAGCCCATGAGAAGTCGTATAGGCACGCTTTTGCAAAAAATACGACGGTCATAAACTTTGCGCGAAGTCGCGCGCGAGTGGAGTTTCAATCGTTTTTTCGTGCACCGTCTCAGAAATTCAAAATACTGGCCATTCACGATGTATTAGCCCATGGTAAGTCGTATGAGCATGGTTTCACGAAAAAAACGTGATGGTCATAAACTTTGCGAAGAGTCAAGATTTAATATTCGATCGGTTTTTCGTGCACCGTCTCGGAAATTCAAAATACTGGCTATTCACGATGTATTAGCCCATGGTAAGTCGTATGAGCATGGTTTCACGAAAAAACGCGACGGTCACAAACTTTGCACAGAGTCGAGTTTCGATCGGTTTTTCGTGCACCGTCTCGGAAATTCAAAATACTTGTCTTTCCCGTCTTTTTAGCCCATGAGAAATCGTACAGGCACGCTTTCGCAAAAAAAATACGTTGGTCATAAACTTTGCGCGAAGTCGCGCGCGAGTCGAGTTTCGATCGGTTTTTCGTGCACCATCTCGGAAATTCAAAATACTGGCCATTCACGGTGTATTAGCCCATGGTAAGTCGTATGAGCATTGTTTCACGAAAAAATGCGACGGTCATAAACTTTGCGCAGAGTCGAGATTCGATCGGTTTTTCGTGCACCGTCTCGAAAATTCAAAATACTGGTGTTTCCCGTCTTATTAGCCCATGAGAATTCGTACAGGCACGCTTTCGCAAAAAAATACGACGGTCATAAACTTTGCGCGAAGTCGCGCGCGAGTCGAGTTTCGATCGGTTTTTCGTGCACCGTCTCGGAAATTCAAAATACTGGCCATTCACGATGTATTTGCCCATGGTAAGTCGTATGAGCATGGTTTCACGAAAAAACGCGACGGTCATAAACTTTGCGTAGAGTCGAGATTCGATCAGTTTTTCGTGCACCGTCTCGGAAATTCAAAATACTGGTCTTTCCCATCTTATTAGCCCATGAGAATTCATACAAGCACGCTTTCGCAAAAGAAGACTGCTAGGGCCTACGCTTGGGAATGGGGGGAATGGGCCTGCGTTCCCTTGCGTGCGTGCGTGAGTGCTCTGCTCTGCTTGGGCTTGCGCTTGCGATCGGCGCTGGGGACGGCAACCTCATCTCTTACCGAAGAGTGGGCAGCGGAGGTCGATTGTTCCCTTGGGCGATTTCTCCTCTTCGATCGCTCCGCGGCGAAGGAAGGCTGGCGGTCGCTCCTGCGATCAGCGATTCCAGGCGGGGAATCGGCGATTTCAGGCGTGGAAGGGCGGCGGCTCTTCTCCCCTAGGAGCGGGACGGACTCTAGGGCGAGAAACGGTGGAGGCTGCGCTTTGATTGGGGCTGGGTTCACTGCCGCTCTTCCTGCGGCAACTCCAAGGGCGACGGCTGCTTCTGCAATCGGCGTGGAAAGGGTGACAGCTGCGACCTTAGTGTTGGAAGGGTGGTGGCTTCCTCTCCCCTAGGTGGCTGGCGGTCTCTAGGGCGAGCGACACCATGGATGCGAGCGACTCTGCTTCGCATCCTCTGTTCCAGCGGGATGCTCCTCCGCTGGCTTCTTCCCAGCGGCCTGCGCTGGTTGCTTCCCAGCGGAACGCCCCTCTCCAGCAGTCACAGCGGGAGAGGGTTGCTCCTCAGTCGCTGGTTACTTCACAGCGGGAGGGGGTTGCTCCTCTCCAATAGCCGCTGGTTCCTCCCCAGCAGCTTAGGCCGGTTTCACACCAGGATGTTCCACCGCTGAATTCTTCTTCTCGACGGGATGCTCCTTCAATGAACCAGGCCCGAGGTCGTTCACGATCTAGATCACGACCTCCTGCTCCTATTTCCCGAGATCCTCGGCCTTGGAGTAGCCTCTTCAAGGCTCCAGTGGGTAGTCCGGATCTTCGACTGGACTTTTTTGCTCAGAAGTACAGGCTGATCAGAAGATTGCTGTGTATGAGGCTATTGATTCTGACGAACTAATTTAGACATGGTCCATGGCAATTGTGGGCTACGTTGTTGGACTAAGAACATCATTTTTTCCATTATCCTCATATATCAGAACTCGATGGGGAATATCAACATTTGATCTTCATATGTTGGAGACCGGATTCTTTGTATGTAAGCTTTATTCTGAAGAAGATTTACAACGGGTCCTTGAAGGATTTTGGACTATCCGTGGTCATCCAATGATACTACGACGCTGGGCACCTGATGTGAGATTGGAGTTAGACAGTCTACAGTCTATCCCAATATGGGTTTCTTTCCATGGACTTCCACTACATCTCTGGGGTCGTCGTTTTATTGCAAAGCTTTGCAGCACCTTGGGACAACCATTGTATATTGATAAGGCAACAGCTTCGCAAACGAGATTGACCTTTGCCAGAGCTTGTGTAATGGTTTCTTCTGATGAGGAACTACCGAATGAAGTTTCTTACCGTGATCTTGATGGGAGCACTCGAAAGGTGAAAGTCTCATATTCTTGGAAGCCACAACGATGCAAGGTTTGTCTATCTTTTGGACATGTAAATGGTGCTTGCCAACAGCCTTCACAAAAAATCACACAGGTCTACCGACCACGCCAAGAGCCACAGAATGGGGTCATTACCACTAAACCAAGCACTCCAACAGAGATGATGGCGGAGAAGATGAATGAGCACTCTGACTCGTTGGGGCAGCGACACGAACAGGAGAAAGACAAGTCAGGACTTTCATCTTTTCCTATTATATCAGAGACTTTCACTGCAGGAGCTTCCCATGGTTCTCACTCCCCAATTAATCAGGAAATTTCATTTCAACAACCTCTTGGGAACAAAGACATTGCAACTCACCAAACTCATCGCTCTTCGACACATCCCACTATTCAGGACTCCTTGCCTCAAGGTATGCAAAAGTTTAAACATTTGCAAGCTGTGGATGAGGTGGATAAATATAGGAATGAAGGATTAAAGGGTAAAGATATTATGCGGGAGGACCATGTAAAATCAAAGGATAAGAAAAAGGATGGTAGTGTCCTCCCAAAATCGCATGCTCTTCCTTCTATCTAGTATTGATGAAAATAATCTGTTGGAATGTTCGTGGACTTAATAAGACTGAGAAATGTCGGGAGCTCAATAGAATAATCCGATCTGCTGCATGTAATATTGTGATTCTTGTGAAAACAAAAATTAAAACCCATCGTGTTCGAGTTCAGAAGAATTTAATATGGCCTGAGGCAGAACTTTTTACTAATGATTCTCAGGATACTTATGGTCGAGTTTGGGTCTTATGGCATCCTAACCTTGTTACTGCTTGGTTTATTTCTGCTACTAATCAATTCATTCATCTTAAGGCAGAGGATAAACAGACTGGATGTCAATTCAATATTACCGGTATTTATGCATCTAACAGTATGTCTGACAGGAATGCTCTATGGCGTGATCTGGTTAGCATTGCAAATAGTTATCCTACAGTACCTTGGGTTGTTCTCGGTGACTTTAATACTGTCAGATACACAAATGAGAAAGTGGGGGGTAGAGTGCTTTCCGAATGTCAGCTTCAACATTTTAATGATTGTATAGATACTGCTGCATTGACTGACATGAAATATGTAGGTGATTGGTTCTCATGGAACAATCAAAGTACTGCTGATAGAAAAATTATGGCTCGACTTGACAGATGTTTGATAAATCAGGAATGGTTAGCAGTTTTCCCAGATTCACTTCTTGAGTACGGTGCTAAGTTATTTTCGGATCACTCTATTATGCATATACATGCAGATAAAGCACTACCTAGAGTCAAGAAACCTTTTAGATTTTTTAATATGTGGAGTTCTCACCCTAAGTTCCTCGAAGTTATTAAGTCAGCTTGGGACATTAATGTATTTGGTTCTCCTCCTTACATCCTATGTCAAAAGCTAAAAGCATGCAAAGCAGCACTTAAGAAGTGGAATTCAACTACATTCGGAAATACCACCAACAGGGTTCAGTTATGCAAGAAAGAACTTATGACTGTGCAAAGCGAGCTAAATCTTCAACCTTTGGATGCGAATCTTATATACAAAGAGGCTGCTGCTAGAAATAACTTTATGCAAGCTTTGAAGCAGGAGGAATGCTTTTTGAAACAAAAGTCACGACAGCATTGGCTTACTCTAGGGGATTCTAATACGAAGTTTTGCTATGCTGCTATTGCTACCAGAAGGGCTACTAATCGTATCAAAAAATGCAAAGGTATAGATGGTAATCTCATTGAGGATTTGGATGAGGTTAAAAATTACACCGAGCAATTTTTTTATTCCTTACTCAATCAGGAGCAGCAGCCTAATAGTATTCATGTTGGGCCTACAAGACGACTTGATTCTGAAGCCCTCTCTCATCTTAATGCCCCAATAACGGATGATGAAATTGTGAAAGTTGTTTTTAAGTCCCCGAAGCACAAAAGCCCTGGTCCAGACGGATTTCCAGCTGAGTTTTATCAAATTGCATGGTCTATTGTAGGCAACGATGTCATAAAAGCTTGTCGACATTTTTTCTCCTCAGGTCATATTCTTAAAGAAATGAATTGCACTTTTATTTCTTTAGTGCCTAAAAATGATGGAGCCGATTCATTGGAGAACTACCGTCCTATTTCACTGTGCAACTTTATTTATAAGGTTATCTCGAAGTTACTAGCAGATAGACTACAAAAGGTCATGTATAAGGTCATTAGCCCTAATCAGACTGCTTTTATTAAAGGGAGGAGTATCCATCATAATGTCATGCTTGCTAATGATTTGGTTAAGGATCTACATTCAAAAACAAGAGGGAAAAAGATCTGTTTTAAAGCTGATTTACGAAAGGCCTTTGACTCAGTCAATAGGCATTTTATTTACATGATGCTCCATAATATGGGCTTCCCTCAGCACTGGGTTCAATGGATTCAATGTTGCTTGGAAACTCCAAAATTTTCGATTCTCTTTAATGGTTCACCTATTGGCTTCTTCGGGAGTAAGAATGGCATTCGGCAAGGCGATCCACTATCTCCTTATCTTTTTACGATTGCAATGGAAGGGCTCAGTTGTATGTTAGAAGAGGTTGTTTCCAATGGCAAAATTAAGGTACCATATTATGGTTCTGTTTATATCTCTCACATAACATTTGCTGATGACCTTATTATCTTCCTTCGAGATGATCCAGTTTCTGTGAGTAATCTGGCAGATATTCTTAATGAATTTGGTAAAGTTTCTGGTCTTAAGCTAAACCATGCAAAGAGCAAAGTATATGTGGGTGGGTGCTTGCATTGACAATAAGGATCATATTGCTCAAACATTGGGAGTTGCTGAAGGAAATTTATCGGTTCCTTACTTGGGTCTTCCACTTATATCCACTGGAATCAACAAAGTCTCCTGTCAGCCTATCCTACAAAAAATTAAGAACAGAATTTCCTCTTGGAAAAATAGGCTTCTTTCTAAAGCTGTACGACTTGAACTTATTCGATCAGTGTTGATCTCTTATTCTATTTATTGGTCTCATGCATTCCTTCTACCAGCTGGGCTTCTCAATGATATTGATAAATTACTTATGAACTTGAATGGCACAGATGGTAAGGCAATGCATATGGTGAATTGGGACAACATTTGCAAACCGAAGGATGAAGGGGGCTTGAATCTTCTACATATTAGAGATTGGAATAAAGCTTGTATGGTAAAGCAATTATGGGATATTTTACAAAACAAGTCTTCTTTATGGTCACAATGGGTTTTTGCTAGGTACCTTACCAAGGAATCAATCTGGGAAGCATCTGCAAAAACATCTCATTTTGCTGCTTGGAAAGGAATTCTGAAGGCAAGGAGATGGCTACGTAACAATATTTCTTATGTGATTTCTTCTGGAACCAATATTAATATGTGGTATGATCCTTGGGTGAATGGGAAAAGTATATTTCAGATATTTGGTGATAGAGTACGATAGGATCTGGGGGCTCCCAAAGACTGGAAGGTTTCTGAATTCATTAACAATGGTACATGGTGTCTTCCCAACCCTACCTCCCCAGACATGTTATTACTTTGGCCGACTATTAGGGCTATTCCAATCAAGAACAACTCTTCACATATGCTTATTTGGCTTCATGATAATGGTAAATTTAGTGCTACATCTGCATGGAACCAAATTAGACGACGAAACAACAAGTGGATCCCAAGTAGTTGGACATGGGATAGTCCATGCTCACAGCGACATTCCTTATGTACATGGCATGCCCTTCTCGGCAAACTTCCTACGATGGACAATATGCAGCGAAGAGGTATTTATATTGTAAATCGGTGCTCTTTGTGTATGCAAAATGAAGAAAGTGTTGACCATCTCTACTTTGCTTGTGATTATTCATCTTGGATATGGAAGGAGATCTTGAAGCGATTTGATTTTCAAAGGCTACCACGGCCAAACTTGCATCATGAATTAGAAATGCTTATGCAAAGCTTCTCAAGAAAAGGGCCTCTTACACAACTAGCAAGAATTATATTCAGATGTGCTATTTGGTGGATTTGGAAGGAGAGGTGTGGCAGAATTTTTGAGTGTCACAACATGAACAAAGCTCAAATTCTGATAGAGATTCTTCAGGACTCACGATCATGTATGGAGCAAGAATTGAATACAGAGCACCTAACAAGAAGAGAGAAAGATATTTTCACAAGATTCAATTTTTCCATTCGTCAAGAATCACTCGAATAATGATGAAGATTGTAATGTATTATTATATGGGGCAAAGCTTATATTTTGTGATGTATCCACAAGTAGTCCAGAACAGTCTAGCTATTGCATTTTATTATTTATTAACTTCCTTGTGCTACTCTTAGATGAGTTCGATGAAGCGGGCCCATTTCACCTTCTTTTGGTGTGGTGCAATCTTCTCGACTACACTAAGAGACTTCAGGCTTTAGTCTATGGCTTGTGTAGACAAAGCCTTTTGTACAAATCTTTTACAAAATACATTATCTTTACTTACCAAAAATAATAAGACGGGAAAGACCAGTATTTTGAATTTCCGCGATGGTGCACGAAAAACCGATCGAATCTCGACTCGCGCGCGACTTCGCGCATATTTTTTGACCGTCGTATTTTTTTGCGAAAGCGTGCTTGTACGACTTCTCATGGGCTAATAAGACGGGAAAGACCAGTATTTTAAATTTCCGAGACGGTGCACGAAAAACCGATCGAATCTCAACTCTACGCAAAGTTTATGACCGTCGCGTTTTTTCGTGAAACCATGCTCATACGACTTACCATGGGCTAATACATCGTGAATGGCCAGTATTTTGAATTTCCGAGACGGTGCACGAAAAACCGATCGAAACTCGACTCGTGTGCGATTCGCGTAAAGTTTATGACCGTCGTATTTTTTTGCGAAAGCGTGCCTGTACGACTTCTCATAGGCTAATAAGACGGGAAAGACCAGTATTTTGAATTTCCGAGACGGTGCACGAAAAACCGATCGAATCTCGACTCGCGCGCGACTTCGCGCAAAGTATATGACCGTCGTATTTTTTTGCGAAAGCGTGCTTGTATGACTTCTCAAGGGCTAATAAGATGGGAAAGACAAGTATTTTGAATTTCCGAGACGGTGCACGAAAAACCGATCGAAACTCGACTCTGCGCAAAGTTTATGACCGTCGCGTTTGTTCGTGAAACCATGCTCATACGACTTACCATGGGCTAATACACCGTGAATGGCCAGTCTTTTGAATTTCTGAGACGGTGCACGAAAAACCGATCGAAACTCGACTCGCGCGCGACTTCGCGCAAAGTTTATGACCGTCGTATTTTTTTTGCGAAAGCGTGCCTGTACGAATTCTCATGGGCTAATAAGACGGGAAAGTCAAGTATTTTGAATTTCCGAGACGGTGCACGAAAAACCGATCGAAACTCGACTCTGCGCAAAGTTTATGACTGTCGCGTTTTTTCGTGAAACCATGCTCATACGACTTACCATGGGCTAATACATCGTGAATGACCAGTATTTTGAATTTCCGAGACGGTGCACGAAAAACCGATCGAAACTCGACACGCGCGCGACTTCGCGCAAAGTTTTTGACCGTCGTATTTTTTTGCGAAAGTGTGCTTGTACGACTTCTCATGGGCTAATAAGACGGGAAAGACCAGTATTTTGAATTTCCGAGACGGTGCATTTAAAACCGATCGAATATCGACTCTGCGCAAACTTTATGACCGTCGCGTTTTTTCGTGAAACCATGCTCATACGACTTACCATGGGCTAATACACCGTGAATGGCCAGTCTTTTGAATTTCCGAGACGGTGCACGAAAAACCGATCGAAACTCGACTCGCGCGCGACTTCGCACAAAGTTTCTGACCGTCGTATTTTTTTGCGAAAGCGTGCCTGTACGACTTCTCATGGGCTAATAAGATGGGAAAGACCAGTATTTTGAATTTCCGAGACGGTGCACAAAAAACCGATAGAATCTCGACTCTGCGCAAAGTTTATAACCGTCACGTTTTTTCGTGAAACGATGCTCATACGACTTAACATGGGCTAATACATCGTGAATGGCCAGTATTTTGAATTTCCGAGACGGTGCACGAAAAACCGATCGAAACTCGACTCGCGCGCGACTTAGCGCAAAGTTTATGACGGTCGCGTTTTTTCGTGAAACCATGCTCATACGACTTACCATGGGCTAATACATCGTGAATGGCCAGTATTTTGAATTTCCGAGACGGTGCACGAAAAATCGATCGAAACTAGATTCGCGCGCGACTTCGCGCAAAGTTTATGACCGTCGTATTTTTTTGCGAAAGCGTGCCTGTACGACTTCTCATGGGCTAATAAGACGGGAGACAAGTATTTTGAATTTCCGAGACGGTGCACGAAAAACCGATAGAATCTCGACTCTACGCAAAGTTTATGACCGTCGCATTTTTTCTTGAAACCATGCTCATACGACTTACCATGGGCTAATACATCGTGAATGGCCAGTATTTTGAATTTCCGAGACGGTGCACGAAAAACCGATCGAAACTCGACTCGCGCGCGACTTCGCGCAAAGTTTATGACCGTCATATTTTTTTGCGAAAGTGTGCTTGTACGACTTCTCATGGGCTAATAAGACGGGAAAGACCAGTATTTTGAATTTCCGAGACGGTGCACGAAAAACCGATCGAATATCGACTCTGCGCAAACTTTATGACCGTCGCGTTTTTTCGTGAAACCATGCTCAAACGACTTACCATGGGCTAATACATCGTGAATGGCCAGTATTTTGAATTTCTGAGACGGTCACGAAAAACCGATCGAGACTCGACTCGCGCGCGACTTCGCGCAAAGTTTATGACCGTCGTTTTTTTTTTGCGAAAGCGTGCCTGTACGGCTTCTCATGGGCTAATAAGACGGGAAAGACAAGTATTTTGAATTTCCGAGACGGTGCACGAAAAACCGATCGAAACTCGACTCGTGCGCGACTTCGCGCAAAGTTTTTGACCGTCGTATTTTTTTGTGAAAGCATGCTTGTACGACTTCTCATGGGCTAATAAGACGGGAAAGACCAGTATTTTAAATTTCCGAGACGGTGCACGAAAAACCGATCGAATATGGACTCTGCACAAACTTTATGACCGTCGCGTTTTTTCGTGAAACCATGCTCATACGACTTACCATGGGCTAATACATCGTGAATGGCCAGTATTTTGAATTTCTGAGACGGACACGAAAAACCGATCAAAACTCGACTCGCGCGCGACATCGCGCAAAGTTTATGACCGTCGTTTTTTTTTTTGCGAAAGCGTGCCTGTACGACTTCTCATGGGCTAAAAAGACGGGAAAGACCAGTATTTTGAATTTCCGAGACGGTGCACGAAAAACCGATCGAAACTCGACTCGCGCGCGACTTCGCGCAATGTTTATGACCGTCGTATTTTTTTGCGAAAGCGTGCCTGTACGACTTCTCATGGGCCAATAAGACGGGAAAGACTAGTATTTTGAATTTCCGAGACGGTGCACGAAAAACCGATCGAATCTCGACTCTGCGCAAAATTTATGACTGTCGCGTTTTTTCGTGAAACCAAGCTCATGCGACTTACCAAGGGCTAATACATCGTGAATGTTTAGTATTTTGAATTTCCGAGACGGTGCACGAAAAACCGATCGAAACTAGATTCGCGCGCGACTTCGCGCAAAGTTTATGACCGTCGTATTTTTTTGCGAAAGCGTGCCTGTACGACTTCTCATGGGCTAATAAGACGGGAGACAAGTATTTTGAATTTCCGAGACGGTGCACGAAAAACCGATAGAATCTCGACTCTGCGCAAAGTTTATGACCGTCGCGTTTTTTCTTGAAACCATGCTCATACGACTTACCATGGGCTAATACATCGTGAATGGCCAGTATTTTGAATTTCCGAGACGGTGCACGAAAAACCGATCGAAACTCGACTCGCGCGCGACTTCGCGCTAAGTTTTTGGCCGTCGTATTTTTTTGCGAAAGCATGCTTGTACGACTTCTCATGGGCTAATAAGACGGGAAAGACCAGTATTTTAAATTTCCGAGACGGTGCACGAAAAACCGATCGAATCTCGACTCCGCGCAAAGTTTATGACCGTCGCGTTTTTTCGTGAAACCATGCTCATACGACTTACCATGGGCTAATAAATCGTGAATGGCCAGTATTTTGAATTTCCGAGACGGTGCACGAAAAACCGATCGAAACTCGACTCGCGCGCCACTTCGCGCAAAGTTTGTGACCATCGTATTTTTTTACGAAAGTGTGCCTGTACGACTTCTCATGGGCTAATAAGACGGGAAAGACCTGTATTTTGAATTTCCGAGACGGTGCACGAAAAACCGATCGAATCTCGACTCTCCGCAAAGTTTATGACTGTCGCGTTTTGTCGTGAAACCATGCTCATACGACTTACCATGGGCTAATACATCATGAATGGCCAGTATTTTGAATTTCCGAGATGGTGCACGAAAAACCGATCGAAACTCGACTCGCGCGCGACTTCGCGCAAAGTTTATGATCGTCGTATTTTTTTGCGAAAGTGTTCTTGTATGACTTCTCATGGGCTAATAAGACGGGAAAGACCAGTATTTTGAATTTCCGAGACGGTGCACGAGAAACCGATCGAATATCGACTCTGCACAAACTTTATGACCGTCGCGTTTTTTCGTGAAACCATGCTCATACGACTTACCATGGGCTAATACACCGTGAATGGTCAGTCTTTTGAATTTCCGAGACGGTGCACGAAAAACCGATCGAAACTCGACTCGCGCGCGACTTCGTGCAAAGTTTATGACCGTCGTATTTTTTTTGCGAATGCGTGCCTGTACGACTTCTCATGGGCTAATAAGACGAGAAAGAGAAGTTTTTTGAATTTCCGAGACGGTGCACGAAAAAACCGATCGAAATTCGACTCTGCGCAAAGTTTATGACCGTCGCGTTTTTTCGTGAAACCATGCTCATACGACTTACCATGGGCTAATACATCGTGAATGGCCAGTATTTTGAATTTCCGAGACGGTGCACGAAAAACCGATCGAAACTAGATTCGCGCGCGACTTCGTGCAAAGTTTAAGACCGTCGTATTTTTTTGCGAAAGCGTGCCTGTACGACTTCTCATGGGTTAATAAGACGGGAAAGACCAGTATTTTGAATTTCCGAGACGGTGCACGAAAAACCGATCGAATATCGACTCTGCACAAACTTTATGACCGTCGCGTTTTTTCGTGAAACCATGCTCATACGACTTACCATGGGCTAATACACCGTGAATGGCCAGTCTTTTGAATTTCCGAGACGGTGCACGAAAAACCGATCGAAACTCGACTCGCGCGCGACTTCTCGCAATGTTTATGACCGTCGTATTTTTTTGCGAAAGCGTGCCTGTACGACTTCTCATGGGCCAATAAGACGGGAAAGACTAGTATTTTGAATTTCCGAGATGGTGCACGAAAAACCGATCGAATCTCGACTCTGCGCAAAGTTTTGGACTATCGCGTTTTTTCGTGAAACCAAGCTCATACGACTTACCAAGGGCTAATACATCGTGAATGCCCAGTATTTTGAATTTCCGAGACGGTGCACGAAAAACCGATCGAAACTAGATTCGCGCGCGACTTCGCGCAAAGTTTATGACCGTCGTATTTTTTTGCGAAAGCATGCCTGTACGACTTCTCATGGGCTAATAAGACGGGAGACAAGTATTTTGAATTTCCGAGACGGTGCACGAAAAACCGAAAGAATCTCGACTCTGCGCAAAGTTTATGACCGTCGCGTTTTTTCTTGAAACCATGCTCATACGACTTACCATGGGCTAATACATCGTGAATGGCCAGTATTTTGAATTTCCGAGACGGTGCACGAAAAACAGATCGAAACTCGACTCGTGCGCGACTTCGCGCAAAGTTTATGACCGTCGTATTTTTTTGCGAAAGCGTGCCTGTACGACTTCTCATGGGATAATAAGACGGGAAAGACCAGTATTTTGAATTTCCGAGACGGTGCACGAAAAACCGATCGAATCTCGACTCTGCGCAAAGTTTATGACCGTCGCGTTTTTTCGTGAAACCAAGCTCATACGACTTACCATGGGCTAATACATCGTGAATGGCCAGTATTTTGAATTTCCGAGACGGTGCACGAAAAAACCGATCGAAACTCGACTCGCGCGCGACTTCGCGCCAAGTTTATGACCGTCGTATTTTTTTTGCGAAAGCGTGCCTGTACGACTTCTCATGAGCTAATAAGACGGGAAAGACAAGTATTTTGAATTTCCGAGACGGTGCACGAAAAACCGATCGAAACTCGACTCTGCGCAAAGTTTATGACCGTCACGTTTTTTCGTGAAACCATGCTCATACGACTTACCATGGGCTAATACATCGTGAATGGCCAATATTTTGAATTTCCGAGACGGTGCACGAAAAACCGATCGAAACACGACTCGCGCGCGACTTCGCGCAAAGTTTATGACCGTCGTATTTTTTTGCGAAAGTGTGCTTGTACGACTTCTCATGGGCTAATAAGACGGGAATGACCAGTATTTTGAATTTTCGAGACGGTGCACGAAAAACCGATCGAATATCGACTCTGCACAAACTTTATGACCGTCGCGTTTTTTCGTGAAACCATGCTCATACGACTTACCATGGGCTAATACATCGTGAATGGCCAGTATTTTGAATTTCCGAGCCGGTGCACGAAAAACCTATCGAAACTCGACTCGCGCGCGACTTCGCGCAAAGTTTATGACCGTCGTATTTTTTTGCGAAAACGTGCCTGTACGACTTCTCATGGGCTAATAAGACGGGAAAGACCAGTATTTTGAATTTTCGAGACGGTGCACGAAAAACCGATCGAATCTCGACTCTGCGCAAAGTTTATGACCGTCACGTTTTTTCGTGAAACCATGCTCATACGACATACCATGGGCTAATACATCGTGAATGGCCAGTATTTTGAATTTCCGAGACGGTGCACGAAAAACCGATCGAAACTCGACTCGCGCGCGACTTCGCGCAAAGTTTTTAACCGTCGTATTTTTTTTGCGAAAGCATGCTTGTACGACTTCTCATGGGCTAATAAGACGGGAAAGACCAGTATTTTAAATTTCCGAGAAGGTGCACGAAAAACCGATCGAATCTCGACTCTGCGCAAAGTTTATGACCGTCGCGTTTTTTCGTCAAACCATGCTCATACGACTTACCATGGGCTAATAAATCGTCAATAGCCAGTATTTTGAATTTCCGAGACGGTGCACGAAAAACCGATCGAAACTCGACTCGCGCGCCACTTCGCGCAAAGTTTATGACAATCGTATTTTTTTGCGAAAGTGTGCATGTACAACTTCTCATGGGCTAATAAGACGGGAAAGACCTGTATTTTGAATTTCCGAGACGGTGCACGAAAAACCGATCGAATCTCGACTCTCCGCAAAGTTTATGACTGTCGCGTTTTTTCGTGAAACCATGCTCATACGACTTACCATGGGCTAATACATCGTGAATGGCCAGTATTTTGAATTTCCGAGATGGTGCACGAAAAACCGATCGAAACTCGACTCGCGCGCGACTTCGCGCAAAGTTATGACCGTCGTATTTTTTTGCGAAAGTGTGCTTGTACGACTACTCATGGGCTAATAAGACGTGAAAGACCAGTATTTTGAATTTCCGAGACGGTGCACGAAAAACCGATCGAATATCGACTCTACACAAACTTTATGACCGTCGCGTTTTTTCGTGAAACCATGCTCATACAAAATCAAAGATATTATGCGAGAGGACCATGCAAAATCAAAGGATAAGAAAAAGGATGGTAGTGTCCTCCCAAAATCGCATGCTCTTCCTTCTATCTAGTATTGATGAAAATAAGCTGTTGGAATGTTCGTGGACTTAATAAGACTGAGAAATGTCGGGAGCTCAATAGAATAATCCGATCTGCTGCATGTGACATTGTCATTCTTGTGGAAACAAAAATTAAACCTCATCGTGTTCAAGTTCAGAAGAATTTAATATGGCCTGAGGCAGAACTTTTTACTAATGATTCTCAGGATACTTATGGTCGAGTTTGGGTCTTATGGCATCCTAATCTTGTTACTGCTTGGTTTATTTCTGCTACTAATCAATTCATTCATCTTAAGGCAGAGGATAAACAGACTGGATGTCAATTCAATATTACCGGTATTTATGCATCTAACAGTATGTCTGACAGGAATGCTCTATGGCGTGATCTGGTTAGCATTTCAAATAGTTATCCTACAGTACCTTGGGTTGTTCTCGGTGACTTTAATACTGTCAGATACACAAATGAGAAAGTGGGGGGTAGAGTGCTTTCCGAATGTCAGCTTCAACATTTTAATGATTGTATAGATACTGCTGCATTGACTGACATGAAATCTGTAGGTGATTGGTTCTCATGGAACAATCAAAGTACTGCTGAAAGAAAAATTATGGCTCGACTTGACAGATGTTTGATAAATCAGGAATGGTTAGCAGTTTTTCCAGATTCACTTCTTGAGTACGGTGCTAAGTTATTTTCGGATCACTCTATTATGCATATACATGCAGATAAAGCACTACCAAGAGTCAAGAAACCTTTTAGATTTTTTAATATGTGGAGTTCTCACCCAAAGTTCCTCGAAGTTATTAAGTCAGCTTGGGACATTAATGTATTTGGTTCTCCCCCTTACATCCTATGTCAAAAACTAAAAGCATGCAAAGCAGCACTGAAGAAGTGGAATTCAACTACATTTGGAAATATCAACGACAGAGTTCAGTTATGCAAGAAAGAACTTATGGCTGTGCAAAGCGAGCTAAATCTTCAACCTCTGGATGCGAATCTTATATACAAAGAGGCTGCTGCTAGAAATAACTTTATGCAAGCTTTGAAGCAGGAGGAATGCTTTTTGAAACAGAAGTCACGACAGCATTGGCTTACTCTAGGGGATTCTAATACGAAGTTTTTCTATGCTGCTATTGCTACCAGAAGGGCTACTAATCGCATCAAAAAATGCAAAGGTATAGATGGTAATCTCATTGAGGATCTGGATGAGGTTAAAAATTACACCGAGCAATTTTTTTATTCCTTACTCAATCAGGAACAACAGCCTAATAGTATTCATGTTGGGCCTACAAGACGACTTGATTCTGAAGCCCTCTCTCATCTTAATGCCCCAATAACGGATGATGAAATTGTGAAAGTTGTTTTTAAGTCCCCGAAGCACAAAAGCCCTGGTCCAGATGGATTTCCAGCTGAGTTTTATCAAATTGCATGGGCTATTGTAGGCAACGATGTCATAAAAGCTTGTCGACATTTTTTCTCCTCAGGTCACATTCTGAAAGAAATGAATTGCACTTTTATTTCTTTAGTGCCTAAAAATGATGGAGCCGATTCATTGGAGAACTACCGTCCTATTTCACTGTGCAACTTTATTTATAAGGTTATCTCTAAGTTGCTGGCAGATAGACTACAAAAGGTCATGAATAAGGTCATTAGTCCTAATCAGGCTGCTTTTATTAAAGGGAGGAGTATCCATCATAATGTCCTGCTTGCTAATGATTTGGTTAAGGATCTACACTCAAAAACAAAAGGGAAAAAGATCTGTTTTAAAGCTGATTTACGGAAGGCCTTTGACTCAGTCAATAGGCAATTTATTTACATGATGCTCCATAATATGGGCTTCCCTCAGCGCTGGGTTCATTGGATTCAATGTTGCTTGGAAACTCCAAAATTTTCGATTCTCTTTAATGGTTCACCTATTGGCTTCTTCGGGAGTAAGAATGGCATTCGGCAAGGCGATCCACTATCTCCTTATCTTTTTACGATTGCAATGGAAGGACTCAGTTGTATGTTAGAAGAGGCTGTTTCCAATGGCAAAATTAAGGTACCATATTATGGTTCTATTTATATCTCTCACATAACATTTGCTGATGACCTTATTATCTTCCTTCGAGATGATCCAGTTTCTGTGAGTAATCTGGCAGATATTCTTAATGAATTTGGTATAGTTTCTGGTCTTAAGCTAAACCATGCAAAGAGCAAAGTATATGTGGGTGCTTGCATTGACAATAAGGATCATATTGCTCAAACATTGGGAGTTTCTGAAGGAAATTTACCGGTTCCTTACTTGGGTCTCCCACTTATATCCACTGGAATCAACAAAGCCTCCTGTCAGCCTATCATACAAAAAATTAAGAACAGAATTTCCTCTTGGAAAAATAGGCTTCTTTCTAAAGCTGGACGACTTGAACTTATTCGATCTGTGTTGACCTCTTATTCTATTTATTGGTCTCATGCATTCCTTCTACCAGCCGGGCTTCTCCATGATATTGATAAATTACTTATGAACTTCTTTTGGAATGGCACAGATGGTAAGGCAATGCACATGGTGAATTGGGACAACATTTGCAAACCGAAGGATGAAGGGGGGCTGAATCTTCGACATATTAGAGATTGGAATAAAGCTTGTATGGTAAAGCAATTATGGGATATTTTACAAAACAAGTCTTCCTTATGGTCACAATGGGTTTTTGCTAGGTACCTTACCAAGGAATCAATCTGGGAAGTATCTGCAAAAACATCTCATTCTGCTGCTTGGAAAGGAATTCTAAAGGCAAGGAGATGGCTACGTAACAATATTTCTTATGTGATTTCTTCTGGAACCAATATTAATATGTGGTATGATCCTTGGGTGAATGGGAAAAGCATATTTCAGATATTTGGTGATAGAGTACGACAGGATCTGGGGGCTCCCAAAGACTGGAAGGTTTCTGAATTCATTAACAATGGTACTTGGTGTCTTCCCAACCCTACCTCCCCTGACATGTTATTACTTTGGCCGACTATTAGGGCTATTACAATCAAGAACAACTCTTCAGATATGCTTATTTGGCTTCATGATAACGGTAAATTTAGTGCTACATCTGCATGGAACCAAATTAGACGACGAAACAACAAGTGGATCCAAAGTAGTTGGACATGGGATAGTCCATGCTCACAGCGACATTCCTTATGTACATGGCAGGCCCTTCTCGGCAAACTTCCTACGATGGACAATATGCAGCGAAGAGGTATTTATATTGTAAATCGGTGCTCTTTGTGTATGCAAAATGAAGAAAGTGTTGACCATCTCTACTTTGCTTGTGATTATTCATCTTGGATATGGAAGGAGATCTTGAAGCGATTTGATTTTCAAAGGCTACCACGGCCAAACTTGCATCATGAATTAGAAATGCTTATGCAAAGCTTCTCAAGAAAGGGGCCTCTTACACAACTAGCACGAATTATATTCAGATGTGCTATTTGGTGGATTTGGAAGGAGAGGTGTGGCAGAATTTTTGAGTGTCACAACATGAAGAAAGCTCAAATTCTGATAGAGATTCTTCAGGACTCACGATCATGTATGGAGCAAGAATTGAATACAGAGCACCTAACAAGAAGAGAGAAAGATATTTTCACAAGATTCAATTTTTCCATTCGTCAAGAATCACTCGAATAATGATGAAGATTGTAATTATATGGGGCAAAGCTTATATTTTGTGATGTATCCACAAGTAGTCCAGAACAGTCTAGCTATTGCATTTTATTATTTATTAACTTCCTTATGCTACTCTTGGAGATGAGTTTGATGAAGCGTGCTCATTTCACCTTCTTTAGGTGGGGTGCAATCTTCTCGACTACACTAAGAGACTTCAGGCTTTAGTCTATGGCTTGTGTAGACAAAGCTTCTTTGTACAAATCTTTTACAAAATACAATATCTTTACTTACCAAAAAAAAAAAAAAAAAAAAAAAAACCATGCTCATACGACTTACCATGGGCTAATACACCGTGAATGGCCAGTCTTTTGAATTTCCGAGACGGTGCACGAAAAACCGATCGAAACTTGACTCGCGCGCGACTTCGTGCAAAGTTTATGACCGTCGTTTTTTTTTTCCGAATGCGTGCCTGTACGACTTCTCATGGGCTAATAAGACGAGAAAGAGAAGTATTTTGAATTTTCGAGACGGTGCACGAAAAACCGATCGAAATTCGACTCTGCGCAAAGTTTATGACCGTCGCGTTTTTTCGTGAAACCATGCTCATACGACTTATCATGGGCTAATACATCGTGAATGGCCAGTATTTTGAATTTCCGAGACGGTGCACGAAAAACCGATCGAAACTAGACTCGCGCGCGACTTCGCGCAATGTTTATGACCGTCGTATTTTTTGCGAAAGCGTGCCTGTACGACTTCTCATGGGCTAATAAGACGGGAAAGACCAGTATTTTGAATTTCCGAGACGGTGCACGAAAAATCGATCGAATCTCGACTCTGCGCAAAGTTTATGACCGTCGCGTTTTTTCGTGAAACCATGCTCATACGACTTACCATGGGCTAATACATCGTGAATGTCCAGTATTTTGAATTTCCGAGACGGTGCACGAAAAACCGATCGAAACTAGACTCGCGCGCGACTTCGTGCAAAGTTTATGACTGTCGTATTTTTTTGCGAAAGCGTGCCTGTACGACTTCTCATGGGCTAATAAGACGGGAAAGACAAGTATTTTAAATTTCCGAGACGGTGCACGAAAAACCGATCGAATCTCGACTCTGCGCAAAGTTTATGACCGTCGCGTTTTTTCGTGAAACCATGCTCATACGACTTACTATGCTCATACATCGTGAATGGCCAGTATTTTGAATTTCCGAGACGGTGCACGAAAAACCGATCGAAACTCGACTCGCGCGCGACTTCGCGCAAAGTTAATGACCGTCGTATTTTTTTGCGAAAGCGTGCCTGTACGACTTCTCATGGGCTAATAAGACGGGAAAGACCAGTATTTTGAATTTCCGAAACGGTGCACGAAAAACCGATCGAAACTCGACTCGCGCGCGACTTCGCGCAAAGTTATGACCGTCGTATTTTTTTGCGAAAGTGTGCTTGTACGACTACTCATGGGCTAATATTTTTTTTTGGTAAGTAAAGATAATGTATTTTGTAAAAGATTTGTACAAAGAAGCTTTGTCTACACAAGCCATAGACTAAAGCCTGAAGTCTCTTAGTGTAGTCGAGAAGATTGCACCCCACCTAAAGAAGGTGAAATGGGCACGCTTCATCAAACTCATCTCCAAGAGTAGCATAAGGAAGTTAATAAATAATAAAATGCAATAGCTAGACTGTTCTGGACTACTTGTGGATACATCACAAAATATAAGCTTTGCCCCATATAATACATTACAATCTTCATCATTATTCGAGTGATTCTTGACGAATGGAAAAATTGAATCTTGTGAAAATATCTTTCTCTCTTCTTGTTAGGTGCTCTGTATTCAATTCTTGCTCCATACATGATCGTGAGTCCTGAAGAATCTCTATCAGAATTTGAGCTTTTTTCATGTTGTGACACTTAAAAATTCTGCCACACCTCTCCTTCCAAATCCACCATATAGCACATCTGAATATAATTCTTGCTAGTTGTGTAAGAGGCCCCTTTCTTGAGAAGCTTTGCATAAGCATTTCTAATTCATGATGCAGGTTTGGCCGTGGTAGCCTTTGAAAATCAAATCGCTTCAAGATCTCCTTCCATATCCAAGATGAATAATCACAAGCAAAGTAGAGATGGTCAACACTTTCTTCATTTTGCATACACAAAGAGCACCGATTTACAATATAAATACCTCTTCGCTGCATATTGTCCATCGTAGGAAGTTTGCCGAGAAGGGCCTGCCATGTACTCATGGGCTAATAAGCCGTGAAAGCCCAGTATTTTGAATTTTCGAGACGGTGCACGAAAAACCGATCGAATATCGACTCTACACAAACTTTATGACCGTCGCGTTTTTTCGTGAAACCATGCTCATACGACTTACCATGGGCTAATACACCGTGAATGGCCAGTCTTTTGAATTTCCGAGTCGGTGCACGAAAAACCGATCGAAACTTGACTCGCGCGCGACTTCGTGCAAAGTTTATGACCGTCGTTTTTTTTTTGCGAATGCGTGCCTGTACGACTTCTCATGGGCTAATAAGACGAGAAAGAGAAGTATTTTGAATTTCCGAGACGGTGCACGAAAAACCGATCGAAATTCGACTCTGCGCAAAGTTTATGACCGTCGCGTTTTTTCGTGAAACCATGCTCATACGACTTACCATGGGCTAATACATCGTGAATGGCCAGTATTTTGAATTTCCGAGACGGTGCACGAAAAACCGATCGAAACTAGATTCGCGCGCGACTTCGTGCAAAGTTTATGACCGTCGTATTTTTTTGCGAAAGCGTGCCTGTACGACTTCTAATGGGTTAATAAGACGGGAAAGACCAGTATTTTGAATTTTCGAGACGGTGCACGAAAAACCGATCGAATATCGACTCTGCACAAACTTTATGACCGTCGCGTTTTTTCGTGAAACCATGCTTATACGACTTACCATGGGCTAATACACCGTAAATGGCCAGTCTTTTGAATTTCCGAGACGGTGCACGAAAAACCGAACGAAACTCGACTCGCGCGCGACTTCGTGCAAAGTTTATGACCGTCGTATTTTTTTTGCGAATGCGTGCCTGTACGACTTCTCATGGGCTAATAAGACGAGAAAGAGAAGTATTTTGAATTTCCGAGACGGTGCACGAAAAACCGATCGAAATTTGACTCTGCGCAAAGTTTATGACCGTCGCGTTTTTTCGTGAAACCATGCTCATACGACTTATCATGGGCTAATACATCGTGAATGGCCAGTATTTTGAATTTCCGAGACGGTGCACGAAAAACCGATCGAAACTAGACTCGCGCGCGACTTCGCGCAAAGTTTATGACCGTCGTATTTTTTGCGAAAGCGTGCCTGTACGACTTCTCATGGGCTAATAAGACGGGAAAGACCAGTATTTTGAATTTCCGAGACGGTGCACGAAAAACCGATCGAATCTCGACTCTGCGCAAAGTTTATGACCGTCGCGTTTTTTCGTGAAACCATGCTCATACGACTTACCATGGGCTAATACATCGTGAATGTCCAGTATTTTGAATTTCCGAGACGGTGCACGAAAAACCGATCGAAACTAGACTCGCGCGCGACTTCGTGCAAAGTTTATGACCGTCGTATTTTTTTGCGAAAGCGTGCCTGTACGACTTCTCATGGGCTAATAAGACGGGAAAGACAAGTATTTTAAATTTCCGAGACGGTGCACGAAAAACCGATCGAATCTCGACTCTGCGCAAAGTTTATGACCGTCGCGTTTTTTCGTGAAACCATGCTCATACGACTTACTATGGGCTAATACATCGTGAATGGCCAGTATTTTGAATTTCCGAGACGGTGCACGAAAAACCGATCGAAACTCGACTCGCGCGCGACTTCGCGCAAAGTTTATGACCGTCGTATTTTTTTGCGAAAGCGTGCCTGTACGACTTCTCATGGGCTAATAAGACGGGAAAGACCAGTATTTTGAATTTCCGAAACGGTGCACGAAAAACCGATCGAAACTCGACTCGCGTGCGACTTCGCGCAAAGTTATGACCGTCGTATTTTTTTGCGAAAATGTGCTTGTACGACTACTCATGGGCTAATAAGACGTGAAAGACCAGTATTTTGAATTTCCGAGACGGTGCACGAAAAACCGATCGAATATCGACAATACACAAACTTTATGACCGTCGTGTTTTTTCGTGAAACCATGCTCATACGACTTACCATGGGCTAATACACCGTGAATGGCCAGTCTTTTGAATTTCCGAGACGGTGCACGAAAAACCGATCGAAACTTGACTCGCGCGCGACTTCGTGCTAAGTTTATGACCGTCGTTTTTTTTTTTTTTTTTTTGGTAAGTAAAGATAATGTATTTTGTAACAGATTTGTACAAAGAAGCTTTGTCTACACAAGCCATAGACTAAAGCCTGAAGTCTCTTAGTGTAGTCGAGAAGATTGCACCCCACCTAAAGAAGGTGAAATGGGCACGCTTCATCAAACTCATCTCCAAGAGTAGCATAAGGAAGTTAATAAATAATAAAATGCAATAGCTAGACTGTTCTGGACTACTTGTGGATACATCACAAAATATAAGTTTTGCCCCATATAATACATTACAATCTTCATCATTATTCGAGTGATTCTTGACGAATGGAAAAATTGAATCTTGTGAAAATATCTTTCTCTCTTCTTGTTAGGTGCTCTGTATTCAATTCTTGCTCCATACATGATCGTGAGTCCTGAAGAATCTCTATCAGAATTTGAGCTTTGTTCATGTTGTGACACTCAAAAATTCTGCCACACCTCTCCTTCCAAATCCACCATATAGCACATCTGAATATAATTCTTGCTAGTTGTGTAAGAGGCCCCTTTCTTGAGAAGTTTTGCATAAGCATTTCTAATTCATGATGCATGTTTGGCCGTGGTAGCCTTTGAAAATCAAATCGCTTCAAGATCTCCTTCCATATCCAAGATGAATAATCACAAGCAAAGTAGAGATGGTCAACACTTTCTTCATTTTGCATACACAAAGAGCACCGATTTACAATATAAATACCTCTTCGCTGCATATTGTCAATCGTAGGAAGTTTGCCGAGAAGGGCCTGCCATGTACATAAGGAATGTCGCTGTGAGCATGGACTATCCCATGTCCAACTACTTTGGATCCACTTGTTGTTTCGTCGTCTAATTTGGTTCCATGCAGATGTAGCACTAAATTTACCGTTATCATGAAGCCAAATAAGCATATCTGAAGAGTGGTTCTTGATTGGAATAGCCCTAATAGTCGGCCAAAGTAATAACATGTCAGGGGAGGTAGGGTTGGGAAGACACCAAGTACCATTGTTAATGAATTCAGAAACCTTCCAGTCTTTGGGAGCCCCCAGATCCTGTCGTACTCTATCACCAAATATCTGAAATATACTTTTCCCATTCACCCAAGGATCATACCACATATTAATATTGGTTCCAGAAGAAATCACATAAGAAATATTGTTACGTAGCCATCGCCTTGCCTTCAGAATTCCTTTCCAAGCAGAAGAATGAGATGTTTTTGCAGATGTTTCCCAGATTGATTCCTTGGTTAGGTACCTTGCAAAAACCCATTGTGACCATAAGGAAGACTTGTTTTGTAAAATATCCCATAATTGCTTTACCATACAAGCTTTATTCCAATCTCTAATATGTCGAAGATTCAGCCCCCCTTCATCCTTCGGTTTACAAATGCTGTCCCAATTCACCATGTGCATTGCCTTTCCATCTGTGCCATTCCAAAAGAAGTTCATAAGTAATTTATCAATATCATGGAGAAGCCCGGCAGGTAGAAGGAATGCATGAGACCAATAAATAGAATAAGAGATCAACACGGATCGAATAAGTTCGACCGTCGTTTTTTTTTTGCGAATGCGTGCCTGTACGACTTCTCATGGGCTAATAAGACGAGAAAGAGAAGTATTTTGAATTTCCGAGATGGTGCACGAAAAACCGATCGAAATTCGACTCTGCGCAAAGTTTATGACCGTCGCGTTTTTTCGTGAAACCATGCTCATACGACTTACCATGGGCTAATACATCGTGAATGGCCAGTATTTTGAATTTCCGAGACGGTGCACGAAAAACCGATCGAAACTAGATTCGCGCGCGACTTCGTGCAAAGTTTATGACCGTCGTATTTTTTTGCGAAAGCGTGCCTGTACGACTTCTAATGGGTTAATAAGACGGGAAAGACCAGTATTTTGAATTTTCGAGACGGTGCACGAAAAACCGATCGAATATCGACTCTGCACAAACTTTATGACCGTCGCATTTTTTCGTGGAACCATGCTCATACGACTTACCATGGGCTAATACACCGTGAATGGCCAGTCTTTTGAATTTCCGAGACGGTGCACGAAAAACCGATCGAAACTCGACTCGCGCGCGACTTCGTGCAAAGTTTATGACCGTCGTATTTTTTTTTGCGAATGCGTGCCAGTACGACTTCTCATGGGCTAATAAGACGAGAAAGAGAAGTATTTTGAATTTCCGAGACGGTGCACGAAAAACCGATCGAAATTCGACTCTGCGCAAAGTTTATGACCGTCGCGTTTTTTCGTGAAACCATGCTCATACGACTTATCATGGGCTAATACATCGTGAATGGCCAGTATTTTGAATTTCCGAGACGGTGCATGAAAAACCGATCGAAACTAGACTCGCGCGCGACTTCGCGCAAAGTTTATGACCGTCGTATTTTTTGCGAAAGCGTGCCTGTACGACTTCTCATGGGCTAATAAGACGGGAAAGATCAGTATTTTGAATTTCCGAGATGGTGCACGAAAAACCGATCGAATCTCGACTCTGCGCAAAGTTTATGACCGTCGCGTTTTTAAGTGAAACCATGCTCATACGACTTACCATGGGCTAATACATCGTGAATGTCCAGTATTTTGAATTTCCGAGACGGTGCACGAAAAACCGATCGAAACTAGACTCGCGCGCGACTTCGTGCAAAGTTTATGACCGTCGTATTTTTTTGCGAAAGCGTGCCTGTACGACTTCTCATGGGCTAATAAGACGGGAAAGACAAGTATTTTAAATTTCCGAGACGGTGCACGAAAAACCGATCGAATCTCGACTCTGCGCAAAGTTTATGACCGTCGCGTTTTTTCGTGAAACCATGCTCATACGACTTACTATGGGATACATCGTGAATGGCCAGTATTTTTTTTTTTTTTGGTAAGTAAAGATATTGTATTTTGTAAAAGATTTGTACAAAGAAGCTTTGTCTACACAAGCCATAGACTAAAGCCTGAAGTCTCTTAGTGTAGTCGAGAAGATTGCACCCCACCTAAAGAAGGTGAAATGGGCACGCTTCATCAAACTCATCTCCAAGAGTAGCATAAGGAAGTTAATAAATAATAAAATGCAATAGCTAGACTGTTCTGGACTACTTGTGGATACATCACCAAATATAAGCTTTGCCCCATATAATACATTACAATCTTCATCATTATTCGAGTGATTCTTGACGAATGGAAAAATTGAATCTTGTGAAAATATCTTTCTCACTTCTTGTTAGGTGCTCTGTATTCAATTCTTGCTCCATACATGATCGTGAGTCCTGAAGAATCTCTATCAGAATTTGAGCTTTGTTCATGTTGTTACACTCAAAAATTCTGCCACACCTCTCCTTCCAAATCCACCAAATAGCACATCTGAATATAATTCGTGCTAGTTGTGTAAGAGGCCCCTTTCTTGAGAAGCTTTGCATAAGCATTTCTAATTCATGATGCAAGTTTGGCCGTGGTAGCCTTTGAAAATCAAATCGCTTCAAGATCTCCTTCCATATCCAAGATGAATAATCACAAGCAAAGTAGAGATGAATGGCCAGTATTTTGAATTTCCGAGACGGTGCACGAAAAACCGATCGAAACTAGACTCGCGCGCGACTTCGCGCAAAGTTTATGACCGTCGTATTTTTTTGCGAAAGCGTGCCTGTACGACTTCTCATGGGCTAATAAGACGGGAAAGACCAGTATTTTGAATTTCCGAAACGGTGCACGAAAAACCGATCGAAACTCGACTCGCGCGCGACTTCGCGCAAAGTTTTTGACCGTCGTATTTTTTTCCGAAAGCGTGCTTGTATGACTTCTCATGTGGTCTAATAAGACGGGAAAGACCAGTATTTTGAATTTCCGAGACGGTGAACGAAAAACCGATCGAATCTCGACTCTGCCCAAAGTTTATGACCGTCGCGTTTTTTCGTGAAACCATGCTCATACGACTTACCATGGGCTAATACATCGTGAATGGCCAGTATTTTGAATTTCCGAGACGGTGCACGAAAAACCGATCAAAACTCGACTCGCGCGCGACTTCGCGCAAAGTTTTTGACCGTCGTATTTTTTTGCGAAAGCATGCTTGTACGACATCTCATGGGCTAATAAGACGGGAAAGACCAGTATTTTGAATTTCCGAGACGGTCCACGAAAAACCGATCGAAACTCAACTCGCGCGCGACTTCGCGCAAAGTTTATGACCGTCGTATTTTTTTACGAAAGTGTGCTTGTACGACCTCTCATGGGCTAATAAGACGGGAAAGACCAGTATTTTGAATTTCCGAGACGGTGCACGAAAAACCGATCGAATCTCGACTCTGCCCAAAGTTTATGACCGTCGCGTTTTTTCGTGAAACCATGCTCATACGACTTACCATGGGCTAATACATCGTGAATGGCCAGTATTTTGAATTTCCGAGACGGTGCACGAAAAACCGATCGAAACTAGACTCGCGCGCGACTTCGCGCAAAGTTTATGACCGTTGTATTTTTTTGCGAAAGCGTGCCTGTACGATTTCTCATGGGCTAATAAGACGGGAAAGACCAGTATTTTAAATTTCCGAGACGGTGCACGAAAAACCGATCGAATCTCGACTCTGCGCAAAGTTTATGACCGTCGCGTTTTTTCGTGAAACCATGCTCATACGACTTACCATTGGCTAATACATCGTGAATGGCCAGTATTTTGAATTTCCGAGACGGTGCACGAAAAATCGATCGAAACTCGACTCGCGCGCGACTTCGCGCAAAGTTTTTGACCGTCGTATTTTTTTGCGAAAGCGTGCTTGTACGACATCTCATAGGCTAATAAGACGGGAAAGACCAGTATTTTGAATTTCCGAGACGGTGCACGAAAAACCGATCGAATCTCGACTCTGCGCAAACTTTATGACCGTCGCGTTTTTTCGTGAAACCATGCTCATACGACTTACTATGGGCTAATACAACGTGAATGGCCAGTATTTTGAATTTCCGAGACGGTGCACGAAAAACCGATCGACACTCGAATCGCGCACGACTTCGCGCAAAGTTTATGACCGTCGTAATTTTTTGCGAAAGCGTGCCTGTACGACTTCTCATGGGCTAATA
Source organism: Ensete ventricosum (assembly GCA_029747655.1). Taxonomy (NCBI): domain Eukaryota; kingdom Viridiplantae; phylum Streptophyta; class Magnoliopsida; order Zingiberales; family Musaceae; genus Ensete; species Ensete ventricosum. The sequence goes on along the minus strand of JAQQAF010000008.1, from coordinate 38,993,703 downwards.
AGACGGGAAAGACCAGTATTTTAAATTTCCGAGACGTTGCACGAAAAACCTATCGAATCTCGACTCTGCGCAAAGTTTATCACTGTCGCATTTTTTCGTGAAACCTTGCTCATACGACTTACCATGGGCTAATACATCGTGAATGGCCAGTATTTTGAATTTCCGAGACGGTGCACGAAAAACCGATCAAAACTCGACTCGCGCGTGACTTCGCGCAAAGTTTTTGACCGTCGTATTTTTTTGCGAAAGCGTGCTTGTACGACATCTCATGGGCTAATAAGACGGGAAAGACCAGTATTTTGAATTTCCGAGACGGTCCACGAAAAACCGATCGAAACTCAACTCGCGCGCGACTTCGCGCAAAGTTTATGACCGTCGTATTTTTTTACGAAAGTGTGCTTGTACGACCTCTCATGGGCTAATAAGACGGGAAAGACCAGTATTTTGAATTTCCGAGACGGTGCAAGAAAAACCGATCGAATCTCGACTCTGCCCAAAGTTTATGACCGTCGCGTTTTTTCGTGAAACCATGCTCATACGACTTACCATGGGCTAATACATCGTGAATGGCCAGTATTTTGAATTTCCGAGACGGTGCACGAAAAACCGATCGAAACTAGACTCGCGCGCGACTTCGCGCAAAGTTTAGGACCGTTGTATTTTTTTGCGAAAGCGTGCCTGTACGATTTCTCATGGGCTAATAACACGGGAAAGACCAGTATTTTAAATTTCCGAGACGGTGCATGAAAAACCGATCGAATCTCGACTCTGCGCAAAGTTTATGACCGTCGCGTTTTTTCGTGAAACCATGCTCATACGACTTACCATTGGCTAATACATCGTGAATGGCCAGTATTTTGAATTTCCGAGACGGTGCACGAAAAATCGATCGAAACTCGAATCGCGCGCGACTTCGCGCAAAGTTTTTGACCGTCGTATTTTTTTGCGAAAGCGTGCTTGTACGACATCTCATAGGCTAATAAGACGGGAAAGACCAGTATTTTGAATTTCCGAGACGGTGCACGAAAAACCGATCGAATCTCGACTCTGCGCAAAGTTTATGACCGTCGCGTTTTTTCGTGAAACCATGCTCATAAGACTTACCATGGGCTAATACATCGTGAATGGCCAGTATTTTGAATTTCCGAGACGGTGCACGAAAAACCGATCGAAACTAGACTCGCGCGCGACTTCGCGCAAAGTTTATGACCGTCGTATTTTTTTGCGAAAGCGTGCTTGTACGACATCTCATAGGCTAATAAGACGGGAAAGACCAGTATTTTGAATTTCCGAGACGGTGCACGAAAAACCGATCGAATCTCGACTCTGCGCAAAGTTTATGACCGTCGCGTTTTTTCGTGAAACCATGCTCATAAGACTTACCATAGCCATACATCGTGAATGGCCAGTATTTTGAATTTCCGAAACGGTGCACGAAAAACCGATCGAAACTAGACTCGCGCGCGACTTCGCGCAAAGTTTATGACCGTCGTATTTTTTTACGAAAGCGTGCTTGTACGACATCTCATAGGCTAATAAGACGGGAAAGACCAGTATTTTGAATTTCCGAGACGGTGCACGAAAAACCGATCGAATCTCGACTCTGCGCAAACTTTATGACCGTCGCGTTTTTTCGTGAAACCATGCTCATAAGACTTACCATGGGCTAATACATCGTGAATGGCCAGTATTTTGAATTTCCGAGACGGTGCACGAAAAACCGATCGAATCTCGACTCTGCGCAAAGTTTATGACCGTCGCGTTTTTTCGTGAAACCATGCTCATAAGACTTACCATGGGCTAATACATCGTGAATGGCCAGTCTTTTGAATTTCCGAGCCGGTGCACGAAAAACCGATCGAAACTCGACTCGCGCGCGACTTCGCGCAAAGTTTATGACCGTCGTATTTTTTTTGCGAAAGCGTGCCTGTACGACTTCTCATGGGCTAATAAGATGGGAAAGACAAGTATTTTGAATTTCCGAGACGGTGCACGAAAAACCGATCGAATCTCGACTCTGCGCAATATTATGACCGTCGCGTTTTTTCGTGAAACCATGCTCATACGACTTACCATGGGCTAATACATCGTGAATGGCCAGTATTTTGAATTTCCGAGACGGTGCACGAAAAACCGATCGAAACTCAACTCGCGCGTGACTTCGCGCAAAGTTTATGACCGTCGTATTTTTTTTGCGAAAGCGTGCCTGTACGACTTCTCATGGGCTAATAAGATGGGAAAGACAAGTATTTTGAATTTCCGAGACGGTGCACGAAAAACCGATCGAAACTCGACTCTACGCAAAGTTTATGACTGTCGCGTTTTTTCGTGAAACCATGCTCATACGACTTACCATGGGCTAATACATCGTGAATTGCCAGTATTTTGAATTTCCGAGACGGTGCACGAAAAACCGATCAAAACTCGACTCGCGCGCGACTTCGCGCAAAGTTTATTACCGTCGTATTTTTTTGTGAAAGTGTGCTTGTACGACTTCTCATGGGCTAATAAGACGGGAAAGACCAGTATTTTGAATTTCCGAGACGGTGCACGAAAAACCGATCGAATATCGACTCTGCGCAAAGTTTATGACCGTCGCGTTTTTTCGTGAAACCAAGCTCATACGACTTACCATGGGCTAATACATCGTGAATGGCCAGTATTTTGAATTTCCGAGACGGTGCACGAAAAACCGATCGAAACTCGACCCGCGCGCGACTTAACGCAAAGTTTATGACCGTCGTATTTTTTTGCGAAAGTGTGCTTGTACGACTTCTCATGGGCTAATAAGACGGGAAAGACCAGTATTTTGAATTTCCAAGACGGTGCACGAAAAACCGATTGAAACTCGACTAACGCGCGACTTCGCGCAAAGTTTATGACCGTCGTATTTTTTTTGCGAAAGCGTGCCTGTACGACTTCTCATGGGCTAATAAGATGGGAAAGACAAGTATTTTGAATTTCCGAGACGGTGCACGAAAAACCGATCGAAACTCGACTCTGCGCAAAGTTTATGACCGTCGCGTTTTTTCGTGAAACCATGCTCATACGACTTACCATGAGCTAATACATCGTGAATGGCCAGTATTTTGAATTTCTGAGACGGTGCACGAAAAACCGATCGAAACTCGACTCGCGCGCGACTTCGCGCAAAGTTTATTACTGTCGTATTTTTTTGCGAAAGTGTGCTTGTACGACTTCTCATGGGCTAATAAGACGGGAAAGACCAGTATTTTGAATTTCCGAGACGGTGCACGAAAAACCGATCGAATATCGACTCTGAACAAAGTTTATGACCGTCGCGTTTTTTCATGAAACCATGCTCATACGACTTACCATGGGCTAATACACCGTGAATGGCCAGTATTTTGAATTTCTGAGACGGTGCACGAAAAACCGATCGAAACTCGACTCGCGCGTGACTTCGCGCAAAGTGTATGACCGTCGTATTTTTTTGCGAAAGCGTGCCTGTACGACTTCTCATGGGCTAATAAGACGGGAAAGACCAGTATTTTGAATTTCCGAGACGGTGCACGAAAAACCGATAGAATCTTGACTCTGCGCAAAGTTTATGACCGTCGCATTTTTTCGTGAAACCATGCTCATACGATTTACCATGGGCTAATACATCGTGAATGGCCAGTATTTTGAATTTCCGAGACGGTGCACGAAAAACCGATCGAAACTCGACTCGCGCGCGACTTAACTCAAAGTTTATGACCGTCGTATTTTTTTGCGAAAGTCTGCTTGTACGACTTCTTATGGGCTAATAAGACGGGAAAGAGCAGTATTTTGAATTTCCGAGACGGTGCACGAAAAAATGATCGAAACTCGACTCGCGCGCGACTTCGCGCAAAGTTTTTTGACCGTCGTATTTTTTTGCGAAAGTGTGCTTGTACGACTTCTCATGGGCTAATAAGACGGGAAAGACCAGTATTTTGAATTTCCGAGACGGTGCACGAAAAACCGATCGAATGTCGACTCTGCGCAAACTTTATGACCGTCGCGTTTTTTCGTAAAACCATGCTCATACGACTTACCATGGGCTAATACAACGTGAATGGCCAGTCTTTTGAATATCCGAGACGGTGCACGAAAAACCGAACGAAACTCGACTCGCGCGCGACTTCGTGCAAAGTTTATGACCGTCGTATTTTTTTTGCGAAAGCGTGCCTGTACGACTTCTCATGGGCTAATAAGATGGGAAAGACAAGTATTTTGAATTTCCGAGAAGGTGCACGAAAAACCGATCGAAACTCGACTCTGCGCAAAGTTTATGACCGTCGCGTTTTTTCGTGAAACCATGCTCATACGACTTACCATGGGCTAATACATCGTGAATGGCCAGTATTTTGAATTTCCGAGACGGTGCATGAAAAACCGATCGAAACTCGACTCGCGCGCGACTTCGCGCAAAATTTATTACCGTCGTATTTTTTGCGATAGTGTGCTTGTACGACTTCTCATGGGCTAATAAGACGGGAAAGACCAGTATTTTGAATTTCCGAGACGGTGCACGAAAAACCGATCGAATATCGACTCTGCGCAAAGTTTATGACCGTCGCATTTTTTCGTGAAACCATGCTCGTACGACTTACCATGGGCTAATACATCGTGAATGGCCAGTATTTTGAATTTCTGAGACGGTGCACGAAAAACCGATCGAAACTCGACTCGCGCGCGACTTCGCGCAAAGTGTATGACCGTCGTATTTTTTTGCGAAAGCGTGCCTGTACGACTTCTCATGGGCTAATAAGATGGGAAAAACCAGTATTTTAAATTTCCGAGACGGTGCACGAAAAACCGATAGAATCTCGACTCTGCGCAAAGTTTATGACCGTCGCGTTTTTTCGTGAAACCATGCTCATACGACTTACCATGGGCTAATACATCGTGAATGGCCAGTATTTTGAATTTCCGAGACGGTGCACGAAAAACCGATCGAAACTCTACTCGCACGCGACTTAACCCAAAGTTTATGACCGTCGTATTTTTTTGCGAAAGTGTGCTTGTACGACTTCTTATGGGCTAATAAGATGGGAAAGACCAGTATTTTGAATTTACGAGACGGTGCACGAAAAACCGATCGAAACTCGACTCGTGTGCGACTTCGCGCAAAATTTTTTGACCGTCGTATTTTTTTGCGAAAGTGTGCTTGTACGACTTCTCATGGGCTAATAAGACGGGAAAGACCAGTATTTTGAATTTCCGAGACGGTGCACGAAAAACCGATCGAATATCGACTCTGCGCAAACTTTATGACCGTCGCGTTTTTTCATAAAACCATGCTCATACGACTTACCATGGGCTAATACCGAATGGCCAGTCTTTTGAATTTCCGAGACGGTGCACGAAAAACCGATCGAAACTCGACTCGCGCGCGACTTCGCGCAAAGTTTATGACCATCGTATTTTTTTTGCGAAAGCGTGCCTGTACGACTTCTCATGGGCTAATAAGATGGGAAAGACAAGTATTTTGAATTTCCGAGACGGTGCACGAAAAACCGATCGAAACTCGACTCTGCGCAAAGTTTATGACCATCGCGTTTTTTCGTGAAACCATGCTCATACGACTTACCATGGGCTAATACATCGTGAATGGCCAGTATTTTGAATTTCCGAGATGGTGCACGAAAAACCGATCGAAATTCGAATCGCGCGCGACTTCGCGCAAAGTTTATTACCGTCGTATTTTTTTGCGAAAGTGTGCTTGTACGACTTCTCATGGGCTAATAAGACGGGAAAGACCAGTATTTTGAATTTCCGAGACGGTGCACATAAAACCGATCGAATATCGACTCTGGGCAAAGTTTATGACCATCGCATTTTTTCGTGAAACCATGCTCATACGACTTACCATGGGCTAATACATCATGAATGGCCAGTATTTTGAATTTCCGAGACGGTGCACGAAAAACCGATCGAAACTGGACTCGCGCGCGACTTCGCGCAAAGTTTTTGACCGTCGTATTTTTTTGCGAAAGCGTGCTTGTATGACTTCTCATGGGCTAATAAGACGGGAAAGACCAGTATTTTGAATTTCCGAGACGGTGCACGAAAAACCGATCGAATATCGACTCTGCGCAAAGTTTATGACCGTCGCGTTTTTTCGTGAAACCATGCTCATACGACTTACCATGGGCTAATACATCGTGAATGGCCAGTATTTTGAATTTCTTAGACGGTGCACGAAAAACCGATCGAAACTCGACTCGCGCGCGACTTCACGCAAAGTGTATGACCATCGTATTTTTTTGCGAAAGCGTGCCTGTACGACTTCTCATGGGCTAATAAGATGGGAAAGACCAGTATTTTAAATTTCCGAGATGGTGCACGAAAAACCGATAAAATCTCGACTCTGCGCAAAGTTTATGACCGTCGCGTTTTTTCGTGAAACCATGCTCATACGACTTACCATGGGCTAATACATCGTGAATGGCCAGTATTTTGAATTTCCGAGACGGTGCACGAAAAACCGATCGAAACTCGACTCGCGCGCGACTTAACGCAAAGTTTATGACCGTCGTATTTTTTTGCGAAAGTGTGCTTGTACGACTTCTGATGGGCTAATAAGACGGGAAAGACCAGTATTTTGAATTTCCGAGACGGTGCACGAAAAACCGACGAAACTAGACTCGCGCGCGACTTCGCGCAAAGTTTTTGACCGTCGTATTTTTTTTGCGAAAGCGTGCCTGTACGACTTCTCATGGGCTAATAAGATGGGAAAGACAAGTATTTTGAATTTCCGAGACAGTGCACGAAAAACCGATCGAAACTCGACTCTGCGCAAAGTTTATGACCGTCGCGTTTTTTCGTGAAACCATGCTCATACGACTTACCAAGGGATAATACATCGTGAATGGCCAGTATTTTGAATTTCCAAGACGGTGCACGAAAAACCGATCGAAAATCGACTCGCGCGCGACTTCGCGCAATGTTTATGACCGTCGTATTTTTTTGCGAAAGCGTGCCTGTACGACTTCTCATGGGCTAATAAGACGGGAAAGACCAGTATTTTAAATTTCCGAGACGGTGCACGAAAAACCGATCGAATCTCGACTCTGCGCAAAGTTTATGACCGTCACGTTTTTTCGTGAAACCATGCTCATACGACTTACCATGGCTAATACATCGTGAATGGCCAGTATTTTGAATTTCCGAGACGGTGCACGAAAAACCGATCAAAACTCGACTCGCGCGCGACTTCGCGCAAAGTTTTTGACCGTCGTATTTTTTTGCGAAAGCGTGCTTGTACGACATCTCATGGGCTAATAAGACGGGAAAGGCCAGTATTTTGAATTTCCGAGACGGTGCACGAAAAACCGATCGAAACTCGACTCTGCGCAAAGTTTATGACCGTCGCGTTTTTTCGTGAAACCATGCTCATACGACTTACCATGGGCTAATACATCGTGAATGGCCAGTATTTTGAATTTCCCAGACGGTGCACGAAAAACCGATCGAAACTCGACTCGAGCGCGACTTCGCGCAAAGTTTTTGACCGTCGTATTTTTTTGCGAAAGCGTGCTTGTACGACATCTCATGGGCTAATAAGACGGGAAAGACCAGTATTTTGAATTTCCGAGACGGTGCACGAAAAACCGATCGAATATCGACTCTGCCCAAACTTTATGACCGTCGCGTTTTTTCGTGAAACCATGCTCATACGACTTACCATGGGCTAATACACCGTGAATGGCCAGTCTTTTGAATTTCCGAGACGGTGCACGAAAAACCGATCGAAACTCGACTCGCGCGCGACTTCGCGCAAAGTTTATGACCGTCGTATTTTTTTTGCGAAAGCGTGCCTGTACGACTTCTCATGGGCTAATAAGATGGGAAAGACAAGTATTTTGAATTTCCGAGACGGTGCACGAAAAACCGATCGAATCTCGACTCTGCGCAAAGTTTATGACCGTCGCGTTTTTTCGTGAAACCATGCTCATACGACTTACCATGGGCTAATACATCGTGAATGGCCATTATTTTGAATTTCCGAGACGGTGCACGAAAAACCGATCGAAACTCGACTCTCGCGCGACTTCGCGCAATGTTTTTGACCGTCGTATTTTTTTGCGAAAGCGTGCTTGTATGACTTCTCATGGGCTAATAAGACGGGAAAGAAAAGTATTTTAAATTTCCGAGACGTTGCACGAAAAACCGATCGAAACTCGACTCTGCGCAAAGTTTATGACCGTCGTGTTTTTTCGTGAAACCATGCTCATACGACTTACCATAATACATCGTGAATGGCCAGTATTTTGAATTTCCGAGACGGTGCACGAAAAACCGATCGAAACTCGACTCGCGCGCGACTTCGCGCAAAGTTTTTGACCGTCGTATTTTTTTGCGAAAGCGTGCTTGTATGACTTCTCCTGGGCTAATAAGATGGGAAAGACCAGTATTTTGAATTTCTGAGACGGTGCACGAAAAACCGATCGAATATCGACTCTACGCAAACTTTATGACCGTCGCGTTTTTTCGTAAAACCATGCTCATACGACTTACCATGGGCTAATACAACGTGAATGGCCAGTCTTTTGAATTTCCGAGACGGTGCACGAAAAACCGATCGAAACTCGACTCGCGCGCGACTTCGCGCAAAGTTTATGACCGTCGTATTTTTTTTGCGAAAGCGTGCCTGTACGACTTCTCATGGGCTAATAAGATGGGAAAGACAAGTATTTTGAATTTCCGAGACGGTGCACGAAAAACCGATCGAAATCGACTCTGCGCAAAGTTTATGACCGTCGCGTTTTTTCGTGAAACCATGCTCATACGACTTACCATGGGCTAATACATCGTGAATGGCCAGTATTTTGAATTTCCGAGATGGTGCACGAAAAACCGATCGAAACTCGACTCGCGCGCGACTTCGCGCAAAGTTTATTACCGTCGTATTTTTTTGCGAAAGTGTGCTTGTACGACTTCTCATGGGCTAATAAGACGGGAAAGACCAGTATTTTGAATTTCCGAGACGGTGCACGAAAAACCGATCGAATATCGACTCTGAACAAAGTTTATGACCGTCGCGTTTTTTCATGAAACCATGCTCATACGACTTACCATGGGCTAATACACCGTGAATGGCCGGTATTTTGAATTTCTGAGACGGTGCACGAAAAATCGATCGAAACTCGACTCGTGCGCGACTTCGCGCAAAGTGTATGACCGTCGTATTTTTTTGCGAAAGCGTGCCTGTACGACTTCTCATGGGCTAATAAGATGGGAAAGACCAGTATTTTAAATTTCTGAGATGGTGCACGAAAAACCGATAGAATCTCGACTCTGCGCAAAGTTTATGACCGTCGCGTTTTTTCGTGAAACCATGCTCATACGACTTACCATGGGCTAATACATCGTGAATGGCCAGTATTTTGAATTTCTGAGACGGTGCACGAAAAACCGATCGAAACTCGACTCGCGCGCGACTTAACGCAAAGTTTATGACCGTCGTATTTTTTTGCGAAAGTGTGCTTGTACGACTTCTGATGGGTTAATAAGACGGGAAAGACCAGTATTTTGAATTTCCGAGACGGTGCACGAAAAACTGATCGAAACTCGACTCGCGCGCGACTTCGCGCAAAGTTTTCGACCGTCGTATTTTTTTGCGAAAGCGTCCTTGTACGACATCTCATGGGCTAATAAGACGGGAAAGTCCAGTATTTTGAATTTCCGAGACGGTGCACGAAAATCCGATCGAAACTCGATTCGCGCGCGACTTCGCGCAAAGTTTTTGACCGTCGTATTTTTTTGCGAAAGCATGCTTGTACGACTTCTCATGGGCTAATAAGACGGGAAAGACCAGTATTTTGAATTTCCGAGACGTTGCACGAAAACAGATCGAATCTCGATTCTGCGCAAAGTTTATGACCGTCGCGTTTTTTCGTGAAACCATGCTCATACGACTTACCATGGGCTAATACATCGTGAATGGCCAGTATTTTGAATTTCCGAGACGGTGCACGAAAAACCGATCGAAACTCGACTCGCGCGCGACTTCGCGCAAAGATTATGACCGTCATATTTTTTTGCGAAAGCGTGCCTGTACGACTTCTCATGGGCTAATAAGACGGGAAAGACTAGTATTTTGAATTTCTGAGACGGTGCACGAAAAACTGATCGAATCTCGACTCTGCGCAAAGTTTATGACTGTCTCGTTTTTTCGTGAAACCATGCTGATACGACTTACCAAGGGCTAATACATCGTGAATGGCTAGTATTTTGAATTTCCGAGACGGTGCACGAAAAACCGATCGAAACTCGACTCGTGCGCGACTTCGCGCAAAGTTTATGACCGTCGTATTTTTTTGCGAAAGTGTGCTTGTACGACTTCTCATGGGCTAATTAGACGGGAAAGACCAGTATTTTGAATTTCCGAGACGGTGCACGAAAAACCGATCGAATATCGACTCTGCGCAAACTTTATGACCGTCGCGTTTTTTCGTGAAACCATGCTCATACGACTTACCATGGGCTAATACATCGTGAATGGCCAGTATTTTGAATTTCCGAGACGATGCACGAAAAACCGATCGAAACTCGACTCGTGCGCGACTTCGCGCAAAGTTTATGACCGTTGTATTTTTTTGCGAAAGTGTGCTTGTACGACTTCTCATGGGCTAATTAGACGGCAAAAGACCAGTATTTTGAATTTCCGAGACGGTGCACGAAAAACCGATCGAATATCGACTCTGCGCAAACTTTATGACCGTCGCGTTTTTTCGTGAAACCATGCTCATACGACTTACCATGGGCTAATACCCCGTGAATGGCCAGTCTTTTGAATTTCTGAGACGGTGCACGAAAAACCGATCGAAACTCGACGCGAGCATGACTTCGCGCAAAGTTTATGACCGTCGTATTTTTTTTGCGAAAGCGTGCCTGTACGACTTCTCATGGGCTAATAAGACGGGAAAGACAAGTATTTTGAATTTCCGAGACGGTGCACGAAAGACCGATCGAAACTCGACTCTGCGCAAAGTTTATGACCGTCGCTCTCGCAAAAAAATACGACGGTCAAAAACATTGCACGAAGTCGCGCGCTGTGTCGAGTTTCGATTGGTTTTACGTGCACCATCTCGAAAATTCAAAATACTGGCCATTCACGATGTATTAGCCCATGGTAAGTCGTATGAGCATGTAGAGAGAGAGGAGGAGAGACGGTGCACGCATCTGCTTGGGAATGGGGAGGAATGGGCCTGCGTTCCCTTGCGTGCGTGCGTGAGTGCTCTGCTCTGCTTGGGCTTGCGCTTGCGATCGACGCTGGGGGCGGCAACCTCTTCCCTTGCGCTTGTGCTTGCGATTGCTCCCTTGGGCGATTTCTCCTCTGCGATCGCTCCGCGGCGAGTGGAAGGCCGGCGGTCGCTCCTGCGATCAGCGATTCCAGGCCGGGAATCGGCGATTTCAGGCGTGGAAGGGCGGCGGCTCTTCTCCCCTAGGCGCGGGACGGACTCAAGGGCAAGAAACGGTGGAAGCTGCCCTGCGATTGGGGCTGGGTTCACTGCCGCTTCCTGCGGCAACTCCAGCGTGGAAAGGGCGACGGCTGCTTCTGCAATCGGCGTGGAAGGGGCGACGGCTGCGACATTAGTGTGGGCAGGGTGGTGGCTTCGTCTCCCCTAGGCGGCTGGCGGTCTCTAGGGCGAGCGACGCCATGGATGCGAGCGGCCGGACGCGGCACTCTGCTTCGCATCCTCTGTTCCAGCGGGATGCTCCTCCGCTGGCTTCTTCCCAGCGGCTGATTGCTTCACAGCAGAACGCCCCTCTCCAGCAGTCACAGCGGGAGAGGGTTGCTCCTCAGCCGTTGGTTACTTCACCGCGGGAGGGGGTTGCTCCTCTCCAACAGCCGCTGGTTCCTCCCCAGCAGCTTAGGCCGGTTTCACACCAGGATGTTCCACCGCTGATTTCTTCTTCTCGACGGGATGCTCCTTCAATGAACCAGGCCCGAGGTCGTTCACGATCTAGATCACGACCTCCAGCTCCTATTTCCCGAGATCCGAAGCCTTGGAGTAGCCTCTTCAAGGCTCCAGTGGGTAGTCCGGATCTTCGACTGGACTTTTATGCTCCAGAAGTACAGGCTGACCAGAAGATTGCTGTGTATGAGGCTATTGATTCCGACGAACTAATTGAGACATGGTCAATGGCAATTGTGGGCTACGTTGTTGGACTAAGAACATCCTTTTTCCCACTATCCTCATACATCAGAACTCGATGGGGAATATCAACATTTGATCTTCATATGTTGGAGACCGGATTCTTTGTATGCAGGCTTTATTCGGAAGAAGATTTACAACGGGTCCTTGAAGGATTTTGGACTATCCGTGGTCATCCAATGATACTACGACGCTGGGCACCTGATGTGAGATTGGAGTTAGACAGTCTACAGTCTATCCCAATATGGGTTTCTTTCCATGGACTTCCACTACATCTCTGGGGTCGTCGTTTTATTGCAAAGCTTTGCAGCACCCTGGGACAGCCATTGTATCTTGATAAGGCAACAGCTTCGCAAACGAGATTGACCTTTGCCAGAGCTTGTGTAATGGTTTCTTCTGATGAGGAATTGCCGAATAATGTTTCTTACCGTGATCTTGATGGGAGCACCCGAAAGGTGAAAGTCTCATATTCTTGGAAGCCACAACGATACAAGGTTTGTCTATCTTTTGGACATGTAAATGGTGCCTGCCAACAGCCTTCACAGAAAATCACACAGGTCTACCGACCACGCCAAGAGCCACAGAATGGGGTCACTACCACTAATCCAAGCACTGATACTCCAGTGCCAACAGTGGTGATGGCGGAGAAGATGATTGAACACTCTGACTCGTTGGGGCAGCGACACGAACAAAAGAAAGACAAGTCAGGACTTCCATCTTTACCTATTATATCAGAGACTTTCACTGCAAGAGCTTCCCAAGGTTCTCACTCCCCAATAACAACCTCGCCTTCACGAATCACTCCTTCAGATAATCAGGAAATTTCATTTCAACAACCTCTTGGGAACCAAGACATTGCAACTCACCAAACTCATCGCTCTTCGACACATCCCGCTATTCAGGACTCCTTGCCTCAAGGTACGCAAAAATTTAAACATTTGCAAGCTGTGGATGAGGTGGATAAATATAGGAATAGAGGATTAAAGGGTAAAGATATTATGCGAGAGGACCATGCAAAATCAAAGGATAAGAAAAAGGATGGTAGTGTCCTCCCAAAATTGCATGCTCTTCCTTCTATCTAGTATTGATGAAAATAAGCTGTTGGAATGTTCGTGGACTTAATAAGACTGAGAAATGTCGGGAGCTCAATAGAATAATCCGATCTGCTGCATGTGACATGGTGATTCTTGTGGAAACAAAAATTAAACCTCATCGTGTTCGAGTTCAGAAGAATTTAATATGGCCTGAGGCAGAACTTTTTACTAATGATTCTCAGGATACTTATGGTCGAGTTTGGGTCTTATGGCATCCTAACCTTGTTACTGCTTGGTTTATTTCTGCTACTAATCAATTCATTCATCTTAAGGCAGAGGATAAACAGACTGGATGTCAATTCAATATTACCGGTATTTATGCATCTAACAGTATGTCTGACAGGAATGCTCTATGGCGTGATCTGGTTAGCATTGCAAATAGTTATCCTACAGTACCTTGGGCTGTTCTCGGTGACTTTAATACTGTCAGATACACAAATGAGAAAGTGGGGGGTAGAGTGCTTTCCGAATGTCAGCTTCAACATTTTAATGATTGTATAGATACTGCTGCATTGACTGACATGAAATCTGTAGGTGATTGGTTCTCATGGAACAATCAAAGTACTGCTGAAAGAAAAATTATGGCTCGACTTGACAGATGTTTGATTAATCAGGAATGGTTAGCAGTTTTCCCAGATTCACTTCTTGAGTACGGTGCTAAGTTATTTTCGGATCACTCTATTATGCATATACATGCAGATAAAGCACTACCCAGAGTCAAGAAACCTTTTAGATTTTTTAATATGTGGAGTTCTCACCCGAAGTTCCTCGAAGTTATTAAGTCAGCTTGGGACATTAATGTCTTTGGTTCTCCCCCTTACATCCTATGTCAAAAACTAAAAGCATGCAAAGCAGCACTGAAGAAGTGGAATTCAACTACATTTGGAAATATCAACGATAGGGTTCAGTTATGCAAGAAAGAACTTATGGCTGTGCAAAGCGAGCTAAATCTTCAACCTCTGGATGCGAATCTTATATACAAAGAGGCTGCTGCTAGAAATAACTTTATGCAAGCTTTGAAGCAGGAGGAATGCTTTTTGAAACAGAAGTCACGACAGCATTGGCTTACTTTAGGGGATTCTAATACGAAGTTTTTCTATGCTGCTATTGCTACCAGAAGGGCTACTAATCGCATCAAAAAATGCAAAGGTATAGATGGTAATCTCATTGAGGATCTGGATGAGGTTAAAAATTACACCAAGCAATTTTTTTATTCCTTACTCAATCAGGAACAGCAGCCTAATAGTATTCATGTTGGGCCTACAAGACGACTTGATTCTGAAGCCCTCTCTCATCTTAATGCCCCAATAACGGATGATGAAATTGTGAAAGTTGTTTTTAAGTCCCCGAAGCACAAAAGCCCTGGTCCAGATGGATTTCCAGCTGAGTTTTATCAAATTGCATGGGCTATTGTAGGCAACGATGTCATAAAAGCCTGTCGACATTTTTTCTCCTCAGGTCACATTCTTAAAGAAATGAATTGCACTTTTATTTCTTTAGTGCCTAAAAATGATGGAGCCGATTCATTGGAGAACTACCGTCCTATTTCACTGTGCAACTTTATTTATAAGGTTATCTCTAAGTTGCTGGCAGATAGACTACAAAAGGTCATGAATAAGGTTATTAGTCCTAATCAGGCTGCTTTTCTTAAAGGGAGGAGTATCCATCATAATGTCCTGCTTGCTAATGATTTGGTTAAGGATCTACATTCTAAAACAAGAGGAAAAAAGATCTGTTTTAAAGCTGATTTACGAAAGGCCTTTGACTCAGTCAATAGGAATTTTATTTACATGATGCTCCATAATATGGGCTTCCCTCAGCACTGGGTTAAATGGATTCAATGTTGCTTGGAAACTCCAAAATTTTCAATTCTCTTTAATGGTTCACCTATTGGCTTCTTTGGGAGTAAGAATGGCATTCGGCAAGGCGATCCACTATCTCCTTATCTTTTTACCATTGCAATGGAAGGGCTCAGTTGTATGTTAGAAGAGACTGTTTCCAATGGCAAAATTAAGGTACCACATTATGGTTCTGTTTATATCTCTCACATAACATTTGCCGACGACCTTATTATCTTCCTTCGAGATGATCCAGTTTCTGTGAGTAATCTGGCAGATATTCTTAATGAATTTGGTAAAGTTTCTGGTCTTAAGCTAAACCATGCAAAGAGCAAAGTATATGTGGGTGCTTGCATTGACAATAAGGATCATATTGCTCAAACATTGGGAGTTGCTGAAGGAAATTTACCGGTTCCTTACTTGGGTCTCCCACTTATATCCACTGGAATCAACAAAGCCTCCTGTCAGCCTATTATACAAAAAATTAAGAACAGAATTTCCTCTTGGAAAAATAGGCTTCTTTCTAAAGCTGGACGACTTGAACTTATTCGATCTGTGTTGATCTCTTATTCTATTTATTGGTCTCATGCATTCCTTCTATCTGCCGGGCTTCTCCATTATATTGATAAATTACTTATGAACTTCTTTTGGAATGGCACAGATGGTAAGGCAATGCACATGGTGAATTGGGACAGCATTTGCAAACCGAAGGATGAAGGGGGGCTGAATCTTCGACATATTAGAGATTGGAATAAAGCTTGTATGGTAAAGCAATTATGGGATATTTTACAAAACAAGTCTTCCTTATGGTCACAATGGGTTTTTGCTAGGTACCTAACTAAGGAATCAATCTGGGAAACATCTGTAAAAACATCTCATTCTTCTGCTTGGAAAGGAATTCTGAAGGCAAGGCGATGGCTACGTAACAATATTTCTTATGTGATTTCTTCTGGAACCAATATTAATATGTGGTATGATCCTTGGGTGAATGGGAAAAGTATATTTCAGATATTTGGTGATAGAGTACGACAGGATCTGGGGGCTCCCAAAGACTGGAAGGTTTCTGAATTCATTAACAATGGTACTTGGTGTCTTCCCAACCCTACCTCCCCTGACATGTTATTACTTTGGCCGACTATTAGGGCTATTCCAATCATGAACAACTCTTCAGATATGCTTATTTGGCTTCATGATAACGGTAAATTTAGTGCTACATCTGCATGGAACCAAATTAGACGACGAAACAACAAGTGGATCCAAAGTAGTTGGACATGGGATAGTCCATGCTCACAGCGACATTCCTTATGTACATGGCAGGCCCTTCTCGGCAAACTTCCTACGATGGACAATATGCAGCGAAGAGGTATTTATATTGTAAATCGGTGCTCTTTGTGTATGCAAAATGAAGAAAGTGTTGACCATCTCTACTTTGCTTGTGATTATTCATCTTGGATATGGAAGGAGATCTTGAAGCGATTTGATTTTCAAAGGCTACCACGGCCAAACATGCATCATGAATTAGAAATGCTTATGCAAAGCTTCTCAAGAAAAGGGCCTCTTACACAACTAGCAAGAATTATATTCAGATGTGCTATTTGGTGGATTTGGAAGGAGAGGTGTGGCAGAATTTTTGAGTGTCACAACATGAACAAAGCTCAAATTCTGATAGAGATTCTTCAGGACTCACGATCATGTATGGAGCAAGAATTGAATACAGAGCACCTAACAAGAAGAGAGAAAGATATTTTCACAAGATTCAATTTTTCCATTCGTCAAGAATCACTCGAATAATGATGAAGATTGTAATGTATTATATGGGGCAAAGCTTATATTTTGTGATGTATCCACAAGTAGTCCAGAACAGTCTAGCTATTGCATTTTATTATTTATTAAATTCCTTATGCTACTCTTGGAGATGAGTTCGATGAAGCGTGCCCATTTCACCATCTTTTGGTGGGGTGCAATCTTCTCGACTACACTAAGAGACTTCAGGCTTTAGTCTATGGCTTGTGTAGACAAAGCTTTTTGTATAAATCTTTTACAAAATACATTATCTTTACTTACCAAAAAAAAAAAAAATACGACGGTTATAAACTTTGCGCGAAGTCGCGCGCGAATCTAGTTTCGATCGGTTTTTCGTGCACCGTCTCGGAAATTCAAAATACTAGCCATTCACGATGTATTAGCCCATGGTAAGTCGTATGAGCATGGTTTCACGAAAAAACGCGACCGTCATAAACTTTGCGCTAAGTCGCGCGCGAGTCGAGTTTCGATCGGTTTTTCGTGCACCGTCTCGGAAATTCAAAATACTGGCCATTCACGATGTATTAGCCCATGGTAAGTCGTATGAGCATGGTTTCACGAAAAAACGTGACGGTCATAAACTTTGCGCAGAGTCGAGATTCTATCGGTTTTTCGTGCACCGTCTCGGAAATTCAAAATACTGGTCTTTCCCATCTTATTAGCCCATGAGAAGTCGTACAGGCACGCTTTCGCAAAAAAAATACGACGGTCATAAATTTGCGCGAAGTCGCGCGCGAGTCGAGTTTCGATCGGTTTTTCGTGCACCGTCTCGGAAATTCAAAAGACTGGCCATTCACGGTGTATTAGCCCATGGTAAGTCGTATGAGCATGGTTTCACGAAAAAACGCGACGGTCATAAAGTTTGCGCAGAGTCGATATTCGATCGGTTTTAAGTGCACCGTCTCGAAAATTCAAAATACTGGTCTTTCCCATCTTATTAGCCCATGAGAAGTCGTAGAGGCACGCTTTCGCAAAAAAATACGACGGTCATAAACTTTGCGCGAAGTCGCGCGCGAATTTTGTTTCGATCGGTTTTTCGTGCACCGTCTCGGAAATTCAAAATACTGGCCATTCACGATGTATTAGCCCATGGTAAGACGTATGAGCATGGTTTCACGAAAAAACGCGACCGTCATAAACTTTGCGCAGAGTCGATATTCGATCGGTTTTAAGTGCACCGTCTCGAAAATTCAAAATACTGGTCTTTCACGAAACCATGTTCATACGACTTACCATGGGCTAATACACCGTGAATGGCCAGTCTTTTGAATTTCTGAGACGTTGCACGAAAAACCGATCGAAACTCGACTCGCGCGCGACTTCGCGCAAATTTATGACCGTCGTATTTTTTTTGCGAAAGCGTGCCTGTACGACTTCTCATGGGCTAATAAGACGGGAAAGACCAGTATTTTGAATTTCCGAGATGGTTCACGAAAAACCGATCGAATATCGACTCTGCGCAAATTTATGACCGTCGCGTTTTTTCGTGAAACCATGCTCATACGACTTACCATGGGCTAATACACCGTGAATGGCCAGTCTTTTGAATTTCCGAGACGGTGCACGAAAAACCGATCGAAACTCGACTCGCGCGCGACTTCGCGCAAAGTTTATGACCGTCGTTTTTTTTTTGCGAAAGCGTGCCTGTACGACTTCTCATGGGCTAATAAGACGGGAAAAACAAGTATTTTGAATTTTCGAGATGGTGCACGAAAAACCGATCGAAACACGACTCGTGCGCGACTTCGCGCAAAGTTTTTGACCGTCGTATTTTTTTGCGAAAGCATGCTTGTACGACTTCTCATGGGCTAATAAGACGGGAAAGACCAGTATTTTAAATTTCCGAGACGGTGCACGAAAAACCGATCGAATATCGACTCTGCACAAACTTTATTACCGTCGCGTTTTTTCGTGAAACCATACTCATACGACTTACCATGGGCTAATACATCGTGAATGGCCAGTATTTTGAATTTCCGAGCCGGTGCACGAAAAACGTATCGAAACTCGACTCGTGCGCGACTTCGCGCAAAGTTTATGACCGTCGGATTTTTTTGCGAAAGCGTGCCTGTACGACTTCTCATGGGCTAATAAGACGGGAAAGACCAGTATTTTGAATTTCCGAGACGGTGCACGAAAAACCGATCGAATCTCGACTCTGCGCAAAGTTTATGACCGTCGCGTTTTTTCGTGAAACCATGCTCATACGACTTACCATGGGCTAATACATCGTGAATGGCCAGTATTTTGAATTTCCGAGACGGTGCACGAAAAACCGATCGAAACTCTACTCGCGCGCGACTTCGCGCAAAGTTTTTGACCGTCGTATTTTTTTGCGAAAGCTTGCTTGTATGACTTCTCATGGGCTAATAAGACGGGAAAGACCAGTATTTTGAATTTCCGAGATGATGCACAAAAAACCGATCGAATCTCGACTCTGCGCAAAGTTTATGACCGTCGCGTTTTTTCGTGAAACCATGCTAATACGACTTACCATGGGCTAATACATCGTGAATGGCCAGTATTTTGAATTTCCGAGACGGTGCACGAAAAACCGATCGAAACTCGACTCGCGCGCGACTTCGCGCAAAGTTTATGACCGTCGTATTATTTTGCGAAAGCGTGCCTGTACGACTTCTCATGGGCTAATAAGACGGGAAAGACCAGTATTTTGAATTTCTGAGACGGTGCACGAAAAACCGATCGAATCTCGACTCTGCGCAAAGTTTATGACCGTCGCGTTTTTTCGTGAAACCATGCTCATAAGACTTACCATGGGCTAATACATTGTGAATGGCCAGTATTTTGAATTTCCGAGATGGTGCACGAAAAACCGATCGAAACTCTACTCGCGCGCGACTTTACGCAAAGTTTTTGACCGTCGTATTTTTTTGCGAAAGCGTGCTTGTATGACTTCTCATGGGCTAATAAGATGGGAAAGACCAGTATTTTGAATTTCCGAGACGGTGCACGAAAAACCGATCGAATCTCGACTCTGCGCAAAGTTTATGACCGTCGCGTTTTTTCGTGAAACCATGCTCATACGACTTACCATGGGCTAATACATCGTGAATGGCCAGTATTTTGAATTTCCGAGACGGTGCACGAAAAACCGATCGAAGCTCGACTCGCGCGCGACTTCGCGCAAATTTTATGACCGTCGTATTTTTTTGCGAAAGTGTGCTTGTACGACTTCTCATGGGCTAATAAGATGGGAAAGACCAGTATTTTGAATTTTCGAGACGGTGCACTTAAAACCGATCGAATATCGACTCTGCGCAAACTTTATGACCGTCGCGTTTTTTCGTGAAACCATGCTCATACGACTTACCATGGGCTAATACACCGTGAATGGCCAGTCTTTTGAATTTCCGAGACGGTGCACGAAAAACCGATCGAAACTCGACTCGCGCGCGACTTCGCGCAAATTTATGACCGTCGTATTTTTTTTGCGAAAGCGTGCCTGTACGACTTCTCATGGGCTAATAAGATGGGAAAGACCAGTATTTTGAATTTCCGAGACGGTGCACGAAAAACCGATAGAATCTCGACTCTGCGCAAAGTTTATGACCGTCACGTTTTTTCGTGAAACCATGCTCATACGACTTACCATGGGCTAATACATCGTGAATGGCCAGTATTTTGAATTTCCGAGACGGTGCACGAAAAAACCGATCGAAACTCGACTCGCGCGCGACTTAGCGCAAAGTTTATGACGGTCGCGTTTTTTCGTGAAACCATGCTCATACGACTTACCATGGGCTAATACATCGTGAATGGCTAGTATTTTGAATTTCCGAGACGGTGCACGAAAAACCGATCGAAACTAGATTCGCGCGCGACTTCGCGCAAAGTTTATAACCATCTCCAAGAGTAGCACAAGGAAGTTAATAAATAATAAAATGCAATAGCTAGACTGTTCTGGACTACTTGTGGATACATCACAAAATATAAGCTTTGCCCCATATAATATATTACAATCTTCATCATTATTCGAGTGATTCTTGACGAATGGAATGGGGGGGAATGGGCCTGCGTTCCCTTGCGTGCGTGCGTGAGTGCTCTGCTCTGCTTGGGCTTGCGGTTGCGATCGACGCTGGGGACGACAACCTCATCTCTTACCGAAGAGTGGGCAGCGGAGGGCGATTGCTCCCTTGGGCGATTTCTCCTCAACGATCGCTCCGCGGCGAAGGAAGGCCGACGGTCGCTCTTGCGATCAGCGATTCCAGGCGGGGAATCGGCGATTTCAGGCGTGGAAGGGCGGCGGTTCTTCTCCCCTAGGAGCGGGACGGACTCTAGGGCGAGAAACGGTGGAGGCTGCGCTGCGATTGGGGCTGGGTTCACTGCCGCTCTTCCTGCGGCAACTCCAAGGGCGACGGCTGCTTGCAATCGGCGTGAAAAGGGCGACGGCTGCGACCTTAGTGTTGGAAGGGTGGTGGCTTCCTCTCCCCTAGGAGGCTGGCGATCTCTAGGGTGAGCGACGCCATGGATGCGAGCGACTCTGCTTCGCATCCTCTGTTCCAGCGGGATGCTCCTCCGCTGGCTTCATCCCAGCGGCCTGCGCTGGTTGCTTCCCAGCGGAACGCCCCTCTCCAGCAACAACGGGAGAGGGTTGCTTCTCAACCGCTGGTTCCTTCACAGCGGGAGGGGGTTGCTCCTCTCCAACAGCCGCTGGTTCCTCCCCAGCAGCTTAGGCCGGTTTCACACCAGGATGTTCCACCGCTGAATTCTTCTTCTCGACGGGATGCTCCTTCAATGAACCAGGCCCGAGGTCGTTCACGATCTAGATCACGACCTCCTCCTCCTATTTCCCGAGATCCTCGGCCTTGGAGTAGCCTCTTCAAGGCTCCAGTGGGTAGTCCGGATCTTCGACTGGACTTTTTTGCTCCAGAAGTACTGGCTGATCAGAAGATTGCTGTGTATGAGGCTATTGATTCTGACGAACTAATTGAGACATGGTCCATGGCAATTGTGGGCTACGTTGTTGGACTAAGAACATCATTTTTTCCATTATCCTCATATATCAGAACTCGATGGGGAATATCAACATTTGATCTTTATATGTTGGAGACCGGATTCTTTGTATGCAAGCTTTATTCTGAAGAAGATTTACAACGGGTCCTTGAAGGATTTTGGACTATCCGTGGTCATCCAATGATACTACGATGCTGGGCACCTGATGTGAGATTGGAGTTAGACAGTCTACAATCTATCCCAATATGGGTTTCTTTCCATGGACTTCCACTACATCTCTGGGGTCGTCGTTTTATTGCAAAGCTTTGCAGCACCTTGGGACAGCCATTGTATATTGATAAGGCAACAGCTTCGCAAACGAGATTGACCTTTGCCAGAGCTTGTGTAATGGTTTCTTCCGATGAGGAACTACCGAATGAAGTTTCTTACCGTGATCTTGATGGGAGCACTCGAAAGGTGAAAGTCTCATATTCTTGGAAGCCACAACGATGCAAGGTTTGTCTATCTTTTGGACATGTAAATGGTGCTTGCCAACAGCCTTCACAAAAAATCACACAGGTCTACCGACCACGCCAAGAGCCACAGAATGGGGTCATTACCACTAAACCAAGCACTGATACTCCAGTGCCAACAGAGATGATGGCGGAGAAGATGAATGAGCACTCTGACTCGTTGGGGCAGCGACACGAACAGGAGAAAGACAAGTCATGACTTTCATCTTTTCCTATTATATCAGAGACTTTCACTGCAGGAGCTTCCCATGGTTCTCACTCCCCAATAACAACCTCGCCGTCACGAATCATTCCTTCAGATAATCAGGAAATTTCATTTCAACAACCTCTTGGGAACAAAGACATTGCAACTCACCAAACTCATCGCTCTTCGACACATCCCACTATTCAGGACTCCTTGCCTCAAGGTACGCAAAAGTTTAAACATTTGCAAGCTGTGGATGAGGTGGATAAATATAGGAATAAAGGATTAAAGGGTAAAGATATTATGCGGGAGGACCATGTAAAATCAAAGGATAAGAAAAAGGATGGTAGTGTCCTCCCAAAATCGCATGCTCTTTCTTCTATCTAGTATTAATGAAAATAATCTGTTGGAATGTTCATGGACTTAATAAGACTGAGAAATGTCGGGAGCTCAATAGAATAATCAGATCTGCTGCATGTGATATTGTGATTCTTGTGGAAACAAAAATTAAAACCCATCGTGTTCGAGTTCAGAAGAATTTAATATGGCCTGAGGCAGAACTTTTTACTAATGATTCTCAGGATACTTATGGTCGAGTTTGGGTCTTATGGCATCCTAACCTTGTTACTGCTTGGTTTATTTCTGCTACTAATCAATTCATTCATCTTAAGGCAGAGGATAAACAGACTGGATGTCAATTCAATATTACCGGTATCTATGCATCTAACAGTATGCCTGACAGGAATGCTCTATGGCGTGATCTGGTTAGCATTGCAAATAGTTATCCTACAGTACCTTGGGTTGTTCTCGGTGACTTTAATACTGTCAGATACACAAATGAGAAAGTGGGGGGTAGAGTGCTTTCAGAATGTCAGCTTCAACATTTTAATGATTGTATAGATACTGCTGCATTGACTGACATGAAATCTGTAGGTGATTGGTTCTCATGGAGCAATCAAAGTACTGCTGATAGAAAAATTATGGCTCGACTTGACAGATGTTTGATAAATCAGGAATGGTTAGCAGTTTTCCCAGATTCACTTCTTGAGTACGGTGCTAAGTTATTTTCGGATCACTCTATTATGCATATACATGCAGATAAAGCACTACCCAGAGTCAAGAAACCTTTTAGATTTTTTAATATGTGGAGTTCTCACCCTAAGTTCCTCGAAGTTATTAAGTCAGCTTGGGACATTAATGTATTTGGTTCTCCTCCTTACATCCTATGTCAAAAGCTAAAAGCATGCAAAGCAGCACTTAAGAAGTGGAATTCAACTACATTCGGAAATATCACCAACAGGGTTCAGTTATGCAAGAAAGAACTTATGACTGTGCAAAGCGAGCTAAATCTTCAACCTCTGGATGCGAATCTTATATACAAAGAGGCTGCTGCTAGAAATAACTTTATGCAAGCTTTGAAGCAGGAGGAATGCTTTTTGAAACAGAAGTCACGACAGCATTGGGGGATTCTAATACGAAGTTTTTCTATGCTGCTATTGCTACCAGAAGGGCTACTAATCGTATAAAAAAATGCTAAGGTATAGATGGTAATCTCATTGAGGATCTGGATGAGGTTAAAAATTACACCGAGCAATTTTTTTATTCCTTACTCAATCAGGAGCAGCAGCCTAATAGTATTCATGTTGGGCCTACAAGACGACTTGATTCTGAAGCCCTCTCTCATCTTAATGCCCCAATAATGGATGATGAAATTGTGAAAGTTGTTTTTAAGTCCCCGAAGCACAAAAGCCCTGGTCCAGATGGATTTCCAGCTGAGTTTTATCAAATTGCATGGTCTATTGTAGGCAACGATGTCATAAAAGCTTGTCGACATTTTTTCTCCTCAGGTCATATTCTTAAAGAAATGAATTGCACTTTTATTTCTTTAGTGCCTAAAAATGATGGAGCCGATTCATTGGAGAACTACCGTCCTATTTCACTGTGCAACTTTATTTATAAGGTTATCTCGAAGTTACTGGCAGATAGACTACAAAAGGTCATGAATAAGGTCATTAGTCCTAATCAGGCTACTTTTATTAAAGGGAGGAGTATCCATCATAATGTCCTGCTTGCTAATGATTTGGTTAAGGATCTACATTCTAAAACAAGAGGAAAAAAGATATGTTTTAAAGCTGATTTACGAAAGGCCTTTGACTCAGTCAATAGACAATTTATTTACATGATGCTCCATAATATGGGCTTCCCTCAGCACTGGGTTCAATGGATTCAATGTTGCTTGGAAACTCCAAAATTTTCGATTCTCTTTAATGGTTCACCTATTGGCTTCTTCGGGAGTAAGAATGGCATTCGGCAAGGCGATCCACTATCTCCTTATCTTTTTACGATTGCAATGGAAGGACTCAGTTGTATGTTAGAAGAGGCTGTTTCCAATGGCAAAATTAAGGTAGCATATTATGGTTCTGTTTATATCTCTCACATAACATTTGCTGATGACCTTATTATCTTCCTTCGAGATGATCCAGTTTCTGTGAGTAATCTGGCAGATATTCTTAATGAATTTGGTATAGTTTCTGGTCTTAAGCTAAACCATGCAAAAAGCAAAGTATACGTTGGTGCTTGCATTGAAAATAAGGATCATATTGCTCAAACATTGGGAGTTGCTGAAGGAAATGTACCGGTTCCTTACTTGGGTCTTCCACTTATATCCACTGGAATCAACAAAGTCTCCTGTCAGCCTATCCTACAAAAAATTAAGAACAGAATTTCCTCTTGGAAAAATAGGCTTCTTTCTAAAGCTGGACGACTTGAACTTATTCGATCAGTGTTGATCTCTTATTCTATTTATTGGTCTCATGCATTCCTTCTACCAGCCGGGCTTCTCAATGATATTGATAAATTACTTATGAACTTCTTTTGGAATGACACATATGGTAAGGCAATGCATATGGTGAATTGGGACAACATTTGCAAACCGAAGGATGAAGGGGGATTGAATCTTCGACATATTAGAGATTGGAATAAAGCTTGTATGGTAAAGCAATTATGGGATATTTTACAAAACAAGTCTTCTTTATGGTCACAATGGGTTTTTGCTAGGTACCTTACCAAGGAATCAATCTGGGAAGTATATGCAAAAACATCTCATTCTGCTGCTTGGAAAGGAATTCTGAAGGCAAGGAGATGGCTACGTAACAATATTTCTTATGTGATTTCTTCTGGAACCAATATTAATATGTGGTATGATCCTTGGGTGAATGGGAAAAGTATATTTCAAATATTTGGTGATAGAGTACGACAGGATCTGGGGGCTCCCAAAGACTGGAAGGTTTCTGAATTCATTAACAATGGTACATGGTGTCTTCCTAACCCTACCTCCCCAGACATGTTATTACTTTGGCCGACTATTAGGGCTATTCCAATCAAGAACAACTCTTCAGATATGCTTATTTGGCTTCATGATAATGGTAAATTTAGTGCTACATCTGCATGGAACCAAATTAGACGACGAAACAACAAGTGGATCCCAAGTAGTTGGACATGGGATAGTCCATGCTCACAGCGACATTCCTTATGTACATGGCAGGCCCTTCTCGGCAAACTTCCTACGATGGACAATATGCAGCGAAGAGGTATTTATATTGTAAATCGGTGCTCTTTGTGTATGCAAAAGGAAGAAAGCGTTGACCATCTATACTTTGCTTGTGATTATTCATCTTGGATATGGGAAGAGATCTTTTAGCGATTTGATCTTCAAAGGCTACCACGGCCAAACTTGCATCATGAACTAGAAAGGCTAATGCAAGGCTTCTCAAGAAAGGGTCCTCTTACACAACTAGCAAGAATTATATTCAGATGTGCTATTTGGTGGATTTGGAAGGAGAGGTGTGGCAGAATTTTTGAGTGTCACAACATGAACAAAGCTCAAATTCTGATAGAGATTCTTCAGGACTCACGATCATGCATGGAGCAAGAATTGAATATAGAGCACCTAACAAGAAGAGAGAAAGAGATTTTCACAAGATTCAATTTTTTCATTAGTCAATAATCACTCGAATAATGATGAAGATTGTAATGTATTATGGGGCAAAACTTATATTTTGTGATGTATCCACAAGTACTCTAGGACAGTCTAGCAATTGCATTTTTTATTAACTTCCTTGTGCTACTCTTGGTAATGAGTTTGATGAAGTGTGCCCATTTCACCTTCTTTAGGTGGGGTACAATCTTCTCGACCACACTAAGAGACTTCGGGCTTTAGTCTATGGCTTGTGTAGACAAAGCTTCTTTGTACAAATCTTTTACAAAATACATTATCTTTACTTACCAAAAAAAAAATGGAAAAATTGAATCTTTACTTACAAAAAACATCGTGAATGGCTAGTCTTTTGAATTTCCGAGACGGTGCACGAAAAACCGATCGAAACTCAACTCACGCGCGACTTCGCGCAAAGTTTATGACCGACGTATTTTTTTTGCGAAAGCGTGCCTGTACGACTTCTCATGGGCTAATAAGATAGGAAAGACCAGTATTTTGAATTTCCGAGACGGTGCATGAAAAACCGATAGAATCTCGACTCTGCGCAAAGTTTATGACCGTCACGTTTTTTCGTGAAACCATGCTCATACGACTTACCATGGGCTAATACATCGTGAATGGCCAGTATTTTGAATTTCCTAGACGGTGCACGAAAAACCGATCGAAACTCGACTCGCGCGCGACTTAGCGCAAAGTTTATGACGGTCGCGTTTTTTCGTTAAACCATGCTCATACGACTTACCATGGGCTAATACATCGTGAATGGCCAGTATTTTGAATTTCCGAGACGGTGCACGAAAAACCGATCGAAACTAGATTCGCGCGCGACTTCGCGAAAAGTTTATGACCGTCGTATTTTTTTGCGAAAGCGTGCCTGTACGACTTATCATGGGCTAATAAGACGGGAAAGACAAGTATTTTGAATTTCCGAGACAGTGCACGAAAAATCGATAGAATCTCGACTCTGCGCAAAGTTTATGACCGTCGCGTTTTTTCGTGAAACCATGCTCATACGACTTACCATGGGCTAATACATCGTGAATGGCCAGTATTTTGAATTTCCGAGACGGTGCACGAAAAACCGATCGAAACTTGACTCACGCGCGACTTCGCGCAAAGTTTATGACCGTCGTATTTTTTTGCGAAAGTGTGCTTGTACAACTTCTCATGGGCTAATAAGACGGGAAAGACCAGTATTTTGAATTTCCGAGACGGTTCACGAAAAACCGATCGAATATCGACTCTGCGCAAACTTTATGACCGTCGCGTTTTTTCGTGAAACCATGCTCATACGACTTACCATGGGCTAATACACCGTGAATGGCCAGTCTTTTGAATTTCCGAGACGGTGGACGAAAAACCGATCGAAACTCGACTCGCGCGCGACTTCGCACAAAGTTTAAGACCGTCGTTTTTTTTTTTTGCGAAAGCGTGCCTGTACGACTTCTCATGGGCTAATAAGACGGGAAAAACAAGTATTTTGAATTTCCGAGACGGTGCATGAAAAACCGATAGAATCTCGACTCTGCGCAAAGTTTATGACCGTCACGTTTTTTCGTGAAACCATGCTCATACGACTTACCATGGGCTAATACATCGTGAATGGCCAGTATTTTGAATTTCCTAGACGGTGCACGAAAAACCGATCGAAACTCGACTCGCGCGCGACTTAGCGCAAAGTTTATGACGGTCGCGTTTTTTCGTTAAACCATGCTCATACGACTTACCATGGGCTAATACATCGTGAATGGCCAGTATTTTGAATTTCCGAGACGGTGCACGAAAAACCGATCGAAACTAGATTCGCGCGCGACTTCGCGAAAAGTTTATGACCGTCGTATTTTTTTGCGAAAGCGTGCCTGTACGACTTATCATGGGCTAATAAGACGGGAAAGACAAGTATTTTGAATTTCCGAGACAGTGCACGAAAAATCGATAGAATCTCGACTCTGCGCAAAGTTTATGACCGTCGCGTTTTTTCGTGAAACCATGCTCATACGACTTACCATGGGCTAATACATCGTGAATGGCCAGTATTTTGAATTTCCGAGACGGTGCACGAAAAACCGATCGAAACTAGATTCACGCGCGACTTCGCGAAAAGTTTATGACCGTCGTATTTTTTTGCGAAAGCGTGCCTGTACGACTTATCATGGGCTAATAAGACGGGAAAGACAAGTATTTTGAATTTCCGAGACGGTGCACGAAAAACCGATAGAATCTCGACTCTGCGCAAAGTTTATGACCGTCGCGTTTTTTCGTGAAACCATGCTCATACGACTTACCATGGGCTAATACATCGTGAATGGCCAGTATATTGAATTTTCGAGACGGTGCATGAAAAACCGTTCGAAACTCGACTCGCGCGCGACTTCGCGCAAAGTTTATGACCGTCGTATTTTTTTGCGAAAGTGTGCTTGTACGACTTCTCATGGGTTAATAAGACGGGAAAGACCAGTATTTTGAATTTTCGAGACGGTTCACGAAAAACCGATCGAATATCGACAATGCTCAAACTTTATGACCGTCGCATTTTTTCGTGAAACCATGCTCATACGACTTACCATGGGCTAATACACCGTGAATGGCCTGTATTTTGAATTTCCGAGACGGTGCACGAAAAACCGATCGAAACTCGACTCGCGCGCGACTTCGCGCAAAGTTTTTGACCGTCGTATTTTTTTGCGAAAGCTTGCTTGTATGACTTCTCATGGGCTAATAAGACGGGAAAGACCAGTATTTTGAATTTCCGAGATGGTGCACGAAAAACCGATCGAATCTCGACTCTGCGCAAAGTTTATGACCGTCGCGTTTTTTCGTGAAACCATGCTCATACGACTTACCATGGGCTAATACATCGTGAATGGCCAGTATTTTGAATTTCCGAGACGGTGCACGAAAAACCGATCGAAACTAGATTCACGCGCGACTTCGCGAAAAGTTTATGACCGTCGTATTTTTTTGCGAAAGCGTGCCTGTACGACTTATCATGGGCTAATAAGACGGGAAAGACCAGTATTTTGAATTTCCGAGACGGTGCACGAAAAACCGATCGAATCTCGACTCTGCGCAAAGTTTATGACCGTCGCGTTTTTTCGTGAAACCATGCTCATACGACTTACCATGGGCTAATACATCATGAATGGCCAGTATTTTGAATTTCCGAGACGGTGCACGAAAAACCGATCGAAACTCGACTCGCGCGCGACTTCGCGCAAAGTATTTGACCGTCGTATTTTTTTGCGAAAGCGTGCTTGTATGACTTCTCATGGGCTAATAAGACGGGAAAGACCCGTATTTTGAATTTCCGAGACGGTGCACGAAAAACCGATCGAATCTCGACTCTGCGCAAAGTTTATGACCGTCACGTTTTTTCGTGAAACCATGCTCATACGACTTACCATGGGCTAATACATCGTGAATGGCCAGTATTTTGAATTTCCGAGACGGTGCACGAAAAACCGATCGAAACTCGACTCGCGCGCGACTTCGCGCAATGTTTATGACCGTCGTATTTTTTTGCGAAAGTGTGCTTGTACGACTTCTCATGGGCTAATAAGACGAGAAAGACCAGTATTTTGAATTTCCGAGACGGTGCACTTAAAACCGATCGAATATCGACTCTGCGCAAACTTTATGACCGTCGCGTTTTTTCATGAAACCATGCTCATACGACTTACCATGGGCTAATACACCGTGAATGGCCAGTCTTTTGAATTTCCGAGACGGTGCATGAAAAACCGATCGAAACTCGACTCGCGCGCGACTTCGCGCAAAGTTTATGACCGTCGTATTTTTTTTGCGAAAGCGTGCCTGAACGACTTCTCATGGGCTAATAAGATAGGAAAGACCAGTATTTTGAATTTCCGAGACGGTGCACGAAAAACCGATAGAATCTCGACTCTGCGCAAAGTTTATGACCGTCACGTTTTTTCGTGAAACCATGCTCATACGACTTACCATGGGCTAATACATCGTGAATGGCCAGTATTTTGAATTTCCGAGACGGTGCACGAAAAACCGATCGAAACTCCACTCGCGCACGACTTAGCGCAAAGTTTATGACGGTCGCGTTTTTTCGTGAAACCATGCTCATACGACTTACCATGGGCTAATACATCGTGAATGGCCAGTATTTTGAATTTCCGAGACGGTGCACGAAAAACCGATCGAAACTAGATTCACGCGCGACTTCGCGAAAAGTTTATGACCGTCGTATTTTTTTGCGAAAGCGTGCCTGTACGACTTATCATGGGCTAATAAGACGGGAAAGACAAGTATTTTGAATTTCCGAGACGGTGCACGAAAAACCGATAGAATCTCGACTCTGCGCAAAGTTTATGACCGTCGCGTTTTTTTCGTGAAACCATGCTCATACGACTTACCATGGGCTAATACATCGTGAATGGCCAGTATATTGAATTTTCGAGACGGTGCATGAAAAACCGTTCGAAACTCGACTCGCGCGCGACTTCGCGCAAAGTTTATGACCGTCGTATTTTTTTGCGAAAGTGTGCTTGTACGACTTCTCATGGGTTAATAAGACGGGAAAGACCAGTATTTTGAATTTTCGAGACGGTTCACGAAAAACCGATCGAATATCGACAATGCGCAAACTTTATGACCGTCGCATTTTTTCGTGAAACCATGCTCATACGACTTACCATGGGCTAATACACCGTGAATGGCCTGTATTTTGAATTTCCGAGACGGTGCACGAAAAAACCGATCGAAACTCGACTCGCGCGCGACTTCGCGCAAAGTTTTTGACCGTCGTATTTTTTTGCGAAAGCTTGCTTGTATGACTTCTCATGGGCTAATAAGACGGGAAAGACCAGTATTTTGAATTTCCGAGATGGTGCACGAAAAACCGATCGAATCTCGACTCTGCGCAAAGTTTATGACCGTCGCGTTTTTTCGTGAAACCATGCTCATACGACTTACCATGGGCTAATACATCGTGAATGGCCAGTATTTTGAATTTCCGAGACGGTGCACGAAAAACCGATCGAAACTAGATTCACGCGCGACTTCGCGAAAAGTTTATGACCGTCGTATTTTTTTGCGAAAGCGTGCCTGTACGACTTATCATGGGCTAATAAGACGGGAAAGACCAGTATTTTGAATTTCCGAGACGGTGCACGAAAAACCGATCGAATCTCGACTCTGCGCAAAGTTTATGACCGTCGCGTTTTTTCGTGAAACCATGCTCATACGACTTACCATGGGCTAATACATCATGAATGGCCAGTATTTTGAATTTCCGAGACGGTGCACGAAAAACCGATCGAAACTCGACTCGCGCGCGACTTCGCGCAAAGTATTTGACCGTCGTATTTTTTTGCGAAAGCGTGCTTGTATGACTTCTCATGGGCTAATAAGACGGGAAAGACCCGTATTTTGAATTTCCGAGACGGTGCACGAAAAACCGATCGAATCTCGACTCTGCGCAAAGTTTATGACCGTCACGTTTTTTCGTGAAACCATGCTCATACGACTTACCATGGGCTAATACATCGTGAATGGCCAGTATTTTGAATTTCCGAGACGGTGCACGAAAAACCGATCGAAACTCGACTCGCGCGCGACTTCGCGCAATGTTTATGACCGTCGTATTTTTTTGCGAAAGTGTGCTTGTACGACTTCTCATGGGCTAATAAGACGAGAAAGACCAGTATTTTGAATTTCCGAGACGGTGCACTTAAAACCGATCGAATATCGACTCTGCGCAAACTTTATGACCGTCGCGTTTTTTCATGAAACCATGCTCATACGACTTACCATGGGCTAATACACCGTGAATGGCCAGTCTTTTGAATTTCCGAGACGGTGCATGAAAAACCGATCGAAACTCGACTCGCGCGCGACTTCGCGCAAAGTTTATGACCGTCGTATTTTTTTTGCGAAAGCGTGCCTGAACGACTTCTCATGGGCTAATAAGATAGGAAAGACCAGTATTTTGAATTTCCGAGACGGTGCACGAAAAACCGATAGAATCTCGACTCTGCGCAAAGTTTATGACCGTCACGTTTTTTCGTGAAACCATGCTCATACGACTTACCATGGGCTAATACATCGTGAATGGCCAGTATTTTGAATTTCCGAGACGGTGCACGAAAAACCGATCGAAACTCCACTCGCGCACGACTTAGCGCAAAGTTTATGACGGTCGCGTTTTTTCGTGAAACCATGCTCATACGACTTACCATGGGCTAATACATCGTGAATGGCCAGTATTTTGAATTTCCGAGACGGTGCACGAAAAACCGATCGAAACTAGATTCACGCGCGACTTCGCGAAAAGTTTATGACCGTCGTATTTTTTTGCGAAAGCGTGCCTGTACGACTTATCATGGGCTAATAAGACGGGAAAGACAAGTATTTTGAATTTCCGAGACGGTGCACGAAAAACCGATAGAATCTCGACTCTGCGCAAAGTTTATGACCGTCGCGTTTTTTCGTGAAACCATGCTCATACGACTTACCATGGGCTAATACATCGTGAATGGCCAATATATTGAATTTTCGAGACGGTGCATGAAAAACCGTTCGAAACTCGACTCGCGCGCGACTTCGCGCAAAGTTTATGACCGTCGTATTTTTTTGCGAAAGTGTGCTTGTACGACTTCTCATGGGTTAATAAGACGGGAAAGACCAGTATTTTGAATTTTCGAGACGGTTCACGAAAAACCGATCGAATATCGACAATGCGCAAACTTTATGACCGTCGCATTTTTTCGTGAAACCATGCTCATACGACTTACCATGGGCTAATACACCGTGAATGGCCTGTATTTTGAATTTCCGAGACGGTGCACGAAAAACCGATCGAAACTCGACTCGCGCGCGACTTCGCGCAAAGTTTTTGACCGTCGTATTTTTTTGCGAAAGCTTGCTTGTATGACTTCTCATGGGCTAATAAGACGGGAAAGACCAGTATTTTGAATTTCCGAGATGGTGCACGAAAAACCGATCGAATCTCGACTCTGCGCAAAGTTTATGACCGTCGCGTTTTTTCGTGAAACCATGCTCATACGACTTACCATGGGTTAATACATCGTGAATGGCCAGTATTTTGAATTTCCGAGACGGTGCACGAAAAACCGATCGAAACTAGATTCACGCGCGACTTCGCGAAAAGTTTATGACCGTCGTATTTTTTTGCGAAAGCGTGCCTGTACGACTTATCATGGGCTAATAAGACGGGAAAGACCAGTATTTTGAATTTCCGAGACGGTGCACGAAAAACCGATCGAATCTCGACTCTGCGCAAAGTTTATGACCGTCGCGTTTTTTCGTGAAACCATGCTCATACGACTTACCATGGGCTAATACATCATGAATGGCCAGTATTTTGAATTTCCGAGACGGTGCACGAAAAACCGATCGAAACTCGACTCGCGCGCGACTTCGCGCAAAGTATTTGACCGTCGTATTTTTTTGCGAAAGCGTGCTTGTATGACTTCTCATGGGCTAATAAGACGGGAAAGACCCGTATTTTGAATTTCCGAGACGGTGCACGAAAAACCGATCGAATCTCGACTCTGCGCAAAGTTTATGACCGTCACGTTTTTTCGTGAAACCATGCTCATACGACTTACCATGGGCTAATACATCGTGAATGGCCAGTATTTTGAATTTCCGAGACGGTGCACGAAAAACCGATCGAAACTCGACTCGCGCGCGACTTCGCGCAATGTTTATGACCGTCGTATTTTTTTGCGAAAGTGTGCTTGTACGACTTCTCATGGGCTAATAAGACGAGAAAGACCAGTATTTTGAATTTCCGAGACGGTGCACTTAAAACCGATCGAATATCGACTCTGCGCAAACTTTATGACCGTCGCGTTTTTTCATGAAACCATGCTCATACGACTTACCATGGGCTAATACACCGTGAATGGCCAGTCTTTTGAATTTCCGAGACGGTGCATGAAAAACCGATCGAAACTCGACTCGCGCGCGACTTCGCGCAAAGTTTATGACCGTCGTATTTTTTTTGCGAAAGCGTGCCTGAACGACTTCTCATGGGCTAATAAGATAGGAAAGACCAGTATTTTGAATTTCCGAGACGGTGCACGAAAAACCGTTAGAATCTCGACTCTGCGCAAAGTTTATGACCGTCACGTTTTTTCGTGAAACCATGCTCATACGACTTACCATGGGCTAATACATCGTGAATGGCCAGTATTTTGAATTTCCGAGACGGTGCACGAAAAACCGATCGAAACTCCACTCGCGCACGACTTAGCGCAAAGTTTATGACGGTCGCGTTTTTTCGTGAAACCATGCTCATACGACTTACCATGGGCTAATACATCGTGAATGGCCAGTATTTTGAATTTCCGAGACGGTGCACGAAAAACCGATCGAAACTAGATTCACGCGCGACTTCGCGAAAAGTTTATGACCGTCGTATTTTTTTGCGAAAGCGTGCCTGTACGACTTATCATGGGCTAATAAGACGGGAAAGACAAGTATTTTGAATTTCCGAGACGGTGCACGAAAAACCGATAGAATCTCGACTCTGCGCAAAGTTTATGACCGTCGCGTTTTTTCGTGAAACCATGCTCATACGACTTACCATGGGCTAATACATCGTGAATGGCCAGTATATTGAATTTTCGAGACGGTGCATGAAAAACCGTTCGAAACTCGACTCGCGCGCGACTTCGCGCAAAGTTTATGACCGTCGTATTTTTTTGCGAAAGTGTGCTTGTACGACTTCTCATGGGTTAATAAGACGGGAAAGACCAGTATTTTGAATTTTCGAGACGGTTCACGAAAAACCGATCGAATATCGACAATGCGCAAACTTTATGACCGTCGCATTTTTTCGTGAAACCATGCTCATACGACTTACCATGGGCTAATACACCGTGAATGGCCAGTCTTTTGAATTTCCGAGACGGTGCACGAAAAACCGATCGAAACTCGACTAGCGCGCGACTTCGCGTAAAGTTTATGACCGTCATTTTTTTTTGCGAAAGCGTGCCTGTACGACTTCTCAT
This sequence comes from Ensete ventricosum, assembly GCA_029747655.1. Taxonomy (NCBI): domain Eukaryota; kingdom Viridiplantae; phylum Streptophyta; class Magnoliopsida; order Zingiberales; family Musaceae; genus Ensete; species Ensete ventricosum. Next base: position 38,958,138 of record JAQQAF010000008.1, on the reverse strand, counting down.
GGGCTAATAAGACGGGAAAAACAAGTATTTTGAATTTCCGAGACGGTGCACGAAAAACCGATCGAAACACGACTCGTGCGCGACTTCGCGCAAAGTTTTTGACCGTCGTATTTTTTTGCGAAAGCATGCTTGTACGACTTCTCATGGGCTAATAAGACGGGAAAGACCAGTATTTTAAATTTCCGAGACGGTGTACGAAAAACCGATCGAATATCGACTCTGCACAAACTTTATGACCGTCGCATTTTTTCGTGAAACCATACTTATACGACTTACCATGGGCTAATACATCGTGAATGGCCAGTATTTTGAATTTCCGAGCCGGTGCACGAAAAACGTATCGAAACTCGACTCGCGCGCGACTTCGCGCAAAGTGTACGACCGTCGTATTTTTTTGTGAAAGCGTGCCTGTACGTCTTCTCATGGGCTAATAAGACGGGAAAGTCCAGTATTTTGAATTTCCGAGACGGTGCATGAAAAACCGATCGAAACTCGACTCGCGCGCGACTTCGCGCAAAGTTTTTGACCGTCGTATTTTTTTGCGAAAGCGTGCATGTATGACTTCTCATGGGCTAATAAGACGGGAAAGACCAGTATTTTGAATTTCCGAGACGGTGCACTTAAAACCGATCGAATATCGACTCTGCGCAAACTTTATGACCGTCGCATTTTTTTGTGAAACCATGCTCATACGACTTACCATGGGCTAATACACCGTGAATGGCCAGTCTTTTGAATTTCCGAGACGGTGCACGAAAAACCGATCGAAACTCGACTCGCGCGCGACTTCGCGCAAAGTTTATGACCGTCGTATTTTTTTTGCGAAAGCGTGCCTGTACGACTTCTCATGGGCTAATAAGATAGGAAAGACCAGTATTTTGAATTTCCGAGACGGTGCACGAAAAACCGATAGAATCTCGACTCTGCGCAAAGTTTATGACCGTCACGTTTTTTCGTGAAACCATGCTCATACGACTTACCAAGGGCTAATACATCGTGAATGGCCAGTATTTTGAATTTCCGAGACGGTGCACGAAAAACCGATCGAAACTCGACTCGCGCACGACTTAGCGCAAAGTTTATGACGGTCGCGTTTTTTCGTGAAACCATGCTCATACGACTTACCATGGGCTAATACATCGTGAATGGCCAGTATTTTGAATTTCCGAGACGGTGCACGAAAAACCGATCGAAACTCGACTCGCGCGCGACTTCGCGCAAAGTTTTTGACCGTCGTATTTTTTTGCGAAAGCTTGCTTGTATGACTTCTCATGGGCTAATAAGACGGGAAAGACCAGTATTTTGAATTTCCGAGACGGTGCACGAAAAACCGATCGAATCTCGACTATGCGCAAAGTTTATGACCGTCGCGTTTTTTCGTGAAACCATGCTCATACGACTTACCATGGGCTAATACATCGTGAATGGCCAGTATTTTGAATTTCCGAGACGGTGCACGAAAAACCGATCGAAACTAGACTCGCGCGCGACTTCGCGCAAAGTTTATGACCGTCGTATTTTTTTGCGAAAGCGTGCCTGTACGACTTCTCATGGGCTAATAAGACGGGAAAGACCAGTATTTTGAATTTCCGAGACGGTGCACGAAAAACCGATCGAATCTCGACTCTGTGCAAAGTTTATGACCGTCGCGTTTTTTCGTGAAACCATGCTCATACGACTTACCATGGGCTAATACATCGTGAATGGCCAGTATTTTGAATTTCCGAGACGGTGCACGAAAAAACGTTCGAATCTCGACTCTGCGCAAAGTTTATGACCGTTGCGTTTTTTCGTGAAACCATGCTCATACGACTTACCATGGGCTAATACATCGTGAATGGCCAGTATTTTGAATTTCCGAGACGGTGCACGAAAAACCGATCGAAACTCGACTCGCGCACGACTTAGCGCAAAGTTTATGACGGTCGCGTTTTTTCGTGAAACCATGCTCATACGACTTACCATGGGCTAATACATCGTGAATGGCCAGTATTTTGAATTTCCGAGACGGTGCACGAAAAACCGATCGAAACTCGACTCGCGCGCGACTTCGCGCAAAGTTTTTGACCGTCGTATTTTTTTGCGAAAGCTTGCTTGTATGACTTCTCATGGGCTAATAAGACGGGAAAGACCAGTATTTTGAATTTCCGAGACGGTGCACGAAAAAACCGATCGAATCTCGACTCTGCGCAAAGTTTATGACCGTCGCGTTTTTTCGTGAAACCATGCTCATACGACTTACCATGGGCTAATACATCGTGAATGGCCAGTATTTTGAATTTCCGAGACGGTGCACGAAAAAACGATCGAATCTCGACTCTGCGCAAAGTTTATGACCGTTGCGTTTTTTCGTGAAACCATGCTCATACGACTTACCATGGGCTAATACATCGTGAATGGCCAGTATTTTGAATTTCCGAGACGGTGCACGAAAAAACCGATCGAAACTCGACTCGCGCGCGACTTCGCGCAAAGTTTTTGACCGTCGTATTTTTTTTGCGAAAGCGTGCTTGTATGACTTCTCATGGGCTAATAAGACGGGAAAGACCAGTATTTTGAATTTCCGAGACGGTGCACGAAAAACCGATCGAATCTCGACTCTGCGCAAAGTTTATGACCGTCGCGTTTTTTCGTGAAACCATGCTCATACGACTTACCATGGGCTAATACATCGTGAATGGCCAGTATTTTGAATTTCCGAGACGGTGCACGAAAAACCGATCGAAACTCGACTCGCGCGTGACTTCGCGCAAAGTTTATGACCGACGTATTTTTTTGCGAAAGTGTGCTTGTACGACTTCTCATGGGCTAATAAGACGGGAAAGACCCGTATTTTGAATTTCCGAGACGCTGCACTTAAAACCGATCGAATATCGACTCTACACAAACTTTATGACCGTCGCGTTTTTTCGTGAAACCATGCTCATACGACTTACCATGGGCTAATACATCGAGAATGGCCAGTATTTTGAGTTTCCGAGACGGTGCACGAAAAACCGATCGAAACTCGACTCGCGCGCGACTTCGCGCAAAGTTTATGACCGTCATATTTTTTTGCGAAAGCGTGCTTGTACGACTTCTCATGGGCTAATAAGATGGGAAAGACCAGTATTTTGAATTTCCGAGACGGTGCACGAAAAACCGATCGAATATCGACTCTGTGCAAACTTTATGACCGTCACGTTTTTTCGTGAAACCATGCTCATACGACTTACCATGGGCTAATACATCGTGAAAGGCCAGTATTTTAAATTTTCGAGATGGTGCACGAAAACCGTGCCTGTACGACTTCTCATGGGCTAATAAGACGGGAAAGACAAGTATTTTGAATTTTCGAGACGGTGCACGAAAAACCGATAGAATCTCGACTCTGCGCAAAGTTTATGACAGTCGCGTTTTTTCGTGAAACCATGCTCATACGACTTACCATGGGCTAATACATCGTGAATGGCCAGTATTTTGAATTTCCGAGACGGTGCACGAAAAATCGATCGAAACACGACTCGCGCGCGACATCGCACAAAGTTTATGACCGTCGTATTTTTTTGCGAAAGCGTGCCTGTACTACTTCTCATGGGCTAATAAGACGGGAAAGACAAGTATTTTGAATTTTCGAGACGGTGCACGAAAAAACCGATAGAATCTCGACTCTGCGCAAAGTTTATGACAGTCGCGTTTTTTCGTGAAACCATGCTCATACGACTAACCATGGGCTAATACATCGTGAATGGCCAGTATTTTGAATTTCCGAGACGGTGCACGAAAAACCGATCGAAACTCGACTCGCGCGCGACTTCGCGCAAAGTTTATGACCGTCGTATTTTTTTGCGAAAGCGTGCCTGTACGACTTCTCATGGGCTAATAAGACGGGAAAGACCAGTATTTTGAATTTCCGAGACGGTGCACGAAAAACCGATCGAATATCGACTCTGTGCAAACTTTATGACCGTCACGTTTTTTCGTGAAACCATGCTCATACGACTTACCATGGGCTAATACATCGTGAAAGGCCAGTATTTTAAATTTTCGAGATGGTGCACGAAAACCGTGCCTGTACGACTTCTCATGGGCTAATAAGACGGGAAAGACAAGTATTTTGAATTTTCGAGACGGTGCACGAAAAACCGATAGAATCTCGACTCTGCGCAAAGTTTATGACAGTCGCGTTTTTTCGTGAAACCATGCTCATACGACTTACCATGGGCTAATACATCGTGAATGGCCAGTATTTTGAATTTCCGAGACGGTGCACGAAAAATCGATCGAAACACGACTCGCGCGCGACATCGCACAAAGTTTATGACCGTCGTATTTTTTTGCGAAAGCGTGCCTGTACGACCTCTCATGGGCTAATAAGACGGGAAAGACAAGTATTTTGAATTTTCGAGACGGTGCACGAAAAACCGATAGAATCTCGACTCTGCGCAAAGTTTATGACAGTCGCGTTTTTTCGTGAAACCATGCTCATACGACTAACCATGGGCTAATACATCGTGAATGGCCAGTATTTTGAATTTCCGAGACGGTGCACGAAAAACCGATCGAAACTCGACTCGCGCGCGACTTCGCGCAAAGTTTATGACCGTCGTATTTTTTTGCGAAAGCGTGCCTGTACGACTTCTCATGGGCTAATAAGACGGGAAAGACCAGTATTTTAAATTTCCGAGACGTTGCACGAAAAACCTATCGAATCTCGACTCTGCGCAAAGTTTATCACTGTCGCATTTTTTCGTGAAACCTTGCTCATACGACTTACCATGGGCTAATACATCGTGAATGGCCAGTATTTTGAATTTCCGAGACGGTGCACGAAAAACCGATCGAAACTCGACTCGCGCGCGACTTCGCGCAAAGTTTATGACCGTCGTATTTTTTTGCGAAAGCGTGCCTGTACGACTTCTCATGGGCTAATAAGACGGGAAAGACCAGTATTTTGAATTTCCGAGACGGTGCACGAAAAACCGATCGAATATCGACTCTGTGCAAACTTTATGACCGTCACGTTTTTTCGTGAAACCATGCTCATACGACTTACCATGGGCTAATACATCGTGAAAGGCCAGTATTTTAAATTTTCGAGATGGTGCACGAAAACCGTGCCTGTACGACTTCTCATGGGCTAATAAGACGGGAAAGACAAGTATTTTGAATTTTCGAGACGGTGCACGAAAAACCGATAGAATCTCGACTCTGCGCAAAGTTTATGACAGTCGCGTTTTTTCGTGAAACCATGCTCATACGACTTACCATGGGCTAATACATCGTGAATGGCCAGTATTTTGAATTTCCGAGACGGTGCACGAAAAATCGATCGAAACACGACTCGCGCGCGACATCGCACAAAGTTTATGACCGTCGTATTTTTTTGCGAAAGCGTGCCTGTACGACCTCTCATGGGCTAATAAGACGGGAAAGACAAGTATTTTGAATTTTCGAGACGGTGCACGAAAAACCGATAGAATCTCGACTCTGCGCAAAGTTTATGACAGTCGCGTTTTTTCGTGAAACCATGCTCATACGACTAACCATGGGCTAATACATCGTGAATGGCCAGTATTTTGAATTTCCGAGACGGTGCACACGAAAAACCGATCGAAACTCGACTCGCGCGCGACTTCGCGCAAAGTTTATGACCGTCGTATTTTTTTGCGAAAGCGTGCCTGTACGACTTCTCATGGGCTAATAAGACGGGAAAGACAAGTATTTTGAATTTTCGAGACGGTGCACGAAAAACCGATAGAATCTCGACTCTGCGCAAAGTTTATGACAGTCGCGTTTTTTCGTGAAACCATGCTCATACGACTAACCATGGGCTAATACATCGTGAATGGCCAGTATTTTGAATTTCCGAGACGGTGCACGAAAAACCGATCGAAACTCGACTCGCGCGCGACTTCGCGCAAAGTTTATGACCGTCGTATTTTTTTGCGAAAGCGTGCCTGTACGACTTCTCATGGGCTAATAAGACGGGAAAGACCAGTATTTTGAATTTCCGAGAGGGTTCACGAAAAACCGATCGAATATCGACTCTGTGCAAACTTTATGACCGTCGCATTTTTTCGTGAAACCATGCTCATACGACTTACCATGGGCTAATACACCGTGAATGGCCAGTCTTTTGAATTTCCGAGACGGTGCATGAAAAATCGATCGAAACTCGACTCGCGCGCGACTTCGCGCAAAGTTTATGACCGTCATTTTTTTTTTGCGAAAGCGAGCCTGTACGACTTCTCATTGGCTAATAAGACGGGAAAAACAAGTATTTTGAATTTCCGAGACGGTGCACGAAAAACCGATCGAAACACGACTCGTGCGCGACTTCGCGCAAAGTTTTTGACCATCGTATTTTTTTGCGAAAGCATGCGTGTACGACTTCTCATGGGCTAATAAGACGGGAAAGACCAGTATTTTAAATTTCCGAGACGGTGCACGAAAAAACCGATCGAATATCGACTCTGCACAAACTTTATGACCGTCGCGTTTTTTCGTGAAACCATACACATACGACTTACCATGGGCTAATACATCGTGAATGGCCAGTATTTTGAATTTCCGAGCCGGTGCACGAAAAACGTATCGAAACTCGACTCGCGCGCGACTTCGCGCAAAGTTTATGACCGTCGTATTTTTTTACGAAAGCGTGCCTGTATGACTTCTCATGGGCTAATAAGACGGGAAAGACCAGTATTTTGAATTTCCGAGACGGTGCACTTAAAACCGATCGAATATCGACTCTGCGCAAACTTTATGACCGTCGCATTTTTTTGTGAAACCATGCTCATACGACTTACCATGGGCTAATACACCGTGAATGGCCAGTCTTTTGAATTTCCGAGACGGTGCACGAAAAACCGATCGAAACTCGACTCGCGCGCGACTTCGCGCAAAGTTTATGACCGTCGTATTTTTTTTGCGAAAGCGTGCCTGTACGACTTCTCATGGGCTAATAAGATAGGAAAGACCAGTATTTTGAATTTCCGAGACGGTGCACGAAAAACCGATAGAATCTCGACTCTGCGCAAAGTTTATGACCGTCACGTTTTTTCGTGAAACCATGCTCATACGACTTACCAAGGGCTAATACATCGTGAATGGCCAGTATTTTGAATTTCCGAGACGGTGCACGAAAAACCGATCGAAACTCGACTCGCGCACGACTTAGCGCAAAGTTTATGACGGTCGCGTTTTTTCGTGAAACCATGCTCATACGACTTACCATGGGCTAATACATCGTGAATGGCCAGTATTTTGAATTTCCGAGACGGTGCAACGAAAAACCGATCGAAACTCGACTCGCGCGCGACTTCGCGCAAAGTTTTTGACCGTCGTATTTTTTTGCGAAAGCTTGCTTGTATGACTTCTCATGGGCTAATAAGACGGGAAAGACCAGTATTTTGAATTTCCGAGACGGTGCACGAAAAACCGATCGAATCTCGACTATGCGCAAAGTTTATGACCGTCGCATTTTTTCGTGAAACCATGCTCATACGACTTACCATGGGCTAATACATCGTGAATGGCCAGTATTTTGAATTTCCGAGACGGTGCACGAAAAACCGATCGAAACTAGACTCGCGCGCGACTTCGCGCAAAGTTTATGACCGTCGTATTTTTTTGCGAAAGCGTGCCTGTACGACTTCTCATGGGCTAATAAGACGGGAAAGACCAGTATTTTGAATTTCCGAGACGGTGCACGAAAAAACCGATCGAATCTCGACTCTGTGCAAAGTTTATGACCGTCGCGTTTTTTCGTGAAACCATGCTCATACGACTTACCATGGGCTAATACATCGTGAATGGCCAGTATTTTGAATTTCCGAGACGGTGCACGAAAAAAACGTTCGAATCTCGACTCTGCGCAAAGTTTATGACCGTTGCGTTTTTTCGTGAAACCATGCTCATACGACTTACCATGGGCTAATACATCGTGAATGGCCAGTATTTTGAATTTCCGAGACGGTGCACGAAAAACCGATCGAAACTCGACTCGCGCACGACTTAGCGCAAAGTTTATGACGGTCGCGTTTTTTCGTGAAACCATGCTCATACGACTTACCATGGGCTAATACATCGTGAATGGCCAGTATTTTGAATTTCCGAGACGGTGCACGAAAAACCGATCGAAACTCGACTCGCGCGCGACTTCGCGCAAAGTTTTTGACCGTCGTATTTTTTTGCGAAAGCTTGCTTGTATGACTTCTCATGGGCTAATAAGACGGGAAAGACCAGTATTTTGAATTTCCGAGACGGTGCACGAAAAACCGATCGAATCTCGACTCTGCGCAAAGTTTATGACCGTCGCGTTTTTTCGTGAAACCATGCTCATACGACTTACCATGGGCTAATACATCGTGAATGGCCAGTATTTTGAATTTCCGAGACGGTGCACGAAAAAACGATCGAATCTCGACTCTGCGCAAAGTTTATGACCGTTGCGTTTTTTCGTGAAACCATGCTCATACGACTTACCATGGGCTAATACATCGTGAATGGCCAGTATTTTGAATTTCCGAGACGGTGCACGAAAAACCGATCGAAACTCGACTCGCGCGCGACTTCGCGCAAAGTTTATGACCGTCGTATTTTTTTGCGAAAGCGTGCCTGTACGACTTCTCATGGGCTAATAAGACGGGAAAGACCAGTATTTTGAATTTCCGAGACGGTGCACGAAAAACCGATCGAATCTCGACTCTGCGCAAAGTTTATGACCGTCGCGTTTTTTCGTGAAACCATGCTCATACGACTTACCATGGGCTAATACATCGTGAATGGCCAGTATTTTGAATTTCCGAGACGGTGCACGAAAAACCGATCGAAACTCGACTCGCGCGCGACTTCGCGCAAAGTATTTGACCGTCGTATTTTTTTGCGAAAGCGTGCTTGTATGACTTCTCATGGGCTAATAAGACGGGAAAGACCCGTATTTTGAATTTCCGAGACGGTGCACGAAAAAACCGATCGAATCTCGACTCTGCGCAAAGTTTATGACCGTCACGTTTTTTCGTGAAACCATGCTCATACGACTTACCATGGGCTAATACATCGTGAATGGCCAGTATTTTGAATTTCCGAGACGGTGCACGAAAAACCGATCGAAACTCGACTCGCGCGCGACTTCGCGCAATGTTTATGACCGTCGTATTTTTTTGCGAAAGTGTGCTTGTACGACTTCTCATGGGCTAATAAGACGAGAAAGACCAGTATTTTAAATTTCCGAGACGGTGCACTTAAAACCGATCGAATATCGACTCTGCGCAAACTTTATGACCGTCGCGTTTTTTCATGAAACCATGCTCATACGACTTACCATGGGCTAATACACCGTGAATGGCCAGTCTTTTGAATTTCCGAGACGGTGCATGAAAAACCGATCGAAACTCGACTCGCGCGCGACTTCGCGCAAAGTTTATGACCGTCGTATTTTTTTTGCGAAAGCGTGCCTGAACGACTTCTCATGGGCTAATAAGATAGGAAAGACCAGTATTTTGAATTTCCGAGACGGTGCACGAAAAACCGATAGAATCTCGACTCTGCGCAAAGTTTATGACCGTCACGTTTTTTCGTGAAACCATGCTCATACGACTTACCATGGGCTAATACATCGTGAATGGCCAGTATTTTGAATTTCCGAGACGGTGCACGAAAAACCGATCGAAACTCCACTCGCGCACGACTTAGCGCAAAGTTTATGACGGTCGCGTTTTTTCGTGAAACCATGCTCATACGACTTACCATGGGCTAATACATCGTGAATGGCCAGTATTTTGAATTTCCGAGACGGTGCACGAAAAACCGATCGAAACTAGATTCACGCGCGACTTCGCGAAAAGTTTATGACCGTCGTATTTTTTTGCGAAAGCGTGCCTGTACGACTTATCATGGGCTAATAAGACGGGAAAGACAAGTATTTTGAATTTCCGAGACAGTGCACGAAAAACCGATAGAATCTCGACTCTGCGCAAAGTTTATGACCGTCGCGTTTTTTCGTGAAACCATGCTCATACGACTTACCATGGGCTAATACATCGTGAATGGCCAGTATATTGAATTTTCGAGACGGTGCATGAAAAACCGTTCGAAACTCGACTCGCGCGCGACTTCGCGCAAAGTTTATGACCGTCGTATTTTTTTGCGAAAGTGTGCTTGTACGACTTCTCATGGGTTAATAAGACGGGAAAGACCAGTATTTTGAATTTTCGAGACGGTTCACGAAAAACCGATCGAATATCGACAATGCGCAAACTTTATGACCGTCGCATTTTTTCGTGAAACCATGCTCATACGACTTACCATGGGCTAATACACCGTGAATGGCCAGTCTTTTGAATTTCCGAGACGGTGCACGAAAAACCGATCGAAACTCGACTAGCGCGCGACTTCGCGTAAAGTTTATGACCGTCATTTTTTTTTGCGAAAGCGTGCCTGTACGACTTCTCATGGGCTAATAAGACGGGAAAAACAAGTATTTTGAATTTCCGAGACGGTGCACGAAAAACCGATCGAAACACGACTCGTGCGCGACTTCGCGCAAAGTTTTTGACCGTCGTATTTTTTTGCGAAAGCATGCTTGTACGACTTCTCATGGGCTAATAAGACGGGAAAGACCAGTATTTTAAATTTCCGAGACGGTGTACGAAAAACCGATCGAATATCGACTCTGCACAAACTTTATGACCGTCGCATTTTTTCGTGAAACCATACTTATACGACTTACCATGGGCTAATACATCGTGAATGGCCAGTATTTTGAATTTCCGAGCCGGTGCACGAAAAACGTATCGAAACTCGACTCGCGCGCGACTTCGCGCAAAGTGTACGACCGTCGTATTTTTTTGTGAAAGCGTGCCTGTACGTCTTCTCATGGGCTAATAAGACGGGAAAGTCCAGTATTTTGAATTTCCGAGACGGTGCATGAATAACCGATCGAAACTCGACTCGCGCGCGACTTCGCGCAAAGTTTTTGACCGTCGTATTTTTTTGCGAAAGCGTGCATGTATGACTTCTCATGGGCTAATAAGACGGGAAAGACCAGTATTTTGAATTTCCGAGACGGTGCACTTAAAACCGATCGAATATCGACTCTGCGCAAACTTTATGACCGTCGCATTTTTTTGTGAAACCATGCTCATACGACTTACCATGGGCTAATACACCGTGAATGGCCAGTCTTTTGAATTTCCGAGACGGTGCACGAAAAACCGATCGAAACTCGACTCGCGCGCGACTTCGCGCAAAGTTTATGACCGTCGTATTTTTTTTGCGAAAGCGTGCCTGAACGACTTCTCATGGGCTAATAAGATAGGAAAGACCAGTATTTTGAATTTCCGAGACGGTGCACGAAAAACCGATAGAATCTCGACTCTGCGCAAAGTTTATGACCGTCACGTTTTTTCGTGAAACCATGCTCATACGACTTACCATGGGCTAATACATCGTGAATGGCCAGTATTTTGAATTTCCGAGACGGTGCACGAAAAACCGATCGAAACTCCACTCGCGCACGACTTAGCGCAAAGTTTATGACGGTCGCGTTTTTTCGTGAAACCATGCTCATACGACTTACCATGGGCTAATACATCGTGAATGGCCAGTATTTTGAATTTCCGAGACGGTGCACGAAAAACCGATCGAAACTAGATTCACGCGCGACTTCGCGAAAAGTTTATGACCGTCGTATTTTTTTGCGAAAGCGTGCCTGTACGACTTATCATGGGTTAATAAGACGGGAAAGACCAGTATTTTGAATTTTCGAGACGGTTCACGAAAAACCGATCGAATATCGACAATGCGCAAACTTTATGACCGTCGCATTTTTTCGTGAAACCATGCTCATACGACTTACCATGGGCTAATACACCGTGAATGGCCAGTCTTTTGAATTTCCGAGACGGTGCACGAAAAACCGATCGAAACTCGACTAGCGCGCGACTTCGCGTAAAGTTTATGACCGTCATTTTTTTTTGCGAAAGCGTGCCTGTACGACTTCTCATGGGCTAATAAGACGGGAAAAACAAGTATTTTGAATTTCCGAGACGGTGCACGAAAAACCGATCGAAACACGACTCGTGCGCGACTTCGCGCAAAGTTTTTGACCGTCGTATTTTTTTGCGAAAGCATGCTTGTACGACTTCTCATGGGCTAATAAGACGGGAAAGACCAGTATTTTAAATTTCCGAGACGGTGTACGAAAAACCGATCGAATATCGACTCTGCACAAACTTTATGACCGTCGCATTTTTTCGTGAAACCATACTTATACGACTTACCATGGGCTAATACATCGTGAATGGCCAGTATTTTGAATTTCCGAGCCGGCGCACGAAAAACGTATCGAAACTCGACTCGCGCGCGACTTCGCGCAAAGTGTACGACCGTCGTATTTTTTTGTGAAAGCGTGCCTGTACGTCTTCTCATGGGCTAATAAGACGGGAAAGTCCAGTATTTTGAATTTCCGAGACGGTGCATGAAAAACCGATCGAAACTCGACTCGCGCGCGACTTCGCGCAAAGTTTTTGACCGTCGTATTTTTTTGCGAAAGCGTGCATGTATGACTTCTCATGGGCTAATAAGACGGGAAAGACCAGTATTTTGAATTTCCGAGACGGTGCACTTAAAACCGATCGAATATCGACTCTGCGCAAACTTTATGACCGTCGCATTTTTTTGTGAAACCATGCTCATACGACTTACCATGGGCTAATACACCGTGAATGGCCAGTCTTTTGAATTTCCGAGACGGTGCACGAAAAACCGATCGAAACTCGACTCGCGCGCGACTTCGCGCAAAGTTTATGACCGTCGTATTTTTTTTGCGAAAGCGTGCCTGTACGACTTCTCATGGGCTAATAAGATAGGAAAGACCAGTATTTTGAATTTCCGAGACGGTGCACGAAAAACCGATAGAATCTCGACTCTGCGCAAAGTTTATGACCGTCACGTTTTTTCGTGAAACCATGCTCATACGACTTACCATGGGCTAATACATCGTGAATGGCCAGTATTTTGAATTTCCGAGACGGTGCACGAAAAACCGATCGAAACTCGACTCGCGCACGACTTAGCGCAAAGTTTATGACGGTCGCGTTTTTTCGTGAAACCATGCTCATACGACTTACCATGGGCTAATACATCGTGAATGGCCAGTATTTTGAATTTCCGAGACGGTGCACGAAAAACCGATCGAAACTCGACTCGCGCGCGACTTCGCGCAAAGTTTTTGACCATCGTATTTTTTTGCGAAAGCTTGCTTGTATGACTTCTCATGGGCTAATAAGACGGGAAAGACCAGTATTTTGAATTTCCGAGACGGTGCACGAAAAACCGATCGAATCTCGACTCTGCGCAAAGTTTATGACCGTCGCGTTTTTTCGTGAAACCATGCTCATACGACTTACCATGGGCTAATACATCGTGAATGGCCAGTATTTTGAATTTCCGAGACGGTGCACGAAAAACCGATCGAAACTAGACTCGCGCGCGACTTCGCGCAAAGTTTATGACCGTCGTATTTTTTTGCGAAAGCGTGCCTGTACGACTTCTCATGGGCTAATAAGACGGGAAAGACCAGTATTTTGAATTTCCGAGACGGTGCACGAAAAACCGATCGAATCTCGACTCTGCGCAAAGTTTATGACCGTCGCGTTTTTTCGTGAAACCATGCTCATACGACTTACCATGGGCTAATACATCGTGAATGGCCAGTATTTTGAATTTCCGAGACGGTGCACGAAAAAACGTTCGAATCTCGACTCTGCGCAAAGTTTATGACCGTTGCGTTTTTTCGTGAAACCATGCTCATACGACTTACCATGGGCTAATACATCGTGAATGGCCAGTATTTTGAATTTCCGAGACGGTGCACGAAAAACCGATCGAAACTCGACTCGCGCACGACTTAGCGCAAAGTTTATGACGGTCGCGTTTTTTCGTGAAACCATGCTCATACGACTTACCATGGGCTAATACATCGTGAATGGCCAGTATTTTGAATTTCCGAGACGGTGCACGAAAAACCGATCGAAACTCGACTCGCGCGCGACTTCGCGCAAAGTTTTTGACCGTCGTATTTTTTTGCGAAAGCTTGCTTGTATGACTTCTCATGGGCTAATAAGACGGGAAAGACCAGTATTTTGAATTTCCGAGACGGTGCACGAAAAACCGATCGAATCTCGACTCTGCGCAAAGTTTATGACCGTCGCGTTTTTTCGTGAAACCATGCTCATACGACTTACCATGGGCTAATACATCGTGAATGGCCAGTATTTTGAATTTCCGAGACGGTGCACGAAAAAACGATCGAATCTCGACTCTGCGCAAAGTTTATGACCGTTGCGTTTTTTCGTGAAACCATGCTCATACGACTTACCATGGGCTAATACATCGTGAATGGCCAGTATTTTGAATTTCCGAGACGGTGCACGAAAAACCGATCGAAACTCGACTCGCGCGCGACTTCGCGCAAAGTTTTTGACCGTCGTATTTTTTTGCGAAAGCGTGCTTGTATGACTTCTCATGGGCTAATAAGACGGGAAAGACCAGTATTTTGAATTTCCGAGACGGTGCACGAAAAACCGATCGAATCTCGACTCTGCGCAAAGTTTATGACCGTCGCGTTTTTTCGTGAAACCATGCTCATACGACTTACCATGGGCTAATACATCGTGAATGGCCAGTATTTTGAATTTCCGAGACGGTGCACGAAAAACCGATCGAAACTCGACTCGCGCGTGACTTCGCGCAAAGTTTATGACCGACGTATTTTTTTGCGAAAGTGTGCTTGTACGACTTCTCATGGGCTAATAAGACGGGAAAGACCCGTATTTTGAATTTCCGAGACGCTGCACTTAAAACCGATCGAATATCGACTCTACACAAACTTTATGACCGTCGCGTTTTTTCGTGAAACCATGCTCATACGACTTACCATGGGCTAATACATCGAGAATGGCCAGTATTTTGAGTTTCCGAGACGGTGCACGAAAAACCGATCGAAACTCGACTCGCGCGCGACTTCGCGCAAAGTTTATGACCGTCATATTTTTTTGCGAAAGCGTGCTTGTACGACTTCTCATGGGCTAATAAGATGGGAAAGACCAGTATTTTGAATTTCCGAGACGGTGCACGAAAAACCGATCGAATATCGACTCTGTGCAAACTTTATGACCGTCACGTTTTTTCGTGAAACCATGCTCATACGACTTACCATGGGCTAATACATCGTGAAAGGCCAGTATTTTAAATTTTCGAGATGGTGCACGAAAACCGTGCCTGTACGACTTCTCATGTAAGACGGGAAAGACAAGTATTTTGAATTTTCGAGACGGTGCACGAAAAACCGATAGAATCTCGACTCTGCGCAAAGTTTATGACAGTCGCGTTTTTTCGTGAAACCATGCTCATACGACTTACCATGGGCTAATACATCGTGAATGGCCAGTATTTTGAATTTCCGAGACGGTGCACGAAAAATCGATCGAAACACGACTCGCGCGCGACATCGCACAAAGTTTATGACCGTCGTATTTTTTTGCGAAAGCGTGCCTGTACTACTTCTCATGGGCTAATAAGACGGGAAAGACAAGTATTTTGAATTTTCGAGACGGTGCACGAAAAACCGATAGAATCTCGACTCTGCGCAAAGTTTATGACAGTCGCGTTTTTTCGTGAAACCATGCTCATACGACTAACCATGGGCTAATACATCGTGAATGGCCAGTATTTTGAATTTCCGAGACGGTGCACGAAAAACCGATCGAAACTCAACTCGCGCGCGACTTCGCGCAAAGTTTATGACCGTCGTATTTTTTTGCGAAAGCGTGCCTGTACGACTTCTCATGGGCTAATAAGACGGGAAAGACCAGTATTTTGAATTTCCGAGACGGTGCACGAAAAACCGATCGAATATCGACTCTGTGCAAACTTTATGACCGTCACGTTTTTTCGTGAAACCATGCTCATACGACTTACCATGGGCTAATACATCGTGAAAGGCCAGTATTTTAAATTTTCGAGATGGTGCACGAAAACCGTGCCTGTACGACTTCTCATGGGCTAATAAGACGGGAAAGACAAGTATTTTGAATTTTCGAGACGGTGCACGAAAAACCGATAGAATCTCGACTCTGCGCAAAGTTTATGACAGTCGCGTTT
Organism: Ensete ventricosum; assembly: GCA_029747655.1. Classification (NCBI taxonomy): domain Eukaryota; kingdom Viridiplantae; phylum Streptophyta; class Magnoliopsida; order Zingiberales; family Musaceae; genus Ensete; species Ensete ventricosum. The sequence continues at coordinate 38,941,989 of JAQQAF010000008.1, read as the reverse complement.
TTTCGTGAAACCATGCTCATACGACTTACCATGGGCTAATACATCGTGAATGGCCAGTATTTTGAATTTCCGAGACGGTGCACGAAAAATCGATCGAAACACGACTCGCGCGCGACATCGCACAAAGTTTATGACCGTCGTATTTTTTTGCGAAAGCGTGCCTGTACGACCTCTCATGGGCTAATAAGACGGGAAAGACAAGTATTTTGAATTTTCGAGACGGTGCACGAAAAACCGATAGAATCTCGACTCTGCGCAAAGTTTATGACAGTCGCGTTTTTTCGTGAAACCATGCTCATACGACTAACCATGGGCTAATACATCGTGAATGGCCAGTATTTTGAGTTTCCGAGACGGTGCACGAAAAACCGATCGAAACTCGACTCGCGCGCGACTTCGCGCAAAGTTTATGACCGTCGTATTTTTTTGCGAAAGCGTGCCTGTACGACTTCTCATGGGCTAATAAGACGGGAAATACAAGTATTTTGAATTTTTGAGACGGTGCACGAAAAACCGATAGAATCTCGACTCTGCGCAAAGTTTATGACAGTCGCGTTTTTTCGTGAAACCATGCTCATACGACTAACCATGGGCTAATACATCGTGAATGGCCAGTATTTTGAATTTCCGAGACGGTGCACGAAAAACCGATCGAAACTCGACTCGCGCGCGACTTCGCGCAAAGTTTATGACCGTCGTATTTTTTTGCGAAAGCGTGCCTGTACGACTTCTCATGGGCTAATAAGACGGGAAAGACCAGTATTTTGAATTTCCGAGAGGGTTCACGAAAAACCGATCGAATATCGACTCTGTGCAAACTTTATGACCGTCGCATTTTTTCGTGAAACCATGCTCATACGACTTACCATGGGCTAATACACCGTGAATGGCCAGTCTTTTGAATTTCCGAGACGGTGCATGAAAAATCGATCGAAACTCGACTCGCGCGCGACTTCGCGCAAAGTTTATGACCGTCATTTTTTTTTTGCGAAAGCGAGCCTGTACGACTTCTCATGGGCTAATAAGACGGGAAAAACAAGTATTTTGAATTTCCGAGACGGTGCACGAAAAACCGATCGAAACACGACTCGTGCGCGACTTCGCGCAAAGTTTTTGACCAACGTATTTTTTTGCGAAAGCATGCGTGTACGACTTCTCATGGGCTAATAAGACGGGAAAGACCAGTATTTTAAATTTCCGAGACGGTGCACGAAAAACCGATCGAATATCGACTCTGCACAAACTTTATGACCGTCGCGTTTTTTCGTGAAACCATACACATACGACTTACCATGGGCTAATACATCGTGAATGGCCAGTATTTTGAATTTCCGAGCCGGTGCACGAAAAACGTATCGAAACTCGACTCGCGCGCGACTTCGCGCAAAGTTTATGACCGTCGTATTTTTTTGCGAAAGCGTGCCTGTATGACTTCTCATGGGCTAATAAGACGGGAAAGACCAGTATTTTGAATTTCCGAGACGGTGCACGAAAAACCGATCGAATCTCGACTCTGCGCAAAGTTTATGACCGTCGAGTTTTTTCGTGAAACCATGCTCATACGACTTACCATGGGCTAATACATCGTGAATGGCCAGTATTTTGAATTTCCGAGATGGTGCACGAAAAACCGATCGAAACTCGACTCGCGCGCGACTTCGCGCAAAGTTTTTGACCGTCGTATTTTTTTGCGAAAGCGTTCTTGTATGACTTCTCATGGGCTAATAAGACGGGAAAGACCAGTATTTTGAATTTCCGAGACGGTGCACGAAAAACCGATCGAATCTCGACTCTGCGCAAAGTTTATGTCCGTCGCGTTTTTTCGTGAAACCATGCTCATACGACTTACCATGGGCTAATACATCGTGAATGGCCAGTATTTTGAATTTCCGAGACGGTGCACGAAAAACCGATCGAAACTCGACTCGCGCGCGACTTCGCGCAAAGTTTATGACCGTCGTATTTTTTTGCGAAAGCGTGCCTGTACGACTTCTCATGGGCTAATAAGACGGGAAAGACCAGTATTTTGAATTTCCGAGACGGTGCACGAAAAACCGATCGAATCTCGACTCTGCGCAAAGTTTATGACCGTCGCGTTTTTTCGTGAAACCATGCTCATACGACTTACCATGGGCTAATACATCGTGAATGGCCAGTATTTTGAATTTCCGAGACGGTGCACGAAAAACCGATCGAAACTCGACTCGCGCGCGACTTCGCGCAAAGTATTTGACCGTCGTATTTTTTTGCGAAAGCGTGCTTGTATGACTTCTCATGGGCTAATAAGACGGGAAAGACCCGTATTTTGAATTTCCGAGACGGTGCACGAAAAACCGATCGAATCTCGACTCTGCGCAAAGTTTATGACCGTCACGTTTTTTCGTGAAACCATGCTCATACGACTTACCATGGGCTAATACATCGTGAATGGCCAGTATTTTGAATTTCCGAGACGATGCACGAAAAACCGATCGAAACACGACTCGCGCGCGACTTCGCGCAAAGTTTATGACCGTCGTATTTTTTTGCGAAAGTGTGCTTGTACGACTTCTCATGGGCTAATAAAACGGGAAAGACCAGTATTTTGAATTTCCGAGATGGTGCACTTAAAACCGATCGAATCTCGACTCTGCGGAAAGTTTATGACCGTCGCGTTTTTTCATGAAACCATGCTCATACGACTTACCATGGGCTAATACATCGTGAATGGCCAGTATTTTGAATTTCCGAGACGGTGCACGAAAAACCGATCGAAACTCGACTCGCGCGCGACTTCGCGCAAAGTTTATGACCGTCGTATTTTTTTGCGAAAGTGTGCTTGTACGACTTCTCATGGGCTAATAAAACGGGAAAGACCAGTATTTTGAATTTCCGAGATGGTGCACTTAAAACCGATCGAATATCGACTCTGCGCAAACTTTATGACCGTCGCGTTTTTTCATGAAACCATGCTCATACGACTTACCATGGGCTAATACACCTTGAATGGCCAGTCTTTTGAATTTCCGAGACGGTGCACGAAAAACCGATCGAAACTCGTCTCGCGCGCGACTTCGCGCAAAGTTTATGACCGTCGTATTTTTTTTGCGAAAGCGTGCCTGTACGACTTCTCATGGGCTAATAAGATGGGAAAGACCAGTATTTTGAATTTCCGAGACGGTGCACGAAAAACCGATAGAATCTTGACTCTGCGCAAAGTTTTTGACCGTCACGTTTTTTCATGAAACCATGCTCATATGACTTACCATGGGCTAATACATCGTGAATGGACAGTATTTTGAATTTTCGAGAAGGTGCACGAAAAACCGATCGAAACTCGACTCGCGCGCGACTTAGCGCAAAGTTTATGACGGTCGCATTTTTTCGTGAAACCATGCTCATACGACTTACCATGGGCTAATACATCGTGAATGGCCAGTATTTTGAATTTCCGAGACGGTGCACGAAAAACCGATCGAAACTAGATTCGCGCAAAGTTTGTGACCGTCGTATTTTTTTGCGAAAGCGTGCCTGTACGACTTCTCATGGGCTAATAAGAAGGGCAAGACAAGTATTTTGAATTTCCGAGACGGTGCACGAAAAACCGATAGAATCTCGACTCTGCGCAAAGTTTATGATCGTCGCGTTTTTTCGTGAAACCATGCTCATACGACTTACCATGGGCTAATACATCGTGAATGGCCAGTATTTTGAATTTCCGAGACGGTGCACAAAAAATCGATCGAAACACGACTCGCGCGCGACTTCGCGCAAAGTTTATGACCATCGTATTTTTTTGCGAAAGTGTGCTTGTACGACTTCTCATGGGCTAATAAGACGGGAAAAACAAGTATTTTGAATTTTCGAGACGGTGCACGAAAAACCGATCGAAACACGACTCGTGCGCGACTTCGCGCAAAGTTTTTGACCGTCGTATTTTTTTGCGAAAGCATGCTTGTACGACTTCTCATGGGCTAATAAGACGGGAAAGACCAGTATTTTAAATTTCCGAGACGGTGCACGAAAAACCGATCGAATATCGACTCTGCACAAACTTTATGACCGTCGAGTTTTTTCGTGAAACCATACTCATACGACTTACCATGGGCTAATACATCGTGAATGGCCAGTATTTTGAATTTCCGAGCCGGTGCACGAAAAACGTATCGAAACTCGACTCGCGCGCGACTTCGCGCAAAGTTTATGACCGTCGTATTTTTTTGCGAAAGCGTGCCTGTACGACTTCTCATGGGCTAATAAGACGGGAAAGACCAGTATTTTGAATTTCCGAGACGGTGCACGAAAAATCGGTCGAATCTCGACTCTGCGCAAAGTTTATGACCGTCGTGTTTTTTCGTGAAAACATGCTCATACGACTTACCATGGGCTAATACATCGTGAATGGCCAGTATTTTGAATTTCCGAGACGGTGCACGAAAAACCGATCGAAACTCGACTCGCGCGCGACTTCGCGCAAAGTTTTTGACCGTCGTATTTTTTTGCGAATGCATGCTTGTATGACTTCTCATGGGCTAATAAGACGGGGAAAGACCAGTATTTTGAATTTCCGAGACGGTGCACGAAAAACCGATCGAATCTCGACTCTGCGCAAACTTTATGACCGTCGCATTTTTTCGTGAAACCATGCTCATACGACTTACCATGGGCTAATACACCTTGAATGGCCAGTCTTTTGAATTTCCGAGACGGTGCACGAAAAACCGATCGAAACTCGTCTCGCGCGCGACTTCGCGCAAAGTTTATGACCGTCGTATTTTTTTTGCGAAAGCGTGCCTGTACGACTTCTCATGGGCTAATAAGATGGGAAAGACCTGTATTTTGAATTTCCGAGACGGTGCACGAAAAACCGATAGAATCTTGACTCTGCGCAAAGTTTTTGACCGTCACGTTTTTTCATGAAACCATGCTCATATGACTTACCATGGGCTAATACATCGTGAATGGACAGTATTTTGAATTTTCGAGCCGGTGCACGAAAAACGTATCGAAACTCGACTCGCGCGCGACTTCGCGCAAAGTTTATGACCGTCGTATTTTTTTGCGAAAGTGTGCTTGTACGACTTCTCATGGGCTAATAAAACGGGAAAGACCAGTATTTTGAATTTCCGAGACGGTGCACGAAAAACTGATCGAATATCGACTCTGCACAAACTTTATGACCGTCGCATTTTTTCGTGAAACCATGCTCATACGACTTACCATGGGCTAATACATCGTGAATGGCCAGTATTTTGAATTTCCGAGACGGTGAACGAAAAACCGATCGAAACTCGACTCGCGCGCGACTTCGAGCAAAGTTTATGACCGTCGTATTTTTTTGCAAAAGTGAGCTTGTACGACTTCTCATGGTCTAATAAGACGGGAAAGACCAGTATTTTGAATTTCCGAGACGGTGCACGAAAAACCGATCGAATATCGACTCTGCGCAAACTTTATGACCGTCGCGTTTTTTCGTGAAACCATACTCATACGACTTACCATGGGCTAATACATCGTGAATGGCCAGTATTTTGAATTTCCGAGCCGGTGCACGAAAAACGTATCGAAAATCGACTCGCGCGCGACTTCGCGCAAAGTTTATGACCGTCGTATTTTTTTGCGAAAGCGTGCCTGTACGACTTCTCATGGGCTAATAAGACGGGAAAGACCAGTATTTTGAATTTCCGAGACGGTGCACGAAAAACCGGTCGAATCTCGACTCTGCGCAAAGTTTATGACCGTCGCGTTTTTTCGTGAAACCATGCTCATACGACTTACCATGGGCTAATACAACGTGAATGGCCAGTATTTTTAATTTCCGAGACGGTGCACGAAAAACCGATCGAAACTCGACTCGCGCGCGACTTCGCGCAAAGTTTTTGACCGTCGTATTTTTTTGCGAAAGCGTGCTTGTATGACTTCTCATGGGCTAATAAGACGGGAAAGGCCAGTATTTTGAATTTCCGAGACGGTGCACGAAAAACCGATCGAATCTCGACTCTGCGCAAAGTTTATGACCGTCGCGTTTTTTCGTGAAACAATGCTCATACGACTTACCATGGGCTAATACATCGTGAATGGCCAGTATTTTGAATTTCCGAGACGGTGCACGAAAAACCGATCGAAACTCGACTCGCGCGCGACTTCGCGCAAAGTTTTTGACCGACGTATTTTTTTGCGAAAGCGTTCTTGTATGACATCTCATGGGCTAATAAGAAGGGAAAGACCAGTATTTTGAATTTCCGAGACGATGCACGAAAAACCGATCGAATCTCGACTCTGCGTAAAGTTTATGACCGTCGCGTTTTTTTCGTGAAACCATGCTCATACGACATACCATGGGCTAATACATCGTGAATGGCCAGTATTTTGAATTTCCGAGACGGTGCACAAAAAACCGATCGAAACTCGACTCGCGCGCGACTTCGCGCAAAGTTTATGACCGTCGTATTTTTTTGCGAAAGCGTGCCTGTACGACTTCTCATGGGCTAATAAGACGGGAAAGACCAGTATTTTGAATTTCCGAGACGGTGCACGAAAAACCGATCGAATCTCGACTCTGCGCAAAGTTTATGACCGTCGCGTTTTTTCGTGAAACCATGCTCATACGACTTACCATGGGCTAATACATCGTGAATGGCCAGTATTTTGAATTTCCGAGACGGTGCACGAAAAACCGATCGAAACACGACTCGCGCGCGACTTCGCGCAAAGTTTTTGACCGTCGTATTTTTTTGCGAAAGCGTGCTTGTATGACTTCTCATGGGCTAATAAGACGGGAAAGACCAGTATTTTGAATTTCCGAGACGGTGCACGAAAAACCGATCGAATCTCGACTCTGCGGAAAGTTTATGACCGTCGCGTTTTTTCGTGAAACCATGCTCATACGACTTACCATGGGCTAATACATCGTGAATGGCCAGTATTTTGAATTTCCGAGACGGTGCACGAAAAACCGATCGAAACTCGACTCGCGCGCGACTTCGCGCAAAGTTTATGACCGTCGTATTTTTTTGCGAAAGTGTGCTTGTACGACTTCTCATGGGCTAATAAAACGGGAAAGACCAGTATTTTGAATTTCCGAGATGGTGCACTTAAAACCGATCGAATATCGACTCTGCGCAAACTTTATGACCGTCGCGTTTTTTCATGAAACCATGCTCATACGACTTACCATGGGCTAATACACCTTGAATGGCCAGTCTTTTGAATTTCCGAGACGGTGCACGAAAAACCGATCGAAACTCGTCTCGCGCGCGACTTCGCGCAAAGTTTATGACCGTCGTATTTTTTTTGCGAAAGCGTGCCTGTACGACTTCTCATGGGCTAATAAGATGGGAAAGACCAGTATTTTGAATTTCCGAGACGGTGCACGAAAAACCGATAGAATCTTGACTCTGCGCAAAGTTTTTGACCGTCACGTTTTTTCATGAAACCATGCTCATACGACTTACCATGGGCTAATACATCGTGAATGGACAGTATTTTGAATTTTCGAGACGGTGCACGAAAAACCGATCGAAACTCGACTCGCGCGCGACTTAGCGCAAAGTTTATGACGGTCGCATTTTTTCATGAAACCATGCTCATACGACTTACCATGGGCTAATACATCGTGAATGGCCAGTATTTTGAATTTCCGAGACGGTGCACGAAAAACCGATCGAAACTAGATTCGCGCGCGACTTCGCGCAAAGTTTATGACCGTCGTATTTTTTTGCGAAAGCGTGCCTGTACGACTTCTCATGGGCTAATAAGACGGGAAAGACAAGAATTTTGAATTTCCGAGACGGTGCACGAAAAACCGATAGAATCTCGACTCTGCGCAAAGTTTATGATCGTCGCGTTTTTTCGTGAAACCATGCTCATACGACTTACCATGGGCTAATACATCGTGAATGGCCAGTATTTTGAATTTCCGAGACGGTGCACGAAAAATCGATCGAAACACGACTCGCGCGCGACTTCGCGCAAAGTTTATGACCGTCGTATTTTTTGCGAAAGTGTGCTTGTACGACTTCTCATGGGCTAATAAAACGGGAAAGACCAGTATTTTGAATTTCCGAGACGGTGCACGAAAAACTGATCGAATATCGACTCTGCACAAACTTTATGACCGTCGCGTTTTTTCGTGAAACCATGCTCATACGACTTACCATGGGCTAATACATCGAGAATGGCCAGTATTTTGAATTTCCGAGACGGTGCACGAAAAACCGATCGAAACTCGACTCGCGCGCGACTTCGCGCAAAGTTTATGACCGTCGTATTTTTTTGCGAAAGTGTGCTTGTACGACTTCTCATGGGCTAATAAGACGGGAAAGACCAGTATTTTGAATTTCCGAGACGGTTGACGAAAAACCGATCGAATATCGACTCTGCGCAAACTTTATGACCGTCGCGTTTTTTCGTGAAACCATGCTCATACGACTTACCATGGGCTAATACACCGTGAATGGCCAATCTTTTGAATTTCCGAGACGGTGCATGAAAAAACGATCGAAACTCGACTCGCGCGCGACTTCGTGCAAAGTTTATGACCGTCGTTTTTTTTTTTGCGAAAGCGTGCCTGTACGACTTCTCATGGGCTAATAAGACGGGAAAAACAAGTACTTTGAATTTTCGAGACGGTGCACGAAAAACCGATCGAAACACGACTCATGCGCGACTTCGCGCAAAGTTTTTGACCGTCGTATTTTTTTGCGAAAGCATGCTTGTACGACTTCTCATGGGATAATAAGACGGGAAAGACCAGTATTTTAAATTTCCGAGACGGTGCACGAAAAACCGATCGAATATCGACTCTGCACAAACTTTATGACCGTCGCGTTTTTTCGTGAAACCATACTCATACGACTTACCATGGGCTAATACATCGTGAATGGCCAGTATTTTGAATTTCCGAGCCGGTGCACGAAAAACGTATCGAAACTCGACTCGCGCGCGACTTCGCGCAAAGTTTATGACCGTCGTATTTTTTTGCGAAAGCGTGCCTGTACGACTTCTCATGGGCTAATAAGACGGGAAAGACCAGTATTTTGAATTTCCGAGACGGTGTCCGAAAAATCGGTCGAATCTCGACTCTGCGCAAAGTTTATGACCGTCGTGTTTTTTCGTGAAAACATGCTCATACGACTTACCATGGGCTAATACATCGTGAATGGCCAGTATTTTGAATTTCCGAGACGGTGCACGAAAAACCGATCGAAACTCGACTCGCGCGCGACTTCGCGCACAGTTTTTGACCGTCGTATTTTTTTGCGAATGCATGCTTGTATGACTTCTCATGGGCTAATAAGACGGGAAAAGACCAGTATTTTGAATTTCCGAGACGGTGCACGAAAAACCGATCGAATCTCGACTCTGCGCAAAGTTTATGACCGTCGCGTTTTTTCGTGAAACCATGCTCATACGACTTACCATGGGCTAATACATCGTGAATGGCCAGTATTTTGAATTTCCGAGACGGTGCACGAAAAACCGATCGAAACTCGACTCGCGCGCGACTTCGCGCAAAGTTTATGACCGTCGTATTTTTTTGCGAAAGTGTGCTTGTACGACTTCTCATGGGCTAATAAGATGGGAAAGACCAGTGTTTTGAATTTCCGAGACGGTGCACTTAAAACCGATCGAATATCGACTCTGCGCAAACTTTATGACCGTCGCGTTTTTTCGTGAAACCATGCTCATACGACTTACCATGGGCTAATACACCGTGAATGGCCAGTCTTTTGAATTTACGAGACGGTGCACGAAAAACCGATCGAAACTCGACTCGCGCTCGACTTCGCGCAAAGTTTATGACCGTCGTATTTTTTTTGCGAAAGCGTGCCTGTACGACTTCTCATGGGCTAATAAGATGGGAAAGACCAGTATTTTGAATTTCCGAGACGGTGCACGAAAAACTGATAGAATCTCGACTCTGCGCAAAGTTTATGACCGTCGCGTTTTTTCGTGAAACCATGCTCATACGACTTACCATGGGCTAATACATCGTGAATGGCCAGTATTTTGAATTTCCGAGACGGTGCACGAAAAACCGATCGAAACTAGATTCGCGCGCGACTTCGCGCAAAGTTTATGACCGTCGTATTTTTTTGCGAAAGCGTGCCTGTACGACTTCTCATGGGCTAATAAGACGGGAAAGACAAGTATTTTGAATTTCCGAGACGGTGCACGAAAAACCGATAGAATCTCGACTCTGCGCAAAGTTTATGATCGTCGCGTTTTTTCGTGAAACCATGCTCATACGACTTACCATGGGCTAATACATCGTGAATGGCCAGTATTTTGAATTTCATAGACGGTGCACGAAAAATCGATCGAAACACGACTCGCGCGCGACTTCGCGCAAAGTTTATGACCGTCGTATTTTTTTGCGAAAGTGTGCTTGTACGACCTCTCATGGGCTAATAAAACGGGAAAGACCAGTATTTTGAATTTCCGAGACGGTGCACGAAAAACCGACAGAATCTCGACTCTGCGCAAAGTTTATGATCGTCGCGTTTTTTCGTGAAACCATGCTCATACGACTTACCATGGGCTAATACATCGTGAATGGCCAGTATTTTGAATTTCCGAGACGGTGCACGAAAAATCGATCGAAACACGACTCGCGCGCGACTTCGCGCAAAGTTTATGACCGTCGTATTTTTTTGCGAAAGCGTGCCTGTACGACTTCTCATGGGCTAATAAGACGGAAAAGACAGAGAGACGCTGCTTGGGAATGGGGGGAAATGGGCCTGCGTTCCCTTGCTTGCGTGCGTGAGTGCTCTGATGTGATTGGGCGCTTGCGCTTGCGATCGACGCTGGGGACGGCAACCTCTTCCCTTGCGCGTGCTTGCGATTTTCCTTGGGCGATTTCTCCTCTACGATCGCTCTGCGGCGAATACAAGTGTGGAAGGCCGGCGGTCGCTCCTGCGATCAGCGATTCCAGGCCGGGAATCGGCGATTTCAGGCGTGGAAGGGCGGCGGCTCTTCTCCCCTAGGCGCCGGACGGACTCTAGGGCGAGAAACGGGAAGCTGCGCTGCGATTGGGGCTGGGATCACTGCCGCTTCCTGCGGTAACTCCAGCGTGGAAAGGGCGACGGCTGTTCTGCAATCGGCGTGGAAGGGGCGACGGCTGCGACATTAGTGGGGGCAGGGTGGTGGCTTCCTCTCCCCTAGGCGGCTGGTGGTCTCTAGGGCGAGCGACGCCATGGATGCGAGCGGCCGGACGCGGCACTCTGCTCCTCTGTTCCAGCGGGATGCTCCTCCGCTGGCTTCTTCCCAGCGGCCTGCGCTGATTGCTTCACAGCAGAACGCCCCTCTGCAGCAGCCGCTGGTTCCTCCCCAGCAGCTTAGGCCGGTTTCACACCAGGAAGTTCCACCGCTGATTTCTTCTTCTCGACGGGATGCTCCTTCAATGAACCAAGCCCGAGGTCGTTCACGATCTAGATCACGACCTCCAGCTCCTATTTCCCGAGATCCTCGGCCTTGGAGTAGCCTCTTCAAGGCTCCAGTGGGTAGTCCGGATCTTCGACTGGACTTTTTTGCTCCAGAAGTATAGGCTGACCAGAAGATTGCTGTGTATGAGGCTATTGATTCTGACGAACTAATTGAGACATGGTCCATGGCAATTGTGGGCTACGTTGTTGGACTGAGAACATCCTTTTTCCCACTATCCTCATACATCAGAACTCGATGGGGAATATCAACATTTGATCTTCATATGTTGGAGACCGGATTCTTTGTATGCAGGCTTTATTCGGAAGAAGATTTACAATGGGTCCTTGAAGGATTTTGGACTATCCGTGGTCATCCAATGATACTACGACGCTGGGCACCTGATGTGAGATTGGAGTTAGACAGTCTACAGTCTATCCCAATATGGGTTTCTTTCCATGGACTTCCACTACATCTCTGGGGTCGTCGTTTTATTGCAAAGCTTTGCAGCACCCTGGGACAGCCATTGTATCTTGATAAGGCAACAGCTTCGCAAACGAGATTGACCTTTGCCATGTATGGAGCAAGAATTGAATACAGAGCACCTAACAAGAAGAGAGAAAGATATTTTCACAAGATTCAATTTTTCCATTCGTCAAGAATTACTCGAATAATGATGAAGATTGTAATATATTATATGGGGCAAAGCTTATATTTTGTGATGTATCCACAAGTAGTCCAGAACAGTCTAGCTATTGCATTTTTTTATTTATTAACTTCCTTGTGCTACTCTTGGAGATGAGTTCGATGAAGCGTGCTCATTTCACCTTCTTTTGGTGGGGTGCAATCTTCTCGACTACACTAAGAGACTTCAGGCTTTAGTCTATGGCTTGTGTAGACAAAGCTTTTTGTACAAATCTTTTACAAAATACAATATCTTTACTTACCAAAAAAAAAGAGATTGACCTTTGCCAGAGCTTATGTAATAGTTTCTTCTGATGAGGAACTACCGAATGATGTTTCTTACCGTGATCTTGATTGGAGCACCCGAAAGGTGAAAGTCTCATATTCTTGGAAGCCACAACGATGCAAGGTTTGTCTATCTTTTGGACATGTAAATGGTGCCTGCCAACAGCCTTCACAAAAAATCACACAGGTCTACCGACCACGCCAAGAGCCACAGAATGGGATCACTACTACTAATCCAAGCACTGATACTCCAGTGCCAACAGTGGTGATGGCGGAGAAGATTATTGAACACTCTGACTCGTTGGGGCAGCGACACGAACAAGAGAAAGACAAGTCAGGACTTCCATCTTTACCTATTATATCAGAGACTTTCACTGCAGGAGCTTCCCAAGGTTCTCACTCCCCAATAACAACCTCGCCTTCACAAATCACTCCTTCAGATAATCAGGAAATTTCATTTCAACAACCTCTTGGGAACCAAGACATTGCAACTCACCAAACTCATCGCTCTTCGACACATCCCGCTATTCAGGACTCCTTGCCTCAAGGTACGCAAAAATTTAAACATTTGCAAGCTGTGGATGAGGTGGATAATTATAGGAATAGAGGATTAAAGGGTAAAGATATTATGCGAGAGGACCATGCAAAATCAAAGGATAAGAAAAAGGATGGTAGTGTCCTCCCAAAATCGCATGTTCTTCCTTCTATCTAGTATTGATGAAAATAAGCTGTTGGAATGTTCGTGGACTTAATAAGACTGAGAAATGTCGGGGGCTCAATAGAATAATCCGATCTGCTGCATGTGACATGGTGATTCTTGTGGAAACAAAAATTAAACCTCATCGTGTTCGAGTTCAGAAGAATTTAATATGGCCTGAGGCAGAACTTTTTACTAATGATTCTCAGGATACTTATGGTCGAGTTTGGGTCTTATGGCATCCTAACATTGTTACTGCTTGGTTTATTTCTGCTACTAATCAATTCATTCATCTTAAGACAGAGGATAAACAGACTGGATGTCAATTCAATATTATCGGTATTTATGCATCTAACAGTATGTCTGACAGGAATGCTCTATGGCATGATCTGGTTAGCATTTCAAATAGTTATCCTACAGTACCTTGGGTTGTTCTCGGTGACTTTAATACTGTCAGATACACAAATGAGAAAGTGGGGGGTAGAGTGCTTTCCGAATGTCAGCTTCAACATTTTAATGATTGTATATATACTGCTGCATTGACTGACATGAAATCTGTAGGTGATTGGTTCTCATGGAACAATCAAAGTACTGCCGAAAGAAAAATTATGGCTCGACTTGACAGATGTTTGATTAATCAGGAATGGTTAGCAGTTTTCCCAGATTCACTTCTTGAGTACGGTGCTAAGTTATTTTCGGATCACTCTATTATGCATATACATGCAGATAAAGCACTACCCAAAGTCAAGAAACCTTTTAGATTTTTTAATATGTGGAGTTCTCACCCAAAGTTCCTCGAAGTTATTAAGTCAGCTTGGGACATTAATGTATTTGGTTCTCCCCCTTACATCCTATGTCAAAAACTAAAAGCATGCAAAGCAGCACTTAAGAAGTGGAATTCAACTACATTTGGAAATATCACCGACAGGGTTCAGTTATGCAAGAAAGAACTTATGGCTGTGCAAAGCGAGCTAAATCTTCAACCTCTGGATGCGAATCTTATATACAAAGAGGCTGCTGCTAGAAATAACTTTATGCAAGCTTTGAAGCAGGAGAAATGCTTTTTGAAACAGAAGTCACGACAGCATTGGCTTACTCTAGGGGATTCTAATACGAAGTTTTTCTATGCTGCTATTGCTACCAGAAGGGCTACTAATCGCATCAAAAAATGCAAAGGTATAGATGGTAATCTCATTGAGGATTTGGATGAGGTTAAAAATTACACCTAGTAATTTTTTTATTCCTTACTCAATCAGGAACAGCAGCCTAATAGTATTCATGTTGGGCCTACAAGACGACTTGATTCTGAAGCCCTCTCTCATCTTAACGCCCCAATAACGGATGATGAAATTGTGAAAGTTGTTTTTAAGTCCCCGAAGCACAAAAGCCCTGGTCCAGATGGATTTCCAGCTGAGTTTTATCAAATTGCATGGGCTATTGTAGGCAACGATGTCATAAAAGCTTGTCGACATTTTTTCTCCTCAGGTCATATTCTTAAAGAAATGAATTGCACTTTTATTTCTTTAGTGCCTAAAAATGATGGAGCCGATTCATTGGAGAACTACCGTCCTATTTCACTGTGCAACTTTATTTATAAGGTTATCTCGAAGTTACTGGCAGATAGACTACAAAAGGTCATGAATAAGGTCATTAGTCCTAATCAGGCTGCTTTTCTTAAAGGGAGGAGTATCCATCATAATGTCCTGCTTGCTAATGATTTGGTTAAGGATCTACATTCTAAAACAAGAGGGAAAAAGATCTGTTTTAAAGCTGATTTACGAAAGGCCTTTGACTCAGTCAATAGGAATTTTATTTACATGATGCTCCATAATATGGGCTGCCCTCAGCACTGTGTTAAATGGATTCAATGTTGCTTGGAAACTCCAAAAATTTTTATTCTCTTTAATGGTTCACCTATTGGCTTCTTTGGGAGTAAGAATGGCATTCGGCAAGGCGATCCACTATCTCCTTATCTTTTTACCTTTGCAATGGAAGGGCTCAGTTGTATGTTAGAAGAGGCTGTTTCCAATGGCAAAATTAAGGTACCACATTATGGTTCTGTTTATATCTCTCACATAACATTTGCCGACGACCTTATTATCTTCCTTCGAGATGATCCAGTTTCTGTGAGTAATCTGGCAGATATTCTTAATGAATTTGGTAAAGTTTCTGGTCTTAAGCTAAACCATGCAAAGAGCAAAGTATATGTGGGTGCTTGCATTGACAATAAGGATCATATTGCTCAAACATTGGGAGTTGCTGAAGGAAATTTACCGGTTCCTTACTTGGGTCTCCCACTTATATCCACTGGAATCAACAAAGCCTCCTGTCAGCCTATTATACAAAAAATTAAGAACAGAATTTCCTCTTGGAAAAATAGGCTTCTTTCTAAAGCTGGATGACTTGAACTTATTCGATCCGTGTTGATCTCTTATTCTATTTATTGGTCTCATGCATTCCTTCTACCTGCCGGGCTTCTCCATGATATTGATAAATTACTTATGAACTTCTTTTGGAATGGCACAGATGGTAAGGCAATGCACATGGTGAATTGGGACAGCATTTGCAAACCGAAGGATGAAGGGGGGCTGAATCTTCGACATATTAGAGATTGGAATAAAGCTTGTATGGTAAAGCAATTATGGGATATTTTACAAAACAAGTCTTCCTTGTGGTCACAATGGGTTTTTGCTAGGTACCTAACCAAGGAATCAATCTGGGAAACATCTGCAAAAACATCTCATTCTGCTGCTTGGAAACGAATTCTGAAGGCAAGGCGATGGCTACGTAACAATATTTCTTATGTGATTTCTTCTGGAACCAATATTAATATGTGGTATGATCCTTGGGTGAATGGGAAAAGTATATTTCAGATATTTGGTGATAGAGTACGACAGGATCTAGGGGCTCCCAAAGACTGGAAGGTTTCTGAATTCATTAACAATGGTACATGGTGTCTTCCCAACCCTACCTCCCCTGACATTTTATTACTTTGGCCGACTATTAGGGCTATTCCAATCAAGAACAACTCTTCAGATATGCTGATTTGGCTTCATGATAACGGTAAATTTAGTGCTACATCTGCATGGAACCAAATTAGACGACGAAACAACAAGTGGATCCAAAGTAGTTGGACATGGGATAGTCCATGCTCACAGCGGCATTCCTTATGTACATGGCAGGCCCTTCTCGACAAACTTCCTACGTTGGACAATATGCAGCGAAGAGGTATTTATATTGTAAATCGGTGCTCTTTGTGTATGCAAAATGAAGAAAGTGTTGACCATCTCTACTTTGCTTGTGATTATTCATCTTGGATATGGAAGGAGATCTTGAAGCGATTTGATTTTCAAAGGCTACCACGGCCAAACTTGCATCATGAATTAGAAATGCTTATGCAAAGCTTCTCAAGAAAGGGGCCTCTTACACAACTAGCAAGAATTATATTCAGATGTGCTATTTGGTGGATTTGGAAGGAGAGGTGTGGCAGAATTTTTGAGTGCCACAACATGAACAAAGCTCAAATTCTGATAGAGATTCTTCAGGACTCACGATCATGTATGGAGCAAGAATTGAATACAGAGCACCTAACAAGAAGAGAGAAAGATATTTTCACAAGATTCAATTTTTCCATTCGTCAAGAATCACTCGAATAATGATGAAGATTGTAATATATTATATGAGGCAAAGCTTATATTTTGTGATGTATCCACAAGTAGTCCAGAACAGTCTAGCTATTGCATTTTATTACTTATTAACTTCCTTGTGCTACTCTTGGAGATGAGTTCGATGAAGCGTGCCCATTTCACCTTCTTTTGGTGGGGTGAAATCTTCTCGACTATACTAAGAGACTTCAGGCTTTAGTCTATGGCTTGTGTAGACAAAGCCTTTTGTACAAATCTTTTACAAAATACATTATCTTTACTTACCAAAAAAAATAATAAGACGGAAAAGACCAGTATTTTGAATTTTCGAGACGGTGCACGAAAAACCGTTCGAATCTCGACTCTGCGCAAAGTTTATGACCGTCGCGTTTTTTCGAGAAACCATGCTCATACGACCTACCATGGGCAAATACATCGTGAATGGCCAGTATTTTGAATTTCCGAGACGGTGCACGAAAAACCGATCGAAACTCGACTCGCGCGCGACTTCGCGCAAACTTTTTGACCGTCATATTTTTTTGCGAAAGTGTGCTTGTACGACTTCTCATGGGCTAATAAGACGGGAAAGACCAGTATTTTGAATTTCTGAGACGGTGCACGAAAAACCGATCGAATATCGACTCTGCGCAAACTTTATGATCGTCACGTTTTTTCATGAAACCATGCTCATACGACTTACCATGGGCTAATACATCGTGAATGGCCAGTATTTTGAATTTCTGAGACGGTCACGAAAAACCGATCGAAACTCGACTCGCGCGCGACTTCGCGCAAAGTTTATGACCGTCGTTTTTTTTTTGCGAAAGCGTGCCTGTACGACTTCTCATGGGCTAATAAGACGGGAAAGACCAGTATTTTGAATTTCCAAGACGGTGCACGAAAAACCGATCGAAACTCGACTCGCGCGCGACTTCGCGCAATGTTTATGACCGTCGTATTTTTTTGCGAAAGCGTGCCTGTACGACTTCTCAAGGGCTAATAAGACGGGAAAGACTAGTATTTTGAATTTCCGAGACGGTGCACGAAAAACCGATCGAATCTCGACTCTGCGCAAAGTTTATGACTGTCGCGTTTTTTCGTGAAACCATGCTCATACGACTTACCAAGGGCTAATACATCGTGAATGGCCAGTATTTTGAATTTCCGAGACGGTGCACGAAAAACCGATCGAAACTCGACTCGCGCGCGACTTCGCGCAAAGTTTTTGACCGTCGTATTTTTTTGCGAAAGCGTGCTTGTAGGACTTCTCATGGGCTAATAAGACGGGAAAGACCAATATTTTGAATTTCCGAGATGGTGCACGAAAAACCGATCGAATCTCGACTCTGCGCAAAGTTTATGACCGTCGCATTTTTTCGTGAAACCATGCTCATACGACTTACCATGGGCTAATACATCGTGAATGGCCAGTATTTTGAATTTCCGAGACGGTGAACGAAAAACCGATCGAAACTCGACTCGCGCGCGACTTCGAGCAAAGTTTATGACCGTCGTATTTTTTTGCGAAAGTGTGCTTGTACGACTTCTCATGGGCTAATAAGACGGGAAAGACCAGTATTTTGAATTTCCGAGACGGTGCACGAAAAACCGATCGAATATCGACTCTGCGCAAACTTTATGATCGTCACGTTTTTTCATGAAACCATGCTCATACGACTTACCATGGGCTAATACATCGTGAATGGCCAGTATTTTGAATTTCTGAGACGGTCACGAAAAACCGATCGAAACTCGACTCGCGCGCGACTTCGCGCAAAGTTTATGACCGTCGTTTTTTTTTTGCGAAAGCGTGCCTGTACGACTTCTCATGGGCTAATAAGACGGGAAAGACCAGTATTTTGAATTTCCAAGACGGTGCACGAAAAACCGATCGAAACTCGACTCGCGCGCGACTTCGCGCAATGTTTATGACCGTCGTATTTTTTTGCGAAAGCGTGCCTGTACGACTTCTCAAGGGCTAATAAGACGGGAAAGACTAGTATTTTGAATTTCCGAGACGGTGCACGAAAAACCGATCGAATCTCGACTCTGCGCAAAGTTTATGACTGTCGCGTTTTTTCGTGAAACCATGCTCATACGACTTACCAAGGGCTAATACATCGTGAATGGCCAGTATTTTGAATTTCCGAGACGGTGCACGAAAAACCGATCGAAACTCGACTCGCGCGCGACTTCGCGCAAAGTTTTTGACCGTCGTATTTTTTTGCGAAAGCGTGCTTGTAGGACTTCTCATGGGCTAATAAGACGGGAAAGACCAATATTTTGAATTTCCGAGATGGTGCACGAAAAACCGATCGAATCTCGACTCTGCGCAAAGTTTATGACCGTCGCATTTTTTCGTGAAACCATGCTCATACGACTTACCATGGGCTAATACATCGTGAATGGCCAGTATTTTGAATTTCCGAGACGGTGAACGAAAAACCGATCGAAACTCGACTCGCGCGCGACTTCGAGCAAAGTTTATGACCGTCGTATTTTTTTGCGAAAGTGAGCTTGTACGACTTCTCATGGGCTAATAAGACGGGAAAGACCAGTATTTTGAATTTCCGAGACGGTGCACGAAAAACCGATCGAATATCGACTCTGCGCAAACTTTATGACCGTCGCGTTTTTTCGTGAAACCATGCTCATACGACTTACCATGGGCTAATACACCGTGAATGGCCAGTCTTTTGAATTTCTGAGACGGTGCACGAAAAACCGATCGAAACTCGACTCGCGCGCGACTTCGCGCAAAGTTTATGACCGTCGTATTTTTTTTGCGAAAGCGTGACTGTACGACTTCTCATGGGCTAATAAGACGGGAAAGACCAGTATTTTGAATTTCCAAGACGGTGCACGAAAAACCGATCGAAACTCGACTCGCACGTGACTTCGCGTAAAGTTTATGACCGTCGTATTTTTTTGCGAAAGCGTGCCTGTACGACTTCTCATGGGCTAATAAGACGGGAAAGACCAGTATTTTGAATTTCCAAGACGGTGCACGAAAAACCGATCGAAACTCGACTCGCGCGCGACTTCCCGCATTGTTTATGACCGTCGTATTTTTTTGCGAAAGCGTGCCTGTACGACTTCTCATGGGCTAATAAGACGGGAAAGACTAGTATTTTGAATTTCCGAGACGGTGCACGAAAAACCGATCGAATCTCGACTCTGCGCAAAGTTTATGACTGTCGCGTTTTTTCGTGAAACCATGCTCATACGACTTACCAAGGGCTAATACATCGTGAATGGCTAGTATTTTGAATTTCTGAGACGGTGCACGAAAAACCGATCGAAACTCAACTCGCGCGCGACTTCGCGCAAAGTTTTTGACCGTCGTATTTTTTTGCGAAAGCGTGCTTGTAGGATTTCTCATGGGCTAATAAGACGGGAAAGACCAGTATTTTGAATTTCCAAGACGGTGCACGAAAAACCGATCGAATCTCGACTCTACGCAAAGTTTATGACCGTCGCGTTTTTTTGTGAAACCATGCTCATACGACTTACCATGGGCTAATACATCGTGAATGGCCAGTATTTTGAATTTCCGAGACGGTGCACGAAAAACCGATCGAAACTCGACTCGCGCGCAACTTCGCGTAAAGTTTATGACCGTCGTATTTTTTTGCGAAAGTGTGCTTGTACGACTTCTCATGGGCTAATAAGACGGGAAAGACCAGTATTTTGAATTTCCGAGACGGTGCACGAAAAACCGATCGAATATCGACTCTGCACAAACTTTATGACCGTCGCGTTTTTTCGTGAAACCATGCTCATACGACTTACCATGGGCTAATACATCGTGAATGGATAGTATTTTGAATTTCCGAGCCGGTGCACGAAAAACCTATCGAAACTCGACTTGCGCGCGACTTCGTGCAAAGTTTATGACCGTCGTATTTTTTTGCGAAAGCGTGCCTGTACGACTTCTCATGGGCTAATAAGACGGGAAAGACAAGTATTTTGAATTTCCGAGACGGTGCACGAAAAACCGATCGAATCTCGACTCTGCGCAAAGTTTATGACCGTCGCGTTTTTTCGTGAAACCATGCTCATACGACTTATAAATTTAGTGCTACATCTGCATGGAACCAAATTAGACGAAGAAACAACAAGTGGATCCCAAGTTGTTGGACATGGGATAGTCCATGCTCACAGCGACATTCCTTATTTACATGGCAGGCCCTTCTCGGCAAACTTCCTACGATGGACAATATGCAGCGAAGAGGTATTTATATTGTAAATCGGTGCTCTTTGTGTATGAAAAAGGAAGAAAGCGTTGACCATCTATACTTTGCTTGTGATTATTCATCTTGGATATGGGAAGAGATCTTGAAGCGATTTGATCTTCAAAGGCTACCACGGCCAAACTTGCATCATGAACTAGAAAGGCTAATGCAAGGCTTCTCAAGAAAGGGTCCTCTTACACAACTAGCAAGAATTATATTCAGATGTGCTATTTGGTGGATTTGGAAGGAGAGGTGTGGCAGAATTTTTGTGTGTCACAACATGAACAAAGCTCAAATTCTGATAGAGATTCTTCAGGACTCACGATCATGCATGGAGCGAGAATTGAATATAGAGCACCTAACAAGAAGTGAGAAAGAGATTTTCACAAGATTCAATTTTTTCATTAGTCAATAATCACTCGAATAATGATGAAGATTGTAATGTATTATGGGGCAAAGCTTATATTTTGTGATATATCCACAAGTACTCCAGAACAGTCTAGCTATTGCATTTTTTTATTAACTTCCTTGTGCTACTCTTGGAAATGAGTTTGATGAAGTGTGCCCATTTCACCTTCTTTAGGTGGGGTACAATCTTCTCGACTACACTAAGAGACATTAGGCTTTAGTCTATGGCTTGTGTAGACAAAGCTTCTTTGTACTAATCTTTTACAAAATACATTATCTTTACTTACCAAAAAAATGCTCATACGACTTACCATGGGCTAATACATCGAGAATGGCCAGTATTTTGAATTTCCGAGACGGTGCACGAAAAACCGATCGAAACTCGACTCGCGCGCGACTTGGCGCAAAGTTTTTGACCGTCGTATTTTTTTGCGAAAGCGTGCTTGTATGACTTCTCATGGGCTAATAAGACGGGAAAGACCAGTATTTTGAATTTCCGAGACGGTGCACGAAAAACCGATCGAAACTCGACTCGCGCGCGACTTCGCGCAAAGTTTATGACCGTCGTATTTTTTTGCGAAAGTGTGCTTGTACGACTTCTCATGGGCTAATAAGACGGGAAAGACCAGTATTTTGAATTTCCGAGACGGTGCACTTAAAACCGATCGAATATCGACTCTGCGCAAACTTTATGACCGTCGCGTTTTTTCGTGAAACCATGCTCATACGACTTACCATGGGCTAATACACCGTGAATGGCCAGTCTTTTGAATTTCGGAGACGGTGCACGAAATACCGATCGAAACTCGACTCGCGCGCGACTTCGCGCAAAGTTTTTGACCGTCGTATTTTTTTTGCGAAAGCGTGCCTGTACGACTTCTCATGGGCTAATAAGATGAGAAAGACCAGTATTTTGAATTTCCGAGTCGGTGCACGAAAAACCTATCGAATCTCGACTCAGCGCAAAGTTTAGGACCGTCGCGTTTTTTCGTGAAACCATGCTCATACGACTTACCATGGGCTAATACATCATGAATGGCCAGTATTTTGAATTTCCGAGACGGTGCACAAAAAAACCGATCGACACTCGACTCGCGCGCGACTTAGCGCAAAGTTTATGACGGTCGCGTTTTTTCGTGAAACCATGCTCATACGACTTACCATCGGCTAATACATCGTGAATGGCCAGTATTTTGAATTTCCGAGACGGTGCACGAAAAATCGATCGAAAATAGATTCGCGCGCGACTTCGCGCAAATTTTATGACCGTCGTATTTTTTTGCGAAAGCGTGCCTGTACGACTTCTCATGGGCTAATAAGACGGGAAAGACCAGTATTTTGAATTTCCGAGACGGTGCACGAAAAACCGACCGAATATCGACTCTGCGCAAACTTTATGACCGTCGCATTTTTTCGTGAAACCATGCTCATACGACTTACCATGGGCTAATACACCGTGAATAGCCAGTCTTTTCAATTTCTGAGACGGTGCACGAAAAACCGATCGAAACTCGACTCGCACGCGACTTCGCGCAAAGTTTATGACCGTCGTATTTTTTCTGCGAAAGCGTGCCTGTACGACTTCTCATGGGCTAATAAGACGGGAAAGACAAGTATTTTGAATTTCCGAGACGGTGCACGAAAAACCGATCGAAACTCGACTCTGCGCAAAGTTTATGACCGTCGCGTTTTTTCGTGAAACCATGCTCATACGACTTACCATGGGCTAATACATCGTGAATGGCCAGTATTTTGAATTTCCGAGACGGTGCACGAAAAACCGATCGAAACACGACTCGCGCGCGACTTCGCGCAAAGTTTATGACCGTCGTATTTTTTTGCGAAAGTGTGCTTGTACGACTTCTCATGGGCTAATAAGACGGGAAAGACTAGTATTTTGAATTTCCGAGACGGTGCACGAAAAACCGATCGAATATCGACTCTGCACAAACTTTATTACCGTCGCGTTTTTTCGTGAAACCATGCTCATACGACTTACCATGGGCTAATACATCGTGAATAGCCAGTATTTTGAATTTCCGAGCCGGTGCACGAAAAACCTATCGAAACTCGACTCGCGCGCGACTTCTCGCAAAGTTTATGACCATCGTATGTTTTTGCGAAAACGTGCCTGTATGACTTCTCATGGGCTAATAAGACGGGAAAGACCAGTATTTTGAATTTCCGAGACGGTGCACGAAAAACCGATCGAATCTCGACTCTGCGCAAAGTTTATGACCGTCGCGTTTTTTCGTGAAACCATGCTCATACGACTTACCATGGGCTAATACATCGTGAATGGCCAGTATTTTGAATTTCCGAGACGGTGCACGAAAAACCGATCGAAACTCGACTCGCGCGCGAATTCGCGCAAAGTTTTTGACCGTCGTATTTTTTTGCGAAAGCGTGCTTGTATGACTTCTCATGGGCTAATAAGACGGGAAAGACCAGTATTTTGAATTTCGGAGACGGTGCACGAAAAACCGATCGAATCTCGACTCTGTGCAAAGTTTATGACCGTCGCGTTTTTTCGTGAAACCATGCTCATACGACTTACCATGGGCTAATACATCGTGAATGGCCAGTATTTTGAATTTCCGAGACGGTGCACGAAAAACCGATCGAAACTCGACTCGCGCGCGACTTCGCGCAAAGTTTATGACCGTCGTATTTTTTTGCGAAAGTGTGCTTGTACGACTTCTCATGGGCTAATAAGACGGGAAAGACAAGTATTTTGAATTTCCGAGACGGTGCACGAAAAACCGATCGAATATCGACTCTGCGCAAACTTTATGACTGTCGCGTTTTTTCGTGAAACCATGCTCATACGACTTACCATTGGCTAATACATCATTTTTTTTTTTTTTTGGTAAGTAAAGATAATGTATTTTGTAAAAGATTTGTACAAAGAAGCTTTGTCTACACAAGCCATAGACTAAAAGCCTGAAGTCTCTTAGTGTAGTCGAGAAGATTGCACCCCACCAAAAGAAGGTGAAATGGGCACGCTTCATCGAACTCATCTCCAAGAGTAGCACAAGGAAGTTAATAAAAAATGCAATAGCTAGACTGTTCTGGAGTACTTGTGGATACATCACAAAATATAAGCTTTGCCCCATAATACATTACAATCTTCATCATTATTCGAGTTATTATTGACTAATGAAAAAATTGAATCTTGTGAAAATCTCTCTCTCTTCTTGTTAGGTGCTCTATATTCAATTCTTGCTCCATGCATGATCGTGAGTCCTGAAGAATCTCAAATTCTCTATCAGAATTTGAGCTTTGTTCATGTTGTGACACTCAAAAATTCTGCCACACCTCTCCTTCCAAATCCACCAAATAGCACATCTGAATATAATTCTTGCTAGTTGTGTAAGAGGACCCTTTCTTGAGAAGCCTTGTATTAGCCTTTCTAGTTCATGATGCAAGTTTGGCCGTGGTAGCCTTTGAAGATCAAATCGCTTCAAGATCTCTTCCCATATCCAAGATGAATAATCACAAGCAAAGTATAGATGGTCAACGCTTTCTTCCTTTTGCATACACAAAGAGCACCGATTTACAATATAAATACCTCTTCGCTGCATATTATCCATCGTAGGAAGTTTGCCGAGAAGGGCCTGCCATGTACATAAGGAATGTCGCTGTGAGCATGGACTATCCCATGTCCAACTACTTGGGATCCACTTGTTGTTTCGTCGTCTAATTTGGTTCCATGCAGATGTAGCACTAAATTTACCATTATCATGAAGCCAAATAAGCATATCTGAAGAGTTGTTCTTGATTGGAATAGCCCTAATAGTCGGCCAAAGTAATAACATGTCTGGGGAGGTAGGGTTAGGAAGAGGGCTAATACATCGTGAATGGCCAGTATTTTGAATTTCTGAGACGGTCACGAAAAACCGATCGAAACTCGACTCGCGCGCGACTTCGCGCAAAGTTTATGACCGTCGTTTTATTTTGAGAAAGCGTGCCTGTACGACTTCTCATGGGCTAATAAGACGGGAAAGACAAGTATTTTGAATTTCCGAGACGGTGCACGAAAAACCGATCGAAACTCGACTCGTGCGCGACTTCGCGCAAAGTTTATGACCGTCGTATTTTTTTGTGAAAGTGTGCTTGTATTACTTCTCATGGGCTAATAAGACGGGAAAGGCCAGTATTTTAAATTTCCGAGACGGTGCACGAAAAACCGATCGAATATCAACTCTGCACAAACTTTATGACCGTCGCATTTTTTCGTGAAACCATGCTCATACGACTTACCATGGGCTAATACATCGTGAATGGCCAGTATTTTGAATTTCCGAGCCGGTGCATGAAAAACCTATCGAAACTCGACTCGCGCGCGACTTCGCGTAAAGTTTATGACATTAATGTATTTGGTTCTCCTCCTTACATCCTATGTCAAAAGCTAAAAGCATGCAAAGCAGCACTTAAGAAGTGGAATTCAACTACATTCGGAAATATCACCAACAGGGTTCAGTTATGCAAGAAAGAACTTATGACTGTGCAAAGCGAGCTAGATCTTCAACCTCTGGATGCGAATCTTATATACAAAGAGGCTGCTGCTAGAAATAACTTTATGCAAGCTTTGAAGCAGGAGGAATGCTTTTTGAAACAGAAGTCACGACAGCATTGGCTTACTTTAGGGGATTCTAATACGAAGTTTTTCTATGCTGCTATTGCTACCAGAAGGGCTACTAATCGCATCAAAAAATGCAAAGGTATAGATGGTAATCTCATTGAGGATCTGGATGAGGTTAAAAATTACACCAAGTAATTTTTTTATTCCTTACTCAATCAGGAACAGCAGCCTAATAGTATTCATGTTGGGCCTACAAGACGACTTGATTCTGAAGCCCTCTCTCATCTTAATGCCCCAATAACGGATGATGAAATTGTGAAAGTTGTTTTTAAGTCCCCGAAGCACAAAAGCCCTGGTCCAGATGGATTTCCAGCTGAGTTTTATCAAATTGCATGGGCTATTGTAGGCAACGATGTCATAAAAGCTTGTCGACATTTTTTCTCCTCAGATCACATTCTTAAAGAAATGAATTGCACTTTTATTTCTTTAGTGCCTAAAAATGATGGAGCCGATTCATTGGAGAACTACCGTCCTATTTCACTGTGCAACTTTATTTATAAGGTTATCTCTAAGTTGCTGGCAGATAGACTACAAAAGGTCATGAATAAGGTCATTAGTCCTAATCAGGCTGCTTTTCTTAAAGGGAGGAGTATCCATCATAATGTCCTGCTTGCTAATGATTTGGTTAAGGATCTACATTCTAAAACAAGAGGAAAAAAGATCTGTCCATTCGTCAAGAATCACTCGAATAATGATGAAGATTGTAATGTATTATATGGGGCAAAGCTTATATTTTGTGATGTATCCACAAGTAGTCCAGAACAGTCTAGCTATTGCATTTTATTATTTATTAACTTCCTTATGCTACTCTTGGAGATGAGTTTGATGAAGCGTGCCCATTTCACCTTCTTTAGGTGGGGTGCAATCTTCTCGACTACACTAAGAGACTTCAGGCTTTAGTCTATGGCTTGTGTAGACAAAGCTTCTTTGTACAAATCTTTTACAAAATACAATATCTTTACTTACCAAAAAAAAAAAAGATCTGTTTTAAAGCTGATTTACGAAAGGCCTTTGACTCAGTCAATAGGAATTTTATTTACATGATGCTCCAATATGGGCTTCCCTCAGCACTGGGTTAAATGGATTCAATGTTGCTTGGAAACTCCAAAATTTTCAATTCTCTTTAATGGTTCACCTATTGGCTTCTTTGGGAGTAAGAATGGCATTTCGGCAAGGCGATCCACTATCTCCTTATCTTTTTACCATTGCAATGGAAGGGCTCAGTTGTATGTTAGAAGAGGCTGTTTCCAATGGCAAAATTAAGGTACCACATTTTGGTTCTGTTTATATCTCTCACATAACATTTGCCGACGACCTTATTATCTTCCTTCGAGATGATCCAGTTTCTGTGAGTAATCTGGCAGATATTCTTAATGAATTTGGTAAAGTTTCTGGTCTTAAGCTAAACCATGCAAAGAGCAAAGTATATGTGGGTGCTTGCATTGACAATAAGGATCATATTGCTCAAACATTGGGAGTTGCTGAAGGAAATTTACCGGTTCCTTACTTGGGTCTCCCACTTATATCCACTGGAATCAACAAAGCCTCCTGCCAGCCTATTATACAAAAAATTAAGAACAGAATTTCCTCTTGGAAAAATAGGCTTCTTTCTAAAGCTGGACGACTTGAACTTATTCGATCCGTGTTGATCTCTTATTCTATTTATTGGTCTCATGCATTCCTTCTACCTGCCGGGCTTCTCCATGATATTGATAAATTACTTATGAACTTCTTTTGGAATGGCACAGATGGTAAGGCAATGCACATGGTGAATTGGGACAGCATTTGCAAACCGAAGGATGAAGGGGGGCTGAATCTTCGACATATTAGAGATTGGAATAAAGCTTGTATGGTAAAGCAATTATGGGATATTTTACAAAACAAGTCTTCCTTATGGTCACAATGGGTTTTTGCTAGGTACCTAACTAAGGAATCAATATGGGAAACATCTACAAAAACATCTCATTCTTCTGCTTGGAAAGGAATTCTGAAGGCAAGGCGATGGCTACGTAACAATATTTCTTATGTGATTTCTTCTGGAACCAATATTAATATGTGGTATGATCCTTGGGTGAATGGGAAAAGTATATTTCAGATATTTGGTGATAGAGTACGACAGGATCTGGGGGCTCCCAAAGACTGGAAGGTTTCTGAATTCATTAACAATGGTACTTGGTGTCTTCCCAACCCTACCTCCCCTGACATGTTATTACTTTGGCCAACTATTAGGGCTATTCCAATCATGAACAACTCTTCAGATATGCTTATTTGGCTTCATGTTAACGGTAAATTTAGTGCTACATCTGCATGGAACCAAATTAGACGACGAAACAACAAGTGGATCCAAAGTAGTTGGACATGGGATAGTCCATGCTCACAGCGGCATTCCTTATGTACATGGCAGGCCCTTCTCGGCAAACTTCCTACGATGGACAATATGCAGCGAAGAGGTATTTATATTGTAAATCGGTGCTCTTTGTGTATGCAAAATGAAGAAAGTGTTGACCATCTCTACTTTGCTTGTGATTATTCATCTTGGATATGGAAGGAGATCTTGAAGCGATTTGATTTTCAAAGGCTACCACGGCCAAACCTGTATCATGAATTAGAAATGCTTATGCAAAGCTTCTCAAGAAAGGGGCCTCTTACACAACTAGCAAGAATTATATTCAGATTTGCTATATGGTGGATTTGGAAGGACAGGTGTGGCAGAATTTTTGAGTGTCACAACATGAACAAAGCTCAAATTCTGATAGAGATTCTTCAGGACTCACGATCATGTATGGAGCAAGAATTGAATACAGAGCACCTAACAAGAAGAGAGAAAGATATTTTCACAAGATTCAATTTTTCCATTCGTCAAGAATCACTCGAATAATGATGAAGATTGTAATGTATTATATGGGGCAAAGCTTATATTTTGTGATGTATCCACAAGTAGTCCAGAACAGTCTAGCTATTATATTTTATTATTTATTAACTTCCTTATGCTACTCTAGGAGATGAGTTTGATGAAGCGTGCCCATTTCACCTTTTTTTTTTGGTAAGTAAAGATAATGTATTTTGTAAAAGATTTGTACAAAGAAGCTTTGTCTACACAAGCCATAGACTAAAGCCTGAAGTCTCTTAGTGTAGTCGAGAAGATTGCACCCCACCTAAAGAAGGTGAAATGGGCACGCTTCATCAAACTCATCTCCAAGAGTAGCACAAGGAAGTTAATAAGTAATAAAATGCAATAGCTAGACTGTTCTGGACTACTTGTGGATACATCACAAAATATAAGCTTTGCCTCATATAATATATTACAATCTTCATCATTATTCGAGTGATTCTTGACGAATGGAAAAATTGAATCTTGTGAAAATATCTTTCTCTCTTCTTGTTAGGTGCTCTGTATTCAATTCTTGCTCCATACATGATCGTGAGTCCTGAAGAATCTCTATCAGAATTTGAGCTTTTTCCATGTTGTGACACTCAAAAATTCTGCCACACCTCTCCTTCCAAATCCACCATATAACACATCTGAATATAATTCTTGCTAGTTGTGTAAGAGGCCCATTTCACCTTCTTTAGGTGGGGTGCAATCTTCTCGACTACACTAAGAGACTTCAGGCTTTAGTCTATGGCTTGTGTAGACAAAGCTTCTTTGTACAAATCTTTTACAAAATACATTATCTTTACTTACCAAAAAAAAAAAAAAAAAAAAAAAGTTTATGACGGTCGCGTTTTTTCGTGAAACCATGCTCATACGACTTACCATGGGCTAATACATCGTGAATCGCCAGTATTTTGAATTTCCGAGACGGTGCACGAAAAACCGATCGAAAATAGATTCGCGCGCGACTTCGCGCAAAGTTTATGACCGTCGTATTTTTTTGCGAAAGCGTGCCTGTACGACTTCTCATGGGCTAATAAGACGAGAAAGTCCAGTATTTTAAATTTCCGAGACGGTGCACGAAAAACCGATCGAATATCGACTCTGCACAAACTTTATGACCGTCGCGTTTTTTCGTGAAACCATGCTCATACGACTTACCATGGGCTAATACATCGTGAATGGCCAGTATTTTGAATTTCCGAGCCGGTGCACGAAAAACCTATCGAAACTCGACTCGCGCGCGACTTCGCGCAAAGTTTATGACCATCATATTTTTTTGCGAAAGCGTGCCTGTACGACTTCTCATGGGCTAATAAGACGGGAAAGACCAGTATTTTAAATTACCGAGACGGTGCACAAAAAACCGATCGAATCTCGACTCTGTGCAAAGTTTATGACCGTCGCGTTTTTTGATGAAACCATGCTCATACGACTTACCATGGGCTAATACATCGTGAATGGCCAGTATTTTGAATTTCCGAGACGGTGCACGAAAAACCGATCGAAACTCGACTCGCGCGTGACTTCGCGCAAAGTTTTTGACCGTCGTATTTTTTTGCGAAAGCGTGCTTGTATGACTTCTCATGGGCTAATAAGACGGGAAAGACCAGTATTTTGAATTTCCGAGACGGTGCACGAAAAACCGATCGAATCTCGACTCTGCGCAAAGTTTATCACCGTCGCGTTTTTTCGTGAAACCATGCTCATACGACTTACCATGGGCTAATACATCGTGAATGGCCAGTATTTTGAATTTCCGAGACGGTGCACGAAAAACCGATCGAAACTCGACTCGCGGGCGACTTCGCGCAAAGTTTATGACCGTCGTATTTTTTTGCGAAAGTGTGCTTGTACGACTTCTCATGGGCTAATAAGACGGGAAAGACCAGTATTTTGAATTTCCGAGACGGTGCACTTAAAACCGATCGAATATCGACTCTGCGAAAACTTTATGACCGTCTCATTTTTTCGTGAAACCATGCTCATACGACTTACCATGGGCTAATACACCGTGAATGACCAGTCTTTTGAATTTCCGAGACGGTGCACGAAAAATCGATCGAAACTCGACTCGCGCGCGACTTCGCGCAAAGTTTATGACCGTCGTATTTTTTTGCGAAAGCGTGCCTGTACGACTTCTCATGGGCTAATAAGACGGGAAAGACCAGTATTTTGAATTTCTGAGACGGTGCACGAAAAACCGATAGAATCTCGACTCTGCGCAAAGTTTATGACCGTCACGTTTTTTCGTGAAACCATGCTCATACGACTTACCACGGGCTAATACATCGTGAATGGCCAGTATTTTGAATTTCCGAGACGGTGCACGAAAAACCGATCGAAACTCGACTCGCGCGCGACTTCGCACAAAGTTTTTGACCGTCGTATTTTTTTGCGAAAGCGTGCTTGTACGACATCTCATGGGCTAATAAGACGGGAAAGACCAGTATTTTGAATTTCCGAGACGGTGCACAAAAAATCGATCGAAACTCGACTCGCGCAAACTTTATGACCGTCGCGTTTTTTCGTGAAACAATGCTCATACGACTTACCATGGGCTAATACATCGTGAATGGCCAGTATTTTGAATTTCTGAGACGGTCACGAAAAACCGATCGAAACTCGACTCGCGCGCGACTTCGCGCAAAGTTTATGACCGTCGTATTTTGAATTTCCGAGACGGTGCACGAAAAACCGATCGAATATCGACTCTGCACAAACTTTATGACCGTCGCGTTTTTTCGTGAAACCATGCTCATACGACTTACCATGGGCTAATACACCGTGAATGGCCAGTCTTTTGAATTTCTGAGACGGTGCACGAAAAACCGATCGAAATTCGACTCGCGCGCGACTTCGCGCAAAGTTTTTGACCGTCGTATTTTTTTGCGAAAGCGTGCTTGTACGACATCTCATGGGCTAATAAGACGGGAAAGACCATTATTTTGAATTTCCAAGACGGTGCAAGAAAAACCGATCGAAACTCGACTCGCGCGCGACTTCGCGCAAAGTTTTTGACCTTCGTATTTTTTTGCGAAAGCATGCTTGTACGACTTCTCATGGGCTAATAAGACGGGAAAGACCAGTATTTTGAATTTTCGAGACGGTGCACGAAAAACCGATCGAATCTCGACTCTGCGCAAAGTTTATGACCGTCGCGTTTTTTCGTGAAACCATGCTCATACGACTTACCATGGGCTAATACATCGTGAATGGCCAGTATTTTGAATTTCCGAGACGGTGCACGAAAAACCGATCGAAACTCGACTCGCGCTCGACTTCGCGCAAAGTTTTTGACCGTCGTATTTTTTTGCGAAAGTGTGCTTGTACGACTTCTCATGGGCTAATAAGACGGGAAAGACCATTATTTTGAATTTTCGAGATGGTGCACGAAAAACCGATCGAATATCGACTCTGCGCAAACTTTATGACCGTCGCGTTTTTTCGTGAAACCATGCTCATACGACTTACCATGGGCAAATACACCGTGAATGGCCAGTCTTTTGAATTTCCGAGACGGTGCACGAAAAACCGATCGAAACTCGACTCGCGCGCGACTTCGCAGAAAGATTATTACCGTCGTATTTTTTTGTGAAAGTGTGCTTGTACGACTTCTCATGCGCTAATAAGACGGGAAAGACCAGTATTTTGAATTTCCGAGACGGGGCACGAAAAACCGATCGAATATCGACTCTGCGCAAAGTTTATGAACGTCGCGTTTTTTCGTGAAACCATGCTCATACGACTTACCACGGGCTAATACATCGTGAATGGCCAGTATTTTGAATTTCCGAGACGGTGCACGAAAAACCGATCGAAACTCGACTCTCGCGCGACTTCGCACAAAGTTTTTGACCGTCGTATTTTTTTGCGAAAGCGTGCTTGTACGACTTCTCATGGGCTAAAAAGACGGGAAAGACCAGTATTTTGAATTTCCGAGACGGTGCACGAAAAACCGATCGAATATCGACTCTGCGCAAACTTTATGACCGTCGCGTTTTTTCGTGAAACAATGCTCATACGACTTACCATGGGCTAATACATCGTGAATGGCCAGTATTTTGAATTTCCGAGACGGTGCACGAAAAACCGATCGAAACTCGACTCGCGCGCGACTTCGCGCAAAGTTTATGACCGTCGTATTTTTTTGTGAAAGTGTGCTTGTACGACTTCTCATGCGCTAATAAGACGGGAAAGACCAGTATTTTGAATTTCCGAGACGGGGCACGAAAAACCGATCGAATATCGACTCTGCGCAAAGTTTATGAACGTCGCGTTTTTTCGTGAAACCATGCTCATACGACTTACCATGGGCTAATACATCGTGAATGGCCAGTATTTTGAATTTCCGAGACGGTGCACGAAAAACCGATCGAAACTAGATTCGCGCGCGACTTCGCGCAAAGTTTATGACCGTCGTATTTTTTTGCGAAAGCGTGCCTGTACGACTTCTCAAGGGCTAATAAGATGGGAAAGACCAGTATTTTGAATTTCCGAGACGGTGCACGAAAAACCGATAGAATCTCGACTCTGCGCAAAGTTTATGACCGTCGCGTTTTTTCATGAAACCATGCTCATATGACTTACCATGGGCTAATACATCGTGAATGGCCAGTATTTTGAATTTCCGAGACGGTGCACGAAAAACCGATCGAAACTCGACTCGCGCGCGACTTCGCGCAAAGTGTATGACCGTCGTATTTTTTTTGCGAAAGTGTGCTTGTACGACTTCTCATGGGCTAAAAAGACGGGAAAGACCAGTATTTTGAATTTCCGAGACGGTGCACGAAAAACCGATCGAATATCGACTCTGCGCAAACTTTATGACCGTCGCGTTTTTTCGTGAAACAATGCTCATACGACTTACCATGGGCTAATACATCGTGAATGGCCAGTATTTTGAATTTCTGAGACGGTCACGAAAAACCGATCGAAACTCGACTCGCGCGCGACTTCGCGCAAAGTTTATGACCGTCGTATTTTGAATTTCCGAGACGGTGCACGAAAAACCGATCGAATATCGACTCTGCACAAACTTTATGACCGTCGCGTTTTTTCGTGAAACCATGCTCATACGACTTACCATGGGCCAATACACCATGAATGGCCAGTCTTTTGAATTTCTGAGACGGTGCACGAAAAACCGATCGAAATTCGACTCGCGCGCGACTTCGCGCAAAGTTTTTGACCGTCGTATTTTTTTGCGAAAGCGTGCTTGTACGGCATCTCATGGGCTAATAAGACGGGAAAGACCATTATTTTGAATTTCCAAGACGGTGCAAGAAAAACCGATCGAAACTCGACTCGCGCGCGACTTCGCGCAAAGTTTTTGACCTTCGTATTTTTTTGCGAAACCATGCTTGTACGACTTCTCATGGGCTAATAAGACGGGAAAGACCAGTATTTTGAATTTTCGAGACGGTGCACGAAAAACCGATCGAATCTCGACTCTGCGCAAAGTTTATGACCGTCGCGTTTTTTCGTGAAACCATGCTCATACGACTTACCATGGGCTAATACATCGTGAATGGCCAGTATTTTGAATTTCCGAGACGGTGCACGAAAAACCGATCGAAACTCGACTCGCGCTCGACTTCGCGCAATGTTTATGACCGTCGTATTTTTTTGCGAAAGCGTGCCTGTACGACTTCTCATTGGCTAATAAGACGGGAAAGACTAGTATTTTGAATTTCCGAGACGGTGCACGAAAAACCGATAGAATCTCGACTCTGCGCAAAGTTTATGACCGTCGCGTTTTTTCGTGAAACCATGCTCATACGACTTACCACGGGCTAATACATCGTGAATGGCCAGTATTTTGAAATTCCGAGACGGTGCACGAAAAACCGATCGAAACTCGACTCGCGAGCGACTTCGCGCAAAGTTTCTGACCGTCGTATTTTTTTGCGAAAGCGTGCTTGTACGACATCTCATGGGCTAATAAGACGGGAAAGACTAGTATTTTGAATTTCCGAGACGGTGCACGAAAAACCGATCGAATATCGACTCTGCGCAAACTTTATGACCGTCGCGTTTTTTCGTGAAACCATGCTCATACGACATACCATGGGCTAATACACCGTGAATGGCCAGTCTTTTGAATTTCCGAGACGGTGCACGAAAAACCGATCGAAACTCGACTCGCACGCGACTTCGCGCAAAGTTTATGACCGTCGTATTTTTTTGCGAAAGCATGCTTGTACGACTTCTCATGGGCTAATAAGATGGGAAAGACCAGTATTTTGAATTTCCGAGACGGTGCACGAAAAACCGATCAAATCTCGACTCTGCGTAAAGTTTATCACCGTCGTGTTTTTTGGTGAAACCATGCTCATACGACTTACCATGGGCTAATACATCGTGAATGGCCAGTATTTTGAATTTTCGAGACGGTGCACGAAAAACCGATCGAAAATCGACTCACGCGCGACTTCGCGCAAAGTTTATGACCGTCGTATTTTTTTGCGAAAGTGTGCTTGTACGACTTCTCATGGGCTAATAAGACGGGAAAGACCAGTATTTTGAATTTCCGAGACGGTGCACTTAAAACCGATCGAATATCGACTCTGCGAAAACTTTATGACCGTCGCGTTTATTCGTGAAACCATGCTCATACGACTTACCATGGGCTAATACACCGTTAATGACCAGTCTTTTGAATTTCCGAGACGGTGCACGAAAAATCGATCGAAACTCGACTCGCGCGCGACTTCGCGCAAAGTTTATGACCGTCGTATTTTTTTGCGAAAGCGTGCCTGTACGACTTCTCATGGGATAATAAGACGGGAAAGACCAGTATTTTGAATTTTTGAGACGGTGCACGAAAACCGATAGAATCTCGACTCTGCGCAAAGTTTATGATCGTCGCGTTTTTTCGTGAAACCATGCTCATACGACTTACCACGGGCTAATACATCGTGAATGGCCAGTATTTTGAATTTCCGAGACGGTGCACGAAAAACCGATCGAAACTCGACTCGCGCGCGACTTCGCGCAAATTTATGACCGTCGTATTTTTTTGTGAAAGTGTGCTTGTACGACTTCTCATGCGCTAATAAGACGGGAAAGACCAGTATTTTGAATTTCCGAGACGGGGCACGAAAAACCGATCGAATATCGACTCTGCGCAAAGTTTATGAACGTCGCGTTTTTTCGTGAAACCATGCTCATACGACTTACCATGGGCTAATACATCGTGAATGGCCAGTATTTTGAATTTCCGAGACGGTGCACGAAAAACCGATCGAAACTAGATTCGCGCGCGACTTCGCGCAAAGTTTATGACCGTCGTATTTTTTTGCGAAAGCGTGCCTGTACGACTTCTCAAGGGCTAATAAGATGGGAAAGACCAGTATTTTGAATTTCCGAGACGGTGCACGAAAAACCGATAGAATCTCGACTCTGCGCAAAGTTTATGACCGTCGCGTTTTTTCATGAAACCATGCTCATATGACTTACCATGGGCTAATACATCGTGAATGGCCAGTATTTTGAATTTCCGAGACGGTGCACGAAAAACCGATCGAAACTCGACTCGCGCGCGACTTCGCGCAAAGTTTATGACCGTCGTATTTTTTTTGCGAAAGTGTGCTTGTACGACTTCTCATGGGCTAAAAAGACGGGAAAGACCAGTATTTTGAATTTCCGAGACGGTGCACGAAAAACCGATCGAATATCGACTCTGCGCAAACTTTATGACCGTCGCGTTTTTTCGTGAAACAATGCTCATACGACTTACCATGGGCTAATACATCGTGAATGGCCAGTATTTTGAATTTCTGAGACGGTCACGAAAAACCGATCGAAACTCGACTCGCGCGCGACTTCGCGCAAAGTTTATGACCGTCGTATTTTGAATTTCCGAACGGTGCACGAAAAACCGATCGAATATCGACTCTGCACAAACTTTATGACCGTCGCGTTTTTTCGTGAAACCATGCTCATACGACTTACCATGGGCCAATACACCATGAATGGCCAGTCTTTTGAATTTCTGAGACGGTGCACGAAAAACCGATCGAAATTCGACTCGCGCGCGACTTCGCGCAAAGTTTTTGACCGTCGTATTTTTTTGCGAAAGCGTGCTTGTACGGCATCTCATGGGCTAATAAGACGGGAAAGACCATTATTTTGAATTTCCAAGACGGTGCAAGAAAAACCGATCGAAACTCGACTCGCGCGCGACTTCGCGCAAAGTTTTTGACCTTCGTATTTTTTTGCGAAACCATGCTTGTACGACTTCTCATGGGCTAATAAGACGGGAAAGACCAGTATTTTGAATTTTCGAGACGGTGCACGAAAAACCGATCGAATCTCGACTCTGCGCAAAGTTTATGACCGTCGCGTTTTTTCGTGAAACCATGCTCATACGACTTACCATGGGCTAATACATCGTGAATGGCCAGTATTTTGAATTTCCGAGACGGTGCACGAAAAACCGATCGAAACTCGACTCGCGCTCGACTTCGCGCAATGTTTATGACCGTCGTATTTTTTTGCGAAAGCGTGCCTGTACGACTTCTCATTGGCTAATAAGACGGGAAAGACTAGTATTTTGAATTTCCGAGACGGTGCACGAAAAACCGATAGAATCTCGACTCTGCGCAAAGTTTATGACCGTCGCGTTTTTTCGTGAAACCATGCTCATACGACTTACCACGGGCTAATACATCGTGAATGGCCAGTATTTTGAAATTCCGAGACGGTGCACGAAAAACCGATCGAAACTCGACTCGCGCGCGACTTCGCGCAAAGTTTCTGACCGTCGTATTTTTTTGCGAAAGCGTGCTTGTACGACATCTCATGGGCTAATAAGACGGGAAAGTCTAGTATTTTGAATTTCCGAGACGGTGCACGAAAAACCGATCGAATATCGACTCTGCGCAAACTTTATGACCGTCGCGTTTTTTCGTGAAACCATGCTCATACGACATACCATGGGCTAATACACCGTGAATGGCCAGTCTTTTGAATTTCCGAGACGGTGCACGAAAAACCGATCGAAACTCGACTCGCACGCGACTTCGCGCAAAGTTTATGACCGTCGTATTTTTTTGCGAAAGCATGCTTGTACGACTTCTCATGGGCTAATAAGATGGGAAAGACCAGTATTTTGAATTTCCGAGACGGTGCACGAAAAACCGATCGAATCTCGACTCTGCGTAAAGTTTATCACCGTCGCGTTTTTTGGTGAAACCATGCTCATACGACTTACCATGGGCTAATACATCGTGAATGGCCAGTATTTTGAATTTTCGAGACGGTGCACGAAAAACCGATCGAAAATCGACTCACGCGCGACTTCGCGCAAAGTTTATGACCGTCGTATTTTTTTGCGAAAGTGTGCTTGTACGACTTCTCATGGGCTAATAAGACGGGAAAGACCAGTATTTTGAATTTCCGAGACGGTGCACTTAAAACCGATCGAATATCGACTCTGCGAAAACTTTATGACCGTCGCGTTTTTTCGTGAAACCATGCTCATACGACTTACCATGGGCTAATACACCGTTAATGACCAGTCTTTTGAATTTCCGAGACGGTGCACGAAAAATCGATCGAAACTCGACTCGCGCGCGACTTCGCGCAAAGTTTATGACCGTCGTATTTTTTTGCGAAAGCGTGCCTGTACGACTTCTCATGGGATAATAAGACGGGAAAGACCAGTATTTTGAATTTTTGAGACGGTGCACGAAAACCGATAGAATCTCGACTCTGCGCAAAGTTTATGATTGTCGCGTTTTTTCGTGAAACCATGCTCATACGACTTACCACGGGCTAATACATCGTGAATGGCCAGTATTTTGAATTTCCGAGACGGTGCACGAAAAACCGATCGAAACTCGACTCTCGCGCGACTTCGCACAAAGTTTTTGACCGTCGTATTTTTTTGCGAAAGCGTGCTTGTACGACATCTCATGGGCTAATAAGACGGGAAAGACCAGTATTTTGAATTTCCGAGACGGTGCACAAAAAACCGATCGAAACTCGACTCGCGCGCGACTTCGCGCAAAGTTTATGACCGTCGTATTTTTTTGCGAAAGTGTGCTTGTACGACTTCTCATGGGCTAATAAGACGGGAAAGACCATTATTTTGAATTTCCGAGACGGTGCACGAAAAACCGATCGAATATCGACTCTGCGCAAACTTTATGACCGTCGCGTTTTTTCGTGAAACCATGCTCATACGACTTACCATGGGCTAATACACCGTGAATGGCCAGTCTTTTGAATTTCCGAGACGGTGCACGAAAAACCGATCGAAACTCGACTCGCGCGCGACTTCGCGCAAAGATTATTACCGTCGTATTTTTTTGTGAAAGTGTGCTTGTACGACTTCTCATGGGCTAATAAGACGGGAAAGACCAGTATTTTGAATTTCCGAGACGGGGCACGAAAAACCGATCGAATATCGACTCTGCGCAAAGTTTATAACCGTCGCGTTTTTTCGTGAAACCATGCTCATACGACTTACCATGGGCTAATACATCGTGAATGGCCAGTATTTTGAATTTCCGAGACGGTGCACGAAAAACCGATCGAAACTAGATTCGCGCGCGACTTCGCGCAAAGTTTATGACCGTCGTATTTTTTTGCGAAAGCGTGCCTGTACAACTTCTCATGGGCTAATAAGATGGGAAAGACCAGTATTTTGAATTTCCGAGACGGTGCACGAAAAACCGATAGAATCTCGACTCTGCGCAAAGTTTATGACCGTCGCGTTTTTTCGTGAAACCATGCTCATATGACTTATCATGGGCTAATACATCGTGAATGGCCAGTATTTTGAATTTCCGAGACGGTGCACGAAAAACCGATCGAAACTCGACTCGCGCGCGACTTCGCGCAAAGTTTATGACCGTCGTATTTTTTTTGCGAAAGTGTGCTTGTATGACTTCTCATGGGCTAAAAAGACGGGAAAGACCAGTATTTTGAATTTCCGAGACGGTGCACGAAAAACCGATCGAATATCGACTCTGCGCAAACTTTATGACCGTCGCGTTTTTTCGTGAAACCATGCTCATACGACTTACCATGGGCTAATACATCGTGAATGGCCAGTATTTTGAATTTCTGAGACGGTCACGAAAAACCGATCGTTACTCGACTCGCGCGCGACTTCGCGCAAAGTTTATGACCGTCGTATTTTTTTGTGAAAGTGTGCTTGTACGACTTCTCATGGGCTAATAAGACGGGAAAGTCGACTCTGCACAAACTTTATGACCGTCACGTTTTTTCGTGAAACCATGCTCATACGACTTACCATGGGCTAATACACCGTGAATGGCCAGTCTTTTGAATTTCTGAGACGGTGCACGAAAAACCGATCGAAATTCGACTCGCGCGCGACTTCGCGCAAAGTTTTTGACCGTCGTATTTTTTTGCGAAAGCGTGCTTGTACGACATCTCATGGGCTAATAAGACGGGAAATACCATTATTTTGAATTTCCGAGACGGTGCACGAAAAACCGATCGAAACTCGACTCGCGCGCGACTTCGCGCAAAGTTTTTGACCTTCGTATTTTTTTGCGAAAGCATGCTTGTACGACTTCTCATGGGCTAATAAGACGGGAAAGACCAGTATTTTGAATTTCCGAGACGGTGCACGAAAAACCGATCGAATCTCGACTCTGCGCAAAGTTTATGACCGTCGCGTTTTTTCGTGAAACCATTCTCATACGACTTACCATGGGCTAATACATCGTGAATGGCCAGTATTTTGAATTTCCCAGACGGTGCACGAAAAACCGATCGAAACTCGACTCGCGCTCGACTTCGCGCAATGTTTATGACCATCGTATTTTTTGCGAAAGCGTGCCTGTACGATTTCTCATGGGCTAAGAAGACGGGAAAGACTAGTATTTTGAATTTCCGAGACGGTGCACGAAAAACCGATAGAAGAGGCTGTTTCCAATGGCAAAATTAAGGTACCATATTATGGTTCTATTTATATCTCTCACATAACATTTGCTGATGACCTTATTATCTTCCTTCGAGATGATCCAGTTTCTGTGAGTAATCTGGCAGATATTCTTAATGAATTTGGTATAGTTTCTGGTCTTAAGCTAAACCATGCAAAGAGCAAAGTATATGTGGGTGCTTGCATTGACAATAAGGATCATATTGCTCAAACATTGGGAGTTGCTGAAGGAAATTTACCGGTTCCTTACTTGGGTCTCCCACTTATATCCACTGGAATCAACAAAGCCTCCTGTCAGCCTATCATACAAAAAATTAAGAACAGAATTTCCTCTTGGAAAAATAGGCTTCTTTCTAAAGCTGGACGACTTGAACTTATTCGATCTGTGTTGACCTCTTATTCTATTTATTGGTCTCATGCATTCCTTCTACCAGCCGGGCTTCTCCATGATATTGATAAATTACTTATGAACTTCTTTTGGAATGGCACAGATGGTAAGGCAATGCACATGGTGAATTGGGACAGCATTTGCAAACCGAAGGATGAAGGGGGGCTGAATCTTCGACATATTAGAGATTGGAATAAAGCTTGTATGGTAAAGCAATTATGGGATATTTTACAAAACAAGTCTTCCTTATGGTCACAATGGGTTTTTGCTAGGTACCTTACCAAGGAATCAATCTGGGAAGTATCTGCAAAAACATCTCATTCTGCTGCTTGGAAAGGAATTCTAAAGGCAAGGAGATGGCTACGTAACAATATTTCTTATGTGATTTCTTCTGGAACCAATATTAATATGTGGTATGATCCTTGGGTGAATGGGAAAAGCATATTTCAGATATTTGGTGACAGAGTACGACAGGATCTGGGGGCTCCCAAAGACTGGAAGGTTTCTGAATTCATTAACAATGGTACTTGGTGTCTTCCCAACCCTACCTCCCCTGACATGTTATTACTTTGGCCGACTATTAGGGCTATTACAATCAAGAACAACTCTTCAGATATGCTTATTTGGCTTCATGATAACGGTAAATTTAGTGCTACATCTGCATGGAACCAAATTAGACGACGAAACAACAAGTGGATCCAAAGTAGTTGGACATGGGATAGTCCATGCTCACAGCGACATTCCTTATGTACATGGCAGGCCCTTCTCGGCAAACTTCCTACGATGGACAATATGCAGCGAAGAGGTATTTATATTGTAAATCGGTGCTCTTTGTGTATGCAAAATGAAGAAAGTGTCGACCATCTCTACTTTGCTTGTGATTATTCATCTTGGATATGGAAGGAGATCTTGAAGCGATTTGATTTTCAAAGGCTACCACGGCCAAACTTGCATCATGAATTAGAAATGCTTATGCAAAGCTTCTCAAGAAAGGGGCCTCTTACACAACTAGCACGAATTATATTCAGATGTGCTATTTGGTGGATTTGGAAGGAGAGGTGTGGCAGAATTTTTGAGTGTCACAACATGAAGAAAGCTCAAATTCTGATAGAGATTCTTCAGGACTCACGATCATGTATGGAGCAAGAATTGAATACAGAGCACCTAACAAGAAGAGAGAAAGATATTTTCACAAGATTCAATTTTTCCATTCGTCAAGAATCACTCGAATAATGATGAAGATTGTAATTATATGGGGCAAAGCTTATATTTTGTGATGTATCCACAAGTAGTCCAGAACAGTCTAGCTATTGCATTTTATTATTTATTAACTTCCTTATGCTACTCTTGGAGATGAGTTTGATGAAGCGTGCTCATTTCACCTTCTTTAGGTGGGGTGCAATCTTCTCGACTACACTAAGAGACTTCAGGCTTTAGTCTATGGCTTGTGTAGACAAAGCTTCTTTGTACAAATCTTTTACAAAATACAATATCTTTACTTACCAAAAAAAAAAAAAAAAAAAACCGATAGAATCTCGACTCTGCGCAAAGTTTATGACCGTCGCGTTTTTTCGTAAAACCATGCTCATACGACTTACCACGGG
This sequence comes from Ensete ventricosum, assembly GCA_029747655.1. NCBI lineage: Eukaryota > Viridiplantae > Streptophyta > Magnoliopsida > Zingiberales > Musaceae > Ensete > Ensete ventricosum. The sequence continues at coordinate 38,899,198 of JAQQAF010000008.1, read as the reverse complement.
CTAATACATCGTGAATGGCCAGTATTTTGAATTTCCGAGACGGTGCACGAAAAACCGATCGAAACTCGACTCGCGCGCGACTTCGCGCAAAGTTTATTACCATCGTATTTTTTTGCGAAAGCGTGCCTGTACGACTTCTAATGGGCTAATAAGACGGGAAAGACCAGTATTTTAAATTACCGAGACGGTGCATGAAAAACCGATCGAATCTCGACTCTGCGCAAAGTTTATCACCGTCGCGTTTTTCCGTGAAACCATGCTCATACGACTTACCATGGGCTAATACATCGTGAATGGCCAGTATTTTGAATTTCCGAGACGGTGCACGAAAAACCGATCGAAACTCGACTCTGCGCAAACTTTATGACCGTCGCATTTTTTCGTGAAACCATGCTCATACGACTTACCATGGGCTAATACATCGTGAATGGCCAGTATTTTGAATTTCTGAGACGGTCACGAAAAACCGATCGAAACTCGACTCGCGCGCGACTTCGCGCAAAGTTTATGACCGTCGTATTTTTTTGCGAAAGTGTGCTTGTACGACTTCTCATGGGCTAATAAGACGGGAAAGTCGACTCTGCACAAACTTTATGACCGTCGCGTTTTTTCGTGAAACCATGCTCATACGACTTACCATGGGCTAATACACCGTGAATGGCCAGTCTTTTGAATTTCTGAGACGGTGCACGAAAAACCGATCGAAATTCGACTCACGCGCGACTTCGCGCAAAGTTTATGACCGTCGTATTTTTTTGCGAAAGTGTGCTTGTACGACTTCTCATGGGCTAATAAGACGGGAAAGGCCATTATTTTGAATTTCCGAGACGGTGCACGAAAAACCGATCGAATATCGACTCTGCGCAAACTTTATGACCGTCGCGTTTTTTCGTGAAACCATGCTCATACGACTTACCATGGGCTAATACACCGTGAATGGCCAGTCTTTTGAATTTCCGAGACGGTGCACGAAAAACCGATCGAAACTCGACTCGCGCGCGACTTCGCGCAAAGATTATTACCGTCGTATTTTTTTGTGAAAGTGTGCTTGTACGACTTCTCATGGGCTAATAAGACGGGAAAGACCAGTATTTTGAATTTCCGAGACGGGGCACGAAAAACCGATCGAATATCGACTCTGCGCATAGTTTATGACCGTCGCGTTTTTTCGTGAAACCATGCTCATACGACTTACCATGGGCTAATACATCGTGAATGGCCAGTATTTTGAATTTCCGAGACGGTGCACGAAAAACCGATCGAAACTAGATTCGCGCGCGACTTTGCGCAAAGTTTATGACCGTCGTATTTTTTTGCGAAAGCGTGCCTGTACGACTTCTCATGGGCTAATAAGATGGGAAAGACCAGTATTTTGAATTTCTGAGACGGTGCACGAAAAACCGATAGAATCTCGACTCTGCGCAAAGTTTATGACCGTCGCGTTTTTTCGTGAAACCATGCTCATATGACTTATCATGGGCTAATACATCGTGAATGGCCAGTATTTTGAATTTCCGAGACGGTGCACGAAAAACCGATCGAAACTCGACTCGCGCGCGACTTCGCGCAAAGTTTATGACCGTCGTATTTTTTTTGCGAAAGTGTGCTTGTATGACTTCTCATGGGCTAAAAAGACGGGAAAGACCAGTATTTTGAATTTCCGAGACGGTGCACGAAAAACCGATCGAATATCGACTCTGCGCAAACTTTATGACCGTCGCATTTTTTCGTGAAACCATGCTCATATGACTTACCATGGGCTAATACATCGTGAATGGCCAGTATTTTGAATTTCTGAGACGGCCACGAAAAACCGATCGAAACTCGACTCGCGCACGACTTCGCGCAAAGTTTATGACCGTCGTATTTTTTTGCGAAAGTATGCTTGTACCACTTCTCATGGGCTAATAAGACGGGAAAGTCGACTCTGCACAAACTTTATGACCGTCGCGTTTTTTCGTGAAACCATGCTCATACGACTTACCATGGGCTAATACACCGTGAATGGCCAGTCTTTTGAATTTCTGAGACGGTGCACGAAAAACCGATCGAAATTCGACTCGCGCGCGACTTCGCGCAAAATTTATGACCGTCGCGTTTTTTCGTGAAACCATTCTCATACGACTTACCATGGGCTAATACATCGTGAATGGCCAGTATTTTGAATTTCCCAGACGGTGCACGAAAAACCGATCGAAACTCGACTCGCGCTCGACTTCGCGCAATGTTTATGACCGTCGTATTTTTTGCGAAAGCGTGCCTGTACGACTTCTCATGGGCTAATAAGACGGGAAAGACTAGTATTTTGAATTTCCGAGACGGTGCACGAAAAACCGATAGAATCTCGACTCTGCGCAAAGTTTATGACCGTCGCATTTTTTCGTGAAACCATGCTCATACATCGTGAATGGCCAGTATTTTGAATTTCCGAGATGGTGCACGAAAAACCGATCGAAACTCGACTCGCGCGCGACTTCGCGCAAAGTTTATGACCATCGTATTTTTTTGCGAAAGCGTGCCTGTACAACTTCTCATGGGCTAATAAGATGGGAAAGACCAGTATTTTGAATTTCCGAGACGGTGCACGAAAAACCGATAGAATCTCGACTCTGCGCAAAGTTTATGACCGTCGCGTTTTTTCGTGAAACCATGCTCATATGACTTATCATGGGCTAATACATCGTGAATGGCCAGTATTTTGAATTTCCGAGACGGTGCACGAAAAACCGATCGAAACTCGACTCGCGCGCGACTTCGCGCAAAGTTTATGACCGTCGTATTTTTTTTGCGAAAGTGTGCTTGTATGACTTCTCATGGGCTAAAAAGACGGGAAAGACCAGTATTTTGAATTTCCGAGACGGTGCACGAAAAACCGATCGAATATCGACACTGCGCAAACTTTATGACCGTCGCGTTTTTTCGTGAAACCATGCTCATACGACTTACCATGGGCTAATACATCGTGAATGGCCAGTATTTTGAATTTCTGAGACGGTCACGAGAAACCGATCGTTACTCGACTCGCGCGCGACTTCGCGCAAAGTTTATGACCGTCGTATTTTTTTGTGAAAGTGTGCTTGTACGACTTCTCATGGGCTAATAAGACGGGAAAGTCGACTCTGCACAAACTTTATGACCGTCACGTTTTTTCGTGAAACCATGCTCATACGACTTACCATGGGCTAATACACCGTGAATGGCCAGTCTTTTGAATTTCTGAGACGGTGCACGAAAAACCGATCGAAATTCGACTCGCGCGCGACTTCGCGCAAAGTTTTTGACCGTCGTATTTTTTTGCGAAAGCGTGCTTGTACGACATCTCATGGGCTAATAAGACGGGAAATACCATTATTTTGAATTTCCGAGACGGTGCACGAAAAACCGATCGAAACTCGACTCGCGCGCGACTTCGCGCAAAGTTTTTGACCTTCGTATTTTTTTGCGAAAGCATGCTTGTACGACTTCTCATGGGCTAATAAGACGGGAAAGACCAGTATTTTGAATTTCCGAGACGGTGCACGAAAAACCGATCGAATCTCGACTCTGCGCAAAGTTTATGACCGTCGCGTTTTTTCGTGAAACCATTCTCATACGACTTACCATGGGCTAATACATCGTGAATGGCCAGTATTTTGAATTTCCCAGACGGTGCACGAAAAACCGATCGAAACTCGACTCGCGCTCGACTTCGCGCAATGTTTATGACCATCGTATTTTTTGCGAAAGCGTGCCTGTACGATTTCTCATGGGCTAAGAAGACGGGAAAGACTAGTATTTTGAATTTCCGAGACGGTGCACGAAAAACCGATAGAAGAGGCTGTTTCCAATGGCAAAATTAAGGTACCATATTATGGTTCTATTTATATCTCTCACATAACATTTGCTGATGACCTTATTATCTTCCTTCGAGATGATCCAGTTTCTGTGAGTAATCTGGCAGATATTCTTAATGAATTTGGTATAGTTTCTGGTCTTAAGCTAAACCATGCAAAGAGCAAAGTATATGTGGGTGCTTGCATTGACAATAAGGATCATATTGCTCAAACATTGGGAGTTGCTGAAGGAAATTTACCGGTTCCTTACTTGGGTCTCCCACTTATATCCACTGGAATCAACAAAGCCTCCTGTCAGCCTATCATACAAAAAATTAAGAACAGAATTTCCTCTTGGAAAAATAGGCTTCTTTCTAAAGCTGGACGACTTGAACTTATTCGATCTGTGTTGACCTCTTATTCTATTTATTGGTCTCATGCATTCCTTCTACCAGCCGGGCTTCTCCATGATATTGATAAATTACTTATGAACTTCTTTTGGAATGGCACAGATGGTAAGGCAATGCACATGGTGAATTGGGACAGCATTTGCAAACCGAAGGATGAAGGGGGGCTGAATCTTCGACATATTAGAGATTGGAATAAAGCTTGTATGGTAAAGCAATTATGGGATATTTTACAAAACAAGTCTTCCTTATGGTCACAATGGGTTTTTGCTAGGTACCTTACCAAGGAATCAATCTGGGAAGTATCTGCAAAAACATCTCATTCTGCTGCTTGGAAAGGAATTCTAAAGGCAAGGAGATGGCTACGTAACAATATTTCTTATGTGATTTCTTCTGGAACCAATATTAATATGTGGTATGATCCTTGGGTGAATGGGAAAAGCATATTTCAGATATTTGGTGACAGAGTACGACAGGATCTGGGGGCTCCCAAAGACTGGAAGGTTTCTGAATTCATTAACAATGGTACTTGGTGTCTTCCCAACCCTACCTCCCCTGACATGTTATTACTTTGGCCGACTATTAGGGCTATTACAATCAAGAACAACTCTTCAGATATGCTTATTTGGCTTCATGATAACGGTAAATTTAGTGCTACATCTGCATGGAACCAAATTAGACGACGAAACAACAAGTGGATCCAAAGTAGTTGGACATGGGATAGTCCATGCTCACAGCGACATTCCTTATGTACATGGCAGGCCCTTCTCGGCAAACTTCCTACGATGGACAATATGCAGCGAAGAGGTATTTATATTGTAAATCGGTGCTCTTTGTGTATGCAAAATGAAGAAAGTGTCGACCATCTCTACTTTGCTTGTGATTATTCATCTTGGATATGGAAGGAGATCTTGAAGCGATTTGATTTTCAAAGGCTACCACGGCCAAACTTGCATCATGAATTAGAAATGCTTATGCAAAGCTTCTCAAGAAAGGGGCCTCTTACACAACTAGCACGAATTATATTCAGATGTGCTATTTGGTGGATTTGGAAGGAGAGGTGTGGCAGAATTTTTGAGTGTCACAACATGAAGAAAGCTCAAATTCTGATAGAGATTCTTCAGGACTCACGATCATGTATGGAGCAAGAATTGAATACAGAGCACCTAACAAGAAGAGAGAAAGATATTTTCACAAGATTCAATTTTTCCATTCGTCAAGAATCACTCGAATAATGATGAAGATTGTAATTATATGGGGCAAAGCTTATATTTTGTGATGTATCCACAAGTAGTCCAGAACAGTCTAGCTATTGCATTTTATTATTTATTAACTTCCTTATGCTACTCTTGGAGATGAGTTTGATGAAGCGTGCTCATTTCACCTTCTTTAGGTGGGGTGCAATCTTCTCGACTACACTAAGAGACTTCAGGCTTTAGTCTATGGCTTGTGTAGACAAAGCTTCTTTGTACAAATCTTTTACAAAATACAATATCTTTACTTACCAAAAAAAAAAAAAAAAAAAACCGATAGAATCTCGACTCTGCGCAAAGTTTATGACCGTCGCGTTTTTTCGTAAAACCATGCTCATACGACTTACCACGGGCTAATACATCGTGAATGGCCAGTATTTTGAATTTCCGAGACGGTGCACGAAAAACCGATCGAAACTCGACTCGCGCGCGACTTCGCGCAAAGTTTATTACCATCGTATTTTTTTGCGAAAGCGTGCCTGTACGACTTCTAATGGGCTAATAAGACGGGAAAGACCAGTATTTTAAATTACCGAGACGGTGCATGAAAAACCGATCGAATCTCGACTCTGCGCAAAGTTTATCACCGTCGCGTTTTTCCGTGAAACCATGCTCATACGACTTACCATGGGCTAATACATCGTGAATGGCCAGTATTTTGAATTTCCGAGACGGTGCACGAAAAACCGATCGAAACTCGACTCTGCGCAAACTTTATGACCGTCGCATTTTTTCGTGAAACCATGCTCATACGACTTACCATGGGCTAATACATCGTGAATGGCCAGTATTTTGAATTTCTGAGACGGTCACGAAAAACCGATCGAAACTCGACTCGCGCGCGACTTCGCGCAAAGTTTATGACCGTCGTATTTTTTTGCGAAAGTGTGCTTGTACGACTTCTCATGGGCTAATAAGACGGGAAAGTCGACTCTGCACAAACTTTATGACCGTCGCGTTTTTTCGTGAAACCATGCTCATACGACTTACCATGGGCTAATACACCGTGAATGGCCAGTCTTTTGAATTTCTGAGACGGTGCACGAAAAACCGATCGAAATTCGACTCACGCGCGACTTCGCGCAAAGTTTATGACCGTCGTATTTTTTTGCGAAAGTGTGCTTGTACGACTTCTCATGGGCTAATAAGACGGGAAAGGCCATTATTTTGAATTTCCGAGACGGTGCACGAAAAACCGATCGAATATCGACTCTGCGCAAACTTTATGACCGTCGCGTTTTTTCGTGAAACCATGCTCATACGACTTACCATGGGCTAATACACCGTGAATGGCCAGTCTTTTGAATTTCCGAGACGGTGCACGAAAAACCGATCGAAACTCGACTCGCGCGCGACTTCGCGCAAAGATTATTACCGTCGTATTTTTTTGTGAAAGTGTGCTTGTACGACTTCTCATGGGCTAATAAGACGGGAAAGACCAGTATTTTGAATTTCCGAGACGGGGCACGAAAAACCGATCGAATATCGACTCTGCGCATAGTTTATGACCGTCGCGTTTTTTCGTGAAACCATGCTCATACGACTTACCATGGGCTAATACATCGTGAATGGCCAGTATTTTGAATTTCCGAGACGGTGCACGAAAAACCGATCGAAACTAGATTCGCGCGCGACTTTGCGCAAAGTTTATGACCGTCGTATTTTTTTGCGAAAGCGTGCCTGTACGACTTCTCATGGGCTAATAAGATGGGAAAGACCAGTATTTTGAATTTCTGAGACGGTGCACGAAAAACCGATAGAATCTCGACTCTGCGCAAAGTTTATGACCGTCGCGTTTTTTCGTGAAACCATGCTCATATGACTTATCATGGGCTAATACATCGTGAATGGCCAGTATTTTGAATTTCCGAGACGGTGCACGAAAAACCGATCGAAACTCGACTCGCGCGCGACTTCGCGCAAAGTTTATGACCGTCGTATTTTTTTTGCGAAAGTGTGCTTGTATGACTTCTCATGGGCTAAAAAGACGGGAAAGACCAGTATTTTGAATTTCCGAGACGGTGCACGAAAAACCGATCGAATATCGACTCTGCGCAAACTTTATGACCGTCGCATTTTTTCGTGAAACCATGCTCATATGACTTACCATGGGCTAATACATCGTGAATGGCCAGTATTTTGAATTTCTGAGACGGCCACGAAAAACCGATCGAAACTCGACTCGCGCACGACTTCGCGCAATGTTTATGACCGTCGTATTTTTTTGCGAAAGTGTGCTTGTACCACTTCTCATGGGCTAATAAGACGGGAAAGTCGACTCTGCACAAACTTTATGACCGTCGCGTTTTTTCGTGAAACCATGCTCATACGACTTACCATGGGCTAATACACCGTGAATGGCCAGTCTTTTGAATTTCTGAGACGGTGCACGAAAAACCGATCGAAATTCGACTCGCGCGCGACTTCGCGCAAAATTTATGACCGTCGCGTTTTTTCGTGAAACCATTCTCATACGACTTACCATGGGCTAATACATCGTGAATGGCCAGTATTTTGAATTTCCCAGACGGTGCACGAAAAACCGATCGAAACTCGACTCGCGCTCGACTTCGCGCAATGTTTATGACCGTCGTATTTTTTGCGAAAGCGTGCCTGTACGACTTCTCATGGGCTAATAAGACGGGAAAGACTAGTATTTTGAATTTCCGAGACGGTGCACGAAAAACCGATAGAATCTCGACTCTGCGCAAAGTTTATGACCGTCGCATTTTTTCGTGAAACCATGCTCATACATCGTGAATGGCCAGTATTTTGAATTTCCGAGATGGTGCACGAAAAACCGATCGAAACTCGACTCGCGCGCGACTTCGCGCAAAGTTTATGACCATCGTATTTTTTTTTTTTTTGGTAAGTAAAGATAATGTATTTTGTAAAAGATTTGTACAAAGAAGCTTTGTCTACACAAGCCATAGACTAAAGCCTGAAGTCTCTTAGTATAGTCGAGAAGATTGCACCCCACCTAAAGAAGGTGAATGGGCACGCTTCATCAAACTCATCTCCAAGAGTAGCATAAGGAAGTTAATAAATAATAAATTCAATAGCTAGACTGTTCTGGAATACTTGTGGATACATCACAAAATATAAGTTTTGCCCCATATAATACATTACAATCTTCATCATTATTCGAGTGATTCTTGACGAATGGAAAAATTGAATCTTGTGAAAACCATGGGCTAATACATCGTGAATGGCCAGTCTTTTGAATTTCCGAGACGGTGCACGAAAAACCGATCGAAACTCGACTCGCGCGTGACTTCGCGCAAAGTTTTTGACCGTCGTATTTTTTTGCGAAAGCGTGCTTGTATGACTTCTCATGGGCTAATAAGACGGGAAAGACCAGTATTTTGAATTTCCGAGATGGTGCATGAAAAACCGATCGAATCTCGACTCTGCGCAAAGTTTATCACCGTCGCGTTTTTTCGTGAAACCATGCTCATACGACTTACCATGGGCTAATACATCGTGAATGGCCAGTATTTTGAATTTTCGAGACGGTGCACGAAAAACCGATCGAAACTCGACTCGCGCGCGACTTCGCGCAAAGTTTATGTCCGTCGTATTTTTTTGCGTAAGTGTGCTTGTACGACTTCTCATGGGCTAATAAGACGGGAAAGACCAGTATTTTGAATTTCCGAGACGGTGCACTTAAAACTGATCGAATATCGACTCTGCGAAAACTTTATGACCGTCGCGTTTTTTCATGAAACCATGCTCATACGACTTACCATGGGCTAATACACCGTGAATGACCAGTCTTTTTAATTTCCGAGACGGTGCACGAAAAATCGATCGAAACTCGACTCGCGCGCGACTTCGCGCAAAGTTTATGACCGTCGTATTTTTTTGCGAAAGCGTGCCTGTACGACTTCTCATGGGCTAATAAGACGGGAAAGACCAGTATTTTGAATTTCTGAGACGGTGCACGAAAAACCGATAGAATCTCGACTCTGCGCAAAGTTTATGACCGTCGCGTTTTTTCGTGAAACCATGCTCATACGACTTACCACGGGCTAATACATCGTGAATGGCCAGTATTTTGAATTTCCGAGACGGTGCACGAAAAACCGATCGAAACTCGACTCGCGCGCGACTTCGAGCAAAGTTTTTGACCGTCGTATTTTTTTGCGAAAGCGTGCTTGTACGACATCTCATGGGCTAATAAGACGGGAAAGACCAGTATTTTGAATTTCCGAGACGGTGCACAAAAAACCGATCGAAACTCGACTCGCGCGCGACTTCGCGCAAAGTTTATGACCGTCGTATTTTTTTGCGAAAGTGTGCTTGTACGACTTCTCATGGGCTAATAAGACGGGAAAGACCATTATTTTGAATTTCCGAGACGGTGCACGAAAAACCGATCGAATATCGACTCTGCGCAAACTTTATGACCGTCGCGTTTTTTCGTGAAACCATGCTCATACGACTTACCATGGGCTAATACACCGTGAATGGCCAGTCTTTTGAATTTCCGAGACGGTGCACGAAAAACCGATCGAAACTTGACTCGCGCGCGACTTCGCGCAAAGATTATTACCGTCGTATTTTTTTATGAAAGTGTGCTTGTACGACTTCTCATGGGCTAATAAGACGGGAAAGACCAGTATTTTGAATTTCCGAGACGGGGCACGAAAAACCGATCGAATATCGACTCTGCGCAAAGTTTATGACCGTCGCGTTTTTTCGTGAAACCATGCTCATACGACTTACCATGGGCTAATACATCGTGAATGGCCAGTATTTTGAATTTCCGAGACGGTGCACGAAAAACCGATCGAAACTAGATTCGTGCGCGACTTCGCGCAAAGTTTATGACCGTCGTATTTTTTTGCGAAAGCGTGCCTGTACGACTTCTCATGGGCTAATAAGATGGGAAAGACCAGTATTTTGAATTTCCGAGACGGTGCCCGAAAAACCGATAGAATCTCGACTCTGCGCAAAGTTTATGACCGTCGCGTTTTTTCGTGAAACCATGCTCATATGACTTACCATGGGCTAATACATCGTGAATGGCCAGTATTTTGAATTTCCGAGACGGTGCACGAAAAACCGATCGAAACTCGACTCGCGCGCGACTTGCGCAAAGTTTTTGACCGTCGTATTTTTTTGCGAAAGCGTGCTTGTACGACATCTCATGGGCTAATAAGACGGGAAAGACCAGTATTTTGAATTTCCGAGACGGTGCACGAAAAACCGATCGAATATCGACTCTGCGCAAACTTTATGACCGTCGCGTTTTTTCGTGAAACCATGCTCATACGACTTACCATGGGCTAATACACCGTGAATGGCCAGTCTTTTGAATTTCCGAGACGGTGCACGAAAAACCGATCGAAACTCGACTCGCACGCGACTTCGCGCAAAGTTTATGACCGTCGTATTTTTTTGCGAAAGTGTGGTTGTACGACTTCTAATGGGCTAATAAGACGGGAAAGGCCATTATTTTGAATTTCCGAGACGGTGCACGAAAAACCGATCGAATATCGACTCTGCGCAAACTTTATGACCGTCGCGTTTTTTCGTGAAACCATGCTCATACGACTTACCATGGGCTAATACACCGTGAATGGCCAGTCTTTTGAATTTCCGAGACGGTGCACGAAAAACCGATCGAAACTCGACTCGCGCGCGACTTCGTGCAAAGTTTATGACCGTCGTATTTTTTTTGCGAAAGTGTGCTTGTACGACTTCTCATGGGCTAAAAAGACGGGAAAGACCAGTATTTTGAATTTCCGAGACGGTGCACGAAAAACCGATCGAATATCGACTCTGCGCAAACTTTATGACCGTCGCGTTTTTTCGTGAAACCATGCTCATACGACTTACCATGGGCTAATACATCATGAATGGCCAGTATTTTGAATTTCTGAGACGGTCACGAAAAACCGATCGAAACTCGACTCGCGCGCGACTTCGCGCAAAGTTTATGACCGTCGTATTTTTTTGCGGAAGTGTGCTTGTACGACTTCTCATGGGCTAATAAGACGGGAAAGACCAGTATTTTGAATTTCCGAGACGGTGCACGAAAAACCGATCGAATCTCGACTCTGCGCAAAGTTTATGACCGTCGCGTTTTTTCGTGAAACCATGCTCATACGACTTACCATGGGCTAATACATCGTGAATGGCCAGTATTTTGAATTTCCGAGACGGTGCACGAAAAACCGATCGAAACTAGATTCGTGCTCGACTTCGCGCAAAGTTTACGACCGTCGTATTTTTTTGCGAAAGCGTGCCTGTACGACTTCTCATGGGCTAATAAGATGGGAAAGACCAGTATTTTGAATTTCCGAGACGGTGCCCGAAAAACCGATAGAATCTCGACTCTGCGCAAAGTTTATGACCGTCGCGTTTTTTCGTGAAACCATGCTCATATGACTTACCATGGGCTAATACATCGTGAATGGCCAGTATTTTGAATTTCCGAGACGGTGCACGAAAAACCGATCGAAACTCGACTCGCGCGCGACTTGCGCAAAGTTTTTGACCGTCGTATTTTTTTGCGAAAGCGTGCTTGTACGACATCTCATGGGCTAATAAGACGGGAAAGACCAGTATTTTGAATTTCCGAGACGGTGCACGAAAAACCGATCGAATATCGACTCTGCGCAAACTTTATGACCGTCGCGTTTTTTCGTGAAACCATGCTCATACGACTTACCATGGGCTAATACACCGTGAATGGCCAGTCTTTTGAATTTCCGAGACGGTGCACGAAAAACCGATCGAAACTCGACTCGCACGCGACTTCGCGCAAAGTTTATGACCGTCGTATTTTTTTGCGAAAGTGTGCTTGTACGACTTCTCATGGGCTAATAAGACGGGAAAGGCCATTATTTTGAATTTCCGAGACGGTGCACGAAAAACCGATCGAATATCGACTCTGCGCAAACTTTATGACCGTCGCGTTTTTTCGTGAAACAATGCTCATACGACTTACCATGGGCTAATACACCGTGAATGGCCAGTCTTTTGAATTTCCGAGACGGTGCACGAAAAACCGATCGAAACTCGACTCGCGCGCGACTTCGTGCAAAGTTTATGACCGTCGTATTTTTTTTGCGAAAGTGTGCTTGTACGACTTCTCATGGGCTAAAAAGACGGGAAAGACCAGTATTTTGAATTTCCGAGACGGTGCACGAAAAACCGATCGAATATCGACTCTGCGCAAACTTTATGACCGTCGCGTTTTTTCGTGAAACCATGCTCATACGACTTACCATGGGCTAATACATCATGAATGGCCAGTATTTTGAATTTCTGAGATGGTCACGAAAAACCGATCGAAACTCGACTCGCGCGCGACTTCGCGCAAAGTTTATGACCGTCGTATTTTTTTGCGGAAGTGTGCTTGTACGACTTCTCATGGGCTAATAAGACGGGAAAGACCAGTATTTTGAATTTCCGAGACGGTGCACGAAAAACCGATCGAATCTCGACTCTGCGCAAAGTTTATGACCGTCGCGTTTTTTCGTGAAACCATGCTCATACGACTTACCATGGGCTATAATACATCGTGAATGGCCAGTATTTTGAATTTACGAGACGGTGCACGAAAAACCGATCGAAAATAGATTCGCGCGCGACTTCGCGCAAAGTTTATGACCATCGTATTTTTTTGCGAAAGCGTGCCTGTACGACTTCTCATGGGCTAATAAGACGGGAAAGACCAGTATTTTGAATTTCCGAGACGGTGCACGAAAAACCGATCGAATATCGACTCTGCGCAAACTTTATGACCGTCGCGTTTTTTCGTGAAACCATGCTCATACGACTTACCATGGGCTAATACACCGTGAATGGCTAGTCTTTTGAATTTCTGACACGGTGCACGAAAAACCGATCGAAACTCGACTCGCGCGTGACTTCGCGCAAAGTTTATGACTGTCGTATTTTTTTGCGAAAACGTGCCTGTACGACTTCTCATGGGCTAATAAGACGGGAAAGACCAGTATTTTGAATTTCCGAGACGGTGCACGAAAAACCGATCGAATCTCGACTCTGCGCAAAGTTTATGACCGTCGCGTTTTTTCGTGAAACCATGCTCATACGACTTACCATGGGCTAAAACACCATGAATGGCTAGTCTTTTGAATTTCTGACACGGTGCACGAAAAACCGATCGAAACTCGACTCGCGCGTGACTTCGCGCTAAGTTTATGACTGTCGTATTTTTTTGCGAAAACGTGCCTGTACGACTCTGCGAGATGAGTTTGATGAAGCGTGCCCATTTCACCTTCTTTAGGTGGGTTGCAATCTTCTCGACTACACTAAGAGACTTTAGGCTTTAGTCTATGGCTTGTGTAGACAATGCTTCTTTGTACAAATCTTTTACAAAATACATTATCTTTACTTACCAAAAAAAAAGAATATCGACTCTGCACAAACTTTATGACCGTCGCGTTTTTTCGTGAAACCATGCTCATACGACTTACCATGGGCTAATACACCGTGAATGGCCAGTCTTTTGAATTTCTGAGACGGTGCACGAAAAACCGATCGAAACTCGACTCGCGCGCGACTTCGCGCAAAGTTTTTGACAGTCGTATTTTTTTGCGAAAGCGTGCTTGTACGACATATCGTGGGCTAATAAGACGGGAAAGACCAGTATTTTGAATTTCCGAGACGGTGCACGAAAAACAGATCGAAACTCGACTCGCGCGCGACTTCGCGCAAAGTTTTTGACCTTCGTATTTTTTTGCGAAAGCATGCTTGTACGACTTCTCATGGGCTAATAAGACGGGAAAGACCAGTATTTTGAATTTCCGAGACGGTGCACGAAAAACCGATCGAATCTCGACTCTGCGCAAAGTTTATGACCGTCGCGTTTTTTCGTGAAACCATGCTCATACGACTTACCATGGGCTAATACATCGTGAATGGCCAGTATTTTGAATTTCCGAGACGGTGCACGAAAAACCGATCGAAACTCGACTCGCGCTCGACTTCGCGCAATGTTTATGACCGTCGTATTTTTTTGCGAAAGCGTGCCTGTACGACTTCTCATGGGCTAATAAGACGGGAAAGACTAATATTTTGAATTTCCGAGACGGTGCACGAAAAACCGATAGAATCTCGACTCTGCGCAAAGTTTATGACCGTCGCGTTTTTTCGTGAAACCATGATCATACGACTTACCACGGGCTAATACATCGTGAATGGCCAGTATTTTGAATTTCCGAGACGGTGCACGAAAAAACCGATCGAAACTCGACTCGCGCTCGACTTCGCGCAAAGTTTTTGACCGTCGTATTTTTTTGCGAAAGTGTGCTTGTACGACTTCTCATGGGCTAATAAGACGGGAAAGACCATTATTTTGAATTTCCGAGACGGTGCACGAAAAACCGATCGAATATCGACTCTGCGCAAACTTTATGACGGTCGCGTTTTTTCGTGAAACCATGCTCATACGACTTACCATGGGCTATAATACATCGTGAATGGCCAGTATTTTGAATTTACGAGACGGTGCACGAAAAACCGATCGAAAATAGATTCGCGCGCGACTTCGCGCAAAGTTTATGACCATCGTATTTTTTTGCGAAAGCGTGCCTGTACGACTTCTCATGGGCTAATAAGACGGGAAAGACCAGTATTTTGAATTTCCGAGACGGTGCACGAAAAACCGATCGAATATCGACTCTGCGCAAACTTTATGACCGTCGCGTTTTTTCGTGAAACCATGCTCATACGACTTACCATGGGCTAATACACCGTGAATGGCTAGTCTTTTGAATTTCTGACACGGTGCACGAAAAACCGATCGAAACTCGACTCGCGCGTGACTTCGCGCAAAGTTTATGACTGTCGTATTTTTTTGCGAAAACGTGCCTGTACGACTTCTCATGGGCTAATAAGACGGGAAAGACCAGTATTTTGAATTTCCGAGACGGTGCACGAAAAACCGATCGAATCTCGACTCTGCGCAAAGTTTATGACCGTCGCGTTTTTTCGTGAAACCATGCTCATACGACTTACCATGGGCTAATACATCGTGAATGGCCAGTATTTTGAATTTCCGAGACGGTGCACGAAAAACCGATCGAAACTCGACTCGCGCGCGACTTCGCGCAAAGTTTTTGACTGTCGTATTTTTTTGCGAAAGCATGCTTGTATGACTTCTCATGGGCTAATAAGACGGGAAAGACCAGTATTTTGAATTTCCGAGACGGTGCACGAAAAACCGATCGAATCTCGACTCTGCGCAAAGTTTATGACCGTCGCGTTTTTTCGTGAAACCATGCTCATACGACTTACCATGGGCTAATACATCGTGAATGGCCAGTATTTTGAATTTCCGAGACGGTGCACGAAAAACCGATCGAAACTCGACTCGCGCGCGACTTCGCGCAAAGTTTATGACCGTCGTATTTTTTTCGAAAGTGTGCTTGTACGACTTCTCATGGGCTAATAAGACGGGAAAGACCAGTATTTTGAATTTTCGAGACGGTGCACTTAAAACCGTTCGAATATCGACTCTCAACAAACTTTATGACCGTCGCGTTTTTTCGTGAAACCATGCTTATACGACTTACCATGGGCTAAAACACCGTGAATGGCCAGTCTTTTGAATTTCCGAGACGGTGCACGAAATACCGATCGAAACCCGACTCGCGCGCGACTTCGCGCAAAGTTTATGACCGTCGTATTTTTTTTGCGAAAGCGTGCCTGTACAACTTCTCATGGGCTAATAAGATGAGAAAGACCAGTATTTTGAATTTCCGAGACGGTGCACGAAAAAAACGATCGAATCTAGACTCTGCGCAAAGTTTATGACCGTCGCGTTTTTTCGTGAAACCATGCTCATACGACTTACCATGGGCTAATACACCGTGAATGGCCAGTCTTTTGAATTTCTGAGACGGTGCACGAAAAACCGATCGAAACTCGACTCGCGCGCGACTTCGCGCAAAGTTTTTGACCGTCGTATTTTTTTGCGAAAGCGTGCCTGTACGACTTCTCATGGGCTAATAAGACGGGAAAGACCAGTATTTTGAATTT
Source organism: Ensete ventricosum (assembly GCA_029747655.1). Classification (NCBI taxonomy): domain Eukaryota; kingdom Viridiplantae; phylum Streptophyta; class Magnoliopsida; order Zingiberales; family Musaceae; genus Ensete; species Ensete ventricosum. Next base: position 38,882,707 of record JAQQAF010000008.1, on the reverse strand, counting down.
CCGAGACGGTGCACGAAAAACTGATCGAATCTCGACTCTGCGCAAAGTTTATGACCGTCGCGTTTTTTCGTGAAACCATGCTCATACGACTTATAAATTTAGTGCTACATCTGCATGGAACCAAATTAGACGACGAAACAACAAGTGGATCCCAAGTAGTTGGACATGGGATAGTCCAAGCTCACAGCGACATTCCTTTTGTACATGGCAGGCCCTTCTCGGCAAACTTCCTACGCTGGACAATATGCAGCGAAGAGGTATTTATATTGTAAATCGGTGCTCTTTGTGTATGCAAAAGGAAGAAAGCGTTGACCATCTATACTTTGCTTGTGAATATTCATCTTGGATATGGGAAGAGATCTTGAAGCGATTTAATTTTCAAAGGCTACCACGGCCAAACTTGCATCATGAACTAGAAAGGCTAATGCAAGGCTTCTCAAGAAAGGGTCCTCTTACACAACTAGCAAGAATTATATTCAGATGTGCTATTTGGTGGATTTGGAAGGAGAGGTGTGGCTTCTCAAGAAAGGGTCCTCTTACACAACTACATTATCTTTACTTACCAAAAAAAAAGATAATGTATTTTGTAAAAGATTTGTACAAAGAAGCTTTGTCTACACAAGCCATAGACTAAAGCCTGAAGTCTCTTAGTGTAGTCGAGAAGATTGCACCCCACCTAAAGAAGGTGAAGTGGGCACGCTTCATCGAACTCATCTCCAAGAGTAGCACAAGGAAGTTAATAAATAAAAATGCAATAGCTAGACTGTTCTGGACCACTTGTGGATACATCACAAAATATAAGCTTTGCCCCATATAATACATTACAATCTTCATCATTATTCGAGTGATTCTTGACGAATGGAAAAATTGAATCTTGTGAAAATATCTTTCTCTCTTCTTGTTAGGTGCTCTGTATTCAATTCTTGCTCCATACATGATCGTGAGTCCTGAAGAATCTCTATCAGAATTTGAGCTTTGTTCATGTTGTGACACTCAAAAATTCTGCCACACCTCTCCTTCCAAATCCACCAAACCGATAGAATCTCGACTCTGCGCAAAGTTTATGACCGTCGCGTTTTTTCGTGAAACCATGCTCATATGACTTACCATGGGCTAATATATCGTGAATGGCCAGTATTTTGAATTTCCGAGACGGTGCACGAAAAACCGATCGAAACTCGACTCGCGCGCGACTTCGCGCAAAGTTTATGACCGTCGTATTTTTTTGCAAAAGTGTGCTTGTACGACTTCTCATGGGCTAATAAGACGGGAAAGACCAGTATTTTGAATTTTCGAGACGGTGCACGAAAAACCGATCGAATATCGACTCTGCGCAAAGTTTATGACTGTCCCGTTTTTTCGTGAAACTATGCGCATACGACTTACCATAGGCTAATACATCGTGAATGGGCAGTATTTTGAATTTCCGAGACGGTGCACGAAAAACCGATCGAAACTCGACTCGCGCGCGACTTCGCGCAAAGTTTATGACCGTCGTATTTTTTTGCGAAAGCGTGCCTGTACGACTTCTCATGGGCTAATAAGACGGGAAAGAGAAGTATTTTGAATTTCCGAGACGGTGCACGAAAAACCGATCGAATCTCGACTCTGCGCAAAGTTTATGACCGTCGCGTTTTTTCGTGAAACCATGCTCATACGACTTACCATGGGCTAATACATCGTGAATGGCCAGTATTTTGAATTTCCGAGACGGTGCACGAAAAACCGATCGAAACTCGACTCGCGCGCGACTTCGCGCAAAGTTTATGACCGTCGTATTTTTTTGCAAAAGTGTGCTTGTACGACTTCTCATGGGCTAATAAGACGGGAAAGACCAGTATTTTGAATTTTCGAGACGGTGCACGAAAAACCGATCGAATATCGACTCTGCGCAAACTTTATGACCGTCGCGTTTTTTCGTGAAACCATGCTCATACGACTTACCATGGGCTAATACATCGTGAATGGCCAGTATTTTGAATTTCCGAGACGGTGCACGAAAAACCGATCGAAACTCGACTCGCGCTCGACTTCGCGCAATGTTTATGACCGTCGTATTTTTTTGTGAAAGCGTGCCTGTACGACTTCTCATGGGCTAATAAGACGGGAAAGACTAGTATTTTGAATTTCCGAGACAGTGCACGAAAAACCGATCGAATCTCGACTCTGCGCAAAGTTTATGACTGTTGCGTTTTTTCGTGAAACCATACTAATACGACTTACCAAGGGCTAATACATCGTGAATGGCCAGTATTTTGAATTTCCGAGACGGTGCACGAAAAACCGATCGAAACTCGACTCGCGCGCGACTTCGCGCAAAGTTTTTTACCGTCGTATTTTTTTGCGAAAGCGTGCTTGTATGACTTCTCATGGGCTAATAAGACGGGAAAGACCAGTATTTTGAATTTCCGAGACGGTGCACGAAAAACCGATCGAATCTCAACTCTGCGCAAACTTTATGACCGTCGCGTTTTTTCATGAAACCATGCTCATACGACTTACCATGGGCTAATACATCGTGAATGGCCAGTATTTTGAATTTCCGAGACGGTGCACGAAAAACCGATCGAAACTCGACTCGCGCGCGACTTCGCGCAATGTTTTTTACCGTCGTATTTTTTTGCGAAAGCGTGCTTGTATGACTTCTCATAGGCTAATAAGACGGGAAAGACCAGTATTTTGAATTTCCGAGACGGTGCACGAAAAACCGATCGAATCTCGACTTCGCGCAATGTTTATGACCGTCGTATTTTTTTGCGAAAGTGTGCTTGTACGACTTCTCATGGGCTAATAAGACGGGAAAGACCAGTATTTTGAATTTCCGAGATGGTCCACGAAAAACCGATAGAATCTCGACTCTGCGCAAAGTTTATGACCGTCGTGTTTTTTCGTGAAACCATGCTCATACGACTTACCATGGGCTAATACATCGTGAATGGCCAGTATTTTGAATTTCCGAGACGGTGCACGAAAAACCGATCGAAACTCGACTCGCGCGCGACTTCGCGCAAAGTTTTTTACAGTCGTATTTTTTTGCGAAAGCGTGCTTGTATGACTTCTCATGGGCTAATAAGACGAGAAAGACTAGTATTTTGAATTTCCGAGACGGTGCACGAAAAACCGATCGAATCTCGACTCTGAGCAAAGTTTATGACTGTTGCGTTTTTTCGTGAAACCATACTCATACGACTTACCAAGGGCTAATACATCGTGAATGGCCAGTATTTTGAATTTCCGAGACGGTGCACGAAAAACCGATCGAAACTCGACTCGCGCGCGACTTCGCGCAATGTTTTTTACCGTCGTATTTTTTTGCGAAAGCGTGCTTGTATGACTTCTCATGGGCTAATAAGACGGGAAAGACCAGTATTTTGAATTTCTGAGACGGTGCACGAAAAACCGATCGAATCTCGACTCTGCGCAAAGTTTATGACCGTTGCGTTTTTTCGTGAAACCATGCTCATACGACTTACCATGGGCTAATACATTGTGAATGGCCAGTATTTTAAATTTTCGAGACGGTGCACGAAAAACCGATCGAAACTCGACTCGCGCGCGACTTCGCGCAAAGTTTATGACCGTCGTATTTTTTTGCAAAAGTGTGCTTGTACGACTTTTCATGGGCTAATAAGACGGGAAAGACCAGTATTTTGAATTTCCGAGACGGTGCACGAAAAACCGATCGAATATCGACTCTGCGCAAACTTTATGACCGTCGCGTTTTTTCGTGAAACCATGCTCATACGACTTACCATGGGCTAATACATCGTGAATGGCCAGTATTTTGAATTTCCGAGACGGTGCACGAAAAACCGATCGAAACTCGACTCGCGCTCGACTTCGCGCAATGTTTATGACCGTCGTATTTTTTTGCGAAAGCGTGCCTGTACGACTTCTCATGGGCTAATAAGACGGGAAAGACCAGTATTTTGAATTTCCGAGACGGTGCACGAAAAACCGATCGAATCTCAACTCTGCGCAAAGTTTATGACCGTCGCGTTTTTTCATGAAACCATGCTCATACGACTTACCATGGGCTAATACATCGTGAATGGCCAGTATTTTGAATTTCCGAGACGGTGCACGAAAAACCGATCGAAACTCGACTCGCGCGCGACTTCGCGCAATGTTTTTTACCGTCGTATTTTTTTGCGAAAGCGTGCTTGTATGACTTCTCATAGGCTAATAAGACGGGAAAGACCAGTATTTCGAATTTCCGAGACGGTGCACGAAAAACCGATCGAATCTCGACTTCGCGCAATGTTTATGACCGTCGTATTTTTTTGCGAAAGTGTGCTTGTACGACTTCTCATGGGCTAATAAGACGGGAAAGACCAGTATTTTGAATTTCCGAGATGGTCCACGAAAAACCGATAGAATCTCGACTCTGCACAAAGTTTATGACCGTCGTGTTTTTTCGTGAAACCATGCTCATACGACTTACCATGGGCTAATACATCGTGAATGGCCAGTATTTTGAATTTCCGAGACGGTGCACGAAAAACCGATCGAAACTCGACTCGCGCGCGACTTCGCGCAAAGTTTTTTACAGTCGTATTTTTTTGCGAAAGCGTGCTTGTATGACTTCTCATGGGCTAATAAGACGAGAAAGACTAGTATTTTGAATTTCCGAGATGGTGCACGAAAAACCGATCGAATCTCGACTCTGAGCAAAGTTTATGACTGTTGCGTTTTTTCGTGAAACCATACTCATACGACTTACCAAGGGCTAATACATCGTGAATGGCCAGTATTTTGAATTTCCGAGACGGTGCACGAAAAACCGATCGAAACTCGACTCGCGCGCGACTTCGCGCAATATTTTTTACCGTCGTATTTTTTTGCGAAAGCGTGCTTGTATGACTTCTCATGGGCTAATAAGACGGGAAAGACCAGTATTTTGAATTTCCGAGACGGTGCACGAAAAACCGATCGAATCTCGACTCTGCGCAAAGTTTATGACCGTTGCGTTTTTTCGTGAAACCATGCTCATACGACTTACCATGGGCTAATACATTGTGAATGGCCAGTATTTTAAATTTTCGAGACGGTGCACGAAAAACCGATCGAAACTCGACTCGCGCGCGACTTCGCGCAAAGTTTATGACCGTCGTATTTTTTTGCAAAAGTGTGCTTGTACGACTTTTCATGGGCTAATAAGACGGGAAAGACCAGTATTTTGAATTTCCGAGACGGTGCACGAAAAACCGATCGAATATCGACTCTGCGCAAACTTTATGACCGTCGCGTTTTTTCGTGAAACCATGCTCATACGACTTACCATGGGCTAATACATCGTGAATGGCCAGTATTTTGAATTTCCGAGACGGTGCACGAAAAACCGATCGAAACTCGACTCGCGCTCGACTTCGCGCAATGTTTATGACCGTCGTATTTTTTTGCGAAAGCGTGCCTGTACGACTTCTCATGGGCTAATAAGACGGGAAAGACTAGTATTTTGAATTTCCGAGACGGTGCACGAAAAACCGATCGAATCTCGACTCTGCGCAAAGTTTATGACTGTTGCGTTTTTTCGTGAAACCATACTTTTTTTTTTTTTGGTAAGTAAAGATATTGTATTTTGTAAAAGATTTGTACAAAGAAGCTTTGTCTACACAAGCCATAGACTAAAGCCTGAAGTCTCTTAGTGTAGTCGAGAAGATTGCACCCCACCTAAAGAAGGTGAAATGAGCACGCTTCATCAAACTCATCTCCAAGAGTAGCATAAGGAAGTTAATAAATAATAAAATGCAATAGCTAGACTGTTCTGGACTACTTGTGGATACATCACAAAATATAAGCTTTGCCCCATATAATACATTACAATCTTCATCATTATTCGAGTGATTCTTGACGAATGGAAAAATTGAATCTTGTGAAAATATCTTTCTCTCTTCTTGTTAGGTGCTCTGTATTCAATTCTTGCTCCATACATGATCGTGAGTCCTGAAGAATCTCTATCAGAATTTGAGCTTTGTTCATGTTGTGACACTCAAAAATTCTGCCACACCTCTCCTTCCAAATCCACCAAATAGCACATCTGAATATAATTCGTGCTAGTTGTGTAAGAGGCCCCTTTCTTGAGAAGCTTTGCATAAGCATTTCTAATTCATGATGCAAGTTTGGCCGTGGTAGCCTTTGAAAATCAAATCGCTTCAAGATCTCCTTCCATATCCAAGATGAATAATCACAAGCAAAGTAGAGATGGTCAACACTTTCTTCATTTTGCATACACAAAGAGCACCGATTTACAATATAAATACCTCTTCGCTGCATATTGTCCATCGTAGGAAGTTTGCCGAGAAGGGCCTGCCATGTACATAAGGAATGTCGCTGTGAGCATGGACTATCCCATGTCCAACTACTTTGGATCCACTTGTTGTTTCGTCGTCTAATTTGGTTCCATGCAGATGTAGCACTAAATTTACCGTTATCATGAAGCCAAATAAGCATATCTGAAGAGTTGTTCTTGATTGTAATAGCCCTAATAGTCGGCCAAAGTAATAACATGTCAGGGGAGGTAGGGTTGGGAAGACACCAAGTACCATTGTTAATGAATTCAGAAACCTTCCAGTCTTTGGGAGCCCCCAGATCCTGTCGTACTCTATCACCAAATATCTGAAATATGCTTTTCCCATTCACCCAAGGATCATACCACATATTAATATTAGTTCCAGAAGAAATCACATAAGAAATATTGTTACGTAGCCATCTCCTTGCCTTTAGAATTCCTTTCCAAGCAGCAGAATGAGATGTTTTTGCAGATACTTCCCAGATTGATTCCTTGGTAAGGTACCTAGCAAAAACTCATTGTGACCATAAGGAAGACTTGTTTTGTAAAATATCCCATAATTGCTTTACCATACAAGCTTTATTCCAATCTCTAATATGTCGAAGATTCAGCCCCCCTTCATCCTTCGGTTTGCAAATGCTGTCCCAATTCACCATGTGCATTGCCTTACCATCTGTGCCATTCCAAAAGAAGTTCATAAGTAATTTATCAATATCATGGAGAAGCCCGGCTGGTAGAAGGAATGCATGAGACCAATAAATAGAATAAGAGGTCAACACAGATCGAATAAGTTCAAGTCGTCCAGCTTTAGAAAGAAGCCTATTTTTCCAAGAGGAAATTCTGTTCTTAATTTTTTGTATGATAGGCTGACAGGAGGCTTTGTTGATTCCAGTGGATATAAGTGGGAGACCCAAGTAAGGAACCGGTAAATTTCCTTCAGCAACTCCCAATGTTTGAGCAATATGATCCTTATTGTCAATGCAAGCACCCACATATACTTTGCTCTTTGCATGGTTTAGCTTAAGACCAGAAACTTTACCAAATTCATTAAGAATATCTGCCAGATTACTCACAGAAACTGGATCATCTCGAAGGAAGATAATAAGGTCGTCGGCAAATGTTATGTGAGAGATATAAACAGAACCATAATGTGGTACCTTAATTTTGCCATTGGAAACAGCCTCTTCTAACATACAACTGAGCCCTTCCATTGCAATGGTAAAAAGATAAGGAGATAGTGGATCACCTTGCCGAATGCCATTCTTACTCCCAAAGAAGCCAATAGGTGAACCATTAAAGAGAATTGAAAATTTTGGAGTTTCCAAGCAACATTGAATCCATTGAACCCAGTGCTGAGGGAAGCCCATATTATGGAGCATCATGTAAATAAATTGCCTATTGACTGAGTCAAAGGCCTTTCGTAAATCAGCTTTAAAACATATCTTTTTTCCTCTTGTTTTTGAGTGTAGATCCTTAACCAAATCATTAGCAAGCAGGACATTATGATGGATACTCCTCCCTTTAATAAAAGCAGCCTGATTAGGACTAATGACCTTATTCATGACCTTTTGTAGTCTATCTGCCAGCAACTTAGAGATAACTTTATAAATAAAGTTGCACAGTGAAATAGGACGGTAGTTCTCCAATGAATCGGCTCCATCATTTTTAGGCACTAAAGAAATAAAAGTGCAATTCATTTCTTTCAGAATGTGACCTGAGGAGAAAAAATGTCGACAAGCTTTTATGACATCGTTGCCTACAATAGCCCATGCAATTTGATAAAACTCAGCTGGAAATCCATCTGGACCAGGGCTTTTGTGCTTCGGGGACTTAAAAACAACTTTCACAATTTCATCATCCGTTATTGGGGCATTAAGATGAGAGAGGGCTTCAGAATCAAGTCGTCTTGTAGGCCCAACATGAATACTATTAGGCTGCTGTTCCTGATTGAGTAAGGAATAAAAAAATTGCTCGGTGTAATTTTTAACCTCATCCAGATCCTCAATGAGATTACCATCTATACCTTTGCATTTTTTGATGCGATTAGTAGCCCTTCTGGTAGCAATAGCAGCATAGAAAAACTTCGTATTAGAAAAACATAGTAGCCCTTCTTGTTACTGCTTCGTGAAACCATACTCATACGACTTAGCAAGGGCTAATACAACTTACCAAAAAAAATAGCAAGGTCTAATACATCGTGAATGGCCAGTATTTTGAATTTCCGAGACGGTGCACGAAAAACCGATCGAAACTCGACTCGCGCGCGACTTCGCGCAAAGTTTTTTACCGTCGTATTTTTTTGCGAAAGCGTGCTTGTATGACTTCTCATGGGCTAATAAGATGGGAAAGACCAATATTTTGAATTTCCGAGACGGTGCAACAAAAACCGATCGAATCTCGACTCTGCGCAAAGTTTATGACCGTCGCGTTTTTTCGTGAAACCATGCTCATACGACTTACCATGGGCTAATACATCGTGAATGGCCAGTATTTTGAATTTCCGAGACGGTGCACGAAAAACCGATCGAAACTCGACTCGCGCGCGACTTCGTGCAATGTTTATGACCGTCGTATTTTTTTGCGAAAGTGTGCTTGTACGACTTCTCATGGGCTAATAAGACGGGACAGACCAGTATTTTGAATTTCCGAGATGGTGCACGAAAAACCGATCGAATATCGACTCTGCGCAAACTTTATAACCGTCGTGTTTTTTCGTGAAACCATGCTCATACGACTTACCATTGGCTAATACATCGTGAATGGCCAGTATTTTGAATTTCCGAGACGGTGCACGAAAAACCGATCGAAACTCGACTCGCGCGCGACTTCGCGCAATGTTTTTTTACCGTCGTATTTTTTTGCGAAAGCGTGCTTGTATGACTTCTCATAGGCTAATAAGACGGGAAAGACCAGTATTTTGAATTTCCGAGACGGTGCACGAAAAACCGATCGAATCTCGACTTCGCGCAATGTTTATGACCGTCGTATTTTTTTGCGAAAGTGTGCTTGTACGACTTCTCATGGGCTAATAAGACGGGAAAGACCAGTATTTTGAATTTCCGAGATGGTCCACGAAAAACCGATAGAATCTCGACTCTGCGCAAAGTTTATGACCGTCGTGTTTTTTCGTGAAACCATGCTCATACGACTTACCATGGGCTAATACATCGTGAATGGCCAGTATTTTGAATTTCCGAGACGGTGCACGAAAAACCGATCGAAACTCGACTCGCGCGCGACTTCGCGCAAAGTTTTTTACAGTCGTATTTTTTTGCGAAAGCGTGCTTGTATGACTTCTCATGGGCTAATAAGACGAGAAAGACTAGTATTTTGAATTTCCGAGACGGTGCACGAAAAACCGATCGAATCTCGACTCTGAGCAAAGTTTATGACTGTTGCGTTTTTTCGTGAAACCATACTCATACGACTTACCAAGGGCTAATACATCGTGAATGGCCAGTATTTGGAATTTCCGAGACGGTGCACCGAAAAACCGATCGAAACTCGACTCGCGCGCGACTTCGCGCAATGTTTTTTACCGTCGTATTTTTTTGCGAAAGCGTGCATGTATGACTTCTCATGGGCTAATAAGACGGGAAAGACCAGTATTTTGAATTTCCGAGACGGTGCACGAAAAACCGATCGAATCTCGACTCTGCGCAAAGTTTATGACCGTTGCGTTTTTTCGTGAAACCATGCTCATACGACTTACCATGGGCTAATACATTGTGAATGGCCAGTATTTTAAATTTTCGAGACGGTGCACGAAAAACCGATCGAAACTCGACTCGCGCGCGACTTCGCGCAAAGTTTATGACCGTCGTATTTTTTTGCAAAAGTGTGCTTGTACGACTTTTCATGGGCTAATAAGACGGGAAAGACCAGTATTTTGAATTTCCGAGACGGTGCACGAAAAACCGATCGAATATCGACTCTGCGCAAACTTTATAACCGTCGCATTTTTTCGTGAAACCATGCTCATACGACTTACCATGGGCTAATACACCGTGAATGGCCAGTCTTTTGAATTTCTAAGACGGTGCACGAAAAACCGATCGAAACTCGACTCGCGCGCGACTTTGCGCAAAGTTTATGACCGTCGTATTTTTTTTGCGAAAGCGTGTCTGTATGACTTCTCATGGGCTAATAAGACGGGAAAGACAAGTATTTTGAATTTCAGAGACGGTGCACGAAAACCCGATCGAAACTCGACTCTGCGCAAAGTTTATGACCGTCGCGTTTTTGAGTGAAACCATGCTCATACGACTTACCATGGGCTAATACATCGTGAATGGCCAGTATTTTGAATTTCCGAGACGGTGCACGAAAAACCGATCGAAACTCGACTCGCGCGCGACTTCGCGCAAAGTTTATGACGGTCGCATTTTTTCGTGAAACCATGCTCATACGACTTACCATGGGCTAATACATCGTGAATGGCCAGTATTTTGAATTTTCGAGCCGGTGCACGAAAAACCTATCGAAACTAGATTCGCGCGCGACTTCGCGCAAAGTTTCTGACCGTCGTATTTTTTCGCGAAAGCGTGCCTGTACGACTTCTCATGGGCTAATAAGACGGGAAAGACCAGTATTTTGAATTTCCGAGATGGTCCACGAAAAACCGATAGAATCTCGACTCTGCGCAAAGTTTATGACCGTCGTGTTTTTTCGTGAAACCATGCTCATACGACTTACCATGGGCTAATACATCGTGAATGGCCAGTATTTTGAATTTCCGAGACGGTGCACGAAAAACCGATCGTAACTCGACTCGCGCGCGACTTAGCGCAAAGTTTATGACGGTCGCGTTTTTTCGTGAAACCATGCTCATACGACTTACCATGGGCTAATACATCGTGAATGGCCAGTATTTTGAATTTCCGAGACGGTGCATGAAAAACCGATCGAAACTAGATTCGCGCGCGACTTCGCGCAAAGTTTATGACCGTCGAATTTTTTTGCGAAAGCGTGCCAGTACGACTTCTCATGGGCTAATAAGACGGGAATGACCAGTATTTTGAATTTCCGAGACGGTGCACGAAAAACCGATAGAATCTCTTTTTTTTGGTAAGTAAAGATAATGTATTTTGTAAAAGATTTGTACAAAGAAGCTTTGTCTACACAAGCCATAGACTAAAGCCTGAAGTCTCTTAGTGTAGTCGAGAAGATTGCACCCCACCTAAAGAAGGTGAAGTGGGCACGCTTCATCGAACTCATCTCCAAGAGTAGCACAAGGAAGTTAATAAATAAAAATGCAATAGCTAGACTGTTCTGGACCACTTGTGGATACATCACAAAATATAAGCTTTGCCCCATATAATACATTACAATCTTCATCATTATTCGAGTGATTCTTGACGAATGGAAAAATTGAATCTTGTGAAAATATCTTTCTCTCTTCTTGTTAGGTGCTCTGTATTCAATTCTTGCTCCATACATGATCGTGAGTCCTGAAGAATCTCTATCAGAATTTGAGCTTTGTTCATGTTGTGACACTCAAAAATTCTGCCACACCTCTCCTTCCAAATCCACCAAACCGATAGAATCTCGACTCTGCGCAAAGTTTATGACCGTCGCGTTTTTTCGTGAAACCATGCTCATATGACTTACCATGGGCTAATATATCGTGAATGGCCAGTATTTTGAATTTCCGAGACGGTGCACGAAAAACCGATCGAAACTCGACTCGCGCGCGACTTCGCGCAAAGTTTATGACCGTCGTATTTTTTTGCAAAAGTGTGCTTGTACGACTTCTCATGGGCTAATAAGACGGGAAAGACCAGTATTTTGAATTTTTGAGACGGTGCACGAAAAACCGATCGAATATCGACTCTGCGCAAACTTTATGACTGTCCCGTTTTTTCGTGAAACTATGCGCATACGACTTACCATAGGCTAATACATCGTGAATGGGCAGTATTTTGAATTTCCGAGACGGTGCACGAAAAACCGATCGAAACTCGACTCGCGCGCGACTTCGCGCAAAGTTTATGACCGTCGTATTTTTTTGCGAAAGCGTGCCTGTACGACTTCTCATGGGCTAATAAGACGGGAAAGAGAAGTATTTTGAATTTCCGAGACGGTGCACGAAAAACCGATCGAATCTCGACTCTGCGCAAAGTTTATGACCGTCGCGTTTTTTCGTGAAACCATGCTCATACGACTTACCATGGGCTAATACATCGTGAATGGCCAGTATTTTGAATTTCCGAGACGGTGCACGAAAAAACCGATCGAAACTCGACTCGCGCGCGACTTCGCGCAAAGTTTATGACCGTCGTATTTTTTTGCAAAAGTGTGCTTGTACGACTTCTCATGGGCTAATAAGACGGGAAAGACCAGTATTTTGAATTTTCGAGACGGTGCACGAAAAACCGATCGAATATCGACTCTGCGCAAACTTTATGACCGTCGCGTTTTTTCGTGAAACCATGCTCATACGACTTACCATGGGCTAATACATCGTGAATGGCCAGTATTTTGAATTTCCGAGACGGTGCACGAAAAACCGATCGAAACTCGACTCGCGCTCGACTTCGCGCAATGTTTATGACCGTCGTATTTTTTTTGCGAAAGCGTGCCTGTACGACTTCTCATGGGCTAATAAGACGGGAAAGACTAGTATTTTGAATTTCCGAGACAGTGCACGAAAAACCGATCGAATCTCGACTCTGCGCAAAGTTTATGACTGTTGCGTTTTTTCGTGAAACCATACTCATACGACTTACCAAGGGCTAATACATCGTGAATGGCCAGTATTTTGAATTTCCGAGACGGTGCACGAAAAAACCGATCGAAACTCGACTCGCGCGCGACTTCGCGCAAAGTTTTTTACCGTCGTATTTTTTTGCGAAAGCGTGCTTGTATGACTTCTCATGGGCTAATAAGACGGGAAAGACCAATATTTTGAATTTCCGAGACGGTGCACGAAAAACCGATCGAATCTCAACTCTGCGCAAAGTTTATGACCGTCGCGTTTTTTCATGAAACCATGCTCATACGACTTACCATGGGCTAATACATCGTGAATGGCCAGTATTTTGAATTTCCGAGACGGTGCACGAAAAACCGATCGAAACTCGACTCGCGCGCGACTTCGCGCAATGTTTTTTACCGTCGTATTTTTTTGCGAAAGCGTGCTTGTATGACTTCTCATAGGCTAATAAGACGGGAAAGACCAGTATTTTGAATTTCCGAGACGGTGCACGAAAAACCGATCGAATCTCGACTTCGCGCAATGTTTATGACCGTCGTATTTTTTTGCGAAAGTGTGCTTGTACGACTTCTCATGGGCTAATAAGACGGGAAAGACCAGTATTTTGAATTTCCGAGATGGTCCACGAAAAAACCGATAGAATCTCGACTCTGCACAAAGTTTATGACCGTCGTGTTTTTTCGTGAAACCATGCTCATACGACTTACCATGGGCTAATACATCGTGAATGGCCAGTATTTTGAATTTCCGAGACGGTGCACGAAAAACCGATCGAAACTCGACTCGCGCGCGACTTCGCGCAAAGTTTTTTACAGTCGTATTTTTTTGCGAAAGCATGCTTGTATGACTTCTCATGGGCTAATAAGACGAGAAAGACTAGTATTTTGAATTTCCGAGACGGTGCACGAAAAACCGATCGAATCTCGACTCTGAGCAAAGTTTATGACTGTTGCGTTTTTTCGTGAAACCATACTCATACGACTTACCAAGGGCTAATACATCGTGAATGGCCAGTATTTTGAATTTCCGAGACGGTGCACGAAAAACCGATCGAAACTCGACTCCGCGCGCGACTTCGCGCAATGTTTTTTACCGTCGTATTTTTTTGCGAAAGCGTGCTTGTATGACTTCTCATGGGCTAATAAGACGGGAAAGACCAGTATTTTGAATTTCCGAGACGGTGCACGAAAAACCGATCGAATCTCGACTCTGCGCAAAGTTTATGACTGTTGCGTTTTTTCGTGAAACCATGCTCATACGACTTACCATGGGCTAATACATTGTGAATGGCCAGTATTTTAAATTTTCGAGACGGTGCACGAAAAACCGATCGAAACTCGACTCGCGCGCGACTTCGCGCAAAGTTTATGACCGTCGTATTTTTTTGCAAAAGTGTGCTTGTACGACTTTTCATGGGCTAATAAGACGGGAAAGACCAGTATTTTGAATTTCCGAGACGGTGCACGAAAAACCGATCGAATATCGACTCTGCGCAAACTTTATGACCGTCGCGTTTTTTCGTGAAACCATGCTCATACGACTTACCATGGGCTAATACATCGTGAATGGCCAGTATTTTGAATTTCCGAGACGGTGCACGAAAAACCGATCGAAACTCGACTCGCGCTCGACTTCGCGCAATGTTTATGACCGTCGTATTTTTTTGCGAAAGCGTGCCTGTATGACTTCTCATGGGCTAATAAGACGGGAAAGACTAGTATTTTGAATTTCCGAGACGGTGCACGAAAAACCGATCGAATCTCGACTCTGCGCAAAGTTTATGACTGTTGCGTTTTTTCGTGAAACCATACTCATACGACTTAGCAAGGGCTAATACAACTTACCAAAAAAAATAGCAAGGTCTAATACATCGTGAATGGCCAGTATTTTGAATTTCCGAGACGGTGCACGAAAAACCGATCGAAACTCGACTCGCGCGCGACTTCGCGCAAAGTTTTTTACCGTCGTATTTTTTTGCGAAAGCGTGCTTGTATGACTTCTCATGGGCTAATAAGATGGGAAAGACCAATATTTTGAATTTCCGAGACGGTGCACGAAAAACCGATCGAATCTCGACTCTGCGCAAAGTTTATGACCGTCGCGTTTTTTCGTGAAACCATGCTCATACGACTTACCATGGGCTAATACATCGTGAATGGCCAGTATTTTGAATTTCCGAGACGGTGCACGAAAAACCGATCGAAACTCGACTCGCGCGCGACTTCGTGCAATGTTTATGACCGTCGTATTTTTTTGCGAAAGTGTGCTTGTACGACTTCTCATGGGCTAATAAGACGGGAAAGACCAGTATTTTGAATTTCCGAGATGGTGCACGAAAAACCGATCGAATATCGACTCTGCGCAAACTTTATAACCGTCGCGTTTTTTCGTGAAACCATGCTCATACGACTTACCATGGGCAAATACACCGTGAATGGCCAGTCTTTTGAATTTCTAAGACGGTGCACGAAAAACCGATCGAAACTCGACTCGCGCGCGACTTTGCGCAAAGTTTATGACCGTCGTATTTTTTTTGCGAAAGCGTGCCTGTATGACTTTTCATGGGCTAATAAGACGGGAAAGCCAAGTATTTTGAATTTCAGAGACGGTGCACGAAAACCCGATCGAAACTCGACTCTGCGCAAAGTTTATGACCGTCGCGTTTTTGAGTGAAACCATGCTCATACGACTTACCATGGGCTAATACATCGTGAATGGCCAGTATTTTGAATTTCCGAGACGGTGCACGAAAAACCGATCGAAACTCGACTCGCGCGCGACTTCGCGCAAAGATTATGACCGTCGTATTTTTTTGCGAAAGTGTGCTTGTACGACTTCTCATGGGCTAATAAGACGGGAAAGACCAGTATTTTGAATTTCCGAGACGGTGCACGAAAAACCGATCGAATCTCGACTCTGCGCAAAGTTTATGACCGTCGCGTTTTTTCGTGAAACCATGCTCATACGACTTACCATGGGCTAATACATCGTGAATGGCCAGTATTTTGAATTTCTGAGACGGTCACGAAAAAACCGATCGAAACTCGACTCACGCGCGACTTCGCGCAAAGTTTACGACCGTCGTATTTTTTTTGCGAAAGCGTGCCTGTACGACTTCTCATGGGCTAATAAGATGGGAAAGACAAGTATTTTGAATTTCCGAGACGGTGCACGAAAAACCGATCGAAACTCGACTCGCGCGCGACTTCGTGCAAAGTTTATGACCGTCGCGTTTTTTCGTGAAACCATGCTCATACGACTTACCATGGGCTAATACATCGTGAATGGCCAGTATTTTGAATTTCCGAGACGGTGCACGATAAACTGATCGAAACTCGACTCGCGCGCGACTTTGCGCAAAGTTTATGACCGTCGTATTTTTTTGCGAAAGTGTGCTTGTACGACTTCTCATGGACTAATAAGACGGGAAAGACCAGTATTTTGAATTTTCGAGACGTTGTACGAAAAACCGATCGAATATCGACTCTGCACAAACTTTATGACCGTCTCGTTTTTTCGTGAAACCATGCTCATACGACTTACCATGGGCTAATACCTCGTGAATGGCCAGTATTTTGAATTTCCGAGCCGGTGCACGAAAAACCTATCGAAACTCGACTCGCGCGCGACTTCGCGCAAAGTTTATGACCGTCGTATTTTTTTGCGAAAGCGTGCCTGAACGACTTCTCATGGGATAATAAGACGAACTAATTGAGACATGGTCAATGGCAATTGTGGGCTACGTTGTTGGACTAAGAACATCCTTTTTCCCACTATCCTCATACATCAGAACTCGATGGGGAATATCAACATTTGATCTTCATATGTTGGAGACCGGATTCTTTGTATGCAGGCTTTATTCGGAAGAAGATTTACAACGGGTCCTTGAAGGATTTTGGACTATCCGTGGTCATCCAATGATACTACGACGTTGGGCACCTGATGTGAGATTGGAGTTAGACAGTCTACAGTCTATCCCAATATGGGTTTCTTTTCATGGACTTCCACTACATCTCTGGGGTCGTCGTTTTATTGCAAAGCTTTGCAGCACCCTGGGACAACCATTGTATCTTGATAAGGCAACAGCTTCGCAAACGAGATTGACCTTTGCCAGAGCTTGTGTAATGGTTTCTTCTGATGAGGAACTGCCGAATGATGTTTCTTACCGTGATCTTGATGGGAGCACCCGAAAGGTGAAAGTCTCATATTCTTGGAAGCCACAACGATGCAAGGTTTGTCTATCTTTTGGACATGTAAATGGTGCCTGCCAACAGCCTTCACAAAAAATCACACAGGTCTACCGACCACGCCAAGAGCCACAGAATGGGGTCACTACCACTAATCCAAGCACTGATACTCCAGTGCCAACAGTGGTGATGGCGGAGAAGATGATTGAACACTCTGACTCGTTGGGGCAGCGACACGAACAAGAGAAAGACAAGTCAGGACTTCCATCTTTACCTATTATATCAGAGAATTTCACTGCAGGAGCTTCCCAAGGTTCTCACTCCCCAATAACAACCTCGCCTTCACGAATCACTCCTTCAGATAATCAGGAAATTTCATTTCAACAACCTCTTGGGAACCAAGACATTGCAACTCACCAAACTCATCGCTCTTCGACACATCCCGCTCGCTATTCAGGACTCCTTGCCTCAAGGTACGCAAAAATTTAAACATTTGCAAGCTGTGGATGAGGTGGATAAATATAGGAATAAAGGATTAAAGGGTAAAGATATTATGCGAGAGGACCATGCAAAATCAAAGGATAAGAAAAAGGATGGTAGTGTCCTCCCAAAATCGCATGCTCTTCCTTCTATCTAGTATTGATGAAAATAAGCTGTTGGAATGTTCGTGGACTTAATAAGACTGAGAAATGTCGGGAGCTCAATAGAATAATCCGATCTGCTGCATGTGACATTGTCATTCTTGTGGAAACAAAAATTAAACCTCATCGTGTTCAAGTTCAGAAGAATTTAATATGGCCTGAGGCAGAACTTTTTACTAATGATTCTCAGGATACTTATGGTCGAGTTTGGGTTCTTATGGCATCCTAATCTTGTTACTGCTTGGTTTATTTCTGCTACTAATCAATTCATTCATCTTAAGGCAGAGGATAAACAGACTGGATGTCAATTCAATATTACCGGTATTTATGCATCTAACAGTATGTCTGACAGGAATGCTCTATGGCGTGATCTGGTTAGCATTTCAAATATTTATCCTACAGTACCTTGGGTTGTTCTCGGTGACTTTAATACTGTCAGATACACAAATGAGAAAGTGGGGGGTAGAGTGCTTTCCGAATGTCAGCTTCAACATTTTAATGATTGTATAGATACTGCTGCATTGACTGACATGAAATCTGTAGGTGATTGGTTCTCATGGAACAATCAAAGTACTGCTGAAAGAAAAATTATGGCTCGACTTGACAGATGTTTGATAAATCAGGAATGGTTCGCAGTTTTTCCAGATTCACTTCTTGAGTACGGTGCTAAGTTATTTTCGGATCACTCTATTATGCATATACATGCAGATAAAGCACTACCAAGAGTCAAGAAACCTTTTAGATTTTTTAATATGTGGAGTTCTCACCCAAAGTTCCTCGAAGTTATTAAGTCAGCTTGGGACATTAATGTATTTGGTTCTCCCCCTTACATCCTATGTCAAAAACTAAAAGCATGCAAAGCAGCACTGAAGAAGTGGAATTCAACTACATTTGGAAATATCAACGACAGAGTTCAGTTATGCAAGAAAGAACTTATGGCTGTGCAAAGCGAGCTAAATCTTCAACCTCTGGATGCGAATCTTATATACAAAGAGGCTGCTGCTAGAAATAACTTTATGCAAGCTTTGAAGCAGGAGGAATGCTTTTTGAAACAGAAGTCACGACAGCATTGGCTTACTCTAGGGGATTCTAATACGAAGTTTTTCTATGCTGCTATTGCTACCAGAAGGGCTACTAATCGCATCAAAAAATGCAAAGGTATAGATGGTAATCTCATTGAGGATCTAGATGAGGTTAAAAATTACACCGAGCAATTTTTTTATTCCTTACTCAATCAGGAACAGCAGCCTAATAGTATTCATGTTGGGCCTACAAGACGACTTGATTCTGAAGCCCTCTCTCATCTTAATGCCCCAATAACGGATGATGAAATTGTGAAAGTTGTTTTTAAGTCCCCGAAGCACAAAAGCCCTGGTCCAGATGGATTTCCAGCTGAGTTTTATCAAATTGCATGGGCTATTGTAGGCAACGATGTCATAAAAGCTTGTCGACATTTTTTCTCCTCAGGTCACATTCTGAAAGAAATGAATTGCACTTTTATTTCTTTAGTGCCTAAAAATGATGGAGCCGATTCATTGGAGAACTACCGTCCTATTTCACTGTGCAACTTTATTTATAAGGTTATCTCTAAGTTGCTGGCAGATAGACTACAAAAGGTCATGAATAAGGTCATTAGTCCTAATCAGGCTGCTTTTATTAAAGGGAGGAGTATCCATCATAATGTCCTGCTTGCTAATGATTTGGTTAAGGATCTACACTCAAAAACAAGAGGGAAAAAGATCTGTTTTAAAGCTGATTTACGGAAGGCCTTTGACTCAGTCAATAGGCAATTTATTTACATGATGCTCCATAATATGGGCTTCCCTCAGCGCTGGGTTCAATGGATTCAATGTTGCTTGGAAACTCCAAAATTTTCGATTCTCTTTAATGGTTCACCTATTGGCTTCTTCGGGAGTAAGAATGGCATTCGGCAAGGCGATCCACTATCTCCTTATCTTTTTACGATTGCAATGGAAGGACTCAGTTGTATGTTAGAAGAGGCTGTTTCCAATGGCAAAATTAAGGTACCATATTATGGTTTTATTTATATCTCTCACATAACATTTGCTGATGACCTTATTATCTTCCTTCGAGATGATCCAGTTTCTGTGAGTAATCTGGCAGATATTCTTAATGAATTTGGTATAGTTTCTGGTCTTAAGCTAAACCATGCAAAGAGCAAAGTATATGTGGGTGCTTGCATTGACAATAAGGATCATATTGCTCAAACATTGGGAGTTGCTGAAGGAAATTTACCGGTTCCTTACTTGGGTCTCCCACTTATATCCACTGGAATCAACAAAGCCTCCTGTCAGCCTATCATACAAAAAATTAAGAACAGAATTTCCTCTTGGAAAAATAGGCTTCTTTCTAAAGCTGGACGACTTGAACTTATTCGATCTGTGTTGACCTCTTATTCTATTTATTGGTCTCATGCATTCCTTCTACCAGCCGGGCTTCTCCATGATATTGATAAATTACTTATGAACTTCTTTTGGAATGGCACAGATGGTAAGGCAATGCACATGGTGAATTGGGACAGCATTTGCAAACCGAAGGATGAAGGGGGGCTGAATCTTCGACATATTAGAGATTGGAATAAAGCTTGTATGGTAAAGCAATTATGGGATATTTTACAAAACAAGTCTTCCTTATGGTCACAATGGGTTTTTGCTAGGTACCTTACCAAGGAATCAATCTGGGAAGTATCTGCAAAAACATCTCATTCTGCTGCTTGGAAAGGAATTCTAAAGGCAAGGAGATGGCTACGTAACAATATTTCTTATGTGATTTCTTCTGGAACCAATATTAATATGTGGTATGATCCTTGGGTGAATGGGAAAAGCATATTTCAGATATTTGGTGATAGAGTACGACAGGATCTGGGGGCTCCCAAAGACTGGAAGGTTTCTGAATTCATTAACAATGGTACTTGGTGTCTTCCCAACCCTAGCTCCCCTGACATGTTATTACTTTGGCCGACTATTAGGGCTATTACACTCAAGAACAACTCTTCAGATATGCTTATTTGGCTTCATGATAACGGTAAATTTAGTGCTACATCTGCATGAAACCAAATTAGACGACGAAACAACAAGTGGATCCAAAGTAGTTGGACATGGGATAGTCCATGCTCACAGCGACATTCCTTATGTACATGGCAGGCCCTTCTCGGCAAACTTCCTACGATGGACAATATGCAGCGAAGAGGTATTTATATTGTAAATCGGTGCTCTTTGTGTATGCAAAATGAAGAAAGTGTTGACCATCTCTACTTTGCTTGTGATTATTCATCTTGGATATGGAAGGAGATCTTGAAGCGATTTGATTTTCAAAGGCTACCACGGCCAAACTTGCATCATGAATTAGAAATGCTTATGCAAAGCTTCTCAAGAAAGGGGCCTCTTACACAACTAGCACGAATTATATTCAGATGTGCTATTTGGTGGATTTGGAAGGAGAGGTGTGGCAGAATTTTTGAGTGTCACAACATGAAGAAAGCTCAAATTCTGATAGAGATTCTTCAGGACTCACGATCATGTATGGAGCAAGAATTGAATACAGAGCACCTAACAAGAAGAGAGAAAGATATTTTCACAAGATTCAATTTTTCAATTCGTCAAGAATCACTCGAATAATGATGAAGATTGTAATTATATGGGGCAAAGCTTATATTTTGTGATGTATCCACAAGTAGTCCAGAACAGTTTAGCTATTGCATTTTATTATTTATTAACTTCCTTATGCTACTCTTGGAGATGAGTTTGATGAAGCGTGCTCATTTCACCTTCTTTAGGTGGGGTGCAATCTTCTCGACTACACTAAGAGACTTCAGGCTTTAGTCTATGGCTTGTGTAGACAAAGCTTCTTTGTACAAATCTTTTACAAAATACAATATCTTTACTTACCAAAAAAAAAGATAATAAGACGGAAAAGACCAGTATTTTGAATTTCCGAGACGGTGCACGAAAAACCGATCGAATCTCGACTCTGCGCAAAGTTTATGATCGTCGCCTTTTTTCGTGAAACCATGCTCATACGACTTACCATGGGCTAATACATCGTGAATGGCCAGTATTTTGAATTTCCGAGACGGTGCACGAAAAACCGATCGAAACTCGACTCGCGCGCGACTTCGCGGAAAGTTTTTGACCGTCGTATTTTTTTGCGAAAGCGTGCTTGTATGACTTCTCATGGGCTAATAAGACGGGAAAGACCAGTATTTTGAATTTCCGAGACGGTGTACGAAACACCGATCGAATCTCGACTCGACGCAAAGTTTATGACCGTCGCGTTTTTTCGTGAAACCATGCTCATACGACTTACCATGGGCTAATACATCGTGAATGGCCAGTATTTTGAATTTCCGAGACGGTGCACGAAAAACCGATCGAAACTCGACTCGCGCGCGACTTCGCGCAAAGTTTATGACCGTCGTATTTTTTTGCGAAAGTGTGCTTGTACGACTTCTCATGGGCTAATAAGATGGGAAAGACCAGTATTTTGAATTTCCGAGATGGTGCACTTAAAACCGATCGAATATCGACTCTGCGCAAACTTTATGACCGTCGCGTTTTTCCGTGAAACCATGCTCATACGACTTACCATGGGCTAATACATCGTGAATGGCCAGTATTTTGAATTTCCGAGAAGGTGCACGAAAAACCGATCGAAACTCGACTCGCGCGCGACTTCGCGCAAAGTTTACGACCGTCGTGTTTTTTTTGCGAAAGCGTGCCTGTACGACTTATCATGGGCTAATAAGATGGGAAAGGCAAGTATTTTGAATTTCCGAGACGGTGCACGAAAAACCGATCGAAACTCGACTCTGCGCAAAGTGTATGACCGTCGCGTTTTTTCGTGAAACCATGCTCATACGACTTCCCATGGGCTAATACATCGTGAATGGCCAGTATTTTGAATTTCCGAGACGGTGCACGAAAAACCGATCGAAACTCGACTCGCGCGCGACTTCGCTCAAAGTTTACGACCGTCGTGTTTTTTTTGCGAAAGCGTGCCTGTACGACTTCTCATGGGCTAATAAGATGGGAAAGACAAGTATTTTGAATTTCCGAGACGGTGCACGAAAAACCGATCGAAACTCGACTCGCGCGCGACTTCGCGCAAAGTTTATGACCGTCGTATTTTTTTTGCGAAAGCGTGCCTGTATGACTTCTCATGGGCTAATAAGACGGGAAAGACAAGTATTTTGAATTTCCGAGACGGTGCACGAAAAACCGATCGAAACTCGACTCTGCGCAAAGTTTATGACCGTCGCGTTTTTTCGTGAAACCATGCTCATACGACTTCCCATGGGCTAATACATCGTCAATGGCCAGTATTTTGAATTTCCGAGACGGTGCACGAAAAACCGATCGAAACTCGACTCGCGCGCGACTTCGTGCAAAGTTTACGACCGTCGTGTTTTTTTTGCGAAAGCGTGCCTGTACGACTTCTCATGGGCTAATAAGATGGGAAAGACAAGTATTTTGAATTTCCGAGATGGTGCACGAAAAACCGATCGAAACTCGACTCGCTCGCGTCTTCGCACAAAGTTTATGACCGTCGTATATTTTTTGCGAAAGCGTGCCTGTATGACTTCTCATGGGCTAATAAGATGGGAAAGACAAGTATTTTGAATTTCCGAGACGGTGCACGAAAAACCGATCGAAACTCGACTCGCGGGCGACTTCGCGCAAAGTTTATGACCGTCGTATTTTTTCGCGAAAGTGTGCTTGTACGACTTCTCATGGGCTAATAAGACGGGAAAGACCAGTATTTTTAATTTCTGAGACGGTGCACGAAAAGCCGATCGAAACTCGACTCTGCGCAAAGTTTTTGACCGTCGTATTTTTTTGCGAAAGTGTGCTTGTACAACTTCTCATGGACTAATAAGACGGGAAAGACCAGTATTTTGAATTTCTGAGACGGTGCACGAAAACCGATCGAATATCGACTCTGCGCAAAGTTTATGACCGTCGCGTTTTTTCGTGAAACCATGCTCATACGACTTATCATGGGCTAATACATCGTGAATGGCCAGTATTTTGAATTTCCGAGACGGTGCACGAAAAACCGATCGAAACTCGACTCGCGCGCGACTTCGCGCAAAGTTTACGACCGTCGTGTTTTTTTTGCGAAAGCGTGCCTGTACGACTTCTCATGGTCTAATAAGATGGGAAAGACAAGTATTTTGAATTTCCGAGACGGTGCACGAAAAACCGATCGAAACTCGACTCGCGCGCGACTTTGTGCAAAGTTTATGACTGTCGTATTTTTTTGCGAAAGCGTGCTTGTATGACTTCTCATGGGCTAATAAGATGGGAAAGACCAATATTTTGAATTTCCGAGACGGTGCACGAAAAACCGATCGAATCTCGACTCTGCGCAAAGTTTATGACCGTCGCGTTTTTTCGTGAAACCATGCTCATACGACATACCATGGGCTAATACATCGTGAATGGCTAGTATTTTGAATTTCCGAGACGGTGCACGAAAAACCGATCGAAACTCGACTCGCGCTCGACTTCGCGCAATGTTTATGACCGTCGTATTTTTTTGCGAAAGCGTGCCTGTACGACTTCTCATGGGCTAATAAGACGGGAAAGACAAGTATTTTGAATTTCCGAGACGGTGCACGAAAAACCGATCGAAACTCGACTCGCGCGCGACTTCGTGCAATGTTTATGACCGTCGTATTTTTTTGCGAAAGTGTGCTTGTACGACTTCTCATGGGCTAATAAGACGGGAAAGACCAGTATTTTGAATTTCCAAGATGGTGCACGAAAAACCGATCGAATATCGACTCTGCGCAAACTTTATAACCGTCGCGTTTTTTCGTGAAACCATGCTCATACGACTTACCATGGGCTAATACACCGTGAATGGCCAGTCTTTTGAATTTCTAAGACGGTGCACGAAAAACCGATCGAAACTCGACTCGCGCGCGACTTTGCGCAAAGTTTATGACAGTCGTATTTTTTTTGCGAAAGCGTGCTTGTATGACTTCTCATGGGCTAATAAGACGGGAAAGACCAGTATTTTGAATTTCCGAGACGGTGTACGAAAAACCGATCGAATCTCGACTCGACGCAAAGTTTATGACCGTCGCGTTTTTTCGTGAAACCATGCTCATACGACTTACCATGGGCTAATACATCGTGAATGGCCAGTATTTTGAATTTCCGAGACGGTGCATGAAAAACCGATCGAAACTCGACTCGCGCGCGACTTCGCGCAAAGTTTATGACCGTCGTATTTTTTTGCGAAAGTGTGCTTGTACGACTTCTCATGGGCTAATAAGATGGGAAAGACCAGTATTTTGAATTTCCGAGATGGTGCACTTAAAACCGATCGAATATCGACTCTGCGCAAACTTTATGACCGTCGCGTTTTTTCGTGAAACCATGCTCATACGACTTACCATGGGCTAATACATCGTGAATGGCCAGTATTTTGAATTTCCGAGAAGGTGCACGAAAAACCGATCGAAACTTGACTCGCGCGCGACTTCGCGCAAAGTTTACGACCGTCGTGTTTTTTTTGCGAAAGCGTGCCTGTACGACTTCTCATGGGCTAATAAGATGGGAAAGGCAAGTATTTTGAATTTCCGAGACGGTGCACGAAAAACCGATCGAAACTCGACTCGCGCGCGACTTCGCGCAAAGTTTACGACCGTCGTGTTTTTTTTGCGAAAGCGTGCCTGTACGACTTCTCATGGGCTAATAAGATGGGAAAGACAAGTATTTTGAATTTCCGAGACGGTGCGCGAAAAACCGATCGAAACTCGACTCGCGCGCGACTTCGCGCAAAGTTTATGACCGTCGTATTTTTTTTGCGAAAGCGTGCCTGTATGACTTCTCATGGGCTAATAAGACGGGAAAGACAAGTATTTTGAATTTCCGAGACGGTGCACGAAAAACCGATCGAAACTCGACTCTGCGCAAAGTTTATGACCGTCGCGTTTTTTCGTGAAACCATGCTCATACGACTTCCCATGGGCTAATACATCGTCAATGGCCAGTATTTTGAATTTCCAAGACGGTGCACGAAAAACCGATCGAAACTCGACTCGCGCGCGACTTCGCGCAAAGTTTACGACCGTCGTGTTTTTTTTGCGAAAGCGTGCCTGTACGACTTCTCATGGGCTAATAAGATGGGAAAGACAAGTATTTTGAATTTCCGAGATGGTGCACGAAAAACCGATCGAAACTCGACTCGCTCGCGTCTTCGCGCAAAGTTTATGACCGTCGTATTTTTTTTGCGAAAGCGTGCCTGTATGACTTCTCATGGGCTAATAAGATGGGAAAGACAAGTATTTTGAATTTCCGAGACGGTGCACGAAAAACCGATCGAAACTCGACTCGCGCGCGACTTCGCGCAAAGTTTATGACCGTCGTATTTTTTTTGCGAAAGCGTGCCTGTATGACTTCTCATGGGCTAATAAGATGGGAAAGACAAGTATTTTGAATTTCCGAGACGGTGCACGAAAAACCGATCGAAACTCGACTCGCGGGCGACTTCGCGCAAAGTTTATGACCGTCGTATTTTTTCGTGAAAGTGTGCTTGTACGACTTCTCATGGGCTAATAAGACGGGAAAGACCAGTATTTTTAATTTCTGAGACGGTGCACGAAAAACCGATCGAAACTCGACTCTGCGCAAAGTTTTTGACCGTCGTATTTTTTTGCGAAAGTGTGCTTGTACAACTTCTCATGGACTAATAAGACGGGAAAGACCAGTATTTTGAATTTCCGAGACGGTGCACGAAAACCGATCGAATATCGACTCTGCGCAAAGTTTATGACCGTCGCGTTTTTTCGTGAAACCATGCTCATACGACTTATCATGGGCTAATACATCGTGAATGGCCAGTATTTTGAATTTCCGAGACGGTGCACGAAAAACCGATCGAAACTCGACTCGCGCGCGACTTCGCGCAAAGTTTACGACCGTCGTGTTTTTTTTGCGAAAGCGTGCCTGTACGACTTCTCATGGGCTAATAGGATGGGAAAGACAAGTATTTTGAATTTCCAGGACGGTGCACGAAAAACCGATCGAAACTCGACTCGCGCGCGACTTTGTGCAAAGTTTATGACCGTCGTATTTTTTTGCGAAATCGTGCTTGTATGACTTCTCATGGGCTAATAAGATGGGAAAGACCAATATTTTGAATTTCCGAGACGGTGCACGAAAAACAGATCGAATCTCGACTCTGCGCAAAGTTTATGACCGTCGCGTTTTTTCGTGAAACTATGCTCATACGACTTACCATGGGCTAATACATCGTGAATGGCCAGTATTTTGAATTTCCGAGACGGTGCACGAAAAACCGATCGAAACTCGACTCGCGCGCGACTTCGTGCAATGTTTATGACCGTCGTATTTTTTTGCGAAAGTGTGCTTGTACGACTTCTCATGGGCTAATAAGACGGGAAAGACCAGTATTTTGAATTTCCGAGATGGTGCACGAAAAACCGATCGAATATCGACTCTGCGCAAACTTTATAACCGTCGCGTTTTTTCGTGAAACCATGCTCATACGACTTACCATGGGCTAATACACCGTGAATGGCCAGTCTTTTGAATTTCTAAGACGGTGCACGAAAAACCGATCGAAACTCGACTCGCGCGCGACTTTGCGCAAAGTTTATGACCGTCGTATTTTTTTTGCGAAAGCGTGCCTGTATGACTTTTCATGGGCTAATAAGACGGGAAAGACAAGTATTTTGAATTTGAGAGACGGTGCACGAAAACCCGATCGAAACTCGACTCTGCGCAAAGTTTATGACCGTCGCGTTTTTGAGTGAAACCATGCTCATACGACTTACCATGGGTTAATACATCGTGAATGGCCAGTATTTTGAATTTCCGAGACGGTGCACGAAAAACCGATCGAAACTCGACTCGCGCGCGACTTCGCGCAAAGATTATGACCGTCGTATTTTTTTGCGAAAGTGTGCTTGTACGACTTCTCATGGGCTAATAAGACGGGAAAGACCAGTATTTTGAATTTCCGAGACGGTGCACGAAAAACCGATCGAATCTCGACTCTGCGCAAAGTTTATGACCGTCGCGTTTTTTCGTGAAACCATGCTCATACGACTTACCATGGGCTAATACATCGTGAATGGCCAGTATTTTGAATTTCTGAGACGGTCACGAAAAACCGATCGAAACTCGACTCGCGCGCGACTTCGCGCAAAGTTTACGACCGTCGTATTTTTTTTGCGAAAGCGTGCCTGTACGACTTCTCATGGGCTAATAAGATGGGAAAGACAAGTATTTTGAATTTCCGAGACGGTGCACGAAAAACCGATCGAAACTCGACTCGCGCGCGACTTCGTGCAAAGTTTATGACCGTCGCGTTTTTTCGTGAAACCATGCTCATACGACTTACCATGGGCTAGTACATCGTGAATGGCCAGTATTTTGAATTTCCGAGACGGTGCACGATAAACCGATCGAAACTCGACTCGCGCGCGACTTTGCGCAAAGTTTATGACCGTCGTATTTTTTTGCGAAAGTGTGCTTGTACGACTTCTCATGGACTAATAAGACGGGAAAGACCAGTATTTTGAGTTTCCGAGACGTTGCACGAAAAACCGATCGAATATCGACTCGGCACAAACTTTATGACCGTCTCGTTTTTTCGTGAAACCATGCTCATACGACTTACCATGGGCTAATACCTCGTGAATGGCCAGTATTTTGAATTTCCGAGCCGGTGCACGAAAAACCTATCGAAACTCGACTCGCGCGCGACTTCGTGCAAAGTTTATGACCGTCGTATTTTTTTGCGAAAGCGTGCCTGAACGACTTCTCATGGGATAATAAGACGGAAAAGACCAGTATTTTGAATTTCCGAGACGGTGCACGAAAAACCGATCGAATCTCGACTCTGCGCAAAGTTTATGATCGTCGCGTTTTTTCGTGAAACCATGCTCATACGACTTACCATGGGCTAATACATCGTGAATGGCCAGTATTTTGAATTTCCGAGACGGTGCACGAAAAACCGATCGAAACTCGACTCGCGCGCGACTTCGCGCAAAGTTTTTGACCGTCGTATTTTTTTGCGAAAGCGTGCTTGTATGACTTCTCATGGGCTAATAAGACGGGAAAGACCAGTATTTTGAATTTCCGAGACGGTGTACGAAAAACCGATCGAATCTCGACTCGACGCAAAGTTTATGACCGTCGCGTTTTTTCGTGAAACCATGCTCATACGACTTACCATGGGCTAATACATCGTGAATGGCCAGTATTTTGAATTTCCGAGACGGTGCACGAAAAACCGATCGAAACTCGACTCGCGCGCGACTTCGCGCAAAGTTTATGACCGTCGTATTTTTTTGCGAAAGTGTGCTTGTACGACTTCTCATGGGCTAATAAGATGGGAAAGAACAGTATTTTGAATTTCCGAGATGGTGCACTTAAAACCGATCGAATATCGACTCTGCGCAAACTTTATGACCGTCGCATTTTTTCGTGAAACCATGCTTATACGACTTACCATGGGCTAATACATCGTGAATGACCAGTATTTTGAATTTCCGAGAAGGTGCACGAAAAACCGATCGAAACTCGACTCGCGCGCGACTTCGCGCAAAGTTTACGACCGTCGTGTTTTTTTTGCGAAAGCGTGCCTGTACGACTTCTCATGGGCTAATAAGATGGGAAAGGCAAGTATTTTGAATTTCCGAGACGGTGCACGAAAAAATGATCGAAACTCGACTCTGCGCAAAGTGTATGACCGTCGCGTTTTTTCGTGAAACCATGCTCATACGACTTCCCATGGGCTAATACATCGTGAATGGCCAGTATTTTGAATTTCCGAGACGGTGCACGAAAAACCGATCGAAACTCGACTCGCGCGCGACTTCGCGCAAAGTTTACGACCGTCGTGTTTTTTTTGCGAAAGCGTGCCTGTACGACTTCTCATGGGCTAATAAGATGGGAAAGACAAGTATTTTGAATTTCCGAGACGGTGCACGAAAAACCGATCGAAACTCGACTCGCGCGCGACTTCGCGCAAAGTTTATGACCGTCGTATTTTTTTTGCGAAAGCGTGCCTGTATGACTTCTCATGGGCTAATAAGACGGGAAAGACAAGTATTTTGAATTTCCGAGACGGTGCACGAAAAACCGATCGAAACTCGACTCTGCGCAAAGTTTATGACCGTCGCGTTTTTTCGTGAAACCATGCTCATACGACTTCCCATGGGCTAATACATCGTCAATGGCCAGTATTTTGAATTTCCGAGACGGTGCACGAAAAACCGATCGAAACTCGACTCGCGCGCGACTTCGCACAAAGTTTACGACCGTCGTGTTTTTTTTGCGAAAGCGTGCCTGTACGACTTCTCATGGGCTAATAAGATGGGAAAGACAAGTATTTTGAATTTCCGAGATGGTGCACGAAAAACCGATCGAAACTCGACTCGCTCGCGTCTTCGCGCAAAGTTTATGACCGTCGTATTTTTTTTGCGAAAGCGTGCCTGTATGACTTCTCATGGGCTAATAAGATGGGAAAGACAAGTATTTTGAATTTCCGAGACGGTGCACGAAAAACCGATCGAAACTCGACTCGCGCGCGACTTCGCGCAAAGTTTATGACCGTCGTATTTTTTTTGCGAAAGCGTGCCTGTATGACTTCTCATGGGCTAATAAGATGGGAAAGACAAGTATTTTGAATTTCCGAGACGGTGCACGAAAAACCGATCGAAACTCGACTCGCGGGCGACTTCGCGCAAAGTTTATGACCGTCGTATTTTTTCGCGAAAGTGTGCTTGTACGACTTCTCATGGGCTAATAAGACGGGAAAGACCAGTATTTTGAATTTCTGAGACGGTGCACGAAAAACCGATCGAAACTCGACTCTGCGCAAAGTTTTTGACCGTCGTATTTTTTTGCGAAAGTGTGCTTGTACAACTTCTCATGGACTAATAAGACGGGAAAGACCAGTATTTTGAATTTCCGAGACGGTGCACGAAAACCGATCGAATATCGACTCTGCGCAAAGTTTATGACCGTCGCGTTTTTTCGTGAAACCATGCTCATACGACTTATCATGGGCTAATACATCGTGAATGGCCAGTATTTTGAATTTCCGAGACGGTGCACGAAAAACCGATCGAAACTCGACTCGCGCGCGACTTCGCGCAAAGTTTACGACCGTCGTGTTTTTTTTGCGAAAGCGTGCCTGTACGACTTCTCATGGGCTAATAAGATGGGAAAGACAAGTATTTTGAATTTCCGAGACGGTGCACGAAAAACCGATCGAAACTCGACTCGCGCGCGACTTCGCGCAAAGTTTATGACCGCCGTATTTTTTTGCGAAAGTGTGCTTGTACGACTTCTCATGGGCTAATAAGATGGGAAAGACCAGTATTTTGAATTTCCGAGATGGTGCACTTAAAACCGATCGAATATCGACTCTGCGCAAACTTTATGACCGTCGCGTTTTTTCGTGAAACCATGCTCATACGACTTACCATGGGCTAATACATCGTGAATGGCCAGTATTTTGAATTTTCGAGACGGTGCACGAAAAATCGATCGAAACTCGACTCGCGCGCGACTTCGCGCAAAGTTTACGACCGTCGTGTTTTTTTTGCGAAAGCGTGCCTGTACGACTTCTCATGGGCTAATAAGATGGGAAAGACAAGTATTTTGAATTTCCGAGACGGTGCACGAAAAACCGATCGAAACTCGACTCTGCGCAAAGTTTATGACCGTCGCGTTTTTTCGTGAAACCATGCTCATACGACTTCCCATGGGCTAATACATCGTGAATGGCCAGTATTTTGAATTTCCGAGACGGTGCATGAAAAACCGATCGAAACTCGACTCGCGCGCGACTTCGCGCAAAGTTTACGACCGTCGTGTTTTTTTTGCGAAAGCGTGCCTGTACGACTTCTCATGGGCTAATAAGATGGGAAAGACAAGTATTTTGAATTTCTGAGACGGTGCACGAAAAACCGATCGAAACTCGGCTCTGCGCAAAGTTTATGACCGTCGCGTTTTTTCGTGAAACCATGCTCATACGACTTCCCATGGGCTAATACATCGTGAATGGCCAGTATTTTGAATTTCCGAGCCGGTGCACGAAAAACCTATCGAAACTCGACTCGCGCGCGACTTCGTGCAAAGTTTTTGACCGTCGTATTTTTTTGCGAAAGCGTGCCTGAACGACTTCTCATGGGATAATAAGACGGAAAAGACCAGTATTTTGAATTTCCGAGACGGTGCACGAAAAACCGATCGAATCTCGACTCTGCGCAAAGTTTATGATCGTCGCGTTTTTTCGTGAAACCATGCTCATACGACTTACCATGGGCTAATACATCGTGAATGGCCAGTATTTTGAATTTCCGAGACGGTGCACGAAAAACCGATCGAAACTCGACTCGCGCGCGACTTCGCGCAAAGTTTTTGACCGTCGTATTTTTTTGCGAAAGCGTGCTTGTATGACTTCTCATGGGCTAATAAGACGGGAAAGACCAGTATTTTGAATTTCCGAGACGGTGTACGAAAAACCGATCGAATCTCGACTCGACGCAAAGTTTATGACCGTCGCGTTTTTTCGTGAAACCATGCTCATACGACTTACCATGGGCTAATACATCGTGAATGGCCAGTATTTTGAATTTCCGAGACGGTGCACGAAAAACCG
This sequence comes from Ensete ventricosum, assembly GCA_029747655.1. NCBI lineage: Eukaryota > Viridiplantae > Streptophyta > Magnoliopsida > Zingiberales > Musaceae > Ensete > Ensete ventricosum. Next base: position 38,850,196 of record JAQQAF010000008.1, on the reverse strand, counting down.
ATCGAAACTCGACTCGCGCGCGACTTCGCGCAAAGTTTATGACCGTCGTATTTTTTTGCGAAAGTGTGCTTGTACGACTTCTCATGGGCTAATAAGATGGGAAAGAACAGTATTTTGAATTTCCGAGATGGTGCACTTAAAACCGATCGAATATCGACTCTGCGCAAACTTTATGACCGTCGCATTTTTTCGTGAAACCATGCTCATACGACTTACCATGGGCTAATACATCGTGAATGGCCAGTATTTTGAATTTCCGAGAAGGTGCACGAAAAACCGATCGAAACTCGACTCGCTCGCGTCTTCGCGCAAAGTTTATGACCGTCGTATTTTTTTTGCGAAAGCGTGCCTGTATGACTTCTCATGGGCTAATAAGATGGGAAAGACAAGTATTTTGAATTTCCGAGACGGTGCACGAAAAACCGATCGAAACTCGACTCGCGCGCGACTTCGCGCAAAGTTTATGACCGTCGTATTTTTTTTGCGAAAGCGTGCCTGTATGACTTCTCATGGGCTAATAAGATGGGAAAGACAAGTATTTTGAATTTCCGAGACGGTGCACGAAAAACCGATCGAAACTCGACTCGCGGGCGACTTCGCGCAAAGTTTATGACCGTCGTATTTTTTCGCGAAAGTGTGCTTGTACGACTTCTCATGGGCTAATAAGACGGGAAAGATCAGTATTTTGAATTTCTGAGACGGTGCACGAAAAACCGATCGAAACTCGACTCTGCGCAAAGTTTTTGACCGTCGTATTTTTTTGCGAAAGTGTGCTTGTACAACTTCTCATGGACTAATAAGACGGGAAAGACCAGTATTTTGAATTTCCGAGACGGTGCACGAAAACCGATCGAATATCGACTCTGCGCAAAGTTTATGACCGTCGCGTTTTTTCGTGAAACCATGCTCATACGACTTATCATGGGCTAATACATCGTGAATGGCCAGTATTTTGAATTTCCGAGACGGTGCACGAAAAACCGATCGAAACTCGACTCGCGCGCGACTTCGCGCAAAGTTTACGACCGTCGTGTTTTTTTTGCGAAAGCGTGCCTGTACGACTTCTCATGGGCTAATAAGATGGGAAAGACAAGTATTTTGAATTTCCGAGACGGTGCACGAAAAACCGATCGAAACTCGACTCGCGCGCGACTTCGCGCAAAGTTTATGACCGCCGTATTTTTTTGCGAAAGTGTGCTTGTACGACTTCTCATGGGCTAATAAGATGGGAAAGACCAGTATTTTGAATTTCCGAGATGGTGCACTTAAAACCGATCGAATATCGACTCTGCGCAAACTTTATGACCGTCGCGTTTTTTCGTGAAACCATGCTCATACGACTTACCATGGGCTAATACATCGTGAATGGCCAGTATTTTGAATTTTCGAGACGGTGCACGAAAAATCGATCGAAACTCGACTCGCGCGCGACTTCGCGCAAAGTTTACGACCGTCGTGTTTTTTTTGCGAAAGCGTGCCTGTACGACTTCTCATGGGCTAATAAGATGGGAAAGACAAGTATTTTGAATTTCCGAGACGGTGCACGAAAAACCGATCGAAACTCGACTCTGCGCAAAGTTTATGACCGTCGCGTTTTTTCGTGAAACCATGCTCATACGACTTCCCATGGGCTAATACATCGTGAATGGCCAGTATTTTGAATTTCCGAGACGGTGCATGAAAAACCGATCGAAACTCGACTCGCGCGCGACTTCGCGCAATGTTTTTGACCGTCGTATTTTTTTGCGAAAGCGTGCTTGTATGACTTCTCATGGGCTAATAAGACGGGAAAGACCAGTATTTTGAATTTCCGAGACGGTGCACGAAAAACCGATCGAATCTCGACTCTGCGCAAAGTTTATGACCGTAGTATTTTTTGCGAAAGTGTGCTTGTACGACTTCTCATGAGCTAATAAGACGGGAAAGACCAGTATTTTGAATTTCCGAGACGGTGCACTTAAAACCGATCGAATATCGACTCTGGCCAAACTTTATGACCGTCGCGTTTTTTCGTGAAACCATGCTCATACGACTTACCATGGGCTAATACACCGTGAATGGCCAGTCTTTTGAATTTCCGATACGGTGCACGAAAAACAGATCGAAACTCGACTCGCGCGCGACTTCGCGCAAAGTTTATGACCGTCGTATTTTTTTTGCGAAAGCGTGCCTATACGACTTCTCATGGGCTAATAAGATGAGAAAGACCAGTATTTTGAATTTCCGAGACGGTGCACGAAAAACCTATCGAATCTCGACTCAGCGCAAAGTTTATGACCGTCGCGTTTTTTCGTGAAACCATGCTCATACGACTTACCATGGGCTAATACATCGTGAATGGCCAGTATTTTGAATTTCCGAGACGGTGCACGAAAAACCGATCGAAACTAGATTCGCGCGCGACTTCGCGAAAAGTTTATGACCGTCGTATTTTTTTGCGAAAGCGTGCCTGTACGACTTCTCATGGGCTAATAAGACGGGAAAGACAATTATTTTGAATTTCCGAGACGGTGCACGAAAAACCGATAGAATCTCGACTCTGCGCAAAGTTTATGACCGTCGCATTTTTTCGTGAAACCATGCTCAAACGACTTACAATGGGCTAATACATCGTGAGTGGCCAGTATTTTGAATTTTCGAGACGGTGCACGAAAAACCGATCGAAACTCGACTCGCGCGCGACTTCGCGCAAAGTTTATGACCGTCGTATTTTTTTGCGAAAGTGTGCTTGTACGACTTCTCATGGGCTAATAAGACGGGAAAGACCTGTATTTTGAATTTCCGAGACGGTTCACGAAAAACCGATCGACTCTGCGCAAACTTTATGACCGTCGCGTTTTTTCGTGAAACCATGTTCATACGACTTACCATGGGCTAATACACCGTGAATGGCCAGTCTTTTGAATTTCCGAGACGTTGCACGAAAAACCGATCGAAACTCGACTCGCGCGCGACTTCGCGCAAAGTTTACGACCGTCGTTTTTTTTTGCGAAAGCGTGCCTGTACGACTTCTCATGGGCTATTAAGACGGGAAAAACAAGTATTTTGAATTTCCGAGACGGTGCACGAAAAACCGATCGAAACACGACTCGTGCGCGACTTCGCGCAAAGTTTTTGACCGTCGTATTTTTTTGCGAAAGCATGCTTGTACGACTTCTCATGGGCTAATAAGACGGGAAAGACCAGTATTTTAAATTTCCGAGACGGTGCACCAAAAACCGATCGAATATCGACTCTGCACAAACTTTATGACCGTCGCGTTTTTTCGTGAAACCATACTCATACGACTTACCATGGGCTAATACATCGTGAATGGCCAGTATTTTGAATTTCCGAGACGGTGAACGAAAAACCGATCGAAACTCGACTCGCGCGCGACTTAGCACAAAGTTTATGACGGTCGCGTTTTTTCGTGAAACCATGCTCATACGACTTACCATGGGCTAATACATCGTGAATGGCCAGTATTTTGAATTTCCGAGACGGTGCACGAAAAACCGATCGAAACTCGACTCGCGCGCGACTTCGCGCAATTATGGGATATTTTACAAAACAAGTCTTCCTTATGGTCACAATGGGTTTTTGCTAGGTACCTTACCAAGGAATCAATCTGGGAAGTATCTGCAAAAACATCTCATTCTGCTGCTTGGAAAGGAATTCTAAAGGCAAGGAGATGGCTACGTAACAATATTTCTTATGTGATTTCTTCTGGAACCAATATTAATATGTGGTATGATCCTTGGGTGAATGGGAAAAGCATATTTCAGATATTTGGTGATAGAGTACGACAGGATCTGGGGGCTCCCAAAGACTGGAAGGTTTCTGAATTCATTAAAAATGGTACTTGGTGTCTTCCCAACCCTACCTCCCCTGACATGTTATTACTTTGGCCGACTAATAGGGCTATTACAATCAAGAACAACTCTTCAGATATGCTTATTTGGCTTCATGATAACGGTAAATTTAGTGCTACATCTGCATGGAACCAAATTAGACGACGAAACAACAAGTGGATCCAAAGTAGTTGGACATGGGATAGTCCATGCTCACAGCGACATTCCTTATGTACATGGCAGGCCCTTCTCGGCAAACTTCCTACGATGGACAATATGCAGCGAAGAGGTATTTATATTGTAAATCGGTGCTCTTTGTGTATGCAAAATGAAGAAAGTGTTGACCATCTCTACTTTGCTTGTGATTATTCATCTTGGATATGGAAGGAGATCTTGAAGCGATTTGATTTTCAAAGGCTACCACGGCCAAACTTGCATCATGAATTAGAAATGCTTATGCAAAGCTTCTCAAGAAAGGGGCCTCTTACACAACTAGCACGAATTATATTCAGATGTGCTATTTGGTGGATTTGGAAGGAGAGGTGTGGCAGAATTTTTGAGTGTCACAACATGAACAAAGCTCAAATTCTGATAGAGATTCTTCAGGACTCACGATCATGTATGGAGCAAGAATTGAATACAGAGCACCTAACAAGAAGAGAGAAAGATATTTTCACAAGATTCAATTTTTCCATTCGTCAAGAATCACTCGAATAATGATGAAGATTGTAATGTATTATATGGGGCAAAGCTTATATTTTGTGATGTATCCACAAGTAGTCCAGAACAGTCTAGCTATTGCATTTTATTATTTATGCTACTCTTGGAGATGAGTTTGATGAAGCGTGCTCATTTCACCTTCTTTAGGTGGGGTGCAATCTTCTCGACTACACTAAGAGACTTCAGGCTTTAGTCTATGGCTTGTGTAGACAAAGCTTCTTTGTACAAATCTTTTACAAAATACAATATCTTTACTTACCAAAAAAAAAAGAAAGCGTGCTTGTATGACTTCTCATGGGCTAATAAGATGGGAAAGACCAGTATTTTGAATTTCCGAGACGGTGCACGAAAAACCGATCGAATCTCGACTCTGCGCAAAGTTTATGACCGTCGTGTTTTTTCATGAAACCATGCTCATACGACTTACCATGGGCTAATACATCGTTTTTTTTTTGGTAAGTAAAGATATTGTATTTTGTAAAAGATTTGTACAAATAAGCTTTGTCGACACAAGCCATAGACTAAAGCTTGAAGTCTCTTAGTGTAGTCGAGAAGATTGCACCCCACCTAAAGAAGGTGAAATGAGCACGCTTCATCAAACTCATCTCCAAGAGTAGGGCTAATACATCGTGAATGGCCAGTATTTTGAATTTCCGAGACGGTGCACGAAAATCGATCGAAACTCGACTCGCGCGCGACTTCGCGCAAAGTTTTTGACCGTCGTATTTTTTTGCGAAAGCGTGCTTGTATGACTTCTCATGGGCTAATAAGACGGGAAAGACCAGTATTTTGAATTTCCGAGACGGTGCACGAAAAACCTATCGAATCTCGACTCAGCGCAAAGTTTATGACCGACGCGTTTTTTCGTGAAACCATGCTCATACGACTTACCATGGGCTAATACATCGTGAATGGCCAGTATTTTGAATTTCCGAGACGGTGCACGAAAAACCGATCGAAACTCGACTCGCGCGCGACTTCACGCAAAGTTTATGACCGTCGTATTTTTTTGCGAAAGCGTGCCTGTACGACTTCTCATGGGCTAATAAGACGGGAAAGACCAGTATTTTGAATTTCCGAGACGGTGCACGAAAAACCGATCGAATCTCGACTCTGCGCAAAGTTTATGACCGTCGCGTTTTTTCGTGAAACCATGCTCATACGACTTACCATGGGCTAATACATCGTGAATGGCCAGTATTTTGAATTTCCGAGACGGTGCATGAAAAATCGATCGAAAATCGACTCGCGCGCGACTTCGCGCAAAGTTTTTGACCGTCGTATTTTTTTGCGAAAGTGGCTTGTACGACTTCTCATGGGCTAATAAGACGGGAAAGACGTCACAACATGAAAAAAGCTCAAATTCTGATAGAGATTCTTCAGGACTCACGATCATGTATGGAGCAAGAATTGAATACAGAGCACCTAACAAGAAGAGAGAAAGATATTTTCACAAGATTCAATTTTTCCATTCGTCAAGAATCACTCGAATAATGATGAAGATTGTAATGTATTATATGGGGCAAAGCTTATATTTTGTGATGTATCCACAAGTAGTCCAGAACAGTCTAGCTATTGCATTTTATTATTTATTAACTTCCTTATGCTACTCTTGGAGATGAGTTTGATGAAGCGTGCCCATTTCACCTTCTTTAGGTGGGGTGCAATCTTCTCGACTATACTAAGAGACTTCAGGCTTTAGTCTATGGCTTGTGTAGACAAAGCTTCTTTGTACAAATCTTTTACAAAATACATTATCTTTACTTACCAAAAATAATAAGACGGGAAAGACCAGTATTTTGAATTTCCGAGACGGTGCACGAAAAACCGATCGAATCTCGACTCTGCGCAAAGTTTATGACCGTCGCGTTTTTTTGTGAAACCATGCTCATACGACTTACCATTGGCTAATACACCGTGAATGGCCAGTCTTTTGAATTTCCAAGACGGTGCACGAAAAACCGATCGAAACTCGACTCGCGCGCGACTTCGCGAAAAGTTTATGACCGTCGTATTTTTTTGTGAAAGCGTGCCTGTACGACTTCTCATGGGCTAATAAGACGGGAAAGACAATTATTTTGAATTTCCGAGACGGTGCACGAAAAACCGATAGAATCTCGACTCTGCGCAAAGTTTATGACCGTCGCGTTTTTTCGTGAAACCATGCTCATACGACTTACCATGGGCTAATACATCGTGAATGGCCAGTATTTTGAATTTTCGAGACGGTGCACGAAAAACCGATCGAAACTCGACTCGCGCGCGACTTCGCGCAAAGTTTATGACCGTCGTATTTTTTTGCGAAAGTGTGCTTGTACGACTTCTCATGGGCTAATAAGACGGGAAAGACCTATATTTTGAATTTCCGAGACGGTTCACGAAAAACCGATCGAATATCGACTCTGCGCAAACATTATGACCGTCGCGTTTTTTCGTGAAACCATGCTCATATGACTTACCATGGGCTAATACACCGTGAATGGCCAGTCTTTTGATTTTCCGAGACGGTGCATGAAAAACCGATCGAAAATCGACTCGCGCGCGACTTCGCGCAAAGTTTACGACCGTCGTTTTTTTTTTGCGAAAGCGTGCCTGTACGACTTCTCATGGGCTAATAAGACGGGAAAAACAAGTATTTTGAATTTCCGAGACGGTGCACGAAAAACCGATCGAAACACGACTCGTGCGCAACTTCGCGAAAAGTTTTTGACCGTCGTATTTTTTTGCGAAAGCATGCTTATACGACTTCTCATGGGCTAATAAGACGGGAAAGACCAGTATTTTAAATTTCCGAGACGGTGCACGAAAAACCGATCGAATATCGACTCTGCACAAACATTATGACCGTCGCGTTTTTTCGTGAAACCATACTCATACGACTTACCATGGGCTAATACATCGTGAATGGCCAGAATTTTGAATTTCCGAGACGGTGCACGAAAAACCGATCGAAACTCGACTCGCGCGCGACTTAGCGCAAAGTTTATGACGGTCGCGTTTTTTCGTGAAACCATGCTCATACGACTTACCATGGGCTAATACATCATGAATGGCCAGTATTTTGAATTTCCGAGACGGTGCACGAAAAACCGATCGAAACTCGACTCGCGCGCGACTTCGCGCAAAGTTTTTGACCGTCGTATTTTTTTGCGAAAGCGTGCTTGTATGACTTCTCATGGGCTAATAAGATGGGAAAGGCCAGTATTTTGAATTTCCGAGACGGTGCACGAAAAACCGATCGAATCTCGACTCTGCGCAAAGTTTATGACCGTCGCGTTTTTTCGTGAAACCATGCTCATACTACTTACCATGGGCTAATACATCGTGAATGGCCAGTATTTTAAATTTCCGAGACGGTGCACGAAAAATCGATCGAAACTCGACTCGCGCGCGACTTCGCGCAATGTTTTTGACCGTCGTATTTTTTTGCGAAAGCGTGCTTGTATGACTTCTTATGGGCTAATAAGACGGGAAAGACCAGTATTTTGAATTTCCGAGACGGTGCACGAAAAACCGATCGAATCTCGACTCTGCGCAAAATTTATGACCGTCGTGTTTTTTCGTGAAACCATGCTCATACGACTTACCATGGGCTAGTACATCATGAATGGCCAGTATTTTGAATTTCCGAGACGGTGCACGAAAAATCGATCGAAACTCGACTCGCGCGCGACTTCGCGCAATGTTTTTGACCGTCGTATTTTTTTGCGAAAGCGTGCTTGTATGACTTCTCATGGGCTAATAAGATGGGAAAGACCAGTATTTTGAATTTCCGAGACGGTGCACGAAAAACCGATCGAATCTCGACTCTGCGCAAAGTTTATGACCGTCGCGTTTTTTCGTGAAACCATGCTCATACTACTTACCATGGGCTAATACATCGTGAATGGCCAGTATTTTGAATTTCCGAGACGGTGCACGAAAAATCGATCGAAACTCGACTCGCGCGCGACTTCGCGCAATGTTTTTGACCGTCGTATTTTTTTGCGAAAGCGTGCTTGTATGACTTCTCATGGGCTAATAAGATGGGAAAGACCAGTATTTTGAATTTCCGAGACGGCGCACGAAAAACCGATCGAATCTCGACTCTGCGCAAAGTTTATGACCGTCGCGTTTTTTCGTGAAACCATGCTCATACTACTTACCATGGGCTAATACATCGTGAATGGCCAGTATTTTGAATTTCCGTGACGGTGCACGAAAAATCGATCGAAACTCGACTCGCGCGCGACTTCGCGCAATGTTTTTGACTGTCGTATTTTTTTGCGAAAGCGTGCTTGTATGACTTCTCATGGGCTAATAAGACGGGAAAGACCAGTATTTTGAATTTCCGAGACGGTGCACGAAAAACCGATCGAATCTCGACTCTGCGCAAAATTTATGACCGTCGTGTTTTTTCGTGAAACCATGCTCATACGACTTACCATGGGCTAATACATCGTGAATGGCCAGTATTTTGAATTTCCGAGACGGTGCACGAAAAACCGATCGAAACTAGATTCGCGCGCGACTTCGCGAAAAGTTGGGAGAGGAGGAGAGACGGTGCACGCATCGGCTTGGGAATGGGGGGGAATGGGCCTGCGTTCCCTTGCGTGCGTGCGTGAGTGCTCTGCTCTGCTTGGGCTTGCGCTTGCGCTTGCGATCGACGCTGGGGACGGCAACCTCTTCCCTTGCGCTTGTGCTTGCGATTGCTCCCTTGGGCGATTTCTCCTCTACGATCACTCCGCGGCGAGTGGAAGGCCGACGGTCGCTCCTGCGATCAGCGATTCCAGGCCGGGAATCGGCGACTTCAGGCGTGGAAGGGCGGCGGCTCTTCTCCCCTAGGCGCGGGACGGACTCTAGGGCAAGAAACGGTGGAAGCTGCGCTGCGATTGGGGCTGGGTTCACTGCCGCTTCCTGCGGCAACTCCAGCGTGGAAAGGGCGACGGCTGCTTCTGCAATCGGCGTGGAAGGGGCGACGGCTGCGACATTAGTGTGGGCAGGGTGGTGGCTTCCTCTCCCCTAGGCGGCTGGCGGCTAGGGCGAGCGACGCCATGGATGCGAGCGGCCGGACGCGGCACTCTGCTTCGCATCCTCTGTTCCAGCGGGATGCTCCTCCGCTGGCTTCTTCCCAGCGGCTGATTGCTTCACAGCAGAACGCCCCTCTCCAGCAGTCACAGCGGGAGAGGGTTGCTCCTCAGCCGCTGGTTACTTCACCGCGGGAGGGGGTTGCTCCTCTCCAACAGCCGCTGGTTCCTCCCCAGCAGCTTAGGCCGGTTTCACACCAGGATGTTCCACCGCTGATTTCTTCTTCTCGACGGGATGCTCCTTCAATGAACCAGGCCCGAGGTCGTTCACGATCTAGATCACGACCTCCAGCTCCTATTTCCCGAGATCCGAAGCCTTGGAGTAGCCTCTTCAAGGCTCCAGTGGGTAGTCCGGATCTTCGACTGGACTTTTTTGCTCCAGAAGTACAGGCTGACCAGAAGATTGCTGTGTATGACTATTGATTCCGACGAACTAATTGAGACATGGTCAATGGCAATTGTGGGCTACGTTGTTGGACTAAGAACATCATTTTTCCCACTATCCTCATACATCAGAACTCGATGGGGAATATCAACATTTGATCTTCATATGTTGGAGACCGGATTCTTTGTATGCAGGCTTTATTCGGAAGAAGATTTACAACGGGTCCTTGAAGGATTTTGGACTATCCGTGGTCATCCAATGATACTACGACGCTGGGCACCTGATGTGAGATTGGAGTTAGACAGTCTACAGTCTATCCCAATATGGGTTTCTTTCCATGGACTTCCACTACATCTCTGGGGTCGTCGTTTTATTGCAAAGCTTTGCAGCACCCTGGGACAACCATTGTATCTTGATAAGGCAACAGCTTCGCAAACGAGATTGACCTTTGCCAGAGCTTGTGTAATGGTTTCTTCTGATGAGGAACTGCCGAATGATGTTTCTTACCGTGATCTTGATGGGAGCACCCGAAAGGTGAAAGTCTCATATTCTTGGAAGCCACAACGATGCAAGGTTTGTCTATCTTTTGGACATGTAAATGGTGCCTGCCAACAGCCTTCACAAAAAATCACACAGGTCTACCGACCACGCCAAGAGCCACAGAATGGGGTCACTACCACTAATCCAAGCACTGATACTCCAGTGCCAACAGTGGTGATGGCGGAGAAGATGATTGAACACTCTGACTCGTTGGGGCAGCGACACGAACAAGAGAAAGACAAGTCAGGACTTCCATCTTTACCTATTATATCAGAGAATTTCACTACAGGAGCTTCCCAAGGTTCTCACTCCCCAATAACAACCTCGCCTTCACGAATCACTCCTTCAGATAATCAGGAAATTTCATTTCAACAACCTCTTGGGAACCAAGACATTGCAACTCACTAAACTCATCGCTCTTCGACACATCCCGCTATTCAGGACTCCTTGCCTCAAGGTACGCAAAAATTTAAACATTTGCAAGCTGTGGATGAGGTGGATAAATATAGGAATAAAGGATTAAAGGGTAAAGATATTATGCGAGAGGACCATGCAAAATCAAAGGATAAGAAAAAGGATGGTAGTGTCCTCCCAAAATCGCATGCTCTTCCTTCTATCTAGTATTGATGAAAATAAGCTGTTGGAATGTTCGTGGACTTAATAAGACTGAGAAATGTCGGGAGCTCAATAGAATAATCCGATCTGCTGCATGTGACATTGTCATTCTTGTGGAAACAAAAATTAAACCTCATCGTGTTCAAGTTCAGAAGAATTTAATATGGCCTGAGGCAGAACTTTTTACTAATGATTCTCAGGATACTTATGGTCGAGTTTGGGTCTTATGGCATCCTAATCTTGTTACTGCTTGGTTTATTTCTGCTACTAATCAATTCATTCATCTTAAGGCAGAGGATAAACAGACTGGATGTCAATTCAATATTACCGGTATTTATGCATCTAACAGTATGTCTGACAGGAATGCTCTATGGCGTGATCTGGTTAGCATTGCAAATAGTTATCCTACAGTACCTTGGGTTGTTCTCGGTGACTTTAATACTGTCAGATACACAAATGAGAAAGTGGGGGGTAGAGTGCTTTCCGAATGTCAGCTTCAACATTTTAATGATTGTATAGATACTGCTGCATTGACTGACATGAAATCTGTAGGTGATTGGTTCTCATGGAACAATCAAAGTACTGCTGAAAGAAAAATTATGGCTCGACTTGACAGATGTTTGATTAATCAGGAATGGTTAGCAGTTTTCCCAGATTCACTTCTTGAGTACGGTGCTAAGTTATTTTCGGATCACTCTATTATGCATATACATGCAGATAAAGCACTACCAAGAGTCAAGAAACCTTTTAGATTTTTTAATATGTGGAGTTCTCACCCAAAGTTCCTCGAAGTTATTAAGTCAGCTTGGGACATTAATGTATTTGGTTCTCCCCCTTACATCCTATGTCAAAAACTAAAAGCATGCAAAGCAGCACTGAAGAAGTGGAATTCAACTACATTTGGAAATATCAACGACAGAGTTCAGTTATGCAAGAAAGAACTTATGGCTGTGCAAAGCGAGCTAAATCTTCAACCTCTGGATGCGAATCTTATATACAAAGAGGCTGCTGCTAGAAATAACTTTATGCAAGCTTTGAAGCAGGAGGAATGCTTTTTGAAACAGAAGTCACGACAGCATTGGCTTACTCTAGGGGATTCTAATACGAAGTTTTTCTATGCTGCTATTGCTACCAGAAGGGCTACTAATCGCATCAAAAAATGCAAAGGTATAGATGGTAATCTCATTGAGGATCTGGATGAGGTTAAAAATTACACCGAGCAATTTTTTTATTCCTTACTCAATCAGGAACAGCAGCCTAATAGTATTCATGTTGGGCCTACAAGACGACTTGATTCTGAAGCCCTCTCTCATCTTAATGCCCCAATAACGGATGATGAAATTGTGAAAGTTGTTTTTAAGTCCCCGAAGCACAAAAGCCCTGGTCCAGATGGATTTCCAGCTGAGTTTTATCAAATTGCATGGGCTATTGTAGGCAACGATGTCATAAAAGCTTGTCGACATTTTTTCTCCTCAGGTCACATTCTGAAAGAAATGAATTGCACTTTTATTTCTTTAGTGCCTAAAAATGATGGAGCCGATTCATTGGAGAACTACCGTCCTATTTCACTGTGCAACTTTATTTATAAGGTTATCTCTAAGTTGCTGGCAGATAGACTACAAAAGGTCATGAATAAGGTCATTAGTCCTAATCAGGCTGCTTTTCTTAAAGGGAGGAGTATCCATCATAATGTCCTGCTTGCTAATGATTTTGTTAAGGATCTACATTCTAAAACAAGAGGGAAAAAGATCTGTTTTAAAGCTGATTTACGAAAGGCCTTTGACTCAGTCAATAGGGATTTTATTTACATGATGCTCCATAATATGGGCTTCCCTCAGCACTGGGTTAAATGGATTCAATGTTGCTTGGAAACTCCAAAATTTTCAATTCTCTTTAATGGTTCACCTATTGGCTTCTTTGGGAGTAAGAATGGCATTCGGCAAGGTGATCCACTATCTCCTTATCTTTTTACCATTGCAATGGAAGGGCTCAGTTGTATGTTAGAAGAGGCTGTTTCCAATGGCAAAATTAAGGTACCACATTATGGTTCTGTTTATATCTCTCACATAACATTTGCCGACGACCTTATTATCTTCCTTCGAGATGATCCAGTTTCTGTGAGTAATCTGGCAGATATTCTTAATGAATTTGGTAAAGTTTCTGGTCTTAAGCTAAACCATGCAAAGAGCAAAGTATATGTGGGTGCTTGCATTAACAATAAGGATCATATTGCTCAAACATTGGGAGTTGCTGAAGGAAATTTACCGGTTCCTTACTTGGGTCTCCCACTTATATCCACTGGAATCAACAAAGCCTCCTGTCAGCCTATCATACAAAAAATTAAGAACAGAATTTCCTCTTGGAAAAATAGGCTTCTTTCTAAAGCTGGACGACTTGAACTTATTCGATCTGTGTTGACCTCTTATTCTATTTATTGGTCTCATGCATTCCTTCTACCAGCCGGGCTTCTCCATGATATTGATAAATTACTTATGAACTTCTTTTGGAATGACACAGATGGTAAGGCAATGCACATGATGAATTGGGACAGCATTTGCAAACCGAAGGATGAAGGGGGGCTGAATCTTCGACATATTAGAGATTGGAATAAAGCTTGTATGGTAAAGCAATTATGGGATATTTTACAAAACAAGTCTTCCTTATGGTCACAATGGGTTTTTGCTAGGTACCTTACCAAGGAATCAATCTGGGAAGTATCTGCAAAAACATCTCATTCTGCTGCTTGGAAAGGAATTCTAAAGGCAAGGAGATGGCTACGTAACAATATTTCTTATGTGATTTCTTCTGGAACCAATATTAATATGTGGTATGATCCTTGGGTGAATGGGAAAAGCATATTTCAGATATTTGGTGATAGAGTACGACAGGATCTGGGGGCTCCCAAAGACTGGAAGGTTTCTGAATTCATTAAAAATGGTACTTGGTGTCTTCCCAACCCTACCTCCCCTGACATGTTATTACTTTGGCCGACTAATAGGGCTATTACAATCAAGAACAACTCTTCAGATATGCTTATTTGGCTTCATGATAACGGTAAATTTAGTGCTACATCTGCATGGAACCAAATTAGACGACGAAACAACAAGTGGATCCAAAGTAGTTGGACATGGGATAGTCCATGCTCACAGCGACATTCCTTATGTACATGGCAGGCCCTTCTCGGCAAACTTCCTACGATGGACAATATGCAGCGAAGAGGTATTTATATTGTAAATCGGTGCTCTTTGTGTATGCAAAATGAAGAAAGTGTTGACCATCTCTACTTTGCTTGTGATTATTCATCTTGGATATGGAAGGAGATCTTGAAGCGATTTGATTTTCAAAGGCTACCACGGCCAAACTTGCATCATGAATTAGAAATGCTTATGCAAAGCTTCTCAAGAAAAGGGCCTCTTACACAACTAGCACGAATTATATTCAGATGTGCTATTTGGTGGATTTGGAAGGAGAGGTGTGGCAGAATTTTTGAGTGTCACAACATGAACAAAGCTCAAATTCTGATAGAGATTCTTCAGGACTCACGATCATGTATGGAGCAAGAATTGAATACAGAGCACCTAACAAGAAGAGAGAAAGATATTTTCACAAGATTCAATTTTTCCATTCGTCAAGAATCACTCGAATAATGATGAAGATTGTAATGTATTATATGGGGCAAAACTTATATTTTGTGATGTATCCACAAGTAGTCCAGAACAGTCTAGCTATTGCATTTTATTATTTATTAACTTCCTTATGCTACTCTTGGAGATGAGTTTGATGAAGCATGCTCATTTCACCTTCTTTAGGTGGGGTGCAATCTTCTCGACTACACTAAGAGACTTCAGGCTTTAGTCTATGGCTTGTGTAGACAAAGCTTCTTTGTACAAATCTTTTACAAAATACAATATCTTTACTTACCAAAAAAAAAAAAAAAAAAAAAAAAAAAAAAGTGTGCTTGTACGACTTCTCATGGGCTAATAAGACGGGAAAGACCCGTATTTTGAATTTCCGAGACGGTGCACTTAAAACCGATCGAATATCGACTCTGCGCAAACTTTATGACCGTCGCGTTTTTTCGTGAAACCATGCTCATACGACTTACCATGGGCTAATACATCGTGAATGGCCAGTATTTTGAATTTCCGAGACGGTGCACGAAAAACCGATCGAAACACGACTCGCGCGCGACTTCGCGCAATGTTTATGACCGTCGTATTTTTTTGCGAAAGCGTGCCTGTACGACTTCTCATGGGCTAATAAGACGGGAAAGACCAGTATTTTGAATTTCCGAGACGGTGCACGAAAAACCGATCGAATCTTGACTCTGCGCCAAGTTTATGACCGTCGCGTTTTTTCGTGAAACCATGGTCATACGACTTACCATGGGCTAATACATCGTGAATGGCCAGTATTTTGAATTTCCGAGACGGTGCACGAAAAACCGATCGAAACTCGACTCGCGCGTGACTTCGCGCAAAGTTTTTGACCGTCGTATTTTTTTGCGAAAGCGTGCTTGTATGACTGCTCATGGGCTAATAAGACGGGAAAGACCAGTATTTTGAATTTCCGAGACGGTGCACGAAAAACCGATCGAATCTCGACTCTGCGCAAAGTTTATGACCGTCACATTTTTTCGTGAAACCATGCTCATACGACTTACCATGGGCTAATACATCGTGAATGGCCAGTATTTTGAATTTTCGAGACGGTGCACGAAAAACCGATCGAAACTCGACTCGCGCCCGACTTCGCGCAAAGTTTATGACCGTCGTATTTTTTTGCGAAAGTGTGCTTGTACGACTTCTCATCGGCTAATAATACGGGAAAGACCAGTATTTTGAATTTCCGAGACGGTGCACTTAAAACCGATCGAATATCGATTCTGCGCAAACTTTATGACCGTCGCGTTTTTCTGTGAGTAATCTGGCAGATATTCTTAATGAATTTTTCTGGTCTTAAGCTAAACCATGCAAAGAGCAAAGTATATGTGGGTGCTTGCTTTGACAATAAGGATCATATTGCTCAAACATTGGGAGTTGCTGAAGGAAATTTACCGGTTCCTTACTTGGGTCTCCCACTTATATCCACTGGAATCAACAAAGCCTCCTGTCAGCCTATCATACAAAAAATTAAGAACAGAATTTCCTCTTGGAAAAATAGGCTTCTTTCTAAAGCTGGACGACTTGAACTTATTCGATCTGTGTTGACCTCTTATTCTATTTATTGGTCTCATGCATTCCTTCTACCAGCCGGGCTTCTCCATGATATTGATAAATTACTTATGAACTTCTTTTGGAATGGCACAGATGGTAAGGCAATGCACATGGTGAATTGGGACAGCATTTGCAAACCGAAGGATGAAGGGGGGCTAAATCTTCGACATATTAGAGATTGGAATAAAGCTTGTATGGTAAAGCAATTATGGGATATTTTACAAAACAAGTCTTCCTTATGGTCACAATGGGTTTTTGCTAGGTACCTTACCAAGGAATCAATCTGGGAAGTATCTGCAAAAACATCTCATTCTGCTGCTTGGAAAGGAATTCTAAAGGCAAGGAGATGGCTACGTAACAATATTTCTTATGTGATTTCTTCTGGAACCAATATTAATATGTGGTATGATCCTTGGGTGAATGGGAAAAGCATATTTCAGATATTTGGTGATAGAGTACGACAGGATCTGGGGGCTCCCAAAGACTGGAAGGTTTCTGAATTCATTAAAAATGGTACTTGGTGTCTTCCCAACCCTACCTCCCCTGACATGTTATTACTTTGGCCGACTATTAGGGCTATTACAATCAAGAACAACTCTTCAGATATGCTTATTTGGCTTCATGATAACGGTAAATTTAGTGCTACATCTGCATGGAACCAAATTAGACGACGAAACAACAAGTGGATCCAAAGTAGTTGGACATGGGATAGTCCATGCTCACAGCGACATTCCTTATGTACATGGCAGGCCCTTCTCGGCAAACTTCCTACGATGGACAATATGCAGCGAAGAGGTATTTATATTGTAAATCGGTGCTCTTTGTGTATGCAAAATGAAGAAAGTGTTGACCATCTCTACTTTGCTTGTGATTATTCATCTTGGATATGGAAGGAGATCTTGAAGCGATTTGATTTTCAAAGGCTACCACGGCCAAACTTGCATCATGAATTAGAAATGCTTATGCAAAGCTTCTCAAGAAAGGGGCCTCTTACACAACTAGCACGAATTATATTCAGATGTGCTATTTGGTGGATTTGGAAGGAGAGGTGTGGCAGAATTTTTGAGTGTCACAACATGAAGAAAGCTCAAATTCTGATAGAGATTCTTCAGGACTCACGATCATGTATGGAGCAAGAATTGAATACAGAGCACCTAACAAGAAGAGAGAAAGATATTTTCACAAGATTCAATTTTTCCATTCGTCAAGAATCACTCGAATAATGATAAAGATTGTAATGTATTATATGGGGCAAAGCTTATATTTTGTGATGTATCCACAAGTAGTCCAGAACAGTCTAGCTATTGCATTTTATTATTTATTAACTTCCTTATGCTACTCTTGGAGATGAGTTTGATGAAGCGTGCTCATTTCACCTTCTTTAGGTGGGGTGCAATCTTCTCGACTACACTAAGAGACTTCAGGCTTTAGTCTATAGCTTGTGTAGACAAAGCTTCTTTGTACAAATCTTTTACAAAATACAATATCTTTACTTACCAAAAAAAAAAAAAAGACTTCGCGAAAAGTTTATGACCGTCGTATTTTTTTGCGAAAGCGTGCCTGTACGACTTCTCATGGGCTAATAAGACGGGAAAGACAATTATTTTGAATTTCCGAGACGGTGCACGAAAAACCGATAGAATCTCGACTCTGCGCAAAGTTTATGACCGTCGCGTTTTTTCGTGAAACCATGCTCAAACGACTTACCATGGGCTAATACATCGTGAATGGCCAGTATTTTGAATTTTCGAGACGGTGCACGAAAAACCGATCGAAACTCGACTCGCGCGCGACTTCGCGCAAAGTTTATGACCGTCGTATTTTTTTGCGAAAGTGTGCTTGTACGACTTCTCATGGGCTAATAAGACGGGAAAGACCAGTATTTTGAATTTCCGAGACGGTGCACTTAAAACCGATCGAATATCGACTCTGCGGAAACTTTATGACCGTCGCGTTTTTTCGTTAAACCATGCTCATACGACTTACCATGGGCTGGCTAATACACCGTGAATAGCCAGTCTTTTGAATTTCCGAGACGGTGCACGAAAAACCGATCGAAACTCGACTCGCGCGCGACTTCGCGCAAAGTTTATGACCGTCGTATTTTTTTGCGAAAGTGTGCTTGTACGACTTCTCATGGGCTAATAAGACGGGAAAGACCAGTATTTTGAATTTCCGAGACGGTTCACGAAAAACTGATCGAATATCGACTCTGCGCAAACTTTATGACCGTCGCATTTTTTCGTGAAACCATGTTCATACGACTTACCATGGGCTAATACACCGTGAATGGCCAGTCTTTTGAATTTCCGAGACGTTGCACGAAAAACCGATCGAAACTCGACTCGCGCGCGACTTCGCGCAAAGTTTATGACCGTCATTTTTTTTTGCGAAAGCGTGCCTGTACGACTTCTCATGGGCTAATAAGATGGGAAAAACAAGTATTTTGAATTTCCGAGACGGTGCACGAAACACCGATCGAAACACGACTCGTGCGCGACTTCGTGCAAAGTTTTTGACCGTCGTATTTTTTTGCGAAAGCATGCTTGTACGACTTCTCATGGGCTAATAAGACGGGAAAGACCAGTATTTTAAATTTCCGAGACGGTGCACCAAAAACCGATCGAATATCGACTCTGCACAAACTTTATGACCGTCGCGTTTTTTCGTGAAACCATATTCATACGACTTACCATGGGCTAATACATCGTGAATGGCCAGTATTTTGAATTTCCGAGACGGTGCACGAAAAACCGATCGAAACTCGACTCGCGCGCGACTTAGCGCAAAGTTTATGACGGTCGCATTTTTTCGTGAAACCATGCTCATACGACTTACCATGGGCTAATACATCGTGAATGGCCATTATTTTGAATTTCCGAGACGGTGCACGAAAAACCGATCGAAACTCGACTCGCGCGCGACTTCGTGCAAAGTTTTTGACCGTCGTATTTTTTTGCGAAAGCGTGCTTGTATGACTTCTCATGGGCTAATAAGATGGGAAAGACCAGTATTTTGAATTTCCGAGACGGTGCACGAAAAACCGATCGAATCTCAACTCTGCGCAAAGTTTATGACCGTCGCATTTTTTCGTGAAACCATGCTCATACTACTTACCATGGGCTAATACATCGTGAATGGCCAGTATTTTGAATTTCCGAGACGGTGCACCGAAAAATCGATCGAAACTCGACTCGCACGCGACTTCGCGCAATGTTTTTGACCGTCGTATTTTTTTGCGAAAGCGTGCTTGTATGACTTCTCATGGGCTAATAAGACGGGAAAGACCAGTATTTTGAATTTCCGAGACGGTGCACGAAAAACCGATCGAATCTCGACTCTGTGCAAAATTTTTGACCGTCGTGTTTTTTCGTGAAACCATGCTCATACGACTTACCATGGGCTAATACATCGTGAATGGCCAGTATTTTGAATTTCCGAGACGGTGCACGAAAAACCGATCGAAACTCGACTCGCGCGCGACTTCGCGCAAAGTTTATGACCGTCGTATTTTTTTGCGAAAGCGTGCTTGTACGACTTCTCATGGGCTAATAAGACGGGAAAGACCAATATTTTGAATTTCCGAGATGGTTCACGAAAAACCGATCGAATATCGACTCTGCGCAAACTTTATGACCGTCGCGTTTTTTCGTGAAACCATGCTCATATGACTTACCATGGGCTAATACACCGTGAATGGCCAGTCTTTTGAATTTCCGAGACGGTGCACGAAAAACCGATCGAAAATCGACTCGCGCGCGACTTCGCGCAAAGTTTACGACCGTCGTTTTTTTTTTGCGAAAGCGTGCCTGTACGACTTCTCATGGGCTAATAAGACGGGAAAAACAAGTATTTTGAATTTCCGAGACGGTGCACGAAAAACCGATCGAAACACGACTCGTGCGCAATTTCGCGCAAAGTTTTTGACCATCGTATTTTTTTGCGAAAGCATGCTTGTACGACTTCTCATGGGCTAATAAGACGGGAAAGACCAGTATTTTAAATTTCCGAGACGGTGCACGAAAAACCGATCGAATATCGACTCTGCACAAACTTTATGACCGTCGCGTTTTTTCGTGAAACCATACTCATACGACTTACCATGGGCTAATACATCGTGAATGGCCAGTATTTTGAATTTCCGAGACGGTGCACGAAAAACCGATCGAAACTCGACTCGCGCGCGACTTAGTGCAAAGTTTATGACGGTCGCGTTTTTTCGTGAAACCATGCTCATACGACTTACCATTGGCTAATACATCGTGAATGGCCAGTATTTTGAATTTCCGAGACGGTGCACGAAAAAACGATCGAAACTCGACTCGCGCGCGACTTCGCGCAAAGTTTTTGACCGTCGTATTTTTTTGCGAAAGCGTGCTTGTATGACTTCTCATGGGCTAATAAGATGGGAAAGACCAGTATTTTGAATTTCCGAGACGGTGCACGAAAAACCGATCGAATCTCGACTCTGCGCAAAGTTTATGACCGTCGCGTTTTTTCGTGAAACCATGCTCATACTACTTACCATGGGCTAATACATTGTGAATGGCCAGTATTTTGAATTTCCGAGATGGTGCACGAAAAATCGATCGAAACTCGACTCGCGCGCGACTTCGCGCAATGTTTTTGACCGTCGTATTTTTTTGCGAAAGCGTGCTTGTATGACTTCTCATGGGCTAATAAGACGGGAAAGACCAGTATTTTGAATTTCCGAGACGGTGCACGAAAAACCGATCGAATCTCGACTCTGCGCAAAATTTATGACCGTCGTGTTTTTTCGTGAAACCATGCTCATACGACTTACCATGGGCTAATACATCGTGAATGGCCAGTATTTTAAATTTCCGAGACGGTGCACGAAAAACCGATCGAAACTCGACTCGCGCGCGACTTCTTGCAAAGTTTATGACCGTAGTATTTTTTGCGAAAGTGTGCTTGTACGACTTCTCATGGGCTAATAAGACGGGAAAGACCAGTATTTTGAATTTCCGAGACGGTGCACTTAAAACCGATCGAATATCGACTCTGGCCAAACTTTATGACCGTCGCGTTTTTTCGTGAAACCATGCTCATACGACTTACCATGGGCTAATACACCGTGAATGGCCAGTCTTTTGAATTTCCGATACGGTGCACGAAAAACAGATCGAAACTCGACTCGCGCGCGACTTCGTGCAAAGTTTATGACCGTCGTATTTTTTTTGCGAAAGCGTGCCTATACGACTTCTCATGGGCTAATAAGATGAGAAAGACCAGTATTTTGAATTTCCGAGACGGTGCACGAAAAACCTATCGAATCTCGACTCAGCGCAAAGTTTATGACCGTCGCGTTTTTTCGTGAAACCATGCTCATACGACTTACCATGGGCTAATACATCGTGAATGGCCAGTATTTTGAATTTCCGAGACGGTGCACGAAAAACCGATCGAAACTAGATTCGCGCGCGACTTCGCGAAAAGTTTATGACCGTCGTATTTTTTTGCGAAAGCGTGCCTGTACGACTTCTCATGGGCTAATAAGACGGGAAAGACAATTATTTTGAATTTCCGAGACGGTGCACGAAAAACCGATAGAATCTCGACTCTGCGCAAAGTTTATGACCGTCGCGTTTTTTCGTGAAACCATGCTCAAACGACTTACAATGGGCTAATACATCGTGAGTGGCCAGTATTTTGAATTTTCGAGACGGTGCACGAAAAACCGATCGAAACTCGACTCGCGCGCGACTTCGCGCAAAGTTTATGACCGTCGTATTTTTTTGCGAAAGTGTGCTTGTACGACTTCTCATGGGCTAATAAGACGGGAAAGACCAGTATTTTGAATTTCCGAGACGGTTCACGAAAAACCGATCGACTCTGCGCAAACTTTATGACCGTCGCGTTTTTTCGTGAAACCATGTTCATACGACTTACCATGGGCTAATACACCGTGAATGGCCAGTCTTTTGAATTTCCGAGACGTTGCACGAAAAACCGATCGAAACTCGACTCGCGCGCGACTTCGCGCAAAGTTTACGACCGTCGTTTTTTTTTGCGAAAGCGTGCCTGTACGACTTCTCATGGGCTAATAAGACGGGAAAAACAAGTATTTTGAATTTCCGAGACGGTGCACGAAAAACCGATCGAAACACGACTCGTGCGCGACTTCGCGCAAAGTTTTTGACCGTCTTATTTTTTTGCGAAAGCATGCTTGTACGACTTCTCATGGGCTAATAAGACGGGAAAGACCAGTATTTTAAATTTCCGAGACGGTGCACCAAAAACCGATCGAATATCGACTCTGCACAAACTTTATGACCGTCGCGTTTTTTCGTGAAACCATACTCATACGACTTACCATGGGCTAATACATCGTGAATGGCCAGTATTTTGAATTTCCGAGACGGTGAACGAAAAACCGATCGAAACTCGACTCGCGCGCGACTTAGCGCAAAGTTTATGACGGTCGCGTTTTTTCGTGAAACCATGCTCATACGACTTACCATGGGCTAATACATCGTGAATGGCCAGTATTTTGAATTTCCGAGACGGTGCACGAAAAACCGATCGAAACTCGACTCGCGCGCGACTTCGCGCAAAGTTTTTTACCGTCGTATTTTTTTGCGAAAGCGTGCTTGTATGACTTCTCATGGGCTAATAAGATGGGAAAGACCAGTATTTTGAATTTCCGAGACGGTGCACGAAAAACCGATCGAATCTCGACTCTGCGCAAAGTTTATGACCGTCGTGTTTTTTCATGAAACCATGCTCATACGACTTACCATGGGCTAATACATCGTTTTTTTTTGGTAAGTAAAGATATTGTATTTTGTAAAAGATTTGTACAAATAAGCTTTGTCGACACAAGCCATAGACTAAAGCATGAAGTCTCTTAGTGTAGTCGAGAAGATTGCACCCCACCTAAAGAAGGTGAAATGAGCACGCTTCATCAAACTCATCTCCAAGAGTAGGGCTAATACATCGTGAATGGCCAGTATTTTGAATTTCCGAGACGGTGCACGAAAATCGATCGAAACTCGACTCGCGCGCGACATCGCGCAAAGTTTTTGACCGTCGTATTTTTTTGCGAAAGCGTGCTTGTATGACTTCTCATGGGCTAATAAGACGGGAAAGACCAGTATTTTGAATTTCCGAGACGGTGCACGAAAAACCTATCGAATCTCGACTCAGCGCAAAGTTTATGACCGACGCGTTTTTTCGTGAAACCATGCTCATACGACTTACCATGGGCTAATACATCGTGAATGGCCAGTATTTTGAATTTCCGAGACGGTGCACGAAAAACCGATCGAAACTCGACTCGCGCGCGACTTCACGCAAAGTTTATGACCGTCGTATTTTTTTGCGAAAGCGTGCCTGTACGACTTCTCATGGGCTAATAAGACGGGAAAGACCAGTATTTTGAATTTCCGAGACGGTGCACGAAAAACCGATCGAATCTCGACTCTGCGCAAAGTTTATGACCGTCGCGTTTTTTCGTGAAACCATGCTCATACGACTTACCATGGGCTAATACATCGTGAATGGCCAGTATTTTGAATTTCCGAGACGGTGCATGAAAAATCGATCGAAAATCGACTCGCGCGCGACTTCGCGCAAAGTTTTTGACCGTCGTATTTTTTTGCGAAAGCGTGCTTGTATGACTTCTCATGGGCTAATAAGACGGGAAAGACCAGTATTTTGAATTTCCGAGACGGTGCACGAAAAACCTATCGAATCTCGACTCAGCGCAAAGTTTATGACCGACGCGTTTTTTCGTGAAACCATGCTCATACGACTTACCATGGGCTAATACATCGTGAATGGCCAGTATTTTGAATTTCTGAGACGGTGCACGAAAAACCGATCGAAACTCGACTCGCGCGCGACTTTACGCAAAGTTTATGACCGTCGTATTTTTTTGCGAAAGCGTGCCTGTACGACTTCTCATGGGCTAATAAGACGGGAAAGACCAGTATTTTGAATTTCCGAGACGGTGCACGAAAAACCGATCGAATCTTGACTCTGCGCCAAGTTTATGACCGTCGCGTTTTTTCGTGAAACCATGGTCATACGACTTACCATGGGCTAATACATCGTGAATGGCCAGTATTTTGAATTTCCGAGACGGTGCACGAAAAACCGATCGAAACTCGACTCGCGCGTGACTTCGCGCAAAGTTTTTGACCGTCGTATTTTTTTGCGAAAGCGTGCTTGTATGACTGCTCATGGGCTAATAAGACGGGAAAGACCAGTATTTTGAATTTCCGAGACGGTGCACGAAAAACCGATCGAATCTCGACTCTGCGCAAAGTTTATGACCGTCACATTTTTTCGTGAAACCATGCTCATACGACTTACCATGGGCTAATACATCGTGAATGGCCAGTATTTTGAATTTTCGAGACGGTGCACGAAAAACCGATCGAAACTCGACTCGCGCCCGACTTCGCGCAAAGTTTATGACCGTCGTATTTTTTTGCGAAAGTGTGCTTGTACGACTTCTCATCGGCTAATAATACGGGAAAGACCAGTATTTTGAATTTCCGAGACGGTGCACTTAAAACCGATCGAATATCGATTCTGCGCAAACTTTATGACCGTCGCGTTTTTCTGTGAGTAATCTGGCAGATATTCTTAATGAATTTTTCTGGTCTTAAGCTAAACCATGCAAAGAGCAAAGTATATGTGGGTGCTTGCATTGACAATAAGGATCATATTGCTCAAACATTGGGAGTTGCTGAAGGAAATTTACCGGTTCCTTACTTGGGTCTCCCACTTATATCCACTGGAATCAACAAAGCCTCCTGTCAGCCTATCATACAAAAAATTAAGAACAGAATTTCCTCTTGGAAAAATAGGCTTCTTTCTAAAGCTGGACGACTTGAACTTATTCGATCTGTGTTGACCTCTTATTCTATTTATTGGTCTCATGCATTCCTTCTACCAGCCGGGCTTCTCCATGATATTGATAAATTACTTATGAACTTCTTTTGGAATGGCACAGATGGTAAGGCAATGCACATGGTGAATTGGGACAGCATTTGCAAACCGAAGGATGAAGGGGGGCTAAATCTTCGACATATTAGAGATTGGAATAAAGCTTGTATGGTAAAGCAATTATGGGATATTTTACAAAACAAGTCTTCCTTATGGTCACAATGGGTTTTTGCTAGGTACCTTACCAAGGAATCAATCTGGGAAGTATCTGCAAAAACATCTCATTCTGCTGCTTGGAAAGGAATTCTAAAGGCAAGGAGATGGCTACGTAACAATATTTCTTATGTGATTTCTTCTGGAACCAATATTAATATGTGGTATGATCCTTGGGTGAATGGGAAAAGCATATTTCAGATATTTGGTGATAGAGTACGACAGGATCTGGGGGCTCCCAAAGACTGGAAGGTTTCTGAATTCATTAACAATGGTACTTGGTGTCTTCCCAACCCTACCTCCCCTGACATGTTATTACTTTGGCCGACTATTAGGGCTATTACAATCAAGAACAACTCTTCAGATATGCTTATTTGGCTTCATGATAACGGTAAATTTAGTGCTACATCTGCATGGAACCAAATTAGACGACGAAACAACAAGTGGATCCAAAGTAGTTGGACATGGGATAGTCCATGCTCACAGCGACATTCCTTATGTACATGGCAGGCCCTTCTCGGCAAACTTCCTACGATGGACAATATGCAGCGAAGAGGTATTTATATTGTAAATCGGTGCTCTTTGTGTATGCAAAATGAAGAAAGTGTTGACCATCTCTACTTTGCTTGTGATTATTCATCTTGGATATGGAAGGAGATCTTGAAGCGATTTGATTTTCAAAGGCTACCACGGCCAAACTTGCATCATGAATTAGAAATGCTTATGCAAAGCTTCTCAAGAAAGGGGCCTCTTACACAACTAGCACGAATTATATTCAGATGTGCTATTTGGTGGATTTGGAAGGAGAGGTGTGGCAGAATTTTTGAGTGTCACAACATGAAGAAAGCTCAAATTCTGATAGAGATTCTTCAGGACTCACGATCATGTATGGAGCAAGAATTGAATACAGAGCACCTAACAAGAAGAGAGAAAGATATTTTCACAAGATTCAATTTTTCCATTCGTCAAAAATCACTCGAATAATGATGAAGATTGTAATTATATGGGGCAAAGCTTATATTTTGTGATGTATCCACAAGTAGTTTTTTCCAGAACAGTCTAGCTATTGCATTTTATTATTTATTAACTTCCTTATGCTACTCTTGGAGATGAGTTTGATGAAGCGTGCTCATTTCACCTTCTTTAGGTGGGGTGCAATCTTCTCGACTACACTAAGAGACTTCAGGCTTTAGTCTATGGCTTGTGTAGACAAAGCTTCTTTGTACAAATCTTTTACAAAATACAATATCTTTACTTACCAAAAAAAAAATATGACCGTCGCGTTTTTTCATGAAACCATGCTCATACGACTTACCATGGGCTGATACACCGTGAATGGCCAGTCTTTTGAATTTCCGAGACGGTGCACGAAAAACCGATCGAAACTCGACTCGCGCGCGACTTCGCGCAAAGTTTATGACCGTCGTATTTTTTTGCGAAAGCGTGCCTGTACGACTTCTCTTGGGCTAATAAGATGGGAAAGACCAGTATTTTGAATTTCCGAGACGGTTCACGAAAAACCGATAGAATCTCGACTCTGCGCAAAGTTTATGACCGTCACATTTTTTCGTGAAACCATGCTCATACGACTTACCATGGGCTAATATATCGTGAATGGCCAGTATTTTGAATTTCCGAGACGGTGCACGAAAAACCGATCGAAACTCGACTCGCGCGCGAATTAGCGCAAAGTGTATGACGGTCGCGTTTTTTCGTGAAACCATGCTCATACGACTTACCATGGGCTAATACATCGTGAATGGCCAGTATTTTGAATTTCCGAGACGGTGCACGACAAACCGATCGAAACTAGATTCACGCGCGACTTCGCGCAAAGTTTATGACCGTCGTATTTTTTTGCGAAAGCGTGCCTGTACGACTTCTCATGGGCTAATAAGACGGGAAAGACCAGTATTTTGAATTTCCGAGACGGTGCACGAAAAACCGATCGAATCTCGACTCTGCGCAAAGTTTATGACCGTCGCGTTTTTTCGTGAAACCATGCTCATACGACTTACAATGGGCTAATACATCGTGAATGGCCAGTATTTTGAATTTCCGAGATGGTGCACGAAAAACCGATCGAAACTCGACTCGCGCGCGACTTGGCGCAAAGTTTTTGACCGTCGTATTTTTTTTGCGAAAGCGTGCTTGTATGACTTCTCATGGGCTAATAAGACGGGAAAGACCAGTATTTTGAATTTCCGAGACGGTGCACGAAAAACCGATCGAATCTCGACTCTGCGCAAAGTTTATGACCGTCGCGTTTTTTCGTGAAACCATGCTCATACGACTTACCATGGGCTAATACATCGTGAATGGCCAGTATTTTGAATTTCCGAGACGGTGCAACGAAAAACCGATCGAAACTCGACTCGCGCGCGACTTCGCGCAAAGTTTATGACCGTCGTATTTTTTTGCGAAAGTGTGCTTGTACGACTTCTCATGGGCTAATAAGACGGGAAAGACCAGTATTTTGAATTTCAGAGACGGTGCACGAAAAACCGATCGAATATCGACGCTGCGCAAACTTTATGACCGTCGCGTTTTTTTTGTGAAACCATGCTCATACGACTTACCATGGGCTAATACACCGTGAATGGCCAGTCTTTTGAATTTCCGAGACGGTGCACGAAAAACCGATCGAAACTCGACTCGCGCGCGACTTCGCGCAAAGTTTATGACCGTCGTATTTTTTTTGCGAAAGCGTGCCTGTACGACTTCTCATGGGCTAATAAGATGGGAAAGACCAGTATTTTGAATTTCCGAGACGGTGCACGAAAAACCGATAGAATCTCGACTCTGCGCAAAGTTTATGACCGTCACGTTTTTTCGTGAAACCATTCTCATAGGACTTACCATGGGCTAATACATCATGAATGGCTAGTATTTTGAATTTCCGAGACGGTGCACGAAAAACCGATCGAAACTCGACTCGCGCGCGTCTTAGCGCAAAGTTTATGACGGTCGCGTTTTTTCATGAAACCATGCTCATACGACTTACCATGGGCTAATACATCGTGAATGGCCAGTATTTTGAATTTTCGAGACGGTGCACGAAAAACCGATCGAAACTAGATTCGCGCGCGACTTCGCGAAAAGTTTATGACCGTCGTATTTTTTTGCGAAAGCGTGCCTGTACGACTTCTCATGGGCTAATAAGACGGGAAAGACAATTATTTTGAATTTCCGAGACGGTGCACGAAAAACCGATAGAATCTCGAATCTGCGCAAAGTTTATGACCGTCGCGTTTTTTCGTGAAACCATGCTCATACGACTTACCATGGGCTAATACATCGTGAATGGCCAGTATTTTGAATTTTCGAGACGGTGCACGAAAAACCGATCGAAACTCGACTCGCGCGCGACTTCGCGCAAAGTTTATGACCGTCGTATTTTTTTGCGAAAGTGTGCTTGTACGACTTCTCATGGGCTAATAAGACGGGAAAGACCAATATTTTGAATTTCCGAGACGGTTCACGAAAAACCGATCGAATATCGACTCTGCGCAAAGTTTATGACCGTCGCGTTTTTTCGTGAAACCATGCTCATATGACTTACCATGGGCTAATACACCGTGAACGGCCAGTCTTTTGAATTTCCGAGACGGTGCACGAAAAACCGATCGAAAATCGACTCGCGCGCGACTTCGCGCAAAGTTTACGACCGTCGTTTTTTTTTTTGCGAAAGCGTGCCTTTACGACTTCTCATGGGCTAATAAGACGGGAAAAACAAGTATTTTGAATTTCCGAGACGGTGCACGAAAAACCGATCGAAACTCGACTCGCGCGCGACTTCGCGCAAAGTTTAGGACCGTCGTATTTTTTTGCGAAAGCGTGCCTGTACGACTTCTCATGGGCTAATAAGATGGGAAAGACCAGTATTTTGAATTTCCGAGACGGTTCACGAAAAACCGATAGAATCTCGACCCTGCGCAAAGTTTATGACCGTCACATTTTTTCGTGAAACCATGCTCATATGACTTACCATGGGCTAATATATCGTGAATGGCCAGTATTTTGAATTTCCGAGACGGTGCACGAAAAACCGATCGAAACTCGACTCGCGCGCGACTTAGCGCAAAGTTTATGACGGTCGCGTTTTTTCGTGAAACCATGCTCATACGACTTACCATGGGCTAATACATCGTGAATGGCCAGTATTTTGAATTTCCGAGACGGTGCACGACAAACTGATCGAAACTAGATTCGCGCGCGACTTCGCGCAAAGTTTTTGACCGTCGTATTTTTTTGCGAAAGAGTGCCTGTAGGACTTCTCATGGGCTAATAAGATGGGAAAGACCAGTATTTTAAATTTCCGAGACGGTGCACGAAAAACCGATCGAATCTCGACTCTGCGCAAAGTTTATGACCGTCGCGTTTTTTCGTGAAACCATGCTAATACGACTTACCATGGGCTAATACATCGTGAATGGCCAGTATTTTGAATTTCCGAGACGGTGCACGAAAAATCGATCGAAACTCGACTCGCGCGCGACTTCGCGCAATGTTTTTGACCGTCGTATTTTTTTGCGAAAGCGTGCTTGTATGACTTCTCATGGGCTAATAAGACGGGAAAGACAAGTATTTTGAATTTCCGAGACGGTGCACGAAAAACCGATCGAAAATCGACTTAGCGCAAAGTTTATGACCGTCGCGTTTTTTCGTGAAACCATGCTCATACGACTTACCATGGGCTAATACATCGTGAATGGCCAGTATTTTGAATTTCCGAGACGGTGCACGAAAAACCGATCGAAACTAGACTCGCGCGCGACTTCGCGCAAAGTTTATGACCGTCGTATTTTTTTGCGAAAGTGTGCTTGTACGACTTCTCATGGGCTAATAAGACGGGAAAGACCAGTATTTTGAATTTCCGAGACGGTGCACGAAAAAACCGATCGAATATCGACTCCGCGCAAAGTTTATGACCGTCGCGTTTTTTCGTGAAACCATGCTCATACGACTTACCATGGGCTAATACATCGTGAATGGCCAGTATTTTGAATTTCCGAGACGGTGCACGAAAAACCGATCGAAACTAGATTCGCGCGCGACTTCGCGAAAAGTTTATGACCGTCGTATTTTTTTGCGAAAGTGTGCCTGTACGACTTCTCATGGGCTAATAAGACGGGAAAGACAATTATTTTGAATTTCCGAGACGGTGCACGAAAAACCGATAGAATCTCGACTCTGCGCAAAGTTTATGACCGTCGCGTTTTTTCGTGAAACCATGCTCAAACGACTTACCATGGGCTAATACATCGTGAATGGCCAGTATTTTGAATTTTCGAGACGGTGCACGAAAAACCGATCGAAACTCGACTCGCGCGCGACTTCGCGCAAAGTTTATGACCGTCGTAATTTTTTGCGAAAGTGTGCTTGTACGACTTCTCATGGGCTAATAACACGGGAAAGACCAGTATTTTGAATTTCCGAGACGGTGCACGAAAAACCGATCGAATATCGACTCTGCGCAAACTTTATGACCGTCGCGTTTTTTCGTGAAACCATGCTCATACGACTTACCATGGGCTAATACATCGTGAATGGCCAGTATTTTGAATTTCCGAGACGGTGCACGAAAAACCGATCGAAACTCGACTCGCGCGCGACTTCGCGCAAAGTTTATGACCGTCGTATTTTTTTGCGAAAGTGTGCTTGTACGACTTCTCATGGGCTAATAAGACGGGAAAGACCAGTATTTTGAATTTCCGAGACGGTGCACGAAAAACCGATCGAATCTCGACTCTGCGAAAAGTTTATGACCGTCGCGTTTTTTCGTGAAACCATGCTCATACGACTTACCTTGGGCTAATCCATCGTGAATGGCCAGTATTTTGAATTTCCGAGACGGTGCACGAAAAACCGATCGAAACTCGACTCGCGCGCGACTTCGCGCAAAGTTTTTGACCGTCGTATTTTTTTGCGAAAGCGTGCTTGTATGACTTCTCATGGGCTAATAAGATGGGAAAGACCAGTATTTTGAATTTCCGAGACGGTGCACGGAAAACCGATCGAATCTCGACTCTGCGCAAAGTTTATAACCGTCGCGTTTTTTCGTGAAACCATGCTCATACGACTTACCATGGGCTAATACATCGTGAATGGCCAGTATTTTGAATTTCCGAGACGGTGCACGAAAAACCGATCGAAACTCGACTCGCGCGCGACTTCGCGCAAAGTTTATGACCGTCGTATTTTTTTGCGAAAGCGTGCCTGTACGACTTCTCATGGGCTAATAAGATGGGAAAGACCAGTATTTTGAATTTCCGAGACGGTTCACGAAAAACCGATAGAATCTCGACTCTGCGCAAAGTTTATGACCGTCACATTTTTTCGTGAAACCATGCTCATACGACTTACCATGGGCTAATATATCGTGAATGGCCAGTATTTTGAATTTCCGAGACGGTGCACGAAAAACCGATCGAAACTCGACTCGCGCGTGACTTAGCGCAAAGTTTATGACGGTCGCATTTTTTCGTGAAACCATGCTCATACGACTTACCATGGGCTAATACATCGTGAATGGCCAGTATTTTGAATTTCCGAGACGGTGCACGAAAAACCGATCGAAACTCGACTCGCGCGCGACTTCACGCAAAGTTTATGACCGTCGTATTTTTTTGCGAAACCGTGCCTGTACGACTTCTCATGGGCTAATAAGACGGGAAAGACCAGTATTTTGAATTTCCGAGACGGTGCACGAAAAACCGATCGAAACTCGACTCGCGCCCGACTTCGCGCAAAGTTTATGACCGTCGTATTTTTTTGCGAAAGTGTGCTTGTACGACTTCTCATCGGCTAATAAGACGGGAAAGACCAGTATTTTGAATTTCCGAGACGGTGCACTTAAAACCGATCGAATATCGACTCTGCGCAAACTTTATGACCGTCGCGTTTTTTCATGAAACCATGCTCACACGACTTACCATGGGCTAATACACCGTGAATGGCCAGTCTTTTGAATTTCCGAGACGGTGCACGAAAAAACCGATCGAAACTCGACTCGCGCGCGACTTCGCGCAAAGTTTATGACCGTCGTATTTTTTTGCGAAAGCGTGCCTGTACGACTTCTCATGGGCTAATAAGACGGGAAAGACCCGTATTTTGAATTTCCGAGACGGTGCACTTAAAACCGATCGAATATCGACTCAGCGCAAACTTTATGACCGTCGCATTTTTTTTTTTTTTTTTTTTTTTTTTTGGGTAAGTGACCGTCGCATTTTTTCGTGAAACCATGCTCATACGACTTACCATGGGCTAATACACCGTGAATGGCCAGTCTTTTGAAATTCTGAGACGGTGCACGAAAAACCGATCGAAACTCGACTCGCGCGCGACTTCGCGCAAAGTTTATGACCGTCGTATTTTTTTTGCTAAAGCGTGCCTGTACGACTTCTCATGGGCTAATAAGACGGGAAAGACCAGTATTTTGAATTTCCGAGACGGTGCACGAAAAACCGATCGAATATCGACTCCGCGCAAAGTTTATGACCGTCGCGTTTTTTCGTGAAACCATGCTCATACGACTTACTATGGGCTAATACATCGTGAATGGCCAGTATTTTGAATTTCCGAGACGGTGCACGAAAAACCGATCGAAACTAGATTCGCGCGCGACTTCGCGAAAAGTTTATGACCGTCGTATTTTTTTGCGAAAGTGTGCCAGTATGACTTCTCATGGGCTAATACGACGGGAAAGAAAATTATTTTGAATTTCCGAGACGGTGCACGAAAAACCGATAGAATCTCGACTCTGCGCAAAGTTTATGACCGTCGCGTTTTTTCGTGAAACCATGCTCAAACGACTTACCATGGGCTAATACATCGTGAATGGCCAGTATTTTGAATTTTCGAGACGGTGCACGAAAAACCGATCGAAACTCGACTCGCGCGCGACTTCGCGCAAAGTTTATGACCGTCGTATTTTTTTGCGAAAGTGTGCTTGTACGACTTCTCATGGGCTAATAACACGGGAAAGACCAGTATTTTGAATTTCCGAGACGGTGCACGAAAAACCGATCGAATATCGACTCTGCGCAAACTTTATGACCGTCGCGTTTTTTCGTGAAACCATGCTCATACGACTTACCATGGGCTAATACATCGTGAATGGCCAGTATTTTGAATTTCCGAGACGGTGCACGAAAAACCGATCGAAACTCGACTCGCGCGCGACTTCGCGCAAAGTTTTTGACCGTCGTATTTTTTTTCGAAAGTGTGCTTGTACGACTTCTCATGGGCTAATAAGACGGGAAAGACCAGTATTTTGAATTTCCGAGACGGTGCACGAAAAACCGATCGAATCTCGACTCTGCGCAAAGTTTATGACGGTCGCGTTTTTTCGTGAAACCATGCTTATACGACTTACCATGGGCTAATACATCGTGAATGGCTATTATTTTGAATTTCCGAGACGGTGCACGAAAAACCGATCGAAACTAGACTCGCGCGCGACTTCGTGCAAAGTTTTTGACCGTCGTATTTTTTTGCGAAAGCGTGCTTGTATGACTTCTCATGGGCTAATAAGATGGGAAAGACCAGTATTTTGAATTTCCGAGACGGTGCACGAAAAACCGATCGAATCTCGACTCTGCGCAAAGTTTATGACCGTCGCGTTATTTCGTGAAACCATGCTCATACGACTTACCATGGGCTAATACATCGTGAATGGCCAGTATTTTGAATTTCCGAGACGGTGCACGAAAAACCGATCGAAACTCGACTCGCGCGCGACTTCGCGCAAAGTTTATGACCGTCGTATTTTTTTGCGAAAGCGTGCCTGTACGACTTCTCATGGGCTAATAAGTTGGGAAAGACCAGTATTTTGAATTTTCGAGACGGTTCACGAAAAACCGATAGAATCTCGACTCTGCGCAAAGTTTATGACCGTCACATTTTTTCGTGAAACCATGCTCATACGACTTACCATGGGCTAATATATCGTGAATGGCCAGTATTTTGAATTTCCGAGACGGTGCACGAAAAACCGATCGAAACTCGACTCGCGCGCGACTTAGCGCAAAGTTTATGATGGTCGCGTTTTTTCGTGAAACCATGCTCATACGACTTACCATGGGCTAATACATCGTGAATGCCCAGTATTTTGAATTTCCGAGACGGTGCACGAAAAAACCGATCGAAACTCGACTCGCGCGCGACTTCACGCAAAGTTTATGACCGTCGTATTTTTTTGCGAAACCGTGCCTGTACGACTTCTCAAGGGCTAATAAGACGGGAAAGACCAGTATTTTGAATTTCCGAGACGGTGCACGAAAAACCGATCGAAACTCGACTCGCGCCCGACTTCGCGCAAAGTTTATGACCGTCGTATTTTTTTGCGAAAGTGTGCTTGTACGACTTCTCATCGGCTAATAAGACGGGAAAGACCAGTATTTTGAATTTCCGAGACGGTGCACTTAAAACCGATCGAATATCGACTCTGCGCAAACTTTATGACCGTCGCGTTTTTTCATGAAACCATGCTCACACGACTTACCATGGGCTAATACACCGTGAATGGCCAGTCTTTTGAATTTCCGAGACGGTGCACGAAAAACCGATCGAAACTCGACTCGCGCGCGACTTCGCGCAAAGTTTATGACCGTCGTATTTTTTTGCGAAAGCGTGCCTGTACGACTTCTCATGGGCTAATAAGATGGGAAAGACCAGTATTTTGAATTTCCGAGACGGTTCACGAAAAACCGATCGAATATCGACTCAGCGCAAACTTTATGACCGTCACATTTTTTCGTGAAACCATGCTCATACGACTTACCATGGTCTAATATATCGTGAATGGCCAGTATTTTCAATTTCCGAGACGGTGCACGAAAAACCGATCGAAACTCGACTCGCGCGCGACTTAGCGCAAAGTTTATGACGGTCGCGTTTTTTCGTGAAACCATGCTCATACGACTTACCATGGGCTAATACATCGTGAATGGCCAGTATTTTGAATTTCCGAGACGGTGCACGAAAAACCGATCGAAACTCGACTCGCGCGCGACTTCACGCAAAGTTTATGACCGTCGTATTTTTTTGCGAAAGCGTGCCTGTACGACTTCTCATGGGCTAATAAGACGGGAAAGACCAGTATTTTGAATTTCCGAGACGGTGCACGAAAAACCGATCGAATCTCGACTCTGCGCAAAGTTTATGACCGTCGCGTTTTTTCGTGAAACCATGCTCATACGACTTACCATGGGCTAATACATCGTGAATGGCCAGTATTTTGAATTTCCGAGACGGTGCACGAAAAACCGATCGAAACTCGACTCGCGCGCGACTTCGCGCAAAGTTTTTGACCGTCGTATTTTTTTGCGAAAGCGTGCTTGTATGACTGCTCATGGGCTAATAAGACGGGAAAGACCAGTATTTTGAATTTCCGAGACGGTGCACGAAAAACCGATCGAATCTCGACTATGCGCAAAGTTTATGACCGTCACGTTTTTTCGTGAAACCATGCTCATACGACTTACCATGGGCTAATACATCGTGAATGGCCAGTATTTTGAATTTTCGGAACGGTGCACGAAAAACCGATCGAAACTCGACTCGCGCCCGACTTCGCGCAAAGTTTATGACCGTCGTATTTTTTTGCGAAAGTGTGCTTGTACGACTTCTCATCGGCTAATAAGACGGGAAAGACCAGTATTTTGAATTTCCGAGACGGTGCACTTAAAACCGATAGAATATCGACTCTGCGCAAACTTTATGACCGTCGCGTTTTTTCATGAAACAATGCTCATACGACTTACCATGGGCTAATACACCGTGAATGGCCAGTATTTTGAATTTCCGAGACGGTGCACGAAAAACCGATCGAAACTCGACTCGCGCGCGACTTCACGCAAAGTTTATGACCGTCGTATTTTTTTGCGAAAGCGTGCCTGTACGACTTCTCATGGGCTAATAAGACGGGAAAGACCAGTATTTTGAATTTCCGAGACGGTGCACGAAAAACCGATCGAATCTCGACTCTGCGCAAAGTTTATGACCGTCGCGTTATTTCGTGAAACCATGCTCATACGACTTACCATGGGCTAATACATCGTGAATGGCCAGTATTTTGAATTTCCGAGACGGTGCACACGAAAAACCGATCGAAACTCGACTCGCGCGCGACTTCGCGCAAAGTTTATGACCGTCGTATTTTTTTGCGAAAGCGTGCCTGTACGACTTCTCATGGGCTAATAAGATGGGAAAGACCAGTATTTTGAATTTCCGAGACGGTTCACGAAAAACCGATAGAATCTCGACTCTGCGCAAAGTTTATGACCGTCACATTTTTTCGTGAAACCATGCTCATACGACTTACCATGGGCTAATATATCGTGAATGGCCAGTATTTTGAATTTCCGAGACGGTGCACGAAAAACCGATCGAAACTCGACTCGCGCGTGACTTAGCGCAAAGTTTATGACGGTCGCATTTTTTCGTGAAACCATGCTCATACGACTTACCATGGGCTAATACATCGTGAATGGCCAGTATTTTGAATTTCCGAGACGGTGCACGAAAAACCGATCGAAACTCGACTCGCGCGTGACTTAGCGCAAAGTTTATGACGGTCGCATTTTTTCGTGAAACCATGCTCATACGAC
Source organism: Ensete ventricosum (assembly GCA_029747655.1). NCBI lineage: Eukaryota > Viridiplantae > Streptophyta > Magnoliopsida > Zingiberales > Musaceae > Ensete > Ensete ventricosum. The sequence goes on along the minus strand of JAQQAF010000008.1, from coordinate 38,813,077 downwards.
TTACCATGGGCTAATACATCGTGAATGGCCAGTATTTTGAATTTCCGAGACGGTGCACGACAAACCGATCGAAACTAGATTCGCGCGCGACTTCGCGCAAACTTTTTGACAGTCGTATTTTTTTGCGAAAGTGTGCTTGTACGACTTCTCATGGGCTAATAATACGGGAAAGACCAGTATTTTGAATTTCCGAGACGGTGCACGAAAAACCGATCGAATATCGACTCTGCGCAAACTTTATGATCGTCGCGTTTTTTCGTGAAACCATGCTCATACGACTTACCATGGGCTAATACATCGTAAATGGCCAGTATTTTGAATTTCTGAGACGGTCACGAAAAACCGATCGAAACTCGACTCGCGCGCGACTTCGCGCAAAGTTTATGACGGTCGCGTTTTTTCGTGAAACCATGCTCATACGACTTACCATGGGCTAATACATCGTGAATGGCCAGTATTTTGAATTTCCGAGACGGTGCACGAAAAACCGATCGAAACTCGACTCGCGCGCGACTTCGCGCAAAGTTTTTGACCGTCGTATTTTTTTGCGAAAGCGTGCTTGTATGACTTCTCATGGGCTAATAAGATGGGAAAGACCAGTATTTTGAATTTCCGAGACGGTGCACGGAAAAACGATCGAATCTCTACTCTGCGCAAAGTTTATCACCGTCGCGTTTTTTCGTGAAACCATGCTCATACGACTTACCATGGGCTAATACATCGTGAATGGCCAGTATTTTGAATTTCCGAGACGGTGCACGAAAAACCGATCGAAACTGGACTCGCGCGCGACTTCGCGCAAAGTTTATGACCGTCGTATTTTTTTGCGAAAGTGTGCCTGTACGACTTCTCATGGGCTAATAAGACGGGAAAGACCCGTATTTTGAATTTCCGAGACGGTGCACTTAAAACCGATCGAATATCGACTCTGCGCAAACTTTATGACCGTCGCGTTTTTTCGTGAAACCATGCTCATACGACTTACCATGGGCTAATACACCGTGAATGGCCAGTCTTTTGAAATTCTGAGACGGTGCACGAAAAACCGATCGAAACTCGACTCGCGCGCGACTTCGCGCAAATTTATGACCGTCATATTTTTTTGCGAAAGTGTGCTTGTACTTACCTGGACGGGGTCGATGGGCGATCAACAAGGCCTATGGCCTAGGCTAGTAGCCTCCATTGCACTCGGGAGGAGCACTGGGTTACCATCTCCCTAAGTGGGAGAGTGGACGTCATAATTTGTGTTAAGAGGGTGAACGCGCGCGCCGCGGCCCCTGTTTGTAAAGGAGGAGAGAGAGAGGAGGAGAGACGGTGCACGCATCGGCTTGGGAATGGGGGGGAATGGGCCTGCGTTCCCTTGCGTGCGTGCGTGAGTGCTCTGCTCTGCTTGGGCTTGCGCTTGCGCTTGCGATCGACGCTGGGGACGGCAACCTCTTCCCTTGCGCTTGTGCTTGCGATTGCTCCCTTGGGCGATTTCTCCTCTAAGATCTCTCCGCGGCGAGTGGAAGGCCGGCGGTCGCTCCTGCGATCAGCGATTCCAGGCCGGGAATCGGCGACTTCAGGCGTGGAAGGGCGGCGGCTCTTCTCCCCTAGGCGCGGGACGGACTCTAGGGCAAGAAACGGTGGAAGCTGCGCTGCGATTGGGGCTGGGTTCACTGCCGCTTCCTGCGGCAACTCCAGCGTGGAAAGGGCGACGGCTGCTTCTGCAATCGGCGTGGAAGGGGCGACGGCTGCGACATTAGTGTGGGCAGGGTGGTGGCTTCCTCTCCCCTAGGCGGCTGGCGGCTAGGGCGAGCGACGCCATGGATGCGAGCGGCCGGACGCGGCACTCTGCTTCGCATCCTCTGTTCCAGCGGGATGCTCCTCCGCTGGCTTCTTCCCAGCGGCTGATTGCTTCACAGCAGAACGCCCCTCTCCAGCAGTCACAGCGGGAGAGGGTTGCTCCTCAGCCGCTGGTTACTTCACCGCGGGAGGGGGTTGCTCCTCTCCAACAGCCGCTGGTTCCTCCCCAGCAGCTTAGGCCGGTTTCACACCAGGATGTTCCACCGCTGATTTCTTCTTCTCGACGGGATGCTCCTTCAATGAACCAGGCCCGAGGTCGTTCACGATCTAGATCACGACCTCCAGCTCCTATTTCCCGAGATCCGAAGCCTTGGAGTAGCCTCTTCAAGGCTCCAGTGGGTAGTCCGGATCTTCGACTGGACTTTTTTGCTCCAGAAGTACAGGCTGACCAGAAGATTGCTGTGTATGAGGCTATTGATTCCGACGAACTAATTGAGACATGGTCAATGGCAATTGTGGGCTACGTTGTTGGACTAAGAACATCATTTTTCCCACTATCCTCATACATCAGAACTCGATGGGGAATATCAACATTTGATCTTCATATGTTGGAGACCGGATTCTTTGTATGCAGGCTTTATTCGGAAGAAGATTTACAACGGGTCCTTGAAGGATTTTGGACTATCCGTGGTCATCCAATGATACTACGACGCTGGGCACCTGATGTGAGATTGGAGTTAGACAGTCTACAGTCTATCCCAATATGGGTTTCTTTCCATGGACTTCCACTACATCTCTGGGGTCGTCGTTTTATTGCAAAGCTTTGCAGCACCCTGGGACAACCATTGTATCTTGATAAGGCAACAGCTTCGCAAACGAGATTGACCTTTGCCAGAGCTTGTGTAATGGTTTCTTCTGATGAGGAACTGCCGAATGATGTTTCTTACCGTGATCTTGATGGGAGCACCCGAAAGGTGAAAGTCTCATATTCTTGGAAGCCACAACGATGCAAGGTTTGTCTATCTTTTGGACATGTAAATGGTGCCTGCCAACAGCCTTCACAAAAAATCACACAGGTCTACCGACCACGCCAAGAGCCACAGAATGGGGTCACTACCACTAATCCAAGCACTGATACTCCAGTGCCAACAGTGGTGATGGCGGAGAAGATGATTGAACACTCTGACTCGTTGGGGCAGCGACACGAACAAGAGAAAGACAAGTCAGGACTTCCATCTTTACCTATTATATCAGAGAATTTCACTGCAGGAGCTTCCCAAGGTTCTCACTCCCCAATAACAACCTCGCCTTCACGAATCACTCCTTCAGATAATCAGGAAATTTCATTTCAACAACCTCTTGGGAACCAAGACATTGCAACTCACCAAACTCATCGCTCTTCGACACATCCCGCTATTCAGGACTCCTTGCCTCAAGGTACGCAAAAATTTAAACATTTGCAAGCTGTGGATGAGGTGGATAAATATAGGAATAAAGGATTAAAGGGTAAAGATATTATGCGAGAGGACCATGCAAAATCAAAGGATAAGAAAAAGGATGGTAGTGTCCTCCCAAAATCGCATGCTCTTCCTTCTATCTAGTATTGATGAAAATAAGCTGTTGGAATGTTCGTGGACTTAATAAGACTGAGAAATGTCGGGAGCTCAATAGAATAATCCGATCTGCTGCATGTGACATTGTCATTCTTGTGGAAACAAAAATTAAACCTCATCGTGTTCAAGTTCAGAAGAATTTAATATGGCCTGAGGCAGAACTTTTTACTAATGATTCTCAGGATACTTATGGTCGAGTTTGGGTCTTATGGCATCCTAATCTTGTTACTGCTTGGTTTATTTCTGCTACTAATCAATTCATTCATCTTAAGGCAGAGGATAAACAGACTGGATGTCAATTCAATATTACCGGTATTTATGCATCTAACAGTATGTCTGACAGGAATGCTCTATGGCGTGATCTGGTTAGCATTGCAAATAGTTATCCTACAGTACCTTGGGTTGTTCTCGGTGACTTTAATACTGTCAGATACACAAATGAGAAAGTGGGGGGTAGAGTGATTTCCGAATGTCAGCTTCAACATTTTAATGATTGTATAGATACTGCTGCATTGACTGACATGAAATCTGTAGGTGATTGGTTCTCATGGAACAATCAAAGTACTGCTGAAAGAAAAATTATGGCTCGACTTGACAGATGTTTGATTAATCAGGAATGGTTAGCAGTTTTCCCAGATTCACTTCTTGAGTACGGTGCTAAGTTATTTTCGGATCACTCTATTATGCATATACATGCAGATAAAGCACTACCAAGAGTCAAGAAACCTTTTAGATTTTTTAATATGTGGAGTTCTCACCCAAAGTTCCTCGAAGTTATTAAGTCAGCTTGGGACATTAATGTATTTGGTTCTCCCCCTTACATCCTATGTCAAAAACTAAAAGCATGCAAAGCAGCACTGAAGAAGTGGAATTCAACTACATTTGGAAATATCAACGACAGAGTTCAGTTATGCAAGAAAGAACTTATGGCTGTGCAAAGCGAGCTAAATCTTCAACCTCTGGATGCGAATATTATATACAAAGAGGCTGTTGCTAGAAATAACTTTATGCAAGCTTTGAAGCAGGAGGAATGCTTTTTGAAACAAAAGTCACGACAGCATTGGCTTACTCTAGGGGATTCTAATACGAAGTTTTTCTATGCTGCTATTGCTACCAGAAGGGCTACTAATCGCATCAAAAAATGCAAAGGTATAGATGGTAATCTCATTGAGGATCTGGATGAGGTTAAAAATTACACCGAGCAATTTTTTTATTCCTTACTCAATCAGGAACAGCAGCCTAATAGTATTCATGTTGGGCCTACAAGACGACTTGATTCTGAAGCCCTCTCTCATCTTAATGCCCCAATAACGGATGATGAAATTGTGAAAGTTGTTTTTAAGTCCCCGAAGCACAAAAGCCCTGGTCCAGATGGATTTCCAGCTGAGTTTTATCAAATTGCATGGGCTATTGTAGGCAACGATGTCATAAAAGCTTGTCGACATTTTTTCTCCTCAGGTCACATTCTGAAAGAAATGAATTGCACTTTTATTTCTTTAGTGCCTAAAAATGATGGAGCCGATTCATTGGAGAACTACCGTCCTATTTCACTGTGCAACTTTATTTATAAGGTTATCTCTAAGTTGCTGGCAGATAGACTACAAAAGGTCATGAATAAGGTCATTAGTCCTAATCAGGCTGCTTTTATTAAAGGGAGGAGTATCCATCATAATGTCCTGCTTGCTAATGATTTGGTTAAGGATCTACACTCAAAAACAAGAGGGAAAAAGATCTGTTTTAAAGCTGATTTACGGAAGGCCTTTGACTCAGTCAATAGGCAATTTATTTACATGATGCTCCATAATATGGGCTTCCCTCAGCGCTGGGTTCAATGGATTCAATGTTGCTTGGAAACTCCAAAATTTTCGATTCTCTTTAATGGTTCACCTATTGGCTTCTTCGGGAGTAAGAATGGCATTCGGCAAGGCGATCCACTATCTCCTTATCTTTTTACGATTGCAATGGAAGGACTCAGTTGTATGTTAGAAGAGGCTGTTTCCAATGGCAAAATTAAGGTACCACATTATGGTTCTGTTTATATCTCTCACATAACATTTGCCGACGACCTTATTATCTTCCTTCGAGATGATCCAGTTTCTGTGAGTAATCTGGCAGATATTCTTAATGAATTTGGTAAAGTTTCTGGTCTTAAGCTAAACCATGTAAAGAGCAAAGTATATGTGGGTGCTTGCATTGACAATAAGGATCATATTGCTCAAACATTGGGAGTTGCTGAAGGAAATTTACCGGTTCCTTACTTGGGTCTCCCACTTATATCCACTGGAATCAACAAAGCCTCCTGTCAGCCTATCATACAAAAAATTAAGAACAGAATTTCCTCTTGGAAAAATAGGCTTCTTTCTAAAGCTGGACGACTTGAACTTATTCGATCTGTGTTGACCTCTTATTCTATTTATTGGTCTCATGCATTCCTTCTACCAGCCGGGCTTCTCCATGATATTGATAAATTACTTATGAACTTCTTTTGGAATGGCACAGATGGTAAGGCAATGCACATGGTGAATTGGGACAGCATTTGCAAACCGAAGGATGAAGGGGGGCTGAATCTTCGACATATTAGAGATTGGAATAAAGCTTGTATGGTAAAGCAATTATGGGATATTTTACAAAACAAGTCTTCCTTATGGTCACAATGGGTTTTTGCTAGGTACCTTACCAAGGAATCAATCTGGGAAGTATCTGCAAAAACATCTCATTCTGCTGCTTGGAAAGGAATTCTAAAGGCAAGGAGATGGCTACGTAATAATATTTCTTATGTGATTTCTTCTGGAACCAATATTAATATGTGGTATGATCCTTGGGTGAATGGGAAAAGCATATTTCAGATATTTGGTGATAGAGTACGACAGGATCTGGGGGCTCCCAAAGACTGGAAGGTTTCTGAATTCATTAACAATGGTACTTGGTGTCTTCCCAACCCTACCTCCCCTGACATGTTATTACTTTGGCCGACTATTAGGGCTATTACAATCAAGAACAACTCTTCAGATATGCTTATTTGGCTTCATGATAACGGTAAATTTAGTGCTACATCTGCATGGAACCAAATTAGACGACGAAACAACAAGTGGATCCAAAGTAGTTGGACATGGGATAGTCCATGCTCACAGCGACATTCCTTATGTACATGGCAGGCCCTTCTCGGCAAACTTCCTACGATGGACAATATGCAGCGAAGAGGTATTTATATTGTAAATCGGTGCTCTTTGTGTATGCAAAATGAAGAAAGTGTTGACCATCTCTACTTTGCTTGTGATTATTCATCTTGGATATGGAAGGAGATCTTGAAGCGATTTGATTTTCAAAGGCTACCACGGCCAAACTTGCATCATGAATTAGAAATGCTTATGCAAAGCTTCTCAAGAAAAGGGCCTCTTACACAACTAGCACGAATTATATTCAGATGTGCTATTTGGTGGATTTGGAAGGAGAGGTGTGGCAGAATTTTTGAGTGTCACAACATGAACAAAGCTCAAATTCTGATAGAGATTCTTCAGGACTCACGATCATGTATGGAGCAAGAATTGAATACAGAGCACCTAACAAGAAGAGAGAAAGATATTTTCACAAGATTCAATTTTTCCATTCGTCAAGAATCACTCGAATAATGATGAAGATTGTAATGTATTATATGGGGCAAAACTTATATTTTGTGATGTATCCACAAGTAGTCCAGAACAGTCTAGCTATTGCATTTTATTATTTATTAACTTCCTTATGCTACTCTTGGAGATGAGTTTGATGAAGCATGCTCATTTCACCTTCTTTAGGTGGGGTGCAATCTTCTCGACTACACTAAGAGACTTCAGGCTTTAGTCTATGGCTTGTGTAGACAAAGCTTCTTTGTACAAATCTTTTACAAAATACAATATCTTTACTTACCAAAAAAAAAAAAAAAAAAAAAAAAAAAAAATTGTGCTTGTACGACTTCTCATGGGCTAATAAGACGGGAAACACCCGTATTTTGAATTTCCGAGACGGTGCACTTAAAACCGATCGAATATCGACTCTGCGCAAACTTTATGACCGTCGCGTTTTTTCGTGAAACCATGCTCATACGACTTACCATGGGCTAATACATCGTGAATGGCCAGTATTTTGAATTTCCGAGACGGTGCACGAAAAATCGATCGAAACACGACTCGCGCGCGACTTCGCGCAATGTTTATGACCGTCGTATTTTTTTGCGAAAGTGTGCTTGTACGACTTCTCATGGGCTAATAAGACGGGAAAGACCAGTATTTTGAATTTCCGCGACGGTGCACGAAAAACCGATCGAATCTCGACTCTGCGCAAAGTTTATGACCGTCGCGTTTTTTCGTGAAACCATGCTCATACGACTTACCATGGGCAAATACATCGTGAATGGCCAGTATTTTGAATTTCAGAGACGGTGCACGAAAAACCGATCGAAACTCGACTCGCGCGTGACTTCGCGCAAACTTTTTGACAGTCATATTTTTTTGCGAAAGTGTGCTTGTACGACTTCTCATGTGCTAATAAGACGGGAAAGACCAATATTTTGAATTTCCGAGACGGTGCACGAAAAACCGATCGAATATCAACTCTGCGCAAACTTTATGATCGTCGCGTTTTTTCGTGAAACCATGCTCATACGACTTACCATGGGCTAATACATCGTGAATGGCCAGTATTTTGAATTTCCGAGACGGTGCACGAAAAACCGATCGAAACTCGACTCGCGCGCGACTTCGTGCAAAGTTTATGACCGTCGTATTTTTTTGCGAAAGTGTGCTTGTACGACTTCTCATGGGCTAATAAGACGGGAAAGACCAGTATTTTGAATTTCCGAGACGGTGCACGAAAAACCGATCGAATCTCGACTCTGCGAAAAGTTTATGACCGTCGCGTTTTTTCGTGAAACCATGCTCATACGACTTACCTTGGGCTAATCCATCGTGAATGGCCAGTATTTTGAATTTCCGAGACGGTGCATGAAAAACCGATCGAAACTCGACTCGCGCGCGACTTCGCGCAAAGTTTTTGACCGTCGTATTTTTTTGCGAAAGCGTGCTTGTATGACTTCTCATGGGCTAATAAGATGGGAAAGACCAGTATTTTGAATTTCCGAGACGGTGCACGGAAAACCGATCGAATCTCGACTCTGCGCAAAGTTTATAACCGTCGCGTTTTTTCGTGAAACCATGCTCATACGACTTACCATGGGCTAATACATCGTGAATGGCCAGTATTTTGAATTTCCGAGACGGTGCACGAAAAACCGATCGAAACTCAACTCGCGCGCGACTTCGCGCAAAGTTTATGACCGTCGTATTTTTTTGCGAAAGTGTGCTTGTACGACTTCTCATGGGCTAATAAGACGGGAAAGACCCGTATTTTGAATTTCCGAGACGGTGCACTTAAAACCGATCGAATATCGACTCAGCGCAAACTTTATGACCGTCGCATTTTTTTTTTTTTTTTTTTGGGTAAGTGACCGTCGCATTTTTTCGTGAAACCATGCTCATACGACTTACCATGGGCTAATACACCGTGAATGGCCAGTCTTTTGAAATTCTGAGACGGTGCACGAAAAATCGATCGAAACTCGACTCGCGCGCGACTTCGCGCAAAGTTTATGACCGTCGTATTTTTTTTGCTAAAGCGTGCCTGTACGACTTCTCATGGGCTAATAAGACGGGAAAGACCCGTATTTTGAATTTCCGAGACGGTGCACTTAAAACCGATCGAATATCGACTCAGCGCAAACTTTATGACCGTCGCATTTTTTTTTTTTTTTTTTTTTTTTTTTTGGGTAAGTGACCGTCGCATTTTTTCGTGAAACCATGCTCATACGACTTACCATGGGCTAATACACCGTGAATGGCCAGTATTTTGAATTTCTGAGACGGTCACGAAAAACCGATCGAAACTCGACTCGCGCGCGACTTCGCGCAAAGTTTATGACGGTCGCGTTTTTTCGTGAAACCATGCTCATACGACTTACCATGGGCTAATACATCGTGAATGGCCAGTATTTTGAATTTCCGAGACGGTGCACGAAAAACCGATCGAAACTCGACTCGCGCGCGACTTCGCGCAAAGTTTTTGACCGTCGTATTTTTTTGCGAAAGCGTGCTTGTATGACTTCTCATGGGCTAATAAGATGGGAAAGACCAGTATTTTGAATTTCCGAGACGGTGCACGGAAAACCGATCGAATCTCGACTCTGCGCAAAGTTTATCACCGTCGCGTTTTTTCGTGAAACCATGCTCATACGACTTACCATGGGCTAATACATCGTGAATGGCCAGTATTTTGAATTTCCGAGACGGTGCACGAAAAACCGATCAAAACTGGACTCGCGCGCGACTTCGCGCAAAGTTTATGACCGTCGTATTTTTTTGCGAAAGTGTGCCTGTACGACTTCTCATGGGCTAATAAGACGGGAAAGACCCGTATTTTGAATTTCCTAGACGGTGCACTTAAAACCGATCGAATATCGACTCTGCGCAAACTTTATGACCGTCGCGTTTTTTCGTGAAACCATGCTCATACGACTTACCATGGGCTAATACATCGTGAATGGCCAGTATTTTGAATTTCCGAGACGGTGCACGAAAAATCGATCGAAACACGACTCGCGCGCGACTTCGCGCAAAGTTTATGACCGTCGTATTTTTTTGCGAAAGTGTGCTTGTACGACTTCTCATAGGCTAATAAGACGGGAAAGACCAGTATTTTGAATTTCCGCGACGGTGCACGAAAAACCGATCGAATCTCGACTCGGCGCAAAGTTTATGACCGTCGCGTTTTTTCGTGAAACCATGCTCATACGACTTACCATGGGCTAATACATCGTGAATAGCCAGTATTTTGAATTTCAGAGACGGTGCACGAAAAACCGATCGAAACTCGACTCGCGCGCGACTTCGCGCAAACTTTTTGACAGTCATATTTTTTTGCGAAAGTGTGCTTGTACGACTTCTCATGTGCTAATAAGACGGGAAAGACAAATATTTTGAATTTCCGAGACGGTGCACGAAAAACCGATCGAATATCAACTCTGCGCAAACTTTATGATCGTCGCGTTTTTTCGTGAAACCATGCTCATACGACTTACCATGGGCTAATACATCGTAAATGGCCAGTATTTTGAATTTCTGAGACGGTCACGAAAAACCGATCGAAACTCGACTCGCGCGCGACTTCGCGCAAAGTTTATGACGGTCGCGTTTTTTCGTGAAACCATGCTCATACGACTTACCATGGGCTAATACATCGTGAATGGCCAGTATTTTGAATTTCCGAGACGGTGCACGAAAAACCGATCGAAACTCGACTCGCGCGCGACTTCGCGCAAAGTTTATGACGGTCGCGTTTTTTCGTGAAACCATGCTCATACGACTTACCATGGGCTAATACATCATGAATGGCCAGTATTTTGAATTTCCGAGACGGTGCACGAAAAACCGATCGAAACTCGACTCGCGCGCGACTTCGCGCAAAGTTTTTGACCGTCGTATTTTTTTGCGAAAGCGTGCTTGTATGACTTCTCATGGGCTAATAAGATGGGAAAGACCAGTATTTTGAATTTCAACTCCCGGCTCGAGCATTTTGGCTAGTGATTGAGCCAAACTAAAGCTATCAGGATATTTAGCTCATCAACTTGGGTCGTGACATTTGGTATTTGGGGAGAGTGGTAACACCCCTTAGTCCCACATTGGAAATGTGAGAATATATGAGTGCCTTTAAGGGTTGATGAGTGTACTATTATTAACTCTTGGCTTGAGCATTTTGACCAGTGGTTGGGTCGAACTAAAGCTATCAGGATATTTAGCTATTATCTTTTTGTCTTGGAACAAAGCTCAAATTCTGATAGAGATTCTTCAGGACTCACGATCATGTATGGAGCAAGAATTGAATACAGAGCACCTAACAAGAAGAGAGAAAGATATTTTCACAAGATTCAATTTTTCCATTCGTCAAGAATCACTCGAATAATGATGAAGATTGTAATGTATTATATGGGGCAAAGCTTATATTTTGTGATGTATCCACAAGTAGTCCAGAACAGTCTAGCTATTGCATTTTATTATTTATTAACTTCCTTATGCTACTCTTGGAGATGAGTTTGATGAAGCGTGCCCATTTCACCTTCTTTAGGTGGGGTGCAATCTTCTCGACTACACTAAGAGACTTCAGGCTTTAGTCTATGGCTTGTGTAGACAAAGCTTCTTTGTACAAATCTTTTACAAAATACAATATCTTTACTTACCAAAAAAACAGTATTTTGAATTTCTGAGACGGTGCACGGAAAACCGATCGAATCTCGACTCTGCGCAAAGTTTATCACCGTCGCGTTTTTTCGTGAAACCATGCTCATACGACTTACCATGGGCTAATACATCGTGAATGGCCAGTATTTTGAATTTCCGAGACGGTGCACGAAAAACCGATCGAAGCTGGACTCGCGCGCGACTTCGCGCAAAGTTTATGACCGTCGTATTTTTTTGCGAAAGTGTGCTTGTACGACTTCTCATGGGCTAATAAGACGGGAAAGACCCGTATTTTGAATTTCCGAGACGGTGCACTTAAAACCGATCGAATATCGACTCTGCGCAAACTTTATGACCGTCGCGTTTTTTCGTGAAACCATGCTCATACGACTTACCATGGGCTAATACACCGTGAATGGCCAGTCTTTTGAAATTCTGAGACGGTGCACGAAAAACCGATCCAAACTCGACTCGCGCGTGACTTCGCGCAAATTTATGACCGTCGTATTTTTTTGCGAAAGTGTGCTTGTACGACTTCTCATGGGCTAATAAGACGGGAAAGACCAGTATTTTGAATTTCCGCGACGGTGCACGAAAAACCGACCGAATCTCGACTCTGCGCAAAGTTTATGACCGTCGCGTTTTTTCGTGAAACCATGCTCATACGACTTACCATGGGCTAATACATCGTGAATGGCCAGTATTTTGAATTTCAGAGACGGTGCACGAAAAACCGATCGAAACTCGACTCGCGCGCGACTTCGCGCAAACTTTTTGACAGTCATATTTTTTTGCGAAAGTGTGCTTGTACGACTTCTCATGGGCTAATAAGACGGGAAAGACCAGTATTTTGAATTTCCGAGACGGTGCACGAAAAACCGATCGAATATCGACTCTGCGCAAACTTTATGATGGTCGCGTTTTTTCGTGAAACCATGCTCATACGACTTACCATGGGCTAATACATCGTAAATGGCCAGTATTTTGAATTTCCGAGACGGTGCACGAAAAACCGATCGAAACTCGACTCGCGCGCGACTTCGTGCAAAGTTTTTGACCGTCGTATTTTTTTGCGAAAGCGTGCTTGTATGACTTCTCATGGGCTAATAAGATGGGAAAGACCAGTATTTTGAATTTCCGAGACGGTGCACGGAAAACCGATCGAATCTCGACTCTGCGCAAAGTTTATCACCGTCGCGTTTTTTCGTGAAACCATGCTCATACGACTTACCATGGGCTAATACAACGTGAATGGCCAGTATTTTGAATTTCCGAGACGGTGCACGAAAAACCGATCGAAACTGGACTCGCGCGCGACTTCGCGCAAAGTTTATGACCGTCGTATTTTTTTGCGAAAGTGTGCCTGTACGACTTCTCATGGGCTAATAAGACGGGAAAGACCCGTATTTTGAATTTCCTAGACGGTGCACTTAAAACCGATCGAATATCGACTCTGCGCAAACTTTATGACCGTCGCGTTTTTTCGTGAAACCATGCTCATACGACTTACCATGGGCTAATACATCGTGAATGGCCAGTATTTTGAATTTCCGAGACGGTGCACGAAAAATCGATCGAAACACGACTCGCGCGCGACTTCGCGCAAAGTTTATGACCGTCGTATTTTTTTGCGAAAGTGTGCTTGTACGACTTCTCATGGGCTAATAAGACGGGAAAGACCAGTATTTTGAATTTCCGCGACGGTGCACGAAAAACCGATCGAATCTCGACTCGGCGCAAAGTTTATGACCGTCGCGTTTTTTCGTGAAACCATGCTCATACGACTTACCATGGGCTAATACATCGTGAATGGCCAGTATTTTGAATTTCAGAGACGGTGCACGAAAAACCGATCGAAACTCGACTCGCGCGCGACTTCGCGCAAACTTTTTGACAGTCATATTTTTTTGCGAAAGTGTGCTTGTACGACTTCTCATGTGCTAATAAGACGGGAAAGACAAATATTTTGAATTTCCGAGACGGTGCACGAAAAACCGATCGAATATCAACTCTGCGCAAACTTTATGATCGTCGCGTTTTTTCGTGAAACCATGCTCATACGACTTACCATGGGCTAATACATCGTAAATGGCCAGTATTTTGAATTTCTGAGACGGTCACGAAAAACCGATCGAAACTCGACTCGCGCGCGACTTCGCGCAAAGTTTATAACGGTCGCGTTTTTTCGTGAAACCATGCTCATACGACTTACCATGGGCTAATACATCGTGAATGGCCAGTATTTTGAATTTCCGAGACGGTGCACGAAAAACCGATCGAAACTCGACTCGCGCGCGACTTCGCGCAAAGTTTATGACGGTCGCGTTTTTTCGTGAAACCATGCTCATACGACTTACCATGGGCTAATACATCATGAATGGCCAGTATTTTGAATTTCCGAGACGGTGCACGAAAAACCGATCGAAACTCGACTCGCGCGCGACTTCGCGCAAAGTTTTTGACCGTCGTATTTTTTTGCGAAAGCGTGCTTGTATGACTTCTCATGGGCTAATAAGATGGGAAAGACCAGTATTTTGAATTTCAACTCCCGGCTCGAGCATTTTGGCTAGTGATTGAGCCAAACTAAAGCTATCAGGATATTTAGCTCATCAACTTGGGTCGTGACATTTGGTATTTGGGGAGAGTGGTAACACCCCTTAGTCCCACATTGGAAATGTGAGAATATATGAGTGCCTTTAAGGGTTGATGAGTGTACTATTATTAACTCTTGGCTTGAGCATTTTGACCAGTGGTTGGGTCGAACTAAAGCTATCAGGATATTTAGCTATTATCTTTTTGTCTTGGAACAAAGCTCAAATTCTGATAGAGATTCTTCAGGACTCACGATCATGTATGGAGCAAGAATTGAATACAGAGCACCTAACAAGAAGAGAGAAAGATATTTTCACAAGATTCAATTTTTCCATTCGTCAAGAATCACTCGAATAATGATGAAGATTGTAATGTATTATATGGGGCAAAGCTTATATTTTGTGATGTATCCACAAGTAGTCCAGAACAGTCTAGCTATTGCATTTTATTATTTATTAACTTCCTTATGCTACTCTTGGAGATGAGTTTGATGAAGCGTGCCCATTTCACCTTCTTTAGGTGGGGTGCAATCTTCTCGACTACACTAAGAGACTTCAGGCTTTAGTCTATGGCTTGTGTAGACAAAGCTTCTTTGTACAAATCTTTTACAAAATACAATATCTTTACTTACCAAAAAAACAGTATTTTGAATTTCCGAGACGGTGCACGGAAAACCGATCGAATCTCGACTCTGCGCAAAGTTTATCACCGTCGCGTTTTTTCGTGAAACCATGCTCATACGACTTACCATGGGCTAATACATCGTGAATGGCCAGTATTTTGAATTTCCGAGACGGTGCACGAAAAACCGATCGAAACTGGACTCGCGCGCGACTTCGCGCAAAGTTTATGACCGTCGTATTTTTTTGCGAAAGTGTGCTTGTACGACTTCTCATGGGCTAATAAGACGGGAAAGACCCGTATTTTGAATTTCCGAGACGGTGCACTTAAAACCGATCGAATATCGACTCTGCGCAAACTTTATGACCGTCGCGTTTTTTCGTGAAACCATGCTCATACGACTTACCATGGGCTAATACACCGTGAATGGCCAGTCTTTTGAAATTCTGAGACGGTGCACGAAAAACCGATCCAAACTCGACTCGCGCGCGACTTCGCGCAAATTTATGACCGTCGTATTTTTTTGCGAAAGTGTGCTTGTACGACTTCTCATGGGCTAATAAGACGGGAAAGACCAGTATTTTGAATTTCCGCGACGGTGCACGAAAAACCGATCGAATCTCGACTCTGCGCAAAGTTTATGACCGTCGCGTTTTTTTCGTGAAACCATGCTCATACGACTTACCATGGGCTAATACATCGTGAATGGCCAGTATTTTGAATTTCAGAGACGGTGCACGAAAAACCGATCGAAACTCGACTCGCGCGCGACTTCGCGCAAACTTTTTGACAGTCATATTTTTTTGCGAAAGTGTGCTTGTACGACTTCTCATGGGCTAATAAGACGGGAAAGACCAGTATTTTGAATTTCCGAGACGGTGCACGAAAAACCGATCGAATATCGACTCTGCGCAAACTTTATGATCGTCGCATTTTTTCGTGAAACCATGCTCATACGACTTACCATGGGCTAATACATCGTAAATGGCCAGTATTTTTAATTTCTGAGACGGTCACGAAAAACCGATCGAAACTCGACTCACGCGCGACTTCGCGCAAACTTTATGACGGTCGCGTTTTTTCGTGAAACCATGCTCATACGACTTACCATGGGCTAATACATCGTGAATGGCCAGTATTTTGAATTTCTGAGACGGTGCACGAAAAACCGATCGAAACTCGACTCGCGCGCGACTTCGCGCAAAGTTTTTGACCGTCGTATTTTTTTGCGAAAGCGTGCTTGTATGACTTCTCATGGGCTAATAAGATGGGAAAGACCAGTATTTTGAATTTCCGAGACGGTGCACGGAAAACCGATCGAATCTCGACTCTGCGCAAAGTTTATCACCGTCGCGTTTTTTCGTGAAACCATGCTCATACGACTTACCATGGGCTAATACAACGTGAATGGCCAGTATTTTGAATTTCCGAGACGGTGCACGAAAAACCGATCGAAACTGGACTCGCGCGCGACTTCGCGCAAAGTTTATGACCGTCGTATTTTTTTGCAAAAGTGTGCCTGTACGACTTCTCTTGGGCTAATAAGACGGGAAAGACCCGTATTTTGAATTTCCTAGACGGTGCACTTAAAACCGATCGAATATCGACTCTGCGCAAACTTTATGACCGTCGCGTTTTTTCGTGAAACCATGCTCATACGACTTACCATGGGCTAATACATCGTGAATGGCCAGTATTTTGAATTTCCGAGACGGTGCACGAAAAATCGATCGAAACACGACTCGCGCGCGACTTCGCGCAAAGTTTATGACCGTCGTATTTTTTTGCGAAAGTGTGCTTGTACGACTTCTCATGGGCTAATAAGACGGGAAAGACCAGTATTTTGAATTTCCGCGACGGTGCACGAAAAACCGATCGAATCTCGACTCGGCGCAAAGTTTATGACCGTCGCGTTTTTT
Source organism: Ensete ventricosum (assembly GCA_029747655.1). NCBI lineage: Eukaryota > Viridiplantae > Streptophyta > Magnoliopsida > Zingiberales > Musaceae > Ensete > Ensete ventricosum. The sequence goes on along the minus strand of JAQQAF010000008.1, from coordinate 38,796,286 downwards.
CGTGAAACCATGCTCATACGACTTACCATGGGCTAATACATCGTGAATGGCCAGTATTTTGAATTTCAGAGACGGTGCACGAAAAACCGATCGAAACTCGACTCGCGCGCGACTTCGCGCAAACTTTTTGACAGTCATATTTTTTTGCGAAAGTGTGCTTGTACGACTTCTCATGTGCTAATAAGACGGGAAAGACAAATATTTTGAATTTCCGAGACGGTGCACGAAAAACCGATCGAATATCAACTCTGCGCAAACTTTATGATCGTCGCGTTTTTTCGTGAAACCATGCTCATACGACTTACCATGGGCTAATACATCGTAAATGGCCAGTATTTTGAATTTCTGAGACGGTCACGAAAAACCGATCGAAACTCGACTCGCGCGCGACTTCGCGCAAAGTTTATGACGGTCGCGTTTTTTCGTGAAACCATGCTCATACGACTTACCATGGGCTAATACATCGTGAATGGCCAGTATTTTGAATTTCCGAGACGGTGCACGAAAAACCGATCGAAACTCGACTCGCGCGCGACTTCGCGCAAAGTTTATGACGGTCGCGTTTTTTCGTGAAACCATGCTCATACGACTTACCATGGGCTAATACATCATGAATGGCCAGTATTTTGAATTTCCGAGACGGTGCACGAAAAACCGATCGAAACTCGACTCGCGCGCGACTTCGCGCAAAGTTTTTGACCGTCGTATTTTTTTGCGAAAGCGTGCTTGTATGACTTCTCATGGGCTAATAAGATGGGAAAGACCAGTATTTTGAATTTCCGAGACGGTGCACGGAAAACCGATCGAATCTCGACTCTGCGCAAAGTTTATCACCGTCGCGTTTTTTCGTGAAACCATGCTCATACGACTTACCATGGGCTAAAACATCGTGAATGGCCAGTATTTTGAATTTCCGAGACGGTGCACGAAAAACCGATCGAAACTGGACTCGCGCGCGACTTCGCGCAAAGTTTATGACCGTCGTATTTTTTTGCGAAAGTGTGGTTGTACGACTTCTCATGGGCTAATAAGACGGGAAAGACCCGTATTTTGAATTTCCGAGACGGTGCACTTAAAACCGATCGAATATCGACTCTGCGCAAACTTTATGACCGTCGCGTTTTTTCGTGAAACCATGCTCATATGACTTACCATGGGCTAATACACCGTGAATGGCCAGTCTTTTGAAATTCTGAGACAGTGCACGAAAAACCGATCGAAACTCGACTCGCGCGCGACTTCGCGCAAATTTATGACCGTCATATTTTTTTGCGAAAGTGTGCTTGTACGACTTCTCATGGGCTAATAAGACGGGAAAGACCCGTATTTTGAATTTCCGAGACGGTGCACTTAAAACCGATCGAATATCGACTCTGCGCAAAGTTTATGACCGTCGCGTTTTTTCGTGAAACCATGCTCATACGACTTACCATGGGCTAATACATCGTGAATGGCAAGTATTTTGAATTTCCGAGACGGTGCACGAAAAATCGATCGAAACACGACTCGCGCGCGACTTCGCGCAAAGTTTATGACCGTCGTATTTTTTTGCGAAAGTGTGCTTGTACGACTTCTCATGGGCTAATAAGACGGGAAAGACCAGTATTTTGAATTTCCGCGACGGTGCACGAAAAATCGATCGAATCTCGACTCGGCGCAAAGTTTATGACCGTCGCGTTTTTTCGTGAAACCATGCTCATACGACTTACCATGGGCTAATACATCGTGAATGGCCAGTATTTTGAATTTCAGAGAGGGTGCACGAAAAACCGATCGAAACTCGACTCGCGCGCGACTTCGCGCAAACTTTTTGACAGTCATATTTTTTTGCGAAAGTGTGCTTGTACGACTTCTGATGTGCTAATAAGACGGGAAAGACCAGTATTTTGAATTTCCGAGACGGTGCACGAAAAACCGATCGAATATCGACTCTGCGCAAACTTTATGATCGTCGCGTTTTTTCGTGAAACCATGCTCATACGACTTACCATGGGCTAATACATCGTAAATGGCCAGTATTTTGAATTTCTGAGACGGTCACGAAAAACCGATCGAAACTCGACTCGCGCGCGACTTCGCGCAAAGTTTATGACGGTCGCGTTTTTTCATGAAACCATGCTCATATGACTTACCATGGGCTAATACATCGTGAATGGCCAGTATTTTGAATTTCCGAGACGGTGCACGAAAAACCGATCGAAACTCGACTCGCGCGCGACTTCGCGCAAAGTTTTTGACCGTCATATTTTTTTGCGAAAGCGTGCTTGTATGACTTCTCATGGGCTAATAAGATGGGAAACACCAGTATTTTGAATTTCCGAGACGGTGCACGGAAAACCGATCGAATCTCGACTCTGCGCAAAGTTTATCACCGTCGCGTTTTTTCGTGAAACCATGCTCATACGACTTACCATGGGCTAATACATCGTGAATGGCCAGTATTTTGAATTTCCGAGACGGTGCACGAAAAACCGATCGAAACTGGACTCGCGCGCGACTTCGCGCAAAGTTTATGACCGTCGTATTTTTTTGCGAAAGTGTGCTTGTACGACTTCTCATGGGCTAATAAGACGGGAAAGACCCGTATTTTGAATTTCCGAGACGGTGCACTTAAAACCGATCGAATAACGACTCTGCGCAAACTTTATGACCGTCCCGTTTTTTCATGAAACCATGCTCATACGACTTACCATGGGCTAATACACCGTGAATGGCCAGTCTTTTGAAATTCTGAGACGGTGCACGAAAAACCGATCGAAACTCGACTCGCGAGCGACTTCGCGCAAATTTATGACCGTCGTATTTTTTTGCGAAAGTGTGCTTGTACGACTTCTCATGGGCTAATAAGACGGGAAAGACCCGTATTTTGAATTTCCGAGACGGTGCACTTAAAACCGATCGAATATCGACTCTGCGCAAACTTTATGACCGTCGCGTTTTTTCGTGAAACCATGCTCATACGACTTACCATGGGCTAATACATCGTGAATGGCAAGTATTTTGAATTTCCGAGACGGTGCACGAAAAATCGATCGAAACACGACTCGCGCGCGACTTCGCGCAAAGTTTATGACCGTCGTATTTTTTTGCGAAAGTGTGCTTGTACGACTTCTCATGGGCTAATAAGACGGGAAAGACCAGTATTTTGAATTTCCGCGACGGTGCACGAAAAACCGATCGAATCTCGACTCTGCGCAAAGTTTATGACCGTCGCGTTTTTTCGTGAAACCATGCTCATACGACTTACCATGGGCTAATACATCGTGAATGGCCAGTATTTTGAATTTCAGAGACGGTGCACGAAAAACCGATCGAAACTCGACTCGCGCGCGACTTCGCGCAAACTTTTTGACAGTCGTATTTTTTTGCGAAAGTGTGCTTGTACGACTTCTCATGGGCTAATAAGACGGGAAAGACCAGTATTTTGAATTTCCGAGACGGTGCACGAAAAACCGATCGAATATCGACTCTGCGCAAACTTTATGATCGTCGCGTTTTTTCGTGAAACCATGCTCATACGACTTACCATGGGCTAATACATCGTAAATGGCCAGTATTTTGAATTTCTGAGACGGTCACGAAAAACCGATCGAAACTTGACTCGCGCGCGACTTCGCGCAAAGTTTATGACCGTCGTTTTTTTTTTGCGAAAGCGTGCCAGTACGACTTCTCATGGGCTAATAATACGGGAAAGACAAGTATTTTGAATTTCCGAGACGGTGCACGAAAAACCGATCGAAACACGACTCGTGCGCAACTTCGCGCAAAGTTTTTGACCGTCGTATTTTTTTGCGAAAGCATGCTTGTACGACTTCTCGTGGGCTAATAAGACGGGAAAGACCAGTATTTTAAATTTTCGAGACGGTGCACGAAAAACTGATCGAATATCGACTCTGCACAAACTTTATGACCGTCGCGTTTTTTCGTGAAACCATACTCATACGACTTACCATGGGCTAATACATCGTGAATGCCCAGTATTTTGAATTTCCGAGACGGTGCACGAAAAACCGATCGAAACTCGACTCGCGCGCGACTTAGCGCAAATTTTATGACGGTCGAGTTTTTTCGTGAAACCATGCTCATACGACTTAAGGCAGAGGATAAACAGACTGGATGTCAATTCAATATTACCGGTATTTATGCATCTAACAGTATGTCTGACAGGAATGCTCTATGGCGTGATCTGGTTAGCATTTCAAATAGTTATCCTACAGTACCTTGGGTTGTTCTCGGTGACTTTAATACTGTCAGATACACAAATGAGAAAGTGGGGGGTAGAGTGCTTTCCGAATGTCAGCTTCAACATTTTAATGATTGTATAGATACTGCTGCATTGACTGACATGAAATCTGTAGGTGATTGGTTCTCATGGAACAATCAAAGTACTGCTGAAAGAAAAATTATGGCTCGACTTGACAGATGTTTGATAAATCAGGAATGGTTAGCAGTTTTTCCAGATTCACTTCTTGAGTACGGTGCTAAGTTATTTTCGGATCACTCTATTATGCATATACATGCAGATAAAGCACTACCAAGAGTCAAGAAACCTTTTAGATTTTTTAATATGTGGAGTTCTCACCCAAAGTTCCTCGAAGTTATTAAGTCAGCTTGGGACATTAATGTATTTGGTTCTCCCCCTTACATCCTATGTCAAAAACTAAAAGCATGCAAAGCAGCACTGAAGAAGTGGAATTCAACTACATTTGGAAATATCAACGACAGAGTTCAGTTATGCAAGAAAGAACTTATGGCTGTGCAAAGCGAGCTAAATCTTCAACCTCTGGATGCGAATCTTATATACAAAGAGGCTGCTGCTAGAAATAACTTTATGCAAGCTTTGAAGCAGGAGGAATGCTTTTTGAAACAGAAGTCACGACAGCATTGGCTTACTCTAGGGGATTCTAATACGAAGTTTTTCTATGCTGCTATTGCTACCAGAAGGGCTACTAATCGCATCAAAAAATGCAAAGGTATAGATGGTAATCTCATTGAGGATCTGGATGAGGTTAAAAATTACACCGAGCAATTTTTTTATTCCTTACTTAATCAGGAACAGCAGCCTAATAGTATTCATGTTGGGCCTACAAGACGACTTGATTCTGAAGCCCTCTCTCATCTTAATGCCCCAATAACGGATGATGAAATTGTGAAAGTTGTTTTTAAGTCCCCGAAGCACAAAAGCCCTGGTCCAGATGGATTTCCAGCTGAGTTTTATCAAATTGCATGGGCTATTGTAGGCAACGATGTCATAAAAGCTTGTCGACATTTTTTCTCCTCAGGTCACATTCTGAAAGAAATGAATTGCACTTTTATTTCTTTAGTGCCTAAAAATGATGGAGCCGATTCATTGGAGAACTACCGTCCTATTTCACTGTGCAACTTTATTTATAAGGTTATCTCTAAGTTGCTGGCAGATAGACTACAAAAGGTCATGAATAAGGTCATTAGTCCTAATCAGGCTGCTTTTATTAAAGGGAGGAGTATCCATCATAATGTCCTGCTTGCTAATGATTTGGTTAAGGATCTACACTCAAAAACAAGAGGGAAAAAGATCTGTTTTAAAGCTGATTTACGGAAGGCCTTTGACTCAGTCAATAGGCAATTTATTTACATGATGCTCCATAATATGGGCTTCCCTCAGCGCTGGGTTCAATGGATTCAATGTTGCTTGGAAACTCCAAAATTTTCGATTCTCTTTAATGGTTCACCTATTGGCTTCTTCGGGAGTAAGAATGGCATTCGGCAAGGCGATCCACTATCTCCTTATCTTTTTACGATTGCAATGGAAGGACTCAGTTGTATGTTAGAAGAGGCTGTTTCCAATGGCAAAATTAAGGTACCATATTATGGTTCTATTTATATCTCTCACATAACATTTGCTGATGACCTTATTATCTTCCTTCGAGATGATCCAGTTTCTGTGAGTAATCTGGCAGATATTCTTAATGAATTTGGTATAGTTTCTGGTCTTAAGCTAAACCATGCAAAGAGCAAAGTATATGTGGGTGCTTGCATTGACAATAAGGATCATATTGCTCAAACATTGGGAGTTGCTGAAGGAAATTTACCGGTTCCTTACTTGGGTCTCCCACTTATATCCACTGGAATCAACAAAGCCTCCTGTCAGCCTATCATACAAAAAATTAAGAACAGAATTTCCTCTTGGAAAAATAGGCTTCTTTCTAAAGCTGGACGACTTGAACTTATTCGATCTGTGTTGACCTCTTATTCTATTTATTGGTCTCATGCATTCCTTCTACCAGCCGGGCTTCTCCATGATATTGATAAATTACTTATGAACTTCTTTTGGAATGGCACAGATGGTAAGGCAATGCACATGGTGAATTGGGACAGCATTTGCAAACCGAAGGATGAAGGGGGGCTGAATCTTCGACATATTAGAGATTGGAATAAAGCTTGTATGGTAAAGCAATTATGGGATATTTTACAAAACAAGTCTTCCTTATGGTCACAATGGGTTTTTGCTAGGTACCTTACCAAGGAATCAATCTGGGAAGTATCTGCAAAAACATCTCATTCTGCTGCTTGGAAAGGAATTCTAAAGGCAAGGAGATGGCTACGTAACAATATTTCTTATGTGATTTCTTCTGGAACCAATATTAATATGTGGTATGATCCTTGGGTGAATGGGAAAAGCATATTTCAGATATTTGGTGATAGAGTACGACAGGATCTGGGGGCTCCCAAAGACTGGAAGGTTTCTGAATTCATTAACAATGGTACTTGGTGTCTTCCCAACCCTACCTCCCCTGACATGTTATTACTTTGGCCGACTATTAGGGCTATTACAATCAAGAACAACTCTTCAGATATGCTTATTTGGCTTCATGATAACGGTAAATTTAGTGCTACATCTGCATGGAACCAAATTAGACGACGAAACAACAAGTGGATCCAAAGTAGTTGGACATGGGATAGTCCATGCTCACAGCGACATTCCTTATGTACATGGCAGGCCCTTCTCGGCAAACTTCCTACGATGGACAATATGCAGCGAAGAGGTATTTATATTGTAAATCGGTGCTCTTTGTGTATGCAAAATGAAGAAAGTGTTGACCATCTCTACTTTGCTTGTGATTATTCATCTTGGATATGGAAGGAGATCTTGAAGCGATTTGATTTTCAAAGGCTACCACGGCCAAACTTGCATCATGAATTAGAAATGCTTATGCAAAGCTTCTCAAGAAAGGGGCCTCTTACACAACTAGCACGAATTATATTCAGATGTGCTATTTGGTGGATTTGGAAGGAGAGGTGTGGCAGAATTTTTGAGTGTCACAACATGAAGAAAGCTCAAATTCTGATAGAGATTCTTCAGGACTCACGATCATGTATGGAGCAAGAATTGAATACAGAGCACCTAACAAGAAGAGAGAAAGATATTTTCACAAGATTCAATTTTTCCATTCGTCAAGAATCACTCGAATAATGATGAAGATTGTAATTATATGGGGCAAAGCTTATATTTTGTGATGTATCCACAAGTAGTCCAGAACAGTCTAGCTATTGCATTTTATTATTTATTAACTTCCTTATGCTACTCTTGGAGATGAGTTTGATGAAGCGTGCTCACTTCACCTTCTTTAGGTGGGGTGCAATCTTCTCGACTACACTAAGAGACTTCAGGCTTTAGTCTATGGCTTGTGTAGACAAAGCTTCTTTGTACAAATCTTTTACAAAATACAATATCTTTACTTACCAAAAAAAAAATGCTCATACGACTTACCATGGGCTAAGACATCGTGAATGGCCAGTATTTTGAATTTCCGAGACGGTGCACGAAAAACCGATCGAAATTCGACTCGCGCGCGACTTCGCGCAAAGTTTTTGACCGTCGTATTTTTTTTGCGAAAGCGTGCTTGTATGACTTCTCATGGGCTAATAAGATGGGAAAGACCAGTATTTTGAATTTCCGAGACGGTGCACGGAAAACCGATCGAATCTCGACTCTGCGCAAAGTTTATGACCGTCGCATTTTTTCGTGAAACCATGCTCATACGACTTACCATGGGCTAATACATCGTGAATGGCCAGTATTTTGAATTTCCGAGACGGTGCACGAAAAACCGATCGAAACTCGACTCGCGCGCGACTTCGCGCAAAGTTTATGACCGTCGTATTTTTTTGCGAAAGTGTGCTTGTACGACTTCTCATGGGCTAATAAGACGGGAAAGACCCGTATTTTGAATTTCCGAGACGGTGCACTTAAAACCGATCGAATATCGACTCTGCGCAAACTTTATGACCGTCGCGTTTTTTCGTGAAACCATGCTCATACGACTTACCATGGGCTAATACACCGTGAATGGCCAGTCTTTTGAAATTCTGAGACGGTGCACGAAAAACCGATCGAAACTCGACTCGCGCGCGACTTCGCGCAAAGTTTATGACCGTCGTATTTTTTTTGCTAAAGCGTGCCTGTACGACTTCTCATGGGCTAATAAGACGGGAAAGACAATTATTTTGAATTTCCGAGACGGTGCACGAAAAACCGATCGAAACTCGACTTAGCGCAAAGTTTATGACCGTCGCTTTTTATCGTGAAACCATGCTCATACGACTTACCATGGGCTAATACACCGTGAATGGCCAGTCTTTTGAAATTCTGAGACGGTGCACGAAAAACCGATCGAAACTCGACTCGCGCGCGACTTCGCGCAAAGTTTATGACCGTCGTATTTTTTTTGCTAAAGCGTGCCTGTACGACTTCTCATGGGCTAATAAGACGGGAAAGACAATTATTTTGAATTTCCGAGATGGTGCACGAAAAACCGATCGAATATCGACTCTGCGCAAACTTTATGACCGTCACGTTTTTTCGTGAAACCATGCTCATACGACTTACCATGGGCTAATACATCGTGAATGGCCTGTATTTTGAATTTCCGAGACGGTGCACGAAAAATCGATCGAAACACGACTCGCGCGCGACTTCGCGCAAAGTTTATGACCATCGTATTTTTTTGCGAAAGTGTGCTTGTACGACTTCTCATTGGCTAATAAGACGGGAAAGACCAGTATTTAGAATTTCCGCGACGGTGCACGAAAAACCGATCGAATCTCGACTCTGCGCAAAGTTTATAACCGTCGCGTTTTTTCGTGAAACCATGCTCATACGACTTACCATGGGCGAATACATCGTGAATGGCCAGTATTTTGAATTTCAGAGACGGTGCACGAAAATCCGATCGAAACTCGACTCGCGCGCGACTTCGCGCAAACTTTTTGACAGTCGTATTTTTTTGCGAAAGTTTGCTTGTACGACTTCTCATGGGCTAATAAGACGGGAAAGACCAGTATTTTGAATTTCCGAGACGGTGCACGAAAAACCGATCGAATATCGACTCTGCGCAAACTTTATGATCGTCGCGTTTTTTCGTGAAACCATGCTCATACGACTTACCATGGGCTAATACATCGTAAATGGCCAGTATTTTGAATTTCTGAGACGGTCACGAAAAACCGATCGAAACTCGACTCGCGCGCGACTTCCCGCAAAGTTTATGACCGTCGTTTTTTTTTTGCGAAAGCGTGCCTGTACGACTTCTCAAGGGCTAATAAGACGGGAAAGACCAGTATTTTGAATTTCCAAGACGGTGCACGAAAAACCGATCGAAACTCGACTCGTGCGCGACTTCGCGCAAAGTTTTTGACCGTCGTATTTTTTGGCGAAAGCATGCTTGTACGACTTCTCATGGGCTAATAAGATGGGAAAGACAAGTATTTTAAATTTCCGAGACGGTGCACGAAAAACCGATCGAATATCGACTCTGCACAAACTTTATGACCGTCGCGTTTTTTCGTGAAACCATGCTAATACGACTTACCATGGGCTAATACATCATGAATGACTAGTATTTTGAATTTCTGAGACGGTCACGAAAAACCGATCGAAACTCGACTCGCGCGCGACTTCGCGCAAAGTTTATGACCGTCGTTTTTTTTTTGCTAAAGCGTGCCTGTACGACTTCTCAAGGGCTAATAAGACGGGAAAGACCAGTATTTTGAATTTCCAAGACGGTGCACGAAAAACCGATCGAAATTCGACTCGCGCGCGACTTCGCGCAATGTTTATGACCGTCGTATTTTTTTGCGAAAGCGTGCCTGTACGACTTCTCATGGGCTAATAAGATGGGAAAGGCCAGTATTTTGAATTTCCGAGACGGTGCACGAAAAACCGATCAAATCTCGACTCTGCGAAAAGTTTATGACCGTCGCGTTTTTTCATGAAACCATGCTCTTACGACTTACCATGGGCTAATACATCGTGAATGGCCAGTATTTTGAATTTCCGAGACGGTGCACGAAAAACCGATCGAATCTCGACTCTGCGCAAAGTTTATGACCGTCGCGTTTTTTCGTGAAACCATGCTAATACGACTTACCATGGGCTAATACATCGTGAATGGCCAGTATTTTGAATTTCCGAGACGGTGCACGAAAAACCGATCGAAACTCGACTCGCGCGCGACTTCGCGCAAAGTTTATGACCATCGTATTTTTTTGCGAAAGCGTGCCTGTACGACTTCTCATGGGCTAATAAGACAGGAAAGACCAGTATTTTGAATTTCCGAGACGGTGCACAAAAAACCGATCGAATCTCGACTCTGCGCAGAGTTTATGACCGTCGCGTTTTTTCGTGAAACCATGCTCATACGACTTACCATGGGCTACATCGTGAATGGCCAGTATTTTGAATTTCCGAGACGGTGCACGAAAAACCGATCGAATCTCGACTCTGCGCAAAGTTTATGACCGTCGCGTTTTTTCGTGAAACCATGCTCATACGACTTACCATGGGCTAATACATCGTGAATGGCCAGTATTTTGAATTTCCGAGACGGTGCACGAAAAACCGATCGAAACTCGACTCGCGCGCGACTTCGCGCAAAGTTTATGACCATCGTATTTTTTTGCGAAAGTGTGCTTGTACGACTTCTCATGGGCTAATAAGACGGGAAAGACCAGTATTTTGAATTTCCGAGACGGTGCACTTAAAACCGATCGAATATCGACGCTGCGCAAACTTTATGACCGTCGCGTTTTTTTGTGAAACCATGCTAATACGACTTACCATGGGCTAATACACCGTGAATGGCCAGTCTTTTGAATTTCCGAGACGGTGCACGAAAAACCGATCGAAACTCGACTCGCGCGCGACTTCGCGCAAAGTTTATGACCGTCGTATTTTTTTTGCGAAAGCGTGCCTGTACGACTTCTCATGGGCTAATAAGATGGGAAAGACCAGTATTTTGAATTTCCGAGACGGTGCACGAAAAACCGATAGAATCTCGACTCTGCGCAAAGTTTATGACCGTCACATTTTTTCGTGAAACCATGCTCATAAGACTTACCATGGGCTAATACATCATGAATGGCTAGTATTTTGAATTTCCGAGACGGTGCACGAAAAACCGATCGAAACTCGACTCGCGCGCGACTTAGCGTAAAGTTTATGACGGTCGCGTTTTTTCATGAAACCATGCTCATACGACTTACCATGGGCTAATACATCGTGAATGGCCAGTATTTTGAATTTCCGAGACGGTGCACGAAAAACCGATCGAAACTAGATTCGCGCGCGACTTCGCGAAAAGTTTGACCGTCGTATTTTTTTGCGAAAGCGTGCCTGTACGACTTCTCATGGGCTAATAAGACGGGAAAGACAAGTATTTTGAATTTCCGAGACGGTGCACGAAAAACCGATAGAATCTCGACTCTGCGCAAAGTTTATGACCGTCGCGTTTTTTCGTGAAACCATGCTCATACGACTTACCATGGGCTAATACATCGTGAATGGCCAGTATTTTGAATTTTCGAGACGGTGCACGAAAAACCGATCGAAACTCGACTCGCGAGCGACTTCGCGCAAAGTTTATGACCGTCGTATTTTTTTGCGAAAGTGTGCTTGTACGACTTCTCATGGGCTAATAAGACAGGAAGGACCAGTATTTTGAATTTCCGAGACGGTTCACGAAAAACCGATCGAATATCGACTCTGCGCAAACTTTCTGACCGTCGCGTTTTTTCGTGAAACCATGCTCATACGACTTACCATGGGCTAATACACCGTGAATGGCTAGTCTTTTGAATTTCCGAGACGGTGCACGAAAAACCGATCGAAACTCGACTCGCGCGCGACTTCGCGCAAAGTTTACGACCGTCGTTTTTTTTTTGCGAAAGCATTCCTGTACGACTTCTCATGGGCTAATAAGACGGGAAAAACAAGTATTTTGAATTTCCGAGACGGTGCACGAAAAACAGATCGAAACTCGACTCGCGCGCGACGTCGCGCAAAGTTTTTGACCGTCGTATTTTTTTGCGAAAGCGTCCTTGTACGACATCTCATGGGCTAATAAGACGGGAAAGACCAGTATTTCGAATTTCCGAGACAGTGCACGAAAAACCGATCGAAAATCGACCCGCGCGCGACTTCGCGCAAAGTTTTTGACCATCGTATTTTTTTGCGAAAGCATGCTTGTACGACTTCTCATGGGCTAATAAGACAGGAAAGACCAGTATTTTGAATTTCGAGACGGTGCACTTAAAACCGATCGAATATCGACGCTGCGCAAACTTTATGACCGTCGCGTTTTTTTGTGAAACCATGCTCATACGACTTACCATGGGCTAATACACCGTGAATGGCCAGTCTCTTGAATTTCCGAGACGGTGCACGAAAAACCGATCGAAACTTGACTCGCGCGCGACTTCGCGCAAAGTTTATGACCGTCGTATTTTTTTTGCGAAAGCGTGCCTGTACGACTCCTCATGGGCTAATAAGATGGGAAAGACCAGTATTTTGAATTTCCGAGACGGTGCACGAAAAACCGATAGAATCTCGACTCTGCGCAAAGTTTATGACCGTCACTTTTTTCGTGAAACCATGCTCATAGGACTTACCATGGGCTAATACATCGTGAATGGCCAGTATTTTGAATTTCCGATACGGTGCACGAAAAACCGATCGAAACTCGACTCGCGCGCGACTTAGCGCAAAGTTTATGACGGTCGCGTTTTTTCATGAAACCATGCTCATACGACTTACCATGGGCTAATACATCGTGAATGGCCAGTATTTTGAATTTCCGAGACGGTGCACGAAAAACCGATCGAAACTAGATTCGCGCGCGACTTCGCGAAAAGTTTATGACCGTCGTATTTTTTTGCGAAAGCGTGCCTGTACGACTTCTCATGGGCTAATAAGACGGGAAAGACAATTATTTTGAATTTCCGAGACGGTGCACGAAAAACCGATAGAATCTCGACTCTGCGCAAAGTTTATGACCGTCGCGTTTTTTCATGAAACCATGCTCATACGACTTACCATGGGCTAATACATCGTGAATGGCCAGTATTTTGAATTTTCGAGACGGTGCACGAAAAACCGATCGAAACTCGACTCGCGCGCGACTTCGCGCAAAGTTTATGACCGTCGTATTTTTTTGCGAAAGTGTGCTTGTACGACTTCTCATGGGCTAATAAGACGGGAAAGACCAATATTTTGAATTTCCGAGACGGTTCACGAAAAACCGATCGAATATCGACTCTGCGCAAACTTTATGACCGTCGCGTTTTTTCGTGAAACCATGCTCATATGACTTACCATGGGCTAATACACCGTGAATGGCCAGTCTTTTGAATTTCCGAGACGGTGCACGAAAAACCGATCGAAACTCGACTCGCGCGTGACTTCGCGCAAAGTTTACGACCGTCGTTTTTTTTTTTGCGAAAGCGTGCCTGTACGACTTCTCATGGGCTAATAAGACGGGAAAAATAAGTATTTTGAATTTCCGAGACGGTGCACGAAAAACCGATCGAAACACGACTCGTGCGCAACTTCGCGCAAAGTTTTTGTCCGTCGTATTTTTTTGCGAAAGCATCCTTGTACGACTTCTCATGGGCTAATAAGACGGGAAAGACCAGTATTTTAAATTTCAGAGACGGTGCACGAAAAACCGATCGAATATCGACTCTGCACAAACTTTATGACCGTCGCGTTTTTTCATGAAACCATACTCATACGACTTACCATGGGCTAATACATCGTGAATGGCCAGTATTTTGAATTTCCGAGACGGTGCACGAAAAACCGATCGAAACTCGACTCGCGCGCGACTTAGCGCAAAGTTTATGACGGTCGCATTTTTTCGTGAAACCATGCTCATACGACTTACCATGGGCTAATACATCGTGAATGGCCAGTATTTTGAATTTCCGAGACAGTGCACGAAAAACCGATCGAAACTCGACTCGCGCGCGACTTCGCGCAAAGTTTTTGACCGTCGTATTTTTTTGCGAAAGCGTGCTTGTATGACTTCTCAAGGGCTAATAAGATGGGAAAGACCAGTATTTTGAATTTCCGAGACGGTGCACGAAAAACCGATCGAATCTCGACTCTGCGCAAAGTTTATGACCGTCGCGTTTTTTCGTGAAACCATGCTCATACGACTTACCATGGGCTAATACATCGTGAATGGCCAGTATTTTGAATTTCCGAGACGGTGCACGAAAAATCGATCGAAACTCGACTCGCGCGCGACGTCGCGCAATGTTTTTGACCGTCGTATTTTTTTGCGAAAGCGTGCTTGTATGACTTCTCATGGGCTAATAAGACGGGAAAGACGAGTATTTTGAATTTCCGAGACGGTGCACGAAAAACCGATCGAATCTCGACTCTGCGCAACATTTATGACCGTCGCGTTTTTTCGTGAAACCATGCTCATACGACTTACCATGGGCTAATACATCGTGAATGGCCAGTATTTTAAATTTCCGAGACGGTGCACGAAAAACCGATCGAAACTCGACTCGCGCGCGACTTCGCGCAAAGTTTATGACCGTCGTATTTTTTTGCGAAAGTGTGCTTGTACGACTTCTCATGGGCAAATAAGACGGGAAAGACCAGTATTTTGAATTTCCGAGACGGTGCACTTAAAACCGATCGAATATCGACTCTGCGCAAACTTTATGACCGTCGCGTTTTTTCGTGAAACCATGCTCATACGACTTACCATGGGCTAATACACCGTGAATGGCCAGTCTTTTGAATTTCCGATACGGTGCACGAAAAACAGATCGAAACTCGACTCGCGCGCGACTTCGCGCAAAGTTTATGACCGTCGTATTTTTTTTGCGAAAGCGTGCCTGTACGACTTCTCATGGGCTAATAAGATGAGAAAGACCAGTATTTTGAATTTCCGAGACGGTGCACGAAAAACCTATCGAATCTCGACTCAGCGCAAAGTTTATGACCGTCGCGTTTTTTCGTGAAACCATGCTCATACGACTTACCATGGGCTAATACATCGTGAATGGCCAGTATTTTGAATTTCCGAGACGGTGCACGAAAAACCGATCGAAACTCGACTCTCGCGCGACTTAGCGCAAAGTTTATGACGGTCGTGTTTTTTCGTGAAACCATGCTCATACGACTTACCATGGGCTAATACATCGTGAATGGCCAGTATTTCGAATTTCTGAGACGGTGCACGAAAAACCGATCGAAAATAGATTCGCGCGCGACTTCGTGCAAAGTTTATGACCGTCGTATTTTTTTCCGAAAGCATGCCTGTACGACTTCTCATGGGCTAATAAGATGGGAAAGACCAGTATTTTGAATTTCCGAGACGGTGCACGAAAAACCGATCGAATATCGACTCTGCGCAAACTTTATGGCCGTCGCGTTTTTTCGTGAAACCATGCTCATACGACTTACCATGGGCTAATACACCGTGAATGGCCAGTCTTATCAATTTCTGAGACGGTGCACGAAAAACCGATCGAAACTCGACTCGCGCGCGACTTCGCGCAAAGTTTATGACCGTCGTATTTTTTTTGCGAAAGCGTGCCTGTACGACTTCTCATGGGCTAATAAGACGGGAAAGACAAGTATTTTGAATTTCCTAGACGGTGCACGAAAAACCGATCGAAACTCGACTCTGCGCAAAGTTTATGACCGTCGCTTTTTTCGTGAAACCATGCTCATACGACTTACCATGGGCTAATACATCGTGAATGGCCAGTATTTTGAATTTCCGAGACGGTGCACGAAAAACCGATCGAAACACGACTCGCGCGCGACTTCGCGCAAAGTTTATGACCGTCGTATTTTTTTGCGAAAGTGGCTTGTACGACTTCTCATGGGCTAATAAGACGGGAAAGACCAGTATTTTGAATTTCCGAGACGGTGCACGAAAAACCGATCGAATATCGACTCTGCACAAACTTTATTACCGTCGCGTTTTTTCGTGAAACCATGCTCATACGACTTACCATGTAGCATACATCGTGAATGGCCAGTATTTTGAATTTCCGAGCCGGTGCACGAAAAACCGATCGAAACTCGACTCTGCGCAAAGTTTATGACCGTCGCTTTTTTCGTGAAACCATGCTCATACGACTTACCATGGGCTAATACATCGTGAATGGCCAGTATTTTGAATTTCCGAGACGGTGCACGAAAAACCGATCGAAACACGACTCGCGCGCGACTTCGCGCAAAGTTTATGACCGTCGTATTTTTTTGCGAAAGTGTGCTTGTATGACTTCTCATGGTCTAATAAGACGGGAAAGGCCAGTATTTTGAATTTCCGAGACGGTGCACGAAAAACCGATCGAATCTCGACTCTGCACAAACTTTATTACCGTCGCGTTTTTTCATGAAACCATGCTCATACGACTTACCATGGGCCAATACATCGTGAATGGCCAGTATTTTGAATTTCCGAGCCGGTGCACGAAAAACCTATCGAAACTCGACTCGCGCGCGACTTCGCGCAAATTTATGACCGTCGTATTTTTTTGCGAAAACGTGCCTGTACGACTTCTCATGGGCTAATAAGACTGGAAAGACCAGTATTTTGAATTTCCGAGACGCTGCACGAAAAACCGATCGAATCTCAACTCTGCGCAAAGTTTATGACCGTCGCGTTTTTTCGTGAAACCATGCTCATACGACTTACCATGGGCTAATACATCGTGAATGGCCAGTATTTTGAATTTCCGAGACGGTGCACGAAAAACCGATCGAAACTCGACTCGCGCGCGACTTCGCGCAAAGTTTTTGACCGTCGTATTTTTTTGCCAAAGCGTGCTTGTATGACTTCTCATGGGCTAATAAGACGGGAAAGACCAGTATTTTGAATTTCCGAGACGGTGCACGAAAAACCGATCGAATCTCGACTCTGCGCAAAGTTTATCACCGTCGCGTTTTTTCGTGAAACCATGCTCATACGACTTACCATGGGCTAATACATCGTGAATGGCCAGTATTTTGAATTTCCGAGATGGTGCACGAAAAACCGATCGAAACACGACTCGCGCGCGACTTCGCGCAAAGTTTATGACCGTCGTATTTTTTTGCGAAAGTGGCTTGTACGACTTCTCATGGGCTAATAAGACGGGAAAGACCAGTATTTTGAATTTCCGAGACGGTGCACGAAAAACCGATCGAATATCGACTCTGCACAAACTTTATTACCGTCGCGTTTTTTTCGTGAAACCATGCTCATACGACTTACCATGTAGCAAACAGAGAGACGGTGCACGCATCTGCTTCGGAATGGGGAGCAATGGGCCTGCGTTCCCTTGTGTGCGTGCGTGAGTGCTCTGCTCTGCTTGGGCTTGCGCTTGCGATCGACGCTGGGGGCGGCAACCTCTTCCCTTGCGCTTGTGCTTGCGATTGCTCCCTTGGGCGATTTCTCCTCTGCGATCGCTCCGCGGCGAGTGGAAGGCCGGCGGTCGCTTCTGCAATCAGCGATTCCAGGCCGGGAATCGGCGATTTCAGGCGTGGAAGGGCGGCGGCTCTTCTCCCCTAGGCGCGGGACGGACTCTAGGGCAAGAAACGGTGGAAGCTGCCCTGCGATTGGGGCTGGGTTCACTGCCGCTTCCTAAGGCAACTCCAGCGTGGAAAGGGCGACGGCTGCTTCTGCAATCGGCGTGGAAGGGGCGACGGCTGCGACATTAGTGTGGGCAGGGTGGTGGCTTCCTCTCCCCTAGGCGGCCGGCGGTCTCTAGGGCGAGCGACGCCATGGATGCGAGCGGCCGGACGCGGCACTCTGCTTCGCATCCTCTGTTCCAGCGGGATGCTCCTCCGCTGGCTTCTTCCCAGCGGCTGATTGCTTCACAGCAGAACACCCCTCTCCAGCAACAGCGGGAGAGGGTTGCTCCTCAGCCGCTGGTTACTTCACCGCGGGAGGGGGTTGCTCCTCTCCAACAGCCGCTGGTTCCTCCCCAGCAGCTTAGGCCGGTTTCACACCTGGATGTTCCACCGCTGATTTCTTCTTCTCGACGGGATGCTCCTTCAATGAACCAGGCCCGAGGTCGTTCACGATCTAGATCACGACCTCCACCTCCTATTTCCCGAGATCCGAAGCCTTGGAGTAGCCTCTTCAAGGCTCCAGTGGGTAGTCCGGATCTTCGACTGGACTTTTTTGCTCCAGAAGTACAGGCTGACCAGAAGATTGCTGTGTATGAGGCTATTGATTCCGACGAACTAATTGAGACATGGTCAATGGCAATTGTGGGCTACGTTGTTGGACTAAGAACATCCTTTTTCCCACTATCCTCATACATCAGAACTCGATGGGGAATATCAACATTTGATCTTCATATGTTGGAGACCGGATTCTTCGTATGCAGGCTTTATTCGGAAGAAGATTTACAACGGGTCCTTGAAGGATTTTGGACTATCCGTGGTCATCCAATGATACTGCGACGCTGGGCACCTGATGTGAGATTGGAGTTAGACAGTCTACAATCTATCCCAATATGGATTTCTTTCCATGGACTTCCACTACATCTCTGGGGTCGTCGTTTTATTGCAAAGCTTTGCAGCACCCTGGGACAGCCATTGTATCTTGATAAGGCAACAGCTTCGCAAACGAGATTGACCTTTGCCAGAGCTTGTGTAATGGTTTCTTCTGATGAGGAACTGCCGAATGATGTTTCTTACCGTGATCTTGATGGGAGCACCCGAAAGGTGAAAGTCTCATATTCTTGGAAGCCACAACGATGCAAGGTTTGTCTATCTTTTGGACATGTAAATGGTGCCTGCCAACAGCCTTCACAAAAAATCACACAGGTCTACCGACCACGCCAAGAGCCACAGAATGGGGTCACTACCACTAATCCAAGCACTGATACTCCAGTGCCAACAGTGGTGATGGCGGAGAAGATGATTGAACACTCTGACTCGTTGGGGCAGCGACACGAACAAGAGAAAGACAAGTCAGGACTTCCATCTTTACCTATTATATCAGAGACTTTCACTGCAGGAGCTTCCCAAGGTTCTCACTCCCCAATAATAACCTCGCCTTCACAAATCACTCTTTCAGATAATCAGGAAATTTCATTTCAACAACCTCTTGGGAACCAAGACATTGTAACTCACCAAACTCATCGCTCTTCGACACATCCCGCTATTCAGGACTCCTTGCCTCAAGGTACGCAAAAATTTAAACATTTGCAAGCTGTGGATGAGGTGGATAAATATAGGAATAAAGGATTAAAGGGTAAAGATATTATGCGAGAGGACCATGCAAAATCAAAGGATAAGAAAAAGGATGGTAGTGTCCTCCCAAAATCGCATGCTCTTCCTTCTATCTAGTATTGATGAAAATAAGCTGTTGGAATGTTCGTGGACTTAATAAGACTGAGAAATGTCGGGAGCTCAATAGAATAATCCGATCTGCTGCATGTGACATGGTGATTCTTGTGGAAACAAAAATTAAACCTCATCGTGTTCGAGTTCAGAAGAATTTAATATGGCCTGAGGCAGAACTTTTTACTAATGATTCTCAGGATACTTATGGTCGAGTTTGGGTCTTATGGCATCCTAACCTTGTTACTGCTTGGTTTATTTCTGCTACTAATCAATTCATTCATCTTAAGGCAGAGGATAAACAGACTGGATGTCAATTCAATATTACCGGTATTTATGCATCTAACAGTATGTCTGACAGGAATGCTCTATGGCGTGATCTGGTTAGCATTGCAAATAGTTATCCTACAGTACCATGGGCTGTTCTCGGTGACTTTAATACTGTCAGATACACAAATGAGAAAGTGGGGGGTAGAGTGCTTTCCGAATGTCAGCTTCAACATTTTAATGATTGTATAGATACTGCTGCATTGACTGACATGAAATCTGTAGGTGATTGGTTCTCATGGAACAATCAAAGTACTGCTGAAAGAAAAATTATGGCTCGACTTGACAGATGTTTGATTAATCAGGAATGGTTAGCAGTTTTCCCAGATTCACTTCTTGAGTATGGTGCTAAGTTATTTTCGGATCACTCTATAATGCATATACATGCAGATAAAGCACTACCCAGAGTAAAGAAACCTTTTAGATTTTTTAATATGTGGAGTTCTCACCCAAAGTTCCTCGAAGTTATTAAGTCAGCTTGGGACATTAATGTATTTGGTTCTCCCCCTTACATCCTATGTCAAAAACTAAAAGCATGCAAAGCAGCACTTAAGATGTGGAATTCAACTACATTTGGAAATATCAACGACAGGGTTCAGTTATGCAAGAAAGAACTTATGGCTGTGCAAAGCGAGCTGAATCTTCAACCTCTGGATGAGAATCTTATATACAAAGAGGCTGCTGCTAGAAATAACTTTATGCAAGCTTTGAAGCAGGAGGAATGCTTTTTGAAACAGAAGTCACGACAGCATTGGCTTACTCTAGGGGATTCTAATACGAAGTTTTTCTATGCTGCTATTGCTACCAGAAGGGCTACTAATCGCATCAAAAAATGCAAAGGTATAGATGGTAATCTCATTGAGGATCTGGATGAGGTTAAAAATTACACCAAGCAATTTTTTTATTCCTTACTCAATCAGGAACAGCAGCCTAATAGTATTCATGTTGGGCCTACAAGACGACTTGATTCTGAAGCCCTCTCTCATCTTAATGCCCCAATAACGGATGATGAAATTGTGAAAGTTGTTTTTAAGTCTCCGAAGCACAAAAGCCCTGGTCCAGATGGATTTCCAGCTGAGTTTTATCAAATTGCATGGGCTATTGTAGGCAACGATGTCATAAAAGCTTGTCGACATTTTTTCTCCTCAGGTCATATTCTTAAAGAAATGAATTGCACTTTTATTTCTTTAGTGCCTAAAAATGATGGAGCCGATTCATTGGAGAACTACCGTCCTATTTCACTGTGTAACTTTATTTATAAGGTTATCTCTAAGTTGCTGGCAGATAGACTACAAAAGGTCATGAATAAGGTCATTAGTCCTAATCAGGCTGCTTTTCTTAAAGGGAGGAGTATCCATCATAATGTCCTGCTTGCTAATGATTTGGTTAAGGATCTACATTCTAAAACAAGAGGGAAAAAGATCTGTTTTAAAGCTGATTTACGAAAGGCCTTTGACTCAGTCAATAGGAATTTTATTTACATGATGCTCCATAATATGGGCTTCCCTCAGCACTGGGTTAAATGGATTCAATGTTGCTTGGAAACTCCAAAATTTTCGATTCTCTTTAATGGTTCACCTATTGGCTTCTTTGGGAGTAAGAATGGCATTCGGCAAGGCGATCCACTATCTCCTTATCTTTTTACCATTGCAATGGAAGGGCTCAGTTGTATGTTAGAAGAGGCTGTTTCCAATGGCAAAATTAAGGTACCACATTATGGTTCTGTTTATATCTCTCACATAACATTTGCCGATGACCTTATTATCTTCCTTCGAGATGATCCAGTTTCTGTGAGTAATCTGGCAGATATTCTTAATGAATTTGGTAAAGTTTCTGGTCTTAAACTAAACCATGCAAAGAGCAAAGTATATGTGGGTGCTTGCATTGTCAATAAGGATCATATTGCTCAAACATTGGGAGTGGCTGAAGGAAATTTACCGGTTCCTTACTTGGGTCTCCCACTTATATCCACTGGAATCAACAAAGTCTCCTGTCAGCCTATCCTACAAAAAATTAAGAACAGAATTTCCTCTTGGAAAAATAGGCTTCTTTCTAAAGCTGGACGACTTGAACTTATTCGATCAGTGTTGATCTCTTATTCTATTTATTGGTCTCATGCATTCCTTCTACCTGTCGGGCTTCTCCATGATATTGATAAATTACTTATGAACTTCTTTTGGAATGACACAGATGGTAAGGCAATGCACATGGTGAATTGGGACAACATTTGCAAACCGAAGGATGAAGGAGGGCTGAATCTTCGATAAATTAGAGATTGGAATAAAGCTTGTATGGTAAAGCAATTATGGGATATTTTACAAAACAAGTCTTCCTTATGGTCACAATGGGTTTTTGCTAGGTACCTAACCAAGGAATCAATCTGGGAAACATCTGCAAAAACATCTCATTCTGCTGCTTGGAAAGGAATTCTGAAGGCAAGGCGATGGCTACGTAACAATATTTCTTATGTGATTTCTTCTGGAACCAATATTAATATGTGGTATGATCCTTGGGTGAATGGGAAAAGTATATTTCAGATATTTGGTGATAGAGTACGACAGGATCTGGGGGCTCCCAAAGACTGGAAGGTTTCTGAATTCATTAACAATGGTACATGGTGTCTTCCCAACCCTACCTCCCCTGACATGTTATTACTTTGGCCGACTATTAGGGCTATTCCAATCAAGAACAACTCTTCAGATATGCTTATTTGGCTTCATGATAACGGTAAATTTAGTGCTACATCTGCATTGAACCAAATTAGACGACGAAACAACAAGTGGATCCAAAGTAGTTGGACATGGGATAGTCCATGCTCACAGCGACATTCCTTATGTACATGGCAGGCCCTTCTCAACAAACTTCCTACGATAGACAATATGCAGCGAAGAGGTATTTATATTGTAAATCGGTGCTCTCTGTGTTTGCAAAATGAAGAAAGTGTTGACCATCTCTACTTTGCTTGTGATTATTCATCATGGATATGGAAGGAGATCTTGAAGCGATTTGATTTTCAAAGGCTACCACGTCCAAACTTGCATCATGAATTAGAAATGCTTATGCAAAGCTTCTCAAGAAAGGGGCCTCTTACACAACTAGCAAGAATTATATTCAGATGTGCCATTTGGTGGATTTGGAAGGAGAGGTGTGGCAGAATTTTTGAGTGTCACAACATGAACAAAGCTCAAATTCTGATAGAGATTCTTCAGGACTCACGATCATATATGGAGCAAGAATTGAATACAGAGCACCTAACAAAAAGAGAGAAAGATATTTTCACAAGATTCAATTTTTCCATTCGTCAAGAATCACTCGAATAATGATGAAGATTGTAATGTATTATATGGGGCAAAGCTTATATTTTGTGATGTATCCACAAGTGGTCCAGAACAGTCTAGCTATTGCATTTTTATTTATTAACTTCCTTGTGCTACTCTTGGAGATGAGTTCGATGAAGCGTGCCCACTTCACCTTCTTTAGGTGGGGTGCAATCTTCTCGACTACACTAAGAGACTTCAGGCTTTAGTCTATGGCTTGTGTAGACAAAGCTTCTTTGTACAAATCTTTTACAAAATACATTATCTTTACTTACCAAAAAAAGAATATCGACTCTGCACAAACTTTATGACCGTCGCGTTTTTTCGTGAAACCATACTCATACGACTTACCATGGGCTAATACATCGTGAATGGCCAGTATTTTGAATTTCTGAGACGGTGCACGAAAAACCGATCGAAACTCGACTCGCGCGCGACTTAGCGCAAAGTTTATGACGGTCGCGTTTTTTCGTGAAACCATGCTCATACGACTTACCATGGGCTAATACATCGTGAATGGCCAGTATTTTGAATTTCCGAGACGGTGCACGAAAAACCGATCGAAACTCGACTCGCGCGCGACTTCGCGCAAAGTTTTTGACCGTCGTATTTTTTTGCGAAAGCGTGCTTGTATGACTTCTCAAGGGCTAATAAGATGGGAAAGACCAGTATTTTGAATTTCCGAGACGGTGCACGAAAAACCGATCGAATCTCGACTCTGCGCAAAGTTTATGACCGTCGCGTTTTTTCGTGAAACCATGCTCATACGACTTACCATGGGCTAATACATCGTGAATGGCCAGTATTTTGAATTTCTGAGACGGTGCACGAAAAATCGATCGAAACTCGACTCGCGCGCGACTTCGCGCAATGTTTTTGACCGTCGTATTTTTTTGCGAAAGCGTGCTTGTATGACTTCTCATGGGCTAATAAGATGGGAAAGACCAGTATTTTGAATTTCCGAGACGGTGCACGAAAAACCGATCGAATCTCGACTCTGCGCAACACTTATGACCGTCGCGTTTTTTCGTGAAACCATGCTCATACGACTTACCACGGGCTAATACATCGTGAATGGCCAGTATTTTAAATTTCCGAGACGGTGCAAGAAAAACCGATCGAAACTCGACTAGCGCACGACTTCGCGCAAAATTTATGACCGTCGTATTTTTTTGCGAAAGTGTGCTTGTACGACTTCTCATGGGCTAATAAGACGGGAAAGACCAGTATTTTGAATTTCCGAGACGGTGCACTTAAAACCGATCGAATATCGACTCTGCGCAAACTTTATGACCGTCGCGTTTTTTCGTGAAACCATGCTCATACGACTTACCATGGGCTAATACACCGTGAATGGCCAGTCTTTTGAATTTCCGATACGGTGCACGAAAAACAGATCGAAACTCGACTCGCGCGCGACTTCGCGCAAAGTTTATGACCGTCGTATTTTTTTTGCGAAAGCGTGCCTGTACGACTTCTCATGGGCTAATAAGATGAGAAAGTCCAGTATTTTGAATTTCCGAGACGGTGCACGAAAAACCTATCGAATCTCGACTCAGCGCAAAGTTTATGACCGTCGCGTTTTTTCGTGAAACCATGCTCATATGACTTACCATGGGCTAATACATCGTGAATGGCCAGTATTTTGAATTTCCGAGACGGTGCACGAAAAACCGATCGAAACTCGACTCGCGCGCGACTTAGCGCAAAGTTTATGACGGTCGTGTTTTTTCGTGAAACCATGCTCATACGACTTACCATGGGCTAATACATCGTGAATGGCCAGTATTTCGAATTTCCGAGACGGTGCACGAAAAACCGATCGAAAATAGATTCGCACGCGACTTCGCACAAAGTTTATGACCGTCGTATTTTTTTCCGAAAGCATGCCTGTACGACTTCTCATGGGACCAGTATTTTGAATTTCCGAGACGGTGCACGAAAAACCGATCGAATATCGACTCTGCGCAAACTTTATGACCGTCGCGTTTTTTCGTGAAACCATGCTCATACGACTTACCATGGGCTAATACACCGTGAATGGCCAGTCTTATCAATTTCTGAGACGGTGCACGAAAAACCGATCGAAACTCGACTCGCGCGCGACTTCGCGCAAAGTTTATGACCATCGTATTTTTTTTGCGAAAGCGTGCCTGTACGACTTCTCATGGGCTAATAAGACGGGAAAGACAAGTATTTTGAATTTCCTAGACGGTGCACGAAAAACCGATCGAAACTCGACTCTGCGCAAAGTTTATGACCGTCGCTTTTTTCGTGAAACCATGCTCATACGACTTACCATGGGCTAATACATCGTGAATGGCCAGTATTTTGAATTTCCGAGACGGTGCACGAAAAACCGATCGAAACACGACTCGCGCGCGACTTCGCGCAAAGTTTATGACCGTCGTATTTTTTTGCGAAAGTGTGCTTGTATGACTTCTCATGGGCTAATAAGACGGGAAAGGCCAGTATTTTGAATTTCCAAGACGGTGCACGAAAAACGGATCGAATCTCGACTCTGCGCAAAGTTTATGACCGTCGCGTTTTTTCATGAAACCATGCTCATACGACTTACCATGGGCTATTACATCGTGAAGGGCCAGTATTTTGAATTTCCGAGACGGTGCACGAAAAACCGATCGAAACTCGACTCACGCGCGACTTCGCGCAAAGTTTATGACCGTCGTATTTTTTTGCGAAAGTGTGCTTGTACGACTTCTCATGGGCTAATAAGACGGGAAAGACCAGTATTTTGAATTTCCGAGACGGTGCACGAAAAACCGATCGAATATCGACTCTGCACAAACTTTATTACCGTCGCGTTTTTTCATGAAACCATGCTCATACGACTTACCATGGGCCAATACATCGTGAATGGCCAATATTTTGAATTTCCGAGCCGGTGCACGAAAAACCTATCGAAACTCGACTCGCGCGCGACTTCGCGCAAAGTTTATGACCGTCGTATTTTTTTGCGAAAACGTGCCTGTACGACTTCTCATGGGCTAATAAGACGGGAAAGACCAGTATTTTGAATTTCCGAGACAGTGCACGAAAAACCGATCGAATCTCGACTCTGCGCAAAGTTTATGACCGTCGCGTTTTTTCGTGAAACCATGCTCATACGACTTACCATGGGCTAATAAGACGGGAAAGACCAGTATTTTGAATTTCCGAGACGGTGCACGAAAAACCGATCGAAACTCGACTCGCGCGCGACTTCGCGCAAAGTTTTTGACCGTCGTATTTTTTTGCGAAAGCATGCTTGTATGACTTCTCATGGGCTAATAAGACGGGAAAGACCAGTATTTTGAATTTCCGAGATGGTGCACGAAAAACCGATCGAATCTCGACTCTGCGCAAAGTTTATGACCGTCGCGTTTTTTCGTGAAACCATGCTCATACGACTTACCATGGGCTAATACATCGTGAATGGCCAGTATTTTGAATTTCCGAGACGGTGCACGAAAAACCGATCGAAACTCGACTCGCACGCGACTTCGAGCAAAGTTTATGACCGTCGTATTTTTTTTGCGAAAGCGTGCCTGTACGACTTCTCATGGGCTAATAAGACGGGAAAGATAAGTATTTTGAATTTCCGAGACGGTGCGCGAAAAACCGATCGAAACTCGACTTTGCGCAAAGTTTATGACCGTCGCGTTTTTTCGTGAAACCATGCTCATACGACTTACCATGGGCTAATACATCGTGAATGGCCAGTATTTTGAATTTCCGAGACGGTGCACGAAAAACCGATCGAAACACGACTCGCGCGCGACTTCGCGCAAAGTTTATGACCGTCGTATTTTTTTGCGAAAGTGGCTTGTACGACTTCTCATGGGCTAATAAGACGGGAAAGACCAGTATTTTGAATTTCCGAGACGGTGCACGAAAAACCGATCGAATATCGACTCTGCACAAACTTTATTACCGTCGCGTTTTTTCGTGAAACCATGCTCATACGACTTACCATGTAGCATACATCGTGAATGGCCAGTATTTTGAATTTCCGAGCCGGTGCACGAGAAACCTAACGAAACTCGACTCGCGCGCGACTTCGCGCAAAGTTTATGACCGTCGTATTTTTTTGCGAAAACGTGCTTGTACGACTTCTCATGGGCTAATAAGACGGGAAAGACCAGTATTTTGAATTTCCGAGACGGTGCACGAAAAACCGATCGAATCTCGACTCTGCGCAAAGTTTATGACCGTCGCGTTTTTTCGTGAAACCATGCTCATACGACTTACCATGGGCTAATACATCGTGAATGGCCAGTATTTTGAATTTCCGAGACGGTGCACGAAAAATCGATCGAAACTCGACTCGCGCGCGACTTCGCGCAATGTTTTTGACCGTCGTATTTTTTTCGAAAGCGTGCTTGTATGACTTCTCATGGGCTAATAAGACGGGAAAGACCAGTATTTTGAATTTCCGAGACGGTGCACGAAAAACCGATCGAATCTCGACTCTGCGCAACATTTATGACCGTCGCGTTTTTTCGTGAAACCATGCTCATACGACTTACCATGGGCTAATACATCGTGAATGGCCAGTATTTTAAATTTCCGAGACGGTGCACGAAAAACCGATCGAAACTCGACTAGCGCGACTTCGCGCAAAGTTTATGACCGTCGTATTTTTTTGCGAAAGTGTGCTTGTACGACTTCTCATGGGCTAATAAGACGGGAAAGACCAGTATTTTGAATTTCTGAGACGGTGCACTTAAAACCGATCGAATATCGACTCTGCGCAAACTTTATGACCGTCGCGTTTTTTCGTGAAACCATGCTCATACGACTTACCATGGGCTAATACACCATGAATGGCCAGTCTTTTGAATTTCTGATACGGTGCACGAAAAACAGATCGAAACTCGACTCGCGCGCGACTTCGCGCAAAGTTTATGACCGTCGTATTTTTTTTGCGAAAGCGTGCCTGTACGACTTCTCATGGGCTAATAAGATGAGAAAGACCAGTATTTTGAATTTCCGAGACGGTGCACGAAAAACCTATCGAATCTCGACTCAGCGCAAAGTTTATGACCGTCGCGTTTTTTCGTGAAACCATGCTCATACGACTTACCATGGGCTAATACATCGTGAATGGCCAGTATTTTGAATTTCCGAGACGGTGCACGAAAAACCGATCGAAACTCGACTCGCGCGCGACTTAGCGCAAAGTTTATGACGGTCGTGTTTTTTCGTGAAACCATGCTCATACGACTTACCATGGGCTAATACATCGTGAATGGCCAGTATTTCGAATTTCCGAGACGGTGCACGAAAAACCGATCGAAAATAGATTCGCGCGCGACTTCGCGCAAAGTTTATGACCGTCGTATTTTTTTCCGAAAGCATGCCTGTACGACTTCTCATGGGCAAATAAGATGGGAAAGACCAGTATTTTGAATTTCCGAGACGGTGCACGAAAAACCGATCGAATATCGACTCTGCGCAAAGTTTATGACCGTCGCGTTTTTTCGTGAAACCATGCTCATACGACTTACCATGGGCTAATACACCGTGAATGGCCAGTCTTATCAATTTCTGAGACGGTGCACGAAAAACCGATCGAAACTCGACTCGCGCGCGACTTCGCGCAAAGTTTATGACCGTCGTATTTTTTTTGCGAAAGCGTGCCTGTACGACTTCTCATGGGCTAATAAGACGGGAAAGACAAGTATTTTGAATTTCCTAGACGGTGCACGAAAAACCGATCGAAACTCGACTCTGCGCAAAGTTTATGACCGTCGCTTTTTTCGTGAAACCATGCTCATACGACTTACCATGGGCTAATACATCGTGAATGGCCAGTATTTTGAATTTCCGAGACGGTGCACGAAAAACCGATCGAAACACGACTCGCGCGCGACTACGCGCAAAGTTTATGACCGTCGTATTTTTTTGCGAAAGTGTGCTTGTATGACTTCTCATGGGCTAATAAGACGGGAAAGGCCAGTATTTTGAATTTCCAAGACGGTGCATGAAAAACCGATCGAATCTCGACTCTGCGCAAAGTTTATGACCGTCGCGTTTTTTCATGAAACCATGCTCATACGACTTACCATGGGCTAATACATCGTGAAGGGCCAGTATTTTGAATTTCCGAGACGGTGCACGAAAAACCGATCGAAACTCGACTCACGCGCGACTTCGCGCAAAGTTTATGACCGTCGTATTTTTTTGCGAAAGTGTGCTTGTACGACTTCTCATGGGCTAATAAGACGGGAAAGACCAGTATTTTGAATTTCCGAGACGGTGCACGAAAAACCGATCGAATATCGACTCTGCACAAACTTTATTACCGTCGCGTTTTTTCATGAAACCATGCTCATACGACTTACCATGGGCCAATACATCGTGAATGGCCAGTATTTTGAATTTCCGAGCCGGTGCACGAAAAACCTATCGAAACTCGACTCGCGCGCGACTTCGCGCAAAGTTTATGACCGTCGTATTTTTTTGCGAAAACGTGCCTGTACGACTTCTCATGGGCTAATAAGACGGGAAAGACCAGTATTTTGAATTTCCGAGACGGTGCACGAAAAACCGATCGAATCTCGACTCTGCGCAAAGTTTATGACCGTCGCGTTTTTTCGTGAAACCATGCTCATACGACTTACCATGGGCTAATAAGACGGGAAAGACCAGTATTTTGAATTTCCGAGACGGTGCACGAAAAACCGATCGAAACTCGACTCGCGCGCGACTTCGCGCAAAGTTTTTGACCGTCGTATTTTTTTGCGAAAGCGTGCTTGTATGACTTCTCATGGGCTAATAAGACGGGAAAGACCAGTATTTTGAATTTCCGAGATGGTGCACGAAAAAACCGATCGAATCTCGACTCTGCGCAAAGTTTATGACCGTCGCGTTTTTTCGTGAAACCATGCTCATACGACTTACCATGGGCTAATACATCGTGAATGGCCAGTATTTTGAATTTCCGAGACGGTGCACGAAAAACCGATCGAAACTCGACTCGCACGCGACTTCGCGCAAAGTTTATGACCGTCGTATTTTTTTTGCGAAAGCGTGCCTGTACGACTTCTCATGGGCTAATAAGACGGGAAAGACAAGTATTTTGAATTTCCGAGACGGTGCGCGAAAAACCGATCGAAACTCGACTTTGCGCAAAGTTTATGACCGTCGCGTTTTTTCGTGAAACCATGCTCATACGACTTACCATGGGCTAATACATCGTGAATGGCCAGTATTTTGAATTTCCGAGACGGTGCACGAAAAACCGATCGAAACACGACTCGCGCGCGACTTCGCGCAAAGTTTATGACCGTCGTATTTTTTTGCGAAAGTGGCTTGTACGACTTCTCATGGGCTAATAAGACGGGAAAGACCAGTATTTTGAATTTCCGAGACGGTGCACGAAAAACCGATCGAATATCGACTCTGCACAAACTTTATTACCGTCGGGTTTTTTCGTGAAACCATGCTCATACGACTTACCATGTAGCATACATCGTGAATGGCCAGTATTTTGAATTTCCGAGCCGGTGCACGAAAAACCTAACGAAACTCGACTCGCGCGCGACTTCGCGCAAAGTTTATGACCGTCGTATTTTTTTGTGAAAACGTGCTTGTACGACTTCTCATGGGTTAATAAGACGGGAAAGACCAGTATTTTGAATTTCCGAGACGGTGCACGAAAAACCGATCGAATCTCGACTCTGCGCAAAGTTTATGACCGTCGCGTTTTTTTCGTGAAACCATGCTCATACGACTTACCATGGGCTAATACATCGTGAATGGCCAGTATTTTGAATTTCCGAGCCGGTGCACGAAAAACCGATCGAAACACGACTCGCGCGCGACTTCTCGCAAAGTTTATAACCGTCGTATTTTTTTGCGAAAGTGGCTTGTACGACTTCTCATGGGCTAATAAGACGGGAAAGACCAGTATTTTGAATTTCCGAGACGGTGCACGAAAAACCGATCGAATATCTTTTTTTTGGTAAGTAAAGATAATGTATTTTGTAAAAGATTTGTACAAAGAAGCTTTGTCTACACAAGCCATAGACTAAAGCCTGAAGTCTCTTAGTGTAGTCGAGAAGATTGCACCCCACCTAAAGAAGGTGAAATGGGCACGCTTCATCAAACTCATCTCCAAGAGTAGCATAAGGAAGTTAATAAATAATAAAATGCAATAGCTAGACTGTTCTGGACTACTTGTGGATACATCACAAAATATAAGCTTTGCCCCATATAATACATTACAATCTTCATCATTATTCGAGTGATTCTTGACGAATGGAAAAATTGAATCTTGTGAAAATATCTTTCTCTCTTCTTGTTAGGTGCTCTGTATTCAATTCTTGCTCCATACATGATCGTGAGTCCTGAAGAATCTCTATCAGAATTAGCCCATGCATTAGCATAATTCTTGCTAGTTGTGTAAGTAAGAGGCCCCTTTCTTGAGAAGCTTTGCATAAGCATTTCTAATTCATGATGCAGGTTTGGCTAATTCTGATAGACGGTGCACGAATTCTGATTCTTCAGGACTTTTTCTGATAGAGATTCTTCAGGACTCACGATCATGTATGGAGCAAGAATTGAATACAGAGCACCTAACAAGAAGAGAGAAAGATATTTTCACAAGATTCAATTTTTCCATTCGTCAAGAATCACTCGAATAATGATGAAGATTGTAATGTATTATATGGGGCAAAGCTTATATTTTGTGATGTATCCACAAGTAGTCCAGAACAGTCTAGCTATTGCATTTTATTATTTATTAACTTCCTTATGCTACTCTTGGAGATGAGTTTGATAAAGCGTGCCCATTTCACCTTCTTTAGGTGGGGTGCAATCTTCTCGACTACACTAAGAGACTTCAGGCTTTAGTCTATGGCTTGTGTAGACAAAGCTTCTTTGTACAAATCTTTTACAAAATACATTATCTTTACTTACCAAAAAAAGGAAGAGCATGCAATTTTGGGAGGACACTACCATCCTTTTTCTTATCCTTTGATTTTGCATGGTCCTCTCGCATAATATCTTTACCCTTTAATCCTCTATTCCTATATTTATCTACCTCATCCACAGCTTGCAAATGTTTAAATTTTTGCGTACCTTGAGGCAAGGAGTCCTGAATAGCGGGATGTGTCGAAGAGCGATGAGTTTGGTGAGTTGCAATGTCTTGGTTCCCAAGAGGTTGTTGAAATGAATTTTCCTGATTATCTGAAGGAGTGATTCGTGAAGGCGAGGTTGTTATTGGGGAGTGAGAACCTTGGGAAGCTCCTGCAGTGAAAGTCTCTGATATAATAGGTAAAGATGGAAGTCCTGACTTGTCTTTCTTTTGTTCGTGTCGCTGCCCCAACGAGTCAGAGTGTTCAATCATCTTCTCCGCCATCACCACTGTTGGCACTGGAGTATCAGTGCTTGGATTAGTGGTAGTGACCCCATTCTGTGGCTCTTGGCGTGGTCGGTAGACCTGTGTGATTTTCTGTGAAGGCTGTTGGCAGACACCATTTACATGTCCAAAAGATAGACAAACCTTGCATCGTTGTGGCTTCCAAGAATATGAGACTTTCACCTTTCGGGTGCTCCCATCAAGATCACGGTAAGAAACATTATTCGGCAATTCCTCATCAGAAGAAACCATTACACAAGCTCTGGCAAAGGTCAATCTCGTTTGCGAAGCTGTTGCCTTATCAAGATACAATGGCTGTCCCAGGGTGCTGCAAAGCTTTGCAATAAAACGACGACCCCAGAGATGTAGTGGAAGTCCATGGAAAGAAACCCATATTGGGATAGACTGTAGACTGTCTAACTCCAATCTCACATCAGGTGCCCAGCGTCGTAGTATCATTGGATGACCACGGATAGTCCAAAATCCTTCAAGGACCCGTTGTAAATCTTCTTCCGAATAAAGCCTGCATACAAAGAATCCTGTCTCCAACATATGAAGATCAAATGTTGATATTCCCCATCGAGTTCTGATGTATGAGGATAGTGGGAAAAAGGATGTTCTTAGTCCAACAACGTAGCCCACAATTGCCATTGACCATGTCTCAATTAGTTCATCGGAATCAATAGCCTCATACACAGCAATCTTCTGGTCAGCCTGTACTTCTGGAGCATAAAAGTCCAGTCGAAGATCCGGACTACCCACTGGAGCCTTGAAGAGGCTACTCCAAGGCTTCGGATCTCGGGAAATACGAGCTGGAGGTCGTGATCTAGATCGTGAACGACCTCGGGCCTGGTTCATTGAAGGAGCATCCCGTCGAGAAGAAGAAATCAGCGGTGGAACATCCTGGTGTGAAACCGGCCTAAGCTGCTGGGGAGGAACCAGCGGCTGTTGGAGAGGAGCAACCCCCTCCCGCGGTGAAGTAACCAACGGCTGAGGAGCAACCCTCTCCCGCTGTGACTGCTGGAGAGGGGCGTTCTGCTGTGAAGCAATCAGCCGCTGGGAAGAAGCCAGCGGAGGAGCATCCCGCTGGAACAGAGGATGCGAAGCAGAGTGCCGCGTCCGGCCGCTCGCATCCATGGCGTCGCTCGCCCTAGACACCGCCAGCCGCCTAGGGGAGACGAAGCCACCACCCTGCCCACACTAATGTCGCAGCCGTCGCCCCTTCCACGCCGATTGCAGAAGCAGCCGTCGCCCTTTCCACGCTGGAGTTGCCGCAGGAAGCGGCAGTGAACCCAGCCCCAATCGCAGGGCAGCTTCCACCGTTTCTTGCCCTTGAGTCCGTCCCGCGCCTAGGGGAGAAGAGCCGCCGCCCTTCCACGCCTGAAATCGCCGATTCCCGGCCTGGAATCGCTGATCGCAGGAGTGACCGCCGGCCTTCCACTCGCCGCGGAGCGATAGCAGAGGAGAAATCGCCCAAGGGAGCAATCGCAAGCACAAGCGCAAGGGAAGAGGTTGCCGCCCCCAGCGTCGATCGCAAGCGCAAGCCCAAGCAGAGCAGAGCACTCACGCACGCACGCAAGGGAACGCAGGCCCATTCCTCCCCATTCCCAAGAAGATGCACCCTCTTTCCCGTCTTATTAGCCCATGAGAAGTCGTACAAGCACGTTTTCGCAAAAAAATACGACGGTCATAAACTTTGCGCGAAGTCGCGCGCGAGTCGAGTTTCGTTAGGTTTTTCGTGCACCGGCTCGGAAATTCAAAATACTGGCCATTCACGATGTATTAGCCCATGGTAAGTCGTATGAGCATGGTTTCACGAAAAAACGCGACGGTCATAAACTTTGCGCAGAGTCGTGATTCGATCGGTTTTTCGTGCACCGTCTCGGAAATTCAAAATACTGGTCTTTCCCGTCTTATTAGCCCATGAGAAGTCGTACAAGCCACTTTCGCAAAAAAATACGACGGTCATAAACTTTGCGCGAAGTCGCGCGCGAGTCGTGTTTCGATCGGTTTTTAGTGCACCGTCTCGGAAATTCAAAATACTGGCCATTCACGATGTATTAGCCCATGGTAAGTCGTATGAGCATGGTTTCACGAAAAAAACGCGACGGTCATAAACTTTGCGCAGAGTCGAGATTCGATCGGTTTTTCGTGCACCGTCTCGGAAATTCAAAATACTGGTCTTTCCCGTCTTATTAGCCCATGAGAAGTCATACAAGCACGCTTTCGCAAAAAAATACGACGGTCAAAAACTTTGCGCGAAGTCGCGCGCGAGTCTAGTTTCGATCGGTTTTTCGTTGCACCGTCTCGGAAATTCAAAATACTGGTCATTCACGATGTATTAGCCCATGGTAAGTCGTATGAGCATGGTTTCACGAAAAAACGCGACGGTCATAAACTTTGCGCAGAGTCGAGATTCGATCGGTTTTTCGTGCAACGTTTCGGAAATTCAAAATACTGGTCTTTCCCGTCTTATTAGCCCATGAGAAGTCATACAAGCACGCTTTCGCAAAAAAATACGACGGTCAAAAACTTTGCGCGAAGTCGCGCGCGAGTCGAGTTTCGATCGGTTTTTTCGTGCACCGTCTCGGAAATTCAAAATACTGGTCATTCACGATGTATTAGCCCATGGTAAGTCGTATGAGCATGGTTTCACGAAAAAACGCGACGGTCATAAACTTTGCGCAGAGTCGAGATTCGATCGGTTTTTCGTGCACCGTCTCGGAAATTCAAAATACTGGTCTTTCCCGTCTTATTAGCCCATGAGAAGTCATACAAGCACGCTTTCGCAAAAAAATACGACGGTCAAAAACTTTGCGCGAAGTCGCGCGCGAGTCGAGTTTCGATCGGTTTTTCGTGCACCGTCTCGGAAATTCAAAATACTGGCCATTCACGATGTATTAGCCCATGGTAAGTCGTATGAGCATGGTTTCACGAAAAAACGCGACGGTCATAAACTTTGCGCAGAGTCGAGATTCGATCGGTTTTTCGTGCACCGTCTCGGAAATTCAAAATACTGGTCTTTACCGTCTTATTAGCCCATGAGAAGTCATACAAGCACGCTTTCACAAAAAAATACGACGGTCAAAAACTTAAGCGAAGTCGCGCGCGAGTCGAGTTTCGATCGGTTTTTCATGCACCGTCTCAGAAATTCAAAATACTGGTCATTCACGATGTATTAGCCCATGGTAAGTCGTATGAGCATGGTTTCACGAAAAAAACGCGACGGTCATAAACTTTGCGCAGAGTCGAGATTCGATCGGTTTTTTTCGTGCAACGTCTCGGAAATTCAAAATACTGGTCTTTCCCGTCTTATTAGCCCATGAGAAGTCATACAAGCACGCTTTCGCAAAAAAATACGACGGTCAAAAATTTAAGCGAAGTCGCGCGCGAGTCGAGTTTCGATCGGTTTTTCGTGCACCATCTCGGAAATTCAAAATACTGGCCATTCACGATGTATTAGCCCATGGTAAGTCGTATGAGCATGGTTTCACGAAAAAACGCGACGGTCATAAACTTTGCGCAGAGTCGAGATTCGATCGGTTTTTCGTGCACCGTCTCGGAAATTCAAAATACTGGTCTTTCCCGTCTTATTAGCCCATGAGAAGTCGTACAAGCACGTTTTCGCAAAAAAATACGACGGTCATAAACTTTGCGCGAAGTCGCGCGCGAGTCGAGTTTCGTTAGGTTTTTCGTGCACCGGCTCGAAAATTCAAAATACTGGCCATTCACGATGTATGCTACATGGTAAGTCGTATGAGCATGGTTTCACGAAAAAACGCGACGGTAATAAAGTTTGTGCAGAGTTGATATTCGATCGGTTTTTCGTGCACCGTCTCGGAAATTCAAAATACTGGTCTTTCCCGTCTTATTAGCCCATGAGAAGTCGTACAAGCCAGTTTCGCAAAAAAATACGACGGTCATAAACTTTGCGCGAAGTCGCGCGCGAGTCGTGTTTCGATCGGTTTTTCGTGCACCGTCTCGGAAATTCAAAATACGGGCCATTCACGATGTATTAGCCCATGGTAAGTCGTATGAGCATGGTTTCACGAAAAAAACGCGACGGTCATAAACTTTGCGCAAAGTCGAGTTTCGATCGGTTTTTCGTGCACCTTCTCGGAAATTCAAAATACTGGTCTTTCCCGTCTTATTAGCCCATGAGAAGTCGTACAGGCACGCTTTCGCAAAAAAAAATACGACGGTTCATAAACTTTGCGCGAAGTCGCGTGCGAGTCGAGTTTCGATCGGTTTTTCGTGCACCGTCTCGGAAATTCAAAATACTGGCCATTCACGATGTATTAGCCCATGGTAAGTCGTATGAGCATGGTTTCACGAAAAAACGCGACGGTCATAAACTTTGCGCAGAGTCGAGATTCGATCGGTTTTTCGTGCACCATCTCTGAAATTCAAAATACTGGTCTTTCCCGTCTTATTAGCCCATGAGAAGTCATACAAGCACACTTTCGCAAAAAAATACGACGGTCAAAAACTTTGCGCGAAGTCGCACAGCGAGTCGAGTTTCGATCGGTTTTTCGTGGCACCGTCTCAGAAATTCAAAAATACTGGTCTTTCCCGTCTTATTAGCCCATGAGAAGTCGTACAAGCACGTTTTCGCAAAAAAATACGACGGTCATAAACTTTGCGCGAAGTCCGCGCGCCGAGTCGAGTTTCGTTAGGTTTTTTCGTGCACCGGCTCGGAAATTCAAAATACTGTCCATTCACGATGTATGCTACATGGTAAGTCGTATGAGCATGGTTTCACGAAAAAACGCGACGGTAATAAAGTTTGTGCAGAGTCGATATTCGATCGGTTTTTTCGTGCACCGTCTCAGAAATTCAAAATACTGGTCTTTCCCGTCTTATTAGCCCATGTGAAGTCGTACAAGCCACTTTCGCAAAAAAATACGACGGTCATAAACTTTGCGCGAAGTCGCGCAGCGAGTCGTGTTTCGATCGGTTTTTCGTTGCACCGTCTCGGAAATTCAAAATACTGGCCATTCACGATGTATTAGCCCATGGTAAGTCGTATGAGCATGGTTTCACGAAAAAACGCGACGGTCATAAACTTTGCGCAAAGTCGAGTTTCGATCGGTTTTTCGTGCACCGTCTCGGAAATTCAAAATACTTGTCTTTCCCGTCTTATTAGCCCATGAGAAGTCGTACAGGCACGCTTTCGCAAAAAAAATACGACGGTCATAAACTTTGCGCGAAGTCGCGTGCGAGTCGAGTTTCGATCGGTTTTTCGTGCACCGTCTCGGAAATTCAAAATACTGGCCATTCACGATGTATTAGCCCATGGTAAGTCGTATGAGCATGGTTTCACAAAAAAAAACGCGACGGTCATAAACTTTGCGCAGAGTCGAGATTCGATCGGTTTTTCGTGCACCATCTCTGAAATTCAAAATACTGGTCTTTCCCGTCTTATTAGCCCATGAGAAGTCATACAAGCACACTTTCGCAAAAAAATATGACGGTCAAAAAACTTTGCGCGAAGTCGCGCGCGAGTCGAGTTTCGATCGGTTTTTCGTGCACCGTCTCGGAAATTCAAAATACTGGTCTTTCCCGTCTTATTAGCCCATGAGAAGTCGTACAAGCACGTTTTCGCAAAAAAATACGACGGTCATAAACTTTGCGCGAAGTCGCGCGCGAGTCGAGTTTCGATCGGTTTTTCGTGCACCGTCTCGGAAATTCAAAATACTGGTCTTTCCCCGTCTTATTAGCCCATGAGAAGTCGTACAAGCACGTTTTCGCAAAAAGATACGACGGTCATAAACTTTGCGCGAAGTCGCGCGCGAGTCGTGTTTCGATCGGTTTTTTCGTGCACCGTCTCGGAAATTCAAAATACTGGCCATTCACGATGTATTAGCCCATGGTAAGTCGTATGAGCATGGTTTCACGAAAAAACGCGACGGTCATAAACTTTGCGCAAAGTCGAGTTTCGATCGGTTTTTCGTGCACCGTCTCGAAATTCAAAATACTTGTCTTTCCCGTCTTATTAGCCCATGAGAAGTCGTACAGGCACGCTTTCGCAAAAAAAAATACGACGGTCATAAACTTTGCGCGAAGTCGCGTGCGAGTGGAGTTTCGATCGGTTTTTCGTGCACCGTCTCGGAAATTCAAAATACTGGCCATTCACGATGTATTAGCCCATGGTAAGTCGTATGAGCATGGTTTCACGAACAAACGCGACGGTCATAAACTTTGCGCAGAGTCGAGATTCGATCGATTTTTCGTGCAACGTTTCAGAAATTCAAAATACTGGTCTTTCCCGTCTTATTATTTTTTTTTGGTAAGTAAAGATATTGTATTTTGTAAAAGATTTGTACAAAGAAGCTTTGTCTACACAAGTCATAGACTAAAGCCTGAAGTCTCTTAGTGTAGTCGAGAAGATTGCACCCCACCTAAAAAGGTGAAATGGGCACGCTTCATCAAACTCATCTCCAAGAGTAGCATAAGGAAGTTAATAAATAATAAAATGCAATAGCTAGACTGTTCTGGACTACTTGTGGATACATCACAAAATATAAGCTTTGCCCCATATAATACATTACAATCTTCATCATTATTCGAGTGATTCTTGACGAATGAAAAAATTGAATCTTGTGAAAATATCTTTCTCTCTTCTTGTTAGGTGCTCTGTATTCAATTCTTGCTCCATACATGATCGTGAGTCCTGAAGAATCTCTATCAGAATTTGAGCTTTGTTCATGTTGTGACACTCAAAAATTCTGCCACACCTCTCCTTCCAAATCCACCAAATAGCACATCTGAATATAATTCGTGCTAGTTGTGTAAGTGGCCCCTTTCTTGAGAAGCTTTGCATAAGGCATTTCTAATTCATGATGCAAGTTTTGGCCGTGGTAGCCTTTGAAAATCAAATCGCTTCAAGATCTCCTTCCATATCCAAGATGAATAATCACAAGCAAAGTAGAGATGGTCAACACTTTCTTCATTTTGCATACACAAAGAGCACCGATTTACAATATAAATACCTCTTCGCTGCATATTATCCATCGTAGGAAGTTTGCCGAGAAGGGCCTGCCATGTACATAAGGAATGTCGCTGTGAGCATGGACTATCCCATGTCCAACTACTTTGGATCCACTTATTGTTTCGTCGTCTAATTTGGTTCCATGCAGATGTAGCACTAAATTTACCGTTATCATGAAGCCAATAAGCATATCTGAAGAGTTGTTCTTGATTGTAATAGCCCTAATAGTCGGCCAAAGTAATAACATGTCAGGGGAGGTAGGGTTGGGAAGACACCAAGTACCATTGTTAATGAATTCAGAAACCTTCCAGTCTTTGGGAGCCCCCAGATCCTATCGTACTCTATCACCAATATCTGAAATATGCTTTTCCCATTCACCCAAGGATCATACCACATATTAATATTGGTTCCAGAAGAAATCACATAAGAAATATTGTACGTAGCCATTGCATTGCCTTCAGAATTCCTTTCCAAGCAGCAGAATGAGATGTTTTTGCAGATGTTTCCCAGATTGATTCCTTAGTTAGGTACCTAGCAAAAACCCATTGTGACCATAAGGAAGACTTGTTTTGTAAAATATCCCATAATTGCTTTACCATACAAGCTTTATTCCAATCTCTAATATGTCGAAGATTCAGCCCCCCCTTCATCCTTCGGTTTGCAAATGCTGTCCCAATTCACCATGTGCATTGCCTTACCATCTGTGCCATTCCAAAAGAAGTTCATAAGTAATTTATCAATATCATGGAGAAGCCCGGCTGGTAGAAGGAATGCATGAGACCAATAAATAGAATAAGAGGTCAACACAGATCGAATAAGTTCAAGTCGTCCAGCTTTAGAAAAGAAGCCTATTTTTCCAAGAGGAAATTCTGTTCTTAATTTTTTGTATGATAGGCTGACAGGAGGCTTTGTTGATTCCAGTGGATATAAGTGGGAGACCCAAGTAAGGAACCGGTAAATTTCCTTCAGCAACTCCCAATGTTTGAGCAATATGATCCTTATTGTCAATGTAAGCAACCCACATATACTTTGCTCTTTTGCATGGTTTAGCTTAAGACCAGAAACTTTACCAAATTCATTAAGAATATCTGCCAGATTACTCACAGAAACTGGATCATCTCGAAGGAAGATAATAAGGTCGTCGGCAAATGTTATGTGAGAGATATAAACAGAACCATAATGTGGTACCTTAATTTTGCCATTGGAAACAGCCTCTTCTAACATACCGAATCTCGACTCTGCGCAAAGTTTATGACCGTCGCGTTTTTTCGTGAAACCATGCTCATACGACTTACCATGTGCTAATACATCGTGAATGACCAGTATTTTGAATTTCCGAGACGGTGCATGAAAACCGATCGAAACTCGACTCGCGTGCGACTTCGCGCAAAGTTTTTGACCGTCGTATTTTTTTGCGAAAGCGTGCTTGTATGACTTCTCATGGGCTAATAAGACGGTAAAGACCAGTATTTTGAATTTCCGAGACGGTGCACGAAAAACCGATCGAATCTCGACTCTGCGCAAAGTTTATGACCGTCGCGTTTTTTCGTGAAACCATGCTCATACGACTTACCATGGGCTAATACATCGTGAATGGCCAGTATTTTGAATTTCCGAGACGGTGCACGAAAAACCGATCGAAACTCGACTCGCGCGCGACTTCGCGCAAAGTTTTTGACCGTCGTATTTTTTTGCGAAAGCGTGCTTGTATGACTTCTCATGGGCTAATAAGACGGGAAAGACCAGTATTTTGAATTTCTGAGACGGTGCACGAAAAACCGATCGAATCTCGACTCTGCGCAAAGTTTATGACCGTCGCGTTTTTTCGTGAAACCATGCTCATACGACTTACCATGGGCTAATACACCGTGAATGACCAGTATTTTGAATTTCCGAGACGGTGCAAGAAAAACCGATCGAAACTCGACTCGCGCGCGACTTCGCGCAAAGTTTTTGACCGTCGTATTTTTTTGCGAAAGCGTGCTTGTATGACTTCTCATGGGCTAATAAGACGGGAAAGACCAGTATTTTGAATTTCCGAAACGTTGCACGAAAAAACCGATCGAATCTCGACTCTGCGCAAAGTTTATGACCGTCGCGTTTTTTCGTGAAACCATGCTCATACGACTTACCATGGGCTAATACATCGTGAATGACCAGTATTTTGAATTTCCGAGATGGTGCACGAAAAACCGATCGAAACTAGACTCGCGCGCGACTTCGCGCAAAGTTTTTGACCGTCGTATTTTTTTGCGAAAGCGTGCTTGTATGACTTCTCATGGGCTAATAAGACGGGAAAGACCAGTATTTTGAATTTCCGAGACGGTGCACGAAAAAACCGATCGAATCTCGACTCTGCGCAAAGTTATGACCGTCGCGTTTTTTTCGTGAAACCATGCTCATACGACTTACCATGGGCTAATACATCGTGAATGGCCAGTATTTTGAATTTCCGAGACGGTGCACGAAAAACCGATCGAAACACGACTCGCGCGCGACTTCGCGCAAAGTTTATGACCGTCGTATTTTTTTGCGAAAGTGGCTTGTACGACTTCTCATGGGCTAATAAGACGGGAAAGACCAGTATTTTGAATTTCCGAGACGGTGCACGAAAAACCGATCGAATCACGACTCTGCGCAAAGTTTATGACCGTCGCGTTTTTTCGTGAAACCATGCTCATACGACTTACCATGGGCTAATACATCGTGAATGGCCAGTATTTTGAATTTCCGAGCCGGTGCACGAAAAACCTAACGAAACTCGACTCGCGCGCGACTTCGCGCAAAGTTTATGACCGTCGTATTTTTTTGCGAAAACGTGCTTGTACGACTTCTCATGGGCTAATAAGACGGGAAAGACCAGTATTTGGAATTTCCGAGACGGTGCACGAAAAACCGATCGAATCTCGACTCTGCGCAAAGTTTATGACCGTCGCGTTTTTTCGTGAAACCATGCTCATACGACTTACCATGGGCTAATACATCGTGAATGGCCAGTATTTTGAATTTCCGAGCCGGTGCACGAAAAACCTAACGAAACTCGACTCGCGCGCGACTTCGCGCAAAGTTTATGACCGTCGTATTTTTTTGCGAAAACGTGCTTGTACGACTTCTCATGGGCTAATAAGACGGGAAAGACCAGTATTTTGAATTTCCGAGACGGTGCACGAAAAACCGATCGAATCTCGACTCTGCGCAAAGTTTATGACCGTCGCGTTTTTTCGTGAAACCTTGCTCATACGACTTACCATGATACATCGTGAATGGCCAGTATTTTGAATTTCCGAGACGGTGCACGAAAAACCGATCGAAACTCGACTCGCGCGCGACTTCGCGCAAAGTTTATGACCGTCGTATTTTTTTGCGAAAGTGTGCTTGTACGACTTCTCATGGGCTAATAAGACGGGAAAGACCAGTATTTTGAATTTCCGAGACGGTGCACGAAAAAACCGATCGAATCTCGACTCTGCGCAAAGTTTATGACCATCGCGTTTTTTCGTGAAACCATGCGTATACGACTTATCATGGGCTAATACACCGTGAATGGCCAGTATTTTGAATTTCCGAGACGGTGCACGAAAAACCGATCGAAACTCGACTCGCGCGCGACTTCGCGCAAAGTTTTTGACCGTCGTATTTTTTTGCGAAAGCGTGCTTGTATGACTTCTCATGGGCTAATAAGACGGGAAAGACAAGTATTTTGAATTTCCGAGACGGTGCACGAAAAACCGATCGAAACTCGACTCTGCGCAAAGTTTATGACCGTCACGTTTTTTCGTGAAACCATGCTCATACGACTTACCATGGGCTAATACATCGTGAATGGCCAGTATTTTGAATTTTCGAGACGGTGCACGAAAAACCGATCGAAACTCGACTCGCGCGCGACTTCGCGCAAAGTTTATGACCGTCGTATTTTTTTGCGAAAGCTTGCTTGTATGACTTCTCATGGGCTAATAAGACGGGAAAGGCCAGTATTTTGAATTTCCGAAACGGTGCATGAAAAACCGATCGAATCTCGACTCTGCGCAAAGTTTATGACCGTCGCGTTTTTTCATGAAACCATGCTCATACGACTTACCATGGGCTAATACATCGTGAATGGCCAGTATTTTGAATTTCCGAGACGGTGCACGAAAAACCGATCGAAACTCGACTCACGCGCGACTTCGCGCAAAGTTTATGACCGTCGTATTTTTTTGCGAAAGCGTGCCTGTACGACTTCTCATGGGCTAATAAGACGGGAAAGACCAGTATTTTGAATTTCCGAGACGGTGCACGAAAAACCGATCGAATCTCGACTCTGCGCAAAGTTTATGACCGTCGCGTTTTTTCGTGAAACCATGCTCATACGACTTACCATGGCTTCTTCCCAGCGGCCTGCGCCGATTGCTTCACAGCAG
The DNA here is from genome assembly GCA_029747655.1 of Ensete ventricosum. Lineage (NCBI taxonomy): Eukaryota > Viridiplantae > Streptophyta > Magnoliopsida > Zingiberales > Musaceae > Ensete > Ensete ventricosum. The sequence goes on along the minus strand of JAQQAF010000008.1, from coordinate 38,752,254 downwards.
AACGCCCCTCTCCAGCAGTCACAGCGGGAGAGGGTTGCTCCTCAGCCGCTGGTTACTTCACCGCGGGAGGGGGTTGCTCCTCTCCAACAACCGCTGGTTCCTCCCCAGCAGCTTAGGCCGGTTTCACACCAGGATGTTCCACCGCTGATTTCTTCTTCTCGACGGGATGCTCCTTCAATGAACCAGGCCCGAGGTCGTTCACGATCTAGATCACGACCTCCAGCTCCTATTTCCCGAGATCCTCGGCCTTGGAGTAGCCTCTTCAAGGCTCCAGTGGGTAGTCCGGATCTTCGACTAGACTTTTTTGCTCCAGAAGTACAGGCTGACCAGAAGATTGCTGTGTATGAGGCTATTGATTCTGACGAACTAATTGAGACATGGTCCATGGCAATTGTGGGCTACGTTGTTGGACTGAGAACATCCTTTTTCCCACTATCCTCATACATCAGAACTCGATGGCGAATATCAACATTTGATCTTCATATGTTGGAGACCGGATTCTTTGTATGCAGGCTTTATTCGGAAGAAGATTTACAACGGGTCCTTGAAGGATTTTGGACTGTCCGTGGTCATCCAATGATACTACGACGCTGGGCACCTGATGTGAGATTGGAGTTAGACAGTCTACAGTCTATCCCAATATGGGTTTCTTTCCATGGACTTCCACTACATCTCTGGGGTCGTCGTTTTATTGCAAAGCTTTGCAGCACCCTGGGACAGCCATTGTATCTTGATAAGGCAACAGCTTCGCAAACGAGATTGACCTTTGCCAGAGCTTGTGTAATGGTTTCTTCTGATGAGGAACTGCCGAATGATGTTTCTTACCGTGATCTTGATGGGAGCACCCGAAAGGTTAAAGTCTCATATTCTTGGAAGCCACAACGATGCAAGGTTTGTCTATCTTTTGGACATGTAAATGGTGCCTGCCAACAGCCTTCACAAAAAATCACACAGGTCTACCGACCACGCCAAGAGCCACAGAATGGGGTCACTACCACTAATCCAAGCACTGATACTCCAGTGCCAACAGTGGTGATGGCGGAGAAGATTATTGAACACTCTGACTCGTTGGGGCAGCGACACGAACAAGAGAAAGACAAGTCAGGACTTCCATCTTTACCTATTATATCAGAGACTTTCACTGCAGGAGCTTCCCAAGGTTCTCACTCCCCAATAACAACCTCGCCTTCACGAATCACTCCTTCACATAATCAGGAAATTTCATTTCAACAACCTCTTGGGAACCAAGACATTGCAACTCACCAAACTCATCGCTCTTCGACACATCCCGCTATTCAGGACTCCTTGCCTCAAGGTACGCAAAAATTTAAACATTTGCAAGCTGTGGATGAGGTGGATAAATATAGGAATAGAGGATTAAAGGGTAAAGATATTATGCGAGAGGACCATGCAAAATCAAAGGATAAGAAAAAGGATGGTAGTGTCCTCCCAAAATCGCATGCTCTTCCTTCTATTTAGTATTGATGAAAATAAGCTGTTGGAATGTTCGTGGACTTAATAAGACTGAGAAATGTCGGGAGCTCAATAGAATAATCCGATCTGCTGCATGTGACATGGTGATTCTTGTCGAAACAAAAATTAAACCTCATCGTGTTCGAGTTCAGAAGAATTTAATATGGCCTGAGGCAGAACTTTTTACTAATGATTCTCATGATACTTATGGTCGAGTTTGGGTCTTATGGCATCCTAACCTTGTTACTGCTTGGTTTATTTCTGCTACTAATCAATTCATTCATCTTAAGGCAGAGGATAAACAGACTGGATGTCAATTCAATATTACCGGTATTTATGCATCTAACAGTATGTCTGACAGGAATGCTCTATGGCGTGATCTGGTTAGCATTTCAAATAGTTATCCTACAGTACCTTGGGTTGTTCTCGGTGACTTTAATACTGTCAGATACACAAATGAGAAAGTGGGGGGTAGAGTACTTTCCGAATGTCAGCTTCAACATTTTAATGATTGTATATATACTGCTGCATTGACTGACATGAAATCTGTAGGTGATTGGTTCTCATGGAACAATCAAAGTACTGCTGAAAGAAAAATTATGGCTCGACTTGACAGATGTTTGATTAATCAGGAATGGTTAGCAGTTTTCCCAGATTCACTTCTTGAGTACGGTGCTAAGTTATTTTCGGATCACTCTATTATGCATATACATGCAGATAAAGCACTACCCAGAGTCAAGAAACCTTTTAGATTTTTTTAATATGTGGAGTTCTCACCCAAAGTTCCTCGAAGTTATTAAGTCAGCTTGGGACATTAATCCTTATGTACATGGCAGGCCCTTCTCGGGAAACTTCCTACGATGGACAATATGCAGCGAAGAGGTATTTATATTGTAAATCGGTGCTCTTTGTGTATGCAAAATGAAGAAAGTGTTGACCATCTCTACTTTGCTTGTGATTATTCATCTTGGATATGGAAGGAGATCTTGAAGCGATTTGATTTTCAAAGGCTACCACGGCCAAACTTGCATCATGAATTAGAAATGCTTATGCAAAGCTTCTCAAGAAAGGGGCCACTTACACAACTAGCACGAATTATATTCAGATGTGCTATTTGGTGGATTTGGAAGGAGAGGTGTGGCAGAATTTTTGAGTGTCACAACATGAACAAAGCTCAAATTCTGATAGAGATTCTTCAGGACTCACGATCATGTATGGAGCAAGAATTGAATACAGAGCACCTAACAAGAAGAGAGAAAGATATTTTCACAAGATTCAATTTTTCCATTCGTCAAGAATCACTCGAATAATGATGAAGATTGTAATGTATTATATGGGGCAAAGCTTATAATTTGTGATGTATCCACAAGTACTCCAGAACAGTCTAGCTATTGCATTTTATTATTTATTAACTTCCTTACGCTACTCTTGGAGATGAGTTTGATGAAGCGTGCCCATTTCACCTTCTTTAGGTGGGGTGCAATCTTCTCGACTACACTAAGAGACTTCAGGCTTTAGTCTATGGCTTGTGTAGACAAAGCTTCTTTGTACAAATCTGTTACAAAATACATTATCTTTACTTACCAAAAAAAAGCTTGGGACATTAATGTATTTGGTTCTCCCCCTTACATCCTATGTCAAAAACTAAAAGCATGCAAAGCAGCACTTAAGAAGTGGAATTCAACTACATTTGGAAATATCACCGACAGGGTTCAGTTATGCAAGAAAGAACTTATGGCTGTGCAAAGCGAGCTAAATCTTCAACCTCTGGATGCGAATCTTATATACAAAGAGGCTGCTGCTAGAAATAACTTTATGCAAGCTTTGAAGCAGGAGGAATGCTTTTTGAAACAGAAGTCACGACAGCATTGGCTTACTCTAGGGGATTCTAATACGAAGTTTTTCTATGCTGCTATTGCTACCAGAAGGGCTACTAATCGCATCAAAAAATGCAAAGGTATAGATGGTAATCTCATTGAGGATCTGGATGAGGTTAAAAATTACACCAAGCAATTTTTTTATTCCTTACTCAATCAGGAACAGCAGCCTAATAGTATTCATGTTGGGCCTACAATACGACTTGATTCTGAAGCCCTCTCTCATCTTAATGCCCCAATAACGGATGATGAAATTGTGAAAGTTGTTTTTAAGTCCCCGAAGCACAAAAGCCCTGGTCCAGATGGATTTCCAGCTGAGTTTTATCAAATTGCATGGTCTATTGTAGGCAACGATGTCATAAAAGCTTGTCGACATTTTTTCTCCTCAGGTCATATTCTTAAAGAAATGAATTGCACTTTTATTTCTTTAGTGCCTAAAAATGATGGAGCCGATTCATTGGAGAACTACCGTCCTATTTCACTGTGCAACTTTATTTATAAGGTTATCTCGAAGTTACTGGCAGATAGACTACAAAAGGTCATGAATAAGGTCATTAGTCCTAATCAGGCTGCTTTTATTAAAGGGAGGAGTATCCATCATAATGTCCTGCTTGCTATTGATTTGGTTAAGGATCTACACTCAAAAACAAGAGGGAAAAAGATCTGTTTTAAAGCTGATTTACGGAAGGCCTTTAACTCAGTCAATAGGCAATTTATTTACATGATGCTCCATAATATGGGCTTCCCTCAGCGCTGGGTTCAATGGATTCAATGTTGCTTGGAAACTCCAAAATTTTCGATTCTCTTTAATGGTTCACCTATTGGCTTCTTCGGGAGTAAGAATGGCATTCGGCAAGGCGATCCACTATCTCCTTATCTTTTTACGATTGCAATGGAAGGACTCAGTTGTATGTTAGAAGAGGCTGTTTCCAATGGCAAAATTAAGGTACCATATTATGGTTCTATTTATATCTCTCACATAACATTTGCTGATGACCTTATTATCTTCCTTCGAGATGATCCAGTTTCTGTGAGTAATCTGGCAGATATTCTTAATGAATTTGGTATAGTTTCTGGTCTTAAGCTAAACCATGCAAAGAGCAAAGTATACGTTGGTGCTTGCATTGAAAATAAGGATCATATTGCTCAAACATTGGGAGTTGCTGAAGGAAATTTACCGGTTCCTTACTTGGGTCTTCCACTTATATCCACTGGAATCAACAAAGTCTCCTGTCAGCCTATCCTACAAAAAATTAAGAACAGAATTTCCTCTTGGAAAAATAGGCTTCTTTCTAAAGCTGGACGACTTGAACTTATTCGATCAGTGTTGATCTCTTATTCTATTTATTGGTCTCATGCATTCCTTCTACCAGCCGGGCTTCTCAATGATATTGATAAATTACTTATGAACTTCTTTTGGAATGGCACAGATGGTAAGGCAATGCATATGGTGAATTGGGACAACATTTGCAAACCGAAGGATGAAGGGGGCTTGAATCTTCGACATATTAGAGATTGGAATAAAGCTTGTATGGTAAAGCAATTATGGGATATTTTACAAAACAAGTCTTCTTTATGGTCACAATGGGTTTTTGCTAGGTACCTTACCAAGGAATCAATCTGGGAAGTATATGCAAAAACATCTCATTCTGCTGCTTGGAAAGGAATTCTGAAGGCAAGGAGATGGCTACGTAACAATATTTCTTATGTGATTTCTTCTGGAACCAATATTAATATGTGGTATGATCCTTGGGTGAATGGGAAAAGTATATTTCAGATATTTGGTGATAGAGTACGACAGGATCTGGGGGCTCCCAAAGACTGGAAGGTTTCTGAATTCATTAACAATGGTACATGGTGTCTTCCCAACCCTACCTCCCCTGACATGTTATTACTTTGGCCGACTATTAGGGCTATTCCAATCAAGAACAACTCTTCAGATATGCTTATTTGGCTTCATGATAATGGTAAATTTAGTGCTACATCTGCATGGAACCAAATTAGACGACGAAACAACAAGTGGATCCCAAGTAGTTGGACATGGGATAGTCCATGCTCACAGCGACATTCCTTATGTACATGGCAGGCCCTTCTCGGTAAACTTCCTACGATAGACAATATGCAGCGAAGAGGTATTTATATTGTAAATCGGTGCTCTTTGTGTATGCAAAAGGAAGAAAGTGTTGACCATCTATACTTTGCTTGTGATTATTCATCTTGGATATGGGAAGAGATCTTGAAGCGATTTGATCTTCAAAGGCTACCACGGCCAAACTTGCATCATGAACTAGAAAGGCTAATGCAAGGCTTCTCAAGAAAGGGTCCTCTTACACAACTAGCAAGAATTATATTCAGATGTGCTATTTGGTGGATTTGGAAGGAGAGGTGTGGCAGAATTTTTGAGTGTCACAACATGAACAAAGCTCAAATTCTGATAGAGATTCTTCAGGACTCACGATCATGCATGGAGCAAGAATTGAATATAGAGCACCTAACAAGAAGAGAGAAAGAGATTTTCACAAGATTCAATTTTTTCATTAGTCAATAATCACTCGAATAATGACGAGGATTGTAATGTATTATGGGGCAAAGCTTATATTTTGTGATGTATCCACAAGTACCCCAGAACAGTCTAGCTTTTGCATTTTTTTATTAACTTCCTTGTGCTACTCTTGGAAATGAGTTTGATGAAGTGTGCCCATTTCACCTTCTTTAGGTGGGGTACAATCTTCTCGACTACACTAAGAGACTTCAGGCTTTACTCTATGGCTTGTGTAGACAAAGCTTCTTTGTACAAATCTTTTACAAAATACATTATCTTTACTTACCAAAAAAAAAAAAAATGCTCATACGACTTACCATGGGCTAATACATCGTGAATGGCCAGTATTTTGAATTTCCGAGACGGTGCACGAAAAATCGATCGAAACTCGACTCGCGCGCGACTTCGCGCAAAGTTTTTGACCGTCGTATTTTTTTGCGAAAGCGTGCTTGTATGACTTCTCATGGGCTAATAAGACGGGAAAGACCAGTATTTTGAATTTCCGAGACGGTGCACGAAAAACCGATTGAATCTCGACTCTGCGCAAAGTTTATGACCGTCGCGTTTTTTCGTGAAACCATGCTCATACGACTTACCATGGGCTAATACATCGTGAATGGCCAGTATTTTGAATTTCCGAGACGGTGCACGAAAAACCGATCGAAACTCGACTCGCGCGCGACTTCGCGCAAAGTTTATGACCGTCGTATTTTTTTGCGAAAGTGTGCTTGTACGACTTCTCATGGGCTAATAAGACGGGAAAGACCAGTATTTTGAATTTCCGAGACGGTGCACTTAAAACCGATCGAATATCGACGCTGCGCAAACTTTATGACCGTCGCGTTTTTTTGTGAAACCATGCTCATACGACTTACCATGGGCTAATACACCGTGAATGGCCAGTCTTTTGAATTTCCGAGACGGTGTACGAAAAACCGATCGAAACTCGACTCGCACGCGACTTCGCGCAAAGTTTATGACCGTCGTATTTTTTTTGCGAAAGCGTGCCTGTACGACTTCTCATGGGCTAATAAGACGGGAAAGACAAGTATTTTGAATTTCCGAGACGGTGCACGAAAAACCGATCGAAACTCGACTTTGCGCAAAGTTTATGACCGTCGCATTTTTTCGTGAAACCATGCTCGTACGACTTACCATGGGCTAATACATCGTGAATGGCCAGTATTTTGAATTTCCGAGACGGTGCACAAAAAACCGATCGAAACACGACTCGCGCGCGATTTCGCGCAAAGTTTATGACCGTCGTATTTTTTTGCGAAAGTGGCTTGTACGACTTCTCATGGGCTAATAAGACGGGAAAGACTAGTATTTTGAATTTCCGAGACGGTGCACTTAAAACCGATCGAATATCGACGCTGCGCAAACTTTATGACCGTCGCGTTTTTTTGTGAAACCATGCTCATACGACTTACCATGGGCTAATACACCGTGAATGGCCAGTCTTTTGAATTTCCGAGACGGTGCACGAAAAACCGATCGAAACTCGACTCGCGCGCGACTTCGCGAAAGTTTATGACCGTCGTATTTTTTTTTGCGAAAGCGTGCCTGTACGACTTCTCATGGGCTAATAAGATGGGAAAGACCAGTATTTTGAATTTCCGAGACGGTGCACCGAAAAACCGATAGAATCTCGACTCTGCGTAAAGTTTATGACCGTCACGTTTTTTCGTGAAACCATGCTCATAGGACTTACCATGGGCTAATACATCGTGAATGGCCAGTATTTTGAATTTCCGAGACGGTGCACGAAAAAACCGATCGAAACTCGACTCGCGCGCAACTTAGCGCAAAGTTTATGACGGTCGCGTTTTTTCATGAAACCATGCTCATACGACTTACCATGGGCTAATACATCGTGAATGGCTAGTATTTTGAATTTCCGAGACGGTGCACGAAAAACCGATCGAAACTAGATTCGCGCGCGACTTCGCGAAAAGTTTATGACCGTCGTATTTTTTTGCGAAAGCGTGCCTGTACGACTTCTCATGCGCTAATAAGACGGGAAAGACAATTATTTTGAATTTCCGAGACGGTGCACGAAAAACCGATAGAATCTCGACTCTGCGCAAAGTTTATGACCGTCGCGTTTTTTCGTGAAACCATGCTCATACGACTTACCATGGGCTAATACATCGTGAATGGCCAGTATTTTGAATTTTCGAGACGGTGCACGAAAAACCGATCGAAACTCGACTCGCGCGCGACTTCGCGCAAAGTTTATGACCGTCGTATTTTTTTGCGAAAGTGTGCTTGTACGACTTCTCATGGGTTAATAAGACGGGAAAGACCAATATTTTGAATTTCCGAGACGGTTCACGAAAAACCGATCGAATATCGACTCTGCGCAAACTTTATGACCGTCGCGTTTTTTCGTGAAACCATGCTCATATGACTTACCATGGGCAAATACACCGTGAATGGCCAGTCTTTTGAATTTCCGAGACGGTGCACGAAAAACCGATCGAAACTCGACTCGCGCGCGACTTCGCGCAAAGTTTACGACCGTCGTTTTTTTTTTGCGAAAGCGTGCCTGTACGACTTCTCAAGGGCTAATAAGACGGGAAAAACAAGTATTTTGAATTTCCGAGACGGTGCACTAAAAACCGATCGAAACACGACTCGTGCGCAACTTCGCGCAAAGTTTTTGACCGTCGTATTTTTTTTCGAAAGCATGCTTGTACGACTTCTCATGGGCTAATAAGACGGGAAAGACCAGTATTTTAAATTTCGGAGACGGTGCACGAAAAACCGATCGAATATCGACTCTGCACAAACTTTATGACCGTCGCGTTTTTTCGTGAAACCATACTCATACGACTTACCATGGGCTAATACATCGTGAATGGCCAGTATTTTGAATTTCCGAGACGGTGCACGAAAAACCGATCGAAACTCGACTCGCGCGCGACTTAGCGCAAAGTTTATGACGGTCGCGTTTTTTCGTGAAACCATGCTCATACGACTTACCATGGGCTAATACATCGTGAATGGCCAGTATTTTGAATTTCCGAGACGGTGCACGAAAAACCGATCGAAACTCGACTCGCGCGCGACTTCGCGCAAAGTTTTTGACCGTCGTATTTTTTTGCGAAAGCGTGCTTGTATGACTTCTCAAGGGCTAATAAGATGGGAAAGACCAGTATTTTGAATTTCCGAGACGGTGTACGAAAAACCGATCGAATCTCGACTCTGCGCAAAGTTTATGACCGTCGCGTTTTTTCGTGAAACCATGCTCATACGACTTACCATGGGCAAATACATCGTGAATGGCCAGTATTTTGAATTTCCGAGACGATGCACGAAAAATCGATCGAAACTCTACTCGCGCGCGACTTCGCGCAATGTTTTTGACCGTCGTATTTTTTTGCGAAAGCGTGCTTGTATGACTTCTCATGGGCTAATAAGACGGGAAAGACCAGTATTTTGAATTTCCGAGACGGTGCACGAAAAACCGATCGAATCTCGACTCTGCGCAAAATTTATGACCGTCGTGTTTTTTCGTGAAACCATGCTCACACGACTTACCATGGGCTAATACATCGTGAATGGCCAGTATTTTAAATTTCCGAGACGGTGCACGAAAAAACCGATCGAAACTCGACTCGCGCGCGACTTCGCGCAAAGTTTATGACCGTCGTATTTTTTTGCGAAAGTGTGCTTGTACGACTTCTCATGGGCTAATAAGACGGGAAAGACCAGTATTTTGAATTTCCGAGACGGTGCACTTAAAACCGATCGAATATCGACTCTGCGCAAACTTTATGACCGTCGCGTTTTTTCGTGAAACCATGCTCATACGACTTACCATGGACTAATACACCGTGAATGGCCAGTCTTTTGAATTTCCGATACGGTGCACGAAAAACAGATCGAAACTCGACTCGCGCGCGACTTCGCGCAAAGTTTATGACCGTCGTATTTTTTTTGCGAAAGCGTGCCTGTACGACTTCTCATGGGCTAATAAGATGAGAAAGACCAGTATTTTGAATTTCCGAGACGGTGCACGAAAAACCTATCGAATCTCGACTCAGCGCAAAGTTTATGACCGTCGCGTTTTTTCGTGAAACCATGCTCATACGACTTACCATGGGCTAATACATCGTGAATGGCCAGTATTTTGAATTTCCGAGACGGTGCACGAAAAACCGATCGAAACTCGACTCGCGCGCGACTTAGCGCAAAGTTTATGACGGTCGTGTTTTTTCGTGAAACCATGCTCATACGACTTACCATGGGCTAATACATCGTGAATGGCCAGTATTTCGAATTTCCGAGACGGTGCACGAAAAACCGATCGAAAATAGATTCGCGCGCGACTTCGCGCAAAGTTTATGACCGTCGTATTTTTTTCCGAAAGCGTGCCTGTACGACTTCTCATGGGCTAATAAGACGAGAAAGACCAGTATTTTGAATTTCCGAGACGGTGCACGAAAAACCGATCGAATATCGGCTCTGCGCAAACTTTATGACCGTCGCGTTTTTTCGTGAAACCATGCTCATACGACTTACCATGGGCTAATACACCGTGAATGGCCAGTCTTATCAATTTCTGAGACGGTGCACGAAAAACCGATCGAAACTCGACTCGCGCGCGACTTCGCGCAAAGTTTATGACCGTCGTATTTTTTTTGCGAAAGCGTGCCTGTACGACTTCTCATGGGCTAATAAGACGGGAAAGACAAGTATTTTGAATTTCCTAGACGGTGCACGAAAAACCGATCGAAACTCGATTCTGCGCAAAGTTTATGACCGTCGCTTTTTTCGTGAAACCATGCTCATACGACTTACCATGGGCTAATACATCGTGAATGGCCAGTATTTTGAATTTCCGAGACGGTGCACGAAAAACCGATCGAAACACGACTCGCGCGCGACTTTGCGCAAAGTTTATGACCGTCGTATTTTTTTGCGAAAGTGTGCTTTTACGACTTCTCATGGGCTAATAAGACGGGAAAGACCAGTATTTTGAATTTCCGAGACGGTGCACGAAAAACCGATCGAATATCGACTCTGCACAAACTTTATTACCGTCGCGTTTTTTCATGAAACCATGCTCATACGACTTACCATGGGCCAATACATCGTGAATGGCCAGTATTTTGAATTTTCGAGCCGGTGCACGAAAAACCTATCGAAACTCGACTCGCGCGCGACTTCGCGCAAAGTTTATGACCGTCGTATTTTTTTGCGAAAACGTGCCTGTACGACTTCTCATAGGCTAATAAGACGGGAAAGACCAGTATTTTGAATTTCCGAGACGGTGCACGAAAAACCGATCGAATCTCGACTCTGCGCAAAGTTTATGACCGTCGCGTTTTTTCGTGAAACCATGCTCATACGACTTACCATGGGCTAATAAGACGGGAAAGACCAGTATTTTGAATTTCCGAGACGGTGCACGAAAAACCGATCGAAACTCGACTCGCGCGCGACTTCGCGCAAAGTTTTTGACCGTCGTATTTTTTTGCGAAAGCGTGCTTGTATTACTTCTCATGGGCTAATAAGACGGGAAAGACCAGTATTTTGAATTTCCGAGATGGTGCACGAAAAACCGATCGAATCTCGACTCTGCGCAAAGTTTATGACCGTCGCGTTTTTTCGTGAAACCATGCTCATACGACTTACCGTGGGCTAATACATCGTGAATGGCCAGTATTTTGAATTTCCGAGACGGTGCACGAAAAACCGATCGAAACTCGACTCGCACGCGACTTCGCGCAAAGTTTATGACCGTCGTATTTTTTTTGCGAAAGCGTGCCTGTACGACTTCTCATGGGCTAATAAGACGGGAAAGACAAGTATTTTGAATTTCCGAGACGGTGCGCGAAAAACCGATCGAAACTCGACTTTGCGCAAAGTTTATGACCGTCGCGTTTTTTCGTGAAACCATGCTCATACGACTTACCATGGGCTAATACATCGTGAATGGCCAGTATTTTGAATTTCCGAGACGGTGCACGAAAAACCGATCGAAACACGACTCGCGCGCGACTTCGCGCAAAGTTTATGACCGTCGTATTTTTTTGCGAAAGTGGCTTGTACGACTTCTCATGGGCTAATAAGACGGGAAAGACCAGTATTTTGAATTTCCGAGACGGTGCACGAAAAAACCGATCGAATATCGACTCTGCACAAACTTTATTACCGTCGCGTTTTTTTCGTGAAACCATGCTCATACGACTTACCATGTAGCATACATCGTGAATGGCCAGTATTTTGAATTTCCGAGCCGGTGCACGAAAAACCTAACGAAACTCGACTCGCGCGCGACTTCGCGCAAAGTTTTTGACCGTCGTATTTTTTTTGCGAAAGCGTGCTTGTATGACTTCTCATGGGCTAATAAGACGGGAAAGAGGTTTGGAGGAGGAGAGAGAGAGGAGGAGAGACGGTGCACGCATCGGCTTGGGAATGGGGGGGAATGGGCCTGCGTTCCCTTGCGTGCGTGCGTGAGTGCTCTGCTCTGCTTGGGCTTGCGCTTGCGCTTGCGATCGACGCTGGGGACGGCAACCTCTTTCCTTGCGCTTGTGCTTGCGAGTGGAAGGCCGGCGGTCGCTCCTGCGATCAGCGATTCCAGGCCGGGAATCGGCGACTTCAGGCGTGGAAGGGCGGCGGCTCTTCTCCCCTAGGCGCGGGACGGACTCTAGGGCAAGAAACAGTGGAAGCTGCGCTGCGATTGGGGCAGGGTTCACTGCCGCTTCCTGCGGCAACTCCAGCGTGGAAAGGGCGACGGCTGCTTCTGCAATCGGCGTGGAAGGGGCGACGGCTGCGACATTAGTGTGGGCAGGGTGGTGGCTTCCTCTCGCCTAGGCGGCTGGCGGCTAGGGCGAGCGACGCCATGGATGCGAGCGGCCGGACGCGGCACTCTGCTTCGCATCCTCTGTTCCAGCGGGATGCTCCTCCGCTGGCTTCTTCCCAGCGGCTGATTGCTTCACAGCAGAACGCCCCTCTCCAGCAGTCACAGCGGGAGAGGGTTGCTCCTCAGCCGCTGGTTACTTCACCGCGGGAGGGGGTTGCTCCTCTCCAACAGCCGCTGGTTCCTCCCCAGCAGCTTAGGCCGGTTTCACACCAGGATGTTCCACCGCTGATTTCTTCTTCTCGACGGGATGCTCCTTCAATGAACCAGGCCCGAGGTCGTTCACGATCTAGATCACGACCTCCAGCTCCTATTTCCCGAGATCCGAAGCCTTGGAGTAGCCTCTTCAAGGCTCCAGTGGGTAGTCCGGATCTTCGACTGGACTTTTTTGCTCCAGAAGTACAGGCTGACCAGAAGATTGCTGTGTATGAGGCTATTGATTCCGACGAACTAATTGAGACATGGTCAATGGCAATTGTGGGCTACGTTGTTGGACTAAGAACATCCTTTTTCCCACTATCCTCATACATCAGAACTCGATGGGGAATATCAACATTTGATCTTCATATGTTGGAGACCGGATTCTTTGTATGCAGGCTTTATTCGGAAGAAGATTTACAACGGGTCCTTGAAGGATTTTGGACTATCCGTGGTCATCCAATGATACTACGACGCTGGGCACCTGATGTGAGATTGGAGTTAGACAGTCTACAGTCTATCCCAATATGGGTTTCTTTCCATGGACTTCCACTACATCTCTGGGGTCGTCGTTTTATTGCAAAGCTTTGCAGCACCCTGGGACAACCATTGTATCTTGATAAGGCAACAGCTTCGCAAACGAGATTGACCTTTGCCAGAGCTTGTGTAATGGTTTCTTCTGATGAGGAACTGCCGAATGATGTTTCTTACCGTGATCTTGATGGGAGCACCCGAAAGGTTAAAGTCTCATATTCTTGGAAGCCACAACGATGCAAGGTTTGTCTATCTTTTGGACATGTAAATGGTGCCTGCCAACAGCCTTCACAAAAAATCACACAGGTCTACCGACCACGCCAAGAGCCACAGAATGGGGTCACTACCACTAATCCAAGCACTGATACTCCAGTGCCAACAGTGGTGATGGCGGAGAAGATGATTGAACACTCTGACTCGTTGGGGCAGCGACACGAACAAGAGAAAGACAAGTCAGGACTTCCATCTTTACCTATTATATCAGAGAATTTCACTGCAGGAGCTTCCCAAGGTTCTCACTCCCCAATAACAACCTCGCCTTCACGAATCACTCCTTCAGATAATCAGGAAATTTCATTTCAACAACCTCTTGGGAACCAAGACATTGCAACTCACCAAACTCATCGCTCTTCGACACATCCCGCTATTCAGGACTCCTTGCCTCAAGGTACGCAAAAATTTAAACATTTGCAAGCTGTGGATGAGGTGGATAAATATAGGAATAAAGGATTAAAGGGTAAAGATATTATGCGAGAGGACCATGCAAAATCAAAGGATAAGAAAAAGGATGGTAGTGTCCTCCCAAAATCGCATGCTCTTCCTTCTATCTAGTATTGATTAAAATAAGCTGTTGGAATGTTCGTGGACTTAATAAGACTGAGAAATGTCGGGAGCTCAATAGAATAATCTGATCTGCTGCATGTGACATTGTGATTCTTGTGGAAACAAAAATTAAACCTCATCGTGTTCAAGTTCAGAAGAATTTAATATGGCCTAAGGCAGAACTTTTTACTAATGATTCTCAGGATCACTCTATTATGCATATACATGCAGATAAAGCACTACCAAGAGTCAAGAAACCTTTTAGATTTTTTAATATGTGGAGTTCTCACCCAAAGTTCCTCGAAGTTATTAAGTCAGCTTGGGACATTAATGTATTTGGTTCTCCCCCTTACATCCTATGTCAAAAACTAAAAGCATGCAAAGCAGCACTGAAGAAGTGGAATTCAACTACATTTGGAAATATCAACGACAGAGTTCAGTTATGCAAGAAAGAACTTATGGCTGTGCAAAGCGAGCTAAATCTTCAACCTCTGGATGCGAATCTTATATACAAAGAGGCTGCTGCTAGAAATAACTTTATGCAAGCTTTGAAGCAGGAGGAATGCTTTTTGAAACAGAAGTCACGACAGCATTGGCTTACTCTAGGGGATTCTAATACGAAGTTTTTCTATGCTGCTATTGCTACCAGAAGGGCTACTAATCGCATCAAAAAAATGCAAAGGTATAGATGGTAATCTCATTGAGGATCTGGATGAGGTTAAAAATTACACCAAGCAATTTTTTTATTCCTTACTCAATCAGGAACAGCAGCCTAATAGTATTCATGTTGGGCCTACAAGACGACTTGATTCTGAAGCCCTCTCTCATCTTAATGCCCCAATAACGGATGATGAAATTGTGAAAGTTGTTTTTAAGTCCCCGAAGCACAAAAGCCCTGGTCCAGATGGATTTCCAGCTGAGTTTTATCAAATTGCATGGGCTATTGTAGGCAACGATGTCATAAAAGCTTGTCGACATTTTTTCTCCTCAGGTCACATTCTGAAAGAAATGAATTGCACTTTTATTTCTTTAGTGCCTAAAAATGATAGAGCCGATTCATTGGAGAACTACCGTCCTATTTCACTATGCAACTTTATTTATAAGGTTATCTCTAAGTTGCTGGCAGATAGACTACAAAAGGTCATGAATAAGGTCATTAGTCCTAATCAGGCTGCTTTTCTTAAAGGGAGGAGTATCCATCATAATGTCCTGCTTGCTAATGATTTGGTTAAGGATCTACATTCTAAAACAAGAGGGAAAAAGATCTGTTTTAAAGCTGATTTACGAAAGGCCTTTGACTCAGTCAATAGGGATTTTATTTACATGATGCTCCATAATATGGGCTTCCCTCAGCACTGGGTTAAATGGATTCAATGTTGCTTGGAAACTCCAAAATTTTCAATTCTCTTTAATGGTTCACCTATTGACTTCTTTGGGAGTAAGAATGACATTCGGCAAGGTGATCCACTATCTCCTTATCTTTTTACCATTGCAATGGAAGGGCTCAGTTGTATGTTAGAAGAGGCTGTTTCCAATGACAAAATTAAGGTACCACATTATGGTTCTATTTATATCTCTCACATAACATTTGCCGACGACCTTATTATCTTCCTTCGAGATGATCCAGTTTCTGTGAGTAATCTGGCAGATATTCTTCATGAATTTGGTAAAGTTTCTGGTCTTAAGCTAAACCATGCAAAGAGCAAAGTATATGTGGGTGCTTGCATTGACAATAAGGATCATATTGCTCAAACATTGGGAGTTGCTGAAGGAAATTTACCGGTTCCTTACTTGGGTCTCCCACTTATATCCACTGGAATCAACAAAGCCTCCTGTCAGCCTATCATACAAAAAATTAAGAACAGAATTTCCTCTTGGAAAAATAGGCTTCTTTCTAAAGCTGGACGACTTGAACTTATTCGATCTGTGTTGACCTCTTATTCTATTTATTGGTCTCATGCATTCCTTCTACCAGCCGAGCTTCTCCATGATATTGATAAATTACTTATGAACTTCTTTTGGAATGGCACAGATGGTAAGGCAATGCACATGGTGAATTGGGACAGCATTTGCAAACCGAAGGATGAAGGGGGGCTGAATCTTCGACATATTAGAGATTGGAATAAAGCTTGTATGGTAAAGCAATTATGGGATATTTTACAAAACAAGTCTTCCTTATGGTCACAATGGGTTTTTGCTAGGTACCTAACCAAGGAATCAATCTAGGAAACATCTGCAAAAACATCTCATTCTGCTGCTTGGAAAGGAATTCTGAAGGCAAGGCGATGGCTACATAACAATATTTCTTATGTGATTTCTTCTGGAACCAATATTAATATGTGGTATGATCCTTGGGTGAATGGGAAAAGCATATTTCAGATATTTGGTGATAGAGTACGACAGGATCTGGGGGCTCCCAAAGACTGGAAGGTTTCTGAATTCATTAACAATGGTACTTGGTGTCTTCCCAACCCTACCTCCCCTGATATGTTATTACTTTGGCCGACTATTAGGGCTATTACAATCAAGAACAACTCTTCAGATATGCTTATTTGGCTTCATGATAACGGTAAATTTAGTGCTACATCTGCATGGAACCAAATTAGACGACGAAACAACAAGTGGATCCAAAGTAGTTGGACATGGGATAGTCCATGCTCACAGCGACATTCCTTATGTACATGGCAGGCCCTTCTCGGCAAACTTCCTACGATGGACAATATGCAGCGAATTGGTATTTATATTGTAAATCGGTGCTCTTTGTGTATGCAAAATGAAGAAAGTGTTGACCATCTCTACTTTGCTTGTGATTATTCATCTTGGATATGGAAGGAGATCTTGAAGCGATTTGATTTTCAAAGGCTACCACGGCCAAACTTGCATCATGAATTAGAAATGCTTATCCAAAGCTTCTCAAGAAAGGGGCCTCTTACACAACTAGCACGAATTATATTCAGATGTGCTATTTGGTGGATTTGGAAGGAGAGGTGTGGCAGAATTTTTGAGTGTCACAACATGAACAAAGCTCAAATTCTGATAGAGATTCTTCAGGACTCACGATCATGTATGGAGCAAGAATTGAATACAGAGCACCTAACAAGAAGAGAGAAAGATATTTTCACAAGATTCAATTTTTCCATTCGTCAAGAATCACTCGAATAATGATGAAGATTGTAATGTATTATATGGGGCAAAGCTTATATTTTGTGATGTATCCACAAGTAGTCCAGAACAGTCTAGCTATTGCATTTTATTATTTATTAACTTCCTTATGCTACTCTTGGAGATGAGTTTGATGAAGCGTGCCCATTTCACCTTCTTTAGGTGGGGTGCAATCTTCTCGACTACACTAAGAGACTTCAGGCTTTAGTCTATGGCTTGTGTAGACAAAGCTTCTTTGTACAAATCTTTTACAAAATACAATATCTTTACTTACCAAAAAAAAATAATAAGACGGGAAAGACCAGTATTTTGAATTTCCGAGACGGTGCACGAAAAACCGATCGAATCTCGACTCAGCGCAAAGTTTATGACCGTCGCGTTTTTTCGTGAAACCATGCTCATACGACTTACCATGGGCTAATACATCGTGAATGGCCAGTATTTTGAATTTCCGAGACGGTGCACGAAAAACCGATCGAAACACGACTCGCGCGCGACTTCGCGCAAAGTTTATGACCGTCGTATTTTTTTGCGAAAGTGGCTTGTACGACTTCTCATGGGCTAATAAGACGGGAAAGACCAGTATTTTGAATTTCCGAGACGGTGCACGAAAAACCGATCGAATATCGACTCTGCACAAACTTTATTACCGTCGCGTTTTTTCGTGAAACCATGCTCATACGACTTACCATGTAGCATATATCGTGAATGGCCAGTATTTTGAATTTTCGAGCCGGTGCACGAAAAACCTAACGAAACTCGACTCGTGCGCGACTTCGCGCAAAGTTTATGACCGTCGTATTTTTTTGCGAAAACGTGCTTGTACGACTTCTCATGGGCTAATAAGACGGGAAAGACCAGTATTTTGAATTTCCGAGACGGTGCACGAAAAACCGATCGAATCTCGACTCTGCGCAAAGTTTATGACCGTCGCGTTTTTTCGTGAAACCATGCTCATACGACTTACCATGGGCTAATACATCGTGAATGGCCAGTATTTTGAATTTCCGAGACGGTGCACGAAAAACCGATCGAAACACGACTCGCGCGCGACTTCGCGCAAAGTTTATGACCGTCGTATTTTTTTGCGAAAGTGGCTTGTACGACTACTCATGTGCTAATAAGACGGGAAAGACCAGTATTTTGAATTTCCGAGACGGTGCACGAAAAACCGATCGAATATCGACTCTGCACAAACTTTATTACCGTCGCGTTTTTTCGTGAAACCATGCTCATACGACTTACCATGTAGCATACATCGTGAATGGCCAGTATTTTGAATTTCCGAGCCGGTGCACGAAAAACCTAACGAAACTCGACTCGTGCGCGACTTCGCGCAAAGTTTATGACCGTCGTATTTTTTTGCGAAAACGTGCTTGTACGACTTCTCATGGGCTAATAAGACGGGAAAGACCAGTATTTTGAATTTCCGAGACGGTGCACGAAAAACCGATCGAATCTCGACTCTGCGCAAAGTTTATGACCGTCGCATTTTTTCGTGAAACCATGCTCATACGACTTACCATGGGCTAATACATCGTGAATGGCCAGTATTTTGAATTTCTGAGACGGTGCACGAAAAACCGATCGAAACTCGACTCGCGCGCGACTTCGCGCAAATTTTTGACCGTCGTATTTTTTTGCGTAAGCGTGCTTGTATGACTTCTCATGGGCTAATAAGACGGGAAAGACCAGTATTTTGAATTTCCGAGACGTTGCACGAAAAACCGATCGAATCTCGACTCTGCGCAAAGTTTATGACCGTCACGTTTTTTCGTGAAACCATGCTCATACGACTTACCATGGGCTACATCGTGAATGACCAGTATTTTGAATTTCCGAGACGGTGCATGAAAAACCGATCGAAACTCGACTCGCGCGCGACTTCGCGCAAAGTTTTTGACCGTCGTATTTTTTTGCGAAAGCGTGCTTGTATGACTTCTCATGGGCTAATAAGACGGTAAAGACCAGTATTTTGAATTTCCGAGACGGTGCACGAAAAACCGATCGAATCTCGACTCTGCGCAAAGTTTATGACCGTCGCGTTTTTTCGTGAAACCATGCTCATACGACTTACCATGGGCTAATACATCGTGAATGGCCAGTATTTTGAATTTCCGAGATGGTGCACGAAAAACCGATCGAAACTCGACTCGCGCGCGACTTCGCGCAAAGTTTTTGACCGTCGTATTTTTTTGCGAAAGCGTGCTTGTATGACTTCTCATGGGCAAATAAGACGGGAAAGACCAGTATTTTGAATTTCCGAGACGGTGCACGAAAAACCGATCGAATCTCGACTCTGCGCAAAGTTTATGACCGTCGCGTTTTTTCGTGAAACCATGCTCATACGACTTACCATGGGCTAATACATCGTGAATGACCAGTATTTTGAATTTCCGAGACGGTGCACGAAAAACCGATCGAAACTCGACTCGCGCGCGACTTCGCGCAAAGTTTTTGACCGTCGTATTTTTTTACGAAAGCGTGCTTGTATGACTTCTCAAGGGCTAATAAGACGGGAAAGACCAGTATTTTGAATTTCCGAAACGTTGCACGAAAAACCGATCGAATCTCGACTCTGCGCAAAGTTTATGACCGTCGCGTTTTTTCGTGAAACCATGCTCATACGACTTACCATGGGCTAATACATCGTGAATGACCAGTATTTTGAATTTCCGAGACGGTGCACGAAAAACCGATCGAAACTAGACTCGCGCGCGACTTCGCGCAAAGTTTTTGACCGTCGTATTTTTTTGCGAAAGCGTGCTTGTATGACTTCTCATGGGCTAATAAGACGGGAAAGACCAGTATTTTGAATTTCTGAGACGGTGCACGAAAAACCGATCGAATCTCGACTCTGCGCAAAGTTTATGACCGTCGCGTTTTTTCGTGAAACCATGCTCATACGACTTACCATGGGCTAATACATCGTGAATGGCCAGTATTTTGAATTTCCGAGACGGTGCACGAAAAACCGATCGAAACACGACTCGCGCGCGACTTCGCGCAAAGTTTATGACCGTCGTATTTTTTTGCGAAAGTGGCTTGTACGACTTCTCATGGGCTAATAAGACGGGAAGGACCAGTATTTTGAATTTCCGAGACGGTGCACGAAAAACCGATCGAATCACGACTCTGCGCAAAGTTTATGACCGTCGCGTTTTTTCGTGAAACCATGCTCATACGACTTACCATGGGCTAATACATCGTGAATGGCCAGTATTTTGAATTTCCGAGCCGGTGCACGAAAAACCTAACGAAACTCGACTCGCGCGCGACTTCGCGCAAAGTTTATGACCGTCGTATTTTTTAGCGAAAACGTGCTTGTACGACTTCTCATGGGCTAATAAGACGGGAAAGACCAGTATTTTGAATTTCCGAGACGGTGCACGAAAAATCGATCGAATCTCGACTCTGCGCAAAGTTTATGACCGTCGCGTTTTTTCGTGAAACCATGCTCATACGACTTACCATGATACATCGTGAATGGCCAGTATTTTGAATTTGCGAGACGGTGCACGAAAAACCGATCGAAACTCGACTCGCGCGCGACTTCGCGCAAAGTTTATGACCGTCGTATTTTTTTGCGAAAGTGTGCTTGTACGACTTCTCATGGGCTAATAAGACGGGAAAGACCCGTATATTGAATTTCCGAGACGGTGCACGAAAAACCGATCGAATCTCGACTCTGCGCAAAGTTTATGACCGTCGCGTTTTTTCGTGAAACCATGCGTATACGACTTACCATGGGCTAATACATCGTGAATGGCCAGTATTTTGAATTTCCGAGACGATGCACGAAAAACCGATCGAAACTCGACTCGCTCGCGACTTCGCGCAAAGTTCTTGACCGTCGTATTTTTTTGCGAAAGCGTGCTTGTATGACTTCTCAAGGGCTAATAAGACGGGAAAGACAAGTATTTTGAATTTCCGAGACGGTGCACGAAAAACCGATCGAAACTCGACTCTGCGCAAAGTTTATGACCGTCGCATTTTTTCGTGAAACCATGCTCATACGACTTACCATGGGCTAATACATCGTGAATGGCCAGTATTTTGAATTTTCGAGACGGTGCACGAAAAACCGATCGAAACTCGACTCGCGCGCGACTTCGCGCAAAGTTTATGACCATCGTATTTTTTTGCGAAAGCTTGCTTGTATGACTTCTCAAGGGCTAATAAGACGGGAAAGGCCAGTATTTTGAATTTCCGAGACGGTGCACGAAAAACCGATCGAATCTCGACTCTGCGCAAAGTTTATGACCGTCGTATTTTTTTGCGAAAACGTGCTTGTACGACTTCTCATGGGCTAATAAGACGGAAAAGACCAGTATTTTGAATTTCCGAGACGGTGCACGAAAAACCGATCGAATCTCGACTCTGCGCAAAGTTTATGACCGTCGCGTTTTTTCGTGAAACCATGCTCATACGACTTACCATGGGCTAATACATCGTGAATGGCGAGTATTTTGAATTTCCGAGACGGTGCACGAAAAACCGATCGAAACTCGACTCGCGCGCGACTTCGCGCAAAGTTTATGACCGTCGTATTTTTTTGCGAAAGTGTGCTTGTACGACTTCTCATGGGCTAATAAGACGGGAAAGACCAGTATTTTGAATTTCCGAGACGGTGCACTTAAAACCGATCGAATATCGACGCTGCGCAAACTTTATGACCGTCGCGTTTTTTTGTGAAACCATGCTCATACGACTTACCATGGGATAATACACCGT
Source organism: Ensete ventricosum (assembly GCA_029747655.1). NCBI lineage: Eukaryota > Viridiplantae > Streptophyta > Magnoliopsida > Zingiberales > Musaceae > Ensete > Ensete ventricosum. The sequence continues at coordinate 38,730,038 of JAQQAF010000008.1, read as the reverse complement.
GAATGGCCAGTCTTTTGAATTTCCGAGACGGTGCACGAAAAACCGATCGAAACTCGACTCGCGCGCGACTTCGCGCAAAGTTTATGACCTTCGTATTTTTCTTGCGAAAGAGTGCCTGTACGACTTCTCATGGGCTAATAAGATGGGAAAGACCAGTATTTTGAATTTCCGAGACGGTGCACGAAAAACCGATAGAATCTCGACTCTGCGCAAAGTTTATGACCGTCACGTTTTTTCGTGAAACCATGCTCATAGGACTTACCATGGGCTAATACATCGTGAATGGCCAGTATTTTGAATTTCCGAGACGGTGCACGAAAAACCGATCGAAACTCGACTCGCGCGCGACTTAGCGCAAAGTTTATGACCGTCGTATTTTTTTTGCGAAAGCGTGCCTGTACGACTTCTCATGGGCTAATAAGACGGGAAAGACAAGTATTTTGAATTTCCGAGACGGTGCACGAAAAACCGATCGAAACTCGACTTTGCGCAAAGTTTATGACCGTCGCATTTTTTCGTGAAACCATGCTCGTACGACTTACCATGGGCTAATACATCGTGAATGGCCAGTATTTTGAATTTCCGAGACGGTGCACGAAAAACCGATCGAAACACGACTCGCGCGCGACTTCGCGCAAAGTTTATGACCGTCGTATTTTTTTGCGAAAGTGGCTTGTACGACTTCTCATGGGCTAATAAGACGGGAAAGACCAGTATTTTGAATTTCCGAGACGGTGCACGAAAAACCGATCGAATATCGACTCTGCACAAACTTTATTACCGTCTCGTTTTTTCCTGAAACCATGCTCATACGACTTACCATGGGCTAATACATCGTGAATGGCCAGTATTTTGAATTTCCGAGCCGGTGCACGAAAAACCTAACGAAACTCGACTCGCGCGCGACTTCGAGCAAAGTTTATGACCGTCGTATTTTTTTGCGAAAACGTGCTTTTACGACTTCTCATGGGCTAATAAGACGGGAAAGACCAGTATTTTGAATTTCCGAGACGGTGCACGAAAAACCGATCGAATCTCGACTCTGCGCAAAGTTTATGACCGTCGCGTTTTTTCGTGAAACCATGCTCATACGACTTACCATGGGCTAATACATCGTGAATGGCCAGTATTTTGAATTTCCGAGATGGTGCACGAAAAACCGATCGAAACTCGACTCGCGCGCGACTTCGCGCAAAGTTTTTGACCGTCGTATTTTTTTGCGAAAGCGTGCTTGTATGACTTCTCATGGGCTAATAAGACGGGAAAGACCAGTATTTTGAATTTCCAAGACGTTGCACGAAAAACCGATCGAATCTCGACTATGCGCAAAGTTTATGACCGTCGCGTTTTTTCGTGAATCCATGCTCATACGACTTACCATGGGCTAATACATCGTGAATGACCAGTATTTTGAATTTCCGAGACGGTGCACGAAAAACCGATCGAAACTCGACTCGCACGCGACTTCGCGCAAAGTTTATGACCGTCGTATTTTTTTTGCGAAAGCGTGCCTGTACGACTTCTCATGGGCTAATAAGACGGGAAAGACAAGTATTTTGAATTTCCGAGACGGTGCACGAAAAACCGATCGAAACTCGACTTTGCGCAAAGTTTATGACCGTCGCATTTTTTCGTGAAACCATGCTCATACGACTTACCATGGGCTAATACATCGTGAATGGCCAGTATTTTGAATTTCCGAGACGGTGCACGAAAAACCGATCGAAACACGACTCGCGCGCGACGTCGCGCAAAGTTTATGACCGTCGTATTTTTTTGCCAAAGTGGCTTGTACGACTTCTCATGGGCTAATAAGACGGGAAAGACCAGTATTTTGAATTTCCGAGACGGTGCACGAAAAACCGATCGAATATCGACCCTGCACAAACTTTATTACCGTCGCGTTTTTTCGTGAAACCATGCTCATACGACTTACCATGTAGCATACATCGTGAATGGCCAGTATTTTGAATTTCCGAGCCGGTGCACGAAAAACCTAACGAAACTCCACTCGCGCGCGACTTCGCGCAAAGTTTATGACCGTCGTATTTTTTTGCGAAAACGTGCTTGTACGACTTCTCGTGGGCTAATAAGACGGGAAAGACTAGTATTTTGAATTTCCGAGACGGTGCACGAAAAACCGATCGAATCTCGACTCTGCGCAAAGTTTATGACCGTCGCGTTTTTTCGTGAAACCATGCTCATACGACTTACCATGGGCTAATACATCGTGAATGGCCAGTATTTTGAATTTCCGAGACGGTGCATGAAAAACCGATCGAAACACGACTCGCGCGCGACTTCGCGCAAAGTTTATGACCGTCGTATTTTTTTGCGAAAGTGGCTTGTACGACTTCTCATGGGCTAATAAGACGGGAAAGACCAGTATTTTGAATTTCCGAGACGGTGCACGAAAAACCGATCGAATATCGACTCTGCACAAACTTTATTACCGTCGCGTTTTTTCGTGAAACCATGCTCATACGACTTACCATGGGCTAATACATCGTGAATGGCCAGTATTTTGAATTTCCGAGCCGGTGCACGAAAAACCTAACGAAACTCGACTCGCGCCCGACTTCGCGCAAAGTTTATGACCGTCGTATTTTTTTGCGAAAACGTGCTTGTACGACTTCTCATGGGCTAATAAGGCGGGAAAGACCAGTATTTTGAATTTCCGAGACGGTGCACGAAAAACCGATCGAATCTCGACTCTGCGCAATGTTTATGACCGTCGCGTTTTTTCGTGAAACCATGCTCATACGACTTACCATGGGCTAATACATCGTGAATGGCCAGTATTTTGAATTTCCGAGACGGTGCACGAAAAACCGATCGAAACTCGACTCGCGCGCGACTTCGCGCAAAGTTTTTGACCGTCGTATTTTTTTGCAAAAGCGTGCTTGTATGACTTCTCATGGGCTAATAAGACGGGAAAGACCAGTATTTTGAATTTCCGAGACGGTGCACGAAAAACCGATCGAATATCGACTCTGCACAAACTTTATTACCGTCGCGTTTTTTCGTGAAACCATGCTCATACGACTTACCATGTAGCATACATCGTGAATGGCCAGTATTTTGAATTTCCGAGCCGGTGCACGAAAAACCTAACGAAACTCGACTCGCGCGCGACTTCGCGCAAAGTTTATGACCGTCGTATTTTTTTGCGAAAACGTGCTTGTACGACTTCTCATGGGCTAATAAGACGGGAAAGACCAGTATTTTGAATTTCCGAGACGGTGCACGAAAAACCGATCGAATCTCGACTCTGCGCAAAGTTTATGACCGTCGCGTTTTTTCGTGAAACCATGCTCATACGACTTACCATGGGCTAATACATCGTGAATGGCCAGTATTTTGAATTTCCGAGACGGTGCACGAAAAACCGATCGAAACTCGACTCGCGCGCGACTTCGCGCAAAGTTTTTGACCGTCATATTTTTTTTGCGAAAGCGTGCCTGTACGACTTCTCATGGGCTAATAAGACGGGAAAGACCAGTATTTTGAATTTCCGAGACAGTCCACGAAAAACCGATCGAAACTCGACTTTGCGCAAAGTTTATGACCGTCGAATTTTTTCGTGAAACCATGCTCATACGACTTACCATGATACATCGTGAATGGCCAGTATTTTGAATTTCCGAGACGGTGCACGAAAAACCGATCGAAACACGACTGACGCGCGACTTCGTGCAAAGTTTATGACCGTCGTATTTTTTTGCGAAAGTGTGCTTGTACGACTTCTCATGGGCTAATAAGACGGGAAAGACAAGTATTTTGAATTTCTGAGACGGTGCACTTAAAACCGATCGAATATCGACTCTGCGCAAACTTTATAACCGTCGCGTTTTTTCGTGAAACCATGCTCATACGACTTACCATGGGCTAATACACCGTGAATGGCCAGTCTTTTGAATTTCCGAGACGGTGCACGAAAAACCGATCGAAACTCGACTCGCGCGCGACTTCGCGCAAAGTTTATGACCGTCGTATTTTTTTTGCGAAAGCGTGCCTGTACGACTTCTCATGGGCTAATAAGATAGGAAAGACCAGTATTTTGAATTTCCGAGACGGTGCACGAAAAACCGATAGAATCTCGACTCTGCGCAAAGTTTATGACCGTCACGTTTTTTCGTGAAACCATGCTCATACGACTTACCATGGGCTAATACATCGTGAATGGCCAGTATTTTGAATTTCCGAGACGGTGCACGAAAAACCGATCGAAACTCGACTCGCGCGCGACTTAGCGCAAAGTTTATGACTGTCGCGTTTTTTCGTGAAACCTTGCTTATACAACTTACCATGGGCTAATACATCGTGAATGGCCAGTATTTTTAATTTCCGAGACGGTGCACGAAAAACCGATCGAAACTAGATTCGCGCGCGACTTCGCGAAAAGTTTATGACCGTCGTATTTTTTTGCGAAAGCGTGCCTGTACGACTTATCATGGGCTAATAAGACGGGAAAGACAAGTATTTTAAATTTCCGAGACAGTGCACGAAAAACCGATTGAATCTCGACTCTGCGCAAAGTTTATGACCGTCGCGTTTTTTCGTGATACCATGCTCATACGACTTACCATGGGCTAATACATCGTGAATGGCCAGTATTTTGAATTTTCGAGACGGTGCACGAAAAACCGATCGAAACTCGACAATGCGCAAACTTTATGACCGTCGCGTTTTTTCGTGAAACCATGCTCATACGACTTACCATGGGCTAATACACCGTGAATAGCCAGTCTTTTGAATTTCCGAGACGGTGCACGAAAAACCGATCGAAACTCGACTCGCGCGCGACTTCGCGTAAAGTTTATGACCGTCGTTTTTTTTTGCGAAAGCGTGCCTGTACGACTGACTTCTCATGGGCTAATAAGACGGGAAAAACAAGTATTTTGAATTTACGAGACGGTGCACGAAAAACCGATCGAAACACGACTCGTGCGCGACTTCGCACAAAGTTTTTGACCGTCGTATTTTTTTGCGAAAGCATGCTTGTACGACTTCTCATGGGCTAATAAGACGGGAAAGACCAGTATTTTAAATTTCCGAGACGGTGCACGAAAAACCAATCGAATATCGACTCTGCACAAACTTTATGACCGTCGCATTTTTTCGTGAAACCATACTTATACGACTTACCATGGGCTAATACATCGTGAATGGCCAGTATTTTGAATTTCCGAGCCGGTGCACGAAAAACGTATCGAAACACGACTCGCGCGCGACTTCGCGCAAAGTGTATGACCGTCGTATTTTTTTGCGAAAGCGTGCCTGTACGACTTCTCATGGGCTAATAAGACGGGAAAGACCAGTATTTTGAATTTCCGAGACGGTGCACGAAAAACCGATCGAAACTCGACTCGCGCGCGACTTCGCGCAAAGTTTTTGACCGTCGTATTTTTTTGCGAAAGCGTGCTTGTATGACTTCTCATGGGCTAATAAGACGGGAAAGACCAGTATTTTGAATTTCCGAGACGGTGCATGAAAAACCGATCGAATCTCGACTCTGCGCAAAGTTTATGACCGTCGCGTTTTTTCGTGAAACCATGCTCATACGACTTACCATGGGCTAATACATCGTGAATGGCCGGTATTTTGAATTTCCGAGACGGTGCACGAAAAACCGATCGAAACTCGACTCGCGCGCGACTTCGCGCAAAGTTTTTGACCGTCGTATTTTTTTGCGAAAGCTTGCTTGTATGACTTCTCATGGGCTAATAAGACGGGAAAGACCAGTATTTTGAATTTCCGAGACGGTGCACGAAAAACCGATCGAATCTCGACTCTGCGCAAAGTTTATGACCGTCGCGTTTTTTCGTGAAACCATGCTCATACGACTTACCATGGGCTAATACATCGTGAATGGCCAGTATTTTGAATTTCCGAGACGGTGCACGAAAAACCGATCGAAACTAAACTCGCGCGCGACTTCGCGCAAAGTTTATGACCGTCGTATTTTTTTGCGAAAGCGTGCCTGTACGACTTCTCATGGGCTAATAAGACGGGAAAGACCAGTATTTTGAATTTCTGAGACGGTGCACGAAAAACCGATCGAATCTTGACTCTGCGCAAAGTTTATGACCGTTGCGTTTTTTTGGAATGGCACAGATGGTAAGGCAATGCATATGGTGAATTGGGACAACATTTGCAAACCGAAGGATGACGGGGGCTTGAATCTTCGACATATTAGAGATTGGAATAAAGCTTGTATGGTAAAGCAATTATGGGATATTTTACAAAACAAGTCTTCTTTATGGTCACAATGGGTTTTTGCTAGGTACCTTACAAAGGAATCAATCTGGGAAGTATCTGCAAAAACATCTCATTCTGCTGCTTGGAAAGGAATTCTGAAGGCAAGGAGATGGCTACGTAACAATATTACTTATGTGATTTTTTCTGGAACCAATATTAATATGTGGTATGATCCTTGGGTGAATGGGAAAAGTATATTTCAGATATTTGGTGATAGAGTACGACAGGATCTGGGGGCTCCCAAAGACTAGAAGGTTTCTAAATTCATTAACAATGGTACATGGTGTCTTCCTAACCCTACCTCCCCAGACATGTTATTACTTTGGCCGACTATTAGGGCTATTCCAATCAAGAACAACTCTTCAGATATGCTTATTTGGCTTCATGATAATGGTAAATTTAGTGCTACATCTGCATGGAACCAAATTAGACGACGAAACAACAAGTGGATCCCAAGTAGTTGGACATGGGATAGTCCATGCTCACAGCGACATTCCTTATGTACATGGCAGGCCCTTCTCGGCAAACTTCCTACGATGGATAATATGCAGCGAAGAGGTATTTATATTGTAAATCGGTGCTCTTTGTGTATGCAAAAGGAAGAAAGCGTTGACCATCTATACTTTGCTTGAGATTATTCATCTTAGATATGGGAAGAGATCTTGAAGCGATTTGATCTTCAAAGGCTACCACGGCCAAACTTGCATCATGAACTAGAAAGGCTAATGCAAGGCTTCTCAAGAAAGGGTCCTCTTACACAACTAGCAAGAATTATATTCAGATGTGCTATTTGGTGGATTTGGAAGGAGAGGTGTGGCAGAATTTTTGAGTGTCACAACATGAACAAAGCTCAAATTCTGATAGAGATTCTTCAGGACTCACGATCATGCATGGAGCAAGAATTGAATATAGAGCACCTAACAAGAAGAGAGAAAGAGATTTTCACAAGATTCAATTTTTTCATTAGTCAATAATCACTCGAATAATGATGAAGATTGTAATGTATTATGTGGCAAAGCTTATATTTTGTGATGTATCCACAAGTACTCCAGAACAGTCTAGCTATTGCATTTTTTTATTAACTTCCTTGTGCTACTCTTGGAAATGAGTTTGATGAAGTGTGCCCATTTCACCTTCTTTAGGTGGGGTACAATCTTCTCGACTACACTAAGAAACTTCAGGCTTTAGTCTATGGCTTGTGTAGACAAAGCTTCTTTGTACAAATCTTTTACAAAATACATTATCTTTACTTACCAAAAAAAATATGACTGTCGCGTTTTTTCGTGAAACCATGCTCATACGACTTACCAAGGACTAATACATCGTGAATGGCCAGTATTTTGAATTTCCGAGACGGTGCACGAAAAACCGATCGAAACTCGACTCGCGCGCGACTTCGCGCAAAGTTTTTGACCGTCGTATTTTTTTGCGAAAGCGTGCTTGTAGGACTTCTCATGGGCTAATAAGACGGGAAAGACCAGTATTTTGAATTTCCGAGACGGTGCACGAAAAACCGATCGAATCTCGACTCTGCGCAAAGTTTATGACCGTCGTGTTTTTTCGTGAAACCATGCTCATACGACTTACCATGGGCTAATACATCGTGAATGGCCAGTATTTTGAATTTCCGAGACGGTGCACGAAAAACCGATCGAAACTCGACTCGCGCGCGACTTCGCGCAAAGTTTATGACCGTCGTATTTTTTTGCGAAAGTGAGCTTGTACGACTTCTCATGGGCTAATAAGACGGGAAAGACCAGTATTTTGAATTTCCGAGACGGTGCACGAAAAACCGATCGAATATCGACTCTGCGCAAACTTTATGACCGTCGCGTTTTTTCGTGAAACCATGCTCATACGACTTACCATGGGCTAATACACCGTGAATGGCCAGTCTTTTGAATTTCTGAGCCGGTGCACGAAAAACCAATCGAAACTCGACTCGCGCGCGACTTCGCGCAAAGTTTATGACCGTCGTATTTTTTTTGCGAAAGCATGCCTGTACGACTTCTCATGGGCTAATAAGACGGGAAAGACAAGTATTTTGAATTTCCGAGACGGTGCACGAAAAATTGATCGAAACTCGACTCTGCGCAAAGTTTATGACCGTCGAATTTTTTCGTGAAACCATGCTCATACGACTTACCATGGGCTAATAAATCGTGAATGGCCAGTATTTTGAATTTCCGAGACGGTGCACGAAAAACCGATCGAAACTCGACTCGCGTGCGACTTCGCTCAAAGTTTATGACCGTCGTATTTTTTTGCGAAAGTGTGCTTGTACGACATCTCATGGGCTAATAAGACGGGAAAGACCAGTATTTTGAATTTCCGAGACGGTGCACGAAAAACCGATCGAATATCGACTCTGCACAAACTTATGACCGTCGCGTTTTTTCGTGAAACCATGCTCATACGACTTACCATGGGCTAATACATCGTGAATGGCCAGTATTTTGAATTTCCGAGCCGATGCACGAAAAACCTATCGAAACTCGACTTGCGCGCGACTTCGTGCAAAGTTTATGACCGTCGTATTTTTTTGCGAAAGCGTGCCTGTACGACTTCTCATGGGCTAATAAGACGGGAAAGACCAGTATTTTGAATTTCCGAGACGGTGCACGAAAAACCGATCGAATCTCGACTCTGCGCAAAGTTTATGACCGTCGCGTTTTTTCGTGAAACCATGCTCATACGACTTATAAATTTAGTGCTACATCTGCATGGAACCAAATTAGACGACGAAACAACAAGTGGATCCCAAGTTGTTGGACATGGGATAGTCCATGCTCACAGCGACATTACTTATGTACATGGCAGGCCCTTCTCGGCAAACTTCCTACGATGGACAATATGCAGCGAAGAGGTATTTATATTGTAAATCGGTGCTCTTTGTGTATGAAAAAGGAAGAAAGCGTTGACCATCTATACTTTGCTTGTGATTATTCATCTTGGATATGGGAAGAGATCTTGAAGCGATTTGATCTTCAAAGGCTACCACGGCCAAACTTGCATCATGAACTAGAAAGGCTAATGCAAGGCTTCTCAAGAAAGGGTCCTCTTACACAACTAGCAAGAATTATATTCAGATAAGCTATTTGGTGGATTTGGAAGGAGAGGTGTGGCAGAATTTTTGAGTGTCACAACATGAACAAAGCTCAAATTCTGATAGAGATTCTTCAGGACTCACGATCATGCATGGAGCGAGAATTGAATATAGAGCACCTAACAAGAAGAGAGAAAGAGATTTTCACAAGATTCAATTTTTTCATTAGTCAATAATCACTCGAATAATGATGAAGATTGTAATGTATTATGGGGCAAAGCTTATATTTTGTGATGTATCCCAGATTGATTCCTTGGTTAGGTACCTAGCAAAAACCCATTGTGACCATAAGGAAGACTTGTTTTGTAAAATATCCCATAATTGCTTTACCATACAAGCTTTATTTCAATCTCTAATATGTCGAAGATTCAGCCCCCCTTCATCCTTCGGTTTGTAAATGCTATCCCAATTCACCATGTGCATTGCCTTACCATCTGTGCCATTCCAAAAGAAGTTCATAAGTAATTTATCAATATCATGGAGAAGCCCGGCAGGTAGAAGGAATGCATGAGACCAATAAATAGAATAAGAGATCAACACAGATCGAATAAGTTCAAGTCGTCCAGCTTTAGAAAGAAGCCTATTTTTCCAAGAGGAAATTCTGTTCTTAATTTTTTGTATGATAGGCTGACAGGAGGCTTTGTTGATTCCAGTGGATATAAGTGGGAGACCCAAGTATGGAACCGGTAAATTTCCTTCAGCAACTCCCAATGTTTGAGCAATATGATCCTTATTGTCAATGCAAGCACCCACATATACTTTGCTCTTTGCATGGTTTAGCTTAAGACCAGAAACTTTACCAAATTCATTGAGAATATCTGCCAGATTACTCACAGAAACTGGATCATCTCGAAGGAAGATAATAAGGTCGTCGGCAAATGTTATGTGAGAGATATAAACAGAACTATAATGTGGTACCATAATTTTGCCATTGGAAACAGCCTCTTCTAACATACAACTGAGCCCTTCCATTGCAATGGTAAAAAGATAAGGAGATAGTGGATCACCTTGCCGAATGCCATTCTTACTCCCAAAGAAGCCAATAGGTGAACCATTAAAGAGAATTGAAAATTTTGGAGTTTCCAAGCAACATTGAATCCATTTAACCTAGTGCTGAGGGAAGCCCATATTATGGAGCATCATGTAAATAAAATTCCTATTGACTGAGTCAAAGGCCTTTCGTAAATCAGCTTTAAAACAGATCTTTTTCCCTCTTGTTTTAGAATGTAGATCCTTAACCAAATCATTAGCAAGCAGGACATTATGATGGATACTCCTCCCTTTAAGAAAAGCAGCCTGATTAGGACTAATGACCTTATTCATGACCTTTTGTAGTCTATCTGCCAGCAACTTAGAGATAACCTTATAAATAAAGTTGCACAGTGAAATAGGACGGTAGTTCTCCAATGAATCGGCTCCATCATTTTTAGGCACTAAAGAAATAAAAGTGCAATTCATTTCTTTAAGAATGTGACCTGAGGAGAAAAAATGTCGACAAGCTTTTATGACATCGTTGCCTACAATAGCCCATGCAATTTGATAAAACTCAGCTGGAAATCCATCTGGACCAGGGCTTTTGTGCTTCGGGGACTTAAAAACAACTTTCACAATTTCATCATCCGTTATTGGGGCATTAAGATGAGAGAGGGCTTCAGAATCAAGTCGTCTTGTAGGCCCAACATGAATACTATTAGGCTGCTGTTCCTGATTGAGTAAGGAATAAAAAAATTGCTTGGTGTAATTTTTAACCTCATCCAGATCCTCAATGAGATTACCATCTATACCTTTGCATTTTTTGATGCGATTAGTAGCCCTTCTGGTAGCAATAGAAGCATAGAAAAACTTCGTATTAGAATCCCCTAAAGTAAGCCAATGCTGTCGTGACTTCTGTTTCAAAAAGCATTCCTCCTGCTTCAAAGCTTGCATAAAGTTATTTCTAGCAACAGCCTCTTTGTATATAAGATTTGCATCCAAAGGTTGAAGATTTAGCTCGCTTTGCACAGCCATAAGTTCTTTCTTGCATAACTGAACCCTATCGTTGATATTTCCAAATGTAGTTGAATTCCACTTCTTCAGTGCTGCTTTGCATGCTTTTAGTTTTTGACATAGGATGTAAGGGGGAGAACCAAATACATTAATGTCCCAAGCTGACTTAATAACTTCAAGGAACTTTGGGTGAGAACTCCACATATTAAAAAATCTAAAAGGTTTCTTGACTCTGGGTAGTGCTTTATCTGCATGTATATGCATAATAGAGTGATCCGAAAATAACTTAGCACCGTACTCAAGAAGTGAATCTGGGAAAACTGCTAACCATTCCTGATTAATCAAACATCTGTCAAGTCGAGCCATAATTTTTCTTTCAGCAGTACTTTGATTGTTCCATGAGAACCAATCACCTACAGATTTCATGTCAGTCAATGCAGCAGTATCTATACAATCATTAAAATGTTGAAGCTGACATTCGGAAAGCACTCTACCCCCCACTTTCTCATTTGTGTATCTGACAGTATTAAAGTCACCGAGAACAGCCCATGGTACTGTAGGATAACTATTTGCAATGCTAACCAGATCACGCCATAGAGCATTCCTGTCAGACATACTGTTAGATGCATAAATACCGGTAATATTGAATTGACATCCAGTCTGTTTATCCTCTGCCTTAAGATGAATGAATTGATTAGTAGCAGAAATAAACCAAGCAGTAACAAGGTTAGGATGCCATAAGACCCAAACTCGACCATAAGTATCCTGAGAATCATTAGTAAAAAGTTCTGCCTCAGGCCATATTAAATTCTTCTGAACTCGAACACGATGAGGTTTAATTTTTGTTTCCACAAGAATCACCATGTCACATGCAGCAGATCGGATTATTCTATTGAGCTCCCGACATTTCTCAGTCTTATTAAGTCCACGAACATTCCAACAGCTTATTTTCATCAATACTAGATAGAAGGAAGAGCATGCGATTTTGGGAGGACACTACCATCCTTTTTCTTATCCTTTGATTTTGCATGGTCCTCTCACATAATATCTTTACCCTTTAATCCTTTATTCCTATATTTATCCACCTCATCCACAGCTTGCAAATGTTTAAATTTTTGCGTACCTTGAGGCAAGGAGTCCTGAATAGCGGGATGTGTCGAAGAGCGATGAGTTTGGTGAGTTACAATGTCTTGGTTCCCAAGAGGTTGTTGAAATGAAATTTCCTGATTATCTGAAGGAGTGATTTGTGAAGGCGAGGTTATTATTGGGGAGTGAGAACCTTGGGAAGCTCCTGCAGTGAAAGTCTCTGATATAATAGGTAAAGATGGAAGTCCTGACTTGTCTTTCTCTTGTTCGTGTCGCTGCCCCAACGAGTCAGAGTGTTCAATCATCTTCTCCGCCATCACCACTGTTGGTACTGGAGTATCAGTCTGCAAAAACATCTCATTCTTCTGCTTGGAAAGGAATTCTGAAGGCAAGGCGATGGCTACGTAACAATATTTCTTATGTGATTTCTTCTGGAACCAATATTAATATGTGGTATGATCCTTGGGTGAATGGGAAAAGTATATTTCAGATATTTGGTGATAGAGTACGACAGGATCTGGGGGCTCCCAAAGACTGGAAGGTTTCTGAATTCATTAACAATGGTACTTGGTGTCTTCCCAACCCTACCTCCCCTGACATGTTATTACTTTGGCCGACTATTAGGGCTATTCCAATCAAGAACAACTCTTCAGATATGCTTATTTGGCTTCATGATAACGGTAAATTTAGTGCTACATCTGCATGGAACCAAATTAGACGACGAAACAACAAGTGGATCCAAAGTAGTTGGACATGGGATAGTCCATGCTCACAGCGACATTCCTTATGTACATGGCAGGCCCTTCTCGGCAAACTTCCTACGATGGACAATATGCAGCGAAGAGGTATTTATATTGTAAATCGGTGCTCTTTGTGTATGCAAAATGAAGAAAGTGTTGACCATCTCTACTTTGCTTGTGATTATTCATCCTGGATATGGAAGGAGATCTTAAAGCGATTTGATTTTCAAAGGCTACCACGGCCAAACTTGCATCATGAATTAGAAATGCTTATGCAAAGCTTCTCAAGAAAGGGGCCTCTTACACAACTAGCAAGAATTATATTCAGATGTGCTATATGGTGGATTTGGAAAGAGAGGTGTGGCAGAATTTTTGAGTGTCACAACATGAACAAAGCTCAAATTCTGATAGAGATTCTTCAGGACGCACGATCATGTATGGAGCAAGAATTGAATACAGAGCACCTAACAAGAAGAGAGAAAGATATTTTCACAAGATTCAATTTTTCCATTCGTCAAGAATCACTCGAATAATGATGAAGATTGTAATGTATTATATGGGGCAAAACTTATATTTTGTGATGTATCCACAAGTAGTCCAGAACAGTCTAGCTATTGCATTTTATTGTTTATTAAGTTCCTTATGCTACTCTTGGAGATGAGTTTGATGAAGCGTGCCCATTTCACCTTCTTTAGGTGGGGTGCAATCTTCTCGACTACACTAAGAGACTTCAGGCTTTAGTCTATGGCTTGTGTAGACAAAGCTTCTTTGTACAAATCTTTTACAAAATACATTATCTTTACTTACCAAAAAAAATATATTTTGTGATGTATCCACAAGTACTCCAGAACAGTCTAGCTATTGCATTTTTTTATTAACTTCCTTGTGCTACTCTTGGAAATGAGTTTGATGAAGTGTGCCCATTTCACCTTCTTTAGGTGGGGTACAATCTTCTCGACTACACTAAGAGACATTAGGCTTTAGTCTATGGCTTGTGTAGACAAAGCTTCTTTGTACTAATCTTTTACAAAATACATTATCTTTACTTACCAAAAAAATGCTCATACGACTTACCATGGGCTAATACATCGTGAATGGCCAGTATTTTGAATTTCCGAGACGGTGCACGAAAAACCGATCGAAACTCGACTCGCGCGCGACTTCGCGCAAAGTTTCTGACCGTCGTATTTTTTTGCGAAAGCGTGCTTGTATGACTTCTCATGGGCTAATAAGACGGGAAAGACCAGTATTTTGAATTTCCGAGACGGTGCACGAAAAACCGATCGAATCTCGACTCTGCGCAAAGTTTATGACCGTCTCGTTTTTTCGTAAAACCATGCTCATACGACTTACCATTGGCTAATACATCGTGAATGGCCAGTATTTTGAATTTCCGAGACGGTGCACGAAAAACCGATCGAAACTTGACTCGCGCGCGACTTCGCGCAAAGTTTATGACCGTCGTATTTTTTTGCGAAAGTGTGCTTGTACGACTTCTCATGGGCTAATAAGACGGGAAAGACCAGTATTTTGAATTTCCGAGACGGTGCACTTAAAACCGATCGAATATCGACTCTGCGCAAACTTTATGACCGTCGCGTTTTTTCGTGAAACAATGCTCATACGACTTACCATGGGCTAATATACCGTGAATGGCCAGTATTTTGAATTTCCGAGACGGTGCACGAAAAACCGATCGAAACTCGACTCGCGCGCGACTTCGCGCAAAGTTTATGACCGTCGTATTTTTTTGCGAAAGTGTGCTTGTACGACTTCTCATGGGCTAATAAGACGGGAAAGACCAGTATTTTGAATTTCCGAGACGGTGCACTTAAAACCGATCGAATATCGACTCTGCGCAAACTTTATGACCGTCGCGTTTTTTCGTGAAACCATGCTCATACGACTTACCATGGGCTAATACACCGTGAATGACCAGTCTTTTGAATTTCCGAGACGGTGCACGAAATACCGATCGAAAATCGACTCGCGCGCGACTTCGAGCAAAGTTTATGACCGTCGTATTTTTTTTGCGAAAGCGTGCCTGTACGACTTCTCATGGGCTAATAAGATGAGAAAGACCAGTATTTTAAATTTCCGAGACGGTGCACGAAAAACCGATAGAATCTCGACTCAGCGCAAAGTTTATGACCGTCGTGTTTTTTCGTGAAACCATGCTCATACGACTTACCATGGGCTAATACATCGTGAATGGCCAGTATTTTTAATTTCCGAGACGGTGCACGAAAAACCGATCGAAACTCGACTCGCGGGCGACTTAGCGCAAAGTTTATAACGGTCGCGTTTTTTCGTGAAACCATGCTCATACGACTTACCATGGGCTAATACATCGTGAATGGCCAGTATTTTGAATTTCCGAGACGGTGCACGAAAAACCGATCGAAACTAGATTCGCGCGCGACTTCGCGCAAAGTTTATGACCGTCGTATTTTTTTGCGAAAGCGTGCTTGTATGACTTCTCATGTGCTAATAAGACGGGAAAGACAAGTATTTTGAATTTCCGAGACGGTGCACGAAAAACCGATCGAATCTCGACTCTGCGCAAACTTTATGACCGTCGCGTTTTTTCGTGAAACCATGCTCGTACGACTTACCATGGGCTAATACATCGTGAATGGCTAGTATTTTAAATTTCTGAGACGGTCACGAAAAACCGATCGAAACTCGACTCGCGCGCGACTTCGCGCAAAGTTTTTGACCGTCGTTTTATTTTCCGAAAGCGTGCCTGTACGACTTCTCATGGGCTAATATTTTGAATTTCCGAGACGGTGCACGAAAAACCGATCGAAACTCGACTCGTGCGCGACTTCGCGCAAAGTTTATGACCGTCGTATTTTTTTGTGAAAGTGTGCTTGTACGACTTCTCATGGGCTAATAAGACGGGAAAGACCAGTATTTTAAATTACCGAGACGGCGCACTTAAAACTGATCGAATCTCGACTCTGCGCAAAGTTTATGACGGTCGCGTTTTTTCGTGAAACCATGCTCATACGACTTACCATGGGCTAATACATCGTGAATGGCCAGTATTTTGAATTTCCGTGACGGTGCACGAAAAACCGATCGAAACTAGATTCGCGCGCGACTTCGCGCAAAGTTTATGACCGTCGTATTTTTTTGCGAAAGCGTGCCTGTACGACTTCTCATGGGCTAATAAGACGGGAAAGACCAGTATTTTAAATTTCCGAGACGGTGCACGAAAAACCGATCGAATATCGACTCTGCACAAACTTTATGACCGTCGCGTTTTTTCGTGAAACCATGCTCATACGACTTACCATGGGCTAATACATCGTGAATGGCCACTATTTTGATTTCCGAGCCGGTGCACGAAAAACCTATCGAAACTCGACTCGCGCGCGACTTCGCGCAAAGTTTATGACCGCCGTATTTTTTTGCGAAAGCATGCCTGTTCGACTTCTCATGGGCTAATAAGACGGGAAAGACCAGTATTTTAAATTACCGAGACGGTGCACGAAAAACCGATCGAATCTCGACTCTGCGCAAAGTTTATGACCGTCGCGTTTTTTCGTGAAACCATGCTCATACGACTTACCATGGGCTAATACATCGTGAATGGCCAGTATTTTGAATTTCCGAGACGGTGCACGAAAAACCGATCGAAACTCGACTCGCGCGCGACTTCGCGCAAAGTTTTTGACCGTCGTATTTTTTTGCGAAAGCGTGCTTGTATGACTTCTCATGTGCTAATAAGACGGGAAAGACCAGTATTTTGAATTTCCGAGACGGTGCACGAAAAACCGATCGAATCTCGACTCTGCGCAAACTTTATGACCGTCGCGTTTTTTCGTGAAACCATGCTCGTATGACTTACCATGGGCTAATACATCGTGAATGGCCAGTATTTTAAATTTCTGAGACGGTCACGAAAAACCGATCGAAACTCGACTCGCGCGCGACTTCGCGCAAAGTTTTTGACCGTCGTTTTATTTTGCGAAAGCGTGCCTGTACGACTTCTCATGGGCTAATATTTTGAATTTCCGAGACGGTGCACGAAAAACCGATCGAAACTCGACTCGTGCGCGACTTCGCGCAAAGTTTATGACCGTCGTATTTTTTTGTGAAAGTGTGCTTGTACGACTTCTCATGGGCTAATAAGACGGGAAAGACCAGTATTTTAAATTACCGAGACGGCGCACTTAAAACCGATCGAATCTCGACTCTGCGCAAACTTTATGACCGTCGCGTTTTTTCGTGAAACCATGCTCATACGACTTACCATGTGCTAATAAATCGTGAATGGCCAGTATTTTGAATTTCCGAGACGGTGCACGAAAAACCGATCGAAACACGACTCGCGCGCGACTTCGCGCAAAGTTTATGACCGTCGTATTTTTTTGCGAAAGTGTGCTTGTACGACTTCTCATGGGCTAATAAGATGGGAAAGACCAGTATTTTGAATTTCCGAGACGGTGCACGAAAAACCGATCGAATATCAACTCTGCACAAACTTTATGACCGTCGCGTTTTTTCGTGAAACCATGCTCATACGACTTACCATGGGCTAATACATCGTGAATGGCCAGTATTTTGAATTTCCGAGCCGGTGCACGACAAACCTATCGAAACTCGACTCGCGCGCGACTTCGCGCAAAGTTTATGACCGTCGTATTTTTTTGCGAAAACGTGCCTGTACGACTTCTCATTGGCTAATAAGACGGGAAAGTTCCCAAGAGGTTGTTGACTTTGCAACTCACCAAACTCATCGCTCTTCGACACATCCCGCTATTCAGGACTCCTTGCCTCAAGGTACGCAAAAATTTAAACATTTGCAAGCTGTGGATGAGGTGGATAAATATAGGAATAAAGGATTAAAGGGTAAAGATATTATGCGAGAGGACCATGCAAAATCAAAGGATAAGAAAAAGGATGGTAGTGTCCTCCCAAAATCGCATGCTCTTCCTTCTATCTAGTATTGATGAAAATAAGCTGTTGGAATGTTCGTGGACTTAATAAGACTGAGAAATGTCGGGAGCTCAATAGAATAATCCGATCTGCTGCATGTGACATGGTGATTCTTGTGGAAACAAAAATTAAACCTCATCGTGTTCGAGTTCAGAAGAATTTAATATGGCCTGAGGCAGAACTTTTTACAAATGATTCTCAGGATACTTATGGTCGAGTTTGGGTCTTGTGGCATCCTAACCTTGTTACTGCTTGGTTTATTTCTGCTACTAATCAATTCATTCATCTTAAGGCAGAGGATAAACAGACTGGATGTCAATTCAATATTACCGGTATTTATGCATCTAACAGTATGTCTGACAGGAATGCTCTATGGCGTGATCTGGTTAGCATTGCAAATAGTTATCCTACAGTACCTTGGGCTGTTCTCGGTGACTTTAATACTGTCAGATACACAAATGAGAAAGTGGGGGGTAGAGTGCTTTCCGAATATCAGCTTCAACATTTTACTGATTGTATAGATACTGCTGCATTGACTGACATGAAATCTGTAGGTGATTGGTTCTCATGGAACAATCAAAGTACTGCTGAAAGAAAAATTATGGCTCGACTTGACAGATGTTTGATTAATCAGGAATGGTTAGCAGTTTTCCCAGATTCACTTCTTGAGTACGGTGCTAAGTTATTTTCGGATCACTCTATTATGCATATACATGCAGATAAAGCACTACCCAGAGTCAAGAAACCTTTTAGATTTTTTAATATGTGGAGTTCTCACCCAAAGTTCCTCGAAGTTATTAAGTCAGCTTGGGACATTAATGTATTTGGTTCTCCCCCTTACATCCTATGTCAAAAACTAAAAGCATGCAAAGCAGCACTGAAGAAGTGGAATTCAACTACATTTGGAAATATCAACGATAGGGTTCAGTTATACAAGAAAGAACTTATAGCTGTGCAAAGCGAGCTAAATCTTCAACCTTTGGATGCGAATCTTATCTACAAAGAGGCTGCTGCTAGAAATAACTTTATGCAAGCTTTGAAGCAGGAGGAATGCTTTTTGAAACAGAAGTCACGACAGCATTGGCTTACTTTAGGGGATTCTAATACGAAGTTTTTCTATGCTGCTATTGCTACCAGAAGGGCTACTAATCGCATCAAAAAATGCAAAGGTATAGATGGTAATCTCATTGAGGATCTGGATGAGGTTAAAAATTACACCAAGCAATTTTTTTATTCCTTACTCAATCAGGAACAGCAGCCTAATAGTATTCATGTTGGGCCTACAAGACGACTTGATTCTGAAGCCCTCTCTCATCTTAATGCCCCAATAACGGATGATGAAATTGTGAAAGTTGTTTTTAAGTCCCCGAAGCACAAAAGCCCTGGTCCAGATGGATTTCCAGCTGAGTTTTATCAAATTGCATGGGCTATTGTAGGCAACGATGTCATAAAAGCTTGTCGACATTTTTTCTCCTCAGGTCACATTCTTAAAGAAATGAATTGCACTTTTATTTCTTTAGTGCCTAAAAATGATGGAGCCGATTCATTGGAGAACTACCGTCCTATTTCACTGTGCAACTTTATTTATAAGGTTATCTCTAAGTTGCTGGCAGATAGACTACAAAAGGTCATGAATAAGGTCATTAGTCCTAATCAGGCTGCTTTTCTTAAAGGGAGGAGTATCCATCATAATGTCCTGCTTGCTAATGATTTGGTTAAGGATCTACATTCTAAAACAAGAGGGAAAAAGATCTATTTTAAAGCTGATTTACGAAAGGCCTTTGACCCAGTCAATAGGAATTTTATTTACATGATGCTCCATAATATGGGCTTCCCTCAGCACTGGGTTAAATGGATTCAATGTTGCCTAGAAACTCCAAAATTTTCAATTCTCTTTAATGGTTCACCTATTGGCTTCTTTGGGAGTAAGAATGGCATTCGGCAAGGTGATCCACTATCTCCTTATCTTTTTACCATTGCAATGGAAGGGCTCAGTTGTATGTTAGAAGAGGCTGTTTCCAATGGCAAAATTAAGGTACCACATTATGGTTCTGTTTATATCTCTCACATAACATTTGCCGACGACCTTATTATCTTCCTTCGAGATGATCCAGTTTCTGTGAGTAATCTGGCAGATAT
Source organism: Ensete ventricosum (assembly GCA_029747655.1). Taxonomy (NCBI): domain Eukaryota; kingdom Viridiplantae; phylum Streptophyta; class Magnoliopsida; order Zingiberales; family Musaceae; genus Ensete; species Ensete ventricosum. Next base: position 38,709,773 of record JAQQAF010000008.1, on the reverse strand, counting down.
TCTTAATGAATTTGGTAAAGTTTCTGGTCTTAAGCTAAACCATGCAAAGAGCAAAGTATATGTGGGTGCTTGCATTGACAATAAGGATCATATTGCTCAAACATTGGGAGTTGCTGAAGGAAATTTACCGGTTCCTTACTTGGGTCTCCCACTTATATCCACTGGAATCAACAAAGCCTCCTGTCAGCCTATCATACAAAAAATTAAGAACAGAATTTCCTCTTGGAAAAATAGGCTTCTTTCTAAAGCTGGACGACTCGAACTTATTCGATCCGTGTTGATCTCTTATTCTATTTATTGGTCTCACGCATTCCTTCTACCTGCCGGGCTTCTCCATGATATTGATAAATTACTTATGAACTTCTTTTGGAATGGCACAGATGGAAAGGCAATGCACATGGTGAATTGGGACAGCATTTGCAAACCGAAGGATGAAGGGGGGCTGAATCTTCGACATATTAGAGATTGGAATAAAGCTTGTATGGTAAAGCAATTATGGGATATTTTACAAAACAAGTCTTCCTTATGGTCACAATGGGTTTTTGCAAGGTACCTAACCAAGGAATCAATCTGGGAAACATCTGCAAAAACATCTCATTCTTCTGCTTGGAAAGGAATTCTGAAGGCAAGGCGATGGCTACGTAACAATATTTCTTATGTGATTTCTTCTGGAACCAATATTAATATGTGGTATGATCCTTGGGTGAATGGGAAAAGTATATTTCAGATATTTGGTGATAGAATACGACAGGATCTGGGGGCTCCCAAAGACTGGAAGGTTTCTGAATTCATTAACAATGGTACTTGGTGTCTTCCCAACCCTACCTCCCCTGACATGTTATTACTTTGGCCGACTATTAGGGCTATTCCAATCAAGAACAACTCTTCAGATATGCTTATTTGGCTTCATGATAACGGTAAATTTAGTGCTACATCTGCATGGAACCAAATTAGACGACGAAACAACAAGTGGATCCAAAGTAGTTGGACATGGGATAGTCCATGCTCACAGCGACATTCCTTATGTACATGGCAGGCCCTTCTCGGCAAACTTCCTACGATGGACAATATGCAGCGAAGAGGTATTTATATTGTAAATCGGTGCTCTTTGTGTATGCAAAATGAAGAAAGTGTTGACCATCTCTACTTTGCTTGTGATTATTCATCTTGGATATGGAAGGAGATCTTGAAGCGATTTGATTTTCAAAGGCTACCACGGCCAAACTTGCATCATGAATTAGAAATGCTTATGCAAAGCTTCTCAAGAAAGGGGCCTCTTACACAACTAGCAAGAATTATATTCAGATGTGCTATATGGTGGATTTGGAAGGAGAGGTGTGGCAGAATTTTTGAGTGTCACAACATGAACAAAGCTCAAATTCTGATAGAGATTCTTCAGGACTCACGATCATGTATGGAGCAAGAATTGAATACAGAGCACCTAACAAGAAGAGAGAAAGATATTTTCACAAGATTCAATTTTTCCATTCGTCAAGAATCACTCGAATAATGATGAAGATTGTAATGTATTATATGGGGCAAAACTTATATTTTGTGATGTATCCACAAGTAGTCCAGAACAGTCTAGCTATTGCTTTTTATTATTTATTAACTTCCTTATGCTACTCTTGGAGATGAGTTTGATGAAGCGTGCCCATTTCACCTTCTTTAGGTGGGGTGCAATCTTCTCGACTACACTAAGAGACTTCAGGCTTTAGTCTATGGCTTGTGTAGACAAAGCTTCTTTGTACAAATCTGTTACAAAATACATTATCTTTACTTACCAAAAAAAAAATAATAAGACGGGAAAGACCAGTATTTTGAATTTCCGAGACGGTGCACGAAAAACCGATCGAATCTCGACTCCGCGCAAAGTTTATGACCGTCGCATTTTTTCGTGAAACAATGCTCGTACGACTTACGATGGGCTAATACATCGTGAATGGCCAGTATTTTGAATTTCCGAGACGGTGCACGAAAAACCGATCGAAACTCGACTCGCGCGCGACTTCGCGCAAAGTTTTTGACCGTCGTATTTTTTTGCGAAAGTGTGCTTGTATAACTTCTCATGGGCTAATAAGACGGGAAAGACCAGTATTTTGAATTTCCGAGACGGTGCACGAAAAACCGAACGAATCTCGACTCTGCGCAAAGTTTATGACAGTCGCGTTTTTTCGTGAAACCATGCTTATACGACTTTTTTTTTTTTGGTAAGTAAAGATAATGTATTTTGTAAAAGATTTGTACAAAGAAGCTTTGTCTACACAAGCCATAGACTAAAGCCTGAAGTCTCTTAGTGTAGTCGAGAAGATTGCACCCCACCTAAAGAATGTGAAATGGGCACGCTTCATCAAACTCATCTCCAAGAGTAGCATAAGGAAGTTAATAAATAATAAAATGCAATAGCTAGACTGTTTTGGACTACTTGTGGATACATCACAAAATATAAGCTTTGCCCCATATAATACATTACAATCTTCATCATTATTCGAGTGATTCTTGACGAATGGAAAAATTGAATCTTGTGAAAATATCTTTCTCTCTTCTTGTTAGGTGCTCTGTATTCAATTCTTGCTCCATACATTTTTTTTTTTTTTGGTAAGTAAAGATAATGTATTTTGTAAAAGATTTGTACAAAGAAGCTTTGTCTACACAAGCCATAGACTAAAGCCTGAAGTCTCTTAGTGTAGTCGAGAAGATTGCACCCCACCTAAAGAAGGTGAAATGGGCACGCTTCATCAAACTCATCTCCAAGAGTAGCATAAGGAAGTTAATAAATAATAAAATGCAATAGCTAGACTGTTCTGGACTACTTGTGGATACATCACAAAATATAAGCTTTGCCCCATATAATACATTACAATCTTCATCATTATTCGAGTGATTCTTGACGAATGGAAAAATTGAATCTTGTGAAAATATCTTTCTCTCTTCTTGTTAGGTGCTCTGTATTCAATTCTTGCTCCATACATGATCGTGAGTCCTGAAGAATCTCTATCAGAATTTGAGCTTTGTTCATGTTGTGACACTCAAAAATTCTGCCACACCTCTCCTTCCAAATCCACCATATAGCACATCTGAATATAATTCTTGCTAGTTGTGTAAGAGGCCCCTTTCTTGAGAAGCTTTGCATAAGCATTTCTAATTCATGATGCAGGTTTGGTTCTTGCTCCATACATGATCGTGAGTCCTGAAGAATCTCTATCAGAATTTGAGCTTTGTTCATGTTGTGACACTCAAAAATTCTGCCACACCTCTCCTTCCAAATCCACCATATAGCACATCTGAATATAATTCTTGCTAGTTGTGTAAGAGGCCCCTTTCTTGAGAAGCTTTGCATAAGCATTTCTAATTCATGATGCAGGTTTGGCCGTGGTAGCCTTTGAAAATCAAATCGCTTCAAGATCTCCTTCCATATCCAAGATGAATAATCACAAGCAAAGTAGAGATGGTCAACACTTTCTTCATTTTGCATACACAAAGAGCACCGATTTACAATATAAATACCTCTTCGCTGCATATTGTCCATCGTAGGAAGTTTGCCGAGAAGGGCCTGCCATGTACATAAGGAATGTCGCTGTGAGCATGGACTATCCCATGTCCAACTACTTTGGATCCACTTGTTGTTTCGTCGTCTAATTTGGTTCCTTGCAGATGTAGCACTAAATTTACCGTTATCATGAAGCCAAATAAGCATATCTGAAGAGTTGTTCATGATTGGAATAGCCCTAATAGTCGGCCAAAGTAATAACATGTCAGGGGAGGTAGGGTTGGGAAGACACCAAGTACCATTGTTAATGAATTCAGAAACCTTCCAGTCTTTGGGAGCCCCCAGATCCTGTCGTACTCTATCACCAAATATCTGAAATATACTTTTCCCATTCACCCAAGGATCATACCACATATTAATATTGGTTCCAGAAGAAATCACATAAGAAATATTGTTACGTAGCCATCGCCTTGCCTTCAGAATTCCTTTCCAAGCAGAAGAATGAGATGTTTTTGCAGATGTTTCCCAGATTGATTCCTTAGACCTACCTAGCAAAAACCCATTGTGACCATAAGGAAGACTTGTTTTGTAAAATATCCCATAATTGCTTTACCATACAAGCTTTATTCCAATCTCTAATATGTCGAAGATTCAGCCCCCCTTCATCCTTCGGTTTGCAAATGCTGTCCCAATTCACCATGTGCATTGCCTTACCATCTGTGCCATTCCAAAAGAAGTTCATAAGTAATTTATCAATATCATGGATAAGCCCGACAGGTAGAAGGAATGCATGAGACCAATAAATAGAATAAGAGATCAACACGGATCGAATAAGTTCAAGTCGTCCAGCTTTAGAAAGAAGCCTATTTTTCCAAGAGGAAATTCTGTTCTTAATTTTTTGTATAATAGGCTGATAGGAGGCTTTGTTGATTCCAGTGGATATAAGTGGGAGACCCAAGTAAGGAACCGGTAAATTTCCTTCAGCAACTCCCAATGTTTGAGCAATATGATCCTTATTGTCAATGCAAGCACCCACATATACTTTGCTCTTTGCATGGTTTAGCTTAAGACCAGAAACTTTACCAAATTCATTAAGAATATCTGCCAGATTACTCACAGAAACTGGATCATCTCGAAGGAAGATAATAAGGTCGTCGGCAAATGTTATGTGAGAGATATAAACAGAACCATAATGTGGTACCTTAATTTTGCCATTGGAAACAGCCTCTTCTAACATACAACTGAGCCCTTCCATTGCAATGGTAAAAAGATAAGGAGATAGTGGATCGCCTTGCCGAATGCCATTCTTACTCCCAAAGAAGCCAATAGGTGAACCATTAAAGAGAATTCAAAATTTTGGAGTTTCCAAGCAACATTGAATCCATTTAACCCAGTGCAGAGGGAAGCCCATATTATGGAGCATCATGTAAATAAAATTCCTATTGACTGAGTCAAAGGCCTTTCGTAAATCAGCTTTAAAACAGATCTTTTTTCCTCTTGTTTTAGAATGTAGATCCTTAACCAAATCATTAGCAAGCAGGACATTATGATGGATACTCCTCCCTTTAAGAAAAGCAGCCTGATTAGGACTAATGACCTTATTCATGACCTTTTGTAGTCTATCTGCCAGAAACTTAGAGATAACCTTATAAATAAAGTTGCACAGTGAAATAGGACGGTAGTTCTCCAATGAATCGGCTCTATCATTTTTAGGCACTAAAGAAATAAAAGTGCAATTCATTTCTTTAAGAATGTGACCTGAGGAGAAAAAATGTCGACAAGCTTTTATGACATCGTTGCCTACAATAGCCCATGCAATTTGATAAAATTCAGCTGGAAATCCATCTGGACCAGGGCTTTTGTGCTTCGGGGACTTAAAAACAACTTTCACAATTTCATCATCCGTTATTGGGGCATTAAGATGAGAGAGGGCTTCAGAATCAAGTCGTCTTGTAGGCCCAACATGAATACTATTAGGCTGCTGTTCTTGATTGAGTAAGGAATAAAAAAATTGCTTGGTGTAATTTTTCACCTCATCCAGATCCTCAATGAGATTACCATCTATACCTTTGCATTTTTTGATGCGATTAGTAGCCCTTCTGGTAGCAATAGCAGCATAGAAAAACTTCGTATTAGAATCCCCTAAAGTAAGCCAATGCTGTCGTGACTTCTGTTTCAAAAAGCATTCCTCCTGCTTCAAAGCTTGCATAAAGTTATTTCTAGCAGCAGCCTCTTTGTATATAAGATTCGCATCCAGAGGTTGAAGATTTAGCTCGCTTTGCACAGCCATAAGTTCTTTCTTGCATAACTGAACCCTATCGTTGATATTTCCAAATGTAGTTGAATTCCACTTCTTCAGTGCTGCTTTGCATGCTTTTAGTTTTTGACATAGGATGTAAGGGGGAGAACCAAAGACATTAATGTCCCAAGCTGACTTAATAACTTCGAGGAACTTCGGGTGAGAACTCCACATATTAAAAAATCTAAAAGGTTTCTTGACTCTGGGTAGTGCTTTATCTGCATGTATATGCATAATAGAGTGATCCGAAAATAACTTAGCACCGTACTCAAGAAGTGAATCTGGGAAAACTGCTAACCATTCCTGATTAATCAAACATCTGTCAAGTCGAGCCATAATTTTTCTTTCAGCAGTACTTTGATTGTTCCATGAGAACCAATCACCTACAGATTTCATGTCAGTCAATGCAGCAGTATCTATACAATCATTAAAATGTTGAAGCTGACATTCGGAAAGCACTCTACCCCCCACTTTCTCATTTGTGTATCTGACAGTATTAAAGTCACCGAGAACAACCCAAGGTACTGTAGGATAACTATTTGCAATGCTAACCAGATCACGCCATAGAGCATTCCTGTCAGACATACTGTTAGATGCATAAATACCGGTAATATTGAATTGACATCCAGTCTGTTTATCCTCTGCCTTAAGATGAATGAATTGATTAGTAGCAGAAATAAACCAAGCAGTAACAAGGTTAGGATGCCATAAGACCCAAACTCGACCATAAGTATCCTGAGAATCATTAGTAAAAAGTTCTGCCTCAGGCCATATTAAATTCTTCTGAACTCGAACACGATGAGGTTTAATTTTTGTTTCCACAAGAATCACCATGTCACATGCAGCAGATCGGATTATTCTATTGAGCTCCCGACATTTCTCAGTCTTATTAAGTCCACGAACATTCCAACAGCTTATTTTCATCAATACTAGATAGAAGGAAGAGCATGCAATTTTGGGAGGACACTACCATCCTTTTTCTTATCCTTTGATTTTGCATGGTCCTCTCGCATAATATCTTTACCCTTTAATCCTCTATTCCTATATTTATCTACCTCATCCACAGCTTGCAAATGTTTAAATTTTTGCGTACCTTGAGGCAAGGAGTCCTGAATAGCGGGATGTGTGGAAGAGCGATGAGTTTGGTGAGTTGCAATGTCTTGGTTCCCAAGAGGTTGTTGAAATGAAATTTCCTGATTATCTGAAGGAGTGATTCGTGAAGGCGAGGTTGTTATTGGGGAGTGAGAACCTTGGGAAGCTCCTGCAGTGAAAGTCTCTGATATAATAGGTAAAGATGGAAGTCCTGACTTGTCTTTCTATAGACAAACCTTGCATCGTTGTGGCTTCCAAGAATATGAGACTTTCACCTTTCGGGTGCTCCCATCAAGATCACGGTAAGAAACATTATTCGGCAATTCCTCATCAGAAGAAACCATTACACAAGCTCTGGCAAAGGTCAATCTCGTTTGCGAAGCTGTTGCCTTATCAAGATACAATGGTTGTCCCAGGGTGCTGCAAAGCTTTGCAATAAAACGACGACCCCAGAGATGTAGTGGAAGTCCATGGAAAGAAACCCATATTTGGATAGACTGTAGACTGTCTAACTCCAATCTCACATCAGGTGCCCAGCGTCGTAGTATCATTGGATGACCACGGATAGTCCAAAATCCTTCAAGGACCCGTTGTAAATCTTCTTCCGAATAAAGCCTGCATACAAAGAATCCTGTCTCCAACATATGAAGATCAAATGTTGATATTCCCCATCGAGTTCTGATGTATGAGGATAGTGGGAAAAAGGATGTTCTTAGTCCAACAACGTAGCCCACAATTGCCATTGACCATGTCTCAATTAGTTCGTCGGAATCAATAGCCTCATACACAGCAATCTTCTGGTCAGCCTGTACTTCTGGAGCATAAAAGTCCAGTCGAAGATCCGGACTACCCACTGGAGCCTTGAAGAGGCTACTCCAAGGCTTCGGATCTCGGGAAATAGGAGCTGGAGGTCGTGATCTAGATCGTGAACGACCTCGGGCTTGGTTCATTGAAGGAGCATCCCGTCGAGAAGAAGAAATCAGCGGTGGAACATCCTGGTGTGAAACCGGCCTAAGCTGCTGGGGAGGAACCAGCGGCTGTTGGAGAGGAGCAACCCCCTCCCGCGGTGAAGTAACCAACGGCTGAGGAGCAACCCTCTCCCGCTGTGACTGCTGGAGAGGGGCGTTCTGCTGTGAAGCAATCAGCCGCTGGGAAGAAGCCAGCGGAGGAGCATCCCGCTGGATCAGAGGATGCGAAGCAGAGTGCCGCGTCCGGCCGCTCGCATCCATGGCGTCGCTCGCCCTAGAGACCGCCAGCCGCCTAGGGGAGACGAAGCCACCACCCTGCCCACACTAATGTCGCAGCCGTCGCCCCTTCCACGCCGATTGCAGAAGCAGCCGTCGCCCTTTCCACGCTGGAGTTGCCGCAGGAAGCGGCAGTGAACCCAGCCCCAATCGCAGGGCAGCTTCCACCGTTTCTTGCCCTTGAGTCCGTCCCGCGCCTAGGGGAGAAGAGCCGCCGCCCTTCCACGCCTGAAATCGCCGATTCCCGGCCTGGAATCGCTGATCGCAGGAGCGACCGCCGGCCTTCCACTCGCCGCGGAGCGATCGCAGAGGAGAAATCACCCAAGGGAGCAATCGCAAGCACAAGCGCAAGGGAAGAGGTTGCCGCCCCCAGCGTCGATCGCAAGCGCAAGCCCAAGCAGAGCAGAGCACTCACGCACGCACGCAAGGGAACGCAGGCCCATTCCTCCCCATTCCCAAGCAGATGCGTGCACCGTCTCTCCTCCTCTCTCTCTCCGCCTCTCTCTCTCCACTTTGCGCGAAGTCACGTGCTAATCGAGTTTCGATATGCTCATACGACTTACCATGGGCTAATACACCGTGAATGGCCAGTCTTTTGAATTTCTGAGACGGTGCACGAAAAAACCGATCGAAACACGACTCACACGCGACTTCGCGCAAAGTTTTTGACCGTCGTATTTTTTTACGAAAGCGTGCTTGTACGACATCTCATGGGCTAAAAAGACGGGACAGACCGGTATTTTGAATTGCACTTTTATTTCTTTAGTGCCTAAAAATGATGGAGCCGATTCATTGGAGAACTACCGTCCTATTTCACTGTGCAACTTTATTTATAAGGTTATCTCGAAGTTACTGGCAGATAGACTACAAAAGGTCATGAATAAGGTCATTAGTCCTAATCAGGCTGCTTTTATTAAAGGGAGGAGTATCCATCATAATGTCCTGCTTGCTAATGATTTGGTTAAGGATCTACACTCAAAAACAAGAGGAAAAAAGATATGTTTTAAAACTTCTTTTGGAATGGCACGGATGGTAAGGCAATGCATATGGTGAATTGGGACAACATTTGCAAACCGAAGGATGAAGGGGGCTTGAATCTTCGACATATTAGAGATTGGAATAAAGCTTGTATGGTAAAGCAATTATGGGATATTTTACAAAATAAGTCTTCTTTATGGTCACAATGGGTTTTTGCTAGGTACCTTACCAAGATCAATCTGGGAAGTATCTGCAAAAACATCTCATTCTGCTGCTTGGAAAGGAATTCTGAAGGCAAGGAGATGGCTACGTAACAATATTTCTTATGTGATTTCTTCTAGAACCAATATTAATATGTGGTATGATCCTTGGGTTAATGGGAAAAGTATATTTCAAATATTTGGTGATAGAGTACGACAGGATCTGGGGGCTCCCAAAGACTGGAAGGTTTCTGAATTCATTAACAATGGTACATGGTGTCTTCCTAACCCTACCTCCCCAGACATGTTATTACTTTGGCCGACTATTAGGGCTATTCCAATCAAGAACAACTCTTCAGATATGCTTATTTGGCTTCATGATAATGGTAAATTTAGTGCTACATCTGCATGGAACCAAATTAGACGACGAAACAACAAGTGGATCCCAAGTAGTTGGACATGGGATAGTCCATGCTCACAGCGACATTCCTTATGTACATGGCAGGCCCTTCTCGGCAAACTTCCTACGATGGACAATATGCAGCGAAGAGGTATTTATATTGAAAATCGGTGCTCTTTGTGTATGCAAAAGGAAGAAAGCGTTGACCATCTATACTTTGCTTGTGATTATTCATCTTGGATATGGGAAGAGATCTTGAAGCGATTTGATCTTCAAAGGCTACCACGGCCAAACTTGCATCATAAACTAGAAAGGCTAATGCAAGGCTTCCCAAGAAAGGGTCCTCTTACACAACTAGCAAGAATTATATTCAGATGTGCTATTTGGTGGATTTGGAAGGAGAGGTGTGGCAGAATTTTTGAGTGTCACAACATGAACAAAGCTCAAATTCTGATAGAGATTCTTCAGGACTCACGATCATGCATGGAGCAAGAATTGAATATAGAGCACCTAACAAGAAGAGAGAAAGAGATTTTCACAAGATTCAATTTTTTCATTAGTCAATAATCACTCGAATAATGATGAAGATTGTAATGTATTATGGGGCAAAGCTTATATTTTGTGATGTATGCACAAGTACTCCAGAACAGTCTAGCTATTGCATTTTTTATTAACTTCCTTGTGCTACTCTTGGAGATGAGTTCGATGAAGCGTGCCCATTTCACCTTCTTTTGGTGGGGTGCAATCTTCTCGACTACACTAAGAGACTTCAGGCTTTAGTCTATGGCTTGTGTAGACAAAGCTTCTTTGTACAAATCTTTTACAAAATACATTATCTTTACTTACCAAAAAAAAAGTTTATGACAATCGTATTTTTTTGGGAAAGTGTGCTTGTACGACTTCTCATGGGCTAATAAGACGGGACAAAACCTGTATTTTGAATTTCCAAGACGGTGCACTTAAAACCGATCGAATATCGACTCTCCGCAAACTTTATGGCCGTCGCATTTTTTCGTGAAACCATGCTCATACGACTTACCATGGTCTAATACACCGTGAATGGCCAGTCTTTTGAATTTCCGAGACGGTGCACGAAAAACCGATCGAAACTCGACTCGCGCGCGACTTCGCGCAAAGTTTATGACCGTCATATTTTTTTTGCGAAAGCGTGCCTGTACGACTTCTCATGGGCTAATAAGATGAGAAAGTTCAGTATTTTGAATTTCCGAGACGGTGCACGAAAAACCGATAGAATCTCGACTCAGCGCAAAGTTTATGACCGTCGCGTTTTTTCGTGAAACCATGCTCATACGACTTACCATGGGCTAATACATCGTTAATGGCCAGTATTTTGAATTTCCGAGACGGTGCACGAAAAACCGATCGAAACTCGACTCGCGCGCGACTTAGCGCAAAGTTTATGACGGTCGCATTTTTTCGTGAAACCATGCTCATACGACTTACCATGGGCTAATACATCATGAATCGCCAGTATTTTGAATTTCCGAGATGGTGCACGAAAAACCGATCGAAAATAGATTCGCGCGCGACTTCGCGCAAAGTTTATGACCGTCGTATTTTTTTGCGAAAGCGTGCCTGTACGACTTCTCATGGGCTAATAAGACGGGAAAGACCAGTATTTTAAATTTCCGAGACGGTGCACGAAAAACCGATCGAATATCGACTCTGCACAAACTTTATGACCGTCGCGTTTTTTCGTGAAACCATGCTCATACGACTTACCATGGGCTAATACATCGTGAATGGCCAGTATTTTGAATTTCCGAGCCGGTGCACGAAAAACCTATCGAAATTCGACTCGCGCGCGACTTCGCGCAAAGTTTATGACCGTCGTATTTTTTTGCGAAAGCGTGCCTGTTCGACTGCTCATGGGCTAATAAGACGGGAAAGACCAGTATTTTAAATTACCGAGACGGTGCACGAAAAACCGATCGAATCTCGACTCTGCGCAAAGTTTATGACCGTCGCGTTTTTTCGTGAAACCATGCTCATACGACTTACCATGGGCTAATACATCGTGAATGGCCAGTATTTTGAATTTCCGAGACGGTGCACGAAAAACCGATCGAAACTCGACTCGCGCGCGACTTCGCGCAAAGTTTTTGACCGTCGTATTTTTTTGCGAAAGCGTGCTTGTATGACTTCTCATGTGCTAATAAGACGGGAAAGACCAGTATTTTGAATTTCCGAGACGGTGCACGAAAAACCGATCGAATCTCGACTCTGCGCAAAGTTTATGACGGTCGCGTTTTTTCGTGAAACCATGCTCATACGACTTACCATGGGCTAATACATCGTGAATGGCCAGTATTTTGAATTTCCGAGATGGTGCACGAAAAACCGATCGAAACTAGATTCGCGCGCGACTTCGCGCAAAGTTTATGACCGTCGTATTTTTTTGCGAAAGCATGCCTGTACGACTTCTCATGGGCTAATAAGACGGGAAAGACCAGTATTTTGAATTTCCGAGACGGTGCACGAAAAACCGATAGAATCTCGACTCTGCGGAAAGTTTATGACCGTCGCGTTTTTTCGTGAAACCATGCTCATATGACTTACCATGGGCTAATACATCGTGAATGGCCAGTATTTTGAATTTCCGAGATGGTGCACGAAAAACCGATCGAAACTCGACTCGCGCATGACTTCGCGCAAAGTTGATGACCGTCGTATTTTTTTGCGAAAGTGTGCTTGTACGACTTCTCATGGGCTAAAAAGACGGGAAAGACCAGTATTTTGAATTTCTGAGACGGTGCACGAAAAACCGATCGAATATCGACTCTGCGTAAACTTTATGAACGTCGCGTTTTTTCGTGAAACCATGCTCATACGACTTACCATGGGCTAATACATCGTGAATGGCCAGTATTTTGAATTTCTGAGACGGTCACGAAAAACCGATCGAAACTCGACTCGCGCGCGACTTCGCACAAAGTTTATGACCTTCGTATTTTTTTCCGAAAGTGTGCTTGTATGACTTCTCATGGGCTAATAAGACGGGAAAGACCAGTATTTTGAATTTCCGAGACGGTGCACGAAAAACCGATCGAATATCGACTATGCGCAAACTTTATCACCGTCGCGTTTTTTCGTGAAACCATGCTCATACGACTTACCATGGGCTAATACACCGTGAATGGCCAGTCTTTTGAATTTCTGAGACGGTGCACGAAAAACCGATCGAAACACGACTCACGCGCGACTTCGCGCAAAGTTTTTGACCGTCGTATTTTTTTACGAAAGCGTGCTTGTACGACATCTCATGGGCTAATAAGACGGGACAGACCGGTATTTTGAATTTCCGAGACGGTGCACGAAAAACCGATCGAAACTCGACTCGCGCGCGACTTCGCGCAAAGTTTATGACAATCGTATTTTTTTGGGAAAATGTGCTTGTACGACTTCTCATGGGTTAATAAGACGGGACAAAACCTGTATTTTGAATTTCCAAGACGGTGCACTTAAAACCGATCGAATATCGACTCTCCGCAAACTTTATGGCCGTCGCATTTTTTCGTGAAACCATGCTCATATGACTTACCATGGTCTAATACACCGTGAATGGCCAGTCTTTTGAATTTCCGAGACGGTGCACGAAAAACCGATCGAAACTCGACTCGCGCGCGACTTCGCGCAAAGTTTATGACCGTCGTATTTTTTTTGCGAAAGCGTGCCTGTACGACTTCTCATGGGCTAATAAGATGAGAAAGATCAGTATTTTGAATTTCCGAGACGGTGCACGAAAAACCGATAGAATCTCGACTCAGCGCAAAGTTTATGACCGTCGCGTTTTTTCGTGAAACCATGCTCATACGACTTACCATGGGCTAATACATCGTTAATGGCCAGTATTTTGAATTTCCGAGACGGTGCACGAAAAACCGATCGAAACTCGACTCGCGCGCGACTTCGCGCAAAGTTTATGACCGTCATATTTTTTTTGCGAAAGCGTGCCTGTACGACTTCTCATGGGCTAATAAGATGAGAAAGTTCAGTATTTTGAATTTCCGAGACGGTGCACGAAAAACCGATAGAATCTCGACTCAGCGCAAAGTTTATGACCGTCGCGTTTTTTCGTGAAACCATGCTCATACGACTTACCATGGGCTAATACATCGTTAATGGCCAGTATTTTGAATTTCCGAGACGGTGCACGAAAAACCGATCGAAACTCGACTCGCGCGCGACTTAGCGCAAAGTTTATGACGGTCGCATTTTTTCATGAAACCATGCTCATACGACTTACCATGGGCTAATACATCATGAATCGCCAGTATTTTGAATTTCCGAGATGGTGCACGAAAAACCGATCGAAAATAGATTCGCGCGCGACTTCGCGCAAAGTTTATGACCGTCGTATTTTTTTGCGAAAGCGTGCCTGTACGACTTCTCATGGGCTAATAAGACGGGAAAGACCAGTATTTTAAATTTCCGAGACGGTGCACGAAAAACCGATCGAATATCGACTCTGCACAAACTTTATGAACGTCGCGTTTTTTCGTGAAACCATGCTCATACGACTTACCATGGGCTAATACATCGTGAATGGCCAGTATTTTGAATTTCCGAGCCGGTGCACGAAAAACCTATCGAAATTCGACTCGCGCGCGACTTCGCGCAAAGTTTATGACCGTCGTATTTTTTTGCGAAAGCGTGCCTGTTCGACTGCTCATGGGCTAATAAGACGGGAAAGTCCAGTATTTTAAATTACCGAGACGGTGCACGAAAAACCGATCGAATCTCGACTCTGCGCAAAGTTTATGACCGTCGCGTTTTTTCGTGAAACCATGCTCATACGACTTACCATGGGCTAATACATCGTGAATGGCCAGTATTTTGAATTTCCGAGACGGTGCACGAAAAACCGATCGAAACTCGACTCGCGCGCGACTTCGCGCAAAGTTTTTGACCGTCGTATTTTTTTGCGAAAGCGTGCTTGTATGACTTCTCATGTGCTAATAAGACGGGAAAGACCAGTATTTTGAATTTCCGAGACGGTGCACGAAAAACCGATCGAATCTCGACTCTGCGCAAAGTTTATGACGGTCGCGTTTTTTCGTGAAACCATGCTCATACGACTTACCATGGGCTAATACATCGTGAATGGCCAGTATTTTGAATTTCCGAGATGGTGCACGAAAAACCGATCGAAACTAGATTCGCGCGCGACTTCGCGCAAAGTTTATGACCGTCGTATTTTTTTGCGAAAGCATGCCTGTACGACTTCTCATGGGCTAATAAGATGGGAAAGACCAGTATTTTGAATTTCCGAGACGGTGCACGAAAAACCGATAGAATCTCGACTCTGCGGAAAGTTTATGACCGTCGCGTTTTTTCGTGAAACCATGCTCATATGACTTACCATGGGCTAATACATCGTGAATGGCCAGTATTTTGAATTTCCGAGATGGTGCACGAAAAACCGATCGAAACTCGACTCGCGCATGACTTCGCGCAAAGTTGATGACCGTCGTATTTTTTTGCGAAAGTGTGCTTGTACGACTTCTCATGGGCTAAAAAGACGGGAAAGACCAGTATTTTGAATTTCCGAGACGGTGCACGAAAAACCGATCGAATATCGACTCTGCGTAAACTTTATGAACGTCGCGTTTTTTCGTGAAACCATGCTCATACGACTTACCATGGGCTAATACATCGTGAATGGCCAGTATTTTGAATTTCTGAGACGGTCACGAAAAACCGATCGAAACTCGACTCGCGCGCGACTTCGCACAAAGTTTATGACCTTCGTATTTTTTTCCGAAAGTGTGCTTGTATGACTTCTCATGGGCTAATAAGACGGGAAAGACCAGTATTTTGAATTTCCGAGACGGTGCACGAAAAACCGATCGAATATCGACTATGCGCAAACTTTATCACCGTCGCGTTTTTTCGTGAAACCATGCTCATACGACTTACCATGGGCTAATACACCGTGAATGGCCAGTCTTTTGAATTTCTGAGACGGTGCACGAAAAACCGATCGAAACACGACTCACGCGCGACTTCGCGCAAAGTTTTTGACCGTCGTATTTTTTTACGAAAGCGTGCTTGTACGACATCTCATGGGCTAATAAGACGGGACAGACCGGTATTTTGAATTTCCGAGACGGTGCACGAAAAACCGATCGAAACTCGACTCGCGCGCGACTTCGCGCAAAGTTTATGACAATCGTATTTTTTTGGGAAAATGTGCTTGTACGACTTCTCATGGGCTAATAAGACGGGACAAAACCTGTATTTTGAATTTCCAAGACGGTGCACTTAAAACCGATCGAATATCGACTCTCCGCAAACTTTATGGCCGTCGCATTTTTTCGTGAAACCATGCTCATATGACTTACCATGGTCTAATACACCGTGAATGGCCAGTCTTTTGAATTTCCGAGACGGTGCACGAAAAACCGATCGAAACTCGACTCGCGCGCGACTTCGCGCAAAGTTTATGACCGTCGTATTTTTTTTGCGAAAGCGTGCCTGTACGACTTCTCATGGGCTAATAAGATGAGAAAGATCAGTATTTTGAATTTCCGAGACGGTGCACGAAAAACCGATAGAATCTCGACTCAGCGCAAAGTTTATGACCGTCGCGTTTTTTCGTGAAACCATGCTCATACGACTTACCATGGGCTAATACATCGTTAATGGCCAGTATTTTGAATTTCCGAGACGGTGCATGAAAAACCGATCGAAACTCGACTCGCGCGCGACTTAGCGCAAAGTTTATGACGGTCGCGTTTTTTCGTGAAACCATGCTCATACGACTTACCATGGGCTAATACATCATGAATGGCCAGTATTTTGAATTTCCGAGATGGTGCACGAAAAACCGATCGAAAATAGATTCGCGCGCGACTTCGCGCAAAGTTGATGACCGTCGTATTTTTTTGCGAAAGCGTGCCTGTACGACTTCTCATGGGCTAAAAAGACGGGAAAGACCAGTATTTTGAATTTCCGAGACGGTGCACGAAAAACCGATCGAATATCGACTCTGCGCAAACTTTATGAACGTCGCGTTTTTTCGTGAAACCATGCTCATACGACTTACCATGGGCTAATACATCGTGAATGGCCAGTATTTTGAATTTCTGAGACGGTCACGAAAAATCGATCGAAACTCGACTCGCGCGCGACTTCGCGCAAAGTTTATGACCTTCATATTTTTTTCCGAAAGTGTGCTTGTATGACTTCTCATGGGCTAATAAGACGGGAAAGACCAGTATTTTGAATTTCCGAGACGGTGCACGAAAAACCGATCGAATATCGACTCTGCGCAAACTTTATGACCGTCGCGTTTTTTCGTGAAACCATGCTCAAACGACTTACCATGGGCTAATACACCGTGAATGGCCAGTCTTTTGAATTTCCGAGACGGTGCACGAAAAACCGATCGAAACTCGACTCACGCGCGACTTCGCGCAAAGTTTTTGACCGTCGTATTTTTTTACGAAAGCGTGCTTGTACGACATCTCATGGGCTAATAAGACGGGACAGACCGGTATTTTGAATTTCCGAGACGGTGCACAAAAACCGATCGAAACTCGACTCGCGCGCGACTTCGCGCAAAGTTTATGACCGTCGTATTTTTTGGGAAAGTGTGCTTGTACGACTTCTCATGGGCTAATAAGACGGGACAAAACCTGTATTTTGAATTTCCAAGACGGTGCACTTAAAACCGATCGAATATCGACTCTCCGCAAACTTTATGGCCGTCGCGTTTTTTCGTGAAACCATGCTCATACGACTTACCATGGTCTAATACACCGTGAATGGCCAGTCTTTTGAATTTCCGAGACGGTGCACGAAAAACCGATCGAAACTCGACTCGCGCGCGACTTCGCGCAAAGTTTATGACCGTCGTATTTTTTTTGCGAAAGCGTGCCTGTACGACTTCTCATGGGCTAATAAGATGAGAAAGATCAGTATTTTGAATTTCCGAGACGGTGCACGAAAAACCGATAGAATCTCGACTCAGCGCAAAGTTTATGACCGTCGCATTTTTTCGTGAAACCATGCTCATACGACTTACCATGGGATAATACATCGTTAATGGCCAGTATTTTGAATTTCCGAGACGGTGCACGAAAAACCGATCGAAACTCGACTCGCGCGCGACTTAGCGCAAAATTTATGACGGTCGCGTTTTTTCGTGAAACCATGCTCATACGACTTACCATGGGCTAATACATCGTGAATCGCCAGTATTTTGAATTTCCGAGACGGTGCACGAAAAACCGATCGAAAATAGATTCGCGCGCGACTTCGCGCAAAGTTTATGACCGTCGTATTTTTTTGCGAAAGCGTGCCTGTACGACTTCTCATGGGCTAATAAGACGGGAAAGACCAGTATTTTAAATTTTCGAGACGGTGCACGAAAAACCGATCGAATATTGACTCTGCACAAACTTTATGACCGTCGCGTTTTTTCGTGAAACCATGCTCATACGACTTACCATGGGCTAATACATCGTGAATGGCCAGTATTTTGAATTTCCGAGCCGGTGCACGAAAAACCTATCGAAACTCGACTCGCGCGCGACTTCGCGCAAAGTTTATGACCGTCGTATTTTTTTGCGAAAGCGTGCCTGTTCGACTTCTCATGAGCTAATAAGACGGGAAAGACGAGTATTTTAAATTACCGAGACGGTGCACGAAAAACCGATCGAATCTCGACTCTGCGCAAAGTTTATGACCGTCGCGTTTTTTCGTGAAACCATGCTCATACGACTTACCATGGGCTAATACATCGTGAATGGCCAGTATTTTGAATTTCCGAGACGGTGCACGAAAAACCGATCGAAACTCGACTCGCGTGCGACTTCGCGCAAAGTTTTTGACCGTCGTATTTTTTTGCGAAAGCGTGCTTGTATGACTTCTCATGTGCTAATAAGACGGGAAAGACCAGTATTTTGAATTTCCGAGAAGGTGCACGAAAAACCGATCGAATCTCGACTCTGCGCAAAGTTTATGACGGTCGCGTTTTTTCGTGAAACCATGCTCATACGACTTACCATGGGCTTATACATCGTGAATGGCCAGTATTTTGAATTTCCGAGATGGTGCACGAAAAACCGATCGAAACTAGATTCGCGCGCGACTTCGCGCAAAGTTTATGACCGTCGTATTTTTTTGCGAAAGCATGCCTGTACGACTTCTCATGGGCTAATAAGACGGGAAAGACCAGTATTTTGAATTTCCGAGACGGTGCACGAAAAACCGATAGAATCTCGACTCTGCGAAAAGTTTATGACCATCGCGTTTTTTCGTGAAACCATGCTCATATGACTTACCATGGGCTAATACATCGTGAATAGCCAGTATTTTGAATTTCCGAGATGGTGCACGAAAAACCGATCGAAACTCGACTCGCGCGCGACTTCGCGCAAAGTTGATGACCGTCGTATTTTTTTGCGAAAGTGTGCTTGTACGACTTCTCATGGGCTAAAAAGACGGGAAAGACCAGTATTTTGAATTTCCGAGACGGTGCACGAAAAACCGATCGAATATCGACTCTGCACAAACTTTATGACCGTCGCGTTTTTTCGTGAAACCATGCTCATACGACTTACCATGGGCTAATACATCGTGAATGGCCAGTATTTTGAATTTCTGAGACGGTCACGAAAAACCGATCGAAACTCGACTCGCGCGCGACTTCGCGCAAAGTTTATGACCTTCGTATTTTTTTTCCGAAAGTGTGCTTGTACGACTTCTCATGGGCTAATAAGACGGGAAAGACCAGTATTTTGAATTTCCGAGACGGTGCACGAAAAACCGATCGAATATCGACTCTGCGCAAACTTTATCACCGTCGCGTTTTTTCGTGAAACCATGCTCATACGACTTACCATGGGCTAATACACCGTGAATGGCCAGTCTTTTGAATTTCTGAGACGGTGCACGAAAAACCGATCGAAACACAACTCACGCGCGACTTCGCGCAAAGTTTTTGACCGTCGTATTTTTTTACGAAAGCGTGCTTGTACGACATCTCATGGGCTAATAAGACGGGACAGACCGGTATTTTGAATTTCCGAGACGGTGCACGAAAAACCGATCGAAACTCGACTCGCGCGCGACTTCGCGCAAAGTTTATGACAATCGTATTTTTTTGGGAAAATGTGCTTGTACGACTTCTCATGGGCTAATAAGACGGGACAAAACCTGTATTTTGAATTTCCAAGACGGTGCACTTAAAACCGATCGAATATCGACTCTCCGCAAACTTTATGGCCGTCGCGTTTTTTCGTGAAACCATGCTCATACGACTTACCATGGTCTAATACACCGTGAATGGCCAGTCTTTTGAATTTCCGAGACGGTGCACGAAAAACCGATCGAAACTCGACTCGCGCGCGACTTCGCGCAAAGTTTATGACCGTCGTATTTTTTTTGCGAAAGCGTGCCTGTACGACTTCTCATGGGCTAATAAGATGAGAAAGATCAGTATTTTGAATTTCCGAGACGGTGCACGAAAAACCGATAGAATCTCGACTCAGCGCAAAGTTTATGACCGTCGCGTTTTTTCGTGAAACCATGCTCATACGACTTACCATGGGATAATACATCGTTAATGGCCAGTATTTTGAATTTCCGAGACGGTGCACGAAAAACCGATCGAAACTCGACTCGCGCGTGACTTAGCGCAAAGTTTATGACGGTCGCGTTTTTTCGTGAAACCATGCTCATACGACTTACCATGGGCTAATACATCGTGAATCGCCAGTATTTTGAATTTCCGAGACGGTGCACGAAAAACCGATCGAAAATAGATTCGCGCGCGACTTCGCGCAAAGTTTATGACCGTCGTATTTTTTTGCGAAAGCGTGCCTGTACGACTTCTCATGGGCTAATAAGACGGGAAAGACCAGTATTTTAAATTTTCGAGACGGTGCACGAAAAACCGATCGAATATTGACTCTGCACAAACTTTATGACCGTCGCGTTTTTTCGTGAAACCATGCTCATACGACTTACCATGGGCTAATACATCGTGAATGGCCAGTATTTTGAATTTCCGAGCCGGTGCACGAAAAACCTATCGAAACTCGACTCGCGCGCGACTTCGCGCAAAGTTTATGACCGTCGTATTTTTTTGCGAAAGCGTGCCTGTTCGACTTCTCATGAGCTAATAAGACGGGAAAGACGAGTATTTTAAATTACCGAGACGGTGCACGAAAAACCGATCGAATCTCGACTCTGCGCAAAGTTTATGACCGTCGCGTTTTTTCGTGAAACCATGCTCATACGACTTACCATGGGCTAATACATCGTGAATGGCCAGTATTTTGAATTTCCGAGACGGTGCACGAAAAACCGATCGAAACTCGACTCGCGTGCGACATCGCGCAAATTTTTGACCGTCGTATTTTTTTGCGAAAGCGTGCTTGTATGACTTCTCATGTGCTAATAAGACGGGAAAGACCAGTATTTTGAATTTCCGAGACGGTGCACGAAAAACCGATCGAATCTCGACTCTGCGCAAAGTTTATGACGGTCGCGTTTTTTCGTGAAACCATGCTCATACGACTTACCATGGGCTTATACATCGTGAATGGCCAGTATTTTGAATTTCCGAGATGGTGCACGAAAAACCGATCGAAACTAGATTCGCGCGCGACTTCGCGCAAAGTTTATGACCGTCGTATTTTTTTGCGAAAGCATGCCTGTACGACTTCTCATGGGCTAATAAGACGGGAAAGACCAGTATTTTGAATTTCCGAGACGGTGCACGAAAAACCGATAGAATCTCGACTCTGCGAAAAGTTTATGACCATCGCGTTTTTTCGTGAAACCATGCTCATATGACTTACCATGGGCTAATACATCGTGAATGGCCAGTATTTTGAATTTCCGAGATGGTGCACGAAAAACCGATCGAAACTCGACTCGCGCGCGACTTCGCGCAAAGTTGATGACCGTCGTATTTTTTTGCGAAAGTGTGCTTGTACGACTTCTCATGGGCTAAAAAGACGGGAAAGACCAGTATTTTGAATTTCCGAGACGGTGCACGAAAAACCGATCGAATATCGACTCTGCACAAACTTTATGACCGTCGCGTTTTTTCGTGAAACCATGCTCATACGACTTACCATGGGCTAATACATCGTGAATGGCCAGTATTTTGAATTTCTGAGACGGTCACGAAAAACCGATCGAAACTCGACTCGCGCGCGACTTCGCGCAAAGTTTATGACCTTCGTATTTTTTTTCCGAAAGTGTGCTTGTACGACTTCTCATGGGCTAATAAGACGGGAAAGACCAGTATTTTGAATTTCCGAGACGGTGCACGAAAAACCGATCGAATATCGACTCTGCGCAAACTTTATCACCGTCGCGTTTTTTCGTGAAACCATGCTCATACGACTTACCATGGGCTAATACACCGTGAATGGCCAGTCTTTTGAATTTCTGAGACGGTGCACGAAAAACCGATCGAAACACAACTCACGCGCGACTTCGCGCAAAGTTTTTGACCGTCGTATTTTTTTACGAAAGCGTGCTTGTACGACATCTCATGGGCTAATAAGACGGGACAGACCGGTATTTTGAATTTCCGAGACGGTGCACGAAAAACCGATCGAAACTCGACTCGCGCGCGACTTCGCGCAAAGTTTATGACAATCGTATTTTTTTGGGAAAATGTGCTTGTACGACTTCTCATGGGCTAATAAGACGGGACAAAACCTGTATTTTGAATTTCCAAGACGGTGCACTTAAAACCGATCGAATATCGACTCTCCGCAAACTTTATGGCCGTCGCGTTTTTTCGTGAAACCATGCTCATACGACTTACCATGGTCTAATACACCGTGAATGGCCAGTCTTTTGAATTTCCGAGACGGTGCACGAAAAACCGATCGAAACTCGACTCGCGCGCGACTTCGCGCAAAGTTTATGACCGTCGTATTTTTTTTGCGAAAGCGTGCCTGTACGACTTCTCATGGGCTAATAAGATGAGAAAGATCAGTATTTTGAATTTCCGAGACGGTGCACGAAAAACCGATAGAATCTCGACTTAGCGCAAAGTTTATGACCGTCGCGTTTTTTCGTGAAACCATGCTCACACGTCTTACCATGGGCTAATACATCGTTAATGGCCAGTATTTTGAATTTCTGAGACGGTGCACGAAAAACCGATCGAAACTCGACTCGCGCGCGACTTAGCGCAAAGTTTATGACGGTCGCGTTTTTTCGTGAAACCATGCTCATACGACTTACCATGGGCTAATACATCGTGAATCGCCAGTATTTTGAATTTCCGAGACGGTGCACGAAAAACCGATCGAAAATAGATTCGCGCGCGACTTCGCGCAAAGTTTATGACCGTCGTATTTTTTTGCGAAAGCGTGCCTGTACTACTTCTCATGGGCTAATAAGACGGGAAAGACCAGTATTTTAAATTTCCGAGACGGTGCACGAAAAACCGATCGAATATCGATTCTGCACAAACTTTATGACCGTCGCGTTTTTTCGTGAAACCATGCTCATACGACTTACCATGGGCTAATACATCGTGAATGGCCAGTATTTTGAATTTCCGAGCCGATGCACGAAAAACCTATCGAAACTCGACTCGCGCGCGACATCGCGCAAAGTTTTTGACCGTCATATTTTTTTGCGAAAGTGTGCTTGTATGACTTCTCATGGGCTAATAAGACGGGAAAGACCAGTATTTTGAATTTCAGAGATTGTGCACGAAAAACCGATCGAATCTCGACTCTGCGCAAAGTTTATGACCGTCGCGTTTTTTCGTGAAACCATGCTCATACGACTTACCATGGGCTAATACATCGTGAATGGCCAGTATTTTGAATTTCCGAGATGGTGCACGAAAAACCGATCGAAACTCGACTCGCGCGCGACTTCGCGCAATCTTTTGACCGTCGTATTTTTTTGCGTAAGCGTGCTTGTATGTCTTCTCATGTGCTAATAAGACGGGAAAGACCAGTATTTTGAATTTCCGAGACGGTGCACGAAAAACCGATCGAATCTCGACTCTGCGCAAACTTTATGACCGTCGCGTTTTTTCGTGAAACCATCCTCATACGACTTACCATGGGCTAATACATCGTGAATGGTCAGTATTTTGAATTTCTGAGACGGTCACGAAAAACCGATCGAAACTCGACTCGCGCGCAACTTCGCGCAAAGTTAATGAACGTCGTTTTATTTTGCGAAAGCGTGCCTGTACGACTTCTCATGGGCTAATAAGACGGGAAAGACAAGTATTTTGAATTTCCGAGACGGTGCACGAAAAACCGATCGAAACTCGACTCGTGCGCGACTTCGCGCAAAGTTTATGACCGTCGTATTTTTTTGTAAAAGTGTGCTTGTACGACTTCTCATGGGCTAATAAGACGGGAAAGACCAGTATTTTAAATTACCGAGACGGCGCACTTAAAACCGATCGAATCTCGACTCTGCGCAAACTTTATGACCGTCGCGTTTTTTCGTGAAACCATGCTCATACGACTTACCATGGGCTAATACATCGTGAATGGCCAGTATTTTGAATTTCCGAGACGGTGCACGAAAAACCGATCGAAACACGACTCACGCGCGACTTCGCGCAAAGTTTATGACCGTCGTATTTTTTTGCGAAAGTGTGCTTGTACGACTTCTCATGGGCTAATAAGACGGGAAAGACCAGTATTTTGAATTTCCGAGACGGTGCACGAAAAACCGATCGAATATCAACTCTGCACAAACTTTATGACCGTCGCGTTTTTTCGTGAAACCATGCTCATACGACTTACAATGGGCTAATACATCGTGAATGGCCAGTATTTTGAATTTCCGAGCCGGTGCACGAAAAACCTATCGAAACTCGACTCGCGCGCGACTTCGCGCAATGTTTATGACCGTCGTATTTTTTTGCGAAAACGTGCCTGTACGACTTCTCATTGGCTAATAAGACGGGAAAGACCAGTATTTTGAATTTCTGAGACGGTGCACGAAAAACCGATCGAATCTCGACTCTGCGCAAAGTTTATGACCGTCGCGTTTTTTCGTGAAACAATGCTCATACGACTTACCAAGGGCTAATACATCGTGAATGGCCAGTATTTTGAATTTCCGAGACGGTGCACGAAAAACCGATCGAAACTCGACTCGCGCGCGACTTCGCGCAAAGTTTTTGACCGTCTTATTTTTTTGCGAAAGCGAGCTTGTATAACTTCTCATGGGCTAATAAGACAGGAAAGACCAGTATTTTGAATTTCCGAGACGGTGCACGAAAACCGATCGAATCTCGACTCTGCGCAAAGTTTATGACCGTTGCGTTTTTTCGTGAAACCATGCTTATACGACTTACCATGGGCTAATACATCGTGAATGGCCAGTATTTTGAATTTCCGAGACGGTGCACGAAAAACCGATCGAAACTCGACTCGCGCGCGACTTCGCGCAAAGTTGATGACCGTCGTATTTTTTTGCGAAAGTGTGCTTGTACGACTTCTCATGGGCTAATAAGACGGGAAAGACCAGTATTTTGAATTTCCGAGACGGTGCACTTAAAACCGATCGAATATCGACTCTGCACAAACTTTATGACCGTCGCGTTTTTTCGTGAAACCATGCTCATATGACTTACCATGGGCTAATACACCGTGAATGGCCAGTCTTTTGAATTTCCGAGACGGTGCATGAAATACCGATCGAAACTCGACTCGCGCAAAGTTTATGACCGTCGTATTTTTTTTGCGAAAGCGTGCCTGTACAACTTCTCATGGGCTAATAAGATGAGAAAGACCAGTATTTTGAATTTCCGAGACGTTGCACGAAAAACCGATAGAATCTCGACTCAGCGCAAAGTTTCTGACCGTCGCGTTTTTTCGTGAAACCATGCTCATACGATTTACCATGGGCTAATACATCGTGAATGGCCAGTATTTTGAATTTCCGAGACGGTGCACGAAAAACCGATCGAAACTCGACTCGCGCGCGACTTCGCGCAAAGTTTATGACCGTCGTTTTATTTTGCGAAAGCGTGCCTGTACGACTTCTCATGGGCTAATAAGACGGGAAAGACAAGTATTTTGAATTTCCGAGACGGTGCACGAAAAACCGATCGAAACTCGACTCGTGCGCGACTTCGCGCAAAGTTTATGACCGTCGTATTTTTTTGTGAAAGGGTGCTTGTACGACTTCTCATGAGCTAATAAGACGGGAAAGACCAGTATTTTAAATTACCGAGACGGTGCACTTAAAACCGATCGAATCTCGACTCTGCGCAAACTTTATGACCGTCGCGTTTTTTCGTGAAACCATGCTCATACGACTTACCATGGGCTAATACATCGTGAATGACTAGTATTTTGAATTTCCGAGACGGTGCACGAAAAACCGATCCAAAACTCGACTCGCGCGCGATTTAGCGCAAAGTTTATGACGGTCGCGTTTTTTCGTGAAACCATGCTCATACGACTTACCATGGGCTAATACATCGTGAATGGCCAGTATTTTGAATTTCCGAGACGGTGCACGAAAAACCGATCGAAACTAGATTCGCGCGCGACTTCGCGCAAAGTTTATGACCGTCGTATTTTTTTGCGAAAGCATGCCTGTACGACTTCTCATGGGCTAATAAGACGGGAAAGACTAGTATTTTGAATTTCCGAGACGGTGCACGAAAAACCGATAGAATCTCGACTCTGCGCAAAGTTTATGACCGTCGCGTTTTTTCGTGAAACCATGCTCATACGACTTACCATGGGCTAATACATCGTGAATGGCCAGTATTTTGAATTTCCGAGACGGTGCACGAAAAACCGATCGAAACACGACTCGCGCGCGACTTCGCGCAAAGTTTATGACCGTCGTATTTTTTTGCGAAAGTGTGCTTGTACGACTTCTCATGGGCTAATAAGACGGGAAAGACCAGTATTTTGAATTTCCGAGACGGTGCACGAAAAACCGATCGAATATCAACTCTGCACAAACTTTATGACCGTCGCGTTTTTTCGTGAAACCATGCTCATACGACTTACAATGGGCTAATACATCGTGAATGGCCAGTATTTTGAATTTCCGAGCCGGTGCACGAAAAACCTATCGAAACTCGACTCGCGCGCGACTTCGCGCAAAGTTTATGACCGTCGTATTTTTTTGCGAAAACGTGCCTGTACGACTTCTCATTGGCTAATAAGACGGGAAAGACCAGTATTTTGAATTTCCGAGACGGTGCACGAAAAACCGATCGAATCTCGACTCTGCGCAAAGTTTATGACCGTCGCGTTTTTTCGTGAAACAATGCTCATACGACTTACCAAGGGCTAATACATCGTGAATGGCCAGTATTTTGAATTTCCGAGACGGTGCAC
The DNA here is from genome assembly GCA_029747655.1 of Ensete ventricosum. Taxonomy (NCBI): domain Eukaryota; kingdom Viridiplantae; phylum Streptophyta; class Magnoliopsida; order Zingiberales; family Musaceae; genus Ensete; species Ensete ventricosum. The sequence goes on along the minus strand of JAQQAF010000008.1, from coordinate 38,682,725 downwards.
GAAAAACCGATCGAAACTCGACTCGCGCGCGACTTCGCGCAAAGTTTTTGACCGTCTTATTTTTTTGCGAAAGCGAGCTTGTATAACTTCTCATGGGCTAATAAGACAGGAAAGACCAGTATTTTGAATTTCCGAGACGGTGCACGGAAAACCGATCGAATCTCGACTCTGCGCAAAGTTAATGACCGTCGCGTTTTTTCGTGAAACCATGCTTATACGACTTACCATGGGCTAATACAACGTGAATGGCCAGTATTTTGAATTTCCGAGACGGTGCACGAAAAACCGATCGAAACTCGACTCGCGCGCGATTTCGCGCAAAGTTGATGACCGTCGTATTTTTTTGCGAAAGTGTGCTTGTACGACTTCTCATGGGCTAATAAGACGGGAAAGACCTGTATTTTGAATTTCCGAAACGGTGCACTTAAAACCGATCGAATATCTTTTTTGGTAAGTAAAGATAATGTATTTTGTAAAAGATTTGTACAAAGAAGCTTTGTCTACACAAGCCATAGACTAAAGCCTGAAGTCTCTTAGTGTGCAGAGTCGATATTCGATCGGTTTCTAGAGGATAGTTGATGGAAAAGTTTCTCTAGAAACCGATCGAATATCGACTCTGCACAAACTTTATGACCGTCGCGTTTTTTCGTGAAACCATGCTCATACGACTTACCATGGGCTAATACACCGTGAATGGCCAGTCTTTTGAATTTCCGAGACGGTGCATGAAATACCGATCGAAACTCGACTCGCGCGCGACTTCGCGCAAAGTTTATGACCGTCGTATTTTTTTTGCGAAAGCGTGCCTGTACAACTTCTCATGGGCTAATAAGATGAGAAAGACCAGTATTTTGAATTTCCGAGACGGTGCACGAAAAACCGATAGAATCTCGACTCAGCGCAAAGTTTCTGACCGTCGCGTTTTTTCGTGAAACCATGCTTATACGACTTACCATGGGCTAATACATCGTGAATGGCCAGTATTTTGAATTTCCGAGACGGTGCACGAAAAACCGATCGAAACTCGACTCTGCGCAAAGTTTATGACGGTCGCGTTTTTTCGTGAAACAATGCTCATACGACTTACCACGGGCAAATACATCGTGAATGGCCAATATTTTGAATTTCCGAGACGGTGCACGAAAAACCGATCGAAACTCGACTCGCGCGCGACTTCGCGCAAAGTTTATGACGGTCGCATTTTTTCGTGAAACCATGCTCATACGACTTACCATGGGCTAATACATCGTGAATGGCCAGTATTTTGATTTTCCGAGACGGTGCACGAAAAACCGATCGAAACTAGATTCGCGCGTGACTTCGCGCAAAGTTTATGACCGTCGTATTTTTTTGCGAAAGTGTGCTTGTACGACTTCTCATGGGCTAAAAAGACGGGAAAGACCAGTATTTTGAATTTCCGAGACGGTGCACGAAAAACCGATCGAATCTCGACTCTGCGCAAACTTTATGACCGTCGCGTTTTTTCGTGAAACCATGCTCATACGACTTACCATGGGCTAATATATCGTGAATGGCCAGTATTTTGAATTTCTGAGACGGTCACGAAAAACCGATCGAAACTCGACTCGCGCGCGACTTCGCGCAAAGTTTATGACCGTCGTTTTATTTTGCGAAAGCGTGCCTGTACGACTTCTCATGGGCTAATAAGACGGGAAAGACAAGTATTTTGAATTTCCGAGACGGTGCACGAAAAACCGATCGAAACTCGACTCGTGCGCGACTTCGCGCAAAGTTTATGACCGTCGTATTTTTTTGTGAAAGGGTGCTTGTACGACTTCTCATGGGCTAATAAGACGGGAAAGACCAGTATTTTAAATTACCGAGACGGTGCACTTAAAACCGATCGAATCTCGACTCTGCGCAAACTTTATGACCGTCGCGTTTTTTCGTGAAACCATGCTCATACGACTTACCATGGGCTAATACATCGTGAATGACCAGTATTTTGAATTTCCGAGACGGTGCACGAAAAACCGATCGAAACTCGACTCGCGCGCGACTTAGCGCAAAGTTTATGACGGTCGCGTTTTTTCGTGAAACCATGCTCATACGACTTACCATGGGCTAATACTTCGATCGGTTTGGAGAGAGAGAGGCGGAGAGAGAGAGGAGGAGAGACGGTGCACGCATTTGCTTGGGAATGGGGAGGAATGGGCCTGCGTTCCCTTGCGTGCGTGCGTGAGTGCTCTGCTCTGCTTGGGCTTGCGCTTGCGATCGACGCTGGGGGCGGCAACCTCTTCCCTTGCGCTTGTGCTTGCGATTGCTCCCTTGGGCGATTTCTCCTCTGCGATCGCTCCGCGGCGAGTGGAAGGCCGGCGGTCGCTCCTGCGATCAGCGATTCCAGGCCGGGAATCGGCGATTTCAGGCGTGGAAGGGCGGCGGCTCTTCTCCCCTAGGCGCGGGACGGACTCAAGGGCAAGAAACGGTGGAAGCTGCCCTGCGATTGGGGCTGGGTTCACTGCCGCTTCCTGCGGCAACTCCAGCGTGGAAAGGGCGACGGCTGCTTCTGCAATCGGCGTGGAAGGGGCGACGGCTGCGACATTAGTGTGGGCAGGGTGGTGGCTTCCTCTCCCCTAGGCGGCTGGCGGCTAGGGCGAGCGACGCCATGGATGCGAGCGGCCGGACGCGGCACTCTGCTTCGCATCCTCTGTTCCAGCGGGATGCTCCTCCGCTGGCTTCTTCCCAGCGGCTGATTGCTTCACAGCAGAACGCCCCTCTCCAGCAGTCACAGCGGGAGAGGGTTGCTCCTCAGCCGCTGGTTACTTCACCGCGGGAGGGGGTTGCTCCTCTCCAACAGCCGCTGGTTCCTCCCCAGCAGCTTAGGCCGGTTTCACACCAGGATGTTCCACCGCTGATTTCTTCTTCTCGACGGGATGCTCCTTCAATGAACCAGGCCCGAGGTCGTTCACGATCTAGATCACGACCTCCAGCTCCTATTTCCCGAGATCCGAAGCCTTGGAGTAGCCTCTTCAAGGCTCCAGTGGGTAGTCCGGATCTTCGACTGGACTTTTTTGCTCCAGAAGTACAGGCTGACCAGAAGATTGCTGTGTATGAGGCTATTGATTCCGACGAACTAATTGAGACATGGTCAATGGCAATTGTGGGCTACGTTGTTGGACTAAGAACATCCTTTTTCCCACTATCCTCATACATCAGAACTCGATGGGGAATATCAACATTTGATCTTCATATGTTGGAGACCGGATTCTTTGTATGCAGGCTTTATTCGGAAGAAGATTTACAACGGGTCCTTGAAGGATTTTGGACTATCCGTGGTCATCCAATGATACTACGACGCTGGGCACCTGATGTGAGATTGGAGTTAGACAGTCTACAGTCTATCCCAATATGGGTTTCTTTCCATAGACTTCCACTACATCTCTGGGGTCGTCGTTTTATTGCAAAGCTTTGCAGCACCCTGGGACAACCATTGTATCTTGATAAGGCAACAGCTTCGCAAACGAGATTGACCTTTGCCAGAGCTTGTGTAATGGTTTCTTCTGATGAGGAACTGCCGAATGATGTTTCTTACCGTGATCTTGATGGGAGCACCCGAAAGGTGAAAGTCTCATATTCTTGGAAGCCACAACGATGCAAGGTTTGTCTATCTTTTGGACATGTAAATGGTGCCTGCCAACAGCCTTCACAAAAAATCACACAGGTCTACCGACCACGCCAAGAGCCACAGAATGGGGTCACTACCACTAATCCAAGCACTGATACTCCAGTGCCAACAGTGGTGATGGCGGAGAAGATGATTGGACACTCTGACTCGTTGGGGCAGCGACACGAACAAGAGAAAGACAAGTCAGGACTTCCATCTTTACCTATTATATCAGAGAATTTCACTGCATGAGCTTCCCAAGGTTCTCACTCCCCAATAACAACCTCGCCTTCACGAATCACTCCTTCAGATAATCAGGAAATTTCATTTCAACAACCTCTTGGGAACCAAGACATTGCAACTCACCAAACTCATCGCTCTTCGACACATCCCGCTATTCAGGACTCCTTGCCTCAAGGTACGCAAAAATTTAAACATTTGCAAGCTGTGGATGAGGTGGATAAATATAGGAATAAAGGATTAAAGGGTAAAGATATTATGCGAGAGGACCATGCAAAATCAAAGGATAAGAAAAAGGATGGTAGTGTCCTCCCAAAATCGCATGCTCTTCCTTCTATCTAGTATTGATGAAAATAAGCTGTTGGAATGTTCGTGGACTTAATAAGACTGAGAAATGTCGGGAGCTCAATAGAATAATCCGATCTGCTGCATGTGACATTGTCATTCTTGTGGAAACAAAAATTAAACCTCATCGTGTTCAAGTTCAGAAGAATTTAATATGGCCTGAGGCAGAACTTTTTACTAATGATTCTCATGATACTTATGGTCGAGTTTGGGTCTTATGGCATCCTAATCTTGTTACTGCTTGGTTTATTTCTGCTACTAATCAATTCATTCATCTTAAGGCAGAGGATAAACAGACTGGATGTCAATTCAATATTACCGGTATTTATGCATCTAACAGTATGTCTGACAGGAATGCTCTATGGCGTGATCTGGTTAGCATTGCAAATAGTTATCCTACAGTACCTTGGGTTGTTCTCGGTGACTTTAATACTGTCAGATACACAAATGAGAAAGTGGGGGGTAGAGTGCTTTCCGAATGTCAGCTTCAACATTTTAATGATTGTATAGATACTGCTGCATTGACTGACATGAAATCTATAGGTGATTGGTTCTCATGGAACAATCAAAGTACTGCTGAAAGAAAAATTATGGCTCGACTTGACAGATGTTTGATTAATCAGGAATGGTTAGCAGTTTTCCCAGATTCACTTCTTGAGTACGGTGCTAAGTTATTTTCGGATCACTCTATTATGCATATACATGCAGATAAAGCACTACCAAGAGTCAAGAAACCTTTTAGATTTTTTAATATGTGGAGTTCTCACCCAAAGTTCCTCGAAGTTATTAAGTCAGCTTGGGACATTAATGTATTTGGTTCTCCCCCTTACATCCTATGTCAAAAACTAAAAGCATGCAAAGCAGCACTGAAGAAGTGGAATTCAACTACATTTGGAAATATCAACGACAGAGTTCAGTTATGCAAGAAAGAACTTATGGCTGTGCAAAGCGAGCTAAATCTTCAACCTCTGGATGCGAATCTTATATACAAAGAGGCTGCTGCTAGAAATAACTTTATGCAAGCTTTGAAGCAGGAGGAATGCTTTTTGAAACAGAAGTCACGACAGCATTGGCTTACTCTGGGAGATTCTAATACGAAGTTTTTCTATGCTGCTATTGCTACCAGAAGGGCTACTAATCGCATCAAAAAATGCAAAGGTATAGATGGTAATCTCATTGAGGATCTGGATGAGGTTAAAAATTACACCAAGCAATTTTTTTATTCCTTACTCAATCAGGAACAGCAGCCTAATAGTATTCATGTTGGGCCTACAAGACGACTTGATTCTGAAGCCCTCTCTCATCTTAATGCCCCAATAACGGATGATGAAATTGTGAAAGTTGTTTTTAAGTCCCCGAAGCACAAAAGCCCTGGTCCAGATGGATTTCCAGCTGAGTTTTATCAAATTGCATGGGATATTGTAGGCAACGATGTCATAAAAGCTTGTCGACATTTTTTCTCCTCAGGTCACATTCTGAAAGAAATGAATTGCACTTTTATTTCTTTAGTGCCTAAAAATGATGGAGCCGATTCATTGGAGAACTACCGTCCTATTTCACTGTGCAACTTTATTTATAAGGTTATCTCTAAGTTGCTGGCAGATAGACTACAAAAGGTCATGAATAAGGTCATTAGTCCTAATCAGGCTGCTTTTCTTAAAGGGAGGAGTATCCATCATAATGTCCTGCTTGCTAATGATTTGGTTAAGGATCTACATTCTAAAACAAGAGGGAAAAAGATCTGTTTTAAAGCTGATTTACGAAAGGCCTTTGACTCAGTCAATAGGGATTTTATTTACATGATGCTCCATAATATGGGCTTCCCTCAGCACTGGGTTAAATGGATTCAATGTTGCTTGGAAACTCCAAAATTTTCAATTCTCTTTAATGGTTCACCTATTGGCTTCTTTGGGAGTAAGAATGGCATTCGGCAAGGTGATCCACTATCTCCTTATCTTTTTACCATTGCAATGGAAGGGCTCAGTTGTATGTTAGAAGAGGCTGTTTCCAATGGCAAAATTAAGGTACCACATTATGGTTCTGTTTATATCTCTCACATAACATTTGCCGACGACCTTATTATCTTCCTTCGAGATGATCCAGTTTCTGTGAGTAATCTGGCAGATATTCTTAATGAATTTGGTAAAGTTTCTGGTCTTAAGCTAAACCATGCAAAGAGCAAAGTATATGTGGGTGCTTGCATTGACAATAAGGATCATATTGCTCAAACATTGGGAGTTGCTGAAGGAAATTTACCGGTTCCTTACTTGGGTCTCCCACTTATATCCACTGGAATCAACAAAGCCTCCTGTCAGCCTATCATACAAAAAATTAAGAACAGAATTTCCTCTTGGAAAAATAGGCTTCTTTCTAAAGCTGGACGACTTGAACTTATTCGATCTGTGTTGACCTCTTATTCTATTTATTGGTCTCATGCATTCCTTCTACCAGCCGAGCTTCTCCATGATATTGATAAATTACTTATGAACTTCTTTTGGAATGGCACAGATGGTAAGGCAATGCACATGGTGAATTGGGACAGCATTTGCAAACCGAAGGATGAAGGGGGGCTGAATCTTCGACATATTAGAGATTGGAATAAAGCTTGTATGGTAAAGCAATTATGGGATATTTTACAAAACAAGTCCCCCTTATGGTCACAATGGGTTTTTGCTAGGTACCTAACCAAGGAATGGCATTCGGCAAGGTGATCCACTATCTCCTTATCTTTTTACCATTGCAATGGAAGGGCTCAGTTGTATGTTAGAAGAGGCTGTTTCCAATGACAAAATTAAGGTACCACATTATGGTTCTGTTTATATCTCTCACATAACATTTGCCGACGACCTTATTATCTTCCTTCGAGATGATCCAGTTTCTGTGAGTAATCTGGCAGATATTCTTCATGAATTTGGTAAAGTTTCTGGTCTTAAGCTAAACCATGCAAAGAGCAAAGTATATGTGGGTGCTTGCATTGACAATAAGGATCATATTGCTCAAACATTGGGAGTTGCTGAAGGAAATTTACCGGTTCCTTACTTGGGTCTCCCACTTATATCCACTGGAATCAACAAAGCCTCCTGTCAGCCTATCATACAAAAAATTAAGAACAGAATTTCCTCTTGGAAAAATAGGCTTCTTTCTAAAGCTGGACGACTTGAACTTATTCGATCTGTGTTGACCTCTTATTCTATTTATTGGTCTCATGCATTCCTTCTACCAGCCGGGCTTCTCCATGATATTGATAAATTACTTATGAACTTCTTTTGGAATGACACAGATGGTAAGGCAATGCACATGGTGAATTGGGACAGCATTTGCAAACCGAAGGATGAAGGGGGGCTGAATCTTCGACATATTAGAGATTGGAATAAAGCTTGTATGGTAAAGCAATTATGGGATATTTTACAAAACAAGTCTTCCTTATGGTCACAATGGGTTTTTGCTAGGTACCTTACCAAGGAATCAATCTGGGAAGTATCTGCAAAAACATCTCATTCTGCTGCTTGGAAAGGAATTCTGAAGGCAAGGAGATGGCTACGTAACAATATTTCTTATGTGATTTCTTCTGGAACCAATATTAATATGTGGTATGATCCTTGGGTGAATGGGAAAAGCATATTTCAGATATTTGGTGATAGAGTACGACAGGATCTGGGGGCTCCCAAAGACTGGAAGGTTTCTGAATTCATTAACAATGGTACTTGGTGTCTTCCCAACCCTACCTCCCCTGACATGTTATTACTTTGGCCGACTATTAGGGCTATTACAATCAAGAACAACTCTTCAGATATGCTTATTTGGCTTCATGATAACGATAAATTTAGTGCTACATCTGCATGGAACCAAATTAGACGACGAAACAACAAGTGGATCCAAAGTAGTTGGACATGGGATAGTCCATGCTCACAGCGACATTCCTTATGTACATGGCAGGCCCTTCTCGGCAAACTTCCTACGATGGACAATATGCAGCGAAGAGGTATTTATATTGTAAATCGGTGCTCTTTGTGTATGCAAAATGAAGAAAGTGTTGACCATCTCTACTTTGCTTGTGATTATTCATCTTGGATATGGAAGGAGATCTTGAAGCGATTTGATTTTCAAAGGCTACCACGGCCAAACTTGCATCATGAATTAGAAATGCTTATGCAAAGCTTCTCAAGAAAGGGGCCTCTTACACAACTAGCACGAATTATATTCAGATGTGCTATTTGGTGGATTTGGAAGGAGAGGTGTGGCAGAATTTTTGAGTGTCACAACATGAACAAAGCTCAAATTCTGATAGAGATTCTTCAGGACTCACGATCATGTATGGAGCAAGAATTGAATACAGAGCACCTAACAAGAAGAGAGAAAGATATTTTCACAAGATTCAATTTTTCCATTCGTCAAGAATCACTCGAATAATGATGAAGATTGTAATGTATTATATGGGGCAAAGCTTATATTTTGTGATGTATCCACAAGTAGTCCAGAACAGTCTAGCTATTGCATTTTATTATTTATTAACTTCCTTATGCTACTCTTGGAGATGAGTTTGATGAAGCGTGCCCATTTCACCTTCTTTAGGTGGGGTGCAATCTTCTCGACTACACTAAGAGACTTCAGGCTTTAGTCTATGGCTTGTGTAGACAAAGCTTCTTTGTACAAATCTTTTACAAAATACAATATCTTTACTTACCAAAAAAAAAAAGAGAAAGATCAGTATTTTAAATTTCCGAGACGGTGCACGAAAAACCGATAGAATCTCGACTTAGCGCAAAGTTTATGACCGTCGCGTTTTTTCGTGAAACCATGCTCACACGTCTTACCATGGGCTAATACATCGTTAATGGCCAGTATTTTGAATTTCTGAGACGGTGCACGAAAAACCGATCGAAACTCGACTCGCGAGCGACTTAGCGCAAAGTTTATGACGGTCGCGTTTTTTCGTGAAACCATGCTCATACGACTTACCATGGGCTAATACATCGTGAATCGCCAGTATTTTGAATTTCCGAGACGGTGCACGAAAAACCGATCGAAAATAGATTCGCGCGCGACTTCGCGCAAAGTTTATGACCGTCGTATTTTTTTGCGAAAGCGTGCCTGTACGACTTCTCATGGGCTAATAAGACGGGAAAGACCAGTATTTTAAATTTCCGAGACGGTGCACGAAAAACCGATCGAATATCGACTCTGCACAAACTTTATGACCGTCGCGTTTTTTCGTGAAACCATGCTCATACGACTTACCATGGGCTAATACATCGTGAATGGCCAGTATTTTGAATTTCCGAGCCGGTGCACGAAAAACCTATCGAAACTCGACTCGCGCGCGACTTCGCGCAAAGTTTGTGACCGTCATATTTTTTTGCGAAAGCGTGCCTGTTCGACTTCTCATGGGCTAATAAGACGGGAAAGACCAGTATTTTAAATTACCGAGACGGTGCACGAAAAACCGATCGAATCTCGACTCTGCGCAAAGTTTATGACCGTCGCGTTTTTTCGTGAAACCATGCTCATACGACTTACCATGGGCTACTACATCGTGAATGGCCAGTATTTTGAATTTCCGAGATGGTGCACGAAAAACCGATCGAAACTCGACTCGCGCGTGACTTCGCGCAATCTTTTGACCGTCGTATTTTTTTGCGTAAGCGTGCTTGTATGACTTCTCATGTGCTAATAAGACGGGAAAGACAAGTATTTTGAATTTCCGAGACGGTGCACGAAAAACCGATCGAATCTCGACTCTGCGCAAACTTTATGACCGTCGCGTTTTTTCGTGAAACCATCCTCATACGACTTACCATGGGCTAATACATCGTGAATGGTCAGTATTTTGAATTTCTGAGACGGTCACGAAAAACCGATCGAAACTCGACTCGCGCGCGACTTCGCGCAAAGTTTATGACCGTCGTTTTATTTTGCGAAAGCGTGCCTGTACGACTTCTCATGGGCTAATAAGACGGGAAAGACAAGTATTTTGAATTTCCGAGACGGTGCACGAAAAACCGATCGAAACTCGACTCGTGCGCGACTTCGCGCAAAGTTTATGACCGTCGTATTTTTTTGTAAAAGTGTGCTTGTACGACTTCTCATGGGCTAATAAGACGGGAAAGACCAGTATTTTAAATTACCGAGACGGCGCACTTAAAACCGATCGAATCTCGACTCTGCGCAAACTTTATGACCGTCGCGTTTTTTCGTGAAACCATGCTCATACGACTTACCATGGGCTAATACATCGTGAATGGCCAGTATTTTAAATTTCCGAGACGGTGCACGAAAAACCGATCGAAACACGACTCACGCGCGACTTCGCGCAAAGTTTATGACCGTCGTATTTTTTTGCGAAAGTGTGCTTGTACGACTTCTCATGGGCTAATAAGACGGGAAAGACCAGTATTTTGAATTTCCGAGACGGTGCACGAAACACCGATCGAATATCAACTCTGCACAAACTTTATGACCGTCGCGTTTTTTCGTGAAACCATGCTCATACGACTTACAACGGGCTAATACATCGTGAATGGCCAGTATTTTGAATTTCCGAGCCGGTGCACGAAAAACCTATCGAAACTCGACTCGCGCGCGACTTCGCGCAATGTTTATGACCGTCGTATTTTTTTGCGAAAACGTGCCTGTACGACTTCTCATTGGCTAATAAGACGGGAAAGACCAGTATTTTGAATTTCTGAGACGGTGCACGAAAAACCGATCGAATCTCGACTCTGCGCAAAGTTTATGACCGTCGCGTTTTTTCGTGAAACAATGCTCATACGACTTACCAAGGGCTAATACATCGTGAATGGCCAGTATTTTGAATTTCCGAGACGGTGCACGAAAAACCGATCGAAACTCGACTCGCGCGCGACTTCGCGCAAAGTTTTTGACCGTCTTATTTTTTTGCGAAAGCGAGCTTGTATAACTTCTCATGGGCTAATAAGACAGGAAAGACCAGTATTTTGAATTTCCGAGACGGTGCACGAAAACCGATCGAATCTCGACTCTGCGCAAAGTTTATGACCGTTGCGTTTTTTCGTGAAACCATGCTTATACGACTTACCATGGGCTAATACATCGTGAATGGCCAGTATTTTGAATTTCCGAGACGGTGCACGAAAAACCGATCGAAACTCGACTCGCGCGCGACTTCGCGCAAAGTTGATGACCGTCGTATTTTTTTGCGAAAGTGTGCTTGTACGACTTCTCATGGGCTAATAAGACGGGAAAGACCAGTATTTTGAATTTCCGAGACGGTGCACTTAAAACCGATCGAATATCGACTCTGCACAAACTTTATGACCGTCGCGTTTTTTCGTGAAACCATGCTCATATGACTTACCATGGGCTAATACACCGTGAATGGCCAGTCTTTTGAATTTCCGAGACGGTGCATGAAATACCGATCGAAACTCGACTCGCGCAAAGTTTATGACCGTCGTATTTTTTTTGCGAAAGCGTGCCTGTACAACTTCTCATGGGCTAATAAGATGAGAAAGACCAGTATTTTGAATTTCCGAGACGTTGCACGAAAAACCGATAGAATCTCGACTCAGCGCAAAGTTTCTGACCGTCGCGTTTTTTCGTGAAACCATGCTCATACGATTTACCATGGGCTAATACATCGTGAATGGCCAGTATTTTGAATTTCCGAGACGGTGCACGAAAAACCGATCGAAACTCGACTCTGCGCAAAGTTTATGACCGTCGCGTTTTTTCGTGAAACAATGCTCATACGACTTACCACGGGCAAATACATCATGAATGGCCAGTATTTTGAATTTCCGAGACGGTGCACGAAAAACCGATCGAAACTCGACTCGCGCGCGACTTCGCGCAAAGTTTATGACGGTCGCGTTTTTTCATGAAACCATGCTCATACGACTTACCATGGGCTAATACATCGTGAATGGCCAGTATTTTGAATTTCCGAGACGGTGCACGAAAAACCGATCGAAACTAGATTCGCGCGCGACTTCGCGCAAAGTTTATGACCGTCGTATTTTTTTGCGAAAGCATGCCTGTACGACTTCTCATGGGCTAATAAGACGGGAAAGACCAGTATTTTGAATTTCCGAGACGGTGCACGAAAAACCGATCGAATCTCGACTCTGCGCAAACTTTATGACCGTCGCGTTTTTTCGTGAAACCATGCTCATACGACTTACCATGGGCTAATATATCGTGAATGGCCAGTATTTTGAATTTCTGAGATGGTCACGAAAAACCGATCGAAACTCGACTCGCGCGCGACTTCGCGCAAAGTTTATGACCGTCGTTTTATTTTACGAAAGCGTGCCTGTACGACTTCTCATGGGCTAATAAGACGGGAAAGACAAGTATTTTGAATTTCCGAGACGGTGCACGAAAAACCGATCGAAACTCGACTCGTGCGCGACTTCGCGCAAAGTTTATGACCGTCTTATTTTTTTGTGAAAGGGTGCTTGTACGACTTCTCATGGGCTAATAAGACGGGAAAGACCAGTATTTTAAATTACCGAGACGGTGCACTTAAAACCGATCGAATCTCGACTCTGCGTAAACTTTATGACCGTCGCGTTTTTTCGTGAAACCATGCTCATACGACTTACCATGGGCTAATACATCGTGAATGACTAGTATTTTGAATTTCCGAGACGGTGCACGAAAAACCGATCCAAAACTCGACTCGCGCGCGATTTAGCGCAAAGTTTATGACGGTCGCGTTTTTTCGTGAAACCATGCTCATACGACTTACCATGGGCTAATACATCGTGAATGGCCAGTATTTTGAATTTCCGAGACGGTGCACGAAAAACCGATCGAAACTAGATTCGCGCGCGACTTCGCGCAAAGTTTATGACCGTCGTATTTTTTTGCGAAAGCATGCCTGTACGACTTCTCATGGGCTAATAAGACGGGAAAGACTAGTATTTTGAATTTCTGAGACGGTGCACGAAAAACCGATAGAATCTCGACTCTGCGCAAAGTTTATGACCGTCGCGTTTTTTCGTGAAACCATGCTCATACGACTTACCATGGGCTAATACATCGTGAATGGCCAGTATTTTGAATTTCCGAGACGGTGCACGAAAAACCGATCGAAACACGACTCGCGCGCGACTTCGCGCAAAGTTTATGACCGTCGTATTTTTTTGCGAAAGTGTGCTTGTACGACTTCTCATGGGCTAATAAGACGGGAAAGACCAGTATTTTGAATTTCCGAGACGGTGCACGAAAAACCGATCGAATATCAACTCTGCACAAACTTTATGACCGTCGCGTTTTTTCGTGAAACCATGCTCATACGACTTACAATGGGCTAATACATCGTGAATGGCCAGTATTTTGAATTTCCGAGCCGGTGCACGAAAAACCTATCGAAACTCGACTCGCGCGCGACTTCGCGCAAAGTTTATGACCGTCGTATTTTTTTGCGAAAACGTGCCTGTACGACTTCTCATTGGCTAATAAGACGGGAAAGACCAGTATTTTGAATTTCCGAGACGGTGCACGAAAAACCGATCGAATCTCGACTCTGCGCAAAGTTTATGACCGTCGCGTTTTTTCGTGAAACAATGCTCATACGACTTACCAAGGGCTAATACATCGTGAATGGCCAGTATTTTGAATTTCCGAGACGGTGCACGAAAAACCGATCGAAACTCGACTCGCGCGCGACTTCGCGCAAAGTTTTTGACCGTCTTATTTTTTTGCGAAAGCGAGCTTGTATAACTTCTCATGGGCTAATAAGACAGGAAAGACCAGTATTTTGAATTTCCGAGACGGTGCACGGAAAACCGATCGAATCTCGACTCTGCGCAAAGTTAATGACCGTCGCGTTTTTTCGTGAAACCATGCTTATACGACTTACCATGGGCTAATACAACGTGAATGGCCAGTATTTTGAATTTCCGAGACGGTGCACGAAAAACCGATCGAAACTCGACTCGCGCGCGACTTCGCGCAAAGTTGATGACCGTCGTATTTTTTTGCGAAAGTGTGCTTGTACGACTTCTCATGGGCTAATAAGATGGGAAAGACCTGTATTTTGAATTTCCGAGACGGTGCACTTAAAACCGATCGAATATCTTTTTTGGTAAGTAAAGATAATGTATTTTGTAAAAGATTTGTACAAAGAAGCTTTGTCTACACAAGCCATAGACTAAAGCCTGAAGTCTCTTAGTGTGCAGAGTCGATATTCGATCGGTTTCTAGAGGATAGTTGATGGAAAAGTTCCTCTAGAAACCGATCGAATATCGACTCTGCACAAACTTTATGACCGTCGCGTTTTTTCGTGAAACCATGCTCATACGACTTACCATGGGCTAATACACCGTGAATGGCCAGTCTTTTGAATTTCCGAGACGGTGCATGAAATACCGATCGAAACTCGACTCGCGCGCGACTTCGCGCAAAGTTTATGACCGTCGTATTTTTTTTGCGAAAGCGTGCCTGTACAACTTCTCATGGGCTAATAAGATGAGAAAGACCAGTATTTTGCATTTCCGAGACGGTGCACGAAAAACCGATAGAATCTCGACTCAGCGCAAAGTTTCTGACCGTCGCGTTTTTTCGTGAAACCATGCTTATACGACTTACCATGGGCTAATACATCGTGAATGGCCAGTATTTTGAATTTCCGAGACGGTGCACGAAAAACCGATCGAAACTCGACTCTGCGCAAAGTTTATGACGGTCGCGTTTTTTCGTGAAACAATGCTCATACGACTTACCACGGGCAAATACATCGTGAATGGCCAATATTTTGAATTTCCGAGACGGTGCACGAAAAACCGATCGAAACTCGACTCGCGCGCGACTTCGCGCAAAGTTTATGACGGTCGCGTTTTTTCGTGAAACCATGCTCATACGACTTACCATGGGCTAATACATCGTGAATGGCCAGTATTTTGAATTTCCGAGACGGTGCACGAAAAACCGATCGAAACTAGATTCGCGCGCGACTTCGCGCAAAGTTTATGACCGTCGTATTTTTTTGCGAAAGTGTGCTTGTACGACTTCTCATGGGCTAAAAAGACGGGAAAGACCAGTATTTTGAATTTCCGAGACGGTGCACGAAAAACCGATCGAATCTCGACTCTGCGCAAACTTTATGACCGTCGCGTTTTTTCGTGAAACCATGCTCATACGACTTACCATGGGTTAATATATCGTGAATGGCCAGTATTTTAAATTTCTGAGACGGTCACGAAAAACCGATCGAAACTCGACTCGCGCGCGACTTCGCGCAAAGTTTATGACCGTCATTTTATTTTGCGAAAGCGTGCCTGTACGACTTCTCATGGGCTAATAAGACGGGAAAGACAAGTATTTTGAATTTCCGAGACGGTGCACGAAAAACCGATCGAAACTCGACTCGTGCGCGACTTCGCGCAAAGTTTATGACCGTCGTATTTTTTTGTGAAAGGGTGCTTGTACGACTTCTCATGGGCTAATAAGACGGGAAAGACCAGTATTTTAAATTACCGAGACGGTGCACTTAAAACCGATCGAATCTCGACTCTGCGCAAACTTTATGACCGTCGCATTTTTTCGTGAAACCATGCTCATACGACTTACCATGGGCTAATACATCGTGAATGACCAGTATTTTGAATTTCCGAGACGGTGCACGAAAAACCGATCGAAACTCGACTCGCGCGCGACTTAGCGCAAAGTTTATGACGGTCGCGTTTTTTCGTGAAACCATGCTCATACGACTTACCATGGGCTAATACTTCGATCGGTTTGGAGAGAGAGAGGCGGAGAGAGAGAGGAGGAGAGACGGTGCACGCATCTGCTTGGGAATGGGGAGGAATGGGCCTGCGTTCCCTTGCGTGCGTGCGTGAGTGCTCTGCTCTGCTTGGGCTTGCGCTTGCGATCGACGCTGGGGGCGGCAACCTCTTCCCTTGCGCTTGTGCTTGCGATTGCTCCCTTGGGCGATTTCTCCTCTGCGATCGCTCCGCGGCGAGTGGAAGGCCGGCGGTCGCTCCTGCGATCAGCGATTCCAGGCCGGGAATCGGCGATTTCAGGCGTGGAAGGGCGGCGGCTCTTCTCCCCTAGGCGCGGGACGGACTCAAGGGCAAGAAACGGTGGAAGCTGCCCTGCGATTGGGGCTGGGTTCACTGCCGCTTCCTGCGGCAACTCCAGCGTGGAAAGGGCGACGGCTTCTTCTGCAATCGGCGTGGAAGGGGCGACGGCTGCGACATTAGTGTGGGCAGGGTGGTGGCTTCGTCTCCCCTAGGCGGCTGGCGGTCTCTAGGGCGAGCGACGCTATGGATGCGAGCGGCCGGACGCGGCACTCTGCTTCGCATCCTCTGTTCCAACGGGATGCTCCTCCGCTGGCTTCTTCCCAGCGGCTGATTGCTTCACAGCAGAACGCCCCTCTCCAGCAGTCACAGCGGGAGAGGGTTGCTCCTCAGCCGTTGGTTACTTCACCGCGGGAGGGGGTTGCTCCTCTCCAACAGCCGCTGGTTCCTCCCCAGCAGCTTAGGCCGGTTTCACACCAGGATGTTCCACCGCTGATTTCTTCTTCTCGACGGGATGCTCCTTCAATGAACCAGGCCCGAGGTCGTTCACGATCTAGATCACGACCTCCAGCTCCTATTTCCCGAGATCCGAAGCCTTGGAGTAGCCTCTTCAAGGCTCCAGTGGGTAGTCCGGATCTTCGACTAGACTTTTATGCTCCAGAAGTACAGGCTGACCAAAAGATTGCTGTGTATGAGGCTATTGATTCCGACGAACTAATTGAGACATGGTCAATGGCAATTGTGGGCTACGTTGTTGGACTAAGAACATCCTTTTTCCCACTATCCTCATACATCAGAACTCGATGGGGAATATCAACATTTGATCTTCATATGTTGGAGACCGGATTCTTTGTATGCAGGCTTTATTCGGAAGAAGATTTACAACGGGTCCTTGAAGGATTTTGGACTATCCGTGGTCATCCAATGATACTACGACGCTGGGCACCTGATGTGAGATTGGAGTTAGACAGTCTACAGTCTATCCCAATATGGGTTTCTTTCCATGGACTTCCACTACATCTCTGGGGTCGTCGTTTTATTGCAAAGCTTTGCAGCACCCTGGGACAGCCATTGTATCTTGATAAGGCAACAGCTTCGCAAACGAGATTGACCTTTGCCAGAGCTTGTGTAATGGTTTCTTCTGATGAGGAATTGCCGAATAATGTTTCTTACCGTTATCTTGATGGGAGCACCCGAAAGGTGAAAGTCTCATATTCTTGGAAGCCACAACGATGCAAGGTTTGTCTATCTTTTGGACATGTAAATGGTGCCTGCCAACAGCCTTCACAGAAAATCACACAGGTCTACCGACCACGCCAAGAGCCACAGAATAGGGTCACTACCACTAATCCAAGCACTGATACTCCAGTGCCAACAGTGGTGATGGCGGAGAAGATGATTGAACACTCTGACTCGTTGGGGCAGCGACACGAACAAGAGAAAGACAAGTCAGGACTTCCATCTTTACCTATTATATCAGAGACTTTCACTGCAAGAGCTTCCCAAGGTTCTCACTCCCCAATAACAACCTCGCCTTCACGAATCACTCCTTCAGATAATCAGGAAATTTCATTTCAACAACCTCTTGGGAACCAAGACATTGCAACTCACCAAACTCATCGCTCTTCGACACATCCCGCTATTCAGGACTCCTTGCCTCAAGGTACGCAAAAATTTAAACATTTGCAAGCTGTGGATGAGGTGGATAAATATAGGAATAGAGGATTAAAGGGTAAAGATATTATGCGAGAGGACCATGCAAAATCAAAGGATAAGAAAAAGGATGGTAGTGTCCTCCCAAAATTGCATGCTCTTCCTTCTATCTAGTATTGATGAAAATAAGCTGTTGGAATGTTCGTGGACTTAATAAGACTGAGAAATGTCGGGAGCTCAATAGAATAATCCGATCTGCTGCATGTGACATGGTGATTCTTGTGGAAACAAAAATTAAACCTCATCGTGTTCGAGTTCAGAAGAATTTAATATGGCCTGAGGCAGAACTTTTTACTAATGATTCTCAGGATACTTATGGTCGAGTTTGGGTCTTATGGCATCCTAACCTTGTTACTGCTTGGTTTATTTCTGCTACTAATCAATTCATTCATCTTAAGGCAGAGGATAAACAGACTGGATGTCAATTCAATATTACCGGTATTTATGCATCTAACAGTATGTCTGACAGGAATGCTCTATGGCGTGATCTGGTTAGCATTGCAAATAGTTATCCTACAGTACCTTGGGCTGTTCTCGGTGACTTTAATACTGTCAGATACACAAATGAGAAAGTGGGGGGTAGAGTGCTTTCCGAATGTCAGCTTCAACATTTTAATGATTGTATAGATACTGCTGCATTGACTGACATGAAATCTGTAGGTGATTGGTTCTCATGGAACAATCAAAGTACTGCTGAAAGAAAAATTATGGCTCGACTTGACAGATGTTTGATTAATCAGGAATGGTTAGCAGTTTTCCCAGATTCACTTCTTGAGTACGGTGCTAAGTTATTTTCGGATCACTCTATTATGCATATACATGCAGATAAAGCACTACCCAGAGTCAAGAAACCTTTTAGATTTTTTAATATGTGGAGTTCTCACCCGAAGTTCCTCGAAGTTATTAAGTCAGCTTGGGACATTAATGTCTTTGGTTCTCCCCCTTACATCCTATGTCAAAAACTAAAAGCATGCAAAGCAGCACTGAAGAAGTGGAATTCAACTACATTTGGAAATATCAACGATAGGGTTCAGTTATGCAAGAAAGAACTTATGGCTGTGCAAAGCGAGCTAAATCTTCAACCTCTGGATGCGAATCTTATATACAAAGAGGCTGCTGCTAGAAATAACTTTATGCAAGCTTTGAAGCAGGAGGAATGCTTTTTGAAACAGAAGTCACGACAGCATTGGCTTACTTTAGGGGATTCTAATACGAAGTTTTTCTATGCTGCTATTGCTACCAGAAGGGCTACTAATCGCATCAAAAAATGCAAAGGTATAGATGGTAATCTCATTGAGGATCTGGATGAGGTTAAAAATTACACCAAGCAATTTTTTTATTCCTTACTCAATCAGGAACAGCAGCCTAATAGTATTCATGTTGGGCCTACAAGACGACTTGATTCTGAAGCCCTCTCTCATCTTAATGCCCCAATAACGGATGATGAAATTGTGAAAGTTGTTTTTAAGTCCCCGAAGCACAAAAGCCCTGGTCCAGATGGATTTCCAGCTGAGTTTTATCAAATTGCATGGGCTATTGTAGGCAACGATGTCATAAAAGCTTGTCGACATTTTTTCTCCTCAGGTCACATTCTTAAAGAAATGAATTGCACTTTTATTTCTTTAGTGCCTAAAAATGATGGAGCCGATTCATTGGAGAACTACCGTCCTATTTCACTGTGCAACTTTATTTATAAGGTTATCTCTAAGTTGCTGGCAGATAGACTACAAAAGGTCATGAATAAGGTCATTAGTCCTAATCAGGCTGCTTTTCTTAAAGGGAGGAGTATCCATCATAATGTCCTGCTTGCTAATGATTTGGTTAAGGATCTACATTCTAAAACAAGAGGAAAAAAGATCTGTTTTAAAGCTGATTTACGAAAGGCCTTTGACTCAGTCAATAGGAATTTTATTTACATGATGCTCCATAATATGGGCTTCCCTCAGCACTGGGTTAAATGGATTCAATGTTTTTTTTTTGGTAAGTAAATGGATTCAATGTTGCTTGGAAACTCCAAAATTTTCAATTCTCTTTAATGGTTCACCTATTAGCTTCTTTGGGAGTAAGAATGGCATTCGGCAAGGCGATCCACTATCTCCTTATCTTTTTACCATTGCAATGGAAGGACTCAGTTGTATGTTAGAAGAGGCTGTTTCCAATGGCAAAATTAAGGTACCACATTATGGTTCTGTTTATATCTCTCACATAACATTTGCCGACGACCTTATTATCTTCCTTCGAGATGATCCAGTTTCTGTGAGTAATCTGGCAGATATTCTTAATGAATTTGGTAAAGTTTCTGGTCTTAAGCTAAACCATGCAAAGAGCAAAGTATATGTGGGTGCTTGCATTGACAATAAGGATCATATTGCTCAAACATTGGGAGTTGCTGAAGGAAATTTACCGGTTCCTTACTTGGGTCTCCCACTTATATCCACTGGAATCAACAAAGCCTCCTGTCAGCCTATTATACAAAAAATTAAGAACAAAATTTCCTCTTGGAAAAATAGGCTTCTTTCTAAAGCTGGACGACTTGAACTTATTCGATCCGTGTTGATCTCTTATACTATTTATTGGTCTCATGCATTCCTTCTACCTGCCGGGCTTCTCCATGATATTGATAAATTACTTATGAACTTCTTTTGGAATGACACAGATGGTAAGGCAATGCACATGGTGAATTGGGACAGCATTTGCAAACCGAAGGATGAAGGGGGGCTGAATCTTCGACATATTAGAGATTGGAATAAAGCTTGTATGGTAAAGCAATTATGGGATATTTTACAAAACAAGTCTTCCTTATGGTCACAATGGGTTTTTGCTAGGTACCTAACTAAGGAATCAATCTGGGAAACATCTGCAAAAACATCTCATTCTTCTGCTTGGAAAGGAATTCTGAAGGCAAGGCGATGGCTACGTAATAATATTTCTTATGTGATTTCTTCTGGAACCAATATTAATATGTGGTATGATCCTTGCGTGAATGGGAAAAGTATATTTCAGATATTTGGTGATTGAGTACGACAGGATCTGGGGGCTCCCAAAGACTGGAAGGTTTCTGAATTCATTAACAATGGTACTTGGTGTCTTCCCAACCCTACCTCCCCTGACATGTTATTACTTTGGCCGATTATTATGGCTATTCCAATCATGAACAACCCTTCAGATATGCTTATTTGGCTTCATGATAACGGTAAATTTAGTGCTACATCTGCATGGAACCAAATTAGACGATGAAACAACAAGTGGATCCAAAGTAGTTGGACATGGGATAGTCCATGCTCACAGCGACATTCCTTATGTACATGGCAGGCCCTTCTCGGCAAACTTCCTACGATGGACAATATGCAGCGAAGAGGTATTTATATTGTAAATCGGTGCTCTTTGTGTATGCAAAAGGAAGAAAGCGTTGACCATCTATACTTTGCTTGTGATTATTCATCTTGGATATGGGAAGAGATCTTGAAGCGATTTGATCTTCAAAGGCTACCACGACCAAACTTGCATCATGAACTAGAAAGGCTAATGCAAGGCTTCTCAAGAAAGGGTCCTCTTACACAACTAGCAAGAATTATATTCAGATGTGCTATTTGGTGGATTTGGAAGGAGAGGTGTGGCAGAATTTTTGAGTGTCACAACATGAAAAAAGCTCAAATTCTGATAGAGATTCTTCAGGACTCACGATCATGTATGGAGCAAGAATTGAATACAGAGCACCTAACAAGAAGAGAGAAAGATATTTTCACAAGATTCAATTTTTCCATTCGTCAAGAATCACTCGAATAATGATGAAGATTGTAATGTATTATATGGGGCAAAGCTTATATTTTGTGATGTATCCACAAGTAGTCCAGAACAGTCTAGCTATTGCATTTTATTATTTATTAACTTCCTTATGCTACTCTTGGAGATGAGTTTGATGAAGCGTGCCCATTTCACCTTCTTTAGGTGGGGTGCAATCTTCTCGACTACACTAAGAGACTTCAGGCTTTAGTCTATGGCTTGTGTAGACAAAGCTTCTTTGTACAAATCTTTTACAAAATACATTATCTTTACTTACCAAAAAAAAATACCATGGGCTAATACATCGTGAATGGCCAGTATTTTGAATTTCCGAGACGGTGCACGAAAAACCGATCGAAACTAGATTCGCGCAAAGTTTATGACCGTCGTATTTTTTTGCGAAAGCATGCCTGTACGACTTCTCATGGGCTAATAAGACGGGAAAGACTAGTATTTTGAATTTCCGAGACGGTGCACGAAAAACCGATAGAATCTCGACTCTGCGCAAAGTTTATGACCGTCGCGTTTTTTCGTGAAACCACGCTCATATGACTTACCATGGGCTAATACATCGTGAATGGCCAGTATTTTGAATTTCCGAGACGGTGCACGAAAAACCGATCGAAACTCGACTCGCGCGCGACTTCGGCCAAAGTTGATGACCGTCGTATTTTTTTGCGAAAGTGTGCTTGTACGACTTCTCATGGGCTAAAAAGACGGGAAAGACCAGTATTTTAAATTTCCGAGACGGTGCACGAAAAACCGATCGAATCTCGACTCTGCGCAAACTTTATGACCGTCGCGTTTTTTCGTGAAACCATGCTAATACGACTTACCATGGGCTAATACATCGTGAATGGCCAGTATTTTGAATTTCCGAGACGGTGCACGAAAAATCGATCGAAACTCGACTCGCGCGCGACTTCGCGCAATGTTTTTGACCGTCGTATTTTTTTGCGAAAGCGTGCTTGTATGACTTCTCATGGGCTAATAAGACGGGAAAGACAAGTATTTTGAATTTCCGAGACGGTGCACGAAAAACCGATCGAAAATCGACTTAGCGCAAAGTTTATGACCGTCGCGTTTTTTCGTGAAACCATGCTCATACGACTTACCATGGGCTAATACATCGTGAATGGCCAGTATTTTGAATTTCTGAGACGGTCACGAAAAACCGATCGAAACTCGACTCGCGCGCGACTTCGCGCAAAGTTTATGACCTTCGTATTTTTTTGCGAAAGTGTGCTTGTATGACTTCTCATGGGCTAATAAGACGGGAAAGACCAGTATTTTGAATTTCCGAGACGGTGCACGAAAAACCGATCGAATATCGACTCTGCGCAAACTTTATGACCGTTGCGTTTTTTCGTGAAACCATGCTCATACGACTTACCATGGGCTAATACACCGTGAATGGCCAGTCTTTTGAATTTCTGAGACGGTGCACGAAAAACCGATCGAAACTCGACTCACGCGCGACTTCGCGCAAAGTTTTTGACCGTCGTATTTTTTTACGAAAGTGTGCTTGTACGACATCTCATGGGCTAATAAGATGGGACAGACCAGTATTTTGAATTTCCGAGACGGTGCACGAAAAACCGATCGAAACTCGACTCGCGCGCGACTTCGCGCAAAGTTTATGACCGTCGTATTTTTTTGGGAAAGTGTGCTTGTACGACTTCTCATGGGCTAATAAGACGGGACAAAACCTGTATTTTGAATTTCCAAGACGGTGCACTTAAAACCGATCGAATATCGACTCTGCGCAAACTTTATGACCGTCGCGTTTTTTCGTGAAACCATGCTCATACGACTTACCATAGTCTAATACACCGTGAATGGCCAGTCTTTTGAATTTCCGAGACGGTGCACGAAAAACCGATCGAAACTCGACTCGCGCGCGACTTCGCGCAAAGTTTATGACCGTCGTATTTTTTTTGCGAAAGCGTGCCTGTACGACTTCTCATGGGCTAATAAGATGAGAAAGATCAGTATTTTGAATTTCCTGACTTGTCTTTCTCTTGTTCGTGTCGCTGCCCCAACGAGTCAGAGTGTTCATTCATCTTCTCCGCCATCACCACTGTTGGCACTGGAGTATCAGTGCTTGGATTAGTGGTAGTGACCCCATTCTGTGGCTCTTGGCGTGGTCGGTAGACCTGTGTGATTTTTTGTGAAGGCTGTTGGCAGGCACCATTTACATGTCCAAAAGATAGACAAACCTTGCATCGTTGTAGCTTCCAAGAATATGAGACTTTCACCTTTCGGGTGCTCCCATCAAGATCACGGTAAGAAACATCATTCGGCAGTTCCTCATCAGAAGAAACCATTACACAAGCTCTGGCAAAGGTCAATCTCGTTTGTGAAGCTGTAGCCTTATCAAGATACAATGGTTGTCCCAGGGTGCTGCAAAGCTTTGCAATAAAACGACGACCCCAGAGATGTAGTGGAAGTCCATGAAAAGAAACCCATATTGGGATAGACTGTAGACTGTCTAACTCCAATCTCACATCAGGTGCCCAGCGTCGTAGTATCATTGGATGACCACGGATAGTCCAAAATCCTTCAAGGACCCGTTGTAAATCTTCTTCCGAATAAAGCCTGCATACAAAGAATCCGGTCTCCAACATATGAAGATCAAATGTTGATATTCCCCATCGAGTTCTGATGTATGAGGATAGTGGGAAAAAGGATGTTCTTAGTCCAACAACGTAGCCCACAATTGCCATTGACCATGTCTCAATTAGTTCGTCGGAATCAATAGCCTCATACACAGCAATCTTCTGGTCAGCCTGTACTTCTGGAGCAAAAAAGTCCAGTCGAAGATCCGGACTACCCACTGGAGCCTTGAAGAGGCTACTCCAAGGCTTCGGATCTCGGGAAATAGGAGCTGGAGGTCGTGATCTAGATCGTGAACGACCTCGGGCCTGGTTCATTGAAGGAGCATCCCGTCGAGAAGAAGAAATCAGCGGTGGAACATCCTGGTGTGAAACCGGCCTAAGCTGCTGGGGAGGAACCAGCGGCTGTTGGAGAGGAGCAACCCCCTCCCGCGGTGAAGTAACCAGCGGCTGAGGAGCAACCCTCTCCCGCTGTGACTGCTGGAGAGGGGCGTTCTGCTGTGAAGCAATCAGCCGCTGGGAAGAAGCCAGCGGAGGAGCATCCCGCTGGAACAGAGGATGCGAAGCAGAGTGCCGCGTCCGGCCGCTCGCATCCATGGCGTCGCTCGCCCTAGCCGCCAGCCGCCTAGGGGAGAGGAAGCCACCACCCTGCCCCCACTAATGTCGCAGCCGTCGCCCCTTCCACGCCGATTGCAGAAGCAGCCGTCGCCCTTTCCACGCTGGAGTTGCCGCAGGAAGCGGCAGTGAACCCAGCCCCAATCGCAGCGCAGCTTCCACCGTTTCTTGCCCTAGAGTCCGTCCCGCGCCTAGGGGAGAAGAGCCGCCGCCCTTCCACGCCTGAAGTCGCCGATTCCCGGCCTGGAATCGCTGATCGCAGGAGCGACCGCCGGCCTTCCACTCGCCGCGGAGTGATCGTAGAGGAGAAATCGCCCAAGGGAGCAATCGCAAGCACAAGCGCAAGGGAAGAGGTTGCCGTCCCCAGCGTCGATCGCAAGCGCAAGCGCAAGCCCAAGCAGAGCAGAGCACTCACGCACGCACGCAAGGGAACGCAGACCCATTCCCCCCCATTCCCAAGCCGATGCGTGCACCGTCTCTCCTCCTCTCTCTCTCCTCCTCACGCTTTCACCAATCGAACAAAAAAAACTTTGCGCGAAGTCGCGTGCGAGTCGCGTGCAGGAGCTTCCCAAGGTTCTCACTCCCCAATAACAACCTCGCCTTCACGAATCACTCCTTCAGATAATCAGGAAATTTCATTTCAACAACCTCTTGGGAACCAAGACATTGCAACTCACCAAACTCATCGCTCTTCGACACATCCCGCTATTCAGGACTCCTTGCCTCAAGGTACGCAAAAATTTAAACATTTGCAAGCTGTGGATGAGGTGGATAAATATAGGAATAAAGGATTAAAGGGTAAAGATATTATGCGAGAGGACCATGCAAAATCAAAGGATAAGAAAAAGGATGGTAGTGTCCTCCCAAAATCGCATGCTCTTCCTTCTATCTAGTATTGATGAAAATAAGCTGTTGGAATGTTCGTGGACTTAATAAGACTGAGAAATGTCGGGAGCTCAATAGAATAATCCGATCTGCTGCATGTGACATTGTCATTCTTGTGGAAACAAAAATTAAACCTCATCGTGTTCAAGTTCAGAAGAATTTAATATGGCCTGAGGCAGAACTTTTTACTAATGATTCTCAGGATACTTATGGTCGAGTTTGGGTCTTATGGCATCCTAATCTTGTTACTGCTTGGTTTATTTCTGCTACTAATCAATTCATTCATCTTAAGGCAGAGGATAAACAGACTGGATGTCAATTCAATATTACCGGTATTTATGCATCTAACAGTATGTCTGACAGGAATACTTTATGGCGTGATCTGGTTAGCATTTCAAATAGTTATCCTACAGTACCTTGGGTTGTTCTCGGTGACTTTAATACTGTCAGATACACAAATGAGAAAGTGGGGGGTAGAGTGCTTTCCGAATGTCAGCTTCAACATTTTAATGATTGTATAGATACTGCTGCATTGACTGACATGAAATCTGTAGGTGATTGGTTCTCATGGAACAATCAAAGTACTGCTGAAAGAAAAATTATGGCTCGACTTGACAGATGTTTGATAAATCAGGAATGGTTAGCAGTTTTTCCAGATTCACTTCTTGAGTACGGTGCTAAGTTATTTTCGGATCACTCTATTATGCATATACATGCAGATAAAGCACTACCAAGAGTCAAGAAACCTTTTAGATTTTTTAATATGTGGAGTTCTCACCCAAAGTTCCTCGAAGTTATTAAGTCAGCTTGGGACATTAATGTATTTGGTTCTCCCCCTTACATCCTATGTCAAAAACTAAAAGCATGCAAAGCAGCACTGAAGAAGTGGAATTCAACTACATTTGGAAATATCAACGACAGAGTTCAGTTATGCAAGAAAGAACTTATGGCTGTGCAAAGCGAGCTAAATCTTCAACCTCTGGATGCGAATCTTATATACAAAGAGGCTGCTGCTAGAAATAACTTTATGCAAGCTTTGAAGCAGGAGGAATGCTTTTTGAAACAGAAGTCACGACAGCATTGGCTTACTCTAGGGGATTCTAATACGAAGTTTTTCTATGCTGCTATTGCTACCAGAAGGGCTACTAATCGCATCAAAAAATGCAAAGGTATAGATGGTAATCTCATTGAGGATCTGGATGAGGTTAAAAATTACACCGAGCAATTTTTTTATTCCTTACTCAATCAGGAACAGCAGCCTAATAGTATTCATGTTGGGCCTACAAGACGACTTGATTCTGAAGCCCTCTCTCATCTTAATGCCCCAATAACGGATGATGAAATTGTGAAAGTTGTTTTTAAGTCCCCGAAGCACAAAAGCCCTGGTCCAGATGGATTTCCAGCTGAGTTTTATCAAATTGCATGGGCTATTGTAGGCAACGATGTCATAAAAGCTTGTCGACATTTTTTCTCCTCAGGTCACATTCTGAAAGAAATGAATTGCACTTTTATTTCTTTAGTGCCTAAAAATGATGGAGCCGATTCATTGGAGAACTACCGTCCTATTTCACTGTGCAACTTTATTTATAAGGTTATCTCTAAGTTGCTGGCAGATAGACTACAAAAGGTCATGAATAAGGTCATTAGTCCTAATCAGGCTGCTTTTATTAAAGGGAGGAGTATCCATCATAATGTCCTGCTTGCTAATGATTTGGTTAAGGATCTACACTCAAAAACAAGAGGGAAAAAGATCTGTTTTAAAGCTGATTTACGGAAGGCCTTTGACTCAGTCAATAGGGATTTTATTTACATGATGCTCCATAATATGGGCTTCCCTCAGCGCTGGGTTCAATGGATTCAATGTTGCTTGGAAACTCCAAAATTTTCGATTCTCTTTAATGGTTCACCTATTGGCTTCTTCGGGAGTAAGAATGGCATTCGGCAAGGCGATCCACTATCTCCTTATCTTTTTACGATTGCAATGGAAGGACTCAGTTGTATGTTAGAAGAGGCTGTTTCCAATGGCAAAATTAAGGCACCATATTATGGTTCTATTTATATCTCTTTTTTTGGTAAGTTCTATTTATATCTCTCACATAACATTTGCTGATGACCTTATTATCTTCCTTCGAGATGATCCAGTTTCTGTGAGTAATCTGGCAGATATTCTTAATGAATTTGGTATAGTTTCTGGTCTTAAGCTAAACCATGCAAAGAGCAAAGTATATGTGGGTGCTTGCATTGACAATAAGGATCATATTGCTCAAACATTGGGAGTTGCTGAAGGAAATTTACCGGTTCCTTACTTGGGTCTCCCACTTATATCCACTGGAATCAACAAAGCCTCCTATCAGCCTATCATACAAAAAATTAAGAACAGAATTTCCTCTTGGAAAAATAGGCTTCTTTCTAAAGCTGGACGACTTGAACTTATTCGATCTGTGTTGACCTCTTATTCTATTTATTGGTCTCATGCATTCCTTCTACCAGCCGGGCTTCTCCATGATATTGATAAATTACTTATGAACTTCTTTTGGAATGGCACAGATGGTAAGGCAATGCACATGGTGAATTGGGACAGCATTTGCAAACCGAAGGATGAAGGGGGGCTGAATCTTCGACATATTAGAGATTGGAATAAAGCTTGTATGGTAAAGCAATTATGGGATATTTTACAAAACAAGTCTTCCTTATGGTCACAATGGGTTTTTGCTAGGTACCTTACCAAGGAATCAATCTGGGAAGTATCTGCAAAAACATATCATTCTGCTGCTTGGAAAGGAATTCTAAAGGCAAGGAGATGGCTACGTAACAATATTTCTTATGTGATTTCTTCTGGAACCAATATTAATATGTGGTATGATCCTTGGGTGAATGGGAAAAGCATATTTCAGATATTTGGTGATAGAGTACGAAAGGATCTGGGGGCTCCCAAAGACTGGAAGGTTTCTGAATTCATTAACAATGGTACTTGGTGTCTTCCCAACCCTACCTCCCCTGACATGTTATTACTTTTGCCGACTATTAGGGCTATTACAATCAAGAACAACTCTTCAGATATGCTTATTTGGCTTCATGATAACGGTAAATTTAGTGCTACATCTGCATGGAACCAAATTAGACGACGAAACAACAAGTGGATCCAAAGTAGTTGGACATGGGATAGTCCATGCTCACAGCGACATTCCTTATGTACATGGCAGACCCTTCTCGGCAAACTTCCTACGATGGACAATATGCAGCGAAGAGGTATTTATATTGTAAATCGGTGCTCTTTGTGTATGCAAAATGAAGAAAGTGTTGACCATCTCTACTTTGCTTGTGATTATTCATCTTGGATATGGAAGGAGATCTTGAAGCGATTTGATTTTCAAAGGCTACCACGGCCAAACTTGCATCATGAATTAGAAATGCTTATGCAAAGCTTCTCAAGAAAGGGGCCTCTTACACAACTAGCACGAATTATATTCAGATGTGCTATTTGGTGGATTTGGAAGGAGAGGTGTGGCAGAATTTTTGAGTGTCACAACATGAACAAAGCTCAAATTCTGATAGAGATTCTTCAGGACTCACGATCATGTATGGAGCAAGAATTGAATACAGAGCACCTAACAAGAAGAGAGAAAGATATTTTCACAAGATTCAATTTTTCCATTCGTCAAGAATCACTCGAATAATGATGAAGATTGTAATTATATGGGGCAAAGCTTATATTTTGTGATGTATCCACAAGTAGTCCAGAACAGTCTAGCTATTGCATTTTATTATTTATTAACTTCCTTATGCTACTCTTGGAGATGAGTTTGATGAAGCGTGCTCATTTCACCTTCTTTAGGTGGGGTGCAATCTTCTCGACTACACTAAGAGACTTCAGGCTTTAGTCTATGGCTTGTGTAGACAAAGCTTCTTTGTACAAATCTTTTACAAAATACAATATCTTTCCTTACCAAAAAAAAAAGTATTTTGAATTTCCGAGACGGTGCACGAAAAACCGATAGAATCTCGACTCAGCGCAAAGTTTATGACCGTCGCGTTTTTTCGTGAAACCATGCTCATACGACTTACCATGGGCTAATACATCGTTAATGGCCAGTATTTTGAATTTCCGAGACGGTGCACGAAAAACCGATCGAAACTCGACTCGCGCGCGACTTAGCGCAAAGTTTATGACGGTCGCGTTTTTTCGTGAAACCATGCTCATACGACTTACCATGGGCTAATACATCGTGAATCGCCAGTATTTTGAATTTCCGAGACGGTGCACGAAAAACCGATCGAAAATAGATTCGCGCGCGACTTCACGCAAAGTTTATGACCGTCGTATTTTTTTGCGAAAGCGTGCCTGTACGACTTCTCATGGGCTAATAAGACGGGAAAGACCAGTATTTTAAATTTCCGAGACGGTGCACGAAAAACCGATCGAATATCGACTCTGCACAAACTTTATGACCGTCGCGTTTTTTCGTGAAACCATGCTCATACGACTTACCATGGGCTAATACATCGTGAATGGCCAGTATTTTGAATTTCCGAGCCGGTGCACGAAAAACCTATCGAAATTCGACTCGCGCGCGACTTCACGCAAAGTTTATGACCGTCGTATTTTTTTGCGAAAGCGTGCCTGTTCGACTTCTCATGGGCTAATAAGACGGGAAAGACCAGTATTTTAAATTACCGAGACGGTTCACGAAAAACCGATCGAATCTCGACTCTGCGCAAAGTTTATGACCGTCGCGTTTTTTCGTGAAACCATGCTCATACGACTTACCATGGGCTAATACATCGTGAATGGCAAGTATTTTGAATTTTCGAGACGGTGCACGAAAAACCGATCGAAACTCGACTCGCACGCGACTTCGCGCAAAGTTTTTGACCGTCGTATTTTTTTGCGAAAGCGTGCTTGTATGATTTCTCATGTGCTAATAAGATGGGAAAGACCAGTATTTTGAATTTCCGAGACGGTGCACGAAAAACCGATCGAATCTCGACTCTGCGTAAACTTTATGACCGTCGCGTTTTTTCGTGAAACCATGCTCATACGACTTACCATTGGCTAATACATCGTGAATGGCCAGTATTTTGAATTTCTGAGACGGTCACGAAAAACCGATCGAAACTCGACTCGCGCGCGACTTCGCGCAAATTTTATGACCGTCGTTTTATTTTGCGAAAGCGTGCCTGTACGACTTCTCATGGGCTAATAAGACGGGAAAGACAAGTATTTTGAATTTCCGAGACGGTGCACGAAAAATCGATCGAAACTCGACTCGTGCACGACTTCGCGCAAAGTTTATGACCGTCGTATTTTTTTGTGAAAGTGTGCTTGTACGACTTCTCATGGGCTAATAAGACGGGAAAGACCAGTATTTTAAATTAACGAGACGGTGCACTTAAAACCGATCGAATCTCGACTCTGCGCAAACTTTATAACCGTCGCGTTTTTTCGTGAAACCATGCTCATACGACTTACCATGGGCTAATACATCGTGAATGGCCAGTATTTTGAATTTCCGAGACGGTGCACGAAAAACCGATCGAAACACAACTCGCGCGCGACTTCGCGCAAAGTTTATGACCGTCGTATTTTTTTGCGAAAGTGTGCTTGTACGACTTCTCATGGGCTAATAAGACGGGAAAGACCAGTATTTTGAATTTCCGAGACGGTGCACGAAAACCGATCGAATATCAACTCTGCACAAACTTTATGACCGTCGCGTTTTTTCGTGAAACCATGCTCATACGACTTACCATGGGCTAATACATCGTGAATGGCCAGTATTTTGAATTTCCGAGCCGGTGCAAGAAAAACCTATCGAAACTCGACGCGCGCGCGACTTCGCGCAAAGTTTATGACCGTCGTATTTTTTTGCGAGTGCCTGTACGACTTCTCATTGGCTAATAAGACGGGAAAGACCAGTATTTTGAATTTCCGAGACGGTGCACGAAAAACCGATCGAATCTCAACTCTGCACAAACTTTATGACCGTCGCGTTTTTTCGTGAAACCATGCTCATACGACTTACCATGGGCTAATACATCGTGAATGGCCAGTATTTTGAATTTCCGAGCCGGTGCACGAAAAACCTATCGAAACTCAACGCGCGCGTGACTTCGCGCAAAGTTTATGACCGTCGTATTTTTTTGCGAGTGCCTGTACGACTTCTCATTGGCTAATAAGACGGGAAAGACCAGTATTTTGAATTTCCGAGACGGTGCACGAAAAACCGATCGAATCTCGACTCTGCGCAAAGTTTATGACGGTCGCGTTTTTTCGTGAAACCATGCTCATACGACTTACCATGGGCTAATACATCGTGAATGGCCAGTATTTTGAATTTTCGAAACAGTGCACGAAAAACCGATCGAAACTCGACTCGCGCGCGACTTCGCGCAAAGTTTATGACCGTCGTATTTTTTTGCGAAAGTGTGCCTGTACGACTTCTCATGGGCTAATAAGATGGGAAAGACCAGTATTTTGAATTTCCGAGACGGTGCACGAAAAACTGATAGAATCTCGACTCTGCGCAAAGTTTATGACCGTCGCATTTTTTCGTGAAACCATGCTCATATGACTTACCATGGGCTAATACATTGTGAATGGCCAGTATTTTGAATTTCCGAGACGGTGCACGAAAAACCGATCGAAACTCGACTCGCGCGCGACTTCGCGCAAAGTTTATGACCGTCGTATTTTTTTGCGAAAGTGTGCTTGTACGACTTCTCATGGGCTAAAAAGACGGGAAAGACCAGTATTTTGAATTTCCGAGACGGTGCACGAAAAACCGATCGAATATCGACTCTGCGCAAACTTTATGACCGTCGCGTTTTTTCGTGAAACCATGCTCATACGACTTACCATGGGCTAATACATCGTGAATGGCCAGTATTTTGAATTTCTGTGACGGCCACGAAAAACCGATCGAAACTCGACTCGCGCGTGACTTCGCGCAAAGTTTATGACCGTCGTATTTTTTTTGCGAAAGTGTGCTTGTAAGACTTCTCATGGGCTAATAAGACGGGAAAGACCAGTATTTTGAATTTCCGAGACGGTGCACGAAAAACCGATCGAATATCAACTCTGCACAAACTTTATGACCGTCGCGATTTTTCGTGAAACCATGCTCATACGACTTACCATGGGCTAATACATCGTGAATGGCCAGTATTTTGAATTTCCGAGCAGGTGCACGAAAAACCTATCGAAACTCGACGCGCGCGCGACTTCGCGCAAAGTTTATGACCGTCGTATTTTTTTGCGAGTGCCTGTACGACTTCTCATTGGCTAATAAGACGGGAAAGACCAGTATTTTGAATTTCCGAGATGGTGCACGAAAAACCGATCGAATCTCGACTCTGCGCAAAGTTTATGACCGTCGCGTTTTTTCGTGAAACCATGCTCATACGACTTACCATGGGCTAATACATCGTGAATGGCCAGTATTTTGAATTTTCGAAACGGTGCACGAAAAACCGATCGAAACTCGACTCGCGCGCGACTTCGCGCAAAGTTTATGACCGTCGTATTTTTTTGCGAAAGCGTGCCTGTACGACTTCTCATGGGCTAATAAGATGGGAAAGACCAGTATTTTGAATTTCCGAGACGGTGCACGAAAAACCGATAGAATCTCGACTCTGCGCAAAGTTTATGACCGTCGTGATGTATCCACAAGTAGTCCAGAACAGTCTAGCTATTGCATTTTATTATTTATTAACTTCCTTATGCTACTCTTGGAGATGAGTTTGATGAAGCGTGCCCATTTCACCTTCTTTAGGTGGGGTGCAATCTTCTCGACTACACTAAGAGACTTCTGGCTTTAGTCTATGGCTTGTGTAGACAAAGCTTCTTTGTACAAATCTTTTACAAAATACAATATCTTTACTTACCAAAAAAAAAGTTTATGATCGTCGAGTTTTTTCGTGAAACAATGCTCATATGACTTACCATGGGCTAATACATCGTGAATGGCCAGTATTTTGAATTTCCGAGACGGTGCACGAAAAACCGATCGAAACTCGACTCGCGCGCGACTTCGCGCAAAGTTTATGACCGTCGTATTTTTTTGCGAAAGCGTGCTTGTACGACTTCTCATGGGCTAAAAAGATGGGAAAGACCAGTATTTTGAATTTCCGAGACGGTGCACGAAAAACCGATCGAATATCGACTCTGCGCAAACTTTATGACCGTCGCGTTTTTTCGTGAAACCATGCTCATACGACTTACCATGGGCTAATACATCGTGAATGGCCAGTATTTTGAATTTCTGAGACGGCCATGAAAAACCGATCGAAACTCGACTCGCGCGCGACTCCGCGCAAAGTTTATGACCGTCGTATTTTTTTTGCGAAAGTGTGCTTGTACGACTTCTCATGGGCTAATAAGACGGGAAAGACCAGTATTTTGAATTTCCGAGACGGTGCACGAAAAACCGATCGAATATCGACTCTGCGCAAACTTTATGACCGTCGCGTTTTTTCGTGAAACCATGCTCATACGACTTACCATGGGCTAATACACCGTGAATGGCCAGTCTTTTGAATTTCTGAGACGGTGCAGGAAAAACCGATCGAAACTCGACTCGCGCGCGACTTCGCGCAAAGTTTTTGACCGTCGTATTTTTTTGCGAAAGCGTGCTTGTACGACATCTCATGGACTAATAAGACGGGAAAGTCCAGTATTTTGAATTTCCGAGACGGTGCACGAAAAACCGATCGAAACTCGACTCGCGCGCGACTTCGCGCAAAGTTTTTGATCGTCGTATTTTTTTGCGAAAGCATGCTTGTACGACTTCTATTGGGCTAATAAGACGGGAAAGACCAGTATTTTAAATTTCCGAGACAGTGCACGAAAAACCGATCGAATATCGACTCTGCACAAACTTTATGACCGTCACGTTTTTTCGTGAAACCATGCTCATACGACTTACCATGGGCTAATACATCGTGAATGGCCAGTATTTTGAATTTCCGAGCCGGTGCACGAAAAACCTATCGAAACCCGACTCGCGTGCGACTTCGCGCAAAGTTTATGACCGTCGTATTTTTTTACGAAAGCGTGCCTGTACGACTTCTCATGGGCTAATAAGACGGGAAAGACTAGTATTTTGAATTTCCGAGACGGTGCACGAAAAACCGATCGAATCTTTTTTTTTGGTAAGTAAAACCGATCGAATCTCGACTCTGCGCAAAGATTATGACTGTCGCGTTTTTTCGTGAAACCATGCTCATACGACTTATCAAGGGCTAATACATCGTGAATGGCCAGTATTTTGAATTTCCGAGACTGTGCACGAAAAACCGATTGAAACTCGACTCGCGCGCGACTTCGCAAAAAGTTTTTGACCGTCGTATTTTTTTGCGAAAGCGTGCTTGTATGACTTCTCATGGGCTAATAAGACGGGAAAGACCAGTATTTTGAATTTCCGAGACGGTGCACGAAAAACCGATCGAATCTCGACTCTGCGCAAAGTTTATGACCGTCGCGTTTTTTCGTGAAACCATGCTCATACGACTTACCATGGGCTAATACATCGTGAATGGCCAGTATTTTGAATTTCCGAGACGGTGCACGAAAAACCGATCGAAACTCGACTCGGGCGCGACTTCGCGCAAAGTTTATGACCGTCGTATTTTTTTTGCGAAAGTGTGCTTGTACGACTTCTCATGGGCTAATAAGACGGGAAAGACTAGTATTTTGAATTTCCGAGACGGTGCACTTAAAACCGATCGAATATCGACTCTGCGCAAACTTTATGACCGTCGCGTTTTTTCGTGAAACCATGCTCATACGACTTACCATGGGCTAATACACCGTGAATGGCCAGTCTTTTGAATTTCCGAGACGGTGCACGAAAAACCGATCGAAACTCGACTCGCGCGCGACCTCGCGCAAAGTTTATGACCGTCGTATTTTTTTGCGAAAGCGTGCCTGTACGACTTCTCATGGACTAACAAGACGGGAAAAACCATTATTTTGAATTTCCGAGACGGTGCACGAAAAACCGATAGAATCTCGACTCTGCGCAAAGTTTATGACCGTCGCGTTTTTTCGTGAAACCATGCTCATACGACTTACCACGGGCTAATACATCGTAAATGGCCAGTATTTTGAATTTCTGAGACGGTGCACGAAAAACCGATCGAAACTCGACTCGCGCGCGACTTCGCGCAAAGTTTTTGACCGTCGTATTTTTTTGCGAAAGCGTGCTTGTACGACATCTCATGCGCTAATAAGACGGGAAAGACCGGTATTTTGAATTTCCGAGACGGTGCACGAAAAACCGATCGAAACTCGACTCGTGCGCGACTTCGCGCAAAGTTTATGACAGTCGTATTTTTTTGCGAAAGTGTGCTCGTACGACTTCTCATGGGCTAATAAGACGGGAAAGGCCATTATTTTGAATTTCCGAGACGGTGCACGAAAAACCGATCGAATATCGACTCTGCGCAAACTTTATGACCGTCGCGTTTTTTCGTGAAACCATTTTCATACGACTTACCATGGGCTAATACACCGTGAATGGCCAGTCTTTTGAATTACCGAGACGGTGCACGAAAAACCGATCAAAACTCGACTCGCACGCGACTTCGTGCAAAGTTTATGACCGTCGTATTTTTTTTTGCGAAAGCGTGCCTGTACGACTTCTCATGGGCTAATAAGATGGGAAAGACAAGTATTTTGAATTTCCGAGACGGTGCACGAAAAACCCCGATCGAATCTTGTCTCTGCGCAAAGTTTATGACCGTCGCGTTTTTTAATGAAACCATGCTCATACGACTTACCATGGGCTAATACATCGAGAATGGCCAGTATTTTGAATTTCCGAGACGGTGCACGAAAAACCGATCGAAACTCGACTCGCGCACGACTTCGCGCAAAGTTTTGACCGTCGTATTTTTTTGCGAAAGTGTGCTTGTACGACTTCTCATGGGCTAATAAGACGGGAAAGACCAGTATTTTGAATTTCCGAGACGGTGCACGAAAAACCGATCGAATATCGACTCTGCGCAAACTTTATGACCGTCGCGTTTTTTCATGAAACCATGCTCATACGACTTACCATAGGCTAATACATCGTGAATGGCCAGTCTTTTAAATTTCTGAGACGGTGCACGAAAAACCGATCGAAACTCGACTCGCGCGCGACTTCGCGCAAAGTTTATGACCGTCGTATTTTTCTTGCGAAAGCGTGCGTGTACGACTTCTCATGGTCTAATAAGACGGGAAAGACAAGTATTTTGAATTTCCGAGACGGTGCACGAAAAATCGATCGAAACTCTACTCTGCGCAAAGTTTATGACCGTCGCGTTTTTTCGTGAAACCATGCTCATACGACTTACCATGGGCTAATACATCGTGAATGGCCAGTATTTTGAATTTCCGAGACGGTGCACGAAAAACCGATCGAAACTCGACTCGCGCGCGACTTCGCGCAAAGTTTATGACCGTCGTATTTTTTTGCGAAAGTGTGCTTGTGCGACTTCTCATGGGCTAATAAGACGGGAAAGACCAGTATTTTGAATTTCCGAGAGGGTGCACGAAAAACCGATCGAATATCGACTCTGCACAAACTTTATGACCGTCGCATTTTTTCGTGAAACCATGCTCATACGACTTATCATGGGCTAATACATCGTGAATGGCCAGTATTCGCGCGACTTCGCGCAAAGTTTATTACCGTCGTATTTTTTTGCGAAAGTGTGCTTGTACGACTTCTCATGGGCTAATAAGACGGGAAAGACCAGTATTTTGAATTTCCGAGACGGTGCACGAAAAACCGATCGAATATCGACTCTTTTTTTTTTTTGGTAAGTAAAGATATTGTATTTTGTAAAAGATTTGTACAAAGAAGCTTTGTCTACACAAGCCATAGACTAAAGCCTGAAGTCTCTTAGTGTATCGACTCTGCGTAAAGTTTATGACCGTCACGTTTTTTCGTGAAACCATGCTCATACGACTTACCATGGGCTAATACATCGTGAATGGAAAGTATTTTGAATTTCTGAGACGGTGCACGAAAAACCGATCGAAACTCGACTCGCGCGCGACTTCGCGCAAAATGTATGACCGTCGTATTTTTTTGCGAAAGCGTGCCTGTACGACTTCTCATGGGCTAATAAGATGGGAAAGACCAGTATTTTAAATTTCCGAGACGGTGCACGAAAAACCGATAGAATCTCGACTCTGCGCAAAGTTTATGACCGTCGCGTTTTTTCGTGAAACCATGCTCATACGACTTACCATGGGGTAATACATCGTGAATGGCCAGTATTTTGAATTTCCGAGACGGTGCACGAAAAACCGATCGAAACTCGACTCGCGCGCGACTTAACGCAAAGTTTATGACCGTCGTATTTTTTTAAGAAAGTGTGCTTGTACGACTTCTGATGGGCTAATAAGACGGGAAAGACCAGTATTTTGAATTTCCGAGACGGTGCACGAAAAACCGATCGAAACTCGACTCACGCGCGACTTCGCGCAAAGTTTTTGACCGTCGTATTTTTTTTGCGAAAGCGTCCCTGTACGACTTCTCGTGGGCTAATAAGATGGGAAAGACAAGTATTTTGAATTTCCGAGACGGTGCACGAAAAACCGATCGAAACTCGACTCTGCGCAAAGTTTATGACCGTCGCGTTTTTTCGTGAAACCATGCTCATACGACTTACCATGGGCTAATACATCGTGAATGGCCAGTATTTTGAATTTCCGAGACGGTGCACGAAAAACCGATCGAAACTCGACTCGCGCGCGACTTCGCGCAAAGTTTATTACCGTCTTATTTTTTTGCGAAAGTGTGCTTGTACGACTTCTCATGGGCTAATAAGACGGGAAAGACCATTATTTTGAATTTCCGAGACGGTGCACGAAAAACCGATCGAATATCGACTCTGCGCAAAGTTTATGACCGTCGCGTTTTTTCGTGAAACCATGCTCATACGACTTACCATGGGCTAATACATCGTGAATGGCCAGTATTTTGAATTTCTGAGACGGTGCACGAAAAACCGATCGAAACTCGACTCGCGCGCGACTTCGCGCAAAGTGTATGACCGTCGTATTTTTTTGCGAAAGCGTGCCTGTACGACTTCTCATGGGCTAATAAGATGGGAAAGACCAGTATTTTAAATTTCCGAGACGGTGCACGAAAAACCGATAGAATCTCGACTCTGCGCAAAGTTTATGACCGTCGCGTTTTTTCGTGAAACCATGCTCATACGACTTACCATGGGCTAATACATCGTGAATGGCCAGTATTTTGAATTTCCGAGATGGTGCACGAAAAACCGATCGAAACTCGACTCGCGCGCGACTTAACGCAAAGTTTATGACCGTCGTATTTTTTTGCGAAAGTGTGCTTGTACGACTTCTGATGGGCTAATAAGACGGGAAAGACCAGTATTTTGAATTTCCGAGACGATGCACGATAAACCGATCGAAACTCGACTCGCGCGCGACTTCGTGCAAAGTTTTTGACCGTCGTATTTTTTTTGCGAAAGCGTGCCTGTATGACTTCTCATGGGCTAATAAGATGGGAAAGACAAGTATTTTGAATTTCCAAGACGGTGCACGAAAAACCGATCGAAACTCGACTCTGCGCAAAGTTTATGACCGTCGCGTTTTTTCGTCAAACCATGCTCATACGACTTACCATGGGCTAATACATCGTGAATGGCCAGTATTTTGAATTTCCGAGATGGTGCACGAAAAACCGATCGAAACTCGACTCGCGCGCGACTTCGCGCAAAGTTTGACCGTCGTATTTTTTGGCGAAAGCGTGCCTGTACGACTTCTCATGGGCTAATAAGACGGGAAAGACCAGTATTTTAAATTTCTGAGACGGTGCACGAAAAACCGATCGAATCTCGACTCTGCGCAAAGTTTATGACCGTCGCGTTTTTTCGTGAAACCAGGCTCATACGACTTACCATGTACATCGCGAATGGCCAGTATTTTGAATTTCCGAGACGGTGCACGAAAAACCGATCAAAACTCGACTCGCGCGCGACTTCGCGCAAAGTTTTTGACCGTCGTATTTTTTTGTGAAAGCGTGCTTGTACGACATCTCATGGGCTAATAAGACGGGAAAGACCAGTATTTTGAATTTCCGAGACGGTGCACGAAAAACCGATCGAATCTTGACTCTGCGCAAAGTTTATGACCGTCGCGTTTTTTCGTGAAACCATGCTCATACGACTTACCATGGGCTAATACATCGTGAATGGCCAGTATTTTGAATTTCCGAGACGGTGCACGAAAAACCGATCGAAACTCGACTCGCGCGCGACTTCGCGCAAAGTTTTTGACCGTCGTATTTTTTTTTTGGTAAGTAAAGATAATGTATTTTGTAAAAGATTTGTACAAAAAGCTTTGTCTACACAAGCCATAGACTAAAGCCTGAAGTCTCTTAGTGTAGTCGAGAAGATTGGACCCCACCAAAAGATGGTGAAATGGGCACGCTTCATCGAACTCATCTCCAAGAGTAGCACAAGGAAGTTAATAAATAATAAAATACAATAGCTAGACTGTTCTGGACTACTTGTGGATACATGACAAAATATAAGCTTTGCCCCATATAATATATTACAATCTTCATCATTATTCGAGTGATTCTTGACGAATGGAAAAATTGAATCTTGTGAAAATATCTTTCTCTCTTCTTGTTAGGTGCTCTGTATTCAATTCTTGCTCCATACATGATCGTGAGTCCTGAAGAATCTCTATCAGAATTTGTGCTTTGTTCATGTTGTGACACTCAAAAATTCTGCCACACCTCTCCTTCCAAATCCACCAAATAGCACATCTGAATATAATTCTTGCTAGTTGTGTAAGAGGACCCTTTCTTGAGAAGCGTTGCATCAGCCTTCCTAGTTCATGATGCAAGTTTGGCCGTGGTAGCCTTTGAAGATCAAATCGCTTCAAGATCTCTTCCCATATCCAAGATGAATAATCACAAGCAAAGTATAGATAGTCAACACTTTCTTCCTTTTGCATACACAAAGAGCACCGATTTACAATATAAATACCTCTTCGCTGCATATTGTCCATCGTAGGAAGTTTGCCGAGAAGGGCCTGCCATGTACATAAGGAATGTCGCTGTGAGCATGGACTA
The DNA here is from genome assembly GCA_029747655.1 of Ensete ventricosum. Classification (NCBI taxonomy): domain Eukaryota; kingdom Viridiplantae; phylum Streptophyta; class Magnoliopsida; order Zingiberales; family Musaceae; genus Ensete; species Ensete ventricosum. The sequence continues at coordinate 38,641,795 of JAQQAF010000008.1, read as the reverse complement.
TCCCATGTCCAACTACTTGGGATCCACTTGTTGTTTCGTCGTCTAATTTGGTTCCATGCAGATGTAGCACTAAATTTACCATTATCATGAAGCCAAATAAACATATCTGAAGAGTTGTTCTTGATTGGAATAGCCCTAATAGTCGGCCAAAGTAATAACATGTCTGGGGAGGTAGGGTTAGGAAGACACCATGTACCATTGTTAATGAATTCAGAAACCTTCCAGTCTTTGGGAGCCCCCAGATCCTGTCGTACTCTATCACCAAATATCTGAAATATATTTTTTCCATTCACCCAAGGATCATACCACATATTAATATTGGTTCCAGAAGAAATCACATAAGAAATATTGTTACGTAGCCATCTCCTTGCCTTCAGAATTCCTTTCCAAGCAGCAGAATGAGATGTTTTTGCAGATACTTCCCAGATTGATTCCTTGGTTAGGTACCTAGCAAAAACCCATTGTGACCATAAGGAAGACTTGTTTTGTAAAATATCCCATAATTGCTTTACCATACAAGCTTTATTCCAATCTCTAATATGTCGAAGATTCAGCCCCCCTTCATCCTTCGGTTTGCAAATGTTGTCCCAATTCACCATATGCATTGCCTTACCATCTGTGCCATTCCAAAAGAAGTTCATAAGTAATTTATCAATATCATGGAGAAGCCCGGCAGGTAGAAGGAATGCATGAGACCAATAAATAGAATAAGAGATCAACACAGATCGAATAAGTTCAAGTCGTCCAGCTTTAGAAAGAAGCCTATTTTTCCAAGAGGAAATTCTGTTCTTAATTTTTTGTAGGATAGGCTGACAGGAGACTTTGTTGATTCCAGTGGATATAAGTGGGAGACCCAAGTAAGGAACCGGTAAATTTCCTTCAGCAACTCCCAATGTTTGAGCAATATGATCCTTATTGTCAATGCAACCACCCACATATACTTTGCTTTTTGCATGGTTTAGCTTAAGACCAGAAACTTTACCAAATTCATTAAGAATATCTGCCAGATTACCCACAGAAACTGGATCATCTCGAAGAAAGATAATAAGGTCATCGGCAAATGTTATGTGAGAGATATAAACAGAACCATAATGTGGTACCTTAATTTTGCCATTGGAAACAGCCTCTTCTAACATACAACTGAGCCCTTCCATTGCAATGGTAAAAAGATAAGGAGATAGTGGATCGCCTTGCCGAATGCCATTCTTACTCCCAAAGAAGCCAATAGGTGAACCATTAAAGAGAATCGAAAATTTTGGAGTTTCCAAGCAAACATTGAATCCATTTAACCCAGTGCTGAGGGAAGGAAGCCCATATTATGGAGCATCATGTAAATAAAATTTCTATTGACTGAGTCAAAGGCCTTTCGTAAATCAGCTTTAAAACAGATCTTTTTCCCTCTTGTTTTAGAATGTAGATCCTTAACCAAATCATTAGCAAGCAGGACATTATGATGGATACTCCTCCCTTTAAGAAAAGCAGCCTGATTAGGACTAATGACCTTATTCATGACCTTTTGTAGTCTATCTGCCAGTAACTTAGAGATAACCTTATAAATAAAGTTGCACAGTGAAATAGGACGGTAGTTCTCCAATGAATCGGCTCCATCATTTTTAGGCACTAAAGAAATAAAAGTGCAATTCATTTCTTTAAGAATATGACCTGAGGAGAAAAAATGTCGACAAGCTTTTATGACATCGTTGCCTACAATAGCCCATGCAATTTGATAAAACTCAGCTGGAAATCCATCTGGACCAGGGCTTTTGTGCTTCGGGGACTTAAAACAACTTTCACAATTTCATCATCCGTTATTGGGCGTTAAGATGAGAGAGGGCTTCAGAATCAAGTCGTCTTGTAGGCCCAACATGAATACTATTAGGCTGCTGTTCCTGATTGAGTAAGGAATAAAAAAATTGCTCGGTGTAATTTTTAACCTCATCCAGATCCTCAATGAGATTACCATCTATACCTTTGCATTTTTTGATGCGATTAGTAGCCCTTCTGGTAGCAATAGCAGCATAGAAAAACTTCGTATTAGAATCCCCTAGAGTAAGCCAATGCTGTCGTGACTTCTGTTTCAAAAAGCATTCCTCCTGCTTCAAAGCTTGCATAAAGTTATTTCTAGCAGCAGCCTCTTAGTATATAAGATTCGCATCCAGAGGTTGAAGATTTAGCTCGCTTTGCACAGCCATAAGTTCTTTCTTGCATAAATGAACCCTGTCGGTGATATTTCCAAATGTAGTTGAATTCCACTTCTTAAGTGCTGCTTTGCATGCTTTTAGTTTTTGACATAGGATGTAAGGGGGAGAACCAAATACATTAATGTCCCAAGCTGACTTAATAACTTCGAGGAACTTTGGGTGAGAACTCCACATATTAAAAAATGTAAAAGGTTTCTTGACTCTTGGTAGTGCTTTATCTGCATGTATATGCATAATAGTGTGATCCGAAAATAACTTAGCACCGTACTCAAGAAGTGAATCTGGGAAAACTGCTAACCATTCCTGATTAATCAAACATCTGTCAAGTCGAGCCATAATTTTTCTTTCAGCAGTACTTTGATTGTTCCATGAGAACCAATCACCTACAGATTTCATGTCAGTCAATGCAGCAGTATATATACAATCATTAAAATGTTGAAGCTGACATTCGGAAAGCACTCTACCCCCCACTTTCTCATTTGTGTATCTGACAGTATTAAAGTCACCGAGAACAACCCAAGGTACTGTAGGATAACTATTTGAAATGCTAACCAGATCACGCCATAGAGCATTCCTGTCAGACATACTGTTAGATGCATAAATACCGGTAATATTGAATTGACATCCAGTCTGTTTATCCTCTGCCTTAAGATGAATGAATTGATTAGTAGCAGAAATAAACCAAGCAGTAACAATGTTAGGATGCCATAAGACCCAAACTCGACCATAAGTATCCTGAGAATCATTAGTAAAAAGTTCTGCCTCAGGCCATATTAAATTCTTCTGAACTCGAACACGATGAGGTTTAATTTTTGTTTCCACAAGAATCACCATGTCACATGCAGCAGATCGGATTATTCTATTGAGCTCCCGACATTTCTCAGTCTTATTAAGTCCACGAACATTCCAACAGCTTATTTTCATCAAAACTAGATAGAAGGAAGAGCATGCGATTTTGGGAGGACACTACCATCCTTTTTCTTATCCTTTGATTTTGCATGGTCCTCTCGCATAATATCTTTACCCTTTAACCCTCTATTCCTATATTTATCCACCTCATCCACAGCTTGCAAATGTTTAAATTTTTGCGTACCTTGAGGCAAGGAGTCCTGAATAGCGGGAGTGTCGAAGAGCGATGAGTTTGGTGAGTTTCAATGTCTTGGTTCCCAAGAGGTTGTTGAAATGAAATTTCCTGATTATCTGAAGAAGTGATTCGTGAAGGCGAGGTTGTTATTGGGGAGTGAGAACCTTGGGAAGCTCCTGCAGTGAAAGTCTCTGATATAATAGGTAAAGATGGAAGTCCTGACTTGTCTTTCTCTTGTTTGTGTCGCTGCCCCAACGAGTCAGAGTGTTCAATAATCTTCTCCGCCATCACCACTGTTGGCACTGGAGTATCAGTGCATGGATTAGTGGTAGTGACCCCATTCTGTGGCTCTTGGCGTGGTCGGTAGACCTGTGTGATTTTTTGTGAAGGCTGTTGGCAGGCACCATTTGATTTTCAAAGGCTACCACGGCCAAACTTGCATCATGAATTAGAAATGCTTATGCAAAGCTTCTCAAGAAAGGGGCCTCTTACACAACTAGCACGAATTATATTCAGATGTGCTATTTGGTGGATTTGGAAGGAGAGGTGTGGCAGAATTTTTTGAGTGTCACAACATGAACAAAGCTCAAATTCTGATAGAGATTCTTCAGGACTCACGATCATGTATGGAGCAAGAATTGAATACAGAGCACCTAACAAGAAGAGAGAAAGATATTTTCACAAGATTCAATTTTTCCATTCGTCAAGAATCACTCGAATAATGATGAAGATTGTAATGTATTATATGGGGCAAAGCTTATATTTTGTGATGTATCCACAAGTAGTCCAGAACAGTCTAGCTATTGCATTTTATTATTTATTAACTTCCTTATGCTACTCTTGGAGATGAGTTTGATGAAGCGTGCTCATTTCACCTTCTTTAGGTGGGGTGCAATCTTCTCGACTACACTAAGAGACTTCAGGCTTTAGTCTATGGCTTGTGTAGACAAAGCTTCTTTGTACAAATCTTTTACAAAATACAATATCTTTACTTACCAAAAAAAATCTCGTTTGCGAAGCTGTTGCCTTATCAAGATACAATGGCTGTCCCAGGGTGCTGCAAAGCTTTGCAATAAAACGACGACCCCAGAGATGTAGTGGAAGTCCATGGAAAGAAACCCATATTGGGATAGACTGTAGACTGTCTAACTCCAATCTCACATCAGGTGCCCAGCGTCGTAGTATCATTGGATGACCACGGATAGTCCAAAATCCTTCAAGGACCCGTTGTAAATCTTCTTCCGAATAAAGCCTGCATACAAAGAATCCGGTCTCCAACATATGAAGATCAAATATTGATATTCCCCATCGAGTTCTGATGTATGAGGATAGTGGGAAAAAGGATGTTCTCAGTCCAACAACGTAGCCCACAATTGCCATGGACCATGTCTCAATTAGTTCGTCAGAATCAATAGCCTCATACACAGCAATCTTCTGGTCAGCCTGTACTTCTGGAGCAAAAAAGTCCAGTCGAAGATCCGGACTACCCACTGGAGCCTTGAAGAGGCTACTCCAAGGCCGAGGATCTCGGGAAATAGGAGCTGGAGGTCGTGATCTAGATCGTGAACGACCTCGGGCTTGGTGCATTGAAGGAGCATCCCGTCGAGAAGAAGAAATCAGCGGTGGAACATCCTGGTGTGAAACCGGCCTAAGCTGCTGGGGAGGAACCAGCGGCTGCTGGAGAGGGGCGTTCTGCTGTGAAGCAATCAGCGCAGGCCGCTGGGAAGAAGCCAGCGGAGGAGCATCCCGCTGGAACAGAGGAGCAGAGTGCCGCGTCCGGCCACTCGCATCCATGGCGTCGCTCGCCCTAGAGACCGCCAGCCGCTTAGGGGAGAGGAAGCCACCACCCTGCCCCCACTAATGTCGCAGCCGTCGCCCCTTCCACGCCGATTGCAGAAGCAGCCGTCGCTCTTTCCACGCTGGAGTTGCCGCAGGAAGCGGCAGTGATCCCAGCCCCAATCGCAGCGCAGCTTCCCGTTTCTCGCCCTAGAGTCCGTCCCGCGCCTAAGGGAGAAGAGCCGCCGCCCTTCCATGCCTGAAATCACCGATTCCCGGCCTGGAATCGCTGATCGCAGGAGCGACCGCCGGCCTTCCATGCTTGTATTCGCCGCGGAGCGATCGTAGAGGAGAAATCGCCCAAGGGAAATCGCAAGCACGCGCAAGGGAAGAGGTTGCCGTCCCCAGCGTCGATCGCAAGCGCAAGCGCCCAATCACAGCAGAGCACTCACGCACGCACGCAAGGGAACGCAGGCCCATTCCCCCCCATTCCCCACCGTCGTATTTTTTTGCGAAAGCGTGCCTGTACGACTTCTCATGGGCTAATAAGACGGGAAAAACAAGTATTTTGAATTTCCGAGACGGTGCACGAAAAACCGATAGAATCTCGACTCTGCGCAAAGTTTATGATCGTCGCGTTTTTTCGTGAAACCATGCTCATACGACTTACCATGGGCTAATACATCGTGAATGGCCAGTATTTTGAATTTCCGAGACGGTGCACGAAAAACCGATCGAAACTCGACTCGCGCGCGACTTCTTGCAAAGTTTATGACCGTCGTATTTTTTTGCGAAAGTGTGCTTGTACGACTTCTCATGGGCTAATAAGACGGGAAAGACCAGTATTTTGAATTTCCGAGACGGTTCACGAAAAACCGATCGAATATCGACTCTGCGCAAACTTTATGACCGTCGCGTTTTTTCGTGAAACCATGCTCATACGACTTACCATGGGCTAATACACCGTGAATCGCCAGTCTTTTGAATTTCCGAGACGGTGCACGAAAAACCGATCGAAACTCGACTCGCGCGCGACTTCGCGCAAAGTTTATGACCATCGTTTTTTTTTGCGAAAGCGTGCCTGTACGACTTCTCATGGGCTAATAAGACGGGAAAAACAAGTATTTTGAATTTCCGAGACGGTGCACGAAAAACCGATCGAAACACGACCCGTGTGCGACTTCGCGCAAAGTTTTTGACCGTCGTATTTTTTTGCGAAAGCATGCTTGTACGACTTCTCATGAGCTAATAAGACGGGAAAGACCAGTATTTTAAATTTCCGAGACGGTGCACGAAAAACCGATCGAATATCGACTCTGCACAAACTTTATGACCGTCGCGTTTTTTCGTGAAACCATACTCATACGACTTACCATGGGCTAATACCTCGTGAATGGCCAGTATTTTGAATTTCCGAGCCGGTGCACGAAAAACGTATCGAAACTCGACTCGCGCGCGACTTCGCGCAAAGTTTATGACCGTCGTATTTTTTTACGAAAGCGTGCCTGTACGACTTCTCATGGGCTAATAAGACGGGAAAGACCAGTATTTTGAATTTCCGAGACGGTGCACGAAAAACCGATCGAATCTCGACTCTGCGCAAAGTTTATGACCGTCGCGTTTTTTCATGAAACCATGCTCATACGACTTACCATGGGCTAATACATCGTGAATGTCCAGTATTTTGAATTTCCGAGACGGTGCACGAAAAACCGATCGAAACTCGACTCGCGCGCGACTTCGCGCAAAGTTTTTGACCGTCGTATTTTTTTGCGAAAGCGTGCTTGTATGACTTCTCATGGGCTAATAAGATGGGAAAGACCAGTATTTTGAATTTCCGAGACGGTGCACGAAAAACCGATCGAATCTCGACTCTGCGCAAAGTTTATGACCGTCGCGTTTTTTCGTGAAACCATGCTCATACGACTTACCATGGGCTAATACATCGTGAATGGCCAGTATTTTGAATTTCCGAGACGGTGCACGAAAAATCGATCGAAACTCGACTCGCGCGCGACTTCGCGCAAAGTTTTTGACCGTCGTATTTTTTTGCGAAAGCGTGCTTGTATAACTTCTCATGGGCTAATAAGGCGGGAAAGACCAGTATTTTGAATTTCCGAGACGGTGCACGAAAAACCGATCGAATCTAGACTCTGCGCAAAGTTTATGACCGTCGCGTTTTTTCATGAAACCATGCTCATACGACTTACCATGGGCTAATACATCGTGAATAGCCAGTATTTTGAATTTCCGAGACGGTGCACGAAAAACCGATCGAAACTCGACTCGCGCGCGACTTCGCGCAAAGTTTATGACCGTCGTATTTTTTGCGAAAGCGTGCCTGTACGACTTCTCATGGGCTAATAAGACGGGAAAGACCAGTATTTTGAATTTCCGAGACGGTGCACGAAAAACCGATCGAATCTCGACTCTGCGCAAAGTTTATGACCGTCACGTTTTTTCGTGAAACCATGCTCATACGACTTACCATGGTCTAATACATCGTGAATGGCCAGTATTTTGAATTTCCGAGATGGTGCACGAAAAACCGATCGAAACTCGAGAAATGGTCCAAATTTTTCCCTTCTCGGCAAACTTCCTACGATGGATAATATGCAGCGAAGAGGTATTTATATTGTAAATCGGTGCTCTTTGTGTATGCAAAAGGAAGAAAGTGTTGACCATCTATACTTTGCTTGTGATTATTCATCTTGGATATGGGAAGAGATCTTGAAGCGATTTGATCTTCAAAGGCTACCACGGCCAAACTTGCATCATGAACTAGAAAGGCTAATGCAAGGCTTCTCAAGAAAGGGTCCTCTTACACAACTAGCAAGAATTATATTCAGATGTGCTATTTGGTGGATTTGGAAGGAGAGGTATGGCAGAATTTTTGAGTGTCACAACATGAACAAAGCTCAAATTCTGATAGAGATTCTTCAGGACTCACGATCATGCATGGAGCAAGAATTGAATATAGAGCACCTAACAAGAAGAGAGAAAGAGATTTTCACAAGATTCAATTTTTTCAATAGTGAATAATCACTCGAATAATGATGAAGATTGTAATGTATTATGGGGCAAAGCTTATATTTTGTGATGTATCCACAAGTACTCCAGAACTGTCTAGCTATTGCATTTTTTTATTACCTTCCTTGTGCTACTCTTGGAAATGAGTTTGATGAAGTGTGCTCATTTCACCTTCTTTAGGTGGGGTACAATCTTCTCGACTACACTAAGAGACTTCAGGCTTTAGTCTATGGCTTGTGTAGACAAAGCTTCTTTGTACAAATCTTTTACAAAATACATTATCTTTACTTACCAAAAAAAAAAAAAAAAAAAAAAAAAAAGTTTATGACCGTCGCGTTTTTTCGTGAAACCATGCTCATACGACTTACCATGGTCTAATACATCGTGAATGGCCAGTATTTTGAATTTCCGAGATGGTGCACGAAAAACCGATCGAAACTCGACTCGCGCGCGACTTAGCGCAAAGTTTATGACGGTCGCGTTTTTTCGTGAAACCATGCTCATACGACTTACCATGGGCTAATACATCGTGAATGGCCAGTATTTTGAATTTCCGAGACGGTGCACGAAAAACCGATCGAAACTCGACTCGCGCGCGACTTGGCGCAAAGTTTATGACGGTCGCGTTTTTTCGTGAAACCATGCTCATACGACTTACCATGGGCTAATACATCGTGAATGGCCAGTATTTTGAATTTCCGAGACGGTGCACGAAAAACCGATCGAAACTCGAATCGCGCGCGACTTAGCGCAAAGTTTATGACGGTCGCGTTTTTTCGTGAAACCATGCTCATACGACTTACCATGGGCTAATACATCGTGAATGTCCAGTATTTTGAATTTCCGAGACGGTGCACGAAAAACCGATCGAAACTCGACTCGCGCGCGACTTCGCGTAAAGTTTTTGACCGTCGTATTTTTTTGCGAAAGCGTGCTTGTATGACTCCTCATGGGCTAATAAGATGGGAAAGACCAGTATTTTGAATTTCCGAGACGGTGCACGAAAAACCGATCGAATCTCGACCCTGCGCAAAGTTTATGACCGTCGCGTTTTTTCATAAAACCATGCTCATACGACTTACCATGGGCTAATACATCGTGAATGGCCAGTATTTTTAATTTCTGAGACGGTGCACGAAAAACCGATCGAAACTCGACTCGCGCGCGACTTAACGCAAAGTTTATGACGTTCGCGTTTTTTCATGAAACCATGCTCATACGACTTACAATGGGCTAATACATCGTGAATGGCCAGTATTTTGAATTTCCGAGACGGTGCACGAAAAAAAGATCGAAACTCGACTCGCGCGCGACTTCGCGCAAAGTTTATGACCGTCGTATTTTTTTGCGAAAGCGTTGTACGACTTCTAATGGGCTAATAAGACGGGAAAGACCAGTATTTTGAATTTCCGAGACGGTGCACGAAAAACCGATCGAATCTCGACTCTGCGCAAAGTTTATGACCGTCGCGTTTTTTCGTGAAACCATGCTCATACGACTTACCATGGACTAATACATAGTGAATGGCCAGTATTTTTAATTTCCGAGATGGTGCACGAAAAACCGATCGAAACTCGACTCGCGCGCGACTTAGCGCAAAGTTTATGACGGTCGCGTTTTTTCGTGAAACCATGCTCATACGACTTACCATGGGCTAATACATCGTGAATGTCCAGTATTTTGAATTTCCGAGACGGTGCACGAAAAACCGATCGAAACTCGACTCGCGCGCGACTTCGCGCAAAGTTTTTGACCGTCGTATTTTTTTGCGAAAGCGTGCTTGTATGACTTCTCATGGGCTAATAAGATGGGAAATACCAGTATTTTGAATTTCCGAGACGGTGCACGAAAAACCGATCGAATCTCGACTCTGCGCAAAGTTTATGACCGTCGCGTTTTTTCGTGAAACCATGCTCATACGACTTACCATGGGCTAATACATCGTGAATGGCCAGTATTTTGAATTTCCGAGCCGGTGCACGAAAAATCGATCGAAACTCGACTCGCGCGCGACTTCGCGCAAAGTTTTTGACCGTCGTATTTTTTTGCGAAAGCGTGCTTGTCTGACTTCTCATGGGCTAATAAGGCGGGAAAGACCAGTATTTTAAATTTCCGAGACGGTGCACGAAAAACCGATCGAATCTCGACTCTGCGCAAAGTTTATGATCGTCGCGTTTTTTCATGAAACCATGCTCATACGACTTACCATGGGCTAATACATCGTGAATGGCCAGTATTTTGAATTTCCGAGATGGTGCACGAAAAACCGATCGAAACTCGACTCGCGCGCGACTTCGCGCAAAGTTTATGACCGTCGTATTTTTTTGCGAAAGCGTTGTACGACTTCTCATGGGCTAATAAGACGGGAAAGGCCAGTATTTTGAATTTCCGAGACGGTGCACGAAAAACCGATAGAATCTTGACTCTGCGCAAAGTTTATGACCGTCGCGTTTTTTTGTGAAACCATGCTGATACGACTTACCATGGACTAATACATCGTGAATGGCCAGTATTTTTAATTTCCGAGATGGTGCACGAAAAACCGATCGAAACTCGACTCGCGCGCGACTTAGCGCAAAGTTTATGACGGTCTCGTTTTTTCGTGAAACCATGCTCATACGACTTACCATGGGCTAATACATCGTGAATGGCCAGTATTTTGAATTTCCGAGACGGTGCACGAAAAACCGATCGAAACTCGACTCGCGCGCGACTTAGCGCAAAGTTTATGACGTTCGCGTTTTTTCGTGAAACCATGCTCATACGACTTACCATGGGCTAATACAACGTGAATGGCCAGTATTTTGAATTTCCGAGACGGTGCACGAAAAACCGATCGAAACTCGACTCGCGCGCGACTTCGCGCAAAGTTTTTGACCGTCGTATTTTTTTGCGAAAGCGTGCTTATATGACTTCTCATGGGCTAATAAGATGGGAAAGACCAGTATTTTGAATTTCCGAGACGGTGCACGAAAAACCGATCGAATCTCGACTCTGCGCAAAGTTTATGACCGTCGCGTTTTTTCATGAAACCATGCTCATACGTCTTACCATGGGCTAATACATCGTGAATGGCCAGTATTTTGAATTTCCGAGACGGTGCACGAAAAATCGATCGAAACTCGACTCGCGCGCGACTTCGCGCAAAGTTTTTGACCGTCGTATTTTTTTGCGAAAGCGTGCTTGTATGACTTCTCATGGGCTAATAAGACGGGAAAGTCCAGTATTTTGAATTTCCGAGACGGTGCACGAAAAACCGATCGAATCTCGACTCTGCGCAAAGTTTATGACCGTCGCGTTTTTTCGTGAAACCATACTCATACGACATACCATGGGCTAATACATCATGAATTGCCAGTATTAAACTGATAAGAACAGATACTACACTTGATCTTAGCCAAAAGGCCGAGAAAGGTATTTTGAATTTCCGAGACGGTGCACGAAAAACCGATCGAATCTCGACTCAGCGCAAAGTTTATGACGGTCGCGTTTTTTCGGGAAACCATGCTCATACGACTTACCATGGGCTAATACATCGTGAATGGCCAGTATTTTGAATTTCCGAGACGGTGAACGAAAAACCGATCGAAACTCGACTCGCGCGCGACTTCGCGCAAAGTTTTTGACCGTCGTATTTTTTTGCGAATGCGTGCTTGTATGACTTCTCATGGGCTAATAAGATGGGAAAGACCAGTATTTTGAATTTCCGAGACGGTGCACGAAAAACCGATCGAATCTCGGCTATGCGCAAAGTTTATGACCGTCGCGTTTTTTCGTGAAACCATGCTCATACGACTTACCATGGGCTAATACATCGTGAATGGCCAGTAATTTGAATTTCCGAGACGGTGCACGAAAAATCGATCGAAACTCGACTCGCGCGCGACTTCGCGCAAAGTTTTTGACCGTCGTATTTTTTTGCGAAAGCGTGCTTGTATGACTTCTCATGGGATAATAAGGCGGGAAAGACCAGTATTTTGAATTTCCGAGACGGTGCACGAAAAACCGATCGAATCTCGACTCTGTGCAAAGTTTATGACCGTCGCGTTTTTTCATGAAACCATGCTCATACGACTTACCATGGGCTAATACATCGTGAATGGCCAGTATTTTTAATTTCCGAGACGGTGCACGAAAAACCGATCGAAACTCGACTCGCGCGCGACTTAACGCAATGTTTATGACGGTCGCGTTTTTTCGTCAAACCATGCTCATACGACTTACCATGGGCTAATACATCGTGAATGGCCAGTATTTTGAATTTCCGAGACGGTGCACGAAAAATCGATCGAAACTCGACTCGCGCGCGACTTCGCGCAAAGTTTTTGACCGTCGTATTTTTTTGCGGAATCGTGCTTGTATGACTTCTCATGGGCTAATAAGACGGGAAAGACCAGTATTTTGAATTTCCGAGACGGTGCACGAAAAACCGATCGAATCTCGACTCTGCGCAAAGTTTATGACCGTCACGTTTTTTCGTGAAACCATGCTCATACGACTTACCATGGGCTAATACATCATGAATTGCCAGTATTTTGAATTTCCGAGACGGTGCACGAAAAACCGATCGAAACTCGACTCGCGCGCGACTTCGCGCAAAGTTTTTGACCGTCGTATTTTTTTGCGAAAGCGTGCTTGTATGACTTCTCATGGGCTAATAAGATGGGAAAGACTAGTATTTTGAATTTCCGAGACGGTGCACGAAAAACCGATCGAATCTCGACTATGCGCAAAGTTTATGACCGTCGCGTTTTTTCGTGAAACCATGCTCATACGACTTACCATGGGCTAATACATCGTGAATGGCCAGTAATTTGAATTTCCGAGACGGTGCACGAAAAATCGATCGAAACTCGACTCGCGCGCGACTTCGCGCAAAGTTTTTGACCGTCGTATTTTTTTGCGAAAGCGTGCTTGTATGACTTCTCATGGGATAATAAGGCGGGAAAGACCAGTATTTTGAATTTCCGAGACGGTGCACGAAAAACCGATCGAATCTCGACTCTGCGCAAAGTTTATGACCGTCGCGTTTTTTCATGAAACCATGCTCATACGACTTACCATGGGCTAATACATCGTGAATGGCCAGTATTTTTAATTTCCGAGACGGTGCACGAAAAACCGATCGAAACTCGACTCGCGCGCGACTTAACGCAATGTTTATGACGGTCGCGTTTTTTCGTGAAACCATGCTCATACGACTTACCATGGGCTAATACATCGTGAATGGCCAGTATTTTGAATTTCCGAGACGGTGCACGAAAAACCGATCGAAACTCGACTCGCGCGCGACTTCGCGCAAAGTTTTTGACCGTCGTATTTTTTTGCGAAAGCGTGCTTGTATGACTTCTCATGGGCTAATAAGATGGGAAAGACCAGTATTTTGAATTTCCGAGACGGTGCACCGAAAAACCGATCGAATCTCGACTATGCGCAAAGTTTATGACCGTCGCGTTTTTTCGTGAAACCATGCTCATACGACTTACCATGGGCTAATACATCGTGAATGGCCAGTAATTTGAATTTCCGAGACGGTGCACGAAAAACCGATCGAAACTCGACTCGCGCGCGACTTCGCGCAAAGTTTTTGACCGTCGTATTTTTTTGCGAAAGCGTGCTTGTATGACTTCTCATGGGCTAATAAGATGGGAAAGACCAGTATTTTGAATTTCCGAGACGGTGCACCGAAAAACCGATCGAATCTCGACTCTGCGCAAAGTTTATGACCGTCACGTTTTTTCGTGAAACCATGCTCATACGACTTACCATGGGCTAATACATCATGAATTGCCAGTATTTTGAATTTCCGAGACGGTGCACGAAAAACCGATCGAAACTCGACTCGCGCGCGACTTCGCGCAAAGTTTTTGACCGTCGTATTTTTTTGCGAAAGCGTGCTTGTATGACTTCTCATGGGCTAATAAGATGGGAAAGACCAGTATTTTGAATTTCCGAGACGGTGCACGAAAAACCGATCGAATCTCGACTCTGCGCAAAGTTTATGACCGTCACGTTTTTTCGTGAAACCATGCTCATACGACTTACCATGGGCTAATATATCGTGAATGGCCTGTAATTTGAATTTCCGAGACGGTGCACGAAAAATCGATCGAAACTCGACTCGCGCGCGACTTCGCGCAAAGTTTTTGACCGTCGTATTTTTTTGCGAAAGCGTGCTTGTATGACTTCTCACGGGATAATAAGGCGGGAAAGACCAGTATTTTGAATTTCCGAGACGGTGCACGAAAAACCGATCGAATCTCGACTCTGCGCAAAGTTTATGACCGTCGCGTTTTTTCATGAAACCATGCTCATACGACTTACCATGGGCTAATACATCGTGAATGGCCAGTATTTTGAATTTCCGAGACGGTGCACGAAAAACCGATCGAAACTCGACTCGCGCGCGACTTAACGCAAAGTTTATGACGGTCGCGTTTTTTCGTGAAACCATGCTCACACATCTTACCATGGGCTAATACATCGTAAATGGCCAGTATTTTGAATTTCCGAGACGGTGCACGAAAAACCGATCGAAAATAGATTCGCGCGCGACTTCGCGCAAAGTTTATGACCGTCGTATTTTTTTGCGAAAGCGTGCCTGTACGACTTCTCATGGGCTAATAAGACTGGAAAGACAAGTATTTTAAATTTCCGAGACGGTGCACGAAAAACCGATCGAATCTCGACTCTGCGCAAAGTTTATGACCGTCGCGTTTTTTCGTGAAACCATGCTCATACGACTTACCATGGACTAATACATCGTGAATGGCCAGTATTTTGAATTTCCGAGATGGTGCACGAAAAAACCGATCGAAACTCGACTCGCACGCGACTTAGCGCAAAGTTTATGACGGTCGCATTTTTTCGTGAAACCATGCTCATACGACTTACCATGGGCTAATACATCGTGAATGGCCAGTATTTTGAATTTCCGAGCCGGTGCACGAAAAACGTATCGAAACTCGACTCGAGCGCGACTTCGCGCAAAGTTTATAACCGTCGTATTTTTTTGCGAAAGCGTGCCTGTACGACTTCTCATGGGCTAATAAGACAGGAAAGACCAGTATTTTGAATTTCCGAGACGGTGCACGAAAAACCGATCGAATCTCGACTCTGCGCAAAGTTTATGACCGTCGCGTTTTTTCGTGAAACCATGCTCATACGACTTACCATGGACTAATACATCGTGAATGGCCAGTATTTTGAATTTCCGAGATGGTGCACGAAAAACCGATCGAAACTCGACTCGCACGCGACTTAGCGCAAAGTTTATGACGGTCGCATTTTTTCGTGAAACCATGCTCATACGACTTACCATGGGCTAATACATCGTGAATGGCCAGTATTTTGAATTTCCGAGACGGTGCACGAAAAACCGATCGAAACTCGACTCGCACGCGACTTAGCGCAAAGTTTTTGACGGTCGCGTTTATTCGCGAAACCATGCTCATACGACTTACCATGGGCTAATACATCGTGAATGGCCAGTATTTTGAATTTCCGAGACGGTGCATGAAAAACCGATCGAAACTAGATTCGCGCGCGACTTCGCGCAAAGTTTATGACCGTCGTATTTTTTTGCGAAAGCGTGCCTGTACGACTTCTCATGGGCTAATAAGACGGGAAAGTCAAGTATTTTGAATTTCCGAGACGGTGCGCGAAAAACCGATAGAATCTCGACTCTGCGCAAAGTTTATGACCGTCCCATTTTTTCGTGAAACCATGCTCATACGACTTACCATGTTAATACATCGAGAATGGCCAGTATTTTGAATTTCTGAGACGGTGCACGAAAAACCGATCGAAACTCGACTCGCGCGCGACTTCGCGCAAAGTTTATGACCGTCGTATTTTTTTGCGAAAGCATGCTTGTACGACTTCTCATGGGCTAATAAGACGGGAAAGACTAGTATTTTAAATTTCCGAGACGGTGCACGAAAAACCGATCGAATATCGACTCTGCACAAACTTTATGACCGTCGCGTTTTTTCGTGAAACCATACTCATACGACTTACCATGGGCTAATACATCGTGAATGGCCAGTATTTTGAATTTCTGAGCCGGTGCACGAAAAACGTATCGAAACTCGACTCGCGCGCGAGTTCGCGCAAATTTTATGACCGTCGTATTTTTTTGCGAAAGCGTGCCTGTACGACTTCTCATGGGCTAATAAGATGGAAAAGACCAGTATTTTGAATTTCCGAGACGGTGCACGAAAAACAGATAGAATCTCGACTCTGCGCAAAGTTTATGACGGTCGTGTTTTTTCGTGAAACCATGCTCAAACGACTTACCATGGGCTAATACATCGTGAATGGCCAGTATTTTGAATTTCCGAGACGGTGCACGAAAAACAGATCGAAACTAGATTCGCGCGCGACTTCGCGCAAAGTTTATGACCGTCGTATTTTTTTGCGAAAGCGTGCCTGTACGACTTCTCATGGGCTAATAAGACGGAAAAGACCAGTATTTTGAATTTCTGAGACGGTGCACGAAAAACCGATCGAATCTCGACTCTGCGCAAAGTTTATGACCCTCGCGTTTTTTCGTGAAACCATGCTCATACGACTTACCATGGGCTAATACATTTTGAATGGCCAGTATTTTGAATTTCCGAGACGGTGCACGAAAAACCGATCGAAACTCGACTCGCGCGCGACTTCGCGCAAACTTTTTGATCGTCGTATTTTTTTTGCGAAAGTGTGCTTGTACGACTTCTCATGGGCTAATAAGATGGGAAAGACCAGTATTTTGAATTTCCGAGACGGTGCACGAAAAACCGATCGAATATCGACTCTGCGCAAACTTTATGATCGTCGCGTTTTTTCGTGAAACCAAGCTCATACGACTTACCATGGGCTAATACATCGTGAATGGCCAGTATTTTGAATTTCTGAGACGGTCATGAAAAACCGATGGAAACTCGACTCGCGCGCGACTTCGCGCAAAGGTTATGACCGTCGTTTTTTTTTGCGAAAGCGTGCCTGTACGACTTCTCATGGGCTAGTAAGACGGGAAAGACAAGTATTTTGAATTTCCGAGACGGTGCACGAAAAACCGATCGAAAATCGACTCGTGCGCGACTTCGCGCAAAGTTTTTGACCGTCGTATTTTTTGCGAAAGCATGCTTGTACGACTTCTCATGGGCTAATAAGACGGGAAATACCAGTATTTTAAATTTCCGAGACGGTGCATGAAAAACCGATCGAATATCGACTCTGCACAAACTTTTTGACCGTCGCGTTTTTTGGTGAAACCATGCTCATACGACTTACCATGGGCTAATACATCTTGAATGACCAGTATTTTAAATTTCTGAGACGGTCACGAAAAACCGATCGAAACTCGACTCGCGCGCGACTTCGCGCAAAGTTTATGACCGTCGTTTTTTTTTGCGAAAGCGTGCCTGTACGACTTCTCATGGGCTAATAAGACGGGAAAGACCAGTATTTTGAATTTCCAAGACGGTGCACGAAAAACCGATCGAAACTCGACTCGCGCGCGACTTCGCGCAATGTTTATGACCGTCGTATTTTTTTGCGAAAGCGTGCCTGTACGACTTCTCATGGGCTAATAAGATGGGAAAGACTAGTATTTTGAATTTCCGAGACGGTGCACGAAAAACCGATCGAATCTCGACTCTGCGCAAAGTTTATGACTGTCGCGTTTTTTCGTGAAACCATGCTCATACGACTTACCAAGGGCTAATACATCGTGAATGGCCAGTATTTTGAATTTCCGAGACGGTGCACGAAAAACCGATCGAAACTCGACTAGCGCGCGACTTCGCGCAAAGTTTTTAACCGTCGTATTTTTTTGCGAAAGCATGCTTGTAGGACTTCTCATGGGCTAATAAGACGGGAAAGACCAGTATTTTGAATTTCCGAGACGGTGCACGAAAAACCGATCGAATCTCGACTCTGCGCAAAGTTTATGACCGTCGCATTTTTCGTGAAACCATGCTCATATGACTTACCATTGCTAATACATCGTGAATGGCCAGTTATTTGAATTTCCGAGACGGTGCACGAAAAACCGATCGAAACTCGACTCGCGCGCGACTTCGCGCAAAGTTTATGACCGTAGTATTTTTTTGCGAAAGTGTGCTTGTACGACTTCTCATGGGCTAATAAGACGGGAAAGACCAGTATTTTGAATTTCCGAGACGGTGCACGAAAAACCTATCGAATATCGACTCTGCGCAAACTTTATGACCGTCGCGTTTTTTCGTGAAACCATGCTCATACGACTTACCATGGGCTAATACACCGTGAATGGCCAGTCTTTTGAATTTCTGAGACGGTGCACGAAAAACCGATCGAAATTCGACTCGCGCGCGACTTCGCGCAAAGTTTATGACCGTCGTATATTTT